>JAKCOX010000002.1:85256914-87656914 GCA_022605575.1 Laterallus jamaicensis coturniculus | reverse complement strand
ATTTCTAACTGCAATGTCCCCTGGCACAACTTGCAGCTATTCCCTCTGGCCCTGTTGCTAGTTATCTGCAGGAAGAGGCTGACCCCCAGCTCACCACAACCTCCTTTCACATAGTTGTAGAGAGCAATAAGGTCTCCCTTGAAACTCTCAGCTCCCTCAGCCGCTCCTCATCAGACTTGTGTTCCAGCCCCTTCACCAGCCTTGTTTCCCTTCTCTGGACACACTCCAGGGCCTCGATGTCTTTCTTGTAATGAGGGCCCAAAACTGAACACAGTATTTGAGGTGTGGCCAAACACACAAACTTGCTAAGTTGGATTGCAATGCTGAGAGAGGATTTAAAGCATCATGTCTACTAGTAACTCAGGAGAGGAGAAAGAACAAAGGGTAGTGAGGAGGGGATGCAGTGGGTATGTAGCTCTGCTTGTAGCAAACTGACTTAAGCAACATACAGCTGTATTAACTCTGCTTCCAATAGTTCTGCATGTCTTTCCAAAGCAGTCTACCATGTAGACATGCCTCAAAAGTTGTTACAATTTGCTCCTCCTACCTCAGCCAAATGTATCTTGGACTGCATTAAAACCAGCATGATCACCTACTCTTGTGAGACCCCACCTGGAATACCACATCCAGCTCTGGGGCCCCCAACATAAGAAGGTCATGGAGCTGTTGGAGCAAGACCAGATGAGTGCCACAGAGACGATCAGAGGGCTGAAGCACCTCTCCTTATGAAGGCAGGGAGTTGGTCTTGTTCAGTCTGGAGAAGAGGCTTTGGGGAGACATTATAGCAGGCTTCCATTATCTAAAAGGGGCCTACAGGAAAGTTTGGGAAGGAATGTTTATCAGGGACTGTAGAGATAGGACAAGGGGCACAGCTTTTAAACTGAAGGATGACCCCTCCCTCAAAGTGTTGAAGGCCAGTTTGGATGTAGCTTTGTGCAGCCAGATTTAGTAAAGAGTGTCTTTTCCCATGGCAGGGGGGTTGGAACTGGGTGATCTTTGGGGTCCCTTACAACTCAGATTATTCTATGATGCTGTGAATGACCTATTTTCTGAAAGCCATTTTGAATATAAGTTAAGAAGTGTTGACTAGCAACTTCTATCATTAACAGGGGCAGATGGGACACTGAGAAATATCCTGTTCTGGTTTTATTGCAGTGTAGTCTATAGAACTGTGGTAGAAAGGTGGTCCTCATCAGTCTGGATGGTCACATCTTAAATTGCTTTGCCTTGACTTGCAGAACTTTTTACAGTTTGACTTTTCCAGGTGTTACTCCTTTCTACCATTGCACTTCCACCTTGAGCTGGGGAAGACAATAATGTCTCTAGTGGTTCCCATCTTACTACTGTTTAAATGGGCTTTGGAGTGTCGTTGACCTAGAAAACAATATGGTTGTTGGAAGTTATAAGGCAGCACTTAAATGAACTTAAACTAGGTGTTCAGATCTCAAATATTGGCCTCCACCACTGTTGAAAGAGCTGGTTTGACACTCACTTGGGTTTTGTACAACAGATTGCCATCCAGTGGCTGAATAGCGTGCTGCATGCAAGCGTATCTTAGGAGTAAGCTGTTTGCTACCCTCTCCATTTCCTACCTGTCGTGGACATTTCCTCGAGCACGTTTAGCTTATCTGTACTGTGGTTTACCTAGAAACCAACGAGGAGGATGTTTCTCCTCTACTTGCAAGGCTGCAGTGTGAAGCTTATGGAAAGTAATGCTAGACAAGCATTGGGTTCTGATTATTGTTTTAAATCTTTATATGCAAACTCCACTTAGTAGGAAGGTACTACCAGTACTGCCTGCCAACTGGTCTTTTGCATTATAAAAGATGCATGTGGAAAAGAAGCCTAAACCCACTAGGGAACAGTCTTAAGCAAACAAGCCCATCTGGCTGTTGAGTGAATTAATATGTATTTTAGGCAGGAGTGATATCAATGAGCACTGTTAAGGTTGTCCAGCATTTCCTATAGTAATTCTCCAGCTTTTATTGCTTATCATTTTGCTGTATCTTAATTGCTTGGGCTGAAACTCTTTATGCAGGGGCATCTGCCTTGCACTGAATTAATTTTGGAAAACTGCAGCCAAAATAGTTTAGCTGTTTGCATAAAAGAATGTAGGAGAATTAGTCAGTTTTGCCCACATTAGAAATGGATCATACTGTTTTCTTGGGAAGATTTGCACTCGTGCTTGGGAGCAGATACTACAGAAAGAAAAGAGAGGAAGAAATGGCCTTTCAGTTGCTCCTGTCCCTTAGAACTTTTATCTTATGACAGCCCATAGACCTTTGAATAAACACAGTTTTCTGATGTTCAGCAGAAACTAGATGTAAACAGTTAAGTTTCTCCGGGGCTGACTGCACTGGATGTTTTCCAGTCTGGATCAAACAAGAATATCTCTGCAACTTTTCTTACTTTTCAGGGATGCTAAGGGTTAGATCAGGTTTGAGGTGAGACACAAAGTAGGAGATGGGACACTCAGGGTGAGAGGAGGGCTCCCTACTCGGTGCCCAAGCTAAGGAACCCTTATTATTTACAGCACAAAACTGCCAGAGGGAACTCTAGGAAGTAACAAGCAATCTAGAAAGACACAAAGAGGTTTGGGTTTGGGATATTGTATGTTGACTGGGCTGGATGTACGTAAGGTGTGTCTATCTATATGTTTATGGCAATATGTGTGTGGCAGAAAAATGAGGGTATGTGTAAAATAGACAGTAGCAGTAGGTGAACTATGAGGCAGAGATCAGGAACCTGTGGACTGTGTCTTGGGAGCAGCAGGATATGGGACTGGTTCATGATTTCACAGATTGGTTGACATAGGAAGGCACCTCTTCAGATCACATTTTCCATAGCCCTGCTCAAAGTAGGATCAGCTAGAGCAGGTTGCCTAGGACAATTTTCAGTAAGTTTTAAATATTTGCAATGATGAAGACTGCAAAACCTGTCTGGGAAGTCTATTCCACTGTTCAGGGATTTCAGCATTGACCTTCAGAAAGTCCCATCTGCTTGTGTGGGTGCCTTTGAGAAAAGTCCATACCTTGTTTTCCATGCACAAAATAAATGGCAATTACAGCCCTTTTTCCACAGGGGTGTTAAAAAACCAGTGGTTGGTTGTGATTCTGTGAGGTGGTTTGCAGCTTCTGATACTGCTGTTACCACAAGCTTTCAGGCCTGGGCTGGATTATTTACAAAATCCTCCTGCCTGCCCCTGCCAGTGGGCATAAAGCTGAGGATAGAGTATGATCATTTTGTGTGCTTGGGTTCACTCTCTGCTTCAGACATTGGTAAGATAAGAAACGTACCTCTAATTTTGTAGATGACCCTGGAAAGTTGTGCTTAAGTAGGTATTTGATCTTAATCACTCTTTCAAGATGTCCAAAATGTGTTTGTCCCTTATTGCTACAGTTCACGGTCAGTAGATGTGTTATTTTTCCAGAACTTTGTTCTATAGTACACAAAGACACTTCAGAAATAGTTTCTGAACTCCTAATAGTCCTTTCAAGTCCTATAAGATGTTTGAATCATGTTAAGCATTTGAAATGTTTATTGAATAGCTTATTTACTCTGTTTTCTTCTATCTAGTTTGCAATCTTCTGGAGTCCTGAATGAGAAGACTGTATCCTGAGATTTCCAAGTGCCTCCCAGGAGGGAAGCACTGGTGGGTAAGTGTAGGTTTTTCTTACTTAAAGCAGGGCTGTTTACGTGGCAGGTTGGCTGTATCAAATAAAGTGCTGGGCTACAAATTGAACAGCAAAGCGAAGCAAAGTATTAAATGGATAGCAGCTGAATGAGGACTCTGTGGCTTGAGGATGGGATAAGTGTAAGGACTTGTAAGAAGTATAAGCTTATGCCCTTGAA
The DNA here is from genome assembly GCA_022605575.1 of Laterallus jamaicensis coturniculus. Lineage (NCBI taxonomy): Eukaryota > Metazoa > Chordata > Aves > Gruiformes > Rallidae > Laterallus > Laterallus jamaicensis. Next base: position 87,653,062 of record JAKCOX010000002.1, on the reverse strand, counting down.
GCATTTCTTGGATACACTATTAAAGTAAGCCAAGCCTTTGTGATTCTTGTATGTATTATGTGGGGTTTTTTGTTAGAAATACGTACTCAGTAAAATGATAAATTACACTTTATACTGAAAGGGATTATTCTTTTTCTAGTGCTGTATTTTTTACCTTTAATTCTCCTGTATGTTACGTGAAAATGCTGCATGATTTTTAAAACACCTTTATACTGTGCTACTCCCCAAGAATCTGTTGTATTTATTAAACTCATAAAATGGTTTGACTTGGAAGGGAACTTTCAGATCAGTGGTTCTGCCCTGGGCAGGAACATCTTTCTCTAGATCAAGTTTCTCAAAGTCCCATCCAACCTGAATTTGAGCACTTCCAGTGCTGGGGCAGGAATGATGAAGCTCTGACTGCCACCAGCTATGTCAAAAGAGATATATTTTGTTTAACCATTCTTTTCCAAATAGCTGCAGGAAAGGCATGCATCTGATCCCCTCTCCTGTTTTTCTCCTTCCTTTGCTTAACTGCTCCTTTGTTGCATAGCATAAAATTGGATTATCATGGGATTGTGTTGCCTGTCGCATCAGAGAGTGTTTCAAACCCTGCTGTAGCAAAATGCTTCAGTGCTTTTTAGATGGGTCTTGGCATCTGGATGCTCCTAGAGGGTATAGAAGACACAGAAGAAATCAAAGCCCCAAGACTGGAAGCGTTGCCTCTTCTTGCAGGCCAGGTACTTTCCCTTTGGATCTTCCCTTTCCCTGAAATTATAAAGGCTGAGTAGAAAGAAACAGCCTGTGGAAACTCTGCATCACAACCAAGAGGGAAATTCAGCTCCTCAGTTAATCAAAACAGAAGCTTCACTTTCTCTGTCCATTAACTACAGAGCTGTTGAGTATCCTGCTGCCAGGCTGAAGCGCACAGTTGTCCCTACCTTCTGCTCCCTAGCCATGCTGTTGACATGTTACTCATCCACAGTGCTCTGTCACAGAGTTTTTGTGCTGTAGGCTGTGTCAGAACTTGAAGAAAGCTGCTGCAGCCAGGATGTGTATCTGTCTGTGACCACTCCTAGGTGCTCCAGGTGGAAGCTTAGTATTGTGGTGTTTCTCTGCCACATGAGACAGCTTGCCTGAGATGCAGTCGCTTGTTCTGTATGCGTGTGTGTGCCTCATTGTGTAAGATTTTATGTGCTGACATTCAGGTACCTGGGGAAGTTTTCAGTTCTGAGCTTATTTCAATTAATTTAAAAGTTTTTTCTTTTTTTTTTTTTTTTAAATCCTGCACTTAGCAGACTTGGTAGACTGACATACTCCAGTTCAAGTGATGTACGGTAGCAGAGTGAAAAGAAGTGACTCCCAGTCCAATGTGGCCCTGCATGATTGACTGCTCCACTGTCCTATCTGGTATTAGGTAACCTGTTACTTAATGGGAATATCTGCTCCAGGTTATCTAGACGGTGACATTTGATGCCTATGCCAGGCTCTGAGACACCAAGTAAGTCCAATGTTGTTGAGATTTCAGCCAGTCTGGGAATATTAATCAGGTAAACAGGCACATAGGCATCTTCATTGCTGAAACCTCAGTATCCTGTGGGGCTAAGGTGGCAGCTAAGAAGGTGTTTCCATCCAGAAGGTAGGCTTTGGTTTTAATCTTTGTTGATAGGCAGCAGAGCTCAGATGTCTGATTTGGTGGGATAGCTCTCCCAAACAGGAGTTAGGCATGGGATTTGCCTTTACCTCAGGGTGTTGTAGACAACTAGAGCTAAGTTAGTCAACCTAACAACAGGGAAGAGAAAAGGAGTAAGGGAAAAACTAATTGATTTGCATTAGTAGTTCATGTTAGGCTAAGTTGATTTACCTCTCTTCAGTATTTAAAGCAAGAAAATAATCTAGACATGACTAAGGTGTATAAGCATAGGTGTCTTGTACCATCTGAGATATCCTAAGAGGTGTGTAATTCATAAGCAGGGCTGAAAGATATGACATAGATTCTACCCTTGAAAATATAACTCTGCAGCTTTTCCTCTAGGCTCTGTCAAATCTGGCTTTGATGTCCTTTCTTTATAGAATCATATCTATTTATGAAATCAACATGCTTTACACATTGTACATCCCTATGTACATATTGTTCATCCCTAGTGAACTGGTGGAAATAATTGATCCTACCCTGATATTCCCTCCTTGAATAACTGAGGCCATTTTTTGTTGGTTGTATTTTGCATTTTGTTAGAATTTTAGATCCGCTTTGTACTCCCTTGGTGCAGTTTAAGATATGCAGTCTACAGAGTCTAGAAGATGAGGTATAAGAGCCATTGGTTTTAGTGGGCTCTGTGTGTCCTTAGGCGTGAATTTTTCCTCAGTGTTTCCAACCAGTGCAAACAAGAGAATGATGGTGAGCAGGTCCTCAGCCATGCTGAGCTGAAGCACCTGAAGTCAAAGGGGCCAACTATCTTCTGCTATTCTTAAGTGTATTCTTGGAATCAGAGATGAAGCTCTCAGAAAAATAACCCTACTTAGAAAAAGTTGGAAAATACAGGATTTCAAGCTGATTATGTGCACCTAAGTGGATATATTTTGCAGTACGCTCTCTGATCTGTCTGTGGTTTCACTGATCTATTCAGAATATCCATGGATTTTGCTGTCAGCTAGTTATTTAGGGAATGAATTATTTGGATGCATGGGTAATGATTTATATGATGAGTAGTTTTATAAGATATATGGAGACTGAGAAATGGGAAGCTGCTCCAGGGAGGTCTGATGTTATATGCTACCTGGTGTCCTTTGCTCTTCAGTTAAGTGATATAAGATACAAGGTAATAAGATATATAGAAAATGCATTTATATGAACCACATTATGACTCTTCAAATGAACATGGTGTGGAGACACTGTCTTCTAGAATACCTTGAGAAGAGATGCCACCAGCACATCTTCGACAACTGTTTCTCCAGTTCTGATACTTTAATAGAATACACCACCCAGTCCATCTTCTTGATGCTTCAAACTCATGGGCTCGTATTGCCTGCAGCATCAGGGCTGCAAGCAGAGCTCTGGCAGTAAGAAGCAAATCCCTTTAGAAAGTTTCCACCAGTGATTTTTCTTTTTCAGTAGGTTTTAGGCAGGGTTTCACAATGTCCTGCAAACAGTACTAGCTCTTGAAAGAACTGTCATGGCTTATGAGCGTTTTCCAGCTTTGTACTGACATTTTTGGATGGAAGTGACATTTGATTGTTGTGACCTTGCTGTGTCTTGTGATGTTCTAGTGCAAAATGAGAGCCTCATGACATGTGTATTTGATAGATAAATGGCAACTGAATGCCTTGATTTCGCTTGTCTCTCTCAGTTAATACTCAGTATTTTGATCATGTGGCAGTCCAACCACCTCAGGTCTTTTTGCTTTCTTATTTTGAGATCTCTAGAGAAAGCCAAATTTCAGCTTGTTTGCTTCATGCAATTAGGCATGAAAATATTAGTGTCCTGGACTGCGTAAGAGATTCCTTTCAGAAAGGTCTTTTCTCACTGTTTTGTGGTAAGAGGCAGTTCTTTCTCACAAGGAGCTCATTTACAGGGGGATTTGTCTATACAAAAAATGCCTTTACACAAAAAGACCATAAATTCCTACTCTTACCTCCTCTTTTAAACAAAGAGAGTTGACCTTCATTTTAAAAGAGAAGTTTAAGGTTGCATCAAATAGGAACTTTCAAAATTATTCCCCTCCTCAGCTTTGCTGCTTTGTTCATTTCCATATAAAAATGCAACGCACCCCAATAATGAACCTCTGCCCCCCCCCAATCAGAAGCTGGAGTTTGACCTTTGCAGGGCAGCAAGCTCTCTACCCACAAGTGCAGAATGCAAACATTTTGGATGCGTTGCTCCATCTGTTTTCCCGGAGCCCCGGCGCTGCACCGAGGAGTGACCTCCACCTTCCCCACTGTCCCTGTCCCTCTGGAAGGGCTCCGGGGTGAAATGCCTGTCCCTGTGCATCCAGGGTTGTTTGGCCGTAACGGGTGCTGAGCAGATCTGGGTGCTGGGGCAGCTGTTGCACTGAACGGTGCCGCCGCCGCCGCCAGTGAGTTGGGTAACCATAGCAACAGCATCACCGCCAGCATCCTCCTCCTCCTCACTCGGCTCTCCTCCTCCTCAGCATCATCAGGAGCAGCAGCAGCAGCAGCAGCAGCAGCAGCCCTGGCAGGAGCCAGAGCCCGGCAGCCGAGGCTGCAGCCAGCTGCCTGCTGTCCCCTACTTGCACTGTCACCCACACACAGCACCAGCACCAGCCCCGCTGATCCCCACGGTGGGGAAAAATAGGGGAGAGGGAGCTGAGGAAGGTGCACTGCAGAGGGATCCCAGACAACCCAGGTAAGAGCTGTGGGGCTGCTCACAAACTCCTGATGGATGTGGTGTGTGCCTGGCGTGTGTTTGCGTGCGAGTGTTTGTTGCTAGTTTTCTGTCTCTCTCCTTCCAACGGCAGTGTGATGAAAATTCAAGGCAAGCATGTTTTCTGGCTCGTGTTTCCTATCTCTGCCATACTGTCCCTTTCCTTCTCCTCCACCCAGATATATAAAGAATAATAAATAATATTTAAAGGGGTTGGTAGAAAATGGGGTGTTTCGGGAACCCTGTGTGATCAGGGTGTTGAAAGGCTGTGCTTCCAAAATAAAAGTGGACAGCAGCAGCAGAGCAAAGGTTGACATGGTAATTAATAACCCTTAAAAAAAATAATAATCATGCGACAATGCACTTCTGTCTCTGCCCACTCCACTAATAAATCTCTCTCATCATATTCAGCAGAGAGCTGTAAACCAGAGAGGTGTATGAATAGCCAAGACTAGAAACCTTACTGTAGTCCCCAACTAGCACATTTACCTTAAGTGTTTTACAGCCAGACTGAATCTTTGCAATAACAATAGAGTTGTACCTGTGAATATATCTATATGTATATTTGTAAACATACTGCTCTTCAACCCTTACACCTCCTAAGAAGAAACAAAATTAAAATCTTCTTAAAGATGTGGGTGTGATGGCCAGGCAGTAAGGGATGCTCACTTTATCTGTGTTTGAGAAAGCGTGTTCTGGGTACATTTGAAAAGATAGGAAGAATAGCTCTAAGCCAAAGGCATATGGGGACAGTCCTTGTTATTTTAAAACCAGAAGAGATCCAAAGCTGTGGAGTGCCCTTGTGCAGGCAGATATGTGGATGAGTGCATACATAGCTGGGGAGCAGGAAGGGAAAGAGAATAAGAAGTAAGTTTAAGCCAAGCGGTAAGTAATGACTGCAGAGAGCTCTTTCCACTTCCACACAACTATTTCTATTTCTGTTTATTTATTTATTTAGTCAGTGGTAAGGAGAAAGAGAACTGCTGCTGCTGTCTCTGTCTCCTCTCTAAACCCATGTTCTCCCTGTCTGGTGTCCTGATCTTCCCCTGTCCTCTGCAAATCATCCATGTCTGTGTGACTGGAAACGCTGCTGGCTTTAATGATGATAAGCATTTTAATAGAGGGCTTTTGAGACCATCCCATCATATGACACAGTTATAATTCTGCTTCCTGATTATACCATGGGGACAGTCTGGATATGACCCAATGCCAAGTAATACAGTGAAGGCTAAGAGGGAACCGTGTTTCATGTTGTACCTGATTAAAAAAAGAACGGTGTTTTTTGGTCACAATCTTGCATTTTGCTACTTGTCTGCAGATCTTCCTAAAATCAGCAGGAGCTGGAATATAATTTGAGATTATTGATATAGAACAGAAGGCAGAATTGGGCCCATGTTTATTTCTCTGATTATAAACATCCTCCTCCTTCAAGCTACAGGAGAACAAGGAATTTGGGTAGGCAGGACATGATGTCCAATTCGTATGCAGAAGTGTTGTGTAAAAAATACCTGGGTATTACATTCCATACCAAGGAAACTTGATAGGATAAGGGATAGAAAATACAGACAAGTATTTGGAATCAGAGCTTTGATTTACAAAATAATTTCCTTAGACACCTGACTTTATCATCACAACAGGTCTTCTCTACAAGGAGATGTTTGATCCATGTTGATAACAGTGCTTGCAGACACTAGGTTTCACTGAAGAGGATGATTTCAGATACTTATATTAATTAAACAGAGGCACTCAGGACACTAGACTAGCATGGCCACATTACACAGTGTAGTTCTTTGTAAGATTCAGTGACTGCTTCAAATCTAGAGAATACTTAAAGCTTGCAACTTCTTTGTAGTACCTGAGAGGGAATAAAAGTGCCTATAAAAATGCATGTGAAAAGAGCACAAACCTCGTCACGCTTCTGACACTGAGATGCCAGTAGCAGAATCAAAATCCTGTTTATACGTGTTGCAGAGATGTAAAGTGCATAATGAAGCAGCACCTCAGTGAGGCATGGAGCAGTGATCGTCTCATCAGAGCAAGCGAATGGCTGAAGGTCAAAGGGCTTCAGGGATTACACATTAACACCCTGCAAGTATTCTTATATAGTCTGATTTTGCTGCTACCTGTGGGCAGACAGGGAAGCCAGAACTCACACATGGACTTTTGATTACTATGGGGCTGTTAAACTTCTCTTAGAAATGGCTCTGGGAAAAGCAGGAAAGGACGATTTTTCCATGAGCACTGCTTTGTCATAAAAATCATGTTTGGTTAGGGAAAATCAGGGCACCAAGTCGGATATTCGGTGTAAACAGCAAAGATGTTTCTCATCACAGATTAACTGAATTTTAACGCTCAGTGCCCCCCACCCCTGCATCTCTCACTTGATTTAACTGGAAAGCTCAGGAGAGATTTTTTTTTTACTTTGCCTTGTGGCTTTTCTATTATATTTTATTTGTTTAGCAATGAAGGGAACACAGTCTTGCTTTTGCTTTGTGCATGACTGTTGGTCTTTTGGTGCTCACATAGGGCTGTTCAGTAGCACTGTTCTAGGGCAAAAAGCTATTTTTATATTTAATGATATTACTAAGCATCCTTTAAAATCCCAATCCTTATTTTTGTTAGTCACCCACTGTGTCTCTTGGAGCTCAGAAAATAGAAACCTATACAATAGTTGCTGTTTGAAAGTCAGCATTTGCCAACAGGTTGAAACAGGGATTTCTGAAATGCTGCAGCCAGGGCTTTTTACTCTCTTTTTTTTTTTTTTAATGAGGAAGCTGCCGTTTTCCAGATCCTGCTCTCTACTAACCTGAGGCAAGAGATGATTTGATGATGAATGTTGTACCTTGCATTTAGTTTAACAATGCAATTCATTTTATTTTGAGGCTGTGTTTAAGCTGCTGTTTATTACTCCATTCAATAATCACACTCTCTTTTTCCTGTTGCAATATCATCATTTTTTCCCTTTACACTGTATGATGATTGGCTAGATTTGCTGCTTAATGGGACAAGAAACTTAGCCATGGAAAGTAAAAGTTTTCTCAGTGAGTAGGGGAGTTCTTTACATAGAGATTGGATGCTTGCGATCTCTTTGGTCCCCTTGAAATTAAAAGAACTTGTGGCCCATCCACACCTGATAAGAGAATATCCTTTTTTTTGGCCAGTATTCATCTCCTTGAGGAGTGAGACTGGTCTTGGCAGGTTCTCCTCGAGCCTGAATCATACCCAGGCTTGTGTAATATGGACCTTTGCGTCCACCTAGCTGACATCCTCACTAGCACTTGGAAAGGTTCTAATTCCCTTCTAGTCTGTTGGCTCAGGTAGTGGAAGCCCTTGGTCTCTTTGCTCCAAATCCCCTGGGGTCCATCAGCTTCCTTGCTCAGTGATTAAAACCTTGCCAGCCAGTCAGTGAGATAAACTGTGAGTCTGTGCTTCCCAGCACAGCAGCGTTGAGAAAAGCGTGTCTCAGAGCCTGAACAATGTAGGTGTCTCACTTAGTGTGTATCTTCTAATTTTCCCTGTACCTGCTTCCCATCCTTGCACGCTGGCAATGCCTGACATGCTGCAGACAGTCTGGTACCTGTGATGTAGGATGACCTTTGCTAACACTGCTCCAGGAGGTGATAGGCTAAAACTACCTGGAGCGGTTGTGGCTCTTGGGCTGATCTTCAGAAGGTCAACACCATGACATGCCTGATCTTAGCTTGTCAGGCGAATGGGTCAGAAGTTGACTTCTAAACCTTCTAAATCCAAGAAGATATGATTTTATGCTCTAATGCTATTATTAGTGCCTGTTAAGAACTCTGATACTCAGCAGTTTTTCTTCTTCCCTGTTTCACTGAGCAGACGGAACATCCAAACAAAGGGTAAAGGGGAGAATTTATTTCTTTTGTACACTCAGATGCTGCTGACACCCATGTGTTGTTCCAGATCAAAAGAGAATTACTTGGAAGAGGAGGGTGTGTGCACTTCCTGGCCCTCCTATAAACCTTCCAAAAGTCCGATGGCAATTCTGCTTCTTTCTAAGCTTCAGATATGCCCTGGTGTGGTTTCTTTATGTCTGGAGCCTCCACACCTCAGATGTGGCTATGTTTCAGTACTGAAGTAAGCTATTTTTATGACTGTGTCAGGTAAAGAGTGATTCAGGTCCTGCTGGCATCCACCAAACCCCTAAATTCATCTTCCATCGACAAGGAGTGATCCAGAAAGTTTATTTCTCATACTGCCTGTGACATGCTGTAGGTAGATGCAATATCCTGACATGTTCTTTATACCTCTTGTGCTTTCTCAACCTTAGGATCATAGGTATGAGACAACCTAAGGCATTCTGCTCATATATATACCAAATTGTTGCATTTTGATCTGTGTCTAATAGATGTATTTATCTACATTTGTTCTTATCTGTTTGGAGGTGTCATGAGCAGACTTGATGCATCCTATTGGGCTTTAAAGGTGGAATCACAGACGTTACTCAGTATGCAACAGACTTGTATTTATAGTGCATAGCAGTGGTGCTACAGTAAGTTGATGCCTGTCTCTCTTGCATGGAAATTTCAAATTCTGACCTCTAGGTAATAGTATGGCTCTTAAGGATTCACAGCATGCAGCACAATGACAAGTGGGACCTTCTTAATGTGACTTGGCTTGGCAGGGACTACTTGTGCCTTTAGGACCCTGATGCCACTATTAAGCAGTCTGGGGATCAGCAGGCTCTTTCTTTGCCCAGCTAGCTGGGCAAACAAATCTCTCCTGTTGTATTACTATCCAGATCTGTGCAACTGGGAAGGAATCTGTCTGAGACAGCTTCTTAAATGTGTTATTTTTGTTCCTAACATGCTAGTAACATTGCATTTATTTCTCAGGCTAGAAAGCAGTGTCGCATTACGTTTTCATGGGCCAGAAGAACATGAGTTTTACTTGGAGAATGTGAGTCGAGTGAGGTGTTTGTATCTCTCTCAATTTGTCAGTCCATCCTGACAAAACTACTGTGGCAGTAGGAAAAGCAATCCTATTTTCTGAGAATGGTTTGATAAAGAACAGAAGGACCCTTCACTGAGTCCTCTACAAGTTGGTTGCTGCAGTATGAAAATTTCCATCTCTATTATATTATCTCCTTCTCCTGTCCAATCGTAGCCCTTTGTTCTTTCTCAGTAGATGTGGCTTGACCTTACTGAGGGCAGATGATGCTTGTGGATGGTGTAACCTCATAGTCTAGCTAAATAGGCCCTTGGCTTTTGAGTGTCAGCCTCAAGGATGTCAACACAAAACGACGACTGAAATAATTTTGTTCACACAAGAAAGTCTTGCCTTTGTTTTTGAGGTGATGGGGAAGCACAGGGCAACACACAAGTATGGAATATGGTGTCCCTTTGTATACCATTTTCTGAATTTGTGTGATCTAACACAATGTGGGTTCTTACTAGTATTTTGGCTTCAGTAGAGGACCAAGGCTCTGAGCTACAGGCTTTGAGCCTGTGATACAGGATTGCTAGCTGCCTATACCTGTAGCAACTGCTTACCCTCTGTGTGATTGAGTACCTAAGTTCAGCAGGTACTGGCTTACATCTGCACAGCTCTTCTGTGCCATTAGGACCCAACTATCCCACGTCTTAAGAGATGAGAATCTCTGTGGGACAAGGCAGATGGATTTCATTAGAGCCGAGCAGCATCTGCTACTGCAAGGCATTTACAGAGTACACTACACCACATAAATCTGTTCTACACCATGCAGCAGCACAGCCCTATTTATTTTCTTTGCTTGCCTGTCTTAGTTTAAAATCTCAACTGTAAACTTCTCTTTTCTGTCCATGTATCCTCATTGTTTTCTCTGTTTCCCTCTCCTTGTGCAGCTGTGTTTAAGCTGAGCTGTGTGAAGGTACACTTTGCCAGGATAGATGTTAGAGAAAATAAAGTTGCATTGTGTTATGTTCTAGAGTGCTTTGCTGTACAGCCACTCAGCCCTTTCACTGCTGGAGGCCATAGGTTGCTTGCCACTGACCTCAGAGACAGCAGGATTCATCCCCGTGCACAAAAGTCTTTTCAGAAGGAAAGATAATGCACAAGGCTGAGAAGAGAATGCTGTTAAAGAAAGATGTGGAAGCCTGGACCCTGTCAATTGAAAAGCTTTTGGTGGCTGCAGATGGATCAAAGTCAGGCTACTGTTTTAGCCTGGGACATCACGACCACCAGAACATTCCTTGACTTTGTGTGGGGAACTGAGCAGCAAAGTCAGGGGCACTGAGAGGTAGAAGAGGGACAAGGTAGAGAAACATTAAATCAGAAAGGCTACTCTTACTTTGCAAGAAGTCAACATCTACAGGTTAGTCCAAAACAGAAAGGAATAATAATTCGAGAAGGTTGTGTGAAAAGCTCTGTCTTTTATGGTGGGAAAAGGGTGAAAAGATTTTGGATTCCATGAATTCTTCTGTCTGCAGAGAGAAGAAGGAGTGTTGGAAAAAAAAAACCCAAACAGCAAAAAAACTAGTGAGGAATGATCAGCAGACTCTTGCAAATTTTTAGTAGCACTGTAAATTAGGCCTTGTTTTCTTTAGGTGACTTGCATTGGTCATGGGTGACATGAGTGCTTTATTAAACTTTGCCATGCTGAGAAGCTCATCGGCTCGGCGGAGCTAATAATAATACCTCAATCCAGAAACAGAAGGTGGGGTAACTCAGCATTAGGACTTGGAATGCAGAAATAGTTGCTGCCAGTTGAACTAAAAATACTTACTGGTGTAACCCTCTGTGCCTACAGCAGCACGTGCTGAACACGCGTTGGACTCTGGTGCTGGGCAGAATGGCTTTCCTTTGTTTTCAGGAGCTGCTAGATCAGCAGTGGTCTGTGGTGACCTGCTTGTGTGAATGCCAAACTCTGCCTCAGATGTGCAAGAGCCCTTGTAGCAAGTCAATTAGTATCTTTGGTGAGTTAATAATTCTCCAGAGCCATAAACAGACTATATACGGTGAAACAGACCATGTGGGATGACTTAGAAAACCATTTTGTCCTAGGGTGCGATTTTGTGATTATGGTAGCACTCAATGAGGTGGGAGTGACCTGCAGCAGGGACAGGGATGTAACCATGGCTACTCAGTTCCTCTGCTCCATGCTCCTGCTTGGGGATAAACAGCAGACGTCAAGATCCCTGCTGAATTATGAGCCTTGGAGTTATCACTGCACAAGGTTTCTTTGTGTTCAAAGAGATCTATCAATTTTTCTCTACAGCCTTCTAAGGTATACCGAGCCTCTCAACTTGAGCTATACAAGGGTGAAATTTGATTTAGTATGTACCTGTTTCTTCTACTATGAACTTTGAAGCCTCCATGATACTGAGTGGCCCAGATATAGTGGTGATGAGGGACTCTGAAATAGGGTAGTTAGATTAAATTAGGACACATCTGATGCCACAGTCATCAGTGCAACATGGAATATCTGCTGCAGTATCAGATGGACAATCAAAGATGACGGACACACTGTAGATGAAGAAAAGTGCTCAATGATAAGATGGACTTAACTGTTGGGCACAAGTGATCATAGAGTCATTGAAGTTGGAAAAGACCTTCAAGATCATGTAGTTCAACTGTCCCCCTACCACCTATATCACGTACTAAATCATGCCCGAGAGTACTGCATCCAACCTTTCCTTAAACAACCTGAGGGATGGTGACTCCACCACCTGCCTGGACAACCCATTCCAATGCCCAAGCACTCTTTTGGAGAATAAATTTCTCCTAATTTTTAACCTGAACCTCCCGTGGTGTAACTTGCAGCCATTCCTTCTTGTCACACAATCACAGAACCTTAGGAGTTGGAAGGAACCTGGAAAGATCATCTAGTCCAACCCCCCAGGATCACCTAGACTAAATCACACAGCAACACATCCAGGCAGGTTTTGAATTTCTCCAGAGAAGGAGCACAACCTCTCTGGGTAGTCTGTTCCTGTGCTCCATCACCCTCACAGTGAAAAAGTTCCTCCTTATATTCACATGGAACTTCCTATGCTCCAGCTTGCACCCATTGCCCCTTGTCCTACTGCTGATCATCACTGAGAAGAGCCTGGCTCCATACTCCTGACTCTCACCATTTACATATTTATAAACATTAATGAGGTCACCCCTCAGTCTTCTCTTCTGCAAGCTAAAGAGGCCCAGGTCCCTCAGCCTTTCCTCATAAGGAAGGTGCTTCACTCCCTTCATCACCTTGGTGGCCCAGTGCTGGACTCTTTCAAGTAGCTCTATATCCTTCTTGAGCTGAGGGGCCCAGAACTGGACACAATATTCCAGGTGTGGTCTCACCAGGGCTTCCTCTTCTGCTTACTAAACAGTCCCAGCTCCCCCAGCCGCTCCTTGTAAGATTTGTGTTCCAGCCTCTTCAACAACTTCATGTCCCTTCTCTGGACACACACTAAGGCATTGATACCTTTATTGTAGTGAGTGACTCAAAACTGAACACAGTATTGGAGGTGTGGCCTCACCAGAGCTGGTGAGACATTGTGTTCAGATAAAGGACACAAGCACAACATAGTCCTGCAGAAGTCAAGGTAAGAAGCAAAGGCTGAACGCTCAAATTTGAAATTCCTGCATTATGTGCAATAAAACCCTGGCTATGATGGGAATCCTTCACTGGTTTAATAGAGACAGCTGTGGCTGGGATAGGAGCAAGCAGGGATATGGTTGTAGCTGCTTGAGTAGCTGCAGTCCTGCAGGCAGGCGGAATAGAGGGGTCTTCATGAGCACTCCTGCTTCACTTTCCACAGAGAAGAACATGGCAGTATATAACATTAAGAAATTTAGCTAAAACCCCTGTTTTTAAAATATTGAACCTATATATAAGCCCTTTCCTCAGTACACCTGAGCTTTTCTTCTGCCTATTTTCCTTTTGTGCTACATTACAACCAGTAAATCCAATGACATCAGTCTCCCTTGTGTCTCAAATGAGACTCTTCGGAGTCATGGTGATCAGCTGTAGACAGACCAGGCAAAGCATATCTCTTGCTATAGGTGTCTCTTGCATGGACTTCTCTGGGCAAAGATAGGTAAAAGGAAGACCAGGAATAACAAGCCTGTTTGTCTGTCCTTTGCCAGTTTTAGCTTCTTTCTGGGACCACTATTCTACTTGGTTTTTGATGAAGTGAATATCAAAAAGCCATTTTTGTTCATAGGATAATTCAGGGTTGGAAGGGACCTCTATTTCAATCACCTGCTCAAATTGGGGTCATCTGTGAGGTCAGACCAGCTTTCTCAGGGTTTTATCCATTCCAGCTTTTTACTCATCTATAATGAAAAGTGGGTGGCCTGTAAAAGCTTTTGAATTGTCAGGACTAGGGTCAGCAGAAGCTTTCAGAGAGAGATTGTATTGAGAGAGAGAGAGAGAGAGAGAGAGAGAGAGATCTGGCAGCACGTGCAATGAGCATTTCCATGAGGGCTTCTGACTGTGGAGATACCCAGAGAAGGCTGCCAATGACTCTGAGAGGAGAGAGGCACACAGATCATGGCAGAGGTGAAGATGAACTTATCAAAAACATCTTTGGGCTGTCAAGGGCAGGTTTATTCCATGGCATAAATGGCTTCCTCTGGGGACTTGTGGAATATGCATTGCTGGGGGGAAAGTGCTGACGTTTAAAGTGAAATGGGTCTGGCTTGCCCTGCTTCTGTACACGACAGATTATTGTTCTGGGAGATAATGCCTCAGGTCAGTGATTTAATTATGTCTGGTTTGGGGACCTTTTCCCATACCTGAGGAGACTCAAAGCTTAAAGGATGGCTTTTGGAGGAATCATCTTTTCAGCAGCAATAATCACCAATTACTAAGAAAAGATCACCTTACTTAGTCATTTCCCTCTTATCCCATCTTCCCACCAAAAGCTGGGTTTATAAAAGCTTTCCTTTCACGACCGGCGCACTGAGAATCAGAAACCTCTCAGCGTAAGAACATTTAAAAAAGAGTTTGAGGACCAATTATATAAATGTTTCCTCTTTTTGTAAAACAGCTTGGGACTTGTAAACACTCTGGGTCCACATCTTTCTAAATAATTCATCGTGATGAATTATTTAGTTGTGTAAGCTGTGTTTTACATACGGAAGTGCTTTCCTTAATGTGAAGAAAATACAGATATTTTAGAAAAATTTGAAAGCAGGAGTTGCCATTGCATTTTTCTATCTACACCACAGCTGATTTTTTGTCGTGAGTGTGTTCTTTGGGAGAGGCCGATCCCATGTCTGTAGCATGTTAACGTGACTTTCTTAGCAGCAAAATTCACAGAACCTTTCAGCAGAACAAGTCATATGAGAAATCTGAGCATCTTCTTTCTACTGTACAGGTGCAAATTTTAGAATAACCATTTATTTTTGAGCTTTGGTGCCTTCAGTCCATAAAGGTGAGTGGTGTTGCTGATGGAATCTTTTGTGCACTGCTTTCATTTTTGAGCCTCATTTGTGATATTAACTTAAATTTTGTTCTTATATACTTGGATAATTGTCTTGCATTTTATTTCCTCTCCCTTTCCTTTTCCTCCTTCAACAACAGATAGTTTTGAAGACAGCATGAATGAAACAAAATGTTGGCATGGTCTATCTGCATTTCCTGACAAGATAAACATTTAGTTAAATGTGAGACATATGCCTTACTGTGTGACTGTAATTTTATAAGTTCTTTTATGTGTTATGGTTGGCAACAGAATCCCTGTAGCCTATTCTGGCTGGAAAGAACAGTATTTCTTAGTCTTAAGACAGACATATGATCTAAAATCAGTACATACCACTAACCATACAGTGTGAGTGGTGGAGTGAATCTTGGTTATGAGTAGTTTCCATTCCAGTACATTTTATAAATGGAGATGGTTATTCAGCCCCACTGCATTTGTGATAGAGATGATGGTCTCATAATCAGCAGTCCTCTCTGCTGCCTTCATCCCACCTTTGGTATTAAACTGCTCCATTTACTCCCACTGTGGAGTACAGACTCACATTGGTTGAGAACATTTCCTCTGATGATAGTTGCATAGGTACAAAACTGGAGGGATATTGGCTCCAGCTCATCCTGTGAAACATTAGTTTGTGCAGCCAAATAGACCACTGGAGAGAGGATGAATTCCATGCACCTGCCCCCTCAATTTTGGGGACTAGTCACACAATCTGGGGGCTCTCTGAATTGCAACGAAGTCTGCTCATCCTACCAATGCTTTTATGCAAGGATCTACATGCAGAAATGTTGCTAGGTCATGGGCAGATACAGGCCCATAACTGTTTGCATTTTATATGAGATCCTGATCATGGGTGGAATTTGATTTGCTTTACTTCAGGGACCTGTCAACTTCATCTAAAGTAGCAACCAGTCTGGGGTTTTTTTGGTGGACAGGGCAGAGAAGTGCAGAATTCTAAGGCACTATACAGAAAATGTTTTTAAAATGACTACTTTAGGATAGAAAGGTCATGCTCAAGCTTTGTCTTCACTGTCTAAATGGGAATCTGGACAAATAGCTGAAGAACAGCCACTCATATTTGTCATTTTACCAAGCGCTTCCAATCTGACTTACTTTGAAACATAGGAGAGAGCATGGACATCCTGAGCCTTATCCCTCTCCTCCAGGCACCACTCTCACTTGTTTGTGTGCTTCCTGAGATGTGTGGCACAGTGATCATTTTTACAGGAGGTATAATATGCATATCTCCTGCCTTTGTCAATCAGGTTTTCACTCCTGGTAGTTGGCATTGCAAGACTGCTTTTCCTCTGATCTGCTTTCATGCCCCTTTGTGTGATGCCCCAGTCTGGACTTCTGGGTGGTTGCTGCACTACCACATTGCTTTACATTGTGTATACTCAAGGATTTTAGTCATAAGATGTTTAGTTAGGGAATAAATGGCATAGCTGGCAAAAATGTAACGTGTTTGGAAAACGTATTTGAGCTCTGAGGATGCAAAACCTTTGAACCTGTTTGGATGACAGAAGCTCTGTAACTGCCTTAGACTGGTGCCCAGCTGCACCAGGGCATCGCTGAGATCTACAGCTGTTTGGTAGGGTGTTTTTAGCCTGAGCAGAGCAGCATCCCAGAGGTTTTGGGCCCTTTACTACAAGAAAGACGTTGAAGTGCTGGACTGTGTCCAAATAAGGGCAAGAAGCTGGTGAAGGTTCTAGAGCACAAGACTTATAAGGAGTGGCTGAGGGAACTGGGGTTGTTTGGAGACAAAAATGGAGGTTGAGGGGAGACCTTATCACTCTCTGCAGCTACCCAAAAGGAGGTGGTAGCGAGGTGGGTGTTGGTCTCTTCTCCCAGATAACAAGTGACAGGACAAGAGGAAATGGCCTCAAGTTGTTCCAGAGGAGGTTACATCTTCACTGAAAGGGTTGTCAGTCATTGGAACAGGCTGCCCAGGGAAGTGGTTGAGTCACTACCCTTGGAGGTATTTTAAAGATGTGCAGCTGCGTTGCTTAGGGACATGGTTTAGTGGTGGACTTGGCAGTGCTTGGTTAACAGTTGGATTTGATGATCTTAAAGGCCTTTTCCAACTAAAAAGATTCTATGGTCCTTTCCTTGCCCCTGAGAGAGCTTATTCAGAGGTAGCTTAAGCACACCTCTGCAGTGGTTCAGATATGCAGCACCCTTTGTTTGGAGGAGTAATTTAATGCTTTGTGTGGGTGCATATATGGGAACACACAGCTTCCCTTAAAAGAATACACATTCTTGATATTTGCAGATGTTATAGCTGCACATTAAAAGGAAAAAAGACATTTTAGTGGATGCTATTTCCATTATTCACCAGAAGCTCTTTGGAGGCAACACTTCTAGTTGTGACTGTTTTATTTGTATCTTAATAGCTTTTTTGTGTGTGTGGGGAGAGAAGGGGTGGAATTTGTTTTCCAAAGGGATGAACTATGTCTGGTAGTAAGCAAATCAATAACCTTATGAAAGGAATTGCACCTGAAGGCTTTTTCGTACGACTGCTGAAGCTTTGCCCATGTTGTCTTCTTCAGGACTCACTTGGACTTTATCTTTTGTCATTCTGGAGCTTGAACTTCGAATGTGTTTGTAGATTTTTCCCAGCTCATTCACAGCAAGTCTTTCTGATTCTGGTTGAAGTCAAGGAGAGAAGCAGAATTAATCCAGACAATAAACTAGCCCACAGACCCATTCCAGTCTTCCCTCACCCAAACACAGACCAATCAACCTGCATGATGTTTTTAAAATACAAACTCCAATATCCAGGTCCCCTGATGCTGAGTGCCACACATGGCACACCAGCTACTCTCCAGCTGGAGGGATTTACCATGCTGGTCCAACCCACGGTGCCCTCACCGACTGGCTGGTGGTACAGGAAGGCTGAGATGTTTTGATTCTGCAACTGCTGGAATGAGTGGCTATAGCTGTTGGTGAGAGTTTTGTCCCTGGCATTGCTGTGCCTATGCTGAAAAGACAACTGAAGTGCTTGCTTTCTTCTCTCTCCACCCTTATGCAATGAAGTACATACTTTTGCAGAACTGCTGTTCTGTGGTTGCTTTGGTAGGATTTGCAGGTCAGGTGTGTGGTATCTCAAGAGGAAATTTAAAAAAATTTGGTCTGTAGCAATGGAACTGCTGAGAAACAATGAAAACTGCTTCCTTTTATTTTTAAGAACAATATATATCTTGTTTATTTCTGAATCTTTGACAAATCTCTGCAAATCTAGCATAAGCCCCAAATCTGTGTTGAATACATCCTTTTTCTTCAGACCATAGATTTAATGATCAACACAGTAATAAAGGTGGTAGAAAATGCAGAACTATGATGCATATATCCTGGTATAAAAAGACAGGGATCTCCTGGAGAGAGTCCAGGGGAGGGCTATGAAAACGATTAAAGGCCTAGAACATCTCCCCTACGAGGAAAGGCTGAGTGAGCTGGGGGTGTTCAGCCTGGAGAAAAGAAGAATGAAAGGGGATCTGATTAATGTTTAGAAATATCTCAAGTGTGGGACACAGGGGGAAGTGGCCAGCCTCTTCTCAGTGATCTGTGGGGACAGGACAAGGGGCAATGGCTCCAAGCTGGAGCACAGGAAGTTCCACACCAATATGCACAAGAACTTTTTCCCAGTGAGGGTGACAGAGCACTGGGAAAGGCTGCCTAGGGGGGGCTGTGGAGTCTCCTTCTCTGGAGATATTCAAGACCAGTCTGGACACATCCCTGTGTGATCTGTCCTAGGGATCCTGCTTTGGGAGGGGGGTTGGACTTGACGACCTCTTGAGGTCCCTTCCAACCCCTATGATTCTGTGATGCTTAGGTAAAACTTGTGGAAACTTAACAAAGCTATAGGAAGGAAAATTAAATTCCCTGTTGATGAATACAAAGTAATGTACAATGGAAAGAAGTAGCTTGAATGATTCATTGCTCTTGCTGGGTTCTAAATAAATTCTTCCCACTTGAGGGGAGATCCTCCAGAAAGCCTTTCTAAATGTATTGTAATCTCGGGAAATAAAATCCTCTCTGAGTAAATAGAATATTTGATGCCTAACAACTGGATGAGGATTATTTCTGAAAAAATAATCTTTTTGCTTGGTTGATTTTTTTCCCTGCGGTGAAATATTTGTCAATTAAAAAACATTTTCACTTAAATTTACATCAACCTGTGGGAAACTACTGATCTTCTAAAATTTGTTTTGGGAAATAGCTGAAAATTAAGTGTTCCATAATCCTATTGGAAAAGTCAGGGTTGGGTTTGGTTTGGTTTGAAATGCCTTTTTTCATTTCATACTGCAACTGTTTTAGGGAAAAAAAAAAAGAAAAGCTATTTAGATTAGAAAGAAAAAGACAATCTCAAAATGAAATGTGCTGATTCACTGAAACAGTGTTTTAGATCCATCAAAATACTTTTATTTCTGTCGAAAAATGCTATTTTGTGGGTAATACAGGGTTTTCATTTTGAGTCTGAACACAAATACCCACCAATTCAGTCAGAGAATTGCTTGCTATAGGTCCCATGAGTGTGCTCTCCAGAACATTATGATGTCTAACCAGAAGCATGGCACCTCCTGAAAGAGCGCATTTTTATCTGGCTGTTGTCTCCTGTGGAGTCCACATCATAGGTGGGAGGCTTCAGAAGCAGGTGACCAGAATTCTTATTGATGGGAAGACTCCTCTATGCTTTGGATTTCAGTAGAATGAATATGTTGTTTCAGCATGAATGCAGAAGGTCCCTTAGCTGAAGGGCCAGAAACTGATGTTCTTTGCTCCTGTTAACTTAATGGTAAACCTCCTCTTGGGTGGGGAAGGGTTTTCACCCTTGGTTTTGATACTCGCAAGGTAGTTTATATGCCAGGCTAGGTGCAGTATTCCTCTGCAGAACTAACTGCTGAGTACCTAGGGTAATAAGATGTGAAGCAGTTTACATTTATCTCTTATTTTCCAGAAATGTAAGAGAAAGACAGCATTCTGTGAAAGTGAAGACTAAGATATTGAATGTAGATTTTAAAAAAGGTTTTTAAACTATGAAATGTAAACCCCCTGAAATACCTAACAAAAAGGGGCCAAGAGACCTATCCCAGAGGCCAAGAATTAGAAGAATTAAAAGAAAGTAAGTGGAGGAGAGGAGAGAAAAGTACTGGTCATTTTTACAGCCAATGAAAGCATTTGCAGTTGCAGTTTAAAGTCTTCATGTGCTGACAGAGAGGCTGAAAAGAATTGAAAGATTCTCATCAGATTCACTTTTCCATCAAGCAATATCGAGGGAAATTATGACAAAACCTGCCCACTGGCAAAACGCTCTGTAACCTCTCATTGTCATAGAGTCACAGAACAGCTCAGATTGGAAGTGACCTCAGAAGATCATCTGGTCACACCTCTTGTGTGAAATGGAGCTGAGAGGAGATCACCTAGCAGCCTGTCCAGTTGCACCTTGAAAATGATGGAGTCTCTGCGGTGTCCAATGGGGAGGGAGGTTGTTCCAGTGGTTGACTGTTCACACAGTAAGAAAAAGTCTTTACAGAGATGAGATGAAAACTCTCCCAGTTCAAATTGTAGTGGTTGCCCAGTTGTTACTTGCCCACTATTCCAGCCTGTTCAGATCTCTCTATAAGCCGGCTATCCCTTCTGATGTGTCCACAGGGGAGGCCTACAAGGAAGCTGGGGAGGGACTCTTTAGAAGGACATGCACTGATATAATGAGGGGGGATAGTTTTAAATTGGAATGGGGTAGATTTAGATTGGATATTAGAAGAAATTCTTCACTATGAGGCTCTGGCACAGGTTGCCCAGGGAAGTGGTGGATGCCCCTCCCTGGCAGTGTTCAAGGCCAGGTTGGATGGGGCCTTGAGCAGCCTGGTCTAGTGAGTGGTATCCCTGCCCATGGCAGGGGAGTTGGAATTTGATCTCTAAGGTCCCTTTGAGCCCTAACCATTCTATGATTCACCTCACCACCCAGTTTAGTGTCATCAGTAAACCTGGTGAGGGTGCTGTTGATCTGATCATGCAGGTCATTTGAGCAGCATGGGGCCTCGTATGAACCCCTGAGGGACCTTACTTATGACAGGCTGCTGGCCTGAGAAAAATCATTCATCTCCACCTTCTGAGTGTGGCCTGTTAGCCAGTTTCCTACTCATCCAGTCTGTATCTTGCTAGTTTGTCTAGTTTGTCATTACAGGATTATGTTTACTTTTCACTGAAACCTCTATTATTGGTCTTGCTATTGCATATCTGTGTGCCAGATTTGTCTCCAGTAATCTGAAGTCAGAAGGTGAACTATGACATCTATTTCTTAGTTCATAAACCCCTATCCGTATCTAGAGATGTTTGTGGTTTATTTTTTTTCCCCACTGCTGAAATTGCTAGGTCATTGTGCACATACCACTAGATTTTAGTACACAGAATGCTATCTGTATTTTCCTTTGCTTTTTAAATGTCACGGTGCCTTCCTTGCTAAAAGCATTCAGAGAGCTTGAGTTTGGTGCTGCATACTGTGTTACACAAGATTTAAAAAAAATATAAAATCCCAACCTGTTAATTAACTTTCTCAGCACTTTTTTTTTTCTTTTAAACGAGAATTCCATTTCTTCAGTGTGCAGAAAATAAGATTAGAGAACTCCATACTGAAAATGGAAAGGAGAAAATAAAAAGCACTGCAGAATGCCAAGGCTCTGTGTATACACAGAGAAATAAGATGCTTGTAAGAATAGAAAACAAAAACAAAAACCAGTTTGTTTTTTTTTTCCCCCTCTTCCACCTGCATGGTGAAGTTGTACTATAATAAATTGATTATTAGCAATCTCTTCTTCAGGGCTGTAAGGAGACCCATCTGCTTTACCACAGTAGATTAAAACATTCAGAGTCTTTCTCAAGAAAAATCCCCATTGTGCCATAGCAAGATTTAATATTGGCCATTACTGTGTAGCTGTGATTGTAAACGGCAGTTGTTAAAATCCGCAGAGTTCATGATGGCACGTTTAAAACAAGGAAGCTAAAGGACCAAAAGGCTAAAGGTACCAAAGCTCCAGTATGTGTTTTTTTTTCCCCCCCCCCTCCCATTTTAGAAACAACCCTTCAGAGCTTGTCCCTTCTGTTTTCCCTCTTTGCTAGTATCTTCCTTGACCTCCCATAAGTCATATGTAGGATGGAGGCAGAGTTATGTAAAATAACTCTCAATATAATTGACTTCTCATAATGCTTGGGCCCTTCCTTATCTCCACAACTCCATATGGCCGATTGCCACAGAAACAAGGGATAGCATCACACAACCACTTCCCTTCAATTGTGTTGTGCCATTGCTGCTTCATGCTAATCTGCCCAGGCATAATTCCTTGAGTGGAACAGGTCCCGACTTCAGTGATGCTTCAGTATGTAATAGGGTTGGCTTTCTCATCTCATGGACACATGCTGAGCATTGCCTCCTGCTGACTTACTCATAGCTCCTCTCTCCTGGTCTCCATTGGCCCTGCATGGGAACCCACCACATTTCTGTTTCCTCTCAGTGTTAAGACCAGCAAACTGTTGTGCTGACTTGCTAGGGCATAGATCTCAGGTATTTGATTTCCCTTTTGTCATTCTCTCCATTAAACAACGTGGAGAGCTATACTGATCTGTCTTTGGTTTTGGAGAGTAGCTCCTCCCATTCCTCCTTACCTTCTAAATTAAATCTCGTTTTTCTTCCCTTTTGCGCAGTTTGAGAAAGATAATCTTGAAGTGATCTTCTCTTGTTGTAAGAGAAGCTCAACTCATTCCATCCTTTGTCATGGTGTCGCTGTCTCTGGGAGGAAGAATGCGAGCTTTGCATCCTGGAAGCTTGTTCAGCTCTGAGGATTGAACAGGTCCCTGAAAGCAATGTAGCTGATGCAGAAATAAATACTGTATTTTTACTGATACCTCTAGCCCCTTCACCTTAGGTGGGCTTGAAATTGCTGCATTTTCTGGTACAAGATACTAGATCATCATGTTCTTCCTTTAATTCACTGTCTTCCCTCTCCATAACTTCATTCCCTTTCCTTCCAACCAATAACCACTCTGTTTCTCAAAAATCTCAGCCTTCTTTTTCTTGTGTAGCCAGCAGGTCAAAGGAGGTGATCCTCCCCCTCTACTCTGCCCTGGTCAGGTCCCACCTGGAGTATTGTGTCCAGTTCTGGGCTCCTTGGTTTAAAAAGGACAGAGATCTCCTGGAGAGAGTCCAAAGAAGGGCTACAAAGATGATTAGGGGCCTGGAGCATCTCCCCTATGAGGATAGGCTGAGTAAGTTGGGACTCTTCAGCCTTGAGAAGAGAAGACTAAGGGGGGATCTAATTAAAGTCTATAATTATCTGAAGCAGGGGATGCAGGGGGAATCAGCCAGCCCCTTTTCTTTGGTCTGTGGGGATAGGACAAGGGGCAATGGCTGCAAATTGGAGCATAGGATGTTCCGCACCACATGCAGAAGAACTTTTTCACAGTGAGGGTGACAGAGCCCTGGGACAGGCTGCCCAGGGAGGTGGTGGAGTCTCCTTCTCTGGAGATATTCAAGACCCGTCTGGATGCCTATCTGAGTTATATGTCCTAGGGAGCTGCTTTGGCAGGGGGGTTGGACCCAATGATCTCTCGAGGTCCCTTCCAACCCCTACAATTCTATGATTCTATGATTCTATGATTTCCATCCAGATCCACTCTACCTAAGAGGGGACAAGTTTTCCCAGGTAGGATCATGTTGCTATCTCTGCTACCATCTGCCTTCTGGTAAGCCCCTATCCTCTTCTAACCCAGAGAAAGAAAAGAAAATGGCAGTCTTTAAAATTGTTCTTCTCTAAATGGTTGCAACTAATTACGAAGTCTACAGCTACTGTGAGATCAACTAATAAACTCCTTGAACGGGTCTCTGAAGTCTGTATTAGAAGTGGATGAGTCATAGTTGCACCAGCTGATTGCAAATAAGTGGGTGGGAGGGGAATCGGCCCTGTACTTTGTACCAGCAAGGTATGAATAAAGAGCTATCAGCAGGCCTGGGAAATGAGAGGGGTGAGTTTGGACTGACAGCTCTGCAGCAGGGAGATGGAGGCAACTGAGTGCTTGTCAAAGAAGTAAAACCTGGGCTATTAAGTTTAAACACATGTTGAAAGGAACCCGTCTGAACTATGGAAGTGGGAGATGAGTAGAAGGTTGGTCAGGCTGTGAGGTTGTGTGTTTTACTGCCCGTGGAGTACAATTTAGTTTCTGCACCTTGGTCTGGCTGGTGTGTAGCTCCTTCAACACTAACATTTGGAATAGGAACACTCTGTGATTTGAGTCAGATCAGAAATCACATATGTTTAAGATCGATGTCATGAAACTATTGTCATCTGTGGCCTGTTACAAAGACTCTAGATGCAAAAGTCAGTTCTGAACCTGGGTCTGAGCTGGAGATTTTGGTGAAATTGCATCACAGGGTCCTCAAGATCTTGCAGAGGCTAGAGTGTCTTGTGTTGGATTGGCATCAAAACCTGGCAGCATTTGTGAGGAAAACTCTGAATGAAGGAAACAGAAAATTATTTTTTACACCTCATTGCAGCAAGACACACTGCCTTTCATAGAACCATAGAATCATAGAATGGTTTGGATTGGAAGGGACCTCAAAGATATCTAGTTCCAACCCCCCTGCCATCAACAGGGGCACCTTTCCATATATTGCTGCTTAGCATAACTGCTGTTTGTGTGTTACAGCACTAGATCAGGAGAGGTTTGTCAGCTCTGTGAAGATAAGTCTTGGCTGTAGTTGTTTTCAATGGGAATTGCCATCTGTGTGGACAACATCTTCGGCAAGTGCAACCCTACTGATGGATGAAGCTTCTTCTGTGTCATAAAAGCATGCATCAGTTTTCCGTGTTCCCCTGAAAATGTCTGTTTGCATGGTTTGTATTATGTTTTTAAACATAAATGCAGCCAAAAGGATTTACAGGACTGGTGTTTACATATGGCAATATTCAAAAGTGATGGGGAGGGTGGGGCACAGGGCTCAGAAGATACAGATCCTATGCTTTGTCATTGAATGTCATCTTACCCAAGTCATTTCTGCTTATCTTGGAAAACTCACCCAGCCTAGACCAGGTATGGTGTTTTCTGCCGTCTTTGAGGAGCGAATGCAGGAGATAACCTTTTTGGGCACATCTATCTTGGGTTTTTGAGATATCATCTGACGTTTTGAGGTTTTGAGGTGTGTTTATTGGCTTGCTTTGAACATGTCATAATATAGACAAAGCAGGATACCGTCTTGAAGGTGGATAGCAGTGGATGGAGGGCCATGAGTTAGGTTTAGCATGTATTTCATATTGGGACAAAAAGAAACTATGGACAATTCATGCCTGGGGAATGAAAACAGTTTATGTTATGTGTTCTCCTTGCAGTATGAAAAAACAACCCACACTGGCCAATCTAGCTAAAACCCGGACATTCTAGGGCAGGTTAAACCAATTCGGCCAGGCACATCATCAATAACTGATTATTTGCAGCTAAAATTAGACCTGGAATTGGCATTTTGTATCTTAATTAAAGCGAAGCTATCTTTATCAATAAGCTATGACAACTTTGAGCAGACATTTCCTAGTGAATGTTAATCCCTCAGTCTCGTTTGATTAGTAGATGGGATTACATTAAAATCGATCCTCCTCCCGAGGTCCATTTGTGTGCTCTCTCTTGGTATTGAATTACGTAGCTGGCCTCATGCCAGGCACAGGTCCCCCATCAGGACAATGAAATCACAGCCACAGTGATGCTCATTTGTGTTTTACAGTGTGCCATTTATTTATTACAAAAGGCTCAGGAGACCTAACGCCTTGGTGAGATATTATCTTAGGCTTCAGATCTCTGTCAAAGCCTATTACTCTCTTTGCAGCTCGGTTTGCACATAACTAGCTTTAGAAGATAGGGAGGGGAAAAGGTAAGAAAAGGAAGAGAACCAAAATGTAACTTGAGATTTCCCCAGTTATACAGGCTAATCTGGGGGAGTTGTGTAGCCCACCCCCTCCCTGCCTGGGACAAAATGTCACTGAAGAAGCTCAGAGAAACAGGCATCAGTTTGGAAGCATGTAGATCTTATAAAAGATGCACCCCTCTGCCTCATAATTGAGCTTTGGGCAGCAGAGCTCTGAAAGAAGCTGTCACTGCATTGTGCTGACCTGTTGTAATTCTTCTCAGAGGGTCCCTGTGAAGCTGCTGGGAGTCAACAGCATGGTCCTTACTGAATTCAGGAGCAGAGAACAACCCCAGCATCTTTGTTTTCTGTTTTAATGTTGTTTCTTAGAAATTTAGAATAATTAAAGTTATGAACAATTCTTCCTAGGGAAACTGAAAAAGCTTCATAAAAAGTAACAGAGAAGAGCTGTTGACAGTCTGTAAAGTATAAGAGCTGGACAGCTTTCCATTTAACTCCCTCCCACCTTTTCCATCTGTAGCTCTTGTCATCAGTCAGCAAGCCAGGAGACGGTGATAGCTAGATGGTGTGCATTCCCTTAAGATTCAAGATTACATCTTTGCTTTCCTCTCTGATATCCTTTAATAGTCAGCTTTTATAAAGCATGTCGTGGTCCTTGACTTGTGCAGCTGTGATCTGGAAGCTGTCTTCACACACCTGACTGGTTCACTTGGAGTTATATGAGCATCTTGTGAGAGCGTGAACTGATCTCTTACCTGAGCCACTGAGCATAACTCTGAGCCTGCCAAGGCTCAAATGTGAAGTGGAAACACATATATGATTTAGGCAGGGAATGTAAAAATGATGGGATTCCTTACACTATGGTAAACAATATTCTCTATCACTTTGCATATGTGAGTTGGCAAATTAATGCTCTGTGATAGCTAAGAAGGATGCTGTGCCTGAGCTGAATGAATGTACTGTGGGATGCGGGTGACTGATGTTCCTTGAAATTAGGAGTATAAGAGACTCTGGATAGCAGACTGATTATGTAGCTTGTTGCTTTTTCAAGGAAGGTGTCATTATTATGGTGGGTGTCGTACAGAGAAGAGGAATCAGTTATTCACTGTTTTGTATCTGTTTATTCTTAGATTTGAATACCTTGAGATGTGAAGGTGAGAGTTTCAAAAGGAGAAAGATGGACACAATAACTTGCTATGTTTTGTAGCAGTGAATCTCTGGTGAAGTGTCACCTTGAATCCATGTTTAATTTCATTTATTTATTTATTGAACACCAGTATCCAGGGTTCAGGGTAGATACCTAATC
The DNA here is from genome assembly GCA_022605575.1 of Laterallus jamaicensis coturniculus. Classification (NCBI taxonomy): domain Eukaryota; kingdom Metazoa; phylum Chordata; class Aves; order Gruiformes; family Rallidae; genus Laterallus; species Laterallus jamaicensis. The sequence continues at coordinate 87,626,075 of JAKCOX010000002.1, read as the reverse complement.
ATCTTTGCTTGTGCTTCAGCCAGTATTTCACCTGTAACTGCCCCAAGTTGTCCAAACATGTTAACAGCTACACAGCATTGTGTGTTTCTCAAAACTGTATCAGAATTTGGGCGGTTATGTTAAATGTTTATTTTTTTACTGTGATTTTTCCACTCGTGAAATAGCAGTCTTAATTAGACTGGGTAAGACGCAGAAATGCTAACAGGCTTTGCCAAGTGAAGCTGATGATGATAATTTTGCCTTGGAATGACAACACGAACATATGTAGCTTTAAAACAACCTACTGTCTTTGTAGTGTGCTGAGGCAAGAAACTTCCAGTGCTGAATTCAAAAAGAAACATAGGATGCCTTCAGTAGTATGAGACTGATTAAAAAAAGCAACCTGGCTGATTGGATTCTATACATTAGACGTCTTTGGAAAGCTGTGGGAAACCTGCATAATGTAGTTTCTTCTGTTTTGTTTGGGTATCTGCAGCATAAAAAAATGGCTTCTTCATGCTCCTGTTCTGTGGAATCAGGGCCTTCTCACTCTGTGTCCCCAAAGATGCTGTGGTATAGGTTCGAGTTGGGTTTTCTTGAGACTTGGCGTCATCTGACTCGGATCAGGGAAGTCTATCACGGTAGCTGACCAACAAACAAGGAATGGTGAATACCCCTTTGTATTTCAGATTGTTTCTTCGCTTTTGTAGTTGAATCTCTTTGTTTTGTTTCATTTAATTTTCCTAGATTCAGTGGCTTTCTCCTAACATAGAGAGCTTATGCTAAGAAAACCACTTTGATTTTTCGCAACGTTGCTTCTTACCGCAGTGAGCTCCCTACTGTTGTAACGAGCCTTGGAAAGCCTTGGGTTTCCATGGACCCAAGCTCTGTGACTGCACTCCACATGCTTCTATTACCAGAAGTGACTATTTACCCATAATGCTTCAAATACTGTTTTTCAGCTCAATGTTTTATTTTGGGGATTAAGGAGAGGCTGCAGATCTTTTTGACTGCCACAAAATCAAATAAACTAGTAGATCTGTGCATATTTTTGAAAGCAAACTGAACTGTTGCTTAAATTTGTTTAATTTTGCAAGAAATGTGAGGAAACGTGTTTTGGGAGCGATCAATCCAGTGGTGCCAACTCAGTATTTGACAGACAACATAAAGATATATCACAAAACAAAGCAGAGTGATTCGGAGTATAGTGTGGGTAGAAAAGTCTAATCCTCTGAAGATTTGCTCCCTTGGCTTTAAGCACGGGTTTGTACTATTAACCCTGACTCCCTCTACTTTGAGTGTCGTGCCTCCAAAATCAGGCCAGTAGACTTGAGCTGCTGTGCATCCAGGTTGACCTCAGCATCCAGTTTTTTCTGGAAAAGCAGGTTGTATTTTCTTAGCTCAGTTTTTGCACGTTGTATTGAAAGACAACAAATAAGGCAAGTTGTATTGCCTCTACTTCGATATTTTTTTCATTAGAATCATAGAATGGCATGGGTTGGAAGGGACCCTAAGGATCAGAGAGCTCCAACCCCCCTGTCACAGGCAGGGACACCAACCTCAGGTCTGGATCTAAACACGGTTGCACAGGGCCCCAGACAACCTAGCCTTGAACACCTCCAGGGACAGGGCATCCACCACCTCTCTGGGCAGCCTGTTCCAGCACCTCACCACTCCTTCTGTAAAAAACTTCCCCCTAATATCCAGTCGAAACCTTCCTTCTTTTAGCTTTAAACCATTCTCCCTTGTCCTGCCATTATCTACCCTTTTAAAAAGTTGATTCCCCTCCTGTTTCTATGCTCTCTTCAGGTACTGGAAGGCTGCAATGAGGTCCCACCCCAGCCTTCTCTTCTCCAGGCTGAACAAGCCCAGCTCCCTCAGCCTCTCTTCACAGGGGAGCTGCTCCAGCCCTCTAATCATCTTTGTGGCCCTCCTCTGAACCCTCTCCCACAGTTCCACATCTTTCTTGTATTGGGGGCCCCAGCTCTGGACACAGGACTCCAGGTGGGGCCTCACGGAGGCAGAGAGGGACAATCCCCTCCCTCCACATTTAGTGGAAGGATGATTTTACTTGATTTGCCTAGAGAGACAGCATTTTATTTGAGCTCTCTGGTTCAATGTAAAGAACAGATGAATAACTTTGGGATTTCTCGACCCAGTAGACCACAGTATATAATTCCCTTACACCTTTTTTACAGTGTCTGGGCTACAGAAATGCTGTTTTTCCTCCATCAGTGATGCAAATCGTTAATGACTCTGCGGTGAGCCAGGCTGATCCCTGCCCAAGTCACTCCTTGCTGCAGGTCACTGTCCTCTGTTGATCGATGCAGAACGAGGTGGCAGCACTTTGCGGTCAATTAATTGCCAAAGTGACTGTAATGGTATTGGTGAATATGAGACAAAGTAAAGAGTTCGGGGCCTGCTTGAAGCAAAAATTAAGTCTGATTTGTGATATGAGTATATTCACTGCCACCTATAATGATGGTGAAAATTTAAAGCGTTTCCTTTTGAAACAGCTATTTTAAGCTATCAAAACTGATCTCCAGGCATGGAAGCAGAGAGGCTTCTGATTCACACCTGCCTTCCCTATGCAATATTGCTAAAGCACCTGAGATGGACACAGCCAATGATTCCAGTCATTCATCGTGTGTTGATAAGGTGGCTTCTTGAAAAATAAATCTGCTTTCCTAGAATGACCTGCTGGTGCCTAAACTAGAAAAATATCAATGTGAAAGTTAGTTTATCAAGAGAGGGACTATCTGAAGTCAGGACAAGGTGTTTATTTGCTTGAAAAAGACCAGCATTTTACCTTCTAGTTTTTTCAGAATAAAGCCTTCTTAAACTTACTGCTGTGCAATCAGTAGCTGCTGCAAGGATGGTATCCACAGATGGAGGATGAATAGCTCTGTAGCAATTTCAGATATGAAATTTTGTTTTTCAGTTTATCTGCATCTAGCAATTTCTTAATTATAATACCCAGCACTTACAGCTATTTACCTCTTCAAAGCACTGCACAATTATTAAGAAATTAATTGCTGCTTCATTGCCCTGTGAAATATCCTGATAGTTATCTGATTATCTGGTCCTCTGGTAAATGAGAATAACAATACTGGTTGCAAGACTAGGTCACATATGATGGAAAATTCAAAGGCATTTTTGCCAAGTGGGGACACCCAGAAACCCATTATAAATATTTGGATTGTGAAGTTATGCAGTGCCACAGCATGATACCTGTCTGGTGGTAGGTGATTTGGGGAGAACAGGAAAAGCAAAGGGAGGTTTGCGTGGTTATGGGAGCAAAGAAGTTTCTTCTGTTCATGTGGGAATCCAATGTGCTGGGAGTGTGGTATAATGGGGCAGAGGACTATCATCTTTTCAAGCTCCTCTTGAGAAATGGGAAAGGAAATGCTATGAATAAAAAGAATAACGTCTGAGGTATTGCAGTTAGAGGGACTAAAGCTGCACAGAAAATATGAGCTGTCTTTTTTGGAAAGGGGAGCTTCCATTTCATTCATATTCTTTCTTAGCCTTGTACAAATTTAAATATTTCCTTCTCAGAAAAAGTGATCTAACGTGAGGATTAATTAGACTGTTAACCACATTTATCTCCTTTACACAAGAGATCGTTCCCTGATGGGGGAGGGGGGGAAGGGATGTTTTATAATGAGAAATGAAAATATGGCAATTCAGGGAATTAACATAGTGTAGTGGCTGACGTAAATGTTTTTCTATTTATAAGACTAAATATGTTCGTCTGTCAGAGCCTTGAGAGCTAACTGCTGGGAATGGTGGACCCCTGGTGCCAAGGCTGTACAAACAGGAGAGGGGAAAGCATTGCTTGCTGAGGGCAAAGAAGAGATCTAAACGACATGGGAATTGCTCAGTGCCTTATAAAGCTCTGATTTCTGTGCCCCCCCCTTACAAAGTCTACAAGTTTTAAAATGCAGATGTGCCTATTTAAATGTATGGATCATATTTAGCATCTTTAGGGCTTCTCAAGATAAATTTACATAAACTTTTTGGAATTGGGGTATGTGTTTAGCATCTGTGAGTGATGATGGGAGGATATTTAGACTGTCGGCATGTAAAGGCAGCTTATCTGTCTAATAGCTTTCTTATGCTTCCTTCCTGTCTTGTCTAATGGGTCCATGCTGATTTGGCTTAATAAAATGGGGGGATTAGAAATCTCCCCTTGCCTTGTGAAGGATGCAAGGATACACTTCTTGGAAGAACGAGACTTCCTTTATGTCAGTTTGACCTCCAAGGAAATACATTCCTGTTTGAAAATATCCCTCCTTTTTTTAATTTTTTTTTTTAAATTTGGACTGTCACCAATGTGAATCACAGCTTTGAAATTCAAAGGTTCCCGAGGCAAGTGGGTTTGGATGGCGCCCTGTTAATTTGATGCTGTGCACACAATTAAATTCTTCCTGGTTGATAGGGTCCTGCAGTGTGATACTTTTAGACAGCAGCCTCATTTGAGTTTCCTCCATATCTTATTTGTGCTCGTCTCAGGATTGCGTTCCAGTGGTTTTGGAGCCTCAAAGAAACTGTAGCTCCAAAGCTTGCAAAGGAGCAAGAGATGAGTCCTCTTCTCTGACAGAAAAGTGCCTGGAAATTATGGAGGGTGGAGACTAGCAATGACTTGCTTAGTTTTCATCGCTTTTGAGAACTTAGGCTTTGAGCAGCCTGGTCTAGTTGAAAGTATCTTTACCCGTAGCAGGGGGTTGGAGCTAGATGATCGTTAAGGTCCCTTCCATCCCAAACCATTCTAACGGGTTCTCCGTGTCAGGTGGGTTCTCCTGTAAAGAACACTTTTTCTTCTTAGCCTCTTTTCTTCACTGCTCTCATTTCTTGATGAATCTGTTCCTCTTTGGAATGTTTTGTTGGGGTTTTTTTTCTAAAAAAAAGGGGATGCATCTGTTTTTACCAATAGTATGCCTCTTCTCCTGCTTTTAGCTGGTGTTTTTTTGCTAGAGAGTGAGTCAGTGATTTGGCCCCTAGATGCTTTTGCCAGGTTTGTTCCTTGCCATTGCAGTAAGACTGACAACAGGTGGCTATTTATTTTGTGTGTGTGTGTGTGTGTGTGTGTGTGTGTGTGTGTGTGTGGTTTGTTTTTATGGGGTTGGTTTGTTTGTTTGTTGAGGTTTTTAAAAATTTGTTTTTTTCATTTAGAGGAATGAATTTTCCCAACTGATAAAACCCTGTAGAAAAAAGGATAGCTAGCCTGTGAACAATGTTTATGCATACAAAATCATCTCATTCTGAAGAATTAATTAAGATTCAGCTTCATGGGGTTAGGAATAAAGTCCTCGACTTTATAGTTTATTCTAGCACTTTAAAATTTAGCATTTAGACCCTGCCTTTAAAAGATTAGTGCAAAGTTGTTGACTAAATGGTTCCAGTACATCCTCCTTATATAACCCTTTTGCTGGGCTGGATTCCAGATTGTCTTGATTTCATATGTTTTATATCTCCTTAAGGGAGATTAATTCTGTGTTAATTACCATATTAGGGTCAGCTAAGTTAACAAATATGATTTGTGATTTATATAACTTTAAAAGCACTTTACCTGCTAACTTTTTTAATGTGGCGTTTGAATATATTCAGGAAGTAAGTTAATAATAGTAATGATAAAACTGAAAATATTTTTACATATGAATCTAAAGATCTAGGCTTTAATAAGTGGCTTTGTATTCTGCTGGACTTTGTGTGAGGGGCTCTACCAATGTTGATGGGAAAGAAACATCAGGTCTTTACAGAGGCTCAGTGATGATTACTGGAATATTCTATTCTGATTTCAGCTAGGTTACTAGAATAATGAAAAGTTTTTAAAAGAGTTTCAAAACAATTAAATTTCTTGGAAATAAGGAGGAACTTACAAACATCCTACTTAGCTGACTCGCTGCAATTCTGATTTTCCTACATCAGAGTGCACTGGAAACACTCCAGGCTCCACCAATTGTATTGACTGCAATGAGGGGAGTCCTGAGGTGCACATGTAGTCACCAAAATTTGTATGTCCAAATATGGAGCCAAATCCCATATGAAGAGGTTCTTTAAATGCTCCCCATCATTGCATGGTTGTATGTGCTTGACAGTCAGCTCTCACTCTTTCTCTCAGTGTTGCTATTGAGTGTGTCTTCCATGTTCACTTTCACTGAATCACAGAATCCTATGGGTTGGAAGGGACCTCGAGAGATCATCGGGTCCAACCCCCCTGCCAAAGCAGGGTCCCTATGACAGGTCACACAGGGAGGCATCCAGACGGGTACTGAATATCTCCAGAGAAGCAGACTCCACCACCCCCCTGGGCTGCCTGTCCCAGGGCTCTGTCACCCTCACTGTGAGAATGTTCTTGTGCATATTGGTGTGGAACTTACTGTGCTCCAATTTGCAGCCATTGCCCCTTGTCCTGTCCCCACAGACCACTGAAAAGTGGCTGGCCATTTCCCCCTGTGTCCCACACTTGAGATCCCTGTGTTTTTGATACCAGGGAGCCCAGAACTGGACACAATACTCCAGGTGGGACCTGACCAGGGCAGAGTAAAAGGGGAGATCACCACAAACTCAGGACTGCATATGTATGTTCAGATACTTTATTTTTATTTTTTGAGGCTCTTAATGGGAATGCAGATTGTAGCCCTTCTTTGAAACTACTGCTTCTCAAACTCACTGTGTATTGTTGCCAGAGGCACTGAACCTGGGGGAACCTGCCGCCTTCATAAGGCATTCTCAGTTTCCTATCTTTCAAGAAATCATTCTGCTCTTTGTCCCCTCCTACCAGAGTTGGTCAGGTTGTACAGATATAAACCAGTGAAGAGTTAATCCATTCCATGCTGATCATTCTTATTAAAATTGACCACATTTAACCCATGAAAAGATCTTCCACTTTTCTATTTAGAACCTCTTATTTTTCCGCCCCCCCCAGATTCCTTGCTGTTTCTCTCTGATGTCAGTCTATTTAAAAGCTAAAAATCTAGCAGAATTTAGCATGAAGACCCCAGTGTAGATCTGTTTCTGAAATTACAGACAGACCTCTTACAACACAAAGTAGAAATGGTTGGTGGGCATTTCTGGAAAGCAGTTCAATACCTGTGCTGGAGCACAAATTGTGCAGTGTGCTAGAGGAAGAAGACAATGTTTGGAATAGTGTGAAGAAAACACACTCCGAAGTACCTTCCTGGGATGTATAGCTCTCATGCCTGAGGATTTCATTGTAGCCTTTGAGCCAAGTGAGTGCTGTTTATTCTGTGAGGTTTGTTTGTTTGTTTGTTTGTTTTGCTTTTGTTTTTTTCCATAAAGGGAGTAGAAATACAAAGAGATGAAATGACTCATCCAAAGGCAGCTATAAAATGTGTCACAACATAGAAACAAATTCAGATTTCTTGTATCACAAGGTTGCACAGTGTTTGTTGAATCGTTCTTCCAGCTTGAGGTGAGAGCAGGCTGCCAGGCTATTTTCTGTTGAACAACTATCTATGCAAGAGTGGGACTGTGAAATGAAGTTTTGGAAAGGATGTAGGGATCGCAGCAAGCACAGATTTCAAGAGCTGATCATGTTTGCTGTGAATCCAGCCAAGAGACAAACGGTGGAGAGATCCAAGAGCTAACTAGATCACGTAATTCATCAAATGTTTAGTGAATAGAAGATTTCTTAGTGTTTACTGAATAAAAATGATACTTATAGTGACTCTCTGTCTCTTGATCAGCCTCACTGGCTGAAGTGACTATGAGGAAAACAGGAAAAACCCTCAGAGGAAAATTCTTCTGGAATTTGTAGGAGTTTTAAACCTTTAAGTAGTTTCATTTGGTTGTAAATGTCGCTATTTAATTCCTTCTGAGTTCTTAGCAACATCCAAGAGCCATTACCTCTGTCTAGATATGAAAAAGTGCTCTATACTGGCAGGTGATGGGATAATATTAATTTAAGTTCTTCTCAGCTGAGTAATGAAAATGTGATATTTCTGTACATAAACCTTAGCAAGTCCAAATTATACAGAATAATGAAACACATATCTTCAGAGAAAGCAGGCAATCGACCCTATGTATATATGTTTTATCTTCTGTCCAAGAACAGTCTTCAGTAGCATCAGACAACTATAGGACACCTTGGAGATCATCTAATGATGATGAAAAACTTTGTTTGTTAGGCAGCTCTTCTGATCTGGTTGAACTCTATTGAATAAAAGCTCTTATGTATGTAAGAGAGAAATTTTTCAGTGGAAAATCACCAAGTGACCTTCCAGAAGCAGCAAAGAGTTGACATAAACCTCACTGCTCTGTCTGTGAGAAATATTTTCTTGCAATGTTTTTTTTCTAATTCAGAGAGTGACATGAGTGCCTATTAACAATAACTGAAAAATCAAAAAAATAAAAGTTCAAAGCCAGAAAATTCCTCAGTGATTCTAGAGCTATAATCACGACTGATGTGAGATTTCTGTGCATTTCTTGTAAGAAAGGCAATGAATCTAGTTCTGATTGCTTGCTGCAGAAGGCCATCTTTAGCAGAGAGGTACTTTGATTTCTGGCTGGTTTTGCTTCTCTAACTCATTTCAACATTGTTCATCCTTGCCAGGAATCATTAAACTTGAGGGTGCCCCTTTTGGATTTGGATTTGAGCTAGCTATTTAAAAGGGTGCTCCCTCAGCAGCAAGTGCTAAAGCTTGGTGAAATGGGAGATGAGACAACAGCAGCCATTTGAAGCATTTTCAGTGCAAATGACAAAAAAACCCAGTACACTTAGAAATGCAGGGTCTGGATTTTGGTGTTGACATGTACTTGGCATGTTTGTACAAGTCTTCATTCACCATCTCTGTGCTCAGAATAAGCACCGGGGGTATTTTCAGACACTTTAGCAGAGGTTGTGCTCAAATATGGAACAAACCCCTATTATTATCAGGCCTGATGTTGGGATTGCTAGCCATGCTCACAAACAAGAGGAGCGTGGTCTTACACACATTGAGGTTTTCCCGTTAGATATTATAATCCAAGCAACAAACATGAAGATGATATGAAGATTTGTCCTGCATTCAAATTATATAACTCAACGTGTGTTTATAATGCTGTGTGTGTGTCTTTGTGTATGCATACACTTGTGTTGGTAGGCATATGTCTTCTTCCAGTCTGCAATAAACATATTTTGAGTAAGCGTCAGTCTCATCTATGGGGTTTCTTGTTTTCCAGTGTCTGTGGCCTGTTGACTAAGGAAATCCTTCAATGATAACATACCTTCCTAAAAACATACAGAGTCACAGAATTAGAAGGTTGGAAAAGACCTTTAAGATCATTGAGTCCAACTGTTCCTGTCCTGTGCTAAACCAAATTCCTAAGTACCTCATCTATCCTTTTTATAAACACATCCAGGGATGGGGACTCAACCCCCTCCCTGGGCAGCCTGTGCCAGGCCCTGATCACTCTTTCAGTGAAAATTTTTTTCCTAACATCTAATCTGACCCTGCCCTGGCACAGCTTTGGGCCATTTCCCCTTGTCCTATCACCCGTCACCTGGCTGAAGAGACCATCACCCACCTCTCAACAACCTCCTTTCAGGTACTATAGGCAGAGATAAGGTCATACATGTAATTTTTAAATATCCAGCTATCCCCTCTACCTTATGAGGAGCGAAAAGGAAAATATCATTTCTTATTAAAATGTTTAGCCACCTTTTTTGTAGTGACAAAACCTTCTGGGCTGTTGACAGGCAAAGAGGAACGAAGGCAGACTTCACAAAGTACAATATGTCGATACCTCCTGTGTGCGCTTGTTGCTGCAGTAAAGTGTAATAATCCACTCAGCTGGAATTTGATGTATTTCAAAATACAAGAACTTTCTGTATTTTAGTGTGAAAATCCCTGGGAAGGGGTGACAGGAGTTGCTTCATTGCTTTCAGCTGTTGGCTGCATACAGCAAAATTAAGAATTTAATTATGAATTCACCTAAAATGGAATTACATTGGGTACTTCAAATTCAAGACAGCTCCCTGGTATTTCAGCTCTCATCTCATTAATGCTGGTTAAATGTCTAGATATATAGCGCCATATTTGCATGCCACGTTGACACAGTACCTAGTGCCTGGGTTAAATCTAAGCTCTCTTTACAGAAGTTCTGATTGAAAAGCATCGACAGTGGATTATTGGGTGTGAGGTGGCTAGATCAGATGCAGTCTGTGGCTGCATATCGATTTCTTGCATCCAAAATAATGCACTGTAAAGGAAGAATTCACCTTAATTTTTTATTTGTCTCCCCCTGACTCATCAAAGTAAGAGGCAGCATGTCCTCAGGGTGAAGGGTGTGTGTTAGCGTGGTGAGAGAGGGAACCTGCTGGTTCCTCAATGCTGTAAAGAACCCCATTCACCCAGATTGTGCCGTATGTATGCAGGCTAACAAAATACAGCTTCTAACATCAATTTCCATGTATGCTGGAGCTGGAGTAGGATCAGATCTTTCATATTGTGTTCATGAAGCTCAGGCTGGGCCAATATTCATGTTTCCTGTAGTTCGCTGTCATGGCTTGAAATAGATGACTAGCACTTCTTCTGTCATTTTAAAAGTAACGTTAATATGTAAAGGAAAGGTTTGAAGAACTTGAGTCACCTTCTCTAAAATCTTCACTTTTGGTATGGTTACTTTATTCTATGACACCATTTTGTGGAGGCTGGAGATGCAGCCTTCTGTCTCTTGTCCTAGCATTAATCGTGCCCTCTGAAGTCTATGTCTTCCTGCGAATATTTCTACCATGGTGGTAAGAAAAGTATAAAAGTGCTCTGAGCTGGACATCGAGAAGGGAAGAAAAATAATTCTTCAAGTTTGATCACGTCATGTATTTCTTTATATACTATTTTAGTATTTTGGGTTTCTATTCAATGAAGTTGTTGCTTATTTTAATCTTATGTGCAGCAACAGGACAAATTAAATAGGACTTGAAATTGGAATGCTTTTATTGAAAAGCCTCCAAAATTAACATTTTTTCTAGGACCATAGAAATATTTTCTTGCCATTTTTTTTAAGTTTGTTTTTTTGTTTGCTTGCTTGCCATTAAACCAAATGTTATGAAACCTTCAGATGACAATTAAACAATAAAGAAACAATAACAGCAGAGCCAGCACCTCAGAACAAAGAAGCAAAAAGATACTCCTATAATCCTGTTTGTAGTCATTTTCTTACAGCAGTAATTTTCTTATAATAAAAGATTTTGAGGCTGTACATTCCCATCTTCATATCCTACTTGGACTTGCATAGCTCCTAGTTGAGCTCAGTGGTAATATTATTCAATAGGTGGATGGGGGGAATAGGGATGGGGGAATCATCCACATATGAGATGTGCATTTTCAATTTTTCCTTTATCCTTCTCTGTTTTTAATAAAAGAAAGAAATTTCTCTTTGCCCTTTTTCTTGGTGTTGTTTTTTTTTTTAAATCCCTTTTCTTACAGAAGTGCTGCCTCACTAAGGTGTAATGTAAGTAATTTACTAAGCAGAAAGTTTTATGTCATAGATCATGACTATATTAAAAGGGAATCACATATCAGTGAGCCACATGATGTTATTTGCAGTCTGCATCTCTGAGAACTTTAATACCCGGCGATAACTGTTGATAGGACAGCAGCAACATGCTTAAAAATCCTGGGGGGAGGTTATTGCCTCCTGACCATGCACAGATGCTTTCAACTTAGGTAAAGGAATAAACCCCTTACTGGACAAATCTGAAGGTGCAGAGCATTCTCCTTAACACAGCATGAAAATGCAGTGCTGAGCGGCCGTGGCAGCTGGAAATCCATGCAGCAGGCAAGTTTACATGATGAGATTTTGAATATTTGTCTTGTGCACACACACACTAGTTCCAGTGGAAAATTATGCACTGTACTCTGCATGCAGAGTCCTCTTGCATATGTTGCATATATTTAAGGGAGACCTTATCACCACCTACAACTGCCTGTTCAGCCAAGTGACAGGAGATAGGACAAGGGGAAATGGCACAAAGTTGTATCAGGGCAGGGTCAGATTAGATGTTAGGAAAAAATTCATCCCTGAAAGAGTTGTGAGGCTGCCCAGGGAGGAGGTTGAGTCACCATCCCTGAATGTGTTTTAAAAAAGGGTAGATGAGGTACTTAGGGATATGGCTTAGTTTAGGATGGGATTGATTGGACTCGATGATCTTAAAGGTCTTTTCCAACCTTGTGATTCTGTGATTCTGTTGGAGTTTACGTGCTCACACGTTTGTTAGGCAGGTAGTTGCATGCTGGTGATAATGACCAGGAGTGGTCGTATTTTGCTTTGAAAATCAGATTTTTATTTCCTAAGTGAGACTAATGGTGTTATATCAACTGCACTAAAACAGCTCATTGGTGTGTGTGTTTAGAACAAATGCAATTCAACTGACTAACCGACTTCGAATTACGTATGGCAAATTTTTACAATAAAAGAAAATAGCCCCTATTGTTCCCTTTATTTAGTCTATGAAGCTAGACAAAAATCCATTGAAATGTTAATCTCTACCATGACTGCTGCTGGCTAACAGTTGTGTTGATGTCCTCTTAGTAACAGTGAATAGCTCCTAAAACAGCTATATTGGTATTTCAATCTCTTCCTGGCACAAAAATTATATATAGAGATGGAAGTCAGTTCTGAATTGGTGCGTTGTTTAAAAAGAAAGAGGATGTACCACAATAAAATTTATTTAATAATTGTTTGAAAAAGCAGATGTGCCGATAGCATATTGAGCTAAATGAGGCGCTGAAAGGGTTAGGCATTTGCTTGCTGGGCACATGCCTACTTCAGCAATAGAAGACTTTCAGGTGGGCTGTACACAGGTGGTTTTTCAGTAATTATTAGTTACTCAGATTATTAGTGACTTGCTGATGTTGATGGTGTGCTTCATTTTAATGTACTTTGTGGTGTCGGCATAGGGCTTGATTTCTAGACTAGCTGGGCTTCCACAAATTGCAGTTAATGTGAGCTGCAGGTGTTCAGAAGCTCTTTAAAGGAGAGGTGAGCAAAGAGACTTCAGAAAAACTCTGATTTGCCTGCAGTGCTGTTGCAGCTGCAGTCCCCTGCGCCTCCCCTCACATTTAGAGTTAAGTAACATCAAAGCTCAAGTGCCATCCATGCGATTTTAGGGATTTTAAATCCTCTATTCGGGTGGTTTGATCACTAGAGAAGACTACCTAAAGCAGAAATTAATCTCCTGTTTCCCAGGAGAGAGGTTTGATGGTGTTGTAGAGCATTTTTAGTTTTAGAATGCATCTGTCTTGATTAATTTTAATTTCATATTTTGTATTTGAAAAAGGCTAAACAATAACAGAAGTGTGGTTGGACCTAATGTCTCTTTCACCCTCTCTAAATTCTTTAGCCCCTACTTGAAGACAAATATTCTTTGACTAATCAAGTTTTTAATTGTTTGTAACATTGGAGTACATCCTAGAATTTTCCTTTAATGACAGGACTGTGAGGATAGTGAGTACTAGGCTCCCTGTTCTGCTTTGGGAAGATGGAGGATATAAAGGTCAGCATTGCCTGTCAGGAGTGACCTAGCCATTGGGATGGGGAGTGACACAGTGACACTGACCTAATTGTCTTCTCTTTTTTATGAAAAAAAAAGGCTTTTGCTTTTAATAAAACTTCACTGAGTATTTTTGAAATGTTGATAGAATTATAGAATCTCCTGAGTTCGAAGAGACCCATATGAATCATATCTAACTCATGGCTCCACACAGGACCAGCCAAGTCAGAGCATGGGACTGAGTGCTTTTACAGTGGGGAAAGATAGGGTGATGAGAGGAACAACACTTTAGGTTGATCTTTATATCATCCAGTCTTTTCACTCATGCTTCTTTAGAGATATTTCTCCTTGTTCATCTCTTTACAACACAAACATTAGAGACAACCCAGGAAAAAGTTGTTGATCTTTCTGTTGCACAGACCAGCCTATGGAAGTTAGCAGTGGAGAAAACAGGAAATTTAAAATTGACACATTTACTCCTTGCTTTGATTTCAGAGCTAATGGTCTCCTACTTCTACCAAGTAAGGAGATGACAGCTACTAGTCCATATTTTCATGTTTCACCTTCTCTTGATATTCTTTTAATTAGTCTTACAATGTAAATTCAGAAGGTGACAATACTATGACCCTATCTGTCTATTAGTTGTTCCACATACTTCTGCAGTGATCAAGCGAAGGTATGCATTTCAGTTTGCAAACCTAACAGTTGTCTTCCCTGGTCTGCTTCCTACCAATATCAGGTCTTTCAGACTCATTTCTTCAACTCTTACACCTAACTTCATAATGTGGCTGACATGAGCCATATAAGATAAGGAATGAGAAGGGTACCTCAGTTTGGGCACCATTCAATCCATCACCTTTATATTTTGACACCTGAACCTCCCATTCAAAGATCCCTGTGCTTATTGTACCATCAGTCTACAGCGCTCGTCTCCTTCCTGGGCTCCCCATCTCTCTTCCCTCTGCTCTTCACTTGTGCACTGCTTCATTTACTCCCCTGCACTCAGGCCTGCAGGACTGGGAAGCATGGAGAGATTTGGGTGGGTCGGTACAAGCTGTGAGTCTCACAGTTGTGAGCAACTCTGTGTAGGTGTTTGCCAGGGGCCTGCTATGAAAGCTCAAAGAGTTGCAGAGCTTCCACCTACTTCCCTCTTGAGATAGTACCTACAGCCTGTCTTTTTTCTCTGATTGTTCTCAGGTTGTAATCTCCAAATTGCAGAGTCCTGGAGTATAAGGAAAGGACATCAAGGAGGTGGACCTGATAGCCTTTGTGTAACACTTGAAGATTTTTTTCTTACAGTTATGACTGCTGAGTTATGCATTAAATTTTTGCTCTGAAATATTCTTGCTCTTGAAGAAAGGGTTCTGTTGATGACTTTCTCTACAGTTGATGACATTTCTCTACATATGCCAGAAAATATGGCACTTTGAGGTACCCTTTCCCCTTTTATTCTTCCTGTTGTAACAGCACAGATGTGTAGTCTTGTCAGGGTTTATCCCCAGCCACCAGCTACACACCACATGGCTATTCACTCACTCCTTAACACCCCACTCCCACCACCACCCTCCCCAGTAATGGGATGGGGAGAAGGATTGAAAGAAAAAGGTAAAACTCTTGACTTGGGATAAGGACAGTTTACTAGGACATCAAGAAGAAAGGAGTACTTTTATAAGCAGTATTTATAAAAGAATATCCGAAGTGGGTGATACACAATACAATTTGCTCACTGACTGGACACTCAGACCATCCTGGAACTGCTGCTTCTCCCCAGTCAACTCCCTGTATATGCTGGACATGATATCATATGGTATGGAATACCCCTTTCTCTGGTTGGGGTCCTGACTGTGTCCTCTCCCAGCTTCTTGTGAAAACCTAGCCGAAAAAACAGGGCAAGTCTTAAATGCCATGATTTAGCCATGCTCTTGGAAAAGCTATCTGTCAGCAGGGCATGGCTGCAAACAGCTCCAAAACTTGAGCATATAATTAAAGATTAATTTGGGTTGGAAGTGACCTTTTGAAATGATCTGATCCAACCCCTTCCCAAAGCAGGGGTGCCTCTGTCTTATGAGGAGAAGCTGAAGTCCCTTGATTTGTTCAGCCTGGAGAAAAGGAGGCTGAGAGGAGACCTCATTGTGGTCTGTGGCTTCCTGATGAGGGGGAGCAAAGAGACAGGCACCAATCTCCTCTCTTTGATGGCCAGTGATAGAACTAGAGGGAATGGCATGAAGCTGTGACAGGGGAGGTTTAGGTTGGATGTTAGGAAGAGATTCTGTATTGAGAGTGCAGTTGGGCACTAGCACAGCATCCCCAGGGAAGTGGTCACAACACTAAACTTGACTGAGTTCAAGAAGCAACTGGACAATGCACTCAGTCCCACACTGACTTGGCTGGTCCTGTGTGAAGCCAGGAGTTGGACGTAATGATCTTTATGGGTCCCTTCCAACTCAGGAGGTTCTGTGATTCACTGAAGGTATATCAGGTTGCACAGGGCCATGTCCTGTTTAGCTTTAAATATCTCCAGGGATGGAGAGTCTATCACCTCTCTGGGTAGTGTGCAACCACCCACAGGGTGAAAAATATTTCCCTTACATGCTTGTTGTCATCTAAGCTAAATACTTTGGCTGATATCTTGTATATAAGGTGATCCTTGGTTGTTTATGCATATTTCTCAGTAGACAGAATAATGTTGAGAAGCTCCTTACTGCAGAAGAGGACTGAACTTTGATGTCACAATGACCTAATTTTAATTTGCCTTTTTTGTAGATCCTGGGTGCTCTGAGTGACACCTTTATTCAGCTAAAATTGTACTGGACCTATACCTTCCAGCAGCCAGTGCAGGTCTCTGGCCCACATCAAGTCAGGATAATACATGTGTTAGCACTGTGAAGAGTCACTTCAACTGTTGAAGGCTCAGTCCTGCCAGACCCATGTCAGCTGTGACCCAAGAAAGACCAAGAGATTATCTTGAGTATATTGATGTTAAAGTAGCATATGAACAGAGATACTTTGATAACCAGAGAGGGAAAGAAGTGAGGTATGACTCTGCAGAGCTGAGTAAGGAGATGAGAAGCCTTTCCCACAAACAGTCAAGATGGGAGCTCTTTAATAGATAAAAGTGACTTGTTCTGAGGTGTTGCTATAAATCTTGTATGCTCCATTGCAGGTTTGGCCCTTCATATGTGTAATTGAGCATACCTCTATTGCCTTCCCTCCATCTCCACTGCTTCAGGCTAGATGAGCATTTTGTCCTTAGTTTATTTTCATTTTTATTTAGTGCCCATGGCACAGCGATATCACAGTTATTGTGCAGGGAATAGAATGTGCTGAACAAGTATCACAGATCAAGCTTGAGGAAAAACTTGTGATGAAGTAATTTCCTATCAGAAAATGCTGCATTTTTCGGTGAAGGGCAGTCGTTTTATAAGAAGGTGTTGATTGAGTAGTAAAAATACAGGAAAGAACTGAAATATAATGAACTACATCAGCAATGCCCAAATTATGTATCAAAAAAGAAAAAAAAAGAAAGAAAAAAGTATTAGATGTTTCTTTTCACTCCAGAACAACACCAAATATTCTGTACCTCTCAAAAAAGAAAATGATAAAGAAAAAACCAAACTCTTCCAAGATTTTTCTACTGAAAGTCTGCCTCAGGAAACTGCAAAATTCAGCAGTGGTTCTGATTCAAAATCCAACCTTTATCTCTGAAGAATGACCTCATATCACTTTGTGTGGAGCTAGTCTGTGAACAGTGTGATCACAGGGACTACTCAGGACTCTCACTCAGCCATTGCACATATCTAAATATACAGAGGAATTTGGGTCTGTGGGAAGCACTGACCAAATAGGTCTCCTTCCTGGGGATTTAGTCCATACTTTCTAATTTCACTGAAGGTCCTCAAAATGATTTATCATTTATTTACATACAATCATAGATTGACTTAAGGTGGCTTCTATAAAGCATCTAGACAAAAACCCTGCTTACAGCAAAGACACCTTCAAAGTTAGGTCAGGTTACTTAAGGCCTTGTCCATGTGAACTTTGAGTGTCTCTATGGATAGAGATACCACAGCCTCTCTGGGTACCTCTTCAAATGTTTGACTGAAGTATATACATAAGAACATATAGATATTTCTGTTATTTGACAACTTGCTTTAGAAATTTTTTAACTCACAATTTTCCTTTAAAACACTGAAAACCATTTTGGTTTCCTGTTTTG
The DNA here is from genome assembly GCA_022605575.1 of Laterallus jamaicensis coturniculus. Classification (NCBI taxonomy): domain Eukaryota; kingdom Metazoa; phylum Chordata; class Aves; order Gruiformes; family Rallidae; genus Laterallus; species Laterallus jamaicensis. The sequence goes on along the minus strand of JAKCOX010000002.1, from coordinate 87,608,382 downwards.
CCTTTGTGTAACAGAAGTTAAATATTTGTGTCCAGTTACGTCTGATATCAGGAATTTCAAGAAAAGAGCAAAATACTTGGAAATAAAATCACATTTTCACCATTTCCTTTTGTTTGTTTTTTTTCTATTTGGCCTCTCCCTTCTCTTAATCCAAGCTGTGGGATTTATCACTGAGGGAACTGGCTTTTGCAGATATGTCTCCAGGTTGAATGTGTAATTAGACAGGTTAACATTTCCCTTTAAATTTTGGAATTTGGCTGACTGATAAGACAAGTACAACTTTGCTAAGAACAGTTGAATCCTTCCTATGGATAAGAAGGGTCTTGGCATCTCATCACAGGTTCTTTACAACTTTGGTAAATATTTAAAGCGTACTGTTTAAAAATTAATACAGCAGCCATCCCCAGTGAAATGAAATAATTGAGCCTCTAGGCACCACCATCATAATAGAGCTAATTAGAATAATATCAGAGAAATGCAGACCAAAGAATCAACTTCTAATACTGGCTCCATAGGACATTATAATCCATTGGTCTATTTGGGGTCCTTTGATCTTTCCTCAGCTGCTGAAGTACGCAAGCACCAAAGGAGACACTGAAAACTACAGGGCTGATGTTTTACACTACAGCCACCTTCTGTGTATTTTTTCCACCTTTCATGAACAATAGCTACTTTCTGTTGGAAATTTGAGCTTTTTTTTATTAGCTTGGGAATTTGCTCCATTTCAGTTCCTTATACAGGCCAGTTCCCTAGTGGCTAAGAGGGCCTATAAGATCCTGGGGTGCACCAAAAAGAGGTGATCCTTCCCCTCTACTCTGCCCTGGTCAGGCCCCACCTGGAGTATCATGTCCAGTTCTGGGCTCCCTGATATAAAAAAGGCAGGGATCTCCTGGAGAGAGCCCAGCGGAGGGCTACAGAGATGATTAAAGCACTGGAGCATCTCCCCTATGAGGAAAGGCTGAAAGAATTGGAGCTGTTCAACCTTGAGAAAAGAAGACAGAGGGGATCTGATCAATGTTTATAAATATCTCACATGTGAGACACAAAGGGATACGGCCAGCCCCTTTTCAGTGGTCTGTGGAGACAGGACAAGGGGCAATGGCTTCACGTTGGAGCACAGGAAGTTCCAGACTAATATGTGGAAGAACTTTTTCCCAGTGAGGGTGACAGAGCCCTGGGACAGGCAGCCCAGAGGGGTTGTGGAGTCTCCTTCTCTGGAGATATTCAAGACCTGTCTGGACACCGACCTGTGCAACCTGTCCTAGGTAGCTTGCTTTGGCAAGGGGGTTGGACCCAATGATCTCTTGAGGTCCCTTTCAACCCCTATGATTCTGTGGTTCTGTGATACAGAAAATATAACTTCTCCAGATGCAGAGGATGAAATAGCTATGGGTCCTTCCTGGATGGGTGCCACGGGTGTCACTTACAGTCTGTGGGAGATGACTTGGGACAGATTTGGCTCATAATCACCCCCTGCACACACCAACACTCTATGAGGAGGGCAGGTTATACCTCTCATGTGGATGGCACACTGTCATGGTGTAACTCTCCAGCAGCTCATCCCTACACAGTCACTAGCTCAGTATCCACTGGCAGGGTAGGGGCAAGATTTGGAAGAGTGAAAGTGAGAAAATTTGTCGATTGAGGTAAAGACAGTTTAACTGGTAAAGCAATAGCTGCCTGCACAAAGCAAGACAAGGAATTCATTCACTACTTCCCATGGGCAGGCAGTTGTTCAGCCATCTCCAGGAAAGCAGGGTTCCCATCATGTGTAACTGTTACTCGGGAAGACAAATACCTTCACTCTGAATGTCACCATCCCCCCTTCCCTGTTTTCCCCAGTCTCTCCTCTTTTTCCAGCCCCTTATAAACTGACCATGATGTCATATGGCATGGAATATCCCTCTGGTCATCTGGGGTCAGCTGTCCAGCTGTGTTCCCTCTCATCTTCTTGTGCACCCCCAGCCATGCTGCTGGCAGGGCACTGTGAGAAGCAGCAAAGGTCACAACTCTGTAAGCGCTGCTCAGCAATAACACAAAAACCCCAACCCTTTATACAGCAAAAAGATCTCTATATTGACAACAGTCTTTCCAACACAAATCCAAAACACACCCCATACTAGCTACTATCAACTCTATCTCAGCTGAAACCAGGACACACATGTGACAAATAACGGGCAATTGGAGTGAGTTACAGTGTGAGGTACTCAACCTCCCTGAAGCTGAATCTGTCCTCTGATGGTAATATTTTCCCTGTTGTTCTCAAATGAGCACCAGGATATCTTTCCATCTCTCCTCCAGAATGCCCTCAGTGTTGTAGTAGGCATTTTTGCATTGCTGGCTTGGGGCACACATACCTTGGTGCCCTGCAGGGAGAACTTCGTCCTACTCCACCACAGCAGTGATCCTCATAGCCCTGCGCCTGCAAGCAAATAATTCATTGCAGCAGAGAGAGCTCAAACTGGTGGCAGTGTCAGCCTGCATTAACCAAAGGACATGTAGTGAATTGCTTCAAGTATTGTATTTGTCCTTTTGGACATAACCATGCCTCTGCTGTGGAGGCTTACAACCCACTCCGATCCTGGATTCCACACCCACCTCCTTATTCTTTCTTGATTGCAGAGCCCTCCTGTCTAAGATCACTTTGCCTAAGCAAAAACTGGCTTGCAGTAAATAAAGCAAGAAATACTTGACCAGTCCAAGTGACTTGACCCATGGAGACTTCTTCTGGCTGCCCTATGGTATTTTGTGGAGATGTAGCTCTCTGCTCTCCCTGTAGCTGGGAGTGAGGAGAGAATCCCATCAGCAGAAAGGACCCTCTGCATCCCCAAGCCTGTTGAAGCAGGACTTCTGCTTAAATTAAGTAGCTTCTCTTGTGTAAGATGGGTGCAATTCTCTGGAAAGCTGTTGTCTCTCCCACCACCTGAACTTCCAGTCTCATCTCTTGGCATTTTTCTACTGTGGCATCGTTCCTGCTGCACAGTCTGTTAAATATAGGCTGGGTAGTTGGAAGATAACCGAACGTTTATTATAGTAAATGAGGCAATAAACGTCTGAGGTTATGACGGGCAGAAAAGTCAAGGTATTTATCAAATTGCCATGGGAAATAGCTTTGCCAAGCGTTAAGTAATAAACTTTCAATTATCATTTTTATACTCCTACTGCAGAATGCTTCTCGGATCAGCTTTGCTTTAGTTGGTTCAAATAAGGTGAGAGGTGAAGTCGTTTTGCTCTGTGAGCAGAGAGGAGATGCATGTGTGTGCTTATGTACTCACAGCTGTGCCTCTACGGTTCTCAGTTACCGTCTTTTTTTTCCATTTTTTAAAGTTGTTCTTCTTTTTCTTTTTTTGCCTGGGGACTTTCTCCAGCCCTGGATTAACAGACCTACATGCTGATACTGAGCATTTTAGGATAATCCACTAAATGGCTCTTAGAAAGGTACTTACCTTTAGATTGGAAAAAATGATTACACTTTGTTACTGTGGTGTTATCACTGTAGTATCACCCTCTGACTGATATGAGTTTCCCAGCTGTATATTGCCTTCTCTGTCATTTTCCTTGTGGTCTAAGAGAAGGATTTTTATGGATTTTCTGGACTTTTTAGGATTGACACCTGGTTTGACATGCTAACTGTCAAAACACAAGCTGTGCTTAATGTTCAACCTGTCCTTGAGCTCAGGAAAAATCATGTCAAGCCCAGATGAACTTTTCTGTAGAAACAGAATTTCTGTGTCAGTTGATGAGGAAAAATAGCTAAGGAAGAAAATCTTCAAATCCTCGACAGTTTAATGAAGCTAATTACAGAATCACAGAAACACAGAATCATAGGGGTTGGAAGGGACCTCCAGAGATCATCGTGTCCAACCTCCCTGCCAAAGCAGGGTCCCTAGGACAGGTCACACAGGGAGGCATCCAGACGGGTACTGAATATCTCCAGAGAAGCAGACTCCACCACCCCCCTGGGCAGCCTGTCCCAGGGCTCTGTCACCCTCACTGTGAGAAAGTTCTTGTGCATATTGGTGTGGAACTTCCTGTGCTCCAACGTGAAGCCATTGCCCCTTGTCCTGTCCCTACAGACCATTGAAAAGAGGCTGGCTATTTCCCTTTGTGTCCCACACTTGAGATATTTATAAACATTAATCAGATCCCCTCTCAGTCTTCTTTTCTCCAGGCTGAACAGCCCCAGGTCACCAAGCCTTTCCTCATAGGGGGGATGCTCCAGTGCTTTAATTATCTCTGTAGCCCTCCGCTGGGCTCTCTCCAGGAGATCCCTGCCTTTTTTATACCAGGGAGCCCAGAACTGGTCACAAAGACTGAACTAATGCTCCAAAGTAGTTGCTTAGAGCACAAAGAGATACTGGAAAGACAGTGAAAAATTGTTGCAAGCAGCTCGTTACTGAGCAAACAAAAAGGCAAATCATAAGTAGTAGGAAGCAGTAGGAAATTAGTGTGAACCAACTCAGAAATTCATTATGCCACTGTATTGTATGCCATCAACAGCGATTACACACATTAAACAGTTGGGCTATTAAAAGTTAAACTTTTATGTTTCTGTTTATATTTCTGTATTTGTTTCAGAAAAAGTAGAGCCATCACAAACACAGTAGCTTCTGTAATGAAAGAGGCAAATAAAGACTTCTGTATTCAGCTTGAAGAGGAGCTGACTGGGTCTTACCACAGATGTCTGTAAGGATCTCTAAGGAGAATGGCTCCTTGCTTTTTTTTCTGACTCTTTTGGTCTCTAAAAATACGTTGCAGGCCATGAGGGACCTTTAGTTTGACCATTTATGAACGTGCTTATGGCGTTCTGTGTTCAGCACTTTTCTCCTGATCTACTCTTAGCAAACATCTACTGCCTACAAGTGGTTATAGAATAAGGATGATAATGTAAATTTACTTCCCAGGGGAATATAGAGATGAAGCACTGCTGAAGTTTCCATACAATAAGATTTGTAGAACCACTGTTTTGCCACTGATATATTTTTCCCTACTATAAGTAATAGTAACGAAACACAGTGTTTTATATCAGAGTTGTTATGTATAAATGTTCATAAGTGTCCTGGTTTTGGCTACCCATGGTCAGTTGCTACTGTCACATCCCAGAACCCTTTTAGCCAAGCCCCACAATTTTTTGAAGTATGGAAACACTTTTTTTTTTCTCCTTTTCAGAGTTTATCCTCTCACCAACTTATTTTTATACAGTGGTGTTGTAATTTTTTAAGACTTGCTATATCTGGAATCAGCTCCAGCACCTGGCTGCTTAGCCAGCAGTTCACAAACCAGCCTTGTAAAAGCAGTCTCTTTGAAAAACCTGCTTGTTAAAAAGCAGGCTTCCTCACAAGCTTTCTAGTGCACTGAATTCCCACTGAAATCCAATGCGTTCTTTTATACCGCTGAAATAGCTGGTGATTTCAGAGGGAGTCTGTGATCTGCTGGTTCTGTAGAATTACAACTTTAACAGCTGTAACATCACTAAAAAGTCTTACTCCAGCGAAAGACCGTGTCATAAATGAGGTGTTCAAAGAGTGAAAGTTCCGTCTGCAGCTTGCTAACTGTACCTGCTACCAAAAATGATACTCCCCAGGAAAGTACTACTCCACATTTACGTTTTTTCTTTAAAAATACTAAAATTTTAAAAAGACTTGAAAGTGAAGGGCATTAGTAAGGATATTTGTGGGCTTCTAAAGTGATGGAGTTTCAGATTATGGGGTCCCTGACAGATGAATGACTCTAGTTGCCTCTCTGAAGGTTAAGGACACTTTCAAACTCATGTCTCCTCTATTCCTCTATGGGGATTTTTTTGCCCCACCACCCAAGGACAGTAAAGGCGGGAGGTGTCCTGAGTTTCACTTCAAAGTTCATCTTATCAGATGAAATATTGATGAGAGTGGTCTCTTGCTAAAGAAGCGTATTGGAAATTCACAGCATACATACCTTCTGCAGCCTGTGCTCCAGCAAACAAACTTCTGCTGGAAGGCTGAGAGTGACAGACAAGGACTGCTTAGAGCATCCAGACTAAAACTGTCAAAGCCGAAGCTAGGGATTTAAATGTAGGAGTTGCTAGGCAAGGCATAAGGTGGGGAGTCAACAAAGGATGTTTACTGTGCTTAAGCTGTGTATCTCCACTGTGACTCTTAGCATGCCTCCTTCAGTCACCAAACCCTCTCCCTTTATAGCTTTTGCAAACAGATTTTGGGAAAAGCACAAAGACACTATATTTGGGGTGCAGCTTGCTCTTTACTCACTATGTGATTTAAGCATGTGCAGAAGATGCTTTCTAGAGTGGGCCACTCAAGGAACTTCATTAAGAAGACTGATATCTTGATGTCACTCTATCCCATTCAGCTAGGAAATGGGACAACGCTGCTCAGCCCTGCCAAAGTTATGTCAGTCATTACCAGTAAAATCTATGAAGTAGAATTTTCCACTTCACAGGGACAGAAATGTGTTCAGAGTAGTGCTCAGACACTGTTTAATTTTGGGGTAAATATGCTACCATGCTTTGCTAACAACCCAATTTTCAAAGAGCCAAAGGACTGATAAAGAGCATGCTTGGCTAAAAAGTATCCTTGAAGAAAAGCTGAAAGTCTAGGTAAAGAGGAAACATCCTGTCCCAGAAGGTGCAAGAGCTGAGTGACTGCCAGAGAGGCCTGAGGTCAACAATAATCAGCAGTAACAAGGGGAAAGGGAAAGGTGGAAGAGGAAGTTCGTGACCACCCACCCTATTAAAGGTCTATACAAATGACCCACACACACCTTCAAGGAGCATCCATGCTAACTTAAATATACTTGAACCACAGTAGGTGATGTGGTAATTTGTAACCAGTTAGCTTAAATTTAAGTGGGTTTTTCTAATTATGTGACCAGATAAAGATGTTGTAGATTGTGTGTGTGGTATTCTGGCTTTGTGGAATTACCACCTAGCACCCATCTCTGCACAGACATGGAATAAATCAATGCCTCTGCTCTGTGTGTATATTGACATACTGCACATTGGGTAAATGATCCCACTTTTGGGACAACACCAAGGGAGCTCTGCCAGTAAAAATTCTGATAAAGTACTGGATGGGGTGGCAGAGGATAATGAGAAGACAGGTTTGTGACCTTAATTTTGCCATAGTAGGACTACAAATACTTGATCCTTTTTGTCATTCTACACTGTGAATATTTGAGAAATCTGAGCATTTTTTTATATCTTAAAAAAAACCCCAACATTAAAAAGAAATTGGGATTTAGGGTGTTTTTTTCCGAAGATTCTGCAGGCACAGAGATCTGGGTGGAGGACCTTTCTTCAGAAGGTGTTGCTTCAGACGTAAAGCAGTGTTCTTTCATGTTCCAAGGGTTAATTGTGTGTTGCTATCTGCCTCTATAGGGTTTATTAGAATTGGTCTCCCATCTCAGGCCAGGGCTCACAGGACACAGATTACAATCCTATCAGAGAAACATTAAAAATACTAAAATGCTAAAAGGAAGAAAATACAAATTTTACAAGTTCTAATCCAAAACAGATTCCTGCCCTTTTTTTTTCATCTGTATGTCTAATGATGGATCCATAGAATACTTTTAAAAACAGTGGTTAATTTTAGAACTGTTGTGATCTTTTTTCTTAATGGTGCTGTACAGATTCGACTGAGGAAAGGGTATTGTTTGCTTCAGAGCACAATTTCAAATTTGCATCGAGCTGAAAGGATCAATAATAAATTCCAGCTCAAAGTGTGAATCTTCTGATGCTTTTCTAAATGAAATCCAGCATTGTGTCAGGGATATTTTTATCCCGCTGACACAGAAATCATGTCTTTCAGAAGCCTTGGCTGCAGAAATAATAGCTTATTATACAAGAACAGAAAAGGACAAGATATTTTAAACATACAGTGGGAAATATCCTCCCATGGTATAAGTAGGCAAAGCCCCCCACCTTGATCTCTGTCAATCTGTACTGATATTCACTGGCTGAGCACCTGACTGTGATGAGTATTCCAGGTATCATGTTGTTCAGAGAATTAATGTTCTTTGTATAGTATCAGCCCACAAACCCGCTCAGCGTGACAGATTCGTGAGAATACTTTTTTGTCACTTTCAGAGTTGTTTGTATCTCCTGGTGTTAATAGCAGCATGTAGTCATATGCAAATATTTTGAAAATAGCCATTTTACTACTTTGGATGGGAGTTGGGAGCCTTTCTGGAGAAAGCTTTGTTGGTGGCTGAATTTGGAATGTTTCATAAGTGAGATGCAGAATTTAAGGGGTTGGTTTTTTTACTTCTATAGACAGACAATTTTCTGCTGGCTCAGAGTGTGCATGACATAAGATTATGTGCAATGAGTAAGTTTCAGGAGAACCACACTGTGCGGCTCAGTATATCCTTAACTTTGACCATGCAGGTAGAAAAAAGTTTCTTCCACTGTTCCAAAACCCAAAAATCTCCACAGTTCCCACACAAGCTATTGCAGATAGTTCTTTCTGAGAGACATGTGGAAAGAGGGGGGTAAATGGAAAAGTCTGCACTGTGCCAGAAGGATGTACGATGTTAAATGTGTTAGCCTGCTGAGATTTTACTGCCACAGTACTGAAGCTGGTTTTGAATTTGAACAGATACAGCATCGAAGTTCACTTGATGTTTCAGAACCTCACCATCAAATCTGTGTGAGAGTCTACATCACTAAATTAGTCTTTTGCTTTCTCTAGTGCACGCGGTGTTGATAAAGTTTTAACAGAGACCTTAGAGGCAACTTTGGAGTAAGAAGAAAGATATAATAATTTCTTTTTCCTCATTTTTCTGATATAGAATAGGTATCTAACACTCAGAGCACAAAGCTATTCTGTTGACGCCAGCACGACCAGAATTTTACCCAACATTGTCACTCTTACTGCAATCAGTATATTCCAGGAATCACTAGGCTATTACTCAGTGTGTGATGTCTTTGCTGCCAAGATTTTGTCTCAGAAGACACACAGATGGCATGCTTCGGCATATAAACACGAAGTAAAAAGTGCTGGAGCAGCCTAAAGCACGTTCATCCTGTGACAGTTAGGTCCTGCAAGCAGGAATCCTGACTTGGGAAACACGGACTCTCTTTTCAGGATCAGGGTGAGGTTCTAGACTATGTGAAGGTATACCCTGGCCCACATTTGGGTTTATTACCTAACAGCTTGCGTGTCACTCCCCTGCTATAAAGCATGAAACGCACACTGAACAAATGCTCTGCCATCTTCTGTCTCTGCTATCAGGACATTATGGAAACACGACTGCTTCTTCCTTATGACAGAAGTTGTAAATAGCTAGGGTCGCCTGTCTTCATCTGCTTCATAGTGATATATATTCAAATTCAGAGGAATAGAACATTTCACAACTTGCTATTTATGGCCTGATGAAATCATGTGCCTGCCATAGTCTTGTGTTCTGTCTGTTTTCCTAATTTTCAGCACTGTGTGAGAATTACATTTCATGGATGCCTGGCTGCTAATAATGTTTATTCAATACATCAAGTTCAAGAATGTGATTAAAACTCTGAAGACTTGTTGAGACTTTGCCCCTTGATATCACACTTTTTTCCATATTTTCAGCTTCTTTTTTTTTTTTAAGAAAAAAGGAGTGTTGTAAGGCACTGAAAACTGATGCTGCTGCTGATAACATGAGTTGGAGAAAATAAGCCTTTATGTTTTCTTGCCCAGAATGACAGGCCATCACTCCTGGAAAAGAAGAAGTGGCTTGTTGCTTTGTTACTTTGTTCTTACAATAATTCACATTTTTTACCCCAGAGGAGCACCAAAGTGCTCTACAGCATACATATATTTCATTTCTTTCTGTAGCTGAAGAAAGCAGCTATTTTATAGCATCAGAAATGGAAATTGGTTTGAAATAGACAATATGGCAGTGGGAAATTTATTAACCAGAAAATGTGATTCCCTATTTTGGGAGTTAGGTGAAGGGCAATGGAACTTCTACCTGTGTGTCAGTAGGATTTAATTTCTTAGTATAATTCCTGTTGCGTCTAGGATCTTTTCCTGGCTTGTATCAGCAATAGCCACTATTCCTGGTTTCTATCAAAAATAGTGTGGCCAGCAGGTCTAGGGAAGTGATTGTGCCCCTGTATTCAGCATTGGTGAGGCCACACCTTGAGTGCTGTGTCCAGTTCTGGGCTCCTCACCATAACAAGGACATTGAGGTCCTGAAGCAAGTCCAGAGAAGGGCAACAAGGCTGGGGAAGGGGCTGAAGGGCAAATCATATGAGGGAGCTGGGGCTGTTTATATTCCTGAGAAGAAGAGGCTGAGAGGAGACCTTATCAGCACCTACAATTACCTGAAAGGAGGTTGTAGAGAGGTAGGCAATGGTCTCTTCAGCAGGGTAACAGGAGATAGGACAAGGGGAAATGGCACAAAGCTGCACCAGGGCAGGGTCAGATTAGATCTTAGGAAAAAATCCTTCACTGACAGAGTTGTCAGGGCCTGGAACAGGTTGCCCAGGGAGGGGGCTGTCACCTTCCCTGGATGTGTTTAAAAGATGAGTAGATGAGTTACTAAGAGATATCTAGTAGAGGACAGGAATGGTTGGACTTGATGATCTTAAAGGTCTTTTCCAATCTAGTGCTTCTGTGATTCTGTGATCTTTTTTGCAGTTATTTAATTTCACCTTCCCTTTCTGTGCAGTCATTAGAAAATATGAGAATACAAAGATGATAAACAAACAAAATTCCATTTAAAATTACTGAAGGTGATAAGTCTGATGTTGATAGATGAAGTCCCTGCATCAAAGTTTTAGATCTATTTTAAAATCCTATGATTTATTTTTATGTTTGAGGCATACAGTCTGTAGGTCAAAGTTGCATTTAGATGTCAAGCAATAGCTTTTGGTCTGGTAAGTATATAATGAAAAATTGTTTCCTTTTAGGGGATTGTTTTGAGTTGTGCTTTGCAGAGCAGTGAAATATAGCAATTTAAATGAAATCTAGCAATTGAAAATTTAGAGTTTCAAATGCATCTTAGGCATCTAAAGATATGTGTGGAAGTCTAGTGTTATTTTCTGAGAGGCAGAGAGCTAGTTCTCAATCAATACCCACTTTTCCAGAAGTGGGATTTCTCATCAGTCTTTAAGAAGTGTTCATCATAGATAAGTATCAAGATTCCCCTGCCAGTCTGTGGAGAGAAAGGGTGTGACTCATTTCAGTGTAAAATGGGTCAGAGAAATCTCTTTCTAAAGGTGTCTACTTTTTTTGTCTGCTAGATAAGCAGCCCATATGTAGAGATAGACAATGTATATACTGAAAATAGGTGAGATGAATTTCAGTTTGAGGACAGGATGCATTCCCACACCAAGACTCCTACATTTAGTTGTTAGTGCACACATCATACATCAAGATCCAAGTGTTTAGGCTTCCATTACAGCCAAAAGGCATGCCATCACTGGAGGCTGAGTTAATTTAGCTGGGTGACTATTTCAGGCTAAGTTTAACCACTCTCTACATTTTATTTGTTTGTAGACTTTAGAGGAAAGATCCAGTTGCCTAACCATAAGTGTGTGATGCCATGTGAGAGGCATCATTGGGTTTTTAGATGTTGCTTCAGAAGGAAACAGGAGTCCCCTACCTAGTGGGTAAACTGCCAGCTGTGAATAGATGTCTTATTTTACACCTTGGGGGGTATAAAATGGCACTAGATCTCTATGTTTAGGCATTGGAATTTCTCCCTAGGTGTCTGACTGCGACTGAAAATAGAGCTTTAATAATTTTGTCTCCTGTGTCATGGGCAAAAATAGTAGCAGTTTAACATTCTAGCTATGTATTTGAGTCTGCAAGATGTACAAAATTACCCTTTTCTGAAAGGACCTTACATAGCTGTAAACATTAGCCGGCGCTAGATTGAGAGACAAAAATGTCACTGCTTCTAAGGTGGCAATGAAGAGACCTTGGATGCCCTCTGTTCATTGCATCTTGTTGATTTTCAGATCAAATCTGAAACGTTTGCTTGCACAACAAGCTAGTGTCTGAAGCTCAGAGCGAAATGCAAGCATGAAGTTAATTTCAACCCTTTGGGCCCATCATCACTTCTACTGTGAGGTCTGGAAATGAAATTTGGCTTCTGACAAAAGCTGTACAGAATTTTTAAATCAGCTAAACCCTCCACAACAGAGGTAAAACAAGGTCATAAGGAAGGAATTTGCTGGGTTTTGTCCATGTTTTGTAAAGCTGCATATAGCACTGTGTGCTCTAAATTTTCTTGATGTTCTCTAGAAATTATTGCACATCTAATATAAAAATAAAAAACATAAAAAATAAAAACCAATGGGGGTTAAACATTAGATTGTGGAATAGCAAGAATGATCACTCTGTTGCCAAGAATTAGACTATGAAAGACCTGCAAGAACAGAGCAGACATTTGTGGTAAATATATTTGCTCTCAACAGGGATGTTCACATGCCAGGGACCCTTATTTAGATGTTGATGGACCTATTTTTGCTTATAGCTTTCTGGTTAAGTATGTTCTCCTGACTTACACCCCCCTCACTTTCTTGTTTGGAGACTGAGGAAAAGCCCTCTGCTTGTTTTAATATAGATGTTTGATCTGTCAGTCATCCTGCTCTAGAAGCTGCTAGTGCTTCTCCTGAGCTGAATCTTCATTCTTAAGAGACCTTGAATTCTCCCTGTGAGGTATGTAAACACAAGGAGCTCAAAAATTTAGCTGGGTCAGGATTTGGAGGCTAGTCTTCTAGAGAGAATTCAGTTTACTTAGGAAACGATCAAAAGGCTATGAAGACCGTCTGAGGGAGGTGGGCTTGTTCAACTTGGAGAAGAGAAGGCTCCAGGGGGACCTTATAGCCACCTGTCAATACCTGAAAGGTGCCTCTAAGAAAGCTGGGGAAGAACTGTTCATGAGGGCATGTAGCAATAGGACATGGGGTAACGGTTTTAAACTAGAAGAGGGGAGATTTAGGTTGGATATTAGGAAAAAGTTCTTCTATATGAGGGTGGTAGATCAATGGAACAGGTTTCCCAGAGAGGCAGCAGAGGCTGCATCCTTGGAGATATTCAAGATGAGGCTTGATGAGGCTCTGAGCAACCTGACCTAGTGATGAAGTCCCTGTTTACTGCAGGGGGGTTGGAGTAGATGGCCTTTACAGGTGCCTTCCAACTTTACACATTCTATGATTCTATGATTAAATACTGTCAATAATTTTCAAGATTACTATTTTTTCAAAGTTCCAATGTGCTAGTGGAAATCTGAATAGTATTGTCTTTCAGGTTGACATAAAATTAATGAGCAGTGTCTCACCCTTTTTTGCTAAAGATTCTAACTTTGAATAAGAACCATTAATCCAAAATGATGTCCCAGTGTCTTCTAGGGCAATGAAATTTCCTCTGCTTCTACGTAACCTCAGGCTGGAAAGATAGGCCCGGGTGAACTTAATGAGATTCAACACTGCCAAGTGTCAGGGGTTGCACTTGGGCCGGAAGAATCCCAGACATAGATACAGACTGGGAGAAGAGCTCCTTGAGAGTAGCCCTGTTGAGAAGGACTTGGCGATTCTGGTGGATGAGAAAACATGAGCCAGCAGTGTGATCTTGCAGCTCCCAAGGCCAATGGTATCCTGGGCTCCATCAGCAGAGGGGTGGCAGCAGGGACAGGGAGGTGATTGTCCCTCTCTACTCTGCCCTCGTGAGGCCCCACCTGGAGTCCTGTGTCCAGATCTGGGGTCCCCAATACAAGAAAGATGTGGGGCTGTTGGAGAAGGTTCAGAGAAGGCCACAAATATTATTAGAGGGGCTGGAGCACCTGCCCTACAAGGAGAGGCTGAGGGAGCTGGGCTTGTTCAGCCTGGAGAAGAGAAGGCTGCAGGGGGACCTCACTGTAGCCTTCCAGTACCTGAAGAGAGCAGAGAAACAGGAGGGGTATCAACTTTTTAAAAGGGCAGATAATGGCAGGACAAGGGGGGATGGATTAAAGCTAAAGGAAGGAGGGTTTAGGCTGGATATTAGGGGGAAGTTTTTTACAGAGAGAGTGTTGAGGTGCTGGAACAGGCTGCCCAGAGAAGTAGTGGATGCCCCATCCCTGGAAGTGTTCAAGGCCAGGTTGGCTGGGGCCCTGGGCAACCTTGTGTAGATCCAGGCCTGAGGTTGGTGTCCCTGTCTGTGGCAGGGGAGTTGGAGCTCTATGATCCTTGGGGTCCCTTCCAACCCTTGCCATTCTATGATTCTATGATTCTTAACTGAATTCCTGACTTGGAGTACAAGAAGTTGTTTTGTGTTTTAGCTTAGAAGCTTAGTGTGTGATTGTGCAGTTGCAGTGTTGTAAGAGATACTTGTGGTGATACATATTTTCATCAGGATATTCTTGTTCCTGGAATTGCACTGTGTTAGTGAAATGAGGGCAAATTAATGAAAATGACACTTTAAAGGCTGCAAATCAGTCACAGGGAGTACAGTGTATTGGGTGCATCACTTCATTTTGCTGAGATTATCCCACACAACATGAAAAGTTCTAGCAGGAGACATTTTCCTTTCATTTTTTATAGACACTTACACCTTCCGATCTTGTTTTTCACTGAAACTTTATGGAAATAGCCTATTGGACCAACAGATATGTTTTTATTGGATGCATATCTAATATTCTAAAGACATGACAATGAGAGGCAGTAAACTCTCTGTCCTTACTCAAAGAAAAAAGCATGATTTTTAGCTGGCAAAATCAAGTAGCTCTGATAATTCCTGTAAAATATCCAAATTTGTGATATTTTGCCTTGAAGAAAGTTTTCATGCAATGCTTTTAGAATCTTTATGAATGTTATGTCTATTTGAGTATAAATATTTATATGGGAAATGTTGAAATTTCTACAAAATTACAGTATTTGGTGTGCTCACAGTCTGGTTCTGGCTACCAATTGAAATCCTGTGTCTGCATTAAATAAAATGTCAAAAAAATTCAACAGAACTCCAAGATAACTAGTTGTAAGCCATGGCAAACTAGTAAAAGAAGTCATCACTGATATACTGTAAATAGTCCAGTACCCAAAACACACTAAGTGCTGCCATATGGCAGTGATCAAGAACAAAAAATGAAATGTTCTCAGTTTTTTAAAACATTTCTGCAACATGGCATACAGTGTCCCTATGGACACAGAGGAGGTTTAGGAAAAAACAAAAAAAGAAAAGCAACAGAAACAGGCAAGAATATTACTTCTTACTTATTTTGATTCTTAGAAACAATAGTCTCACAAGAAAATTGGGAAGGTTGGTTGAGTAGATCTAAGAGAAGAACTTCACCATGGTGTTTTGAAGATGTGATGTCTGTACAGCCTTGACCTCACAAAATCTCCAGATTTCTGTACCTGATGGGGTTTCTCATCTGAATGACCATATGAACATTTTTCTTATCAACTCTATTCTTTCCCTAACTGTTTTCTCTGACTTGCCAGAGATGGGATATTGAGGAAGGAGAAACCAAGTATGGTTTTCTCTGTGTGTTTCTGTATTGCATTCACTGCTGCCCATGATTTTTATACTTTGCAATACTGTGGTGTGCTGTTGCAATGATAAGGTCATAAAGCCTTTGATGTAATTCTCTGCCTCAGCTTTTGGAATGAACATGAGGTTAAAACTCTGCTGCTTCCAAGTTTGCTGTTGGTATATTCTGACTGGATTGCCATGTGTATAGTCTTATCCATGAAAAAGGAGTCAAACTCCATTAGAAAGCAATGTGGCCTGAGAAGCCCCATTTGGAAGTGTAAAGTTTCTCTGCTGCCCAGGCCTCAATTGTCTCCTGGGTGTAGACATGTTAGGAACACAATTCTATCAGATTTTGCAAGAAGCATCTCCTGCTGCCATCTGCTTAGGCTATACAAACTGGGGTTATGTCTAAATACTGCTCTCTCTAACTTCAGGGTGTGGGTACCCCTGTTACCTGCATCAGAAATGTGTGGTTGATGTACATCTGCAGCATGCCATGGGCATAGAGTCTGCTTACACTTAATCACTGATAGAAAAGAAGAACTTCAAGGGACATGGAGGTGGTATGGTAGGGTAATGGTACTGGTGCCCCAGCAGCTGCTTTTCTAGAATGTTTCCTCTGTGTGCTGCCCAAATTTGCATGGCTCAAAGTATTTGGGCACAAGCAAAGAGCATTTCAGGGAATCATAGAATGCTTTGGGTTGGAAAGCACCTCAAAGATGGTCTAATTCCACCCCCTCTGCCATGGGCAGGGACACCCTCACTAGATCAGGTTGCCAAAGCCCCATCCAACCTGGTCTTGAACACTGCCAGAGACAGGGCTTCCACAATCTCTCTGGGCAGCCTGTTCCAGTGCCTCGCTATCCTCACAGAAAATAATTTCTTCCTAACAACTAGCCTAACCCTGCCCTCTTTCAGCTTGAAGCCATTGTCCCTTGTCCTATCCCTGCACTCCCTGGAGAACAGTCTCTCTCCCACTTTCCTGTAGGATCCCTTTAAGTATTGGTATGCCATCATTAGGTCTTCCTGGAGCCTTCTCCTCTTCAGGCTGAACAAACCCAACTCTCTCAGATTGAGAAACAGCTCTGAGTTGGACATCTTTAGTCTACCTTCCTCTTCTTCAGGCAACTCAGGTGTGTTAAGAACACCACTAAAGCCAACAACTGGATGCTTCAGAGAATCAGTAATTTGGAACATGTAATGGTTTGCCAGTGTCCCCAGATCTCCAAAGGGAAATCCAGTTCCTTGTCCAGCTGAACCTCAGGGGCTCAACTCATTTAACAAGGGTCATTAGCTCCATGACATGAACAGGTAGCATACTTGCAGCATGAGGGGTTTGTCAGGCAAAGCTTGAGGGACAGCTGTTCTGAGGCTGCAATAAGAGCTGAGGCCTCAAGAAAATTTACAGCCCTTCCATGAGTCAAACTTTATAGCCAAGGAAAGAATCTACCAAGATATTGGCCTGAATTTGAGGAAAAAAAGTGTTTTTCCTGTTGTTTTGTTAGACTGCTAGTCTTGCTTTGCTCAGCAGCTGTACTCCAGGCCCTGTTGTGTTGGTTCTATGTCTAGCAGTGGCTCACTTGGCCCTCTCTTCTTCTTTGTCACAGATCAAGCAATGCCATGAAAAATGTCAGCCTTTTCCTCTGTTTGTACACCACTTAATTCAGCTGTAGCTCTACAGCAAAACCTAGTGCAGTTATTTATATCAACATGGCCCCAAACACTTAAAACAAGTCAACATTCTGATTATGGCTCTGCATATTTTATTGCCTATATTTAAATCATGCAGCTCTAAACCAGCACCTGTTCGTCTGTTACTGCATTCCAGTTTATTAGTTACTGCCTGTCCAAAGAACCACTGTGATGGAAAATGGTCTACAAATTCTTTACTTTCTATAGTAGTCAGTGCCCCTCGGAACAAACATTTGTTTCAAAGTTTGTTTGAATTTAGTTAAATATTTTGCAGCTGAGGACAGGTATATTGTTTTCCTTTTTTTGTGACCCTGAAATGCTGTATTAATTTCTGTATTGCATATGGTCCCTCTTCCAATATCCTAGTATGAAGATCCAAGTTCTGCTGATGCTTCTCTGATGGTCACTCTCTGTCAAGTTCTCTCCCCAAAATCCTTATCTTCTTCCTGCACTGTCCCCATTTTGATGATAATAATCCAACCCACAACTGCTTGTCAAGATTTCAGTACCCTAAGCTCTTGTCTTGTTCCGTGTGTGAGTACAATGCTGCTTGCTGCATGTTCTTCTTTGCCCCAGCACTGCAAACACAAACCAGTTCCTTACAAGAGTCAGTAGATCCATGGATTCTACATGAAACTTTAACACAACTGCTGAAAAGTTAGCAATTTCAAAGGATTTTGTTAAAGTAAAAGGGTGTGTCAAGAGGCTTTAACTTGCTCAAAGCCTGGGTCGAGCAATCAAGCCATCGGAGAACCTGACTTCCTAAATATGCACTATTTTCTTGGATCAACAAAATCCTTTTATTCTGGGATACCTTATTTCCCTGTCTTGGGTTTGCACGGCAAGGTTTTAGTACTGGGGGGAGACTACAGTGCTGGCTTCTGTGAGAAGCTGCTAGAAGCTTCCCCCATCTCTGATAAACCCAATGCCAGCTGGCTCCAAGACAGACCTGCCTCTGGCAAAGGCTGAGCTAAGGTTGGCTCAGCCCAACCTTAATTATTAATAACATAATTAAGAAGGAATAAAATAGCCAAGAGCAACTGCAACCAGAGAGAAGAACCTCAGCAAACACCAAGGTTACTGAAGAAGGAGTTGCAGGAGGTGGTCCAAGTGCCAGAGCAGAGATTCCCCATGAACCACATCGAGAAGACTGTGGTGGAGACTCCGTAGTCAACCCTATCTTTGGCATTTCTTGTCTTCTGAGCACTGAACACCTTTCAGTCCAGTGATACTCTGAGTGCTGGTTCCAGCTAGGTGTCTACAGCTGTATCATAAAAAGGCAAAAAGTGGTATCATTAAGCCTTGAGGATTTGCTCGTTAATTTCCCTTTATCCTTTCCAAACTTACAAGGAAACAGTATCTCTACACACGCACACACATTCTGCCTCTCTCATCCTTTTCCCATGTGCTTCTGCAGACACATTCAAAATCCTGTTTATATGAGCAATTTTGCTAAGAATGACATTCATCTAAATAGATGTGGACTTGGCTCGTATGCCTACACCCACGCAAGCTACTTGAAGCTCCCTTGGTGGTCAGCATAGAAGTAGGTGTCAATGGCCACATGAATCTTGTTGAGTGGATTTGCTAGATCTCAACTGACAATAGTGTGACTCTAACCTCATACATATGAAAGAATTTCTAGTTTGTGAGATGAATCACATGGGCAAGTGCCTGTGCTTTAAATTTTTCACCAATGAGGAATAACCAGAGAGATTAATGTAAACTATCTGCTTACTTAGAATGTCCCCTGAACAGCTGAAGGAACCTGTAACCCCTCTAAGTGAAACTCTGTAGTGAATTTAATCAGGCAAAATGCGAAATAACATTTAGTATGATAAGGACAGCTGAGTTAACACTGGAGTTATTGTCATGAAATTTTTCATGACTAGAAATAGAAATGGAGTCAGAACAGTGCCAAAAAACCATATAATCCATTAGCCTTTCATTGTCTTAGCTGTCACTAGTTTGTCACATCTTGGTGATCACAGAATCACAAGGTTGGAAAAGACCTTAAAGATCATCAAGTCCAACCATTCCTGTCCTATGCTAAACCATATTCCTAAGTACCTCAATCTACCCTTTTTTTAAACACATCCAGGGATGGTGATTCTACCCCCTCCCTGGGCAGCCTGTTCCAGGCCCTGACAGCTCTTTCAGTGAAAAAATTTTCCTAACATCTAATCTGACCCTGCCCTGGTGCAGCTTTGTGCCATTTCCCCTTGTCCTATCTCCTGTCACCTGGCTGAAGAGACCATCTCCCACCTCTCGACAACCTCCCTTCAGGTAGTTGTAGGCAGTGATAAGACCTCCCCTCAGCCTCCTCTTCTCCAGACTAAACAACCCCAGCACCCTCAGCTGCTCCTCAGAGGATTTGCCCTCCAGCCCCTTCCCCAGCCTGGTTGCCCTTCTGTGGACTCGCTCCAGGACCTCAATGTCCTTCTTATGGTGAGAAGCCCAGAACTGGAGAGAGTACTCAAGGTGCAGTCTCCTGATGTTCAAGTCCCTCTGTTATCTACTTCTCTATTGACATGAGAGCTTGTGATCAAAACATAGCTCCTTTACTTATACATCAGAATCCACATGACTTACAATAGGATGCATCTTATTCATATAGAACCATAATATCTTAGAATGGTTTGGGTTGGAAGGGACCTCACAGATCATCTAGTTCCAACCCCCTGCCATGGGAAGGGACACCCTTCACTTTAAAAAAGTCAAATACTGTGATGCTGTCTTATCAGTACAGGAAAATAATATATGATCTGTTTCCTAGAGAGCTTTTATTTCCTGTATGAAACCACCAAAAAGAGCCCAGACTGAGAAGAATATAGCTCCTTTTAATGGTGAGGGAAGCACAGGCAAATGTGAAAACGATGGATAATTCTGAGTGTCTTAAATTAGCCTTGAATATCATACTGCTTTTTGATGCGTTTTGTGTTTCTAATGGTGACAATGTGAATATCAGGAAAAAAGATTGAGATGAATAGTGGGAATAAGACACCAGAACTGCTGAAGATTGAAGATGATGTTCTTAGGAGTCTGGACTTTTATCTCTCAGTTGTGCATAAAACTTTAAAACCCCCTTTTCTTTTGAAGGTCATAAAGAAGAAATACAAGTTAGGGAAGGAAGAGGTAGGGAAGCTGTGAAGAAGAAAAGATTGTGTAGCGGTGGGAAGCTAGCCCAGGGGAAAGTTTGGATTATATCATTTTTCCTTCTGTTTTGCCCTCCTTCCTCTTCGGTCTGAATTTTCCCTGATGTTTTGCTATGTTCACAATGCCAACAGCAGGTTGTTATTAACTGGTGTAAGCAGATAGTAATTTGTGCTTAGCTCAACTCAGAAGTGGTGTCCTGACAGGCACATGCTAACAGAGGACAAATTGAGGTTGCTCTTCATTCTTTTTTTTTTCTTTCCTAGTGATCTGACCTAAATTTGCACAGCTGTGTTCACATTTAATCCTGCCTAATAGCTCAAGGGCTTTATATCTTGAAGAGCAGCCTACTGGCACCTGATATTTATTCTGGGCCTCATTCAGTTCTGGCATACAAATGCTCTGGCACAACCTGGTGTTTTGGGGGGTTTTCCCTAGTAGATTTATTCCTCCATCTAAGTACTCTTGAAGTGACCAGTCTGTGAGGGGTATAATTTAGACCATTGGTTTTCAGCCTTCTTGGATTTGGTAACCTGTGCAAATTCTCCAATGTGGATTGTTCCTCCAAAAAGAAGGTGAGATGAATTGAAGTTCTTGATCTGTTAAGTGACTTTCTTTGTATCCCTTAAGTACACTTTTTTCATCCATGATTGTGCAGACCATGTATTTGAAGCTATTGATCTAAAGTGAAGGTTCTCAACTCTGAGGTGCAAGTGGTTTTACTTGTTATGCTGATTTTCTTGCTGGAGGTTGAATGGGTGTCTGTCCCTAGTGAACTAGGTACCACTAATGTCAGTGAATGTCAGTTGTGCTAGCAAATGACAAAGCATGGTGGAGTTTGTAAGTGAGAAAAAAAAAAGCAACCATAAAAAAAACCAGATCCTTTCTTTTTTACTCCCCTCCAACTACCCTCTGTATTATGAATACTTTTTTAAAGGATCATTTACTACTTGTCTTCCCTGTCTCTCACATAAGATTTTGGTGGTAGCCATCAATGAACCTTAGGAAAAATGATTCATGGTGTTGCAGGCTTTATGAACATGTCTCTAATGGGTCTGACAAAGTTGTGGATATTGACTTTCCCAAGAATGCTAAACAGAAAGCTACTTTTTTTTTTTTAATATTGGAAGATTATCTTCAGGTCTTGTATCCAAAACTGAGATAGCTCTTTAGAATATAAGTTAATTATCAACATTTTCAACTAGGCTAAATGTTTATGTGGTGAAAAAAAACCAAAACATGTGTTATGGTTTAACCAGGCAGGCAGCTAAAACAACCACACAGCTGTTCTCTCCCTCCCAGTGGGATGGGGGAGACAACTGAAAGGAAAATAATAAACTTGTGGGTTGATTTATAGGACAAAATAAATAGATTAATAATAATAATTATAGAATACACAAACCGAGTTATGAACAGAACAATCACTACACAAAGGTGATACTCCACAAGACCCTGAGCTGCACCACCTCCTGGCCCACCCCCCAGTTATATGCAGTACATTATGTCATAGAATCATAGACTCAAGGAATATATTAGATTGGAAGGGACCTTTAAAGGTCATCTATTCCAACCCCCCTGCAGTAAGCAGAGACATCTTCACGAGATCAGGTTGCTCAGAGCCCCATCAATCCTGACCTTGAATGTCTCCAAGGATGGGGCCTCCAATGCGTCTCTGTGCAACCTGTGCCAGTGAACTACCACCCTCATAGTGAAGATTTTTTTTCTAATATCCAACCTAAATCTCCCCTTTTCTAGTTTAAAACCATACCCTTCCTCCTATTGATACATGCCCTTATGGACAGTTCTTCCCCAGCTTTCTTCCAATATCTTTCCGGTATTGGAAGGCGGCTATAAAGTATCCCCAGAGCCTTCTCTTCTCCAGGCTGGACAGGCCTAACTCTCTCAGCCTATCTTCATAGGAGAGGTGCTCCAGCAGAGCATGCCATATATCATGGAATATCCTTTTGGTCATTTTGGGTCAGCTGTCATGCCTGTGTCCGGTCCCAGCTTCTTGGGCACCCCTGTGTCCTCACTGGCAGGACAGTATGAGAAGCTGCAAAGTCCTTGGCTTCTTTGTAATGACTAAAACCATAAATGCTTTATCAACATTCTTGTAATCCTAAATCCAAAACACAGCACTATACCAGCTGCTAGGAAGAAAATTACGTCTATCCTTCCTGAAACCAAGATACCATGCTTAGCAGATATGATTGAATGAGACTATGTGCTTTGCATTTGTTTTCATCTGTATCACAAGTCTTTATTTTGGCTTACAGATTGAAGAGAAAATATAAAGGAATACAATGGAAATATAAATAAAGTAAATAAAATAAATGGAAAATATAAAGGAATACAGTGGAAAACTAAATAGCTTATTTAAACAGTCTCAAAAGATTGTTGCTGTCTTGCAATATCGGATACTGTAAACTATACTGGATAATGCTGGGTGATTGTAAAGATTAGAAATCTTACATAATAAACCCTGATACTTCTGTGACTAAACAGAGCCTTAGAAGCTTTCTCATGGCTAATATTATTTCTGAAGAAAACTTGAGACTGAATTCTTAAATGGCAATGTAAGAAAATCTCAAACAAGCAGTGACCCCAAAGTTGGTTTTGAAAGTCCATCTAGGAAACTGGCAAGACTTCTGTCTGAGTTAGGAATTATGTATGGGTATCATATGCAACTGATTGAGGAAGGTGAGTCTCCCCTTCTACTCTGCTCCTGTGATACAACACCTGTATCCACACAGGATACAGAACTGTGTCCAGTTCTGGAGTCCCCAACATAATAAGGACATGGAACTGTTGGAACCGGTCCAGAGGAGAGTTACAAAGATGATGAGAGGGCTGAGACACCTCTCCTATGAAAACAGGCTGACAGAGTTGTGGTTTTTCAGCCTGGAGAAGAGAAAGCTCCAGGGAGATGTTATAGCAGCCTTCCTGTACCTGAAGGGGGACTAGAAAGAAAGCTGTGGAAGGACTTTTTAGAAGAGCGTGTAGTGATAAGACAAGGGGCAATGGTTTTAAATTAGAAGGGGTTAGATTTAGGTTGGATATTCAGAGGAAAATCTTCACTCTGAGGGTGGTGAGGCACTGGAACAAGTTTCCCAGGGAGATGGTGGGCACCCTCTTCCCTGGAAGTGTTCAAGGTCAGGTTAGATAGGACCTTGAGCAGCCTGGTCTAGTGAGAGGTGTCCCTGCCCGTGGCAGGAGGGTTGGTTGATGATCTTTAAGGTCCCTTCCAACCCTAACCATCCTGTGATTCTATGATCATCTATGCAAACTTTGCTGTATCTTTTCTTTTGTTTCAACTCCACTACATATTGTTGAGTGAGGCCCTATATTGGGATGATATCAGTTTTTCACTGAATGTAGTTTTTTTATCCATTTGCTGCTGTGTTTGTACTTGAATGTGGGAAAGTGAGTATCAGGCAGTATTCTTCTGTTACTCTTAAAGCTGTGGCAAAAAGCAAGTCTTGAGGGATCACATACCTCATTGGCTTTTGCGACTCAGGGTAAATGCTTTAGCTTGAGGACTGTGAATAGCAAATGAAAGGTCTAGTTCAGCAAGTCAAAGGGACATAAACTCATGCTTGAATCATGTAGCTGAACTAAAAACATAGTCTTTGGTAGTTTCTTCAGAGCTGACACATGTTTCAGGAAAAGAGAAATTTTATAGTAATTCAAGTAAAAAGTTAAAACCGCAGTAATTTTTTAGCCTCAGTAACGCTATGGAAACAAACAAACAAACAGCCTACCAACAAAAAAACCCCACCCAACAACAAAACGAAAACAAAACTCTCAAACCAAACTTCTTTTAGGAAAAAAAGGGTATTCTGAATAAATTCCAGTGCCACTTCTACTCTGGAATATTCTAAAATATATTGGTTATGGACAAGAGAAGGCTGTGGGGGGACCTCATTGCAGCCTTCCAGTACCTGAAGGGAGATTATAAGCAGGAGGGGATTCAACTTTTTAAAAGGATAGACAATGGCAGGGCAAGGGGGAATGGATTAAAGCTAATGGAAGGAAGGTTTAGATTAGATATTAGGGTGAAGTTTTTTACAGAAAGAGTGGTGAGGTGCTGGAACAGGCTGCCCAGAGAAGTAGTGGATGCCCCGTCCCTTGAGGTGTTCAAGGCCAGGTTGGATGGGACCCTGGGCAACCTTGTGTAGATCCAGGCCAGAGGTTGGTGGCCCTGCCTGTGGCGGGGCTTTGGAGCTCTATGATCCTTGGGGTCCCTTCCAACCCAGACCATTCTATGATCTGAGTTCTAGGCCTTATGTTAGTGATTTGCACAGAGCAAAAGTAAGATAGAAACTATTGTCATTACTGATTTAATTTTTCTGCTAAACAACCATGTAATTTCTTTTTATGTTTAGAACTGTAATTAGGTTGGCTACATTTAAAAGTGTAACATAATGGAGATTTCTTGCCATCACCCAAAATATTAGATGAGAATTACTGCCTTGATTTATTTTAATAGAAGGAGGTATTAACTTTCAAACGTGTTTTGCTGAAGATGTCACCTCCCACATTCTACTAATGCTCTGGCAGAAAAAAATGACAGATTCTGTAAACTGGGGAACAGTGAATGACAATGCTGTAGTGAAAGGGCTTATTGACACTTGTAACTGCTTTGACTCAAGCAGTTGATGATATATGCTCAAAAAAGGCGCTTGAGATGCAATCACTGCCATAAGAACTAGAATCCAGATGGGCTTCATGAAGGTGAACATTAAAGTAATTTAATTAATTAAAAACCCCAACAAACAACACGAGAGACATATTCTAAGGAGTGTGCTTCTTCCCCTAATCCTTTACTGTCTGAGCATATTAGTGTGTGCTTATCATCCTCCTCTTCTGTTCCTTCTTCCTTAGAATTTTAGAGTAGTTGATGGTATTTGTGGAGAGAAGAATAAGATTATCTTGCTGTGACTTTATTTTGCTCTCTTAAACAACCCTTAATAAATATATAAATAAACAAACAAATAAAAATGCCCAGCTAGCAACAAACGCCAGCTTCTGAAGAAATTCACAATAAAATAAAAGGTGCTTTAAAAGCAGTAAGGACAGTGATACTATCCCAGAGACAGTATATACTGTGTTTCCTGAGAGGCAGCTTTATTCTCCTAAATAAATGTTTCTACCTTTATGAGTCATTGCCCTTTATCACATGGTGTTTTGTTCTTTTGTCCTTGGTGTTTTTCTCTTTATCTCTTCTTTTTTTTCCCCCCTGGCTTCTGAGGTGTAGATGGACAAGAATGGTAAAAGTGCTAAATAAATATCTGGTTTATTTTTCACTTGATGTAATTGCACAAATGCAAGAAAGTTCATGGGCTGTCAGGGTATGCAGTATCCCGTCCTTATTTCCACCCCACACTGTCCCCATCTCACCTTCCTCTACTCCCTTTAGCTGGGTTGATGCTGATTGCTCTCTCAGCAGGGAATTGTCAGACTTGTTTTTAGCTTCAAGGTGTTTTACAGGAGTGTGTGCGGTACCTAACCAACTAATCAACTGCTATCAGAGGGCTTGGCCAGTTGACTTTTGTCTCCAAAATGTGAGTCAAAAAGATTGCAGGGAGCAATGGAGGATAAAGATGACTAAATCTGTTGTAGCTTGGCCAGTATCATATGTTAAACTCCGATCCAGATGATAGCAATGGAGATGCGGGGAGTGAAATCAAACCTTCCTTTAAAAATACAAGTGAGGCAGTCTTCAATCTTTAAACGCACACATTCTGATAGGGCTCTATTTGTCAAAGGATTCTGATCTTCAGTTAGTGTCTCCTTGCTGCACATAAAATGACAATTGAAATCGACTGTCTTTTGCTAGGACACCAACTCTCGTTGGAAGGACAGATTGTCAAAGCGGTGACCTGACTTGCAGCATTGGTATGTGTAGGACAATGCAGGGCAAACAGTGACAATGATAGTAGTTTTTGAAAATATCCTGTGCTCTGACGCTGATGAGAATGATCATGGGGTGCTTTTATAGAAGCTTATAACCAAAGCACTTCCCATTTTGCTATAGTAGGCTCTCATGAATATTTCCTGATGTAGTCTTCATCCATCCTCTGGAAAAAGCAAAGGGTTTGACTTAAAAAGAGACATTTTAGGAGAAAAACCCAACCACAACAGTTTACTAAAAGAAAACTCTACTAAAGCCTTCCTAAGAATCACCTCTATATCTTTCTTTAAACTGCTTATTGGACAAATTGATGATACTTCATTACTGGCAGCATTCCCTATTATGTTTAAAATGCTGATGTAATGGCATCCTTCAGTACTATTTTTACCGACTATTCCTCTATTTATAACCCAAGGTCTTCCCACTTAGTGATCAGTGAGTAAGGGGTGGTCAGAGGTCCTTCACAAGCCCTGGATTTTGAAGGGATATGATTAGGCTCCTTTAAGCAGGCACCTGGTACAGCAGTGAAGACTCAGTGCTTCATTTTAAGTACTTGATCCAGGAGTGCCTGCAGCTATTTTGTCAATTTTCATAGCTTCTTTCATTGAAGCATGTTGCCCATGTCTCTGAGCAGGTTTTCTTTGAGCCTTACTAAGTACCATGGTGGTAAGATGTGCCAGAGGCCCCTTGTAGTACCTCTAAGGTGTTCATTAAGTACCAGGCCCTGCTGCTGGGGTCTCAGTCAGCCATCTGACGTAGATTTATGTGCCTCTGGTGTGCTGGTGAGGTGGATGGACTTTCAACCTGGTGTAGTAGCTATTTTCTCTTTCATTCTGGTGATCAGTGAGGGACAGAGTTATAGATACAGATTTGTTTGATGGTGGTTTTTTTTGGTTCGGTGTTTGTTGGGGTTTTTTTCCAGGACAATTCTGTATGTCTTTTCCAAAGTTACAAAGTATGCAAAATAAAAGGTAATTACAGTGAAGAATTGTGTGTGTATTTATATGTATTTAAATTTTCACTTACCCCATCTAACCTTAGCTTCAAATCATTCTTTCTAGCTCTGACAATACCAGTGCTGATCTGAACTGGCTGGCCATCCATTCACACCTCTCCTCTTTATACTGGTGTCTTCAGAAGCATGGAGTTTCCTTTGATCCTGAGCTTTTGGTCTAGGGAAATAGGCCTTAGCACAACCCGCATTTATCTAGAGGCAGTTCATCCAATTAGCACTCTTCTCAAGGCTAAATGCCTTGTCAGAGTACTGTTTAGTTGTATTGTGTGGTTTGCTCTCGGCTTCCCATACACACTCTGCTTTGCTTGGATACTGTGCACTCTGACAAGACTATCACATGCATAACCAGGTGGATATACTTGTCTTACAAACACTATACAACTCCTTGATGCATAAAGGCAAAATGAGAAAGGATTACTCGCATTCCTGTGGAAGGGGAAAAAAAAAGAAGAGAAAAAAAGAATAGCACTTTTTCAAGTGATAGCATTTATCTTCACTGATCCTTCCAGTACTTAAAGGGGTCTACAGGAGAGATGGAGAGGGACTCTTTATCAGGGACTGTAGTGATAGGATATGGGGTAATGGGTTTAAACTAAAAGAGAGTAGATTTAGACTAGACAGTTGAAAAAAAAAATCTTCTCTCTGAGGGTGGTGAGGCACTGGCACAGGTTGCCCAGAAAAGCTGTGGATGCCCCATCCCTGGCAGTGTTCAAGGCCAGGTTGGATGAGGCTTTGGGCAAACTGGTCTAGTGGAGGGTGTCCCTGCCCATAGCAGAGGGGTGGGAACTATATGACCTTTGAGGTCCCTTCCAACCCAACCCATTCTATGATCCTAATTTATAGCCTGACACAAGTTAATGTATTGTTCCTTACCTTGGAGGTATATTGGATAGTAGCTTAGCAATTGTCCTTCTTTTCTTCTTCATAGGTATTGACATATATTCATGTATTACATCCATCTTATGTCCCATTTTTCTCACGCCAGAGTCAACATCAGCGATATTTTTTTTTTAAGAGAGTTAATGACAAATCAACAACCTTTTAACTTTGGAGCGAGCTACTTTTGAAAAACGATAGTGCTTGAGAGGATAGCCAGAATGAAAACATAGTTTTAAATAATTGGTGTAATAAACCAGTCAGATGGAAAATTACTAATCAGGACTGAGCGTAGAGACTTATCAGAAAGCTACAGCCTAATGCTTATCTGAGGACTTCATGTATCAAACTCCTCTTCATTGCTGCTTAAGTGGAGGAAGTGGTCGAATCTTTGAGTGCCATAGAAATTACTAGTTAGCACATATTGAGAGATTCTCAGCTTTGCAGCCTGAGGTGCATGTCCCCTGAAAGTCCTGTATGTCTCAGGGAATTATTAATAACCCTGACATGGTTTTCCCTCAGATATCATACTTTGTTGCTGAGAAACACCTGCCAAAATGATGCTTATGAACTTGTTAAATCTTATCTCCATCCTCTCACTGATGCTATAGACAATTTCTGGACAACCTGCATATTGCTTGGTAGACTTGCAGAGAGAAAAGGTGGAAAGGGTAAATACAAAACTCAGAATCTGCCCAAAAGCTGTAAAAGCCCTTGTCTTACCCCTGCTGCTATTAGGGAGATGTTAAGGGTTTTACACTGTTGTACTGAATAGTGCTGATTTGGAAAATGAGTTTTGCAAAGCTTCCTTGAATAGTAAGGTATGACCTCCTGAGATTGCTTCCAACCCAAATTATTCTTTGATTCGATGAATGTAAGAGATACACTCTGCAAATGGCTATAATGCTTCAAAATCCTGATCTAGCTGTTGTGGCCTATTAGTTGCTTTGATTGTCAGCATTTTCCTTAGAAGAATCTCTTCCTTTCATTAATCTTTAAATTATTCATATTCCCTTGGAAGCTTCCCTTCCGGGAATTAAGTCATAGGAGAGGTCAACAGCAAGAGAATTCTGAATTTTGCTCTAATTTGTCTAGAGTTTTTGTCTTACTGGCCTGTGCTTTTACAGAAATGAGCTGTGCTGACCCTGGATATCTGCCACTTGGCAAAATGGGAAGAAAAAAAAAATCAATCTCCCATACAAGAGTAGCAAGAGAGTTAATTAAAATTTGCTTTGAGATTCTTGCACCTACTATGTTATTTACTTTTTGTTTCTTATAATTTCCCTAATATTATCATTCTGTCCTCAGGCTTAATTAGACTTTTTTACCTCTCTTAATTACTGCTTTGATCTGACTTTTAGCAAGTCCTCCTGAAGATGGAGCCCAATAATGTTATTGGAAAGATTCCAGTTGATTGCAGTAATTTTCAAGCTTTGCATGAACCCCAAGATGCTGAATGAAACATAGTAATCCATACATGGATTTGTTAAGCAAAATACTTCAAATGCTTATGATGCCTGTATATATGTGTTGTTTAGGTGATGACCTGAAAAAATCATGTCTGAAGTCCAGGGAACGGTCGAGTTTTCTGTGGAGCTACACAAATTCCATAATGTCGACCTCTTCCAGAGAGGGTGAGTTGATTGTTCTATTAATTTCCAGCTAATTACAGAGGAGTAGTTTACAGAAAAGAGTTAAACTCCAAACCAGGTTGTTTTCTGCCAAATGCAGTTATATTTCATGCAATCTCCGGGGCAGGAAAGGATGTCATTGGGCTTTCATTGCTGTCAAGGAAGATCAATGTACATTACTTTCACTGTAAAGTCAGACTGACTGACTTGATTTTGTAATACCATGTTGTTATGCTCCAAATTATTTTAAGCATCTGTTCAGATATAACCACAATAGCTGTTTTTAAATTCTCCTGGACTGGTGTTGAGCCTCTTTGCTAAATGATAGCTGCATTGAGCTGTAATGACAACATGTTCGTTATAGGGTCATAAATGTAATGACTATGTTCTTTTAATGAAATGTAGCTGATTCCCACCTTTTCAGAAGGGAACATGAATACTCATGCTTGCCTAAAGCTCTGTTTCTGGTGGTCACATTGGGTATTTTCATATCCCTGTAAGTTAGAGGAACAACTTCTGGCCTACTGAAACTTTCGCTGCTATTCTTTTGCACCTCTTCATAATAGCTTTTGTAACAACACAGTGGCTGTGGAAAAGCCTAACCAAGTGTGAGTCGTTACTCTGTTTGCATATTGGACCCCACTTGTGTTTTTCAATGAAGAAGATGCTGAAACACTTTTTGAGGAGACCAGAAACCCAGATGGGTCAAAAGAATGTTCTCTATGGACAATTTGGGGGTCTAGAGGAATATTATTTTCTTTTATCTATGAGGATTGATGTATATAGAACACTAGAAAATCTTGTTCAAGCCTTAGCCTGGCACAGGGGTGGTTCATAGCTGATTTGGTCATCTCAA
Source organism: Laterallus jamaicensis coturniculus (assembly GCA_022605575.1). Lineage (NCBI taxonomy): Eukaryota > Metazoa > Chordata > Aves > Gruiformes > Rallidae > Laterallus > Laterallus jamaicensis. The sequence goes on along the minus strand of JAKCOX010000002.1, from coordinate 87,577,808 downwards.
GCACCGCTTCAAGACAGAAACTATGGAATTGTTTTGGGTACTGGGATGGATTAGGTAGAGCTGTTTCCATCCCTACACAGGCTTTTTTGTTATTTGTTTTTACTGTGATGAACAACATGGAAAAGATGCTGTGAACTTGAATGAAGGAAACACAGCTCTACTTTGTTTTAACAGCTGACATCTGTCATTCTGTTCATGTCTCCAAGTAAGTATCTACAATTTTATGTTAGAAAGCATTCTGACTATATCGAGTACTTGGGAAAAAATAACCCTTTGTTCTTGAGGTGTTTGGTTTATCTAAGTTATAAAAGAAGTCTCCTGTGTATTCCAGTCCTTATGGTCTTAGAAGAGAGCCTGAACTATAGAATTTTAATTTTTTATTTTCTTGGTTTCTAATGATCTTTCTCACATCTGGAAATCCACACCCATTTGTTGGTTCAGTATTTGTTTTGGGTTTTTTTTACTCAGATAGTATAGGATGTTCAGAGATTAGCCAGGAATCTTCCCACCTCTGATGTTACTGTGTGACAAGCTGCCTGCTTTTTGTCATATCGGTCTGCTTTTGCATTCAATAATTCCTGTAAAATCCTTTCTTTGGCTTTGACAGTCAGATCAAATCTCTGGTGTGGGGGTAAACCTAGCACTAACACAGATAATATATTCTGCTGTCACACTAATGAGTTCCTAATTACCCTTGCTTTTTTCCCCACTGGCACTTACCTTGCTTTACTGATTAATATTCCAAACTCACGGTACTATAGGTTACACTGCACTAATTTGTTTACAGTAATTTTCCTTACTGTATATCCTGCACAGTATTACATTTGCTTTCCTTCTATAATTTTAACCTTTGAGTTTCCAACAAAATCTTTTATTGTATCTCATATTTGCTGATAAGTATCCTCTGGATGGCTTCATCTGCTCAGCACCCCCTATCACTGTGGCATGAAAGTGTGAAGAAAAGTGTGAGTTGGTAAGCTTGCCAAATTTCATTTTAACTTGAGCACACCTTTTAGTTTTCCCCCTAGTGCCATTGTTAATATTCACTATAGACACCTGGGACATCTTGCACTGACACACAGTCTTCCTGGACAAGAGGGTGATAGAAGTAATAGTGACAGGAATTTTCTATTTAACTGGTGTTTTTGTTTGAGTGCCTTGTAAATTGAGTCAATATCCTTCTGTCCTGCTGAAGGCCAGAAAGGTGATTTATGAAAGGCTGTCCATCAGGATAACAGTGGAGCTGAAATGAATCTTAATTTCTGTGGGAACCCGATGCGTTGTGTTTCTTAACAACAAAAAGCAAGAACAGCAGTGAAAAGTATTAATAATTTAAGTTGCCTACTTTTCATCTTAATACTTTAGTACAAAACCAACCAGCCAACCAAAAAAACATAGTAAAAACCTGATTATGTATCTCCACAAATACATAGCAGTCCTGCTGCTGTATGCCTAATTGATATAAGGTTGGAATACCTGGGTTGGAACTCTAGAATTGTGCAGAAATTAAGACAGTTTTCCAAAACACTTAGTCTTGGCTATTCTTCCTAAAGATGATGCCTTTAGAGAGTGTGTGGGTGGGCCAACAGCGAGCCCTTTGGAGGACAGCACTCCATGCAAATAAAGGAATAAATAAATCAACAAGGCTTTAAGAATTGTGGGAGAATAAGAATTGTGGGAGAATCAGCCCTTCTAGAGCTGTGAGGTGATGATTAACAATCAAAATTGATTAAGGACATGATCTGCTGCCTGTATGCCACAGAGTCCAAGTGCTTTAAAAGGTTAGGCCTTCAGTAATGGTCCTGTTCTATTTTTGGTGGCGCTGATGAAGCTATTTTGAATTCTTCATGCACACGCAGCCAGAATACACCCCTCCCTCCACATGAGAAAGGGAAACCCCTTAATCTATCTGAATTACACTTTGTGATACTTAAATCATGTTTCTTAACCTGTATGAACAGCTAATACTAAAAAGGGACTCTGAAATAAAAGTGATCAATCAATCCGGTGTGTTTTGGCAAGTGTTTGTTATGGTTATATGTTTCTGGCATATATAACAGGAACAGGTATCAGTAAATTATGTGTTGCAAGTATTTTACTTTAGTCAGTCAGAGTTAAATTTATCTTCTTCTGAAGGACAAAAATACAGTGTATTTCTAGACATCAAAGGTTAAATGCAGTAGGTGCTGCTATAGAGGAAGAAAGAACCTTTTCTTTGGTTAAACCAAAGATTTGTAATGCTGTTTGATGCCAGAGTTCTAACGGTTGAGTAATAAGTAATGCAATTTGTGGAAGAAAAAACATTTTTAAAGTTTTCCATCTTTAATTCTCTCCGTCATATGTGGTTTAATAACTGGTGACAGATATTTTCTCTAGTGAAATTAGCTAACCGATTCTGATTTTCCTTAATAGAGTAGGAAATAAAATTATCCCTGACTGCCAGAGATCAATTAATTGATTTGTCTGGTTCTGTCAGAAGCAATCTTTCTGCACCTTTTTTTCATAAAGCTTTTCAAAATCTATTTGACAGACAAAAAAACACAACCCAACCCCACAACTGCTGCATTCACGGGCTAAGTTACTTTTGGAGTCTGTGAGGGAAGAGAGGGCACAAAGGAGGTGAAATGACTTCATAATGCTGAGATTCTGGCAAAGATGCATTATAAAACAAGAAGTGTAAGTCATTAGTTACCAGTCACAGGACTGAATCAACTGCTCATCAGTCTTTTGGCTCCTCAAATTCTGGGCTGCAATTTGTAAGTGTCGAACACTTAGACTGTTGGTTTATTTGTGTAAAGGGTGGTGGTGATGAAAAACAGGTGGAAAAATGAAGTCCAGCTTCTTCTAAACTGAATGAAACATTTCCTTGGGGAAAAGATCAGTGGTCTCGGTTTCCAAAACCTTTCAGAGACACAATACAACAGCTCCTTTCCTCAGCAGACTGGGGTTCAACAATCATAGAATCAGAGAATATCCTGAGTTGGAAGGGACCCGTAAAAGCCATTGAGTCCAACTCCTGGCTCCACACAGGGCCAGCCAAGCCAGAGCATGGGACTGAGTGCATCCTCCAGATGCTTCTTGAATTCAGTCAGGCTCAGTGCTGTGACCACTTCCCTGGGGAGCCTGTGCCAGTGCCCCTCTCAGTAAAGAACCTCTTCCTAACATCCAACCTAAACATCCCCTGTCAACCGATGTCTTTCTTGTGAAGATGGATACCTGGAAAATATGCATCATATTCAGAGTGTCAGGATCTGGCAAAAAAAAACCCTGTCAAAGCTTTAAAAGTCCAGAGCAGAGGCAAATATTACTACTTTGCTCATAACAAAGTGTGCATTTCTTCTAGCTTCTCAGCTGTAATGAAACACAAATGACTTTTGGATTGTAAAACTATAACATTCTGAAAATATTTACCAAATTCTTTTATGATGCATGGATTCTCTTTAATAGTAATGAAGTATTGAAAGAAAAGAAAGAAAGAAAAGAAAAGAAATAAAGGAAGAAAGCTCAGCAAACTATGTTGATCGATGATCAAAAGTAGGATACTCTCGAATCTGGAAATGGCTCTTCCTCCTTGAAATAAGCATCACTGATTTAAGTTACCCTGAATATATGAGGTAACTGTTCTATGTTACTGTTTTGCTTGCAGAGAACTGAGCTAAAGGCAACTCCCACTCATCTAATAGGTTAGGTGACCAAAGCAAAATAACAGAATTAATACAATCTAGATTCAGGAATAAGGGGCCTGGATAGATAGTACTCAGAACTGAGATAGTGTTTCATGTGCTAGATGTTGCAGAGAACATTAGCATGTCCTCTCTGAAATACAGTGTACAGTGACAAAAACTCTGCCTTCCCTGCTGGAGCTCCTTCTTCTGTGACCTGCTATGGTCAGGGTTGGGTCTTTTCTGCCATTCTGTGTAAATGCTGACTGTACAATTAACCAGATGGTGTATGCTCAAGTGACAAAATAAAGCACAAAATATGCATAGCCATCTGTTGCATGTAAGTGTGTTGCACTATAATCATTCGGTGAATAGCAGGGAAAGGAGAGCTGAACTTGAGCAAGACAGAAGTTAGCAGTTAGATGACAGCTTCTGCTAGTGTATGGCTCACAACCCTTTGATCAACATGAGACATATATATCCATAACTGGTCTGCCTGTACCTACGCTGCTTGCTGATAATAACCATAACACATCACAGAATCACAGACTCATAGAGTCATTGAATGGTTTGGGCTGGAAAGCACCTATGAGCTCATCTAGTTCCAAATCCCTACCATGGGCAGGGACACCGTCTACTAGACCAGGCTGGCCAAAGTCCCATCCAACCTGGATCCAACCACAGCTGGGAATCACTTGGCTCTGTGTATATATGTGGATGCAGTGGAAGGGAGCCTAAGCCCTCAGACTTGAGAAAGCATCTCTGTGTATGAGCTGTGGAATTTTATTACTTAAGAACAAGGGTTGTGACACATTTTTAAAGCACTGAACTGAACTCAAACAAGCCAGAAACAGGACACCAGAGTACACTGTGTTAGTGCAATTATTCTAAACAAGAGAGTGTGAAAAAAATTTACTAAATGAGCATCTTTGGTAATAAAATAACCATGAGATGCTTCAAAGAAACCCTCTATATATTCCTTGTGTCCAATTTTTAAGAAATGGGAATTCATTATCCAGATTTCATGTGAGGGTGATCCTGGTGCTCTTCCGGCACTTTTACTCTTTAAAACACTTTGCAAACAGCAATCTGTGTTCAGAATGTATTATCACATTGTTATACACTCTGTATATCCCTAGAGGAAGCAGGGCATAATCACCATCAGCAAATCTTGTCTTTATAGGACAAGCTGTTGAGAAAACAGCTAGACCTGGTCGCAGGGTATCTTGGAAGTGTTAAGGCACCAACAAAATACCTTCTGAAACAAAATTTAAGAAGTCAGGAAAAAGATAGAGTAGTCAAACTGAACAGGGATCTTGCATCCAGTGCTGAGGCACTGGAACAGGTTGCTCAGAGAAGCTGTGGATGCCCCCTTCCTAGAAGTGTTCAGGAACACGTTGGATGGGGCTTTGAGAAACTTGGTGTAAGTGGGAGATGTCCTTGCCTATAGTGGGGGGTTAGAACTAGATGACCTTTGAGGTCCCTTCTAACCCAAACCATTCTATTACAAACAATTTGGCAGACACAACTTATTTACACATCCAGGGTGTCTGCTGGGAACTAATCTACATGGTGTGTAGCTGAGCCTCAGGTTTAGAATGATCACACAAAATGCATGTAACACTCACCATTAAGGTGACCACACGCAGTCCCAGGCTGCTTCTGCACTTCCCGAGGCCCAGCCCAAGGAATACTGCCTGGGCAGCATTGCTTTCAGGCAGCAGGCAACACCTGGGTGAGGGGTCTATAGTGGCTGGGGCCCTTCGGTGTAGCCAGCAGAAGGTCCCATTGTCATCTCTCATATATTACCTGGATACAAGCAGCCTTTTGCACTCCTGTAGCCAGCTGACAATCCTCTTAGTAGTGATGGGCTCTCCCTTTTTTTGTGGTCTGCATGACCTGCCAAGTGTGCCCCCAAGGAAGTTACGGACCAATCCTGCAGGCTAGTTCTTAGGAATACTCCCAGGCCCCAGAATCCACCCACTTCATCTTCACTTAACAATGTTTGATTCCCTCATTTGAGAGACACACCAAAATACTCAGTCTCCACCTTGCCCAGATTGCACAAAAACTTGACCTAGAGTTCGGTAAACTCCAGACCTGTCCAGGGAGTTGTGTGAATAGTGGCATGGGGGCTGCCCCCACAGGGACCCATATGTCTCTCACTTTTAATAAGTGACCATACATTTCTCTCCTCTAAGGCCTTTTGCTCCTCCAGCTCCACCCTCCCTCCTTGAGGGCCTTTCCCTCAGGTTCTGTTTCTCCCCAGACATCCCTGTCCCAATCCTCAGGACCCATTCCTGCAATGAACTTTCGGATGTGGGCAACACTGCAGGGTTTTCCTACTTGTTCTAGCATGAGTTCAGTTTTCTGTTCTAAGAGGAGCATTCACTCTTGCTCTCTCTTTAACTACTTTTTTATAGACTGTCTGTCTCTAGTTGTTTCTTTAAATGACATTCTTCTAATTTTTCGGACCACTTGTGACGCTCCTGTGCCTGAGTTGGGCAGGCATTCAGGATGGCACACACGGTCCTTTTCCCCTCACCATCTTAAGGGTTACCGTGGCATTGCAACACTCTCTCCACCCCCACTGCTGGATGGTGCCACTTCTCCTTTGCCCAAACAAGTACCCAGGAGAAGGCGCACAGCCATGGCTCTGGTACAGCTTCTCAATCCACATCCAGCTGACTATGCCAATGTCACAACCTCAGCGATTTGTTCCAGACTCAGTAATTGGTGCTGCTTTGAGCAGGCATTTGGCTGGAGACTGCCCAAGTTGCCTTCCAGCTTGAATGATTCCCTGACTCTAGACTGAGTTTGACCATTGCCTTCCTCAGCATTGAACAAACACTCTGCAGCTTCCTTCTGCACTGTTCAGCTTCAGCCCGTGAAGCTGATGCTACATTTTAGTGATTTATTGTCAGCACCATGGTATCCAATAACTCACCCAGCATTTATCTTACAGGACAAAGTAGGTTTATTTAATTAACGTTAAAAAATTATTTTAGCTGAGAAATGCAGTTTACAAATAAAATTAAGTTCTGCTTCTCATCTAGTTGCAGTGGTCAACGCCTTAAGTCTGTTCTTGTGTCCTGTTCCTCAACAAACATGTCACATCCTGAAGGAGGCCAATTTTCGATGCTGCACTTAATGCTACCCAGTTCTCAGAATTTATGGGGTTTGTTTCATCAATTTGCCATGATATCATTAAGCACAAGTACTCAGAGGGTAATACAGTTAGACCTGAGTGCGTCAATGAAGATCACAATTGTCCCTAGAAGACCCAAGAATGAAAAGCAACGACTTACTGTATAAAGTCTATTGGTTCAAGCAGAAATTCACCTCAAAGACATGGTTTTAGACCATTAAATGAAAACCTTTGCTTTGCTGAACTTAAAACTTAAATTAACTTTCTTAAAGGTGATCAAAGCTACTCTGTGATACTCCAGAGGATAATGCTTTAAATTTAAGATTTCTGCTTGTAGAAATATTTTTATTTTATGAATTGGATTCATAAAAATGGGCAAAGCACTGGCCAATTACAGACCGAGAGCTTTGAAGAAAATCTTATGATGGTCAATTTTTAATGATATAGATGATAGAATGAGCTGTCATCCAGGTTAATGACTGATGAGCATTAAAAGATGGCCAGATCACAAAAGTTTCATTTTAGTTTCTTCTCCTTTTAACTGTATTTTTTTACCCAGGATTTTAATTTAAGATCACACCTTGCATTTTATTTCCTAAGACAGTGGATCCCATCTGTTTGCATGACATTCCTCTTGGCTAGCACTGTCTGTATGATATATTTTAATGTTTTCCTTCCAGGAGCAATGAGAATGCCTTCTCTGCCTGTATCCTTACCTCTAGATTTCTGAATTTATGTGGTGTGTACAAAGCTTTCCACCTGGGTAGATAGAGTACCTATACCTACACCAAACTGTGCTCTGCACAAATGTCACCACCTTTTATCTTTGCATCAGAAATCACTTTGCAACCTTTATTGATCCTTCAAAATTTCTTTCTTATGTCCTAGTTATTTATATTGTGCAGATGGGAAAAAGATGAGACAACTAACAAGACTAGGATCAGAAGGCAAGGAAGTAAATATATTGATTCACTAGATCACACTGTTTTCTTTCCTTGATACCTGTGACTAAACAGAGGTCACTTTGCTGAATGTTGTGCAATGTGTACTTTTAAATAATTTCTTTTAATAACTACTTACCATTCTAGTGTTCATGACCAAGAAAATTCAGCTGCCATCCCATGTGTGAAAGGTGACTGAAGCAAAGTGAGCACACTCTTTCTTGACATATGACTCAGCCGGTTCTTGTTGTGCTACATGGGCACCAAATGGGAGCAGAACAAGTGGTAATTCTGGCCCATATGGGTTGAGAAGTGATAAAACGACATTTGGAGTTCTCATAAGCTCTCAAATTAATGTAACATTTCTGGGATCTCCAACATGTGTTTGTTTTAAATAACCATGTTGACCAGAATTTTCCCTCAGATATTGCACATGCCTGGTTTCTTTAGAAATGATTGCTGGGAACTGGATGTGAAATATTTCACATCACCATGCAAACCAGGGTTGAAGAAAAATGCCACACAAGTGGTTATGTTCCTAACTTTGTGCACCATGCCCATCATTTTTGGAGACAAAGCGGTTCAACTGTATTTCACAGAATCACAGAATCGTAGGGGTTGGAAGGGATCTCCAGAGATCATCAGGACCAAGCCCCCTGCCAAAGCAGGGTCTCCAGGACAGTTCGCACAGGTCAGTGTTCAGACGGGTCTTAAATATCTCCAGAGAAGGAGAATCCACACCCACCTGGGCAGCCTGTCCCAAGGCTCTGTCACCCTCACTGTGAGAAAGTTCTTGTGCATATTAGTGTGGAACTTCCTGTGCTCCAACTTGCAGCCATTGCCCCTTGTCCTGTCCCCACAGACCACTGAGAAGAGGCTGGCCATTTCCCCCTGTGTCCCACACTTGAGATATTTCTAAACATTAATAAGGTCTCCCATTTGTCATCTTTTCTCCAGGCTGAACAGCCCCAGTTCACTCAGCCTTTCCTCATAGGGGAGATGCTCCAGGCCCTTAATCATCTTTGTAGCTCTTCTCTGGATTCTCTCCAGGAGATCCCTGTCTTTTTTATACCAGGGAGCCCAGAACTGGACACAATACTCCAGGTGGGGCCTGACCAGGGCAGAGTAGACGGGGAGGATCACCTCCTTAGACCTGCTGGCCACACACTCCTCCTGATGCACCCCAGGATCCCATTGGCTCTCTTGGCCACCTGGGCACACTGCTGGCTCATGGACAACCTGTCATCCACCAGGACCCCCAGGTCCCTTGCTGCAGAGCTCCTCTCCAACAGGTCATCCCCCAGACTGTACTGATGCATGTGGTTATTCCTTCCTAGGTGCAAGACTCATTTCCCTGTCTTATATTTGAGTAAGTCCTGTCTCTTGGCAATACTACGAACACATTTCCACACAGTTTTGTAAGGTACATTCCTAGGTAACCTGCTTTGCCAGGGGGGTTGGACCCAATGATCTCTGGAGGTCCTTTCCAACCCCTACGATTCTGTGATTCTGTGATTGTAATGTAGTGGTTCCAAACCCAAATGGTCTATCTATAATCCGGTATTATTTATTGGAGTGAGTAAGTTTATGAAGTTTCTTGAGGTGGCCTTGATCAGTCTTTTAGCTCATCAGCTATTACCTACACATGTGGGAGAAGCAGTAATATCAGGGTACAATCACAAGTGCTCAGGTGTTGTAACAGTAGAAAACATGACTGTGCGTGGGAAAAGTTTGTTTCAGAGTGTCTCTGACTTATTTTCCATATATGCTTGTATTCATTTTCCAATATAATCTTGTATTCAGTTTAAAATATCCCAAAGTCTACTTTTCAGAATGAAAAACTGTACACCATCTCCAGATCAGGTCCTTTTAAGATGCCTTAATTTGGGAACCCAAAATCATCACTTGTTTTTGACACTTCATCCTTCAGAGTTGCCTTGAGATAACTGTTTGTGTAACTGGCAAGTTTAATTCTGGGGATGCAATCAAACCATATGGTGTGTATACTGCAGACAAGGTGCACTTGCAATGCAGTGGAAAAAACATTTGGCCTTTGTACTTGCATTAATGGAGTTTGGTATAGTGTGTGTCTGAATGGAAAGATCTTTTTTATCACTTTAATTACTTAATGTGCTTGCTGCAGCAAAAGTACATTAACAAACACAGATCAATTTCTCCCATCAATCCATGTCCACTTTGGTACTTCAGAACATTCATTTATTTGTGGGGATAACAGCTGCCAAGAAAAGGTATTACAAATACAATGCACCTAAAAAATGAACTGTTCTTTAATAATCTCTTGTTCTGATTTGGCTATGCATGGTAAATCTTTACAATGTCCTGCAACAAATGAGAAGTCTGCTTATAATGTGACTGTTTGGAGAGATGTCTGCAACCAGCCAACACCAGAAACGCTGAGGCAGCTGAGGAATTTTAGTTTATTTTGTAATTCTTTTGCTGACCATTTGAATGTATTCTCTTTGGTTTAGACATCGCCAGGACTGACATATCCTCCAAGTAAGATAAACTTTGTGAAGCAGTGGAGAGAAATGAATTGATGTAATAGACCTACTACAACTTAAGGAAAGTGACTGGGTGTGAAGATTTTCATGTAAGAGCAGCCTTGGCTTGTTCAACCACTGGATGAAAAAAGCTAAATCCCTTAACAGAAAACATACTGGAGTCAAGTTCTTACCTTTAGCAGTGGGCACAATACTTAAATATTCAGGGACTGTTTACACGGGCTTGTAGAGATTGGACAAGTGGTGATGGCTTTAAGCTGGAGGAGGGTAGATTTAGATTAGTTATATGGAAGAAGTTCTTTACTGTGAGAGTGATGAGGTACTGGCACAGGTTGCCCAGAGAAGCAGTGGATGACCCCTCTCTGGAAGTATGAAGACCAGGTTGGATGGAGCTTTTAGCAACCTGGGCTAGTGCAGGGTAACACTGCCCATGGTAGGGGGTTGGAACTACGCAAATCCATTCTATGATTCTATGATTTTAGTAAATGGATAATTTCACTTAAGCCAGGAGGTCAAATTACCAGTTTGGGATGAATGAACCTATTTAGAAGTTGCCCTAATGGTGTTCAGATGAGGAAAATAGATCTGTGCTTCCCTACCCTATGGAGTTACTGAAAGGCTAAATATATCGAGAGCTTTTAGAGAATAAACCAATAAGAAATAATCCAGAGAATGAAGTGGATAGAAAGTCTGAAAGCATTGAAATCTTAGGGATTTTTTAAAAATCTAACCTAACCTTCTGACAATTTTTGTTCCCTTAAAAGCTGTCATATCCATTTCTGCACCAGGATTCTTTGAAAACCCTTGGTCTCTGATACATGCTACAGCTCAAAATTGAATTAAAATTGCATTACAAATCATAACAGGCAACCAGTTTTGCCATTAGTTTGTGATTTGGTGTTTGCAAAAAGGTATGTAGTGTCTCCACTACAGCATAGGTCAGTACTGCTTTGGTTCGATTTTGTCTTCTGTGAACAGTTTCTCCTTTTGTCTTTTGTCAAAGTTTCTAAAACTGTTTCAGTGAATTTAAATATGATAAATATTAACTCTTGGAGGAGCAGCTCAAAAATGTCAGAGTTTTAGCAGAGGGTACAGATTCATGAGGCAGTTGGGAGTGAAAAGTCTTTTTCACCTTGCTGAACAGGGTTGCTTTAAAGGAGTGAGGATTCATATTGACAAAAACATTGTGAAGAGAGGGTGTGATGCAGTTGTTAATGCTGAATCCATTCTTCAGAATATGGGATTTCCTTCTCTAGAGCTGCCTGGCTCTTGCCAGCACTGAATGTACTTTTAAAAGAGACTATTCATCCTTCTTGGAAGAGGGTGAAGAGTCCCTTCAATGCTGCCAACACTTCAGTGTGAAAAATAGGTAAATTTGGGTAAGTTACCACAATTAGCAATTAGTTTTATTTGTGTGGAGTGAGTGGGTGAAAATGGAGATGACCTGTTTCCTGAGAAAGACTAGGAAAGAAAATCAGACACAGAAATTCAAATGGAGAAGGAAATTAAAAAAATTAGAAAGGAGAAAGGGATAGTGATCGATTATGATGACAACAACAACGATGATGATAACAACGATGACAATGACAACAATGAAAATGACGATGATAATTTTTTGGGGGTACACTGATTTGATCATCCCCAGTTCTGATGTGGGAGAAATGCACCAGTGTCTGAAAGACAGGACTTTTCTCATCTGTTCAAACAGTAATTTTTGTCATTTATCACTTGAAATTTGTGGGAAAAGGAAAGTTGAAGAGTCACAGTTACTCAGTGTATCAGGTGTCTGTGCCCAGGCTCTGTCAGAGGGGCTTCAAGATGGCTGTGCAAGGAGAGGCTGGGGCTGCCCTGTGCGGGACCCACCCTGCAGCCCCGGGGAGGGACCCGACCTGTATTTCCTGCAGGAGCTGCGGCCATGGAGAGCCCGGGCAGGTGCAGGGTGTCCCTGAAGGGCTCTAGCCTGCGAAAGGGATGCAGCCCTGGGGTAGAGGGGAGCATCCTGGAGGGGCGGTAGTGGTCCCACAGCACCTCACAGTCCCTGTATGTCACTTGGCAGGGAAGAGGAGGTAGAGGCAGTTGGAATGAAGGAAAGAAGTTGAGGTGGAGGAAGACGTGGTGAGAGAGGTCAGGAGTGAAGGAATGTGGTGGCCGAGACTCCACAAAAGGACTTGGGGGAGAAAGTGGTTTAGCTTTTGTTTCTCATCATCTGACTCTACTATTAAGTATCAATAAATTAATTTTCTTCAAATAAAATCAATTTCTCCTGCGATGGTAACTGGTCAGTGATCTCCTTGTCTTTATCTTGCGTCAAGACCTTTTTTGTCTTGTTTTCTCTTGGTCACGTTGAGGATGGGAATGAGAGAGTGGTTTGGTGAAATCTGGCAGCGGGCCCAGGTCAACCCACAACACCCAGAATATCCACCTTGAGGTACACATTCCCTGACTGAATCTGAATGATGCTGGAAGTCCTGTGGTTTTCCTGCATCTCTAACTGCAACTTCAACTGTGATACCTCCTAATTTTTACTGATCAAATTATCTTTACATTGTTCTAGTTGGTCTAATAAGGCTGCAATCTCTCTCTCTTTTGTCACAAGTGCTTCCTGTTCTGCCTCTAACTCTTCCTTTAGCACTTGATCAGAACTGCCTTCTGTAGGTATGCCATGCCTTGTATCATCCAATTTAAGCTGTAGCGCAGACATCTGAATCAGGTTATTGTACTGTGGCTGGTGCAATCCTTCTTCATTTTGTTTTAATTCTCTTTCCACTTTCTTAATTTTTATAGTTGTTCCAACTTCTTCAAAACTTCAGTACCTCTGTTCTCCAGTTCTTGCATCTGTGCCACCAGTTTCTCTATTTATTTGTCACAAGCTGTAAATTCTTGATGGTTTTGTTCCTTCTGTAATAAAAGCTTGCTGTTTATATCCATCTTCTATTTTATTTGTGCTTGCAAAAATTTTGCCTCGTATTCTGTAAGAACTCCAGAAGTCTTCTATATTTAAGTTTTAACTATTCTTCCATTTCCTTCTTCCCACCCCCTCCCCATTTTTCCTTTCTATAGCTTGCTTATCCAGCAGTTGATATTGTTTTTCAAGGATTGGAATTTACTTGCTTATATACACGGCTCCAGTAATTACTTAGCCAAGTCCTGATTACTATGCTGTTATTCTTCATGTTATAGGTCCTATTTTTTCATTTGACAGGGCAAGTTTGAATGGCCTTTGCCTGCCTGGCACTGAAACTAACTTTCTCCTTTGTTAAAAATTCCACTTCCAGTCCTAGAAAGTATTTATAATGGGAGAGAGGTTGCATTCTCTCTTTTACTGTTTTGTGGCATATCACTTTCTTTTTATTGTCTTACAGAGTCGTACAGGATATGTGAAACTGCTCAAAAAATGAATGCTCTGTACAAAAACCTGTACATATTTTGCTTCACATTGAACTCATGAGATAAAACCATCTAGGTTTCCTTGCTGCTATTTGAGTGTTTTTCTATGATTCTGTGCTGAGATCTTTAGTATTTTAGAAGAGTGAATGCTGACTCTTTTGTGTGTGTGTTTTATTTCTCTTATTTGTTGCATGTACTACACAGTCACATCTTAATCTGTGTTTACATGTCACAGGAGTTACCCTCATAAATAAGACTGTCTCTTTGAATTAAGAACGTCCTTTTGAGAGAAGCTGAACCATTGCAACTCCATTCTGTTTAACAGGAGAAAATCGAGTTGCTCTGAGTTCTAAGAATCAGGCTCCAAAAGAGAACAGAATTAAATTCCTCTCTTAAATCCACCTGAGACATTTGAGGAAATTGCTGTCAGAGTTCAAGGAACATCTAGATAATGCTTTTAGTCATCTGGTTTAGTTTTAGGTAGTCCTGTGAGAAGCAGGGAGTTGTACTGAATGATCCTTACGGGTGATTTTTAAGAATCACAGAAAGAACATGCTCACCCTAAAACCACCCAAAAAGAAGATATTTCATTTCAGCATAAAACACTGAAGCAGTGTCTTTGCACTCCTGAGATAAATTCCTGTTTTCTGACAGGTACCATCAGAATTCAGCTGGACCAATGTAGAAATTCTGAATTCCCAGAATTTCTGCTGGCTGGTTGTTTTGAATTTCTCTTTGTTGTGTTACCGACCTACCATCACTGGGCTCAGTTCTCTGCCACTCTGCATAGCCCTTGGGAAGTGCGTTGGGTGCTGTTGCCAGATGCTTTGAACATGCACCTGCTGATGCACCTGAGCATAGTGGAGACCTGCTGTGTTGGGTCAGTGATGTAAAACAGAGACTGTAACACCAGAGAAGAGGCAGCTCTGAGTGTGAATTCCCTTTAGACTCTTGCAAATGTCAGGCCTTGGTGGGAGGCACTTTCCAGTTGCAGTATGGTAATACGGCTCCTCTCCTTTCCTTGGTCTGCCAGCCAGCCAGCAATGGCTGGAATGCAGCCAAATGACAGCTGATCAGTACTAGACCAATGGCAGGGTGTGATCATGGGCCAGGACACCATGCTTGATTTGCCAGAGATGCAGGTATAGCCATGGATGGAATAAAGCATCTTGACCTATCTGGATGATTTTCTTGCATCATTGGGAGTGTCCATGTTGTATGAAACTTCCAGGTATTTGAACAGATAAATTTAGTGACAGCACAATTTAAGGATCTGCTGGATATGCTAAGTGGCAGAACTTGTCCTAGGATCATGATTCACTACGTGTCACGTAGCACTGCTTCTCCACTTGACTCATATCCCCAAACTTCCTTGTCTTGGAAACTAGTTCAGGGGCAATGACTGGAAGACACTTTGGTCTTCTGTTCATTTGGAATTAGACAATTGCCAGGCTGTGAATTAAGTTAAAATCTCACCATCTGATGGGTTAGACATACCCATATTACCCCCAATCAGTTTGTATTTCTGTTTCAAGGTCGCTTTTGTTTTCAGTCTTCCGGGAGGTTCTGAGAATCAGATATGAAGTACTTCTCATACTTTCTAAAGCAGTGGCCTCTAAGAAGCCATTTCCTGCCTATCATTTTGTGTTGCCTCCTGTTTACAGGAGTGGGATCCAAAACTTAAGAAAATTCCTTACAAATAACCACTTCACCGAACCTCTTTATCCATCTCAGTCTATAAATATTACAGAAACATTCTCAGGACACACCACATTTGTCTTATACTAGTTAAAAAGTTGTGATTTAAAAGTTTGAATTAAGACAGACAAAGAGTGACCTTCAGAAATGCACATCTCCTTCTATATCTATTAAATGATTGCTGTACAGTGCCTCTTGCCTGTACCCAGAGCAGTTAAGGGTTACTTAACTCTCTGAGATTATCACAGTGTAAGATTTTTCAGGTGCTTCAGTTAGAAGAGCACGGTCTCACAATCTCTAGTTGTTTGTATAATGTAAGAGCAGAATGAAAATGGTTAGTGCTTGCCTGTGAGACTAAATTAAATTATGTTTTCAAGGTTTCTTATTGCCTTTGAGACAAAGATGTTAGCGCTCTTATCCTTATTAGGCTCCTAATTTTTCTGCCCTTTCCTTTCCCTGTTTCCTTTCCAACAATAAGGCACGTTTCTTTCATTTCATTCTGCTGTTTTACCATTCTACTGCCTGTTCCTCTTCCCCCCTACTTTACTATGCTGTCTGAAAGGGAAGTAAAGGGCAAATTGCTTTAAGAGTATGGATATGGGACCAAATAAAAGGCAGCATTGCTACCTTAGTGAGCATAAAAGGGCAAGTGCCCCTGAGGTGCACATAAAAGGAGATGTAAAGAGAGCTGGTTGGTGTAATTGTCACAGAGCTGCAGGGATGCAGGGGCTGGAGCTTTTATGGTCTGTTGGGCTGCAAGTTTCTGCAGGGAAGAGCTGATCTGATGAAAAGCTACGAGAAGCTCGAAATATAAAAACGATCAAGGTTGTGGCTTACCTGGATCCAAGGGAAAGTCTTCCCTCACAAGCATCAGGTGCCAAGTGTAGGTTCTGATTCACTAACTACATTGGAATGTGGGGGGTCTTTTAACACTAGTGCTCATTTGTGAAAAGCTGTTTATACCTGTCTTTTCTACGTTGTACCCAGAATAGTCAGCTCTTGAGAGCTCCTAGTCTTAGACCCAGGACTTAATATGTTACCTATCTGTGTTTGATCCGGGGACATGCTGAGCACCATCAGAAGATGCTGAGAACTCTCACCAACTGTTTGCTTGGGTGAGAATGAATCATACTAAGTACCTCACGGGTCTGCAGAACTGGACAGCATTTGCTGTTAAAACAGGATTTTCTATCAAAATAAAAAATAAATTAAAAAAATATAGGGCCGCCATACATTTAGAATTGACTGATTTCCTCTTATATTCCGTAAGAGCTCCCTTTGTCATGCTGTCTTGTATCTGCATGCTACAGCCTCCTTAGACAAGAAGTTTCTTTTCAGTAGACCCACTGTGCCTTCTAGCTAGAGACAAGCAACATTACTTACTGTACTGCAAGGAGGTTATGGATTGCCTTTCTCTTTCCCTATTAATTTTAGCCCTACCTTCATCAAAAGTTAAAGAGCCTGAGAATAAATCTGGGGTGAGAATCATAGAAACTTCATGTGATAAATGGCTGTGGAGGGCACCACAGTCATGCTGGACTAACCTCCTGTCATGCCCTGGTTATCACTGTGGCCATTACAGAGGACGCTGCCAGACTGACCTGTCATCTTCTTCAGTGTTTAGGACTGAGCATGGAGAGCTGAGGAAATCCTTTCTTTTGCCACCTTGAACGGCATATAAAGTGAGAGGAATCACAGAATCACAGAATCACACAGAATCTTAGGGGTTGGAAGGGACCTCAAGAGATCTTCGGGTCCAACCCCCCTGCCAAAGCAGGCTCCCTATCTCATATTACATAGATAGGCGTCCAGATGAGACTTGAATATCTCCAGAGAAGGAGACTCCACCACCTCCCTGGGCAGCCTATTCCACTGCTCCGTCACCCTCACTGTGAAAAAGTTCTTCCGCATGTTGGTGCGGAACTTCCTGTGCTCCAGCTTACAGCCATTGCCCCTAGTCCTGTCCCCACTGACCACTGAAAAGGGGCTGGCCAATTCCCCCTGCCACTCATGTCTAAGATACTTGTAAACACTAATTAGGTCCCCCCTAAGTCTTCTTTTTTCCAAGCTGAACAGACCCAGCTCACTCAGCCTTTCCTCATAGGGGAGATGTTCCAGACCCCTAATCATCTTTGTCGCCCTTCTCTGGACTCTCTCCAGAAGGTCCCTGTCTTTTCTATACCAGGGAGCCCAGAACTGGACACAGTATTCCAGGTGGGGCCTGACCAACGCAGAGTAGAGGGGGAGGATCACCTCCTTCGACCTGCTGGACACACTCTTCCTGATGCAGGAAGGTTCCCTGGGCTGTCCAAGGTGTTTGTCCTACTGCCAAAAAGGTGGGAAGGAACTGCCAATGGTGGGAATGGTGATGGCTGCTGTGAACAGACACCTACCACCTACAGGGACCTCGTGTGTCACACTCTAATTCCTTTTTTCTGGTGTTCTGTATCCTGCCAGGAGCCTGTGGTTGAGCTAGGTCAGAAATGCTTCGTGAAATAATATTTAATTCAGGAGGTGTCTGGATCAATGTAGATGTGTATAGATTCAAGAAACATCACACATGTTTTGAAATAGGCTTGCAATTTTGTTTCAAAGTTTACATTTGAGGTTTATGTTCTTTTTTTTTATCACCTCAGAATACAACAGAATAGGAATAATTTTCCATTTCATAATGTTAATAGTGCATTTAAAATGACTAGGAAGAGCTTTATGCTAATCCACCTTGTATACTTTTCTGAGTCAATTTACTTCCAGTTCTTGTACCAATGGAGTTTGAGATCAAAATGTTCCTGTTTCTATGTGGAATTTTGTGGCATAGCGACAGAGTCTTTGGTTGCAAAATTAAATATTCTGCTCACCTATGTAAAGAAAAATAATAATTTTTGTACTTGGAAACACTGTGTATCTGTGGTGAGCTAACCATGTCTAAGGGACAACCCCTCACCCAGCTGCTCACTCCTGCTCCTCAAGAGGACAAAGGGAGAAAATGGGATGAAAAAGCCCATGGGTTGAGGTAAAGACAGGGACATCACTCACCAGTTGTTGTGTTGGGCAAAATAGACGAAATTTGAGGAAAATTAATTTAATGTTTTGCTAATTGAAATGATGCTGTGAGCAGTGTGCTTGCACAATTTGGAGGGTGATCAGGACAGGAGAACCTGCTGACAAACTGCTGCTGTGGATGTGTTTGTGAACTACTGACACTGGATGTTCTTTAGCATTCAGCTTGTCTGAAGCATTTTGTAGTCATACTGTTGGACTTCCTCATGCACATGGGTGTTTCACACTGTACTTGCTTATGTAGCAATGCGAACAGTTTTCTTCTGTGCAGCACAGTCTAATCTACCTGTCTGCCGTCAATGTTAGGTGCCAAATGACCACTTTTTCCCATGTCCTTCTGTTTGAATAGCCAAAGAACCCACCAAAAGCAATTTATAAACAAAATAAGACATTAAAGGAACAGGGGATGGATTCATACAGTGTGCTGCTGTTTGTCTCATGCCCTTTAGAAAGTTGTGAAATACTGTTGACTCTGTCAGATATGTATCTCCACAAGCAAGGAAAATCATCCATTGTTGGACACAAAGTTATGGAATTTTTTATGGTTACACCTCCAATTTGTCTCATTGGAGGGAAAGGAGAAGTAAACAGTGGTCTGGTTGCCTCCTTTCTCCAGGCTTTCTCCCTCTACCTTCAAGACAGATACTGTTTTTCACTTTTAACTTTTTCAGCATGATGCTAATTGAATGGGATCTTTTTTTGTTTAAGTTTCAGCTCCAGTGTCTATATAGGAAATAACAGTTTGCTTGGTTGATTATTGATTGTAGATGTTCCCTCTGTCCTGCATAAAATTCCCAAATACATAGCAGTAGCTCTCACGTGGCAACAAACAGGAATCCTCTTCTGAGGATCATCTGTGCAGGACAAAAAGGTCTGTTAATATCTCCAAAGAGGCAATATTCTTTTTCCAGCTGAACCCCCTGAGTTCGAACTTTCCTTATGACCCATAGTTACCTCTTGCATAGAGATTTGAGGTCTCATGCTGTTTTCATGAAGAAATCTGCCTTTCCCCTTGCCTGCAAGGCTTTTCCTCATTGACTTCTAAAGCAGTGTGCTGCTTGGCTTGCTGGCAGCAGTAATTCAACAGAGATGTCTTGCTGACAGGCTGCTGGAGGGCAACTTCCACACTGGTCAGAGGAGGGAGGGAAACTCCAGGCTGACTGAGCAGGCTCAGCATACAGGTGCTTTGTTTGCAGTATGTATTAACTGTTGCTTATTAAAATGTAGCCTAACTTGGGATGAAGTTTTAAGCCTTGGAGCTGGTTAGGTGTAATTCAAAGGAGGTGGTAGCTGTGTGGGTTTGAAGTTGTCTGGCTCCTACAGCAGTATTGCAGAGGCAGGGTTTTGGGCTTTGGTGGTTTTTTTTTTATTTCCGTGCTGCAGGAATGATCAGGGAGAAGCAGACTGGTCTGTATGGGCTTCTGGTGGGAGTGACCTGGTTTAATGATGTGATGCATTGATATTACCCAACAAATTGCCTCTCTAACTACTTATCCCTCGACTCCACAACGACATTACCAGTTGAACAGTGTCAGGGAAGAAAACCAGACGGCAGTTTGTAGCACTGGATGAGAGCTGAGATGCTTTGCCATTGATCTGAGAGGAGAAAGCAAAGGGAGAACGGATTCCAAAGTGTCAGTAACAGGGCTCATAGCAGCCTGCTCCCTTGCCTTGCCCTCCGCTGCTTTTAATGTAAATCCTTTGGGATTAGATACTGCCTTGTGCTATAGTTAGATCACTAGATATGGCATGATTAGTTATCTGAAGCAGAAACATTGTATTCTCCTAAAATTAAGCATTTCATCTGTGCATTTGAATGCAATGTAATAATTAAAAAGGACAGCAAAAAATCCCAACCCTTTGCACCGTGTTTGATCACTGCTGATCATCCCCCTCTACTCTGCCCTGGTCAGGCCCCACCTGGAGTATTGTGTCCAGTTCTGGGCTCCCTGGTGTAAAAAGGACAGGGATCTCCTTGAGAGAGTCCAAAGAAGGGCTACGAAGATGATTAAGGGCCTGGACCATCTCCCCTATGAGGAGAGGCTGAATAAGCTGGGACTGTTCAGTCTAGAGAAAAGAAGATTAAGGGGAAACCTAATTGGTGTTTACAGTTATCTTAAGCATGGGGTGCAGGGCAAGTCAGCCAGCCCCTTTTCAGTGGTCAGTGGAGACAGGACTAGGAACAATGGCTGTAAGCTGGAGCACAGGAAGTTCCGCACCAACATGTGGAAAAGCTTTTCCCCAGTGAGGGTGACAGAGCACTGGAATAGGCTGCCCAGGAAGGTGGTGGGGTCTCCTTTCCTGGAGATATTCAAGAGTTGTCTGGATGCCTATCTGTGTGATACGAGCTAGGGAGCTGCTTTGGCAGGGGGGTTGGACCCGATGATCTCTCGAGGTCTCTTCCAACTCCTACAATTCTGTGATTCTGTGATTCTGTGATCTGAGAGTGATCATGGGGGTGCTGAAAGGAGATCTCACCGCTGCAGTGCTGAGATGTTGAAGGGTAGGAGCAGGAGCAGAGGGAGGCAGTGTCACCCAGCACATCTGCTAGTGAAGTCAGGCTCCCTAGGGAGGCTTTAACGTCAGTGCCCTACGTGAGTCAGTACAAGTCATCGGGGACTAACGTGTGTCCAGGCATAGAAAAACATAGTCAATATTCAAATATTCATTTTAAAGATGAATAATTCATAAATGGCCAGTGAAGGTGGTGATGGCCTGTGGTACAGGGATTGGAACTAGATGATCATTAAGGTCCCTTCCAACCCAAAGTACTGTATGACTCTATGATTCTAAATTCATTGCTACTAGGTTGACCCACTCTGACTGTCTTGCAGAAGAGAAGGGGCTCGGAGTGGTATGCAGTGCCTGTGTAGACAGCGTTGGTCCTGCAAATAAGGATACATGACCTGTAAATCATTAGGAAATTTACCAAACTTCCTCCAGAAGTAAATAGTTGTTTGGGTTGTTTTTTTTTTTTTTTTTGGTTTTGTTTTTCATTCCTCCTCCTGTTAGGAGGTTGTTCCATTGTCCTGCTTCTTTGCCAGCTACATCTTCTTAGTTCAAAATTGCATTTATTTATGGACAGTTTTTTAGTGATTTTTCTTGTGCCAATGTTTTACTTTCTTGTACCTCACTCTTTTTCTTGCTTCCTGATGTTTTTTCTCCCAGTGTATTTATAGATGCAGAGGGAATCTGATTGCTCTGTGTTTTGCTGAGTTAAGTGTGCCAAGTTCCTTTAGTTCTTAAAATCAGCTTGCTGTTTCCTGATCTTCCCTTTCCAGAGCCTGTTCCACATTAGCTGGAGATTTTCTATGATCTTCTTACTGAAGTCTAAATAAGATTTTTTCCACTGCTCATGTGTTAAAAAAAAAAACCAACAAAAAGAAACCACAAAACAGATGTTTACTGAGATAGTGGTACTATCTAGCCTAACTCTAATAAGCCAGAGTTAGCCTAATTGTAGTAAAACAGAAATTGCAATTTGTCACCTATTTCCTAATTCTTCTTTCCTTCAAAATCTCCCATAAAGCCTTAACTAGGCATACCTTCAGAGACCCACAGTGGCCATTTCAGTCCCTTTGCAAAATGAGTGTTTAGCATCTGATTAGCATCAACCCTTCTGCACCTTCATTGATTTCTGGGATTTGTTGTAAATATTTATTACCGAGTGTCCAGTTCACATGTCACTTCTACCAAGGTTCTCCGGCTTCATCCTCACACAACATGCTGGCCTTTTTAATTTTGGCACACTGGGTGCAATCTTTGTCAAAGCTTTATACTCCTTCTCCTTGGCTTTCCTGTCTGTACTCTTCATAAAAGAAGTAAGCAGGAGGGCAAAATAGAATCACAGAATTATGGAACGGTTTGGATTGGAAAGGACATAAAGAGCTCTTAAACTTCCAACCCCACACCATGTGCAGGGATGCCCTCCACTAGACCAGGTACTCCAGCCCTCCGATCATCTTTGTGGCCTCCTCTGGACTTGCTCCATCAGCCCTATGTCCTTCTTATGTTGAGGACCCCACAGTTGGACACAGTACTGCGGGTTGAATCTCAGGAGAGCAATGTAGAGGGGCAGAATCACCTCCCTTGGCCTGCTGGTCACATCACTTTTGACGCAGCACAGGACATGTCTGGCTTTCTGGGCTGCAAGGTCACATCTATTGCTCCTGAGTTTGGAGGATGTGATCCTTGAGTACTAACCAGCTACTGTTTTACATCTTGGTCTCACTATTACTTGTACTGGCACATCCAAGAGTGCTGCAGGGAAGTGGGGTGGGAAGCAGAGATATTTATCTATGTTTGGTCCTGAAGAAAATGTATGGCACTCTGCATTTTGCAGTGGCCTGTATGCTGATAAGGAAAATTGTCCTCCTGACAATGCCCACAGTATTGTGAAGTAGCATCCAACTTCACAGTTTGGGAGCAGGAGCCTTAGTTTTTATATTTTTGCTTAGGCATAAAGTCACTGTTTGACACTTCCTCCCTGCTTGCAAAGGCTCAGAGGAAGCTCTGAGGAGGAATGGATAATATTTGCCTGCCTTATGATTTAAATATTGATATGTGGCTTAAAAATAGGAAAAAACAGATAATGGGTTTTATTCAGTTTCCTGTATGGACATTGTTTATTTTAACTGGACAAGAGGTCTGGTGAAACTCAGGATGTCTTTAGCTTATTCTGACCACCCAAGGTGAAGCTGTTCTTTGCTCATATTCTGCTTGTGATATTTATAACCTCCTTTGGAGCTGCTGTTCATGTTTTGTCTGAAAGTTTCATGGAAAAATGACTTGTTCTCAGAGATTTTCAGGGAAACAATTCAATTTAAAAAGGAATAAACTGATAAATCATGAGTTTTTCTATTTAATTTAAATGTAATCTTTGGGTTTGAACCTTTAACACTTTGACTACCCTGTGTGTTAATTCCCATGAATGTCACTGGGGTGTTGGGGAAGTTCTCTGACGTTAATCTAATGGACCAACAGTGTCCCTATCTTGAGGTGCAAGGCAGGGCAATACACATGTGTGTACAATTGCACAAATCTTGAAATAACAGGATATACAGAAACCTCCTGTGTTGTCTGGGCATAGGACCATCTTCTAAAATCTTTCCTTAAGAAGAATGTATCTCATTCCTTATACTGAAATTGCTTTATACCATTGTGTTATCAAGACCAGACCTTTCAGCATCACGCGCCAAAATCAGGTGCAGTAAATCATTTACTAACTCAGCTAGGTAATTATTTTCATTAAGAATGAAAATGTTTGGTCACCTACAAAATACGTCATTTTGTAGTGCATTCCTTAGTATTGCAGACCTTACTAGTCTCCAGAATCTCTTTTCATCTGGACCTTTAACCTCTGAGTTTAACCTTAATGGTTAACCTTTATGGCTTTATGATATCCAAGGCTGTATTGTACTCAGCAGTTCTAGTCCAGATAATGAGTGAAGCCAAGCTCTGCCCAGAATTCTCTCTTGGGAGCTGAATGTCTCCAAATCTACTGATGGTTTTGACCACACATTCATTGAACCTGGCACCTTAGGCACATACATATAGTGTCCCTGGCTTTAGGTGAATTAGTCTGGAGCACCAGTCAAGCCACCGGATATCAGTTTCCTCATGAAAGTAATTAGGACTGCTTTAGATGCTTCTGAACATGAAACACATGAGGGAATCAGAATGATTTTGGGTTTGAAGGCACCTTAAGGATGATTTAGTTCTGACCCCCTGCCATGGACAGGGACAGCCTTCACTAGATCAGGTTGTCCTTGTGCATCTGCCAGGGAAGGCAGAGATTGTCTCAGTGTGGCAGTAGATAGCCAACGTGGGCATTTCCTGAAGGAACTGCAGGGAAGGGATTGATTATAACTTCCATCTCCATCCCCCTGAGCTGCTTGAGAGGAGTCAGATAGAGTGATGCTGAGCCTGGGAAGAAGGGAGTGAGGGGATGTGTTGTTTTAATGTTTGGTTTTGTTTCTTACTACTCAATTGTGAATAAATTAAATTTATTTTCCCCCGAGTCTGGTTTCCCTATAACAGTAACTGGTAAGAGATCTTCCTGTCTTAATCTCATCCTATTTTTTTTACCACATTTTCTCCCACTATCCTGATGATAAGGGGGAGCAAGAGAGTGTCTGGGTGGCAGTATGGCCCTTAGCCAAGGATAACCCACCACAATCTCAAGCAGTAAAAATCTAAAGGAGGTAGACAGACAGTTATAGGATATTATTCTTAGAAGAAAGTCTTGTGGAATAGCCATGTAGTAAAACATTAATATTTGCATACTGAGGAGTGTTCTGTTACACTGCTGTGGCAATCCTCCTTTAATACCACATTGTTGTTATTTGGAAATAATTAGACTGTATGGATAGTCCAAATAGAGTATTTTTGTTAATTAAAAAAATTGTATTGCATATAATTATAATGCAAATACAAAGGTTCTTAAGGCATAATTATTGCACTTGCTCTGGAAGAAATCAAGAGCAATAGCATTAATTAAAACCTCCTACTATAGTGCAAAGACAGTGTAAGGGAGAGAAAGATTTGTTGTTGTTTTTAACTACATGCAGCGTGTATCTGCAATTGAGCTGCTTTTATCTTCTTTTTTGAAAGCTAAAATGCAAATGGACAGTTTTCATGCCCAAGTTCTGGCCTAAAATAGATACCTAAGAATGTCAAAGGTTGTGCTCAAATTGTATCCAGGTTTGCAAGGACCTGCCAGTTGGAGCAGGCAGGGTAACATGAGCTTTGAGCAATGAAGGACCATGACACAACTGCCTCTGAGGTGGTGGGGTTTTTTCTGTCCACCAGACCCCTTTCTCCATCTTTTAACCTAGCAGAGGTGGATCTGGTTTATCCACTATTAAGGCCCTAGAAAAGGGTGAGTAAGCTGGGACTGTTCAGCCTGGAGAAAAGAAGACTAAGGGGGGACCTTGTTAATGTTTATAAATATCTTAAGTATGGGATGCAGGGGGAAATGGCCAGCCTTTTTCAGTGGTCTGTGGGGACAGGACAAGGGGCAATGGCTGCAAGATAGAGCTTAGGAAGTTCCACACCAGTATGTGGAAGAACTTTTTCCCAGTGAGGATGACAGAGCCCTGGGACAGGCTGCCCAAGGGGGTTGTGGAGTCTCCTTCTCCGGAGTTATTCAAGACCCGTCTGGATACCTACCTGTGTGACCTGACCTAAGGAACCTGCTTTGATAGAGGGATTGGACCTGATGATCTCTCGAGGTCCCTTCCAACCCCTATGATTCTGTGATTCTGTGATTTTATTGGTAAGTTTAACCTTACCATAATATCTTTTGGTACTGGATAGACCTTTATAGGTATAATTTAACCTTTATTTTTGTACTTAAAGGCTCAGGTACAAATCAGACCCAAAAAATCTGCAAATACCTGTGAGATATGAGATGTAAACAAATACATTGAGCAGAGCGTAGGAGAGAAGATGCAGAGAAAGAGGGATTGACACCAACATGGTGTTACAGCAGGTCAGTGGGAGATCTACAAACAAGTGTAGTTATCCCGCGCTACAGTGTGCTGGATTAGGTGAAGTACTGTACACTGCCTCTCATTCCTCATTCATGAAAGTGCTAATGAGAGAAGACTGGGATGAGTTTTTTTCTTTTGTAGGCTGAGGTCAGATTTGCAGACTTTCTGGAGCAGCCTGAACCATGTGTAACTGAAGCTGGCGAAAGGGCTGATGTTTTCTGTCTTTACCTAATGTAACGATTGCCTGTGGGACAGCAAATAACTAGAATACAGCTCGTTTAGCTGTGATTAATGGTAACTTTTCCATTATATGGTTGCCTTAATAATAGAATGATAATCATTATATAAATTGAATTTCTTAAGTGTGAGATTAGCATATTTGTTGTCTTTACACCTTTCCTCTTTCTTTCTTTTGTATTAAATTTTTGTCACTCATTGTCTTATCTCACTGCCTTTTATAGAATCATGGAATGTGTTAGGCTGAAGAGACCTTTAATGATCATCCCTTGCAGTAAGCAAGGATATCTTCACTAGAGCAGGTTGCTCAGAGCCCCATTTAGCCTGACCTTCAGTATCTCCAGGGATGGGGCCTCCACTACAGAATCAGAGAATCACAGAATGTTAGGGGATGGAAGGGACCTCAAAGATCATTTTCTCCAACTCCCCACCAGAGCATGATCACCTAGATTAGGTCACACAAGAACTTGTACCTCTCTGGGCAACCTGTTCCAGTGAATACTACCCTCATATTGAAGATTTTTTTCCTAATATCCAACCTAAATCTCCCATTTTATAGTGTAAAGCCATTATCCTTCGTCCTATTGCTCCATGCCCTTGTGAACAGTTCTTCTCCAGCTTTCTTATAGGCACCCTTCAGATACTGGAAGGCCACTGTAAGGTCCTCCTGGAACCTTCTCTTCTACAAGCTGAACAAGCCCAACTCTTTCAGCTGGTCTTCATAGGAGAGGTGCTCCAGCCCTTTGATCATTTTTGTGGCTTTCCCTTGATATCATAGAAATATCATAGACATTTCTCTGTCTCTTTTCCCTACAAGCCAAGGGCTTTTCAGAATCTTTCTTCATTAGTCTGTATTAGGACTGTATGTTGACTCTGACTACTGTAAAATAAGACGGGCCTGATTAAAATCAGTATAAAACCACTTCAGTTTCAAAGCAGAAGATGGTCAGTACCTCTGAGCATGCCTGTTCCCTTGAACTTGTTTGAATGTGGATGTTCAGGATGTGTTCTTACAGATTTTTAGGTGGGATCGAGTGGTCACCTGTGATCATCATGTCATTTAAATTTTTTTCTCCACAGGTATTACCAGATAAGAGCTGGACTGAAGATCCCTTCCAGGATTCCCCACAGGCTGTTTGCTACGATTGCAGGACAGACAGGTAAGTAGGTCCCAGAGGGATGTGAGGTTACTGGAGGTGGGGTGGGATGAGGGAGAAGGATATGTGTGGGCAACTGGTGAAGTAAGGCCTTGAATTTCAAAATACGTGGTTGAATTTGGATCCAAACATGAATTCCCCTGACTATCAGTGGCTGTTCAGCTCTCTGCTGTGGTATGAGTTGTTACTGAGTTTTGGTTGTTACTGAGGCTTGGTTTTTGGGGCTTGTGTCTGAATGAAAGCTCATTCAGACTGTGTCATGCTTAAAGGAGGTGGAAAAGAGCAGTGGAATGAAGTTCTGCTGAGGTGTACAGGATTGGTCCAGGAGAGCACTGAGCAATCCAATGTAAGTTAGAGATATGGGTTTTATTCTGGACTTGAAAAGATGTGGAGCCTTATGAACTATACTGGGACTGAAGAAGTGAAACCAAAATTGCATACTAGGAGAAGCTGTGCATGTAAAGAGAGTACTTTAAAACCACACTTAAGTGTGTGGAGAACATTGAATGCTGTCATGTGGTGCTGCAGAGTAGGAGCATCTCAATGAGTGTAGCACTAAGTGTTAATAGAAACCTAATCTACAGCTAGGTTCAGGCTGGAGGAACTGGTGCAGGCTTGGATGCACAGCCCTTAGCATATGGATATTCATTGGCAGAGCAATGTCATACCATAGGATTGTTTCAGAATTTTCTCTGCTAGATTTTGTCCTGGGGCATCTTCATTGTATGGACATTTCTGGACAGACATCACAGTCTGGCACACACATTAATTTTTTGCAACATATTATTAGCAGCATAGATCCTGTAACTGCTTGTGGAATCTAAACTGCCCTTGTTGGGATTTTGTGTCAGAAAAGCCAAGGGAATTCTTACCATCTTATCTGCAAGCATTCTCATTTATATCTGGTTTCCTTGAGGATCATGGAAAGAGCTGGCTTACTATTCTAACCAATTGCTGGATGAAAAGCCATAGAATCATATAATGGTTTGGGTTTCAGTCTTCTAGCTCCAACCCTCTGCCATGGCCAGGGGACACCTTCCACTAGACCAGGTTGCTCAAAGTCCCATCATTTCAGTGCTAAAAATAGCCTGTAGAGAACAACTTCTAGAGTCCTTTTGACTCAGTATTGCGCACAGAGGAAGGAAAATTGCAAGTGCAAGCCTTCCTGAGCTTGGATATCACGTTTTGTTTTAGTTTGTTACCTTTTACATTTGAAATACTCCAGTTTAATATTCTTTGGTTAAAGGTTCTCTATTCTTTAAGTTAAAATGTTCTTAGATTAGTTTGGGTTTTTTTTCAAATTGGAAGTCTGGCTGAATTCAACAGATACATTGATCCACAAATGTGTTATACAAATTATATTTGCATTAAATATAAAAGACTTAAAAATTTATATGGGATATAAACAAACAAACCTAGTCAGAGCCCTAGTTCGGGAGGCTTTGTAGTATGAATAATCCCCAGGGGAAAAGAGAAAACTGGTTTTGATCACATTTCAGTGTAATTTCTCCCTAGAGTATTCACAATCCCCTTGAGTTCCCTTGCTCTCTGGAAATGTCCTAATTTCCAGTTATTTCTTGCTTAGACAGGCTTGAAATAATGAAATTCTCTCAATGTGAAGATATCTATCTTTTTTTTTTTATAGGCGTAAAACCCCCTCAACAATAAACAACAAAACACATTATTCCTGTTCTGCATTAAGCCATGGATGGCTATATGAATTAGGAAAGAAACTCAACTATTTTGTCTATTTTTTATTCAGTTTAGTATTTCCTTCTGCCTAATAGACCTTCAGTGTCCCATCTTCTTTCACCTCTGCTCAAAAAGATCTGTGTAAAAGCATGGGCAGGAGAGAGGCAAGGCAGGCTGTGGTTACAGGATTAGCAGCTGACTTTCATAGTGCTAATGCAATCCAGACTGGTCTAATAGCTTTATAGGGCTAGCATCAAGACAGGGGGTATTTAAGCTGTTAAGGCTTTAAACAGTTTTTCCTTGGCTATCTTCACAAGTACTTAATTGATTTCATAGGCCTGCAAGAGAGCATCATTTAATGGGACTGAACTTAAAGGCAAACAGGCCGTAATGTTCTTTTTGTTCTCCTTCCACTGATCTTTCTCAGTATGGGGATAGCTGGGATAGGACTAATTCCATTTCTGTCCATGTTTCAGTAAGACACCCTGGTTCAAGTCATATATTAACAGAACGAGGGTGTTACGAAATAGTGAATGAACTCCTACCTTATAAAAACAAATGAATACAAAATAGATGGGATTCATGAGTTTGGTTTAAAGGAAATACTGTTAATCTTTTTCAGGTTCTTAGCACCCATAAGAACTGAGAATATAGTTTGAAGATAATTGTAAATTTTTAAAGTAAAATTTGTGAATATTTGCAGTAATAGAATCTATAAAATAGATAAATATAGCAGGTATTTCTCTTCCAGTGCATGTGGCCCTTTATTTTTATTAAATTTTGCAAGATTTGCATTAAAAACGTGGGAACTGTCAGCATTAGTGATGTTAGTGATGTTTGCTTCCCAGTAGAAGTTTTCAGCAACTGGGGGGTGGGAAATAAAATTTAGTTTTCAAAAATTCAGGAAAGCAGAAGGTAAAACATGTATCAGGCTCAGTGGCTGCCAACCAGATCAACAGCAAGGACTCCATCCATGGGGCAGAAGCAGCATGAGGCCCTGACAACCCACTACATGGGGATGAGGTGTTCTATCATCCACTAAGTGGCTTCAATAAGTTTTTTGGCCACCATATAAATTTTGGTAGAAGGATTCATAGAAGTTATGAATATGTTGTCATAGAGTGATTTCCAGTCTATAGACACAAGTTGAAAGACTGCATGAACCTATTTTAAAAACATATGTTTAAAACATTTCTATTTTAAAGGTTACCCATAAGCACACATGATCATTGGTAAGTATACTGGGAGAAATAACATTGGTCAGAAACAGTTAGGATTATCTGTTTTATCTTGATTTCCTGCACCACCTGAAAGAGTGTAGAATGGTGGAGACCAGAACAGTATAGGTGAGGGTTACTTAAGGAAGATGGTATGCATGAAGTTAATCTTTAGCAGCATTACTGCCTGAAAAGAATAAGTTATTCTTAAAGATGCCAGCTAAGCCAAATCTCAGCAAATGTATAAATTTTAATTTCCTCTGCAGTGTTTTGCAGTAGTTTACCCACCACCTGGATGTGTTACTGTTTTGAGAGAGAATTATTCTTTATTAGTGAAAGTTGCAGCCAGGTTTTTTAATAAGTTCTGTTTTTAGACCCACTATAGCTCATTCTCATGTACTGCAGTCATGGATTGTTGCTTGCCTATCAGTTTGCCTAGCTGTTTACCTCACAGGCCAAGGAAATTGTTTTGTTGGCTGAACATTAAGAAAAAAAATTGTTTGGCATGGAATGCAAGTAAAGGGCTTTGATTTCCCTTTGTTTCTCCCATCCAGAAGCACTATATTACCAATTTTCAAAACTTTTCAGAGACAAATATTTTTGAAAACTTGGCCTGAAAAATCTAATTTCAAGTAATACAAAGTATTTAATTAAAAGGAATAAAATAAATCTGCCATGCTAATCTTCATTTGATTGTAGCATGTTTCCACCTAAATTCAGTCTATTAAATTGCTGAGAGCCATTGGCAGTCAAGGAATGTGGTTCTTATACAAGATGGGGGATAAGATGCAATATTAGTTCCAGACAAGTCAAGAAAAAGTAGCTTTTACTGCCATTACACATTAATTCATTTGATTTGGGATGTCAAGATGTTTCATGTACACGCAGGTTGCTGTTTTCTCATAGAATGGAATATCTGACATTGTGTGGAAAGAAAAAATAAGCATGACTTAAACTGTGATGTGTGAAAAGTAGAGTAGGAGAGAGCACCAGAAAATGAAGAACACTGCTGTAATCAGTGTCTACATTGTGCTATACGTAGAATGGTGTTCATGATCCCAGAATCAAAGAATGGAAGGGGTTAGAAGGGACCTCTGCAGATCATCTAGTCCAACCTCCCTGGCACTAAAGCAGGATCATCGGTAGCAGGTTGCATAGTATCACATCCAGCTGGAATTTGAGTATGTCCAGAGGAGCAGAGTCCACAACCTCCCTGGGCAGCCTGTTCCAGTGCTCTGTCATCCGCAGAGTAAAGGAGATTTTCTTCATGTTGTGGTGGACCAGTACTGAACCCTGGGGCACACTGCTAGGTACAGGCCTCTAACTGGACTACACCGCTTATCACAACCCTCTGAGCTCTGACGTTCAGTCAGTTCTCAATCTACCTCAATGTCCTCTTACCTAACTCACACTTCTAAGCTTACCTATGAGGTTGTTATGGAAGACAGTGTCAAAAACCTTACTGAAGTCAATGTAGACAGAAGCTACTGCTCTCCCCTCTTCTATCCAGCCAGTCATGCCATCATAGAAGGCTATCAGATTGGTCAAGCATGACTGGCCCTGGTAAATCCATGTTAACCATTCCTGATAACCTTCTTTCCCTCCACATGCTTAGAGATGACCCCCAGAATAAGCTGTTTCATCACCTTTCCAGGGATGGGGGTGAGGCTGATTGGCCTGTACTTTCCTGCATCCTACTTCTTGCCCTATTTGAAGACAGAATAGCCTACACTGAATGCTTTTCCTATAAATTAAATGTTGATTTGTGACTACCTTGCACCTAAGTCCTAATTTTAAGGGTGATTTATGTTTCTGATATGCTACTTAACTAACTGGGTTTGCCTGTTTTTAATAAACAATTAGCGATCCTAATATCTTTATTAGTATTTGGATATCTCCAAGAAGTTCCCAGTGAAGAAATTCTGCTTTGATTATTAAAGAAAATCCTTTTATTGTAAATGGCATCTTAATGCAGTCAAAACAAGTATTTGCAGTTAGTTGCTCATTAGAGCAAGAAGAAACAGCACCGTGACTTGTGAAACAGTGTGAAATTGCAGTCATTAGTTTCAATAACTTTTTGAAAGGTAATTTCTGCCTCCATTAAGTGAAGACAAGCTTACTGCTTTCAAAGCATGAGAAAAGGGAGGAGAGATTCATGTTTTAGAAAACACACGAGTTTGTTTTCAAAGCTTATTAAAATAACCTGAAAACAAATATGTAATTTAAATACAAAGTATACCTGATAAATACAAATTCTATCTAGAAGGTACCTTACTGTGAGAAGTTATTTTGAGAATGAGTTATTTTAGAAAACCTCATTATCTGTGAGATCATAAGAGATGGTCAGCCGTTTTAAGAACTGTTAATCCACAGTCTAAACATAACTGATATTCCAAGAAAAAGGAAGAAAGAAACAGACAAGAAAAGGTGAAAAGGAGGAAACCAAAATTAGCCTGCATTCGACATGGTCCTTTTGTGTACTCTTCTAGTCAAGGCTTTTCATAAATGGCTCAAAGGTTGGAAGCTGAAAAGATTTGCCATTGCAGAAGACCCTGAGGTATGGAGGACATACCTCTGCTGGGGCAGATCCTGAGGATGTCAGTGGGTTAGGCCACAGTCTTGGAGATGCTGAACAGCATACCAACCCAAAACTGAGAACTGTTCAGTGGAGATAGGCAGAACTAGGTAAGGCCTGAAAGCACCAAGTGCCACAAGTCTCTTCCTGTAGGCAGTGAGTCTGAGACACAAAACTGAATCATCAGTGGCCACCTGAAGGTATGGCAGAAACAGAATCCAGTTGTTCAGATACACAGAGCCAACACAGTATTTCTACTGCTTGAGGCCAAGAAAGAACTCCAGTTCTGTGGTTAAATTATAAATACAGCTTAAATTATAAAAATACAGTTAAATTATAAAAATACAGCTTTTTCAGACCTGCTACTCCAGCATGAATTAACCTACATAGAGCTCTCTTCTCTTTCAGGTTTACTTACATGTCTCTCATTTCCCCACAGAGTGATTCTTGTCTTGCTGCCTTCAGTCTAATGAAAGGTTCAGATCTTGCAAGGCCTTTAAATTTCACCACTGTCTTAAACATTGAATAGTCATTCATACTAAGTCAGCTGGTAAATTATACGCAGACAACTGTATCCTCCTGGTCTCTGCTGATGTAAAACTATGTGGTGTCCTATTGTGATTTCCCATATTTTACTCATCTGAATTATATTTGGACTAAATACATGGTGTGTCAGCTACACAGGTGACACAACAAACAAATATTTGCTCACCTAAGTTTCCAAAACACAGTATTACTTTCAGAAGTGAATTCTCTAACTGGACAAGGTTTATAAGGAACTGGCAATGAATTTAGAAATAGAAATAAAGGATTACAAAAAGCACAGATTATGTTTGTTTTAACCAAACATTATTTAAGAAAGCAAAGACAAAACTTCCTGCTGATCCTAAGTGGGTCAGCTATTCTATCATCTCACATTTCAGCATGTCTGAGAAATGAGCCTTGGTTTACAGACCAATACAGAGATAAGAGACTTCATTTATGTCAGGATCTTTCATACAAGGAAATTAATAGGACATCTTGCTTTTTATCGTTACTGGATCTATGAATGGGTAGAGAGGCAGTTTTATATAATTCTTTCCATGAGGCTAATTCAAAATGTCAAAAGGCAAGGTTAAGATAAAGGATTCATCTCAGAAAAGTGCAGCTTTAATCAAAAGTCACACTGAGGGAGAAAAAAATTGGAAATTTTTGATCAAGCAATTTAAAAATAATGGTGTCTTCTTTAGAAATTACTTATCCTAAATATAACATCTGCATTTATTCCAAATATAAATATGCTAAACATAATATTTCAGAATGAAAACAAGTCTTTTCAAATATTTAAATAGGGAAATGCTGAGACATTGAAAGAATTTGGGCCTGAAAAATGTGGTCTTTGCACTTTCAAAGTAGGCTTATTTTAGCTCAGTTGTAAAAATGGATGGTCTGCATGAGTACTCCTCTCAGAGGTGTATTTTCAAGCCTTCTAAAAAGCAGATGTGCAACTCCATACATGTGGATAAATATAGCAGGTTCAACCATATTTTTTTTGTCCTTGGATGCTAAATTTTCTGAATTCACTGTTTAGTTGAATCACAGAATCATAAAGCACCATGTTAGAAGGGACCTCAAGGATCACCTCATCCAACTTTCATGGTGAAAGCACTGTCTAGACAAGATAGCCCAGCACATTGTCGAACCAGATCCTACAAGGGTGCCACATTGGGGAATCCACCCTTTCCCTGGGAACATTATTCCAGAGGCTGATTGCTATTGTGAAAAATTTTCCTCTTGTGTCCAATTGGAATGTCTTCAGCAGTACCTCATATAAAGGGAGTCTCCATCTTATTTGTAGCCACCTTTTAAGTACTGGAATATAGTGATGAGGTGTCCCTTAAGCCTTCTTTTTTCAAGCCTGAACAAGCCTGATTCTCTCAGCCTTTCCTCACATAGTAGGCTTTCCTGTCCTTTGACCATCCTTGTGGCCCTCCTTTGGACTCTCTCCAGCTTATCCACATCTTTTTTTTTGTATAGTGGGGACCAAAACTGAACACGTTATTCCATGTGTGGCCTGATACGTACTGAGTGGGATAACAACATCTTTATCTCTGCTGGTGATGCCCTTGTTGATGCAACTCAGCATCACGTTGGCTTTCTTTGCTGCTACAGCAGCACAGTGTTCATTTATAATGATCTTGTTGTCTACCAGGTTCCCAGGTCACATTCCACTTAGCTGCTCCCCAGCCAGGTGGATCCCGGTCTCTGCTGCACTCCTGGGTTGTGTTTTCCCAGGTGCAAATCCTTACACTTGTCCTTGTTAAACTTCACAAGGTTTCTGTTAGCCCACTCTTCCAACCCATCAGTTTGTATTGCTTCAGTCTTTCTTCTTTTTTTCTTTCCAGCCTGAAGGTCTAAAATTTCAGTAGAAAGGTACTTCTGAACGTGGGATGTCAAAGTGGGCTAACTAAATAGCCTATCACAGCTTAAAATCTGGAATAAGACCTAATATTTTATGTTCACTGAGTGCATTAAAAAAAATTGATAGCTTGCACAAATTGTGAAAATCTTGACAATCGACTGTTATGAACATTAGCATATAATGATTTTATATAGATCACAGGAGAAAAAAAACCACAAAACTCAGAATTCTCTGCAGGAGGCAACCCTATTTTACCAGCAAAGCTCCTTCTAGTCTGTCTTCAGAGCCAAAACCAGAATGGGTTTGCCTTAGCTGTTCATGAGAACTATAATTTCCCATGAGCACCAAGTACCCAGAAGGGTGGTACAGCAAAGCTAGTGCTAAGATTGAATAACACATATATTGTCTTTACGTAACAGAGGTTTGTCCTGCATCTCGTGAATTCAGTGTGAATTTGAGGCGGCATCATTTTTTATTGACAGCTGTAATGACCTCTTATTTCCTCTAGGTGAGATATATTGGGGTAGGGGGGATGCAACGTGCTAAATACAGGTCTGTAAAAGTACCAGAAAAAATCTGCAGCAGATGCTACTCTGCTGGATTTATGTCATCACAACTGTTTTCTACAGTATTTACATAGTTCATCTCCTAAAAGAAAGGGCATAGACACCTCTGTTGAAAGCTGTGAAGGGAGGACCTTCCATGCATCTGAAAGGCAGAAAGGAGTGAGGGATTATGTATAGGAGCATGCAGCGAGGCTCACCAGTAAGGAGCTCTTATAGCATTACTGCAGTCTTGGTCACCTCAGCCTCTTCATAAGATGTATCTTCAGATTTAGCAGGTAATTTGAGGTTGAAGATTTTGCTGCCTGACCAAGGTGATAAATATGAATTCTCACCAGACATCTGAGCTGAAAGAATTTGGATTCTAAATTAGTAGGAAATAAATGACTGCAATACATGCCACCAGGAGTGATGGCTCCTTGAGACTATACATGGTCAGGATGTCCTACTGACTATGGGACATATAAGGTCATAAAAATTAGGGTTTAAATATCCTGAGAACTATAGATGACATTTGCTATATAAGAAGTGGACACTCATTAGTTAAAATGTGTGTGTATACTCTTAACTGTTACAGTTCTTTACTGGTATTGATGCCAGCTGATTACATTTCATTCAATCAGTATGTTACATGATTTATATATAAGCTTTCTAACAAACCTTATTTCATCAAGTTTTCTCTACTAGCAGGAAATTGTTGTCTTACAATGATGGGTTAGGCAGTATTCTAAGGGGTAGCACTAAGTCATCTGGAAACCAAGTTATAGCTTTAAGATGGAAGAAGCTCTGTAGCTAAGGGTAAAAATCATCTTACTGCTGATATCTGTGCTGTAAGTGGCTCCACCTAAGCTAATCAACCAGCCTCCTTTTATACTCAGACAAGAGAGAATGGTAATTTGAGGGAGTAATTTAACATATCTATTTTAAGATGAGCTGAATCTCACCTATTTCTGTCCATTTACTCTAAAAGAATTTACAGGAACTTCTGCAAAAAAGAGACGTTTCCATTGTGTTTCTAAAAGACCTGGCAGAAAAAGGCTGTGATTGCAGTTTGTACCTTCATGTATGTATGCAAATTAGGGGAATAATAAAAATTAGGAGAGGTGACACAGTCAACAGAAAGAGAAAATGGTATGCTTTTCTTTCCCAGCAAATCATCGACGATATCTTGATTTTGCATAATGCTTCAGAATGATTTCTCAGGCTAAAAAAAAGTGTGAGGAGGAGAGTCCAGCATGAGAACAACTTCTTCTTTTCTTTGGACTTCATTCTGCCACTAATAGAAAAAAAAAACAAAACCAACCCTAAAAGCCATAGAAAATGAATTCACATTTTCCTTCCAGAATGGCACAGGGATTTATTAATTGAAAATGAAGATGGGGAAGTGGTGTAGTTTGTTTATTTATAGTTTTTAAGACTAAAAGTGTGATTAGATTTTCACCATAAATTTAATAGATGGACAAATAATGTAGTGGGAAATGGAAGCCAGGCTTGAATTTTGATGAACCAAGAATTGAATTTGAGGTTCAGCAAAGCACTCTATGCTGTTAACAGTTCTCTAGGACATTACTCTGTGGTCAGCAGCTCTGCAGCTTAACATTAGGTATTAGATGCGACCATAAATTAGAAAAATGAGAGAATTTTCTGTGCATTCAAGTGTACATGTGGGCCTTTCAGATGTATTTGCTTGATTTACTCTTTCAGCCAAGGAATGCTGGTTGGTTTAATTTCCCATTGATGTCACTGACAGGGACTGCTCTGAAAAAATCCTGTGGCCTGCAGATTAAAACAGGGAACGCCGACAGCAGGACAAGCTGTGTACCCTTGTTTCTGTCTCTCTGTAAAAAGATGTTACTGCTTCAAAGAGGCAACTATATATCTATAATTTAATAACTTTCCAAATGTATAAGATAAACAACAGGAATCCAATTAGCTAGAGAGATATACCCTCTAGCAGGTGATTAAAGTCTTCCTTCAGCAGAAAAGCTATGTCTCAGGTGGGATAATAATGTCACAATAAGAAGGAAAAGTTGTGGGGGATTTGTTTGTGGATTCTTTTATGTCCAGAAAGGACCATTTTAATCAGTGGTGGTGGAGGGAAAGCTAAAAAAATAAAATCTAGGACATAAACACAATATCTTATAAGAGTAAGAATAATGCTTTCTCACTGTGGTAGAAGAAACAGTCTTGAAATTGTGTTACTCACATATAGTTCAGACAAACTTATTTTAGCATTTGTTGCTTTTACAGAAGAAAGTCAACTGCAAGTATAATGCAGAGAAGAGCCTTGTGTTATGACATTTCACCTGGTTAAACAAATAAAGAACTGTTGTGGTTTAATGGCAGTTGGCAACCAGGCAATATTTTCTCCCACCAGCAGGATGAGGGAGAGAATCAGAAGGTTAAAGGTGAGAAAACTTGTGATTTGAGATAAAGCCAGTTTAACAGGTAAAGGAAAAGCCACATACACAAGCAAAGCAAAACAAAGAATTCATTGACTGGTTCCTATTGGCGGGCAGATGTTCAGCTCCATTACATATAACTGTTAATTGGGAAGACAATCACCATCATTCCGAATGTCCCACTCTTCCTCCTTTTTCCCCCAGCTTTGTATAGTGAGTATAACATCATACAGTATGGAATATCCCTTTGGTCAGTGGAGGTCAGCTGTCCTGGTCATGTACCCTCCCAACTCTTCGTGCACCCCCAGGGTGCTCTCTGGTGAGGTGATGTGAGAAGAAGAGAAGGCCTTGACCCTGTGTAAGCACTGCTCAGCAGTAATGAAAGCATCTCTCTGTTATCAATGCTCTTTTCAGCACAAATCCAAAACTCAGCCCCATACTAGCTCTATGAAGAAAATTAACTCTTATCTCAACCAAAACCAGCACAAGAACATAGCTATAGCACATATGGATAGTAGTCAGTGTATATGTCCAACACCCCATGTCCAATGTACTCACTCAAGCCTGAAAACACCTCAGGATAGAGATTAACAGGAGCAAAACTGCCTGATTGTTCATAGCACTGAGCTATACTGACTGAGCTATATTGAAGTTATACATACACCTGTGTTACATATGATAGCTGGAGGGTTTGAGGGCCCAGGAGGATTTACTAGTCCTTAATTCCTGTCATTGCTGGACTCTTTTTTCCATCTTTGAGCTTGAACATTCAGCCTCCCTCTGTTTTAGTTTCCCCATAGGTGTAATGAGGTTAATTGTACCTGTAACATGAGGACACTGAAAATTAATTACTTGATATAAAGAACTTTGATATTCTTGTATATGTGACAGTGTGGGAGAGCAGAGAATTAGTTATGGTCTTGAATTTTTTTTATTGTTGGTTCACAGTTTAGACAGTGATGTAATGGTTCTAAAGAGGGAAACATTTGACCAGCTATTTCTACTATGTACTGTGTAATGAGTTGCAATAATAACAGTAATCTGGGAGTCTGTTGATGTAATTAAAACCACTGACTTTTCTTCTATATGGGTGTTTTTTGAATATGGCTTATGTCCTAAAGGGAAATATGTTGCAGCATCATTGTATCTGCTGTACTACATCCAATATTAGGAGAATAATTCTGATTTTTCAATGAAATGTTTTTCATTAAAATGTTTCACCCCCACCTCTACACATCAACCTGCCAGAAATAACTAATAAGCATTTGGAAAATCTGCAGCAGTGGACCAGCTTCTGCTTTTCACAATCTGAATAGAGTCAGTGTCTCTTTACTGCCATCGGTTCCATAGTCCTTCATAACAAGAAATGAGAGTTAGTATGGTGGAAGGTGTTGACCCTAAGCACTGCAGTGGTGGTGGCATAGTAAGGGAATGGAGAGGTGTCTAGGACCTGTTCTTTTTATTATATATAAAGGAAAATATAGAACTACTTCTTTTATATGGTTATCAAAACTATTGTCAAGTCACCTGAACTTCAACATGGGAGACTCATCTTAGAGCATCTGGTGCTTTATGAGTGATGGATAACTCTGGGTCCAGGTTCAGGAGGAGAATCACATGCTGAGTGCAGAGCTTCCTTTGTAGCTCAAGTTTCCCCCCCATCGCAGGAGACTGCAGCACCTCATTTGCTCCATGGCCCTTTGTGCGCATCAAAGCTCAAAGCTGAACGCACACTGTGGGTGCATAATTTGTTGTGAATATGAAGCAGAGACTAGCTGAGATGGGTATGCAATTAAGGGCTATCCAGACAGAGACTTAAGCCTTAAACAGCAAAACATCACTTTCCCCCCAGCTTAGCTACATCCCTTCTTCACAGCTCCTCGGTAACATAATACTTGCATAAACATAATTTCCTCAGTGGAAATTTTCTCTTTAACAGCTTCTTCACCTTAGGGCTGCTTTTAGGCAGATGACATCTTCCTGTTTGCTGAGCAGCACTCTTTCACTTTCTGGGAAACTAAAGCTTAATGCCTGTCATATATATGGAGAGAGATGTATATTTATGTCTTCAGAAGAAACTGAGCAAACCAATTTAAAACATGGGGGAAAAGAACTATTTCATTTTATACAGCTCATTGATTAATGATTTTTGATATTTTTTCATTACCAGCTACTTGGTCTTGCCATTTCTGTGTAGCATTTTCCATCTGCACATCTCAGCATGCCTTATTACTGTGAGTTAACTCAGCTTTAAGGCCAAGTTCTTGTCAGGTAAACAAGTGCTGTAAACAAGTCTGTACTGGTAAATGCAAAAATGTATTGAAGCTCTTTAGCCTGGCTTTGACCTGAGTTTTGCATGTATGTCTATAATTTCTACGGTACCCTTGGTAAGGTTGAATCATCTGATCAACCTGCTGATCTTGGCGTTGGACTTCAACTCACAATCTCAGGGGGAGGAGAGGGAGTTTCTCATGTGATCACAGAATCGTAGAATGGTTATGTTTGGAAAAGACTTTCAAGATCATTGAGTCCAACCATTTGTCCAGCCCTAGGTCCAATGCTAGACTATGTCACCTAGTACAACACCTACTCTTTCTTCAAATAACCTCCAGGGATGGTGACTCAACCACCTCCCTGGACAGCCTATTCCAGTATCTAACCCTTTCAGTAAAGAATTTTTTTCCTAATATCCAGCCTAAACTTCCCCTGAGACAATTTAAGACAATTTTCCCTTCTCCTGTCACTAGCTACCAGGGAGAAACCAAACCCCACTTCACTAAAAACCTTTTAGGTAGTTGTAAAGAGCAATGAGGTCTCCTCTCAGTCTCCATTTCTCTAGACTAAGCAATCCTAGCTCTCTTAGCCGTTCCTCATAAGATTTGTCTTCCAAGCTCTGCACCAGCCTTGTAGTTCTTCTCTGGACATGCTCAAGCATCTCAATGCCCTTCTTGTAGTGAGGGGCCCAAAACTATACACAGTACTCCAGGTACGGCCTCCAGCGCTGTGTACAGGGGAAGGATCACTTCCCTATTCCTGCTGGCCACACTATTCCTGATACAGGCCAGTATGCCCTTGGCCTTCTTGGCCACCTGGGCACACTGATGGCTCATATTCAGCTAGCTGTTGATCAACACACCTAGGTCTGTTTCCTCCAGACAGCTCTCAAGCCAGTTCTCTCCAAGCCGGTAGCTTTGCATGGAGTTGTTGTGACCCAAGTGCGGCCTCTGCCCATCGATCCAGCCTGTAACAATGATCTTAGCAATAATTACACAGTTGAGTACTCTTAGAGTTGCATTGAGTAGCCTAAGATTACAGCGCAAGTTTCCATCAAAAATAACACTACAAGGACTTCATTCCACATGTCTGAAGGATGAATTTTAGGTTACAGTGATTTTATCCTATTAGGTCTTGATTTCCCTCTACTGATCATGAAAATATTAACTTAAAGTAGTTGCCTACCCTTTTTGTGACTAAAATGAAACATGATAGATCCTATGCTAAAATGTTTATTTAAGGCTAGTGGGTGCATCTGAGTGGTAGTACTGCTATGACAATGGACCTGTAGGCTCTGTTCTAAGACATATATGCAAGTTAGGACTTTAGTTTTCATCATGTGACCTACTCAGAAATATCAAGCCTTAATTCCCTTCCTTTTAAGTAGTGGAAAGTAGTGTAATAACTCCATTCAAACCACTAATAAATTAGGTATTATATTTATGGGAGATGAAAAATCTCTTTTACAAATAACACAATAAGGATCTCTACATTACTCTCTACTAGGCATAACAAAGCTTCATTGAGAATATACTCACGAGAGCTTAGAATCTCAAGATTTAGCTTTGAAGAGACTAGAAAGTACCTCTGGCAGGAGCGAAGGAATTGCTGTGCTTTCATTCTTGTGTTGCACACAGGAAACAAAAGCAGAGTTTTAGACTTCTATAATTAATTTGTTTCATTTGTGGATTATAATTGGAAAGCTGGGGTTATTTTTTTGTTGAATTGGGCTTTAGGTTTTCAATGAAGCCAAATTAAACTGCAAATTGTTCCGTATTTTGATTTCCAGTAAGAGAAGTTTCTGCAATATCAGGAAGAGAACAGTGAGTCTAGACTCTCTGAACTGGGAGATCTATCTTAAATTCCCTTCTTTCCCAACAATCTTTCTCTCCAATATTAAGCAAGGCACATAGATTCAGATCTTCAAAGTCCATCAGAGGCCAAATTTACATTGGTTTATGTTGAATATTCCTGAGGAGAGAGACCCAAATCATTCTTTGGCTCAGGTTCACACCTGTAAACAGGGCATGAACAATACCTACATTCAGCACTGTGAGGGAAAAGAAGGTGAAGAACTTGTACTGTGAGGGTGTGATGAAGGCCATCAAAATGTTCATGTGATGGATTACGTCTGAGCCATTCATGCAATGTTGAATGCTTCCATGTCATATCAAATAATTTAATTCGGAATATTGCTCACATTGCACAGTGCCTGGTTTTGGCAGGACTTAGCTGCAGCAGGAAATTGAGTCAATTAATTCACAATGAAGTAAACCCTTTAACAGTATCATCTGGAGGTGGGTTTCCATCCATTTATTGTTGTCCTTTTGGGATAAAGAGGAAAGCCCATTTTTGGCTTTGGGTTGGTTTTTGGGGGTTTTTTTTAAGTTTTGATAGCCAGTTTTTTCCCCAGACTGAAATTCAAGTTATTTAATGTTTTTTATCTTTTTAATTGTGAGCCAAGAGGAACCAATGGAAGTTATCAGGAACTTCACCTTCATTTAGATAATTACTATGTGGAACAGGAAATTGGCTTATGCAAGGGAGGAATCTGGGGCTCATTAGTGATGAGCATTTTCAGA
This sequence comes from Laterallus jamaicensis coturniculus, assembly GCA_022605575.1. NCBI lineage: Eukaryota > Metazoa > Chordata > Aves > Gruiformes > Rallidae > Laterallus > Laterallus jamaicensis. Next base: position 87,534,797 of record JAKCOX010000002.1, on the reverse strand, counting down.
AGAGAGAGGGCTCCCTGACATAGTGTTCAGTTGCAGGATGTGGGTGGTCTTAGGTAATAAATTTCACATTAGCCATCCAATTAATGAGAACACGAGTGAATTGAACTGAGTGTAGTGCTTGTCTGTGTCTGTTGCTTTCCTGCTGGCTGCAAGCAAAAGCCTAATGACTATACTCATACAGGAAAAGAAGATGGTGAATACAAAATCAGGGAAGTATGGGGAGAGGTACTTCTGTTTCATACAGTGTGATCACCGTAGACTAAAAACATGCTGTTATGATATAGAATATAATCAGGGATAAAAAGGATAAACCCACATCCTTGTTCTTTAGGTCTATCAGCAGCCTGGGGAAAAGGGGAGATGCAGACATCTGAGGTAGCCAGCCTATTCCTGCACAAGCTTGACTACATTCAGACTTCTTAAGTGGCAGATCAATCATTAGGGGAAGGGTAAACAGTATGTTGGTGATCCTTTTTTACAAATAAAAAATTATCAAATGGCATCCTATTTTCCTAAAAGAATTCAAGAAGGAGCAATGGCTCCATTGGTTTTAGCTGTAGGGCTTACATACTTTATAGCCCACTGAAAAGCTTGTTCTTCTCTGACCCAAAACTCACATCGAAGGCACCTGATTTTGGTATCACTCTCATCTCTGCAAATATAGTTAAACAGTGAACCTCAAGGGAATCAAGGGATCTTTGATTTAGAAGAGCAGAAGGTGGCATTAAAAAAATTAAAAGCTAAAGGATGAGTAACACATGTGACTGGGTATGTTGATCATGTGTCACTGGACACTGGATCAAGTGTCGCTTTTTTTCACTGGATGATCGGGGACTCCTTATTGTTGCAGATTTTGTGAAAATCTGAGGACAAGGTAGACCTTAGTATACAATCATTGCTTGAAAGGGAACAGCGTGAAGGGAAAAGCCCTCCTCTGCTTCGAAGAGTTCAACATTGTTAATACAAAACATCTTAATAGACTATAGCAGAAGAGAAACAAAAACCACTGTGGTAGGGATTATTCTTTAAAGCCTGAAAGCTTGAGCTGAAAACCATCTTTTTCATATATTTTGAGAGAGTTCCCAGAAATCACAGAATCACAGAATCTTAGGGGTTGGAAGGGACCTCAAGAGATCTTCGGGTCCAACCCCCCTGCCAAAGCAGGCTCCCTATCTCATATTACATAGATAGGCGTCCAGATGAGACTTGAATATCTCCAGAGAAGGAGACTCCACCACCTCCCTGGGCAGCCTATTCCACTGCTTCGTCACCCTCACTGTGAAAAAGTTCTTCCACATATTAGTCTGGAACTTTCTGTGCTTCAACGTGAAGCCATTGCCCCTTGTCCTGTCCCCACAGACCACTGAAAAGGGGCTGGCCAATTCCCCCTGCAACCCATGCCTAAGATATTTATAAACACTAATTAGGTCCCCCCTAAGTCTTCTTTTTTCCAGGCTGAACAGACCCAGCTCACTCAGCCTTTCCTCATAGGGGAGATGTTCCAGACCCCTAATCAACTTTGTCACCCTTCTCTGGACTCTCTCCAGAAGGTCCCTGTATTTTTTGTACCAGGGTGACCCAGTCATAAATAATTCGACAATATTCTCAAGCAGGAAAAGCACAGCTGCACCGAAGAAAGAGTTGGCATTCCAACATGGGCTCTCTTCTGAGGTGCTGACCCAGCTTTAGATCAAATTTGGCTTGAAACCGGTGCACTTATATTTCTTTTCCTGTCAGAGTATTTTCTCAAAAAGACCTCAAATTTCATATTAAAAGTATGAAGGAAAGCAGGTTAAATTTCAGTAATTTCAACCAAGAAAATCAGAAATGAAGAAAATAGCAACAATAAATAAACATTTAACATGTGTTGATGTTACTGTACTTTAAATTATTCATTTTGTTGTAGAAATTAAGATTCAGCCAGCTGCTCAGCCCTAATTCTGGCTGATTCAAACACAGTTTCTGCAGGATTTGATCCTGCAAAGAATGTGGGCATCTAGAAGAAGGGGGAAGACTCCTCTCAGTGGTGCCCAGTGACAGGATGAGGGACAGTTAGAGCACAGGAAGTTCCATCTCCATATCAGAAGAAACTCCTGTGAGGGTGCCAGAGCCCTGGAACAGGTTGCCTCTGGAGATATTCAAGACCTTTCAGGATGCAATCCTGTCCTCTAGGTAATCCTGTTCTAGTAGCAGGGGCATTGGACTAGATGATCTGCAGAGGTCGCTTCCAATCCCAATGAACCTGTGAATTTCTTGCCTTTATCCTCTGTGGAATTGCAGTGGCAACTAAGAAAAAAAAGAGAAATAATGTTTTTCTTTGAAAAAGAAAAATGAATCCTGATTGGTTTATTTTGGTATTAGTTTATGGATCTGGCCACTTTTCCAAAAGTCCTGAGCTTCTAACAACCATTTGTGGCTCCAGCTGTTGGCTGCATAATGCTTTAGAGAACCAGGATACTTTGCCCAGATTTGGGTATAGAAGAATATTGGGTGAGGAGGTGTGTATTAATGATCCAGCTTTAGGATTTGAATCCACTCACATGTAATTTACTTAGTACCACAGACCAAGTGTCTGATATAGCTGGAAAAGGAGTTTCTGGTTTCAAGTTCTGTGCTGAGGTCACTGGAATATGGTTAGCCTTTGTGCCATGGTTTTCTTTTGTCCTTCTGGACTCTATGTTTGGGTAATAAATAAGAGCAAGTGTTGGGTTTGCACAGCAAGGTTTTGGTAATTGAGGGGGCCACAGAGGTGGCTTCTGTAATAAGCTGCTAGACATTTTTCACATGTCTGATAGAGCCAATACCGCCGGCTCCAAGACAGACCCACTGCTGGCCAAGACTGAACTGATCAGCAACAGTGGTAGCTCCTCTGGGATAATGTATTTAAAGAGAGGAAAAGTTACTGTGCAACAGCAATTGGATCTGAAGGGAAGAGTGAGAATATGTGAGCAAAACAACCTGGCAAACACCAAGGTAACTGAAGAAGGAGGGGGAGGAGGTGCTCCAGGTGCTGGAGCAGAGATTCCCCTTCAGCCTGTGGAGAAGACCATGGTGAGGCTGGCTATTCTGCTGCACCCCACAGAGGATGATGGTGGAGCAGGTATCCAACTGCAGCTCATGGAGGACCTTACAGCAAAACAGGTGATGCACCTGAAGGAGGATGTGACCTCATGGAAAGCCTGTGCTGGAGCAGGCTCCTGGTAGGACCTGTGGCCCCATAGAGAGAGGAGCCCACACTGGAGCAGGTTTGCTGGCAGGCCTTTTGACCCTGTGGGGGACCCACACTGGAGCAGTCTGGTCCTGAAGGTCTGCTGCACCCTGTGGAAGGGACCAACCCTGGAGGAGTTAATGAAAAACTGCAGCCCATGGGAAGGACTCACTTTGGGAGAATTTTGTAGAGGACTCTCTCCTGAGGGAGAAACCCTATGCTGGAGCAGGGGTAGAGTGTGTGAAGTCGTCCCCATGAGGAGGGAGCGGCAGAGACTTGTGATCAACATGTGATGTACTGGCTGCAATTCCCATTCCCAATTCTTCTGTGCTGCTCAGGGGAGGGAGTAGAGAAATTGGGAGTAAAGTTGAGCCCAGGCAGAAGGGAGGACTAGGGGAAGTGGGTTTTTTTAAAGATTTATTTCTCGTTATCTTACTCTGATTTGATTGGTAATAAAGTAAATTAATTTTCCCAAGTTTTGCCCATGGCAGTAGTTAGTAAACCACCTCTCCCTATACTTATCTTGACCCACCAGTCTTCCGTTATATTTTCTCTCCCCTGTCCAGTTGAGGAAGGGAGTGGTAGAATGGATTTGTTGGGTACCTGGATTCAAGCCAGAGTCAATCCATGATAGGGAAGAGCACAAACATTTTACAAAACACTGGTTAAACACCTATCTGACTGTGCATGTCTTCTATTTCAAGCTTATTTTGTTAAGAGCTTTCACAGTAACTCCTGCCATCACCTTTAAAAGGTAAGATTACTCCAGCTCTGATCATCATTACAGACTGGCTCACAAATTGGTAGAGAGGCAATGAGATGGAATAAGAGTCTGCAAAAAGCTGCATCTACTGGTTTTGATTGACATGTTAAGCCTCAGCTGCTGTTTACTTACTCAGGACTAGCTGTCCTGATAGAAGTGTGATTTAAAATACAAACTAGGCATGCAGTAGTCAGTGCAAGGTGAAAGTAGCTGGCTCCATCTTCCACTGAAGAAGATAGAATCATAGAGTCATAGAATCATAGAATGGTTAGGGCTAGAAAGGACCTTAAAGATCATCAAGTTCCAACCCCCCTGCCAAGGGCAGGGACACCTCTCACTAAACCAGGCTGCTTAAGGTCCCATCCTACCTGGCCTTGAATGCTGCCAGGGAGGAGTAGCCACAGCTTCCCTGGGGAACCTGTTCCAGTACCTCACCACCCTCATAGTGAAACATTTTTTCCGAATATCTGATCTAAATCTACTCCCAATTTATAACCATTTCCCCTCATCCTATCAGTACATGCCCTTCTAAAAAATCCCTCCCCAACTTTCTTGTAGGCCCCTTCAGGTCCTGGAAGGCTGCCATAAGATCCCCCTTCTCTTCTCCAGGCTGAACAAGCCCAACTCTCTTAGCCTGTCTTCATAGGAGAGGTGCCTCAGCCCTCTGATCATCTTTGTAACCCTCCTTTGGACTCAATCCAATGGGTCCATATCCTTCTTATGTTGGGGACTCCAGAATTGGACACAGTACTCCAGGTAGGGTTTCACGAGAGTGAAGTAGAGGAGGGGAATCAAGTCACTCAACATGCTGGCCATGATCCTTTTGGTGAAGTCCAGGATACACTTGGCCTTCTGTACCAATGTACCAACACAGGAAGATCAATATGATAGAAAACTATCGAATATTAGTTGTAGTTTCTAAAAGGTCTCACCAAAAAGTCTACAACAGCTAAATATTAACTACTGCATAGAAATGGTTGTCATGATGTATGGATAAACTCCTGCAGTTCTGAATGTCTCTAGCTGATAAGCTGCTTCAACTTATCATTTGTTGTCTGCACATCTCCTATAAACAATGTAAATTGTGAGCCTGAAGTACAAATTCAGCCTTTCAGACAGAAAAGGAACAATGGAGTATCCAGAATACTGAAATACCACAAACTTAAACATCATCAAAGGAAATTTTTTCTGAAACTCACTGATACCAAGTACTGTTGAATTCAGTAACTGGACAAAGATGTGTAAGTACAGTATTCAGCATCTTTCCCCAAAAATCAGGGAAGTTTGAACAGGTCATGCACTAGGGTGCTTTTTATACAACAGTGATGATTTAGTCCTGAAAAAACCCTCTAATTCCTCCCTCTCCTCTCCTCTCCTCTCCTCTCCTCTCCTCTCCTCTCCTCTCCTCTCCTCTCCTCTCCTCTCCTCTCCTCTCCTCTCCTCTCCTCTCCTCTCCTCTCCTCTCCTCTCCTCTCCTCTCCTCTCCTCTCCTCTCCTCTCCTCTCCTCTCCTCTCCTCTCCTCTCCTCTCCTCTCCTCTCCTCTCCTCTCCTCTCCTCTCCTCTCCTCTCCTCTCCTCTCCTCTCCTTCCTCCCCTCCCTTCGTCTCCTCTCCCCTCCCCTCCCCTCCTCTCCCCTGCTCTCCCCTCCCCCCTCCTCTCCTTTCTCTCTTCTCCATTTTCTATTCTCTTTTTAATTTATGAAGGTTTTCTACAATTTCTGCTAAAGGTCCTTGCCAAGGCTATTTTGGATGCTTTCCAATTTCCTCCCAGGTTTTAATTCTTTCTTCCTGTGTGAAAACTTCCCATGAAGTCTTTAAATTCCCTCTATTAATTTTAAATGGGAACAAGTTAACTCTTAGTCTTTTCCCCATAATTCATCCACAGGCTTTTAGATGATTTCCCATAGCTCCCATTTTGAAGGACAGTCATTCTTACAAGTACATGCATGGGCATGTGGAAAAGCCTTTTGCAAAATGTACTGTAATTGTTTTTTCTCATTGATACCTGTAGGACAATCTTAACCTAAATGGTATTCCTTGAGCAATAGAAAACAACATCTCATTGGTTTCCAGCATTTTAAAAAGTATTGATAAGGAACTTTGTTGCTATTAGTTTTGAGTCTTTTCACCCTACTTTATAGGTAGTTTTCTGATTGCTCTAATGCAATATTTGTTAGATTGCATCTCTGCTATTTGCTCTTCTCTCAGAGTTCTCTACAACAAAAATCATGAGGATCAATGCATTATGTGTTCCTTTTTTTGATTCAATAGTAGCAGAAATTATGGGGTTTTCCACAAAGTTACTCCACTTGAATGCAAGCTAATAAATTTATTATTCTTTGGGAAAGAGTTTAAAAGTTGTCATCCCTTACAACCTTTGTAGGAAATAATGCATCCAGGAAATGACTCCATGGAATTCAAATCTTGCACATCATGTGTCCTGAATATTGTCAGCTCACATCAGGGAAGTGTATTTGTCTCCATGGACTGCAGTTGGGATTGTTACTTCCAGAATTACTAGGAAAGCTGATGAGAAAGTTTAGAGGATGAAGAAAAAGACTCAAACTTTTATTAAGCCTTAAGAAAAAATTATGAATATGAATGTCATAGGCAAAACATATCTAAGGAAGTATCTGGCCAAGTTATCTACTGTGGAAACCATTCCACAACTGCATTCCAGGTTCAACAGTATTTATCAGCTCAGTTAGATGTAACAGCTAAGAGCAGTGTGGCAAGTATTATAATAAAAATCAGGGCTCAAAATGGCAGCTGCAGATTCTTAAATGAGAAGCAAAGTGAGGAGAAGTTAATATGTGGGAAAATGAGGCACAGAGGTGCCTTGTGATTTCCTTAATGTCTCTCAAGGAGACAGTGGCAACCCAGGAATCCAGATCTCTCGAGTACTGTCTAAATAGTGTTAGTGTTGCCACATACCCCTACAACATGATGTCTAATACTATGGCAGTGTGAATGTCTGTCTGGAAGTAAATAGAGGATCCTCTTCACAGTAGATGTCAGTTCATTCCCAGCTTTGTCATTGATTTGCAGGATTATCTTGTGCAATCTACCATAACTTTGCAAGTTTACTCTCTGTATTGTGGTGGTAATAAGACTTATTTTGGCACCTTTATTTGTCGTGGTGAGGTAAAGGCATTTAAAATTTTGAGTATAAGGGAGTTTATATGATATTTTTTGGATAGGCAGGATTTGTCCCACTTGAATTTCAAAGTCTTAGATAGGTTTTGTTGAGGGAGGTAGTCAGGAATAGATTCATGACCATTTGTCTTATACTGCTTAGTTCATTTAAGAGCTTCCTGCAGGACTGTGAAATATATGCAAAGTTTATGCCAAATAAAAAGATGGACTGTTCAGAAAGTGATAAAACCCCCTTGTCTTGAATGACCCTTAAATCAGACTGAAGGCAATAAAAAGCCTTACCAGAAACCAGCCCAAAGAAAGAGAACAGCTAATGATACTCTTGGCTCATCACAGATAGAGAAATGCAGTTTAATGAAATCCTGGACAGAAAGCCAAATGGCTGGTGCCTGACATGCATTGACAAAGTATGATTGGTCTCTTGCTGATTTATGTGCATGTGTGATCCAGATGAAGCTACAGGATTTCAATTGAGATAATGTGCATAATTAAAAAGAAAAATATATTACTAATGCAGTGACAGAGGTTGCTGGAATCTAATTGGAAAAGCAAACAAATAAGAAAAAATAATTCTATTGCATTTTTGTGCTGAGCTGTATAGACAGTTCATCAATTCAATCGCTAGTCTGACGTCTGACAAGAGGATCAATTCAATCGCTAGTCTGACCTAAGCAAGGAGCAATCGTGCATCTCAGCTGGATAGGATGGTTTAAAAGAGCTGCTCAGTGGAGTATTTGAAAGATAGAAAACATACAGAGTAACATTTTGGGTTTCAATTAATCTTATGTCCTATGGAAAGAGTTCCTTTTACAGATTAGATATAGGGTTTGTTTATTTGCAGGCTACTTTATAATGGTATTGGTTTTATTTTAAACAGAAACTGTTTTTCAACAAATGGAACTGCAAGTTATTTTTATGTGTGTTGGTACATATAGTATATGTAATTTTTATTCCTTTAACCTCTTGGATAAGCAGAGAAAATTTTCTTTGTTGATTTTTCCCTGAGCAAGTAAGTGCCACCTGTCTGATTCAAAGATTGTGATGACTCTTGTCTTGAAAATATAAGGTCTTAACATAACTTACCTGCGGTTTGATTCTGCCAATCTCCCATTATGTTGACGGCCTTTCTAGAATCTGATTTGTGTTTCTTTGCCTTGAGAAACCAGTGCAATACATGCGCAGTGTCTCCAGAACAAAGATTGTTTAGTGATTTGTGGAATGAATTGGGGTCAGAAGAGGACCCTGTGTTTTATAGATTATTAGCTTGCCCTGGGAACTCAGTGAGTTCTTCCCTCTGTTTTATGGGCAGGTAAGGAGGTGTTCCTACAGTGTTTCTACTGTCTCTCTCACTGTGAACAAATATCAAATCTCACAGTCAGAATCAGAGCCCACCTGGGCACTAGGATCAGGTGTCTCCCGAACAAAGAAGGGATTTGATCAGGTCCAATTGAATGTAAAGGAGGAATATAATGTGGAGGGACCACCTTGAGAATGTGGAGGCGACAAACCCACCTTCATCTTCACACTAGAAACTGAACCTACAGCCTGTAGAATGAAAGATCAGCTGCTGATGAACCAGGTTCTTTATATCTAACTTAACTCTGAAGATTGGTCATGGAAAGGATATGAAAGACCACCTGCCTGGTATTGTACACAAGGAGGAAAAAGCCTGTAGGACTTTGAAGCCTTTTCTCTATGTTTACTTTTCTCATCCAGCGTAGGGTTCAGAAAACGATATTTAAATACCTAAATAACTTGCTTGGCTTTTCAGAAATGCTAACCAGCAGTGATGGATTTTTCTCATTTCCAGTGGTCCTTCGCTCTGAATCCTCAGGCTTTTTTTGTTACAAGGGGATCTTAGGAATTACCTCTTACATCTGACAAATTAATTTTATTGTCAGATTTTTTATTGGACTGTCACATAATGTCTTGCATATTTAATTCACAGCAATCCACCCTCTGAATAAAGTGCAACTGGCCATAATGCTGAAGATAAAATTTTGGTAAATGCATGACCTCCATCCATCATCTGCTTGAACACAGCAGGCATTGCAATAGTACATTAGGAGAACATTTAGTTCCTAATCCATACCATTGATCCGAGGACTTGAAAGTGTTACCTCCCCATCTGGAAATCTTTAATTTCCAGTTTGACTTAAAGTCTATATTTTTAGCTCAGGACTTTTCTGATTCAGTTGCTGTTCTGTTGTGGATGAGATGATGTCAGGCATGGTATGCAGCACTGAGGGAATAATATGTGGGTCCTAATGTTATATCCATGCTTGAAGGGTCTGTGAAGCACATATATTCACATTCTTTAATATGTATTTCAACTCTTACATGTCTGGATCTTTAAACATTTGTGCTGTTCCAGCAGTGGTGAGAAAAGTGGAAGGAAATCTTCCCACTTATACCCAGTGGAAAAGACAAGCTGAAATTAAATCCTGGAAAAGTTCTATTTCTTCTATTTGCATTACTCATTTACACAAAGAGTTATAATGTGTGGCAGGAAACAACCAGGTGCCTGATGGCTGGAAGGAATTAACTAAAAAGAGAATACTTGTTTACTTTTTTTTTTTTTTTAATCCTAATTTCTGCCAGAACAGTTCTAAACTTAAAACTTCTTGGAAAGTCTGAAATTGCCTTGTGATGCTGAAAGAGCTATTTAGTGTTTGGGGTTTTTAAAAGGCAATTCAACTCTTCATTTGCCATATTTAGGACTGGATTAATTTTTATTCTTCAATCCTTTCACATTATACAACAGTGCAGAATGACATTGACACTGGAGGCAGTTATAAAACATTTGCCTGAATGGTGCAAATTGACATTTATACAAATGTACATTTGTATAAATGCCCACTGGACATGAAAGTGGAATTTTGTCTTTTTTGAGCTCATTAGGAGATGTATTGTTCTCTAAATGGACTGGATTCTCTCTCCCAAAATTTAATTTTCATTTTGGATCCTTCTTTGCTCCAGTTCTTCAGTGCTAAAAGCCAGATAATTTTGTGACAGGGTTCTTTCTTTTCTCTCTTTCACCCAGTACACCACCACAGGAGCAGTGAAGGAAAACTCAGAACATTAAGAGCCCTGGTAGAGTGTATGTCAGTAGATATTTATTAGACATAGTCACTTTCTGTCCCAAAATCACCCCTTCTAATGTACTTGGCAGGGACTGCACTTTGGCTCTTATTATTTCTCCAGCTCATGAATTTCTCCCGTACATTAACACAGATATACGTGCATCAACTGTAACTACTGTGTACACAAGCCCAGAAAACCAGAGAAAGGCACCCATCTCAGTGTCTGCTTGGGGGGAATTTTCATGAAGAAGAAATGAAATTTCCGACTGAAGTTTGCAACAGTTACCACTATTTGATTAGTTGCAGTGGAGACCTATAATTAGCTCTTATTTAAGGAGGCATATGGCTCCAACAGATGGTAAAGGAAAAAAAGCAAGTTAGATAAACAGGGCTATTTGCACAAGGCTTTCTGGTCTCATTTTATATATTTTGCAGTACGGTGCTTAGGTTCTAGCAAGATGGCATACTGTTCATTCGAGGAATGCTCACATGGCTTCAATTTCTCTAAAAAAATGGCAAAATTTGTATGGCCTGCAAGTGTTTAAGAATTTTGGCAATACTAGAGGAAATTAGCCTCCTCATGAGGCTAATGGGAGTTTCAGATGTTGGAGACCAAGAGACCGGAGAGCCCAAAGTGTGTATCTGGATGGGTGAGGGAGGTAATCATTCTCTAGATAGATTTCAGTTATGTTTATGGCAGGACCAACCAGGATGTTGAGTGCTGTGGACATCTCTCAGAGTGCAGGTAGATGGGTTGCAGTTAGTCCAGACAGATCTTAAAGACAATACTATCTATACCCATTTATTATCTCTCTCCCTGTTCTGCTGTTAACAGACTATGTGATTGCTTCCAATTTGCTTCAGGGCAAGGACATCTAGCTCAGTTTAAACTGCCTTCTGCTGTGATTTACCAACAGTTGACTTTCAACTGAAGCAGATTAGGAAAGATCACATGAACTGCTGATACAACATGTCTGCGTAGGTAGTAACATAAGGTTTGTGGGTAGGAAGGTTTCAAAAATGCTCACAGCTCTTTCTCAAGTGAGTGCGTTGCAATGCCCTTCATCCGTCTGCGCACGAGTGACCTGGAAGAATGAACCCATCTATGTTTAAAGGTATCATATGTCTGAGATTTCTTGTGTGGGAACCCAACCATAGCGACTATGATATGCTTCTTGTGGCTCTGAGTGTGCACTGTTATTCATAAAGAAATATTTACAGTAAAGCTCTGTTTACAACTGCAGCATCTTGATTTCCCCACATTATTGAAGAGCATCTCTTTCATTAAAGCAACACTTAGCAGCACCGTGCTTTCCCATTTACCTGAACATCAGCATAACAAAACGGCTTTTCGCAGACAGCAAGAGAGATTCAAGAAGTTGCCAACAATTGAGAAATTACCTTGTTTACAGTGCTATAGCTACAAAGGCATTAAAGTATCTAGGTCTGAAGTTAGATCTGTTTTCCATATGGATTTTTTTCATGAGTGTATATTCACTCCCTGTTAATTTCAGATTGTTCAATAAACTGTAGAGAGAAAATTCTGGAGAAAGCAGGATGTAAACCTGAAGACATCTTTCTAAAAGGCTGTAGTCCCTGGAGTTGCAGTTTTATATCTAGAATTTTAAAATTTTTTTTAAAAAAGTTTTCTTTATTCTCTGCCTTGTGTGGGGAATAGAAACCATGTAATCTCTCCAGCAGCAGAGTATCAGGATGGAGTTGTCACATTTTCCCCTTCTTTATTTTCACAGAATTACAGAATGTTTTGGGTTGGAAAGCATCTTAAAGATCATCTAATTCCAACTCTCCTGCCATGGGCAGGGACACTCTTTACTAGACCAGGTTGCCCAAAGCCCCATACAACCTGGCCTTGAACACTTCCAGAGAGGGACCATCCACAGCTTCTCTGGGCAACCTGTTCTAGTCCCCCACCACCCTCACAGTAAAGAATTTCTTCCTTATATCTAACTTAAATCTACCCTTCTTCAGCTTGAACCCATTCTCCCTTGTCCTATCAGTACAAGCCCTTCTAAAAAGTCCCTCCCTGACTTTCTTGTAGGCCCCTTCAGGTCCTGGAAGGATGCAATAAGCTCTTCTCAGAGTCTTCTCCAGGCTGAACAAGCCCAACTCTCTTAGCCTGTCTTCATAGAAGAGGTGCTACATCCTTCTGATCATATTTGCAGTCCTCCTCTGGACTCAATCCAACAGTTCCATGTCCTTCTTATGTTGCGGGCCCCAGAGCTGGACACAGTACACCAGATGGGGTCTCACAAGAGCAGAATAGAGGGATAGAATCACCTCCCTCAACCTGCTGATCACACCTCTTGATGCAGCCCAGGATATGGTTGGCTTTCTGGGCTGCAGCCACACTTCGCCGGCTCATGGTGAGCTTTTCATCCACCAACACCCCCAAGTCCTTCTCCTCAGATCTACTCTCAGTCCATTCTATTCCCAGCCTGTATTTGTGTTTGGGATTGCCCCATTGACTTGCAGGACCTTGCACATGGTCTTGAACTTCACAAAGTTCACAAAGGCACACCTCTCCAGCCTGGTGAGGTCCTTCTGGATGATATCCCTTCCTGCCTATGTGCCAACTGCATGGCACAGCTTGTTGTTGGCAAACTTGCTGAGGGTGAACACAATCCTACCATCCATGTTGCTGATAAAGATGTCAAATCAGTGCTTTTCCCAGTAGCAATCCATGAGGAATACCCCTTCTCACTGATCTCGACTTCGACACTGAGTCATTGACCATAATTCTTCAAGAATGACCATCCAGCCAATTCTTTATCCTCTCAGTGGTCTGTGTATGAAGTCCATGCCTCCACCATTTCATGGTCACTACAGCCAAAGCTGCCCTTGAACTTTCCATTCCCCACTAGCCCCATGTTATTGAGAACAAGGTCCAGCATGGCACATCTCCTTGTGGGCTCCTCTATCACTTGGAAAAGGAATTGATTGTTTGGAAAAAGTAGTAATTGGTCTTCTCTGGACTACTGAATAGGTGACAGAATCTGGGTAAATCCTTTCCATGGTCTTTGTCAAACACAGAAGCTGTTGTATAATAAAATCAGAGGTAACAGAGGTATCTGTGTGTCATGTTTTCCCTTGTAATTCTCAGCAAAGCTGTAGTTAAATCTCACAGGCTTAATGGAAAACTTATAAAGGAGAAAAATTGCTGTCAAAGAGTTTTCAGTGTGTTTCCTCTGGAGGACAGATTTTCACATTCCATTTAGGTTTCATGGTCCTTTTTGTGCAGGGAAATCTAGCATTATTTAAAATGAGTCAATTTTTAAATAAACCAAGGACCTAATCCCAAGGCTTTCTTTGTGCTTCTGGCATTTGCTGGAAGCAGAGTTAAAAAGTAATGCTCATTGATGTGATGATCATGGGCACTGTGCACAGTATCTGTAGTACTACAACTGAGAACCACCTCCTTTCTAGCTGTTTTGCGGGTTTTTTTCTTCATAAACTCTCCAAAACATACTGCCTTACATCCATGGCTTTGAAGGTACCCATCTATCATAAGAACATTATCACATGCAAGAGTTCTGAGTCAGGGGCTGTGCAATTAGGTGTTTACAGATTTTAAACCCCTTTGAAATAGTATTTATGAAAGGTCAGATTATACCAATAATCTTGGACAGATCTGCATCTTAGACCAGGATGCGTACCATACTCTAAAACGTTTGTTAGTTAATATTTATTCTAGCTTTCACTGGCAGTTACAGACATCAGGAGGAAGGAGAATCAGAAATGTAATTATGGAAAGAATCTAGCTGTCTAGATTGGAGCGTGCTGATCACTCACATGCCAAACAAACTGCAAAGGACAAAGAAAATCTGGCCAATCCTATTATTTTGCAAACAGCAAGGATTCATATGACTTGGGTGGCTCTGGGGGAATCATACGTCATCAAGTCTCAGCTACACCAAGACATTGCCATCTCACAGTCTCTCCTTGACAGGAATGAGAGGCTGAGATATGCATGTGTCATTGGCGGGTGATTCTGCCAAGGTGAGTTCATTGCTTGTTTGCTCCATGGCAGTGTTATTGACGTAGGACAGCTATGAAAGAACACACAAACCATTTTTATAGAGGTTAAAGAAAAAATGTCAGTAAAGGATGGTTCAAATACATTAGATTTAAAGGGGACAGAGAAGATAATTCTGGCATAGTGAAAGCAGAATCACAGAATCATAGAATTGTAGGGGTTGGAAGGGACCTCAAGAGATCATCAGGTCCAACCCCCCTGCCAAAGCAGCTCCCCAGCTCATATTGCACAGATAGGCATCCAGATGGGTCTTGAATATTTCCAGAGAAGGAGACTCCACCACCTCCCTGGGCAGCCTGTCCCAGGGCTCTGTCACCTTCACTGGGAAAAAGTTCTTCCGCATGTTGGTGTGGAACTTCCTGTGCTCCAATTTGCAGCCGTTGCCCCTTGTCCTGTCTCCACAGACCACTGAAAAGGGGCTGGCCATTTCCCCCTGCATCCCATGCTTAAGAAGATGCAGAGGAAGCAAAGCAAAGCAGAGGAAGGGAAGCTCAGATTTGATAAATAAAGAATATGTGATAGTATCCAGAGATGACAATTGGGATAATTGGTAAGTGAAGTTTTGGAGAAGTGTTAATCTATCTGTTACGTGTATCAGGATTTTAGAAAGGGTGGGGGAACAGTTCTGACCTGCAGAATATTATCAATATCTTTTACTACTTTTCCCTAGAAATGTCTTCCTCTCCTCATATAAGCAGAAGTGTTGTGAGGGTGCTGCCAGGATGTAACATAGATGAAAACATTTGCAAATCAGGAAAACTTAAGTACTTGTGACAGTTTTGCATCAGCTGAGGGATGCTCTCAGTCTGGTCAGGCGGTGCTGACAGTTGATGGTGGGTCCTTTAAGTAGAAAGACAAGCTATTCTGGCATATCACACCTTTCAGAACACAAAAAGAGTAGAACATTAGTCAACTAAAGTTGTTTTCATTATCAACTTTATCAAATTGAACCTACTACCAAAGGCAAAGCTATGGCTAAGCGATTTTGACCAGATGCCAATTGTATAATAGGGAACTATGATTTCTGGTGATGTCCTTCAGCTTCCAGTACTTTTTCTTGAAGATGTTAAAGCATACCTTCTTAGCCATTGCTTACTTCTTTTTGGAAGTAAGCATAGGAAGTTCCGCACCAACATGCGGAAGAACTTTTTCACAGTGAGGGTGACAGAGCACTGGAATAGGCTGCCCAGGGAGGTAGTGGAGTCTCCTTCTCTGGAGATATTCAAGACCCGTCTGGACACCTATCTGAGTGATATGTCCTAGGGAGCGGCTTTGGCAGGGGGGTTGGACCCGATGATCTCTCGAGGTCCCTTCCAACCCCTATAATTCTATGATTCTATTATTCTTTTTACTTTCCTATCCCAACTCCCATTATATGCTCTGATGTATTATACAAAATGTAGTCTATAAAACGTCTATTCTATTCCATACTTCAGGGGCTTGTGTACCTCTGCCACAGACACACCCTCGTCCCGCCCCCCCAGTGCCTTCCCACTGGCAGTGGTTATCAGAACAATATAGTTTCTTTTCTCTACTAGACTGAAGCTGAGTAACGAATCTGTTACCAGTCACCTATCTATCAGTTCCCTCCTTGTAAGATTATCTGGATAGATGTTTTCAGGGACTTAAATAGCAAAGCCTCTCTCTGATTCTTTAAAGGGATGAATAATTTCTGTATCATATGCTCCAATAACATGTAGGAATCTCCCATCTATAGAAAATTCCAGATGAGAAGATTAGGTAGACTACAGTGTATCTGTAGGAACTAGGTAAATGAAGGCAGTGGGAAAGCAGGACATGATATACTGACTGGTCTATACAAGTAGCCTATGCTGTGTGTGAAAGTTTGCACAACTACAGAGAGCCTTCTTTTTTTTAAATGCCGTTACTCAATAGTCTGTAAAGGGATTATTGCTAGGTGTGATGTTGGGATGGCAATATACTTCCTGTGGGAAGAACAGAAAGAGAAGCATCAGTGGGCTTTTCTCATTCTCTTAAATTAGTATCTGTGGCGCATAGCTGTCCTGCTCTTTCTTGCACTGGCTCTTACAACCCTGAGAGGTCTTTCACTTTCTAGATAATATGAAGACCTATTCAAAGGAGATAAGCAGTAAATGGAATAGCCACTTAGGAAAAGGAGACAGGAAAGTAGGGTTCCTTCTAGCTTAAGAATGTCAAATGCAAATGTCAAAAATCTATCTCTTACCAAGGAAATTTACTGAGCAAAAGCTTATTATCACAAAATTGGACTTTTGTTGTTGAGTTTGCCAAAGCTCAAGCCTTTGAAACTGCGGAATAAAGAGCTAAATGGAGGTCAGTACAGTCTTAGCTTCAGCTCTCACCAGGGAATGAGAGCTCCCAGCAGTTTCCACACATAATGTCTGTCATCCCTGGACTGCTGATCAGTGCATGCGTAACTCAGAGCTGTTTGTGTAACCGAGGCTCTGTCTGTCTTTGAAAAAGACATTTTTGGGAAAGCCTATAGTTTCAAGTTTCTCTATCACACCATCCTGTGCTTTGTGCTAAAGGACAGAGGTACTTCGGTAAACATGTGAGTACATCTGTGTGGTGGTTTGGTCCTTGCTGAAGGCCAGATGCCCACCAAAGCCGCTCTGTCACACCCCTTTCTAGCTGGACAGGGGAGAAAATATATATTGAGAGGCTTAGGAGTCAAGGTAAGGACAGGGGCAGATCATTCCACAAATAATGTTACAGGCAAAATAGACTCAACACGGAATAAAGAAACGAAAACTCTCTAATTTATTACACTGCACTGCACACCAGTGACACCAGAGTTGGATAACGAGAAGTGTGACCACATCTTGAAGCACCTCCCCCCACCCCTCCCTTCTTCACAGACTTAACTGTATTCATGATTTCTCTCCCTTCTTTCCCCCTCATTGTGGCACAGGGAGGGGCAGGGAATGGGAGAATGGGAGTTTTCCCCTGCTCCAGTGAGGGGTCCCACCCATGTGAGACAGTCTTTCATGAACTGCTCCATCCTCAGCAAACCTGCTTTAGCATGGATCTCTCTCTTGCTCATCTCTGTCTTTCTCTCTCCACGGGCTGCAAGCGCTGTCAGGGGCTTGCTCCAATGTGGGTCACATCATCTTCTGTATGTCTCCACCTGCTCCAGCATGGGGCCTCTCCATGGGCTACAGGTGAGGTCTTTGTCCTTTTCCATGGGCTGTGGGGGGACACCTGCTCTACCATGGGTTTCCCCATGGGCTGCAGGGGCATCATTCTCTCGGGCACCTGGAGATCCTCCTCCCCCCTTTCACTGACCTTGGTGTCTGCACAGCCCCACACATCTTCTCACTCCCTTCTCTGGTAGAAAAAAGTGGGTGCTTGTGGTTTTTGGGGTTTTTTCCTCCTAAATTCCAGAGGCACCATGACCAATGTGATGGGCTTGGCCTTGGTCAGCAATGAAGCTGACCTTGAGCCTGCTGGTGTTTATTCTCTCAGGCCTATAGAAAGCTTCTGTCCGCTTCTTGCAGAAGCCACCCCTGCAGCCCCCCTTCTACACCAGAACCCAGATGTGCAAAACTACAACACACACCAAGGAACAGCCCAAGTGTTTCACCCTGCTACTGTAATCCCATCTCATCTCCTGGACAATAGTTATGCCTAAATCCCGGCAGTCTAGATAAATACACATTTATTTCCTTGTGCTACACCAGTTAGGCTAGAATGTTTCTGCCTGATTAGCTCTTCAAAAGCATGCAGGCCTATTTGTTTTAATTTAAACCTCATCATATTAGAGACACTGCAAAAATCATATTAGAGACATAATGCATTCTTATTCCTAGCTGGCAGACAAAGGAAGCTTTATGTTATTTGATTTGGATATTGATAAACTCGCCCTCTTCTAGGATGGAAAGTTTAATGTTATTTGCTTTTCAAACACACTCCTGCACAGACCACTCCTAGTGTGTAATTGCTTTAGGAGCTAGATTTGCAAGGTGGCATAAGGAGTTATTTATCTTGCTGGAAAGGTCAAAGTAAAAGACATGCTAAGATGCTTAGGGGTGTCTCAAATCAGTCTAAGTGAATATGATACTACAAGGCCAAAAATTGCTCAGTTTTTAGCAGAGAAATCTACCTTTGCAGAAATCTAGAAGAGAACTACAGCACATGTGTGTCTGCTCATTTCCGGAACAAAAGCCATCCCTGTCTATTTCAGTGGCCACAGCCTGCCTCTTTGTTTTTAAAGTATGACATAAGCCTGTGGAAGTTTTTTCAGATGAGCACTCAGCAGCATGAAGATGTGTTAGAAATGCTGACAGCAATGTAGGCATCCCACTTCTCCAAGCAAGAGGGAATGACAGCATCTCCATAGATACTGCCCTTTGAGCAGTAGCACTCACTGATGTATTCTGAGCTTTAAGGTAGAGATAGGGACCAGATTGTATGACTATACTCAAGCTACTTTGACTAACAAGACTATGGCTTCCTGATGAAGAGGAGCCAAGGGACAGGCGCTGATCTCCTCTCTTTGGTGACCAGTGATAGAACCCAAGGGAACAGTATAAAACTGCAACAGGGGAGGTTTAGGTTGGATATTAGAGCAAGGTTCTTTACTGAGAGGGTGGTCAGGCTCTGAAACAGGCTCCCCAGGAAGTGGTCACCACACCGAGCTTGACTGAGCTCAAGAAGCATCTGAACAATGCATTCAGTCCCTTGCTCTGACTTGGCTGGCCCTGTGTGGAGCCAGGAGTTGGACTCGGTGATCCTTATGAGTCCCTTCCAACTCAGGATATTCTATGATTCTGTGATTCTGGTAACTGTTGTAAAGTTCCCCTTGTTCCTGCAATACCTTCTGACACTCATGTCTCTCTAAACTCACAGTCTTGTCTACTAACAGACAGCAGCAATAAGGCTGGCATTTGCTACAGCTGACATTGTTCAGAGAGGGTTGCTAGCATGAGACAGCAGATTGTTGTAGTTTTGCGTGGCAAGCTTCTGGTGGAGAAGGGGGGCTGCAGGAGTCGCTTCTGCAAGAAGCAGCTAGAAGCTTTCCGTAGGGTTGACAAAGTAAACACCAGATGGCTCAAGGCCAGACCCACTGCTGACCAAGGCCAAGCCAATCAGCGATGGTCATTGCACCTCTGGGAATGACATTTAGGAATGAAAAAAAAAATGCAGGCAGATGCATTTTGCCAACAGAGAAGAGAGTAAGAAAATGTAAGAAACTCTGCAGACACCAAGGTCAGTGAAGAAGGGTGAGGTGGAGGAGGTACTGCAGGTGCTGGAGAGAAACATTCCCCTGCAGCTCATAGAAGAAGACAGGGAATAGAGATCCCACCTGCAGCCTATAGAGAGGCCTGATGCTAGAGCAGGCACTGAGAAATAAGTCAGAGCAAGCCTCTGCCAGCAAGCAGATCTGTGGCCCGTGGGGAGAGATAGAGAGATGCTGAAATCCTGACTAACGTGAAATCTGCTAAGAAGGGAGGGGTGGGGGGAGGTGCTTTAAGATCTGTTATCCAGCACTGGTGTCACTGGGTGTGCAGTGTAGTGTAATAAAATAGACAGTTTTCTTTCCTTGATTCCACGTTGGGTCTGTTTTCCCCATGACACTAATTGTGGAATGATCTCTCCCTGTCCTTATCTCAACTCCTAAGCTTCTCAATATGTATTTTCTCCTCTGTCTGAAAAGGGGAAAAGCTGAAAAGGGGAGTGATAGAGCAACTTTGGTGGGCATCTATCCTCAGCCACAGTCAAACCACCACAGTGTGCTTGGTAAAAGTCAGTAATAGGAAAATTATTTGAATGTACTTTGGACGACAGCACTATGGTCCTGTTAATTAATTAGCTCAAGTCTTATTGGTCTTATTGGTACTTAATCAGCTCTTCCTCCTTCCCTATGTGATTGTTTTGTACTTCTTCATCTGCGCTATTCCAGTTCCAGCAGACCAGTACCATGAAAATTAATCATTATAAGGCAAAACTCCATCCTTTGTCTACTGGGGCCTCAAGTAATTTTAATTCTTTTTTAAAAAACCCAGTAATTTCTATTCTTTCTTTCTCCTAAGGCCCATTCCCCATCCCCTACCCCCAACCCCCCAAATTCAACTTTACTTTGGGAAATCTTTAGAACTCTATCAGTCTTGACTCACTGATTTCTGATTGTAAATTATGTATGATTTTTGCACTGAAAAGCAAAACAGTATATTCAGCACAGCAGAATAGACTTGTCCTGACTTCAAACCCTTAACAAACCAGCAGTCCCTAAGACTTCCTGACCTGGACTTTTATCTTATCACAGCTTGTGGACTCAAAACAGTTCTGTGGAGTCATAAGATCCCAGAAGTACCTTCTGAAAAACTATTCTTTGTCTAAAGCATGTGCCTGCTGCTTTCCTGATGATCATAGATCTGTCCCTCTTTGAAGGACTGATATTGGTACACCTGTTCTAAGCTCATCTTGTTAAGAGAGTTCCAAAATACAATTTGCTAAAGCCTGTATTTCAAAAGCCCAGCTTCCTAGAGCACTGAATGTGTTAAGTGACAATACTAGCTCAGAGTAAATTTTTGCAAGAAGTTGTTGCTCAGGGGCTATGGAAGTAGAATTCGCAGGGCATTCTGATTAACAGCCAAAACACAACTTCAAAGTATCAAACTCAGGTTCTCAGTTGGTCATTGCAGGCTCCTCTGGAAGGAATTCACTGTAGTAAATGTTGTTGCCTCCAGTGTGATCTACAACTGAGCAACTCACATTGGTTTTCCTGTTAGTGAAAGTAGAATTACTCATTAAGCGGTGGACTTCAAGCAAAAATCTGCCTCAGTCTGAAGCATGCACTTCCTTTTTCAGATGAATGATGTCTAAAATTCCATAGGGTCCATTGTAACCAAATCAAAATGTGTATACTGGAGGCATCTCAAAGTTAGGAAGGACAAATCACACTTGAGTTTATGTGAAGTTCAGTTCTGACAATGTGATAGGGAAGCACACAGATGAAACTGTTGACTTTCTGAATTCAGTGTAGAGAAGCTTAGGTGTTTGGTTCTTCATTTTTCATCAGATTAATCCAGATTTTATGGGCAAAATTGGAAGCTCACATGTTGGTCAAGAACCTGAATTACACAGGACTTTTAGCATCTTGAAAAGATGGCTACTTTTTTCTTTTTCTGTACTTTATCTTAAGATGCCTCTGCACTTCCAGGCTCTATATTCAAGATCTATTTGACTGGTTATTGCCTTGTCTCCCAGGTATTATCTTCTGGGAGCAACAGAGGTGATTGTAATGAAAACTGCCTTTTCTGAAAGATGCACCTTGCAGATAAATGATGAAATTTCATAGGTGTATGTGCTCAGTCCTCAAGGTGCTGGGTAGAAAACCTACCTAGAAGACATTTGATGCTTTAGCTTTCATTAGAAATAAAGTTATTAGGGTAAGTGGCGTCAGGGGGTCAGCTATTCTCGTTTTGAAATCAGCCTACATACAGCTTTACATTTATTTTCTATAAATGCCATATTTGGGAACCTGCAACCCATAATAGCAATTTGCTTCATTACCGTTAATTATTGAGAATGCACATATTTAATTACAAGTACTCGTGCAACTGGCCTAAATAATACTGGAGTGAAAATGTGGGAGAAAAAAAGAATCTTCCCACAGAAATCACACCAGGAGTCTGTCTGTGTTTTGTGCAGGTGATTCCAGCCTTTGCTCAGCCTGCGTTCACGAGAGCAACGTTTACAGCAGAATATTTCAGATTTTGTACAGAAATGAAGAGATCATTCTTAATGAATCGATGAACTTCAGAGTGCACCTGCTTCTGGATGGCGAAAGGGTGAGTTCTCTTGGGATACATATTAAAAAGCAGGTGGGCTGGGATTCCTCCTACATAATTTTAGGTGCCCGTTGCACAGATATCCTTATTTGAGAAGTCTTCATGGTGTCTCTGTGATGTCACAGGTCTCACCAGTGTAGGTAAAGGCACGATTTATCTGCCCAAATACCAGCATCTGCATTAGAAGGAGATCAACTGTCCTATACCCGTCATTACCCATGCTGACAAGAAGGCCTGGGGTCATTTGTTCATTTGTAAATGCTGACATTATGAACATCTGCATTAGGTCAGATAGAAGCTATGCACCATTCTTGTTACGAAGAGTAGTCTAATCCCATTAAATAAGACATTGAGTTATACTGGTAAATCAATGCATCAGAAACTCAAGGGTATCAACCGCAATTTTTATTGTGCATTAGATGAGTTATTGTACATATCTGTGTAGATGAACCTCACCTCAGAAAACCGGAAATCTGCATCTTGTTAGGACCAGCTTCTATTCCTACCATTCATTGCTGCTATCTTCTCCCTCTCTCTCTTTGTGACTGTTTTTTGCTACAGCAATGACTATCTTGTGACAGAGCTACCCAGTACTTTTCCATCACTCAGAGGTCTCCTCACCCTTCTCCTTAGTGCTCCTGGTTGAAGGGGTGCATGGCAGAGTTGCTGGAGCTTACCAACATTATAGTCCACCTACAACCTCTTTGCTTTCTGTCATGTCTCAGGCAGAATGGGGTCATACTGAGATCCTTCTCATCCAGCCTCCACTCCTTCAGTCAACATGAGAGCCTACAGAAGGGAAATAGATGATCTTGTAGGGCACTTTTGGCTTCCTCTTACTGATGTGAAACTAATGGCTCCCAGTTCTCAGGAGCTACAAGAGAGAAGCAGTTTTAGGGTATGGAGAGTCCTGTTTTACTGGACTTGTGAAGGGGAGAAAGTGTCATAGTAGAGTGGCACTCAGGCCTGGCTGAACATGTCATCACTATGCTTTGCCAGCATAAGGACAGGTACAAAATATATGGTGTTTGTACTTGCTCTGAGGGATAATAAGAGACATATGACATCACATCTTTTGTGAAATCAGCATGCCATCAAAAATAAGTAAGTCCTGTTAAGTTATGCAGCTGGTGTGAATTGAAAGCTGCATGTTGAACTTTATGCCAGAGATGGTCACCTGTCCTTCCTTGTGTAACTATGTATTTGAGTAAAAAGATTTAATTTTTTGTTGGTCCTATTTCAACATATGTATACATGTTATAAATATAAAGCCAGCTGGAGAACGTAAGTTAAACGATTTTTAATGTCCTTCCCTTTCCTTCCCACTTTTCTCTTGGTGTTTTGGATTGGTTATTTGGGGAAGTTTTTGTTGTTTTGTTATTTTTTGTGTTTGAGTTTTGATTTTGGGTTTGTTTCGGGGGGCTTTTAAATATAGTGTCATCAATTTCTTCCTCCTTAGTATTGTTGGTTTGTGCTTACATGAAAAATTACTAAATGTGAGTTTATCAAAATTCATTAGGAAAATGTTCCAACATACTTAATTGAATATATTTTATCCTTCCTCAGTGGAACATCTCTGATTAAAAGTCCCGCCTCTCAAATTATATCAGTTTCCACTGTGTTGAGCAGGGATGATTTCTGATTATTTTTGCATTAATATTCAGGAAAGTCGTGCACCTCACAAAATGGAAAAAACCCCAACAACACCACAAGATTCCTCACAGCTAAAAGTCATTCTGACTCTTGATGTGCTGTGTGCATCACACTTGTCTTTTCATTGCTGGTTCCTTGGGACAAGGACAGCTGCCCAATCCTTTACTTACAGAATGATTCTGCACAGAGAAAACTCCATTATCTCTGTATGATGTTGATTTGAGTTATCACAGGTGTAGAATAAGAGGATAAACAGGTCTGTTGGTCCCAGATGAGCTGCTGAAGACCCTTTAAAAATCAAATGCAAAAAATAAAGGTCTGTGAAACATTTGCATATTGTGCAGATTGGCACAATTCACTTCTGCTTAGTGCTCCCAGGCCTCTTGTTTTTCCTGGTTTGATATCTTGTCCTCTACAGCTTTACAAACTTGTGGGAGAGACCAGTTTGTGCCACTCCAGAGGACACCATGCTCTGAAGAAAGCTACTATATCTAGACCATTCAGAGATGGTTTGACATCTCTATCACATGATCTCCTATGCTGGATGTGATCCTTGCAATGTGGCATTGGGAAAACACCTAGAGCTTTGCAAAGTGTTTTAAATATTATCTCTGCTTATAAGTTCATAATGCACAACAGATGCAACTCCTTTTTGTGTCTGTTGTGCTATGGTGAATGTTTTTGGTTTGCTGCTTTTTCTGTAAATGGAAGTTTTGATAAATAAGGAATTAGAACATGGATAATGGATGTATTATCTTCATATGCTCCATGTAGTTTCTGCTGTCGGGGCTGGAATTATCAAATATTATACCAAGTAAGCAGTATCACAGAACTGTAGGGGTTGGAAGGGACCTCGAGAGATCACCGGGTCCAACCCCCCTGCCAAAGCAGGTTCCCTAGGACATGTCACAGAGGTAGGCGTCCAGCTAGGTCTTGAATATCTCCAGAGAAGGAGACTTCATGACCCTCCTGGGCAGCCTGTCCCAGGGCTTTGTCATCCTCACTGTGAAAAAGTTTTTCCTCATATTGGTGTGGAACTTTCTGTGCTACAACTTGAGGCCATTGTCCCTTGTCCTGTCCCCATAGACCACTGAAAAGAGGCTGTCCCACACTTGATATATTTATAAACATTAATCAGATCTTCTCATTCTTCTTTTCTCAAGGCTGAACAGCCCCAGCTCAGTCAGCTTTTAAAAGTATGCTTTCTCCTCATGGTGCTAGGGTAGTTTTGATGGTGGAGATGGGCTGCTGAGATAGGCTTAGTACAAAAAAACCCCCAAAACAACAAAATACAATGTGCATGTCCAGATCCTTCCCTTCCCCTTCCCTTTCTTCCCTCATCTTGCATGGCTCTAGCTACACTTAAATATGGAAATATTTCTTTTGTAGTCTGGTATTAAAAGGAAAAATCCTCATCAGTCTAGAAGTGGCACTGAGCATACCTTTCACCATAGAAATGGTGCTTTAAAATTCTCTAGGTTATTAGTTGCCTTTTTCTATATTATCCCAGAACACAGAATTCTTTGAATTCATAGAAAACAGTATTTCAGGGCTGAGGCAACCTTTAGTGTTACAAAGAAGTGTAATTTATTTTCAGAAGCTTTTGCTTTCATTCTTATTAAAGAAGGAGCTCTGCCTTTTTCATCAAGCAATAAAATAGGTAACTTATCTGGCTCCATTCAGGGACAATTTAGTAGCAAGGAGAGGACAGTGAGACATGCTGGCATATCACTGTATATTACATTTTGTACTTTCCAGAGAAGTTTAAGTTAGATGGGGCATCCAGATCATTCAGTCTGACATTCTGGCTAAATGGTTAAATACTATGGAAGTACATCACAAGAATGCTGGAAACTTCAGTTCGAACTCATATTGCAGCTCTTAAAATCTTAACCAATCTAAATATAAACCTGAAAAATTAGAATTCAATACTGAAGTGCTGCAATTGCTTCTAGGCTATTTCAACAGAAGTTGGAGCACCTTTTTAATAGCTACTTTTTGTTGTATAAATACTTTTAGATACACAAAACCAGGCTACTCAAGGCCCCATCCAACTTGGCCTTGAACACTTCCAGGGAGCAGGCAGCCACCATTTCCCTGGGAAACTTATGCCATCGCCTCACCACCCTCATAGCAAGGAATTTCTTCATAATACCCAAACTAAATCTACCCTTCTTCAGCTTGAACCCATTAGCCCTCACCCTATCACTACATGCCCTTCTAAAAAGTCCCTTCCCAACTTTCTTGTAGGCCCCTTCAGGTCCTGGAAGGCCACTACAAGTTCTCCCCAGAGCCTTCTCTTCTCCTGAACAGCTCCAACTCTCTCACCCTGCCTTCATAGGAGAGGTGTCTCAGCCATCTAATCATCTTTGTAACCCTCCTCTGGACTCAATCCAACATTTCTATGTCCTTGTTATGTCGGGGACTTCAGAACTGGACACGGTGGGGTCTCACAAGAGCGGAATAGAGGGACAGAATCACCTCCTTCGACTTGCTGGCAATGCTCCTTTTGATGCAGTCCAGGATACAGCTGCCCTTCTGGGCTGTGAGTGCGTATTGTCAGCTCATGTTGAGCTTCTAATAATAATATTCCTTGTTTACTATGTATCTAGTTCCACAAATATGTATCTTTATTTTCTCTTTCATATGAAGCAGTTGTGATTTTAATCATTAACTCATCTGAAAGGTCAATGAACTTTGTTATAACCACTGCAAGACACTTTGCAGTATCTTGTTAGGACACTGCTTGACTCAGACACTGTCATGGTTTAGCCCAGCTGACAGCTAAAATAACCACACAGCACTTTGTTCACTCTGCTTCCCCAGGAGAACAAGGGAAAGAAATAAAAAAAAACCCTAAAATTGTGGGTTGAGATAAAAGCAGATAATAAAACCAGGAAGATAATAATAATGTTAATGATAATGAATAATAACAATGATAATATGAATATACAAATCAAGGGTGGCATAGTATAATTGCTCACTGCCTGCTCACCAATGTTCAGCTACTTCCCAAGCCACAGCACTCTCTAGTCAACCTCATGCCAAGCTTACATAGTGGGCATTGTATCAGACCATATGGAATATTTCTTTGGCCAGTTTGAGACAGCTGTTCTGGCTGTTTCCCCCTCCCAGCTTCTTGTGCACCACCTACAGAAGGCTCATCCCTCCTCACTTGCAGGGTCTGGGAAGCTGAACATTCCTTGACTTAATTGTAAACACTACTTAGCATCAACTATAAACATTTGTTACCAACATTTTTTTCATCCTAAATCCAAAGCACAGCATTATACCAATTCTTGGGAAGAAATTTAACACTATCCCAGCTGAAACCAGGACAAACACTACTCATATTCCAGAGAAATTTTTCAGTCTAATTTTGAAGTATGTTTATTATGTTCATGTGAAAGTATAAAGATTTTCTTCAGGGAAAAAAAAAAAAAACAAACCAGAATCGTTAGGCTTGGAAAAGGCCGTTAAGATCACCTAGACCAGTTGTTAAACTAGCATAAACCATGTCCCTAAACACCCTAAACATGTCTATGCGTCTTTTAAATACCTCCAAGAATGGTGACTCCACTACTTCCCTGGGCAGCCTGTTCCAATAATTGACAACCCTTTCTTTTCCATGAGTTTCCTGAGGCAATCAAAGCTTCCCCTGGCATAATTTGAGGCCATTCCCTCTTGTTCTATTGCTTGTTACTTAGAGACCAACACCCACCTGGCTAAAGCCTCCTTTCAGGTAGTTGAACAGAGCAATAAGGTCTCTCCTCAGCCTCCATTTTTGTCTCCAGGATAAACAACCCCAGTTCTCTCAACCCCTTCTTGTAAGTCTTGTGCTCTAGAACCTTCTCCAGATTCATCACCCTTCTTTGGACCTGCCCCAGCACCTCAGTGTCTTTTGTAGTGAGGGGCCCTAAATTGAACACAGCACTCAAGGTACGGCCTCACCAGTACAAGACAATCCCTTCCCTGGTCCTGCTGTCATATTATTTCTGACACAGGCCAGTATGCCATTGGCCATCTTGGCCACCTGGGCATGCTACTGGTCCATGTTCAGCTGGTTGTTGACAAATGGCTACAAAGGGCTATAAAGATGATTAAGGGCCTGGAACATCTCCCCTACGAGGAAAGGCTGAAAGAACTGGGGCTGTTCGGCCTTAAGAAAGGGAAGACTAAGAGGGTATCTTACTAATGTTTATAAATTTCTTAAGTATGGGACACGGGAGGAAATAGCCAGCCTCTTCTCAGTGGTCTGTGGAGACAGGACAAGGGTCAATGACCTCAAGTTGAAGCACAGGAAGTTCCACACAATATGCGGAAGAACTTTTTCCCAGCACGGGTGACAGAGCCCTGGGACAGGCTGCCCAGGGGGGTTGTGGAGTCTCTTTCTCTGGAGATATTCAAGACCCATCTGGACGCCAACCTGTGCAACCTGTCCTAGGGAACCTGCTTTGGCAGGGGGATTGGACCCGATGATCTCTGTAGGTCCCTTCCAACCCCTACAAATATGTCAGTCTGTGAACACACCCAGGTCCTTTTCCGTCAGGCAGCTTTCCAGCCACTCCTCCCCAAACCTGTAGTGTTCCATGGGGTTGTTGTGACCTAAGTGCACAGAGCCTTGTTGAATCATGAATATATTAGTCTAGCAAACTTTTTTTGAAAAGCATATGGTCTGTAAATTATAAATGTGGGAAACACCATGATAGTCCTAGTAGCGTTAAAAGAAGAAGCCAGTGTTTCTTTTAAGGACAGTGTTTTTAATAGAGGATACTGGGCAATGATAGAAATTCCAGTGCCTCATTGGTATGAGCTATGGAATGTCCATTTCATTTCTTCCTGTGTAAAGGATCTTATGCACCTGCAGTTGTGATAAATGAAAAAAAGAAAAACACAGGAACGTCCAGTGGGTATCAGAGCTGTATAGTAACTTGTTACATCTAATTATTGTATGCAATTCTGTTGTGTCTCAACCTATGTATAACCTTTTAATATTTTCTCATGGAGGGTCCAGTGATTTTTTTGAACAACTGTCCAATTTTCACTTGTTTTAATATTTATACCTCCAATATACAAAGGAAAACATGTATTCTCTGTAGTGAGAACTGTGATTTGATTTTGTGGGGTTTTGTACTATTCTGAGCATTCTGATTTCAGTACAGTTTTGAGATTAAGAATATCATATACTTGTACATTAATGCATGACCCCATGCAGTGATGAGTATCTCTAAGTCTCTCAGACATCTGTTCATTGCCTCAAGGTGTTTTGAGCTAGTGTCATTAGCTATTAAACTTCTTTTAAGCTCAGTCTCTGATTTCAGTGACAGTTGCAGGTTCTCAGCAGTATTAGGCACAGACCCAAATTCCCTCCCCTCTGTTGGAGGATGAGGTTTGCTTTGTCTGAAGCACTATACTTGAGTTAAATATCTAGTTTAAATTCTGACTGTAGCTTCAATAATGATTTTTTTTCCTTTGCAACTGCCAGCAGCTGGGATTTTTTAGTGACAACAACTCATTAGAAAGGAAAAAGTCTGTTTTTTCTGAAAGACATACTTCCAGGTGTTTTGAGACCAACAAAAAAAATGCACATTTTCAGTAAATAGAGGCTGGATTTTTTTTCCCCCTCACATTTCTGTACCTATTGCCATGCTAGAAGAAATACTCTATTACTTCTAAAGAGTTTCAGTTTTGCATCTTTAATAATTTTGTCAAAGTGCAATCAATCTTTGACTCTTCATTTTATTGCTTCAATAAAAGAAGACACACTATAGACCAAGTTGCATTTTTTGAAAAACTAGCTAAACATGTTTTATGTTATATACTTTTTGAATACTACCTGTCAGAGTAGGCTAGATGCTGCTGACATTGTATTCAGCGCATTATTTGGGTAGTGAAGTTGTTAAGAAGGTGCTAATTAGCTGGAGAAATACCATTCACCTTGTCTAATTTAAGCAATCGCAAATTCATGTGTATCTAGACCAAGGTAATTCTCTGGGCTCTGTCTATTGTCAGTGGAGACAGGCACAAACAGAAGCTAATTGTCACTTTTAAGATGTGTACCTTCAGGTGGGTCAGCTCCCTGAGTGCATCTGCTTGTTGCTTCCTATTGAAAAAGAATACAGAACCTAGATGTCTCACCTCACATTTTTGTGGCAAAATTTGGGTAAAAATAAGTTGTCCCAAGTGAAAAAGCCTCCATTTCTCCATCTGCATTCCTGTGCATCTTCCATTGTACACTGGTATAAAACAAAGGTTGTTTACACTCACAGAAAAAGGCTATTTTAGTAATAAAATGAGTGATCTTTTTATTTCCATTTTTTATATTTTTTTTCCATCTTTTTATATTTCCATTTAGGTTGATAAAAAGAAAACCTTCTTTTAATACTAGGCCTTCATTTTTTAGGAAGAAAAGACATTTCAAAGGAGTGAAGGATAAAGTTCTGGGCAGCTTAATCCATCTTTCATTCTAATTTATTTATTTCCATTGATTATATTTGCTTTAAATATGCCAAACGAGGATGTGTGGTCCAATGTAGTCTTTTCCAGGTGAAGGTGTTGAACTGACAGCTCCCTTCATGTACTGTTTCAGAAAATCCAATGAGAGTATTTTATTGACAATAAGTGAAGGGTGATAGTGATAGTGGGACCTATTAGATGAAGGTAACAGTCAGCTGACTTACGATCACACATGATATCTTCAGTGTATTTGGTAAGCTGAATCCTACCACTTATAAACATGCTCAGCATCCTGCAGAAAAGTGAAGAGGCAAAATTCCATTAATTGAACCTTTAAAAACAACAAAAACCTTTGAATTTTGCAAAGAAAATGGTCTAGATGAGAAACAACGACAAACTCTGCAAATATGTCAGGGGCCAGAAAGAGTGACTGGGAGGCAAGGAAGTCTCAGTGTGTTGAAAAAAAAAGTCAAAAGGCTAACAATGAGAGATCAGAAATTGTCAGAATTACTTGAATGATTTCTGATTGTTTGCAAACTGTACATTTTAAACCTTGCATTAGTTACAGATAGGTTACCAGAGGGATCAATCTGTTTTTCTCATCAAGAAAAAGTAGTCACAGAATCACTAGGTTGGAAAAGATCAGCCCCTGTTCTCATTCAGCTGACAAGATAACCCACAGAATCACAGAATCTTAGGGGTTGGAAGGGACCTCAAGAGATCTTCGGGTCCAACCCCCCTGCCAAAGCAGGCTCCCTATCTCATATTACATAGATAGGCGTCCAGACGAGACTTGAATATCTCCAGAGAAGGAGACTCCACCACCTCCCTGGGCAGCCTATTCCACTGCTCTGTCACCCTCACTGTGAAAAAGTTCTTCCGCATGTTGGTGCGGAATGAATAGTCGCTCAGTGAGGGTTCTCAGCTTTGGAAATACTCCACCCTGCTCTCAGTGTGCAAAGAGCAAGCATCCAACAAGTGCAGTGCTCTACACATTCTGGTTACTCTTGTCTGCAGTGTTTTTTGTGACCTGGTAGGATCAGATAGCTCTGACTGCTCTAGTTCCCTCTGACACCTTCAGTAATTGCCTCAACTTGCTGCTGCCACTTCCTTTTTGCCACTGTGGCAGGGTCCTGCAGTTGCTGCATAGTTTTGTCTTTGCTCTTGTCAGAACAAACTCATCCACGTTTGTCTTTGATGTTGTAGGTGCCAACTCGTAAAGGTAACCTTGCCTTTCTCTTTCTGTAGGTGGAAGATGCATTGAGTGAGGCAGATTTTCAGCTCAAGTTGGACCTGCACTTTACTGATAGTGAACAACAGTAAGTGCTGTTTTAAAGCTCAGTTGGTCATGCAGGGGGGTGTTCAATTGGGAAATGAGTTTGATGAAGTTAGATTCCTTTGGAAAAAGTAATAGCTTGACAAGTCTTTCCTTTGCCTCAGTGCTGAAGTCTTTGTGTTCCTCCTCTCTGTATTTGAAGAATGTAGCTGTCTTATGCACTTCTTTAAAGGAACATTTTTTGTAATTTAATTGTGAGGTTTTCAAAGGTACTAAGTGTTGCTCTATCTCTGCTGCTGTTAAATTCAAGTAGGATATAATCACTGACCTCCATGTGAACAGGGGCTGTAGCTCTATGTACATCTATTTCAGGAGACAAATGTGCATCTATTTTTGAAATAGATGCTCTATGTGCATCTATTTCAGGAGACAAGTAAGTATTTTCTGGCTGAAGATGGATGTATGAACATGCTGAGTGCTTTTCTTGCGTGAGAAGCTGTCATGATATTTTAGGAGGAAAGAGTCTTCTCATTGACTTTGATATTCTTCCCACTGCATTTGATTCCACAATCTTAGGTGAAGTGGGAGTAGTGTCCCTTCCTGAGACATACAGAAAGTGTGATCCAAGATATTATTCAGCCTTGCTGAATCACAGAAACGACTTCCAATGACTTCAGCAGCAATTCTGAGGGGTGAGAGGGAGTCCCATGAAATCATCTCAGCTGTTTCATGCTCTGTTTCATGACTGTCCCCATGTGATTTTGTTCATAGCTACAGGGCACCTGTAACAAATTTCAGAAACAAGTTTCCTTTAACTTGAAAATAGAAAGAATGAAAACTTGTTCTCTCAGACAGCTGGGACTGGATTGTCAGTCAGCAGCTGTGATGATGATGGGTCTAGAAGGAAAAAACCAAACATAAGTGATAGCCAAGAATAAAAAGATCTGAAAATTTCTGTTATCATCTGAAAGATTAATCTGATTTACTATAATAAAAAGCAGTGATTTTTTTTTTTAAAGGATATTCTCCATATCTCACTGAAACACTTCTTGGGACTAACCATGCACTATACTCAACCATCTCATCATAGATTTTCTTATCTCTGGGAAAAAAATATTGGCTTCTATCAGAAGGGTCTTTAATGCTGTAAAACATTTTATTTTTTTTTTACAAGAAAAGTTTCACTTAAATAGGGAGGATGTGGTTAGGCACACTCCAGGTTTATGTCCCAATTTACCTATAGGTGACTCATGTTACATGGGTTGACTGCGCATGAGGAAAGTTATTCTGAAATAGTTATAATCAAATTTGAGATTAAAGATTTGGGTTTTATTTATTTGGGAAAAAAATAAATAACGGAAAAGCCAGTCAAACTTTTAATGTTTCTCTGCAGTTCCTTCACCTACTCCTTTTTTGGCCATTTGCAAAAAAGTTTTTTCAGAAGATCAGCTATCTGGAAAGGTACTATGCATATTTTCAGCTCTCTCTGACACAGGACTGCTTCTAACTCTCACATATTGCCTGACTTGATTGTTCTTGCACTGAAAATCACAGGTAGTGAGCTGTCCCAGCTATGAACACTTGAATATAATGAGCAGTGGCTAAATGCATTTCTTTTTGCTAATTAGTTCTTGATGTCCCTGACACTAGTGCATAGGAGTACATCAAGGACAATCACCGGGGAAACTGGAATTGCATCACATCTATTTTTCTTTTATACATTATATTTATACATATACCTACATCTGTTAGTCATTATTTATTTTAGTATCTTCATATATATGAGTATGTATATTTATATTTATGGCAGGCACAAGTACAACACAACATAGTCATCAGTTATGTATACCCTTATGAAGCTGGGAAGTTATGAAAATTCACCTCAAGCCGCCTCCCAGTCTGCTGTAGCATGTTACAGGCTGGGAGAACTCAAGCTTTCACTAACCCTTGTAAACCTCTTCCTCTTCCAGGTTGAGAGATGTTCCAGCAATCCCCATGATCAGCAGCCGTACACTGTGTCTTCACTTCCACCCCCGGAGAGGTCTGCACCACCATGTTCCTGTCATGTTTGACTATTTCCACCTGTCAGTGATATCCGTCACGGTGCATGCGTCACTGGTAGCATTACACCAGCCTTTGATCAGGTAAAGGACACAGAAATGTCTGCTGAAAAGCAGAGGAGATTCCTCTTCTGAGTTCATTTGCTTGTTGCATTTCAAGTTTTTTGGTCCTGGGCTGGGATCCTGGAGACTGGGGTTTAGGGCCAGCCCCTGACACAGGCTCCTTCCCTTGGTAAGACAGGGGGGCTTGACCAAAACCTAGCAAAATCTTTGGGAAATGGTTCAGAAATGTTGACTAGTCTTGATCTCTCTGTTATCTTTCTGTAACACAAGGACAGTAAAAATTCTCCTCTTCTTGGCTGTTTTTCCTCTTTAGTTTAAAAGCAACTAAGAGCATTTCCGCAGCACCACCACACCCCTCTACCTCCCCACCCCCCGTTATTTTGTAAAGCATTTTGGACAGTTGGACTGTAATCCTATCTGTGCATTAGCATAATTCATAACATGGCTAGCAGGAGCTGTGCATGAATCAGTGCTGGATAAGGCTCTGTCGAATTTTTCCTTTTCAGCATCATCTGATGTAACAGCACAGCAGTGTGATACTAGCTGCTGTGGGGTCTAGGTGTGATTTATGTTATCTGATTCATAATGACAAGAAAATAATTCAGAACTCCTTCAAATAAAACAGGGCTGGAGGTCAATATCCTCTAATATTTAGAGCAGGCAAGGGGAAGCAAAGGTCTTTCTGGCAATTTACTTTGTGTCCGATCTTGTCATCACATGAGATAAAGAGCGCTGAGAGGGAAGAAACTCCTCTCGTCCTAAAGCAAAATGCAGTATTCAGCATTGTTCAGCTTCCCTTAGTCCAGCAAGACTTTGCTGTTTGCGAAATGACCAGGAGGCTCTTTATGTATGACAAATATGCAGACAGCACTGTGTCAGAAAGAAAAGATGAAGCCCTGGACTCTTTTCTTCTCAGTTTCCATGTTTTGACTTAATACATCGTTGCTTCAGTTCTCCATTTGTATAAAGCCATTGCTGGCACATGGTGCCATAAAATGTACTAAGACTGTAAGAGGATGAGTTGTGACAGTGATGCGAGTCGTATTAGTAGATCAGACCGACAGATGTCTTTTCTTCTGCTGCTGAGATAGAGGTAACAGCTGTATCTATCTATCTATCTATCTATCTTATGCTATGTGTTGACTTTTTAAATTGTGAATTAGATTGTAACACACTAGCTCTAACCAGATAATTTTGCTCAGATAATTTTCCCATTGTTCTACTATATAAAAGGATGAAAGAAAAATAGTTATCAGTCGTAATGACTGTTTTCAGTGCTTTGTTACCCTCTAATGAATGGGGCTGCAGAGACTTGTTACTGTTATTAGGCATAAATAGCATGATGAGCAACTGTTCCATGGTCAGATTATTATAGTTTTTAAAACATGAATTTGTGAAGTATACCGTATTTTTAGTTCATGCATTGGAATGAAGACTTTTGACATCAAAATATATAGTCTCATTTGCTTAAGCTAGTAAAATAATTTTAAAGTGTGATACTGAGGATTTATCTTCTTCTTGATAAATATTCAAAACCTGAAGAGTTTTTATATCTTGCATTCTCTAAATATAAATCAGGATGAAGACACTAGTGTAAAATGCCAGTTCCAAGCATTCTGAAACAAAACCAGCCAACTAATGTGTATTTGCTTTTCTCCCAGCTCAGATCTTCCCTGCTCATTGCTTATCAGTGGAGTCTACATGGAACATAGAAAAAAAAGCTTTAATTATAAAATCAGTTCTTTATTTTTGTTACACAGTAGCACCTGACTGACTAGAAGGTCTTTTTTTGTCACATTGTAGGAGAAATAAAGACCACCAGATAATTACATTGTCTGGGAAAAGTATCTGTGTAGTATGTTACTGTATTTCAGTTTACTACCTTAAACTGTCCCATCATAGCATACGCTTCACATGTATACATACATTATTTCTGTATGTATGTATATATACTTAGATGCAAAACTGTAACAGCTCCAGACCTGGCTTGAAAATAAAGATCTCATGTTAGGTAAGATTCAAATCCATTCATGTGGCCAGCTTGTCAAGGGAGGTTCTTCTGCCCCTCTACTCTACACCGGTGAGGCCTCATCTGGAAAATTGTGAGCAAAACTGGGCTCCCAGTTCAAGGAGGACAGGGAGCTACTGGAGAGGGTACAAAAAAGAGCTATGAAGATGATTAGAGAACTAGAACACTTCCTTCCATTGTATTTGGCCTATTCTTGGGACTGTACCTGTGCTTTTTCTTTCAGACCAGCCGAGAGAGATTTATTTTTTCTCTATGAAAGAATATGTCACGGTAAACCCACACAATAAACCCACAGAACCTGTCACGTGATTTCACAACTTTCTTTTTTCTTTAATGATTAGATCTCAAGCTTGATTCTTTAGAATATTCGGAAAGATTTTGTTGAGTCCCACATGTGGACTTCTCTTTCTTACATATGAGCTCAAACCCACCAAACCTTAGGACATCTGAATGTTTTGCTAGAGGCTGTTTCCTCCAACACTTTACCTTTTTCAGGGTCTTACACCCTCATCCTTGAATAGGAACAGGCTTTGGAAAAGTCATCATCCCTCCCTTTTGCTGCCTGGCTGCTTGCTGTTGAGTGTTTGCTGAGTGCTCCACACAGTGAGTCCCCACCTAACCCTGACGACTGTGTTGATCTCTTTGCCCAAGCAACAGGTGATAGAACAAGGGGGAATGGCCTCAAACTGCCCCAGAGTGGGTCCAGTTTAGACATTAGGAAAAAATTCTTCACTAAAAG
Source organism: Laterallus jamaicensis coturniculus (assembly GCA_022605575.1). NCBI lineage: Eukaryota > Metazoa > Chordata > Aves > Gruiformes > Rallidae > Laterallus > Laterallus jamaicensis. The sequence continues at coordinate 87,498,465 of JAKCOX010000002.1, read as the reverse complement.
GGTTGTTGGGCATTGGAACAGACTGCCCAGAGAGGTGGTTCAGTCACTGATCCTGGCTGTATATAAAAGACGGGTAGATGTGGTGCTCAGGGATATGGTTTAGTAGATGACAGGTATTGTTGGACTCGATGATCTCAAAGGTTTTTTTCAACCTATTGATTCTGTGATTCTGTGATCTCTCTTATGAAGAGAAGCTGAGGGACTTGGGACTTTTTAGCCTAGAGAAGAGAATACTGAGGGGACATCTCATCAATATTTGTAAATACCTGAGGGGTGGATGTCAGGAGGATGGGGTCAGTCTTTTATCAGTGGTGCCCAGTGACAGGACAAGAGGCAATGGGCATAAACTTGAATATAGGAAGCTTCACCTAAACATGAGGAGGAGCTTCTTTACAGTGAGGGTGTCAGAGCACTGGAACAGGTTGTTCAGAGAGTCTCTCTGGAGATACTCAATACCCGCTTGGACACAATCCTGTGCAGCCTGCTCAAGGTAATCTTGCTCTGGTAGGGAGGGGTTGGACTAGAGGATCTTGCAACCATTATCATTCTGTGATTCTCTGATTCTGTCTTGAAGTTATCCTGAAAAACAACCTTACATGAAGCAGCACTATGTGTTCACATATGCCCTGTGGAGTCAGCTTTTCGTATTTTATCTCTGCTGGCAGATTAGACATTCTTCCTCAAAGTCATTCCCTGTGGCCTGTATTTAAACTGTGAAAACAGTAGGAATATCAGCAAGACCTTTTCAGGCCTTTTCCTGCAGGTAATATAGCTCCTGTTGGGCAAACCTTGCCAGGGTGCCTCCATTGTCTCCTATTATTTGACAAGTGTACATGTTGATACTGATGTTTGCCCTGGTTAATAATTCTTATGCAATAAATATTACATTAGGTTTGATACTTTGAAGCACTATGCATCTTGCCAAGTGGAGAATGAGTGAAAATCATGTTTCTGGGATCCTTTGAAGGATCTTTCCCCACTAACCAAACCTTTCTGCCAGGTACTGCAGGACAGTAGTGTCACACCTCTGTTGGCAAACCAGAGGGCTGGAGCTGTGCCATTAAGCCCCTCAATCTCCTGCAGTGACACTGCTGTGCAAGTCAATAGTGCCTGCACTGAATGCTTTTGCAGCTGCAGACCACAAAGCTGTATTTTCAGATTTTGGGATGTGGGAGAAACAGAGCAGAGTCTAGAGCAGGAATTGGTTGGCACATCTTTCCTAACATCACAGAAATGACAGTTGGAAAGTAAAGGACTTGCCTCTGGCAACCTTATTTTGCTCAAGATGACAGAAGATGGCCCCATCAAGCCTATCAAAACATGAACTGAAAAAAGTGCATGATGTTCAGTCTTGAGAGTACTCCCCTGCCAAATGCACTGGCCTCCACAAACTGCTTAAATACCTTTTTTCTTCTCTTACCTAAACTCCGAGGCTAAACTTGGGTAGACAGTTGCAGGAGGAAGGTAAGGAGTTATAGCTTTGGCACTCCTGTTTTTTTGTTTTGTCTTTTGTATGGTTTCTGGCCTGAGGCATTGTCTTCTCCTTCAGCTCCCAGTCACTGGCTTTGCTACTTAACCAGACCTAGCTGTTAGAAAAGGCTCTTTGCTCCAGCATAGTTCAGACTCAAGGATGTATTTCTACTTTTCTTAAAGGGATGCATCCTCTATGGTCTGTGCAGATCTACTTAGTCTCAGGCACGCTGCAAGCTCAGTGACTTTCTTATACTGGACTCATTTAGGAAGCAAACAGCAAGAAGCATGGTTACCTGCTTCATTAATTCTGCAGACCTCTGCACTGCTCCTTCTTGAGAGAAGTTAGCATATGCTACTCTTCATAAGTAAAAACAGAGGTTGTAAATAATCTCTGAAACATGTAGCCAAGTACATGGCTTCCCACACACAGAGCTTCCCACACTGAATATATTGCCCTACATGTTGCATTTCCTGTTAAGCAGCGCGGACAATAGGATCTGGTTGGCATGTCTTCGACTGCAGGTTTATCCAGTGACTTACGATGATTTTTACTTTCTTCCCCTGAAAGCTTTCTGGAAGTGTAAGAGGTGTGTTTCAGCACCAAACTGCTACTGTCTGCACAGATCAGTCTCCCCAAAGCTATACTTTGTCTAAAGCTGTGCAGAATCCAGTTCACTCGATGGTCACAGCATAGACTTCAGTTGAAAACATTTTCAATCTGAAAGAAAACCAAACAAACACCAAATGAAAACAAGGAGAGAAAAAAAGCAAGACTTGAAATTGCTGCAGATAAGCAAGATCCTTCATCAGAGACAGCTGACAAACCTGTTTTCCCTTGTTTGCACAAGAAAAGTGTTTAATTTCCTCAGCTTTCTGGATCCTCCTCAACTTTCTATTCTCTCCTCCACTTTCATACATATGTCTGTGTGAAAAACAAAGTGGGCTTCCCGGATTCTACTTGTTAACACGGAATCCTTAATTGCCCCCATCCAAATCTTTGCATGAGAATCAAGAAATCTTCTTGGTGAAAGAAGATGAGGATGGGGAAATTTTGCAGGTGGAGAAACCAAGACACAGATGCTGAATTTTTCAGGGCCTTGTGCTTGTTTGCTTTGGGAAGAGGAAATGGAATCAAAGGGACACAGGGTATTTAAAGGTTTCAGCCCTGACCTAGTTCTGCTCTGCTCCACTGCACTGAGGAATCAGGCCAACCCTGGCCATCCTTGAGCAATTTTATCTTGCCTAAATCCTTTTATTCCCAGGCATCCACCTGTTCCTCAAAAGCATGACACACTGTACTACCCTGTACATTTTAAATCTGGGTGTGGACTGTGCAGCTCAGTTTTCCTACAATTGTAAGTGTAGCTGGCACCTGCTTATGGGCAGCTTAGATTTGAAATGGCCACAAATGTAAACCTGGGTAGCAAAGTTCATGACTTGCTTTTTTTTTTTCTGCTCCATCTCATTTGCAAATAAATTAATCTGTAGAAAGAAAATGGAATATTTATGCAGGAAAAAGCTATTGCTTCCATAATATCTTTATTAAAGGTATACTGGTTTGTGTTTTTTCCCTCTAAGAACTGTTGCATGATAACTGGATTATTTTTCCCTTGAATTTTCCTTTATTTTTTATTGTTTGTAATATAAATGCAAAGATAAACCTCCACTTTGGTATGCCATTCTCCTGAGCTACCAGCTAAGCCCCATAAGAAAAAAATGGACTATTTCTAGAGTCAAACTTTAAAAGAATCCCTCCAAAACCAAAATGCAAAAAAAAAATTAAAAATCCCACACCGTTACTAAATAAATACCACTCCATGACTTAGCCTGCTTTAAAGTTTACTCTAATTAAGAGAGTTCAAAACAGATGAACCAGCATTTTTCAGCAAACAAAATAATCTGAAATTGCAAAACAAATTCTCCCTTTGACTCTGTTTGGGATCTAGGGAGAAATATTGGATTTCATTGCAAATTTTATTTTATTAAATGTTATTAGTTTTACACAGGAAGCTCAAAACATTTTACAGTCCCTGATTAGAATCTTAGTGAAATTCCTTGTGTAAGAGAGAAACATGTCTAGGGGAGCATAACCTGTAAATATTATTAGTATATATATATTGAATGTATTATTCTCAAAACAAGATAATACAACATCCATATACACAATAACCATGTGCCAGCAGTAATTTGCCAAATGCTGGTTCAATGTTTTGAGTTAACACTGAAGGAAATCGCTGTTGTCCATTACATCTTTCCTGTTCTGTGGGAGTTAGAATGAAGCTCCTGATGAAATGTAAATGGTGCTGTCACTGGTGGATGTGAGGGTTTGATTCTGATGTGTGTTATTTCTGTGGGACTTATTTATATCTTTTTGTGGTTTAAATCAGTAATAGTTTCTGCATAAAGGACTGAGGGGAAAAGAATCAATTTATCCATAAGATCTGGTCTACATGGGTTGCAAGTTCATTTTCTTAAATTCCACTCTTAGTGTAGTCAAAATATTATAGTTTCTTGCAATTAGAAATGTCAATATTATGTTGTTGGTTTTTTTTAATTTGTCTTCTTACCATTTGACCATTTCATATAATTCAAGACCCTTTTTTTCCCCAGAGTCAGAAGATCCTGTACCTGTTAGGTTTTTTGCCCTGTTCTGCTGAAAACTACAATTTGTGAAGAAATTAAGTTTTGCTTACCAAAAAATCCCAACCAAACAAATAACAACAAAAAAATCCCCAACCCAATAAACCCACAGAAAAACCACCCTCAAATTTGAAATTAATAAAAAAATTTTAAAATGTTATTTCATTTTATGACACGTTAATCTTAGCATGAATTATATATTTAATCTGACCTAAAGCATTTTTTAATTACTACAATAACACATCTGAATGACCATTTATCAAGGCCAATGTAATTCTTATGCTAGAGAGATTTGTCATCTCGTTTATATGTTTGTGGATTATTCACAGCAGATATGAAACAGGGAGTGATTATTTAATACTTTATGCTGTAAAAGAACTAAGAGGTGCCACCTTCAGTTCTCCAACAGCCGGTTCAAAACAAACAGGAAGTGAAGCATATATTACAACATACAATTCATTCTAACAGAGGCACAGATACAGATTCATAGAAGAGAACTGCTGTTAATAATTGCCTGGATATAACCTCTGAAGCAGAAAGTTCTTTAATTTTGATTTCTGATATCTTACAGGCTGTATCATAGGGAAAAATGGGCTTTTCAAGGAAGTGTCCTAAAGTATGTGTCCTTAGATGACTGCTATAAGAGCTATGAGTCTCCTCTGAAAGATAAAGATCTCTCATGGGTGCTGACCATCTCAAGAAAAAGAAAAAAAAAAATCACTGAAAATACTAATACTTCTGCACACATCTTCATCCTCTCTGACACGTACACATTACCTCTTTTGACCTTTTTTATCCTGCCTCTAAATAAAAGCTATAGATAATGTACAAGATGAGGATCTAAATGTTGCTGTTAGATCAGTGCTTTTAAGTAGACAGTCCACATGGACACGAAAATAACCAAGGTTTGAGATTCATACAAATATGCATAGTTGCACAAGTGACTGGAAAAAAATAACAGAAAACAAAATTGATGCAGCAAATTGACCTATTATTGCTCATAAAAATTGTTTTCAAATATTATGTACTTCAGAAAGCATTAGGGGAACCTCAACAGTTTGCAAGCCTTCAGTTAAACTTGCCCTGAACACACAGAAAACATTTTGGCAGGTTTCCCAAAAACGGTTTTGGTTTTGCAGTGCTATTGAAATCAATTTCCATAAACCAAACAGATTAAAATCCCTTCTTTGCTCTAAAAGCAAAAGATAAATAAATAAAGCTTTTAAAAATGCTTAACTCTCCCTTAAAACCTTTGAAAGCTTTGCTAATATTCAAATGAGGAGTTTTTCATATGCAGGCGACATTTGTTAAGCTTCTCTCTCTGATACCACAGCAATCATTTTTCATTTCTGCTTCCTGAGCCTTTCCAGCAGACCAGGGAGACAACATCATCCAATAACAGCTGCAATTATTCAGAGCAGTGTTTATCTCTTGCCTGTTTGTAATTGCTTTAGTTTATTTATTTATTTTTATCTTAAATGTTGCACGTAGGAAATATATGGGAAGACTTCATGCTGCTTAGAAGCAACCAGCTGGAAATTCACTGCATCACATAAATTAATATGTGTACATAAGCTTGGCCAGATATATCCTAAGGTCTTCTACACCATCCTCCCCCTCATCAGATGTCCTTTTTGTTAGTGTATGAATGTTATGGGATATAACAAGTAGTAGTTTTGACTTTGAAGTAAGGCAGGGATTTGCGTTTAACCTTCTGAAACTGATCCAAATCCTAATTTTGCTCAAGATTCTTTTTTTGATGTTGCACATATCATTGGATTCCCCTGCACATCAGAACCTCACCCATTATTTGGGTGATAACAAGTATTGCTGCACCTCTCTCTTGTCTTGTGTCCTTCGTATAAGCAGCCTTTCTTCTGTTGCTGTCTTTCTGTACAGCAGCCAAGACTCTGATCTCTCCTTAAAAACTGAATCAAGTGTAGATATTCATGAAGGATGCCTGATCTGAGCCTATATGCTTTTCAAGAACACTTTTTGAAAGCTTCAGTGTTGCTTGCATCACCATTTAGACTCAGTAACTTGGCTTATTTTAGAGCAGCCTGATTTCTCTCTTGAAATCTTTATGTAGTTTATGTACAGCACATGGTATCACAGGGACTAACACTGAAGTTTATCTCACCTAACTTCAGTTCTTTATGAGGCAGTCATCCTAGCCTCCTTTATAGTCCACAATAAAAATAAGCAATTTGAGGTTGAAATTCATCTGACCTATTTGATATCACTACTTCAGAAAGAGGTGAGTCATATCTTGGCAATGACGATTCCTCTGCAGCGAATGTAGGTAACCTGCATCATACAGACATTTCCTCAAATAAATCCAGAGTAAGAGCCCTAGCTTATGCATCAGGACTCCTATGCTGAATAAACTCCAAATGAGATTTTCAACTCTTAATGAGTTCTTGCTATAAGGTAGAAGATACACAGATACAATCAGAAGGGAACACTGTGACTATAATGGACTGTACCAAGAGATAATGACCTCAGCACTAAATTCTCACTTAATTTCTGTGAGGTTTTTGAAGGAGAATTTGCATAACAGCAAATTTTTGTTGCACGTGAATATGGGAGAAAAATCTCAAATGAATGGACTGCACTCAGCAAAAGGAAATGGCAGCTTTTGGGCTGAAGTCTTGTCATTTTGGTGCTAGAAGCTTATGTCACTGGGGCAGTGAGAAGTTGGAACTACCAACGTCTGATAAGAGATTGGGAAGAGCTATAAAGGACATTGAAAGTGAAGACAAATCATGCACAATTTGAAGAGGAAAGATGATATGGTTGAAATCAGAAAGAAAGTCGGGTTCAAACCTGATGCAAACCAATGAGAAGTTGGATGAAAGAATTCTGTGTCGATAGAGGGAAAGATTATATTGTTGAGATGTTATGCTGGAAAAAGAACTGTAAGACAAGAGAGAAATGACTGAATGAAAGATAAAACTCAAGCCACGAGGTTGAATGCCAAAAATGCAAACTCCATTCAAGTTCATTTGAGCTAGTGCATACTGTATAATGTTGATTTTGAAAGGGGAACATGTGGACATAGTCTTGTTTAACAATATTTCTCTGATTGTTCTTATTTTTGCTTCTTTTAGTTTTGCTCGTCCGGGGAAAGGTTCGTGGCTTGGTAAAGGCAACCTGGAGGCGGGACCAGACCAGTCCAGTATGTCATTAGAAAATCTAGTGTTTGGAGCTGGCTATTGCAAACCCACTTCTTCAGAGGTAAGGATGAGCAGTGATGTCTTACTTCCGTTTGGCCACACAGAGTGTCAACATTATCTATGAAGAACATGCCTTGGTTTATATTGCTAGCAGAGGGATTTTTTCTTTTTTTGGAAGAACCTTTCAAATGTTTCTGAATGACCCACCTGGCAGTTGGATACACACTGACTGTTCAGGCCCCAACTATATAAACCATTTCAGAAAAGTCCAAGATATGTGAATATACCCCTGATTGCCAATGGCACTACCAGTTTTCTGCTGTACAGTGAAATTAATTACTCAGTAAGAGATCCTTGATTTCAGGTGTTTTGTTTGACAGTCAGAGGACTTGAGTCATTATTAAGGATCTTGTAATGGAAGGGTCTGTGCCTGGAGTACTGAGTATTCTGTGTGTTAGTGATGGGGTGTTATGCACATTGCCTTACTCAGTGCAGCTTAGTGTATGCCTTTGATCATAGTATTTGCTGCAGGTGAAGGGAAAAGCTTGTTCTGCAATTTTTTGTACAAAGTTGTTTTCTTGGAAAATAGTAATTAATTAAGTTTATTGTTTTTGTTTGTTTTTTAAAGTACTAGCTTTGAAGCAGTTTTTTGCCACAAATGTTTCCTCATATCTAGAAACTCAACTCAGAATATTGGAATCATCAGCTTGCTAGGAAACCCTGATTCAAAGGTTCTGATTAACATGCTGCCCTCAGCTTCCCTCAACCTTTCCTGTTGAAGCTGTTCTGTTCTGCATAAATATGAAAAACATTCTAGCCTAGAGCAGCTGGTGCAGAAGAACTACCAGGGAATTAGGCTGAGAGAATGTTTGGCCTGAGGCTGCTATCCGAACCACTGGGTCATTGTATGCTTTTGGCAAACAAACTGACCTCAACCTCAGCCTCACTGGTAGGTAGTCACATCATATAAATTTAAATAATTGGATTCAAGTGTTTGTCTTTGTAGACTAATCTCTGTACATCACAGTGCATCACGCAAGAGAGAGGCTTCCTTAGGGAGTGGTTCCTACTTTTAATTATCCTCTAGATAAATCTCTACAGTAAGAAGATAAATGAAAAGGCTAATTCTCCACTTCCATTTTTCCTTTTACTCTCCATGGAAAAACCTTAGTCTGCTGTGATTAGGAAAACTTATTTCCTTCCCAAATGTTTTCTGTAGCTGCAAACTTTCTTTCCTACCAATCTCTGTTGACTAATCTTTGATAATAGGGGGGGGGGTTCTTCTCCTTTTTTAAAATTTTTTAAATGACAGCGTAATTATTATCCTAGCAGGTGACCTATTAAATACCAAAATGAAAGTACTCTACCATGGATGGGATTTAGCACTCTAATACCCTGCAGGTCATCAGAACATCTCACACCAAAAAATCATAAATACAATGCTGCACACTCTACTTCCACATGGTCAGATGTGCATTTGCTTAGCTTCAGAAACCTCTGTAAGTCATGACATCTGTTCTTGATCTGAGCATTTTAATTTAATAAACTGTCATGGCCTTTTTGCATATGCTATCCATGATGTATCATAACGAGCAAAGACTGTTTCTCTTGGTTTAAAATAAAAAAGTAAAAAAATCAGAGATAAAGAAGAAATTGCTGTGGGGGTAAACCTAACTCCAAGCCAGGGCCCTGTGACTGCTGGTTTATGTGGAGTTTATATCAAGCCATAAGGGTTTGAATGAAGAGGAGTAATGCTATTTCTTAGAGTGCTGCAGTGCTTTGCACTGAATCAAGTTTATTTCTCATTACAGCTTTGCAGATTCTATTCCAGGTCATTTGAATGTGTTTGTTAAATGTATCTTCAACTGAACTGTAGAATTGTCCAAGTTTGGGGAATTTTGCAATCACCATCATTGAGCATGACAATGAATCCTACCCTTTTCATTAGACTGAAACTGAAGAACTGTCTACTCACGCTATATGTATTTTTGGTTGGATCTTGACAACTGCATATCCAATTTAGTAACTTTTGAATACTTATAACTCAACATACACTACACTTTTCTATTTGTTTCATTTGTAATCTACTCTGATTTGATGGAACTGACTAAATCTTTGACAGTATATTTAATATATCTTGTCTTCCAAGACAGACAAAGCTTCACATGGCAGCAGGACCTCAGAAAATTAATTTAAAAGAGACTTTGGTTCCTTTTTATGTTATAGAATGCTGTGAAACAGTTAATGATGGTCTGTCCTGTTTTTTTCATTTTTGTTTTCATGTTTGAAAAGCTAAGTTTGGATTCTTCTACTTTTCATGTACTTTTCTGTGTTTTCCTTGGTCTGAGAAGTGTCCAGGCTTAAACTCTTAAGATGTCTCTCCTGGGCAAATGTCTTCTGTGTGATGTATTTTCTAGGGAACTGAATCTGATTATTCATTTCTCTGTAAGAGTACAAACAAATGGTATTTCCCTTACCTGAGGGTTACCTATTGTGAGTTAACCAGAAAGAGCTTCCCTCCCTCTACAGCTGCAGCCAGATTTTTTTTTTCAGAATACTTCCATTTGAGCAGAAGCTTGCAATAGGTAGGAATTCTAAATCACTCCTATTACACCCTCTTCCTCAAGTCTACGATATGCATGGCTTAAGCCCCCAGAAAATTAGTGGTTCATTATGTATGAGACATGTAATAACTCCACCATTTATTAAATTTCATTGTCCTAAATTCTACAAAGCCATGGAGCCAACTGGCTCACACAAGTAAACTTTGCCCCCACTAGTGTAATCACACTCAGTGGATGGACTAGTGGCATGGTGCATTTGGTTTATGTGGCAAAGTTTTGGTAGAGGAATGGGATAAGAGCAGAGGAGTCTTCTGTGAGAAGACACCAGAAGCTGCCCCATGTTAGAGGGAACCAGTTCCTTGTAGCTCCTAGATGGACCTGCTGGCCCAAGTTGAGCCCAGCAGTGATGTTGGTAGCACCTCTGTGGTAATGTATTTAAGAAAGGGTAGAGAGCATTGTGCAACAGCTGTGAGAAGGAAGAGTGAGAAAATGTAAGAAACAACTATGCAGGCACTAAGGTCAGTAAAGGGAGAGAGGAGGTGTTCCAGGTACCAGAGCAGAGATTTCCCTTCAGTCTGTGGTGAAGACCATGATGATGAAAATTGTCCCACTGCAGCCCATGGAGGACCCCACACTCAAGCAAGTGGCTGTGCCCTTAAGGAGGGTGGTTTTATGTTTGCTCTTATTTCCCATTCTAGTCTGTTTAATTGGTAATAAATGAAATTAATTTCCCCAAGTAGAGTGTTCCAGCCACGATGGTAATTGGTAAGTAGTCTCCCTGCCCTGATCTTGACCCACAAGCCATTCATTATATCTTTCTCCTTCTAACACGTTGAAGAAAAGAAGTGATTGAGTGGCTTGGTAGGCACCTGGCAGTCAGCCCAAGTCAACCAGGTCACATGTGGTTCAGACAAGATTTGAACATACAGCTGCAGTAGAGCAGTGGCTGGATTTACAGTACTGCTAAGCCCTCAGGAAAGCCAGAATTCTGCCAAAACCTGATGTTAATGCTACTAAGACATGTTTTCCAGACATCTGTTTGATACAAAATAGAGTACTCTTACCTTGACATATCATCACTAGATCACACATCCCATTCTTTACCTCTTTCATCCTTACAAAACAGGTGCATCAGAGAGCTAATTTTCTTTTTAGGCACAGAAATTGTCTGTGAAAGTTCTAGTCTAGTTTATGTAGCTAATTTGCTTTTTCCTTACTGAAAATGCAAGTGACTAAAGAAAGTGCCAATCAATCATCAGTTCCTCTTGTTACTTCCTGAGCTGATCTTCTTTGTCTGGGCTGCTGAGGTGCCACAGCTTAATGATGGATCCTGAAGGCTCCTCATTTTGCACTTCTGACTTCTCAGTGCAGAGACTAATTAGATGCCAGCGGCTTTGGACTGTACATGTACTTTTTCCCCATCTCTCCCCAAGCAACTTCTGAACACAACTGACAGTTTCCTCATCTCCTGGCTTAGCACAGTAGTTACAATAATTAATCCTATTTAAGCCTTGGTGATTTTTTTAACTCTTCCACTCTCTTCCCAGTCATCTACCCAGCAAAGAGGGATCTTTGCTTTCTCCATTCCTCCTTCTCTCCCTCTCACATTTTTCCTTTTGATCTATGCAACACGTTTCCTTTGAAGAACAATTAAGGTAACAGATCATTCTTATTGAAATAGATTTTTTTTGCCAGAGAAATATGAAAGGAAATGTTTTTGTGGACAAATAAACTAACAGAGAACAATCTACAGAATAATAATTAAAAAAAGGTGCTAGTACTCTCTAAAGCTCTCTTCACCAGTGCTCACAGGGAATATATATCACAGTAGATTAACAATATATTCAAAATAGGATCATATCTACAGCATGCTTGGGAGATGTGGTGCGTTGAAGGAGACTTACGATCTGTGTATGACTGGCTTCCCTCAGCAGCATCTCAATCCCCCTTTGGGTCTGCTAAATTGCTTTTCCCTGTGAGGAACTTCAAGGGGTTATTTCAGATGTTACAAGGTCTGTATCTAAAAGTTACAGTGACTCATGCTTTCAGGTGATCTCAGCAGACATAAGAACTGCACTGAAAAATATCTGCAGATCCTGCATCTACAATAAAATAAAATGTTCCTTGTAGAAGTGAGAACTGAATGGTCACTTACACTTCAGGAGGTTTATGCCTTACCCTGTACCATGCACCTCTTTTGTATCCTCTGTTGTCAGGCTGTTTTAATGTCTTTGTATTGTGCATCACATGCCTGCTGTGTTATAATCAAATTGAATCAATGACATACTGCGGGTTATTAATAAACTGTACTCACAGTAATCTTATTTTCATTTGGATAGCAGTTGCACTGCAGATAAATTGACTTCGAAGTAATCAGATTGATTAATCATATGACTTGCCATTAATAAGGCACTAGTGTTTGATAAGAAGTGTTCTTCTTCCACCTAGCATTGATCTAGCGATCCCAGCAGACATAAAGTTTATTCCCAGCATAATACAGGAACTGGGAGTGTCATTCAAATAAAAGTGTTGATAATAAGAGTTCTTTTCCAAAGGCAGTTTGCTAATATTTTCATCTTTTGAGAAACATATGAAAACTAGGCTGTTTCAGCCTAAAACCAAAACATTACTCAAACCCACATTTTTATGTCACATAGGAATCATCTGTGTTTTCTTCTTCTGGACATTTATTGCTCTTTGTCAATGATAATTCACTTTTCAACTCTTGAAAAAGGAAGATTGTGCATCAGAGAATAGCTCATCTAGAATCCATTGTGGGAATTGTAATATGCTCTGAAATCCCAGTTAGCTGGGAAAAGAGGAATACATAGCTGCAAACTCCTTAGTCATACTCCATTCACCACAACTCTTTGGGCCCAGCCAGGTTTTTATCCAATGAAGGATACACTCATCCAAGCCATGAGAAGCCAGTTGCACCAGCAGAGTGCTGTGAGAATGTGTTAAAGGCTTTCATCAAGTCCAGGTAGACAAGACCCACAGCCTGTCCCTCATGCACCAAATGGGCCATCACCTTGCTATAGAAGGAGATGAGGTTGGTCAAGCAGGACCTGTCTTTCATGAACTCATGCTGATTCAGCCTGGACACCTGGTTATCCTGCATGTCCTGCGTGATGGCAGTCAAGATGATCTGCTCCATAACCTTCCCTGGCACCAAGGTCAGACTGACAGACCCATAGTTCATTGGATCCTCTTTCTGGCTCTTCCTGTAGACAGGTATCACATTTGCTCACATCCATTCAGCTGGGACCATCTTGATTTGACAGGACTGCTGATAAATGATAGAGAGTGGCTGAGTGAGCACTTCTGCTATCTCCTGCAGTACTCTTGGGAGTTCTTCATCTCTCTTTAGATATAGGAATGTGAAAGTAACAGTTTCTATTATCCTTTTTTGTATTTATTGGCACAGAAGGCATCTTTCTAACTTAATTCCCTTCCCTTTCCTTTTCATTTTTTCAGGGGTTCTGCTGTGTTCTGACCCCAAAACAGAGCTGTATGAGAAATACAAAGAGACAGACACACACAAAGAGAAAGGGAGAGGTGAGGATAGGGAAGGGCTGAGAGGAGGGGTACAGGTGAGGGAAGACAAGGCAAGGAAAAAAAATTTTTAGCTTTGCAGAAGACTAAAACTCCACTTTTCCTGTAAAGAAAAGGCAATGTATATTTTTATAATTTTCCCTTTGCAGCTAGCACAGGTTCTCTATCTCTTACTACAAAAAAGGGACCTAATGTTTCTAGATCATCAGGAAGTTGCCAAGCCTTTTTAATTTTTTTTTCCTTTTTTGGTCTTAACTGTGTACCAAGGGAGATGTTTTACAAACAATGCCTGATTATTTGAAAAGGCATAGTTAAGATTCTGATTTTACCAATTTATAACTTGAACATATAAGATAGCTAGTATATGTTTAACATTTTTTTAAGTCAAATTAAAAAAAAAAAAAGCTTTTACTTATAATTACTGCATATAACTAATTGGGACTGCAGAAGTGTAGTTTACATCAGAATGTCATCTAGAATTGTTAATTTTACATGGAAATGGCTTTATTTTTGGTCTCAGTCTTCTCTGCTTTGGAGTGAGCCTAGTATAGAAAGCAAATCCTTCATGTGTTAGCATGTGTTTGTAATGGGTGGTTTTAAAGGAACAGGACTCTTCCTTATGCAAATAGTGATTAGTTGTGGTTAGGACTCCACCAGATGTCCAATATATAATTATTCTGAAATAGTAAGAGAGCTGCTATACTGTTCTTTATAAGGTATAATGACAAGTATCTTTAATCAGTGTGTTCAGGGCACCATTTGTGATAATTACTGATGAAGTCTTTAATCTTCAGTTGCCTGAAGATAAATCGCTGATCTTTAGAAAGAACTAAATGATTTCCTAGCTGTAGCAGAAAACATGGTAACTCATAATGTGACAATAACTGGTTTCTTTAATCATTGGCATAGTTCTTTCCTGTGGCTCTTGCTTTGTGATCTGACATATGCAGGGTACAGTATGACAATGATCTACATTATGATAGAGTTCAAAACTGAGATTAATTTGGGATTAGGACTAAAACATTATGTTGATATAGCTTTGCTGTCTTTTCACTGTGGGTGTTCAATTAAAATGTCATGGAGATTCTTTTGAAACTCCAGACAGGACAGTGATGGAGGCTTCTTCTGGAGAAAATCCTCTGGAGTTGCTCATATTGGACTGTGTCATGGTTTTGCCCCAGCTGAGAGCTGAGCACCATGCAGCCTCTCTGTCTAAGAGGGTGTGTGTGGGGAACTGGGAGGAGATAAAAAAGAAACTCAAAAAAAAAACCCCAACCAAACCTCACGGGTTGGGATAAAAACAGTTTACTGGGACAGCAGAGAAAGAGATAAAACAATGATAAGACTTCATAGCAAAATATACAAAACTGGTGATACACAAATGCAGTTTCTTATCGAACCTCACAACTCAGGTCATACAGCTCAGAGCTGTCACCAAACTAGACCACCCCCAAAATCATACATCCTGGAGCCATGCCCCACTTCCCTCACCAGCCTCCCTTTATGCTGAGCATGATGTAATTAGTGTGGAATACCCTCTTTGGCCTGTTTGGGTCAGCTGTCCTGGCTGTGTCCCCTCCCACCTCCCTTGGGTGACCCCAACCTTCTCAATCACAGGGCAATATGAACTGAAAAGTCCTTGACTGCTCAGCAACAACTAAAACATCCATGTGTTATCAGCACTGCTCTCATCCTAACTCCCAAACATGGCATTCCACTGGCTGTTAGAAAGGAAATTAACTCTATCCTGGCCGAAACCAGGTCAGATTGATAATTGGTTCCTTTTGAAAATCAATATAATTTGCATAGGATGTTCCACTTTTCATTCCCCCCTATTTTTCAGCTATGCTAATGTATTGGAAAGAATCTGGCTGCTGTATTCTCTTTACAAAACTCCCTGTTTCTCTGCATACCATTGTGAAAAAGTCAATCATACATAGACTTGTATAATTGAAAATAAGGGAGGTTTATGGCTAATTTAGAGTAGTTGTGAATAGAGCGGTACAAGACAGAATAAACTACTACTGCAGTTATATACTGAAGAACTTATTTGACTCCCATCACCACAATTTCTCACTTTGGGTCTGAAATCCACTTACAAATACGCTGGGTTTGTGCAGTCATTCACTTGACCAACAGTCTTTCAATTACATTTTTCCCTTTCTATAGATTTCAGCATTGATTTTTGTGGAAGTTAATAGGAGGGGCCTTGGGACAGACAGTTCTTTCTTTTTTCCCCTGAAATGGAATGTACAAGCAGTGGGAACAGCCTTTCTACTCTTCACTTTAGGAAGTGGACTTGGATGCTCTCTACCTCATGATTGAGTGGTCTATGATTCAGTTTTTCTTTCTTCTCAGCACTTTTTTTCCCAGTGGTACTTTGTTGAAAAATTATCTTCATATGCCCTAAAGAACACTACAAAAATTTCCACTGACTGATGATGAGAGAGTTCTTGAAAGGAGACCTAATCAACTCTCATAGCTTCTGAGCTGATGGCCTTTCCAATCGGAGCACAAATGCCAACAACAGCACAGTCAAGATCCATCATCTGGAAGCTAACCCTCTGCTATTGGCAAGTGTCCCAGACAGCAGCTCAGGGACGGGAGAATGAGAAAAGAGATTCACTCTTTTTCCAACCACTTTGTCATGTTTTGTGGAAACAAATCTTCAAGTGACAGCAAGAGCCTGTACCTCTGTTCAAAGCTGTCATGCCAATCATAATGTCCCAAGAAGCAGTTTCACAGCTAATATGAATTATAAGTTATGGTGTGGTGCTTGGGTGGAATGCTTAGAAGTGCAGACCCAGGAACATCAGCTTGTTCACAAACAACTGCCTTTGCTTCAATGATCTCAAAGTTCTCTGAGGGTCAGACAAGTTTCATCAGTCTGACAAATAGAAAAAATTGGCTAAGAGAGTAGAGATCACAGAATCACAAGGTTGGAAAAGACCTTTAAGATCATCAAGTTCAATCATTCCTGTTCTATGCTAAACCATATCCCTAAGTACCTCATCTACCCTTTTTTTAAACAGATCCAGGGATGGTGATTCTACCCCCTCCCTGGGCAGCCTGTGCCAGGCCCTTACAGCTCTTTCAGTGAAAAATTTTTTCCTAACATCCAATCTGACCCTGCCCTGGCACAGCTTTGTGCCATTCCCCCTTGTCCTATCTCCTGTCACCTGGCTGAAGAGACCATTGCCCACCTCTCTACAACCTCCCTTCAGGTAGGTGTAGGCAGTGATAAGAATCATAGAATCATAGAATGATAGAATCATAGAATGATAGAATCATAGAATGATAGAATGATAGAATCATAGAATCATAGAATCATAGAATCATAGAATCATAGAATCATAGAATCATAGAATCATAGAATCATAGAATGGCAAGGGTTGGAAGGGACCCCAAGAATCATAAAGCTCCAACCCCCCTGTCACAGGCAGGGACACCAATCTCAGGCCTGGAGCTACACAAGGTTGCCCAGGGCCCCATCCAACCTGCCCTTGAACACTTCCAGGGATGGGGCATCCACCACCTCTCTGGGCAGCCTGTTCCAGGACCTCACCACTCTTTCTGTAAAAAAATTCCCCCTAATATCTAATATAAACCTTCCCTCCTTCAGCTTTAAACCATTCCCCCTTGTCCTGCCATTGTCTGCCCTTTTAAAAAGTTGATTCCCCTCCTGTTTGTATGCTCCCGCAGCCTTCTCTTCTCCAGGCTGAACAAGCCCAGCTCCCTCAGCCTCTCCTTGTAGGGCAGGTGCTCCAGCCCTCTAATCATCCTTGTGGCACTCCTCTGAACCCTCTCCAACAGTTCTGCATCCTTCTTGTATTGGGGGCCCCAGCTCTGGACACAGGACTCCAGGTGGGTCCTCACGAGGGCAGAGTAGAGAGGGACAATCCCCTCCCTGTCCCTGCTGGCCACCCCTCTTCTGATGGAGCCCAGGATACCATTGGCCTTGCGAGCTGCAAGAGCACACTGCTGGCTCATGTGAAGTTTCTCATCCACTATGACACCCAGGTCCTTCTCAGCAGGGCTACTCTCAAGGAGCTCTTCTCCCAGTCTGTATCTATGTCTGGAGTCTCCCCTCAGCCTCCTCTTCTCCAGGCTAAACACCCCCAGCTCCCTGAGCTGTTCCTTATAGGATTTTCCCTCCAGCCCCTTCCCCAGCCTGGTTGCCCTTCTCTTGACTCACTCCAGGACCTCAATGTCCTTCTTATGGTGAGGAGCCCAGAACTGGACACAGCACTCGAGGTGTAGCCTCACCGATGCTGAGTACAGGGGCACAATCACCTCCCTAGACCTACTGGCCACACTATTTTTGATACAAGCCAGATGGGTCAGTGTTTTATAATTCTCAAATGTATTGTCAGACTGATGTGAATGACATTAGACAAAAGTTTAGTGAGTACAAGTAAAACATTTTTTGAAGCTTCATGGCAAGGTAAAAATAATTTTAGAAGCTCTTCTGTACAGGAATAATTTCTGAAGTTGATTTGACTTAATCACATGTTCAGAGTCTGTACTGGAGTGTTTTGAAAAGCAGAAATAAAGATCAGGTAGAATTAGATAATGCTGGTAGGAAGCCCTCTGCATAACCAAGAAAGGCATGAGATTGTTCTGTCAGATATATGAGTATTTGGATGAAAATCTGGGTCTAAAGATGTGGCTTTGGGCAACATTTCTCTCTGAGAGAGCTGGGTCTGTTTAGCCTACAGAGAAGACTGAGAGAGGATCTCCTCAACACTTACAAATACCTGAAGGGTGGGTGTCTAGAGGAAGGGAGCAGACTCTTTTCAGTAATCCTTAGTGACAGGATGAGGGGAAATGGGCTCAAGCTAGAGCACAGGAAGTTCCATCTCCATATGAAATCTTTACTGTGAGAGTGACAGAGCACTAGAACAGGCTGCCAAGAGAGGCTGTGGAGTCTCCTCTGGAAATATTCAAGACCCATCTGGATGCAATCCTGTGAAATGTGGTCTAGGTAGTCTTGCTCTAGCGGGGGGATTGGACTAGATGATCTCCAGAGGTCCCTTCCAACCCCTATGAATCTGTGAATGTGTGAATCTGTGAAAATCTGACCTAGTGGAGAGTGTCCCTGCCTGTGGCCACAGAATCTTTAAGGTTCCTTCCAACCCAAACCAGGATTCTATGATTATATTTATTGAAGGTAAATCAGGGACAATCAGAGGCAAATGAGATTGCACTATTTCTTTGACTAGCATAATCCTTGAGCAATCAAGCTTCCAGTCAGTCTGGTTTTACAATAGAATTTTCTTCTACTGTTCCCAGCTTTGTAGTATTACGTTTGAATAGGGACTGGTGCATTCATGTTGTCTGTGCAGTCAGTCATTATGTTATCCCATGATAGCTGGGTGTTGCTCATTGGTAATCTCTGGTTTCTAGTAAACCAGATAAGGTCGACTGCATATTCCCATCACTTTTCCTCCTTGTCATATTCATAGAGTCATAGAATGGTTTGCATTGGAAGGAACTTTTAAAGTTCATCTAGTAAAACCACTCCATGCAATGATCAGGGACATATTCAACTAGATTGGATTGTTCAGAGACACATCCAACTGAACTTGAATGTTTCCAGGGATGCAGCTTCTACAGTCTTTACGGGCAATGTGTTCCAGTGTTTCACCACCCTCATTGTAAAAAGTTTCTTCCTTATATCTAGTCTGAATCTCCCTTCTCTTTGTTTAAAACTATTACCTCTTGAGGTCACTTCCAACCACTACAATTCTGTGCTTCTGTGATCACTTGTCCTATCACTACAAGCCCTATTAAAAAATCTGTTCTTTCATATAAGCCCCCTGCAGTAAGGTCTCCCAAGATGTTCTCAAACTCTTTCCATGTGCAAGAGAAAGCCAACAAGTCAGTTGAAGGCAATAAAGGCACATCTTCGATGACCCAAACCAAAAGACCTGCAGCAATCTGCAATGTCTCTGTTGGAGTTTGGTCTTTGTGATACTGGTAGACAGAATTGGCTGATGAGAAGCAAGGGTAAAATCTTTTACAGGACAGAGAGGTACTTTGGAAGCAGTGTAAAGTCACATTCCTGGTGATGGTGAAGTGCTGTTTCAGCTCTATATATTATCTTTGCTTTGTAAACAAATACAGTTTGGTTCTCCAGAGCTGTCAGTCAAACCCTTTTTCTTCCTCTACTGAACTCACTAAAAGTATTTTATTTAAAACCATAAAATGATGGCCTGCAGAATAAATGGTAAGCTGCTCATGGCTCATGAAATTTGATTGTCTTTGAGTATAAATTACTTGAGGGCTGGTATACGTACTATGCATAATACAGGAGGTATCTACTGGGCTAGGAAAATGAACCTGTGAAAATGTAATATTTATGCAAATTTATACAGCTCCAGCTATTCAGAAGTTCCCCGTTTTCTTGCAGTAAATTATAGCAAATTAATATAATTGCCTTAAAGTAACATAGCCAGGAAAGTTTCTGATTAGCCATTATTTCTGTTTCAGTGTTAAGATAGAAATTGTGGATTTCTGAAGCCATAAATGTACTGTATATTGTTTTATAATTGGCTTTGCAATTTGATGTATGTTTGCATGCATGTAAAAGAGCTATAAATGATTCATTGCCTGAGAGTATCAGAAGTGAAGACTTCAGGAATGCAGCATAATGACAGCATTAGACATTGAGCTGTTTCCTGGCAGCAAAAAGCATAGAAAGCACATCTGCCCCACATGAAAGAAAACAGACCAGCAATATAGCACCTAGGCCAAAGCAGAGTATTTCTTGTGCAGACTGATTGTTTGGAGGTACAAAGGTGCCTTATTTTGGGGTTTGATTGGTCGAAATAAAGTGTTACTCTGTTTGGGGGGTGGGAACCCACCACAAAACAAACAAAATACCCAAACATGCAGATTTTTGAAACAATGCTAAGAGAAAAATCCAATGGATCTCATTTGGTCACTCTGAAAACTTAAATTATCTGAGTGGTGGAACTCTCTGAGCCACAGAAGTATCTTCAATAAAGTAACTGGGAAATGAGTGAAAATTGAGGTCTTACTTGGCTTTTAGAACAAATTTTGGAGTAGGACCTTGCAAGAGATCTTCTGTTGATTATTTTTCTTAATAATGGACAAAATTCAGATAACCTGAAAAAATAGCGTATTTAAAATATATATAAGGATTTTTTTTCCTTCCATTTTTATAGACCATAATAGCTGGCATGGCACACTGCTGGAACGTGCTTCCGTGAACTTTGTAGGATTTGCCACAATTGTGCAAAATTTTAGCACTGACAACTGCAATTCTTGTTCAGAAAGGATGGGAACTGTGATGCCTGTGGCATAAACCAATATTTGGGCAAATTAAGGGAGACTTTGCCTGAAGGCATGTAATTTCTGAAGTTGTCAAGGCTTAGGTTCAGATTTTCTTTCCTTTATTTACCTCTGTCTCCTCAGTGAGTATTTGATACTTAACTATCATCAGTTGCAAAGTATAAGACTTGTTGGACTTCTGATCCAGTTTGATAGAGCCTGTACAGATCAGCATATTTTGCTCACTTCTTTTGGGAGAAATGAGCAGTCAATCATGAACCGAGTAAAAAGAAGGGTTATGCAAGAACACTTGCAAATAATAATAAAAAATAATAGCGCTATCAATAGAGACATGATTTCTTCCCACCTGCATATGACTCATAGGAACCTACTTGGTAACACTGTGGCTTTGTGGCAGACTGAAAGAAACAATAAAATAAAAAATCTGCCTTGGTAACGAAATGTCAAACTGCTTAAAAAGAGGAACTCATAAAGGTTGAAGTAATTTGTCACTGCCAAAAGGCAGCTAAATATTTCCTCTTTAGCCATTGTTTGACAATGTTACTAATGCTTAGATTTACCAAGCTGAGGAAGAGATCAGAAATAGTGTTATGATTGTTCTGATTTTTATCTCTGTTGTGAAGACGAAGCTGATTAACCAGCATACAGCAACTGCTCTGTTTATAGTGATTTCCAGACTGAATCCTGAGCAAAGCTCTCAAATAAATAGATTTGGTTGGACATGGTTGACACCATATCCCTTTGCTCCTGGTAGACTCTGTGATCAAGAACTAAAATGACCCTCTGGGAAGCTATTTTCAGATAATACGTATTGTATAAAGCATTTCAGAAGCCAGGGCAGTGGGAGTAGAATGACAGGATTCAAAGCGATCTTGGCCACCTGTGGAAATAGTTTGAAAAGCCAAGGGTGCAATTCATAAACATTCTGTTCACAGGCAGGAATGAGAATATATCACAAATCCCAAGAAATTTATGTCCCTGTACTCTCTTTTAAAATAATTTGCAAGCAAATTCTGTTTCTGCTTGTAAGTCTTACACCAATCATGAAAGAGATAAACAGAATACCTTTTCTTGGAATAATGTGCAATGCATCTCCTCCCATCTCGTTTTACATATCTTCCAAGGTAAGAGTCCAGACTTATGTCTCCATTTAATTTTTCTTTCTCCTTCCCCATAGATCAGGATCCATATCCACTTTTGTCACCAAATTCCCCACTTGCTAATTGTGGGCTCTTTTGGCCTCTGCTCAGCTTATAGGAAATGCTGGTACATAGTCAATAGGCTGTACCAATGACTTTACATTTCAATTCCATTTCTCTAACTTGAGTTACTGCTGTGTATAACTTGGGCATGATTTGAGTACCACCAGGGTACCAGAACTTCCGGGCTGATACCTTTTAATCAGCCTCCAGATTTGGCACGTCATCTTCAAAATAAATATTTTTTTTCAAGATGCAGTAACACTAAAAATCCAACCTTTATCATATGACAAGTTGGTGTTCCAGAGTGTGAATTAACTATCTCTTCCTCCATATAGGGACATATTTTTATCTGAGTGTAGCTTTATTTTAACAGAGGAGCAGGGTGGGAAGTGGATGGGCTTTTTAGGCTTAAAATGGCAGCTTTGTGTACTGCTGTCTCCAAGTCGTAAAACAACTCGAGCAGTTTGTTGGGAAATTTCACTAGGCTCAAGGTAAGGTTTCATTGTCATGATCAGCTGGATAAATGAGCTTGGTTGATACAGGTAGATTTCTTTCATGAGACTGTTGAGTTGGTTCTGTGTTTAGTAGAAGATATCAGCCAGGACCCTCCATAATGCAGGTGATAATACTCCTCCTTAAAATAGGATTCATCAAATGTTTGATCACAATGTTTGAGGCAAGTTCTGTGAACGTTTTGGAAGGACAGAAAAAGGAAGCCAGGTTCAGAAAGCCCAAATGAAGTAGCAGCGGTGCAAGTGCAGTGTGACTTGGGTTGCTTCTCAAAACTGAAGCCCACTGATGTAGTGGGTTGACCATAGCTGGACACCAAGTATGCACCAAAGCTACTCTGTTCTCCCATCCTTAGCTGGACAGGGGAGAGAAAATTCAACACAAGGCTGGTGGGTTGAGATAAGGACAGGGAGATCATTTACCAACTATTGTCACGAGCAAAACAGACTCCACTTGGGAAAATTAAGTTAATTTATTACCAATCAAATCAGAGTAGGATAATGAGAAATAAACCAAATCTTAACAGAACACCTTCCCCTCACCCTCCCCTCTTCTCAGGCTTAACTTCACTCCCAATTTTCTCTACCTCCTCCCCCCTGGCAAAGTACAGCTGGATGGAGAATGGGGTTGTGGTCAGTTCATCCCACATTGTCTCTGCTGCTCCCTCTTCCTCAGGAGAAAGACTTCTTGTACTCTTCCCCTGCTCCACTGTGTGGCCCCTCCCACAGGGACAGTCCTCCACCAGCTTCTCCAACATGAGTCCTTTGCATGGGCTGCTGTTCTTCATGAACTGCCCCAGAGTGGGTCCCTTCCATGGGGTGCCATCCTTCAGGACCAGACTTCTCCACCATGGGCTTTGCACAGGGCCACCACCTTCAGGCATCCACCTGCTCCAGTGTGGGATCCCCATGGGCTGCAGGTGGATATCTGCTCTACTGTGGACCTCCATGGGCTGCTGGGGGACAGCCTGCCTCGACATGGTCCTCTCTACAGGCTGCGTGATGCTTTCTCTCATATATTCTCACTCCTCTCTCTGACTAAAATAGCTCTTGCTGGTTTTTTATCTCCCCGTCTTAACTGTGTTATCCCAGCTGCACTACCACCATTGCTGATGGGCTTGGACTTAGCCAGTGACAAGTCTGTCCTGGAGCCTGCTGGCATTGTCTCTATCAGACATGAGGGAAGCTTCTAGCAGCTTCTCACAGAAGACACTGCTATAAGCCCCTAACTACCTAAACTTTACCACACAAACACAGTACAGCTGGCATGCCATTTTCCAAATAAGCAGGACAAAGAATGTGATCAGAGATAGGCAAGGGTTATGCAATCACTGTGAAATAGGCATGTGTTATATTAGGTTGGGATATATTTTCAATGTGAACATCCTCTCTGCATCCTACTGTTTGCTTTTTTTCCCAGCTTAAAAAAATGCTATGGCATGATTTGACACTCTGCAATTTATCTACCTTCACAATGTACAGATGGGTTGAAGGTATGCTTTAATTTAATAATAATATAATTTAAATGCCTGTAGAACATTAACAGAGTGTGCAAGGTCTGTTACGGTGCTTATGTGACAAGTCTTGAAATGTGAAGCCACAATAATTACCCAACTTTCAACCACTATTAAAAATGCCTTTTAAAAAAAAAGAAAAGAAGGGTGTTTCATTTCACTCTGAACAAGGAAATACTTTCTGTCTAAGTTGACCCAACACGTCCCTTTTTGGGTATTGAGCTGTAAAATCAATTATTCCTGTAGCTCTAGTCATATGTGAACAGAGATCCAGGCTTGAAGTCCCTTTCGTTCTGGCAGTGACTGGCAGTATTTAATAGAGCCTGGCATTTCTAAGTAGGAAGCTATGGTCCTCACTGCTGCTTTTATTAAATAAAGAGCATTTCAGGGCGACTATTTGACTGGGTCTGTGCATCATAAAGCAGGACTGAGCCAGGTATTTTGGTGCATGCAGTATGATAGGAGTTCACTGTATTTAATAGCATATTGTGCCAAACTCTATGAGGGAAATGGCATCTGCAAGAGAACTGGTTTGAACTCATATTTGTCAGGTCCAACCTAGCCCACATGCGCTGGCAAAGTAGCTTCAGTTAGCTCTGGTACCTGACATGGCCACGCTGTCTTGCAGGGAGCACTGTAAGGACAAGACAAGATGAAACCTTCACTTCCCTGCACACCACTTCTGTCTTGGCTCTCTCCAGGTCCTGCTTTTCCTCTAAGTTAGTGGTTTTCCAACTCATACTAGACCCAGAGAAATACATGCTCTAGGACTGGTTGTCAGCTCCTTGAAGTCAACATTTACTGCTGGGTGAAGAGTCCCAACCATTATTTGTACTGCTGGAGGGAAGAAAATACTCAAATTCAGGATGCCCCATGTTTCTCTCCCTCTGCCTGCACCTGGGAAGAGCTGCTTCGGTGATCTTTCTGAGTATTAGCTTTCTCTAATGTAAAGCACAGAAGATGGTACTGACTTATTTATGATACACTTCAGATTTTATAAATGACAACTGCTATGTAAAAGCAGAGCCTGTTAATCTTCATGAGGTTTTATTGCCATTGATATTTCAGTATTTCCAGGATGTCATAAATATAACCTCTCAATTAGATCCTGATCCTTGCTCCAAAAGCTGGAAAATTAAAAATGTATATTAAATTAGAAGCTTTGTTACTTCTAACCCCTAAAATGTTACAGTTCACTAGGAAAGAACAGTTCAGAACTGTATGAATTACTTGCGTTTGTTTTTTTTTTTAATAAGCACATGGGTGGAACTTCTCTGCATATCTCCCAGTTGTCTCTATCTGAGTTTTTAGTTTAATTTTCCTTCACACACTGTCTGTGGAAAGCAAGTAGCATTTCTAGGGAATAATGCATCATTGCATCAAACATTGGAACTATTATCCAAAAATGCCTGTTTCTCTGTGTGGTATGAAGGGATTTCAGGGTGATGAGCTGAGATGGACATCTTTATAGTCCAAATATAAAAGTTTTGCTGGCAGCTAATCTCACCATTCCTATGTGAGAAACCTGAGATGTCTGTTAGAGCTGTGAGCACTGCCATACATGTATTTAATTGCAAACTTTAAAACCCAAAACTATTAGCATGCTATAAAATCCCGTGATGCACTTCATTCATGTATTTAATATCAAGCAGTATATAGAATTGATGCAAAGAACAAAATTCCTCTGCCAGCTGCTAACATACATGATTACATAGCAGCAAGTAACCTCCACCCTAGCCAGAGCAGCAGCTGAACATACCCTTCCCTGTTGCTACGAGTAGAAATCAAACCAAAATCATTCTATTATTTTCTGTTGGCCTGAATGCAAATTCTGTCACAGTTCCCTGATGCTCATGAGACGTATCTCCTTGTGTATGTATGAATATGGACATGCAGGTGGGAGAGACAGAAAAAAGTCAAGACATGTTCTTTTAAAAATTGACTTTTTTTATGCCCGCTGCCCTGTGACATAACAAGGCAGTTCAGCTCGGGGGTCTTTGTTTGATCACAGCAACAGGAGTGGATTTGCTTTCCTTATCATCCAGTAAGCAGCATGAACTGTCTTTAATCAGGAATGACTATTCTCTTGGTTTCAGCTTGGGCAGAGTTAATTTTCATCCTAGCAGCTGTTACAATGATGTGCTTTCGATTAGGGAGGAGTAATGTTGATAGCACACTAATATTTTGGTTGTTGCCAAGCAGTCAAGGAGTTTTCAGCTTCTCATACTGGCCAGACAACTAGAAGGTGGAGGCCACTCAGGAAGCTGGGAGGGGATACAGCCAGGACAGCTGACACACACTGACCAAAGGAGTACTCCATACCACATTACATCATGCTCAGTAGATAATTGGGGGAGTGAGCCAAGAGGCAGTGTGGCTCAGGAGCTAGCTGAGCATTGGCTCGGGGTGGTGAGCAATTCTGCTGCACATCACTTGTTTTGTATATTCTTTTAACTATCATCATCATCATCATCCTCTTCATTTTCTCCCCAACTAAACCATTTTTATCTCTACCCATGAGCTTTCTCACTTCTTTCTCATTTCGATTCTGCCCCCGTCCCTCTGTGGGGGGTGGTGACAGCACCTGAATGGTGCTTAGTTGCTGGCTGGAGTTAAACCACAGCAACAATCATGCACTACCATGTTTAGGAGGGCAGAAATTACACTATATGTCTGTATGTATTTATGAATATTAAATCTAAAATTACGTGTAAATACCATATTTTATCTCTCCATCTAAGCTGACCTCTTTTTTATATAAAGTTATTTTCAAGGAGTTTGAAAATCAGCGACTTTTCTTTCCCCATAAAGTATCATATCTTGGTCAAAGGATACTTTAGTGTGCTTTGTGAATGTTCCCCATGCAGACTCTTAATAAAAAGATAAAGATATGGACTAATATGTTTAATTTTCATATATATCCAACAGAGGGAAAAGGAAAGCATATGACTTTTCTTGTGCCAGATGATTCAGTGCTCATGTTGGAAGAAGTATGCCTCCTGTCAGACACCTGCTCTAACTTTAATGAGATGTCTTCCTCAGTGCTTAATTTACTGCTAAAGAAGTGTTTTTATGGCTTTAATTTTTCCTATGGTGATGTATAACCCTAGACATTAGGTGGAGGAAATGTAATTTTTTCCCCTTCTTATTATCATCATCAGAATAGAGAATTCTATAGAATACCATATGTGTCTTTTTACATGAAGAGACATAATGGTTATAGGCACTGGTGATGATATTTTAGGATGTAATGACCCCCAGACACTAAGTTTAGTTTTCAAAGGGATGAGGAAAAGAGATTTCAGACAAGCTGAGGTCATTTCAGAATTTGTCTTCATTTCCCTTGAATAAAATTTTTTAAATTGTGAAATGTCACCTGAAAGAAAAACCTGGAAAAAAGCCACAACAAAGTAAAACATCTGTGCATGGATGAAAGCTTTTTGGTTTGGACCTTTAAATTGTACAAAATGCTGCTATTTGACCATGATCTTGATGAAAAAGAAAATTTTTTAAAAATCAGATTTTTTTATTTTAAATGAAAAATCAAAATGATTTTTTCTAAGTGTGCCAGTGCAAAACATTTGGATCATTGTCAGTACTTTACTGGATTTTTTTCTCCTAGTCAAAATTTAAGGGAAATCAATGTGACCTATGAAGCATTCTCATTGTACTGGACTTGTATTTTTAGATGGAAATTTTCCTATCAAATACTTTCTTGGCCACTTCTTTTTTCTCAACCACTAGCAGTTGACAAAGGTACAGCTTTTGTTTTGAACAGTATCTTACAGTATTGAAACCCTGACACTTAACCATTAGACCTGACTGGGATAATTCTCTTCTACTGGTTCAGAGGATGGCTTTTTTTCAAGCCTGACTGATCCAGTTTTTCAAGGGTCTCAAGTCAAATACTTTCTTCCTGCTACTTTTATACCAAGTGTAAATTGTCACTAAATCTGACACCAGTCTCATGTATTTTTTCTACTGCATTATCATGCCAGTCGTTTTGACAATGTAACTCTAAGAGTTAATATAAATGTCAAATTTTATCTTGTATTTATGAAATACCAGCCTACATTTTCTGACATAACAGATTTACTGAGAGGTAAAGCATAAATAGTTCTATATATTGTCAATTTATTTCTAACTATTGTCCTTTATTGACATTTTTGATTAGTGTTACCAGTGTCATATAAATCAAAGTTAAATCTGATACCATGATTTTATTTTTCTTTTATTTCATAGCTTTGGGTAATGAACCATTTTATCATAAAGCAGACTACTAAATCAATACAAGCAAGGCAATTTATTAAGTTGATAGAATACACACATTCAAGTGCATCCTAGTCCAATATATCTGTTTATTTTGCACATATGGTTCTAGCTTTCACTTTCTTTGATGGAAGATATTTAATTTTACCCGTTTTCCATAACTGTGTCTCCCATAAGTATGTTTTCCTGATAGTAGATATTAAAGGAATGAGGATTATGCAAGCTGTATTATGTCTGTCACCCATCCCTCAAGAAAATTCTGTGTTCTAACAGATCTGCTGCTGACATATGATGAACAGAGATTGTTTCTCTGCGAGATAGGATCAACGTTTATGTACCATGGTATGGAACATCTCTTTGATCACTTGGGGTCAGCTGTCTGAGCTGTGTTCCCTCTCAACTTTTTGTGCACCTCCAGCCTACTCACTTGTGGACTCTGTGTAAGCACTGCTCAGCAATAGCAAAGCCATTCCTATAATATCAATGCTGCTTCCAGCACAAATACAAAACACAACCTCATACTAACAACTATGTAGAAAAATAACTCTATCCGAGCCAAAACCAGCTCATCCACATTTAGATGTGGTGCTAAGGGACATGGTTTAGTAGTGGATGACAGGTGATGGTTGGACTTGATGATCTAAAGGGTCCCTTCCAACTAAGATAATTCTATGATTCTCTGCCTGTTATATATATTCTACAGTCTTTCTGTTAGACAAATATTGAAAGTCCCCCCCTTTCTTTTTCTTAGCCACCCTTTTTCAACAACCCTTTAAGCATTCAATATCTTAGGCATTTCTTTTTATCTCTCAAAGAAGGCTAAATTCAGCCACCATTGAGAAAACTCTCTGGGAACACTGGCAGAGTGACATATACATGGACAGCATGATTGAATATGCAGTGTTTGCTGAAGAAACCAGGCTAAGAATAGACAGGATGTCACCACAGAATGGCATCTATTATTTGGTCACTGTGGACTTTTCATGTCTTTGACCTATGTCATGGTTTCAGATTTGCCAGTATTTTTTCACTTTCTGGCGCAGGGATTTACAAGCTATTTTTTACTGATGAGTGAATTCATGAGGGGGAGTTGTTTTGGTTTGCTTTTTTCTTACACAGCTGAATGGAAATGCAAATATATAGACACTCATGTGTGTACATATAGGGTTATATATATATTTATATACACCATATATATTTATAAAACTACTCTAAGTCAACTCGAATGCAGGATTTTTCCTGGAGTTGTTTTGGTTTTCTTTTTTGGGAGGGGGGAGGGAGGTTGTTTGGTTTTTGGTTTGGTTTGGTTTTTATGAAACATTTTCATTGAAAATAATTTAAAATCATTGAGGTTCCTTTTTTGCCCCTTTGGATTTCATGCAGTTTCTGCCATAGGAAATTCTTGGGTCTCTTCCATCTTCTTTAATTTAGCAGATTTACATGATAAACTCTTTAATTAAAGACTCAAGCGATTTTGAACATGCAACCAGTTTAAGCAAATGCGGTAAGAATTTACCCTCTCCCATCACTGGTGCCCTCTGCTCAATCTGTAGATTTATAGTCACAACACTGATTTGTTTAGCAGGGATATAGTTTACCCCCCTTAACATGCGTAGTGATATCTGTCCCTTCACATGAAAAGGGAACATCTGTGGCTCTACTATTGGTTACTCAGCAAGAAATAAATAAACCCAGGGTTAAAGGAGGGAGAGAAACAAACCATAGAATCATAGAATGATATGGGTTGAAATCCGTGAATCTATCTGGGTTGGAAGGGACCCCAAGGATCACAGAGTTCCAACCTCCCTGCCACAGGCAAGGCCACCAACCTCCAGGCCTGTATATATTCCTGGATATGTTCCTCCTGGATATATTCCTTCCTTGATATATTCCTCCTGACAAAGGTCAGGAGGAATTAAACACTAAAACAATTTTAGCCATTTAGTTCCTCTATTTTTACTTTCTGACTCTGTGGAGGGCTAAATATAGTAGGCCCTCTGTTTTTATTGGGGTCTCTTTTCTTAACTGCAGTAATATGAATATTTTGGAAATTATACTTCTGAAGGTATTTGTCAGTTTCTGTAACATAAAACTTTTTATCTTCTATGGTAAAAGCTATGTGTTTAAATTTTAAGCCTGTTATAAATAAAAGATCAAGTTCATCCTCTAAGTATAGGATAGGATAGGATAGTAAAGTATCAGGGTTGTGCCTGTATGGACACTCAGATATTAATTTGCTAGTCGTCCAGGAAACCCACCATTTGTCACTCATATGGATGAAATAATGGATCAATGTGAGAGAAGATGGAAAGAATGAGAAACAACATTAACTCATTGCTGTAGAATCTTACTGGGTGGGAATTTTGATCAGACATACATTCCTCCAAGCAACTCCTGGAAAAGGTGACCAGTACAACTTGTGTGCTTTGGTCTAGCGACAAACATCCTGGGTGGTCAATCTTGCTGTCCTAGAGTTTCTTTTGGGAGGTTTCTGATACAGAAGTGACAAAACTGAACACAGATTAGATGTTTGTGGATGGTCAGTGGGAAGTATTCCTGCAGAAGTCTTTCTAGAACAGTCTTTCATAAACAGCTGGGATATTACTGAGATATTTTGTGTGCAGTTTAAGATATTTAGTAACAGTGGATGATGCATGTGCTGGAGTGGTCACACAGGAGCACAGCCTGGGTGTGTATAGGAATTCAGCAGAAGAACAGTTGGTGGAGTCTTACCTGATCAGCTGAACATCATCATTCTCAGTGATGGCCAGTGACAGGACAAGGGGCAACAGGTGTAAGCTGTTCCATGTGAATATAAGGAGGAACTTTTTCACTGTAAGGGTGATGGAGCACTGGAACAGACTGTCAGAGGGGTTGTGGGGTCTCCTTCTCTGGAGACATTCAAAACCCACCTGGATGCATGCCTCTGTGATTTAGTTTAGGTGATCCTGCTCTTGGAAGGGGGGTTGGACTTTTGAGGACCCTTCCAACTCCTAATGTTTTGTGATCACAGTAAGAATCCACGCAATGGAGACATACAACATCCTTTGGACAGCAACCATCCTGTTCAAGAGATTAGATGTCCACATGAGTGGTACCTGATGCAAAGATCCTAATAAGTTTGGCGTTGGTTGGTTTGTCTGTTTGTTTGTTTGATTTAATTTTTTATTTAAACAAACACTTTAGAGATAGAAATATTTGTAAATAGTCCACAAATATAAGATCCCTGTCATTATATAAGCTGCAGGCTCTTAGTCCTCTTTCTCGTTTGCCTTTTTAAAAAATTATATACATACAAATATGTCTCTTTGTCACTTATGTTCCCACACATATGAAAGAGAATTCTTCCACCAGTATGTTTCCATCATATACTTACCAGAAATTATTGTCTATTAATCCTCTCCTTTTCTTCAAAAAATTATAATGAGGTTTAAACACAAATGTATTCGCTCAAGCCATAACTATAATTTCATTTCCGACCACCAAATAACAGGAAATCTCCTATCTTAGAAAACAGTCTCCAAAGTAGAGGTAAAGAAACTCCTTGGACAGTTTGAAGCTAGAATGAAGTTTATATTAAAAGACCAGTATGGGCATGCCGACATATGTCAATACGCTGTGCTCTCAGAAACCGCATTCGTCTTGGGATGCTGAGATTTCATCCTCTCTTTCGACCAGCTCTCTAGTTCTTCAGCAGAAGTGGGCAAGGTAGGCTAGTTCTGTCTGCTAGTGGCATACTGCTGGAGACTGAAAAACTTGTCTATTTAGTCTGGAATGGATTTTTGGTATCTTAAAATTCTTGACAAGCAATTTGAATTTGAATTGTGAAATGCTGTATTGGATTAGATTAAATGTAAAAGGTCTAATTTACCAACTGTTAGTGCTATTGTTGAACGTTGCAGATAGTTAACATAGCTTGTGAAATTACTTTAATACCAAACAAATACAAGCAACTTACTGTATATTACAAAGCGTAAAATCCAATTGGTGCCTTTTGATATTAGATGGATTTAGTACACTGGAAGTGGATATTCACAAATTGTTCTCTGAATTTGAATAATGAATTGGCATGAACCTTATTTAATTACAGTGTTTGCTTTTCTGAAGTAATTTTCCTTTCTCTTGTTATAAAGGAAAAGTACATTTATAAAGTAATACACTCTAATTATAGGAGAAATCTGTTGACTGAAAGAGCATTACACAGGAAACCTATTCATTTAAGAGGCTGATTTATTTAAATGAATTCAGCAGGGATATTGTCAAGAATGTTTATTTTATTTGGGGTTGTTGACTTTGAAGGCTAGATTACTTGACTGGGAAAATCTCGAAGAAAAACATCATACAGGACATGAGGATGGTCCAGTGTTGAGATCTAGCTTTACAGAACGTGATCAAATTGAAGTGAAACCTCTACATTTCCAAAACAGCAGGCTTGTTTTTATTTGGGATTTGACTAGGTATTTCTTTATGTCACCACTCCTCGGTAAACTGAGAAACTGAGAAAATAAGGCTATGTGATGATTCTTCATGACAACCTGCACACATACCTTAAGTGAAATATGCTTTTTGATATATAATGTACACTCTGGTGCTCACTGACACTTAGGTAAATTAATGTCTCTGTTTCTTCACTGAGAAGCAAGGAACTATGAAGCATTTTACATAGCGTGGCCAGCAGAACTCAGGAAGTGATCATCCACCTGTGCTCAGCACTGGTGAGGCTGCTCCTCAAGTACTGCGTTCGGTTTGGGCCTCTCACTGCAAGAAAGATGTTGAGATGCTGGAGCATGTTCAAAGAAAGGGCAACAAAGCCAGTGAAGGGTCTAGAGCACAAGTCTTAAGAGGAGCAGCTTAGGGAAAGGGGGAGCGTTATCCTGGAGAAAGGAGGCTAAGGGGAGATCTTATTGTTGTCTACAACTACCTGAAAGGAAGTGGTAGTAAGGTGGTTGTTGATCTCTTCTTCCAAGAAGAAGCAATAGGACAAGAAGAAATAGTCATACATTTTACTGGGGAAGGCTTAGATTGGATGTTAGGAAAAACTTCTTCACTGAAAGGGCTGTCAGTGGTGGAAAAGGCTGCCCAGGGAAGTGGTGGAGTTACAATCCCTGGAATTACTTAAAAGATGTGTAGACATGGTGCTTAGGTGGTTTAATGGTTGGACTTGGCAGTGCTAGGTTTACAGTAAGAATCAAGATTGTACGGGTCTTTTCCAACATAAAAGATTCTATGATACCATGATTCTACTTTCAGTATATCACGTTCAGTTTGATGCTTCACTTCTAGTTTGAGGAACAACATCTTCTATTGGAAATCACAGAAGGAACAACCTTATAAACCTTCCTGTCTTCAGTTTTCTAAACTAGGACTCACAGGACTTGCAGGATTTGGAGTTCAGTCTCCAAATTAGGCAAAACTTGTCATTTTCTTGAGGTCGCTACTTGTAGGCTTTACTGATATGCCTACCTCTTTCTGTTAACTTGCTCAGCATAAAAGGGATGTCATAGAATCACAGAGAATGGTTTGGACTGGAAGGGATCATCTAGTTCCAACATGTCTAGTCCCCCCCTGCCATGGGGCCAGCTAGACCAGGTTGCCCAAAGCCCCATCCAGCCTGTCCTCAAACAGTGCTAATGAGGAGGCATCCACAGGTTCTCTGGGCAACCTGTTCCAATGTCTCACCACCCTCACAGTGAAAAATTTCTTCCTGATATCTAATCTAAATCTACCCTCTTTTAGTTTAAAACTATTACCCCTTGTCCTATCTCTACATGCTCTTTAAAACAGACCCTCTCCAGCTTTTTCATAGGTCCCTACATTGCTGAGTTGATCTGATAGATGCTGGAAACTCATTTGGCAGCTGATGGGACTTTTTTTTTCCCGTGTGGTGTCAGTACAGTCGATATCCTTTAGATATCACAGGAAAAAAATTCTTAGAGCAAATCATTGCAGAGACTGCAATTCTCAGCATTATTTGTAGTTGTTTGAGTTATTTTCCTGGCTGCTTGGACTTTCTTGATCTATTTTGCTTTTGATGATTTTGGGACAATGGAAGTCATACTTTCCTCTGGTGTCAATGCTATTAGCTTCTGTGTTGTCATCTAGCTTTGCTATCAGAACAGCTTTAGGTGATTAGTCCTGAAGGGAAGATTTCATGGCCATTCATTTGCTCCCAACATTTTCTGAAGTAGAAGAGGGCAAAAGCCAAAGATACAGTTCACTATTACAGACCTCTGTCTTGGGGTCTTGGAAAAGGAAAACACTGCAGATACATTTTACAACTAACATAGAATTATCTGTCTGCTTGCCAACTAATGACATTAAAATAACGGTAGATCACCAGGATTAACACAAAAAGGTCATATAAATCCTTATAAAGGAAACTAACATGCACTTTAGCAATGGGTATTACAAGTCCAGGGCAGTCATCACACTTGGTGCAAGTTAGGTTTGTCAGCTTTAATAGGAACTTCTGTTTTAATAGGAGACCTGTCTTAAGCAGAAGTAAAGGAGTATCTGTTGTCTTGATCCAAGAAACTTAGAGACCTGAGCACTTTATAGCTGTTTAATGGGTCATAGACACTGTTTTTCCTCACTGGTAGCTTTACATTAGTTTTTTCTCTCTTAGAATAGCACGTACCATGTTACTAAATATGATTAGTTAATGTAGTCTGAATCCCTGTTTCAGGCTATAACCTAGGAAATGGGGGACCACTGAATAAATGCACAGAAGAAGATGCAATTAATATAGTGAATGTAGAAGGTTTGCAATCCTCAGGCCATCCCAAAGGAAGACATTTCTTGACATTTTTCAGCTTACTGAACAGTGACAGATAAGCTGATTTAGCTGCGGTAGTTTATAATGGCATCAACCCACAGATGCCTGCCTGCTGGGGTACCAGCAGTCAAGGATGCACAGACCTTAGTTCACATTAATTTAAACTGTCTCTGAGGTGGGTTTAATAATCTTTGCTATGTCCTGCTCTGCATCATGTAAGTGTGTGACAACTTTCAGAAGAAACAGTCCTGTGAGAGCAGTAATGTCTTTAAATCACCGAAGGACCAGAAATTTGGAGCTTGGCATCATTTTTTTTATCACACTCCCTTTCCACCTTGACAAGATGATTTTTCAAATTAGGCTGCATGTTCCCATTAAGTGAGGGCTTTTCAAAGTCTTGCCATTTAATAGAGTTTCATCAAAACCCTTCAGCTTAGTGATATCGCCTCTTCCTCATGTGTGGCACAGCCTGGGTTGCGCCTGCTTGGCATTGCCTTAAATTGTGACTGTGTGGTGCTGTTTTTCCCAGGCAATAGTATGCCCAAAGCACAGCACCTTTCTTTGTCACAGATACTCCTCCCAGGCATGTGGGACAGGAAGAGAAAGGAGGCATGGGTGCAATCTTTTCAGCTTTCTTTGTACACATGTATATCATCCATATCTTACAGTAACTTGAGGAAAGTTTACATTTCAATGGACAGCAATGATAGAGGAAATTTAATTTGTCTGTTGTGGTTGTACTCAGTGCTCCTGATTCTCTGTGTCTACAGTGTAGAATGTGGTCAGTTTCCTATGCTTCCTTCATAATTAATGGGAAGAAGTGGCCACAGTTCAGTTCCCTGATTTTAGATACCAGCTTTGTGATGAGAGCAATCATTCACCAGCAATGTGTTTTTCTTTATCAGTTCTCTATCTCTCAAGAGAGGTGGTAGCTCAGAAGTAGGTGTGTAAGTTTGTGTGTGCAAGTCCTTGTTTCACAGCCCAAAATTTTCTTATGATCTGCTTTTAATAAAGATATTTGACAATCTTTCTCCTTATGTGTTTTCTCTTAAAGACAAAGGTATAGAACTGTAACCTTTTTCTGTGAGAAATATGCTGAATTAGTCTTTATTCACGTAGTGCTTAATATTAGAAGATGGCACTTCTTTAAGCAGGGAGAAGAAATGGCTTGTGTGGACTCAGTATGATCCTACTTATGTGGAAAACCACCACTGCTGTTGAGGACTGCACCATAGCCATATCTCTTCCATCCTAAAACATCTCCTTTTCCAAGATGAGGATCCAGACCGAATTGTACAGAATATAGCTAAAATGGTGACAAACTCTCTAGTCATAGAATGGTTTGGGTTGGAAGAGACCTTAAAGATATCCTGATTCCACACAATCCTAGAGGTCTGAAACAATCAAGTGGTGATTTATCTCTCTTGATAAAGAAACCACCTAGTCCCCCATACATACACTCTTGCTAGTCATGCATAAAAAACCCAAAACAAACCCTCACAGTGACAGCAATCCTAGAATTGTCTTTAGAGTAAATAAACAAATTTAGGTTGGCATTTAAAATCTTCAGGTGACAAATTAGTAGGTCAGTGGCAGTGTCTCTGAAAAGAATTGGTTTGGGATTTAATGTTAAAGGAACTTCAGAAATATCTGAACTTTTTCCTTTTTTTCATTTTTGTATTCACAGCGATCTAATTTATTTCCTATTTAACCTATTTAATTGACAGAAATGATTGAAGGAAGACAGAGAGCAGGTAAATTCTTCTCATTTGTATGTCTCCAAAAGAGAAAGTAAAATTTATGTCCTTCTCAATAAAGCAGATAAATTTCAAGCTCTCTGGTATAGGTAACAGTGCTGCCAAAAAAAAGAAAAAATTCCTGGCAGCATCTCTGAGAGCATTGCCAGTAGTCTGAGGGATGTAATTCTTCCTGTTCCCTCAGCACTGGTGAGGCACATCTAGAGTCCTGTGTACAGTGCAGTGCTCCCCAGTACAAGATATGTTTGGACTTAATAGAGCCAGTCCAGCAAAAGTCACCTACATATTCAGGTGCTAAACCCCATGATGTGCAAGCAGAGACCAAGAAAACTGGTCTTGTTCAGTCCAGAGAAGGAGAGAGTCAGTGGGAATATTACTGCCACTTACAACTGCCTGATTCAAGAACAAAGAGAAAATGAAGCCACAATCTTCTTGACACTGTATGAGAGGCACTTGTTGAAACCTTGGAAATTCTGATGATACAGGAAAATACATAATGTGAAGGTGGTAAAACTGTAACTTTGCCCAGAATGGTGGTAGAACCTACCTCTTCAGAGACATTCAAAACTCAGCGGAGCATAATGCTCAGCAACTTGATCTCATTAGACCAGTTAAAAGAAGGCAGTTGGACTAGATGATCTCTAGAGGTCTCTGTCAGCCTTAATTATTCTAAATCTCTGCAATAATGACCAAGTTATGCTGCTAGGATACAATGCTCAATTAACTGTTGGGTTTTGTTTGGTTTTGGTTTTTTATATAATGGTTCTTTCCCTGTCCTAACCCCTGTGCTTCACTAAATTGAACTATCTCATCTCTAAGAATTTTTATTATGCAGCAGAGGTGAAATTAGAAAAAGCACCATAAGAGAAGTGGGCAAACACTAAAGAATTTAAGCCAGAGATAATTGATAAAGATTTTCAACATATTTAATTCACAGATTTTTGAGCCCACCTGCAGATGCATTTTCCTACTAGTTTGTATTTTTAGTTTTAAACAATAAACTTGCCAAGAAAGCCTGAAAATAGGCCTATTACAGTGTGGTCTTGCACAACAATATCATGTTATAGTATTGATATGAACCATGAAATTATCTCAGATTTTTTCCTTCTGCTCATCAGTGTAGCATTTAAATTCCAGAGTAATTT
This sequence comes from Laterallus jamaicensis coturniculus, assembly GCA_022605575.1. Classification (NCBI taxonomy): domain Eukaryota; kingdom Metazoa; phylum Chordata; class Aves; order Gruiformes; family Rallidae; genus Laterallus; species Laterallus jamaicensis. The sequence continues at coordinate 87,460,569 of JAKCOX010000002.1, read as the reverse complement.
GTGCCTAAAAAAAAAACTAGCAATGGGTTATAAAAGAGGACATTTTTTTCATGACATTGTATATCAGTTCACTTCCAATTTTCTGTTGTTTCCAGCAGCATTTCTTTATGCTCCCTTCTTCTCTATTCCACGGTGAGAGTAAAATAGATTCATGCTGAATCTGGAGGTTTTGAAACCTTACAAGTACAACCAACTCCATCAATTATCATCAGCCATTTCTCTGTGGGTCAAGATGAGCAATCACTTTTGTGTCTGCCACACAATACTAGGTAACACCTGGAAGATTTGCATGAGAAAACATCCCAGCTAAAGCTAAGATCTTTAGGGAAGTCAAAGGAAGTACAAGACAGGAGTCTTCTTTGTTGTTCCTGGGTATCTGTAGCGATTGGGACTGTCAGTGTCCAAAAAGGCAGTCAATACCTAGCTGGCATGTACAAATTGTATTCTTGCCTCATCAGTGATCATCAGTGGACTATGCTGCATATTGTTCCTGTTTCTCCATAGCCATACAACAATCCTATCCTGATACATTTGTGCAATCAATCTGCTATGGAAAGCAGATTAGATATATTCTCAATTACCTCATCATAGAATCATAGAATGCTTTGGGTTCGAAGGCACCTCAAAGATCATTAGTTCCAACCCCCCACCTGCCATGGGTAGGGACAGTTTCCACTAGACCAGGTTGCTCAAAGCCCCACCTAACCTGGCCTTGAACACTGCCAGGGAGGGGGCATCCGTAGCTTCTCTGGGCAACCTGTTCCAGTGCCTTCCTATCCTCATAGTGAAGAATTTCTTCCTAACATCTAATCTAAACCTGCCCTCTTTCAACTCGAAGCCCTTACCTCTTGTCCTGTCACTACACTTCCTGGTGAACAGTCACTTTCCCACTTTCCTGCAGGACCCCTTTAAATATTGATAGGCAAACTTTCATGGAGTTCAATGGCAGAGCACGTAGGTGGCTTTCTCACTTCTCTGTATTCAAAACCCTTTCTTCTCCTGCAAAGCAGATAACTTACTCCCATTTCAGGAAACAACTACCAGGTATTATCATTGATTGCAAGTGCTCACATATCTTTCTGCTGCACCACTGAATAAACTTTGTAAAATGTATTCAGAGACTTCAGAAATATGAGCTGTTACAGACAGTTGTCATACTACTCCTTGAAACTCTCCATGAAATCCTGGGCAGAAAACCATAGTTTAACAAGTAGTTTCATTTTAAGCCTGTAAAAAGCAGTGAAATTCCAAATATGAGTAACTCACACAGGTGGTGTTTTTTGACAGTAGTGAAAACTTTTGATTTATTACATCTTAATGCAAACTCAGCTTATATCCTAAATGTAAATGCATTGTTTGGAAAATTTTTCTGTTAAACATGCTGTTATCTGTCCAATTACACTTCCTGCCACAAGGCATACACTAATCCAGACACTGATCCTGGGGTACAGAGTAGCTCATATTAGTTGATAGGATAAAAATGCCATCTGCAGTTTTTTTCCCTAATACTCATAACGAAACATACAATGATGCTATCAAGTTACAACCTTTGCAGAAGGGAATGAGAGGATATGAGGAACAGGGAAAGTGAATGTATCCATCTTTATAATCTTTTTCCACCCCTTCTACTGTAGCAGAGAGGATGTGTTTTTGCACTGCACTATCTACGTTGTGGGCAGACATAGGCTCCACAACAAGACATGTGTGTAGTACATGGATAGACTTCTCTCTTGGATTGTTTGGACATGTCGGCGTTGCTGGGACTTAATAGTTTTGCTATGGTTTGGGTAAAACATATACGTAGAATAAGCTACTATTATGGTTACATATTTAGATGGTTAGGTGGCTAGAAGGTGGGGATGTTTAAAATCTCTCTTTGGTGCCAACTGCTTGGTTAGAAATTAAAGGCTGCCCACAACTGGATTTTTGTGGAAACCTCTAGGACAAATGGAGAGCATTAATTTTAGTCTCTGTATTGTATTTTCTTGATACATTTGTTACACAGGGCAGCTTTTACGTCCCATCAGAGAACTGCATGCAGCATGCATACAAATGGCATAAGGACCTCTGTCTTCTGCTCTTCAATGCTCAAAGAGGACTTCACATGTACTACACACTCATAATGAAGGAGATTCCTGATTTGCCACAGCTGAAGTTGGGTAAGTGAACAGATATTATAAATTATGAAATGTAGAATCATAAAATATACTGAGTTGGAAGAGATCCATAAGGGTCATGGAGTCCAGTTTCTCATTTTCAGTAAACATTTTAGTACCAAAATTACTGGGCTGCTCAGAGATTTTAGAAGATTTTTGACCCTGTTTTCTGACTAGCACTAATTTTGGCACACTGTTAAAAATTACTGCCTTCTCAGCTTATGTGGATCATTTTATAGGAACTGAAGGTGGTCTGATGTCTAGAGAGATAAAATGTTTGATAATGTTTTCACAGTATTTTCAGTGAGATTTAGTCTCAGTTGCTTTTTACAGAATTAAACTTCCAGATCTGGGGAAGACCAGCTTTTCATTATTTTCCTCTTGAAAAACATTTTTTTTAAACTGAAAAGAAAAATCTGAATGGTAATGTGTTTTTGAAACATGCTCACTCATTCACTATTTGCAATATATTTCTTCCCTGCCAATTACATAATTGCATCTTGTTTTTTAAAATGATTCTGCTTTTCTTCTTAATCCAATTGTTTAATAGATTTGTGGATTTGGCAGAAGCATTTTTTGGCTGGCCAGACCTGTTGGGTCCAATGTAGAAATGCTGGCTGGATGGATTTTCAGGATGGATCTCTGTAATTTTTGTTTAGTCATCTTTGCAATGACAGTATCATCTCCTGTGAGGTGCATCCCTGACTAATTCCTGCTCTCACATCTGGTTTTTTTGAAGTCTTTATGTTTCTGTCTACAGGTTTTGAAGTTACCAGTTTGTTACCCCACAGAAATACTTATATTAGGAGAGTTGATTGCATTGGCCAGCAGATTTAGAAAGAGAGCAGAAAACATTTTCCAGCTTCACCATATAGTGCTTGTATGCAAGAGCTATCAAACATAATACATTATGCTCTACAGACTTATGAGCTTGATAGCTCCTATTTTCCACTTCATGTATTGTTCTCCAATATATATTTCCCTTCAAGGCAGCCTAAAATTCACGGAGTGAGAAGAGCACATGCTGTGTTATTCAGTCCAGCTTTGAGGAAAAAAAAAAGCACAGCATTTGTATTTGCAACTTAGAAGCTCTCAGACAGATTCCAACATGCAACAAAACTCATGCTTTAGGCATCTTGGCTATCAGGCACATTAATAGACTATTTGTGTCTCATCTGGACAGGCTTATAGGTTGAGCAATGGAAGTTTTGTATGGTTGGTTTACCTCAACTTAAGAACTACTCACACACAGGCTTTTAAAATATATCTAGCATGGTTTTCCAATGACTGCTGGTTCTGAAGTAGGCACTTAGTTTGCAAATGTTCTTGTTGTAATGCATGCAAATTTGCTAAATGAAAATATACTTTGGAGTTTCTCGACCAGAGCACTATTTGCATCATATTACTCAGTCTGAAAATCTATTGAAGATTTAATTTTAAGGCTAATTTTCTGACCCCTGTTGCAAAACTTGGCAAAATCATGGGATGTAAGATTCACTCAGTATGATGAATATCAAGGAAATTTTTTTATCTGTCTCCTTAAAATCACTGGAAAGAAAAAGATATATTTAGGACAATAAAATATCTTATCTGACAAGTAGTGCTTTCTACCTTGGGATGGCATGAACTGCACCTTGTACTTGCTCATTTTTCTCCACACACCAGGAGAAGAATGTAAATGACTCATGCAGTTGTAAACATTTATATTTGGTCAGATTCATCTCATCATAGGTTTCTAAAGATAGTTAAGTCCAAGACCATAAATCTCTGCAGACTTTCTTAATTGTTTCTTCTAGCTCCCTGAGTAGTATATTTAAAAAATAATAGCCTAGTTTAGGCATTAAAAGTGGGAACGCTTGCATTCAAAATTTTACCAGCTGAGGATGGATCTTTTCAAGGTGCTGCCCATCTCAATCTGTCCTTTCACATTCCTTAGTACTGTTTAAGAAGAGGATTTGTGGATTGAGGAGGCAATTTGTAATTCTGCTTTGTTTCTTCATGGATACTATTAGAAAGTTCCACATTGAAAAATCAAGCTGCCAAAGCTAGAGAGTTGATTTATGTCCTTCTGTGCCTTGTAGTCTGTGGTGCATTTAAAGTTGAGTGTCCCTGTGCTGGATTCTCTCAGGACTACATCAAAGCACTGCTGCTTGCTGTAGGAGTGGAGAGGCACTTCACACTCTACAAGGCAGTACAGAGCTGCCCAGTCTTTTATTAGTAAGACATCTGGTATTGCTTCAACAGTCCTGTGTAGCACAACAGGGAGAACCATTTCTTGCTCATCATATGCACAGACTTTGAAACAGTGAGACTTTGCATTCAGTTCTGGAGCTAGCCATGAATACCAAAGAGTAATAACAAACTCCTACTAAAAGAGGGGGTAGACAAAGCCAAATTCTGTTTTCTTTGGTCTGACAACAACCTTCCAGAACTTTTGCAGGTTTAGTGGTCCAGGTTACACAAGCAGCAGTCGTACCTGCAATTCTACAAGGATAAGGTGGGTTGTGGAGTGCCCACATTCAAACAGAAACTTGTCTGTCAGGGAAGAATATCAAATGACCCATTTCTCACATGAATAAAGAGCAGAGCATTAGCATTTCACACCTACTGATCTCACATCTGATTTCATTCTTTGTGTTTTTTCCCTAGAGGAGCTATCTGTGGAAGAGACCTTATCCCAGCTTTGTACGGAGCTGCAGGTATTTTCTTCAGCAGAATCTGCCCATACCTTTTTTCCAAGTCCATTTTTAAGTCTTATCAAGACAGCCTAGTCACATATCAGAGAGGGGAGAAAGGGAATTTGGTGTCAGCAGAAAGTTTGTTCAGTGTTTCTTTTCCACTAACAATTTCACATAATTTTGATTAGTCACTTACAAGGTATTTCTGTCACTTTTAACAAATCACCAGCTGGATTGCTTTAACATCCTTCAGCGAGCCGAGCCCTGAGTATCATAGTATGCAGAAAATTATTTGGGGGTAGGCTGTCATTACAGCTTTTATGCTGACAGGAGGAAAAGATCCTTTGGCAGGTTGCACAGCCATATCGTTTCAACGTGTAGAGAGGCTCATGGGAGGGAAAAAAGTGTGCTTGGCTCAGAAGCAACCAAACTACTCTGGAACTTGCTTCTGCCATGTTTATTTCAAGTGAAGCACAGACAAGTTGTCAAGGGTGCCAGGTAGAAATGCAAGTGTCAGCTGATCACTGAGGAAGATGCTTTGTAATCAGAGATTTAATAGATTTGATGTGCTCAGTTTATTAGCAGGAGGGGCAGCATATGGAAGAATGACAAAATAACAATTAGCATAGGGAAGCTGAAGCCAAACCAAACTGGAAGTACATTCACACTCCAGTTACTAAGACTGGAATAATGTTTGTCAGCCATGGGTGAAAAATGTTTGAAATCGCAAATTTCTTCATCTTAAGTCATGACGTGGAAACTTTGCAAGAAAACTTATTTCATATAAATTTGATTTAGAAAAGCATAAGTCATTTGGCTCAGCTCTACAAGATTTAGAAACACTAAGGGTATAGGAGGTCAGACAACACAATCTAGAGTCTCCTTTGGACTTATTTTCTGAGTCTAGGGAAATCCAAATTGGCTTGGCATATATCAGAAAATGCCAGCATTAATTTATCTTTACTTTTATTTTCTAATTCCTGTCCAATTCTTGTTCTCCCAAAAACCGTATTGACTTGTTTTGCATGGCAATATTAATAAAGCCAGACTGCTTTGACTGTTGTTTGAAGGTTGCAGGGAACAGTGTAGCAACAGATAGGAGAACACAACAGCTAGAACAGCACATTACCTGGGGTGTTAGAAAAATTTTAGTTTTCCTGTACACCATGAAAACATTTTGCCTTAACATTCTTGGATTTCCATCCATGTGTGCATAATTTGATGATAAAACCAGTGAATTTGGAGGAACTCTTGACATAGATCTTGAGATCTTGTGTAATATTGGTGGGACATAGGCACAGCATCGACCATCACTTCAGTGTAAGTGCTGGACTTGTATGTGCTCGTGTATGGTGTACAGATTAGTATTGGCAGTAGTCTCACAGCATTTTGCCTTTAGGAGTATGCAAACTGAAACCATTTCTTTTCAGCAGAACATATGAAAACGTCATTTATAAAGGGAGGAAATACTATTAAAAAACATGCAATGAGAAGCCTGAGGGGTTAGTCTTCCTTTACCACTGTGTTAACAGAACCAGGTCCATTTTAAAAATTAAATACAAACAAAAGAAGAAAAAAAGTGAGTTTAACCTGCCATAACTTTTATTCAATCCAAGAACACAGCAGAAGAAAGTGGAAGGGAAATACTTTTTTAAATTGTGTGATTGATTTGTAAACAAACAAGAGAGAATAACTCCTCAAAAAACCCTCTCAATTTGTTTTGCGTGACAGTATTGTTAAAGCCAGACTACCCTGAGTAGGGCTTGGAAGGTGCGGTCACAGGGAACAGCCCAGCCGCAGGTATGTGAATGGAGTAGCCAGTATCACATTTGTCGATCATTTTAATTGCTAGGTTTTGCTCTGAGGAATTGAGATCCTGGGATTTGACCTGTGTTGCTAAGTTCTTGTCCTGCATGTGGCAGTGCAGACTCTCACAAATAGAAGTACAGTCCCTTCCTTCCCCTTCCCCTTCCCTTTCCCCTTCCCTTTCCCCTTCCCTTTCCCTTTCCCCTTACCCTTTCTCTATCCTCACCTTTCTCCTTTCTCCCTTCTCCTTTCTCCTTTCTCCTTTCTCCTTTCTCCTTTCTCCTTTCTCCTTTCTCCTTTTTCCTTTCTTCTTTCTCCTTACTCCTTTCTCCTTTCTCCTTTCTCCTTTCTCCTTTCTCCTTTCTCCTTTCTCCTTTCTCCTTTCTCCTTTTTCCTTTCTTCTTTCTCCTTACTCCTTTCTCCTTTCTCCTTTCCTTTCTCCTCTCCCCTCCCCTTCTTCACCATCATACACCTATTCCTAGTATGTCTTGACTTAATAATGCGTCTTTGAAGACTGTGTTTTCCATTTACGGTGTCAGAGGCTGCTTACTGACTACAGAAAAAAGTAGTAAAATGGACATAGATTATATCAAAATTATTGCAATAAATAAAGTAGTGCCCTGACTGTGCAGAGAGAAATATTTGGGCAGAATATTTCTGTACCAGTATCCCCATGATTTTTTCAGTACCATTCTGGTACTGGAGCTTGTGCTGTTTTGGACAAGTTGCTAAAATAGAATAGCACCCAAATAATGTAAACTCAGTGACAGTATCTGTGTTATCTACACACATATTTTCTTTGTTTCTTTCTCAGACAGACAGTTTGCATTTAATCAGGGCTTAGTTTGCAATGTCACTAATCTGGAAACTACTTACATAATAAAATACGAAAAATAAGCAGGCTTTCAGCTAGGTGGCAGTCCTAACAAAAAAACCCCACCTGGCCAAGAATTGATAAGTGTTTCCTTTGGTATTACATCTGGAGTATTTCTGGTAGTATTCCCAGTTTCATCGAAGCAGGCAGGGACTCTAGGAATAGAGGGATGAAGGCTCGGTTCTGTACCCTTTGTGCAAAAACATGGAGGTAAAATGCAGTGTCTGTCCCTTGTTAATGAAATTGTGAAACTGGGAAGATTGATATGCAGAGTTTCGCTGCTGACATGCACTTCCTGATCTGCAGAGCTTCCGCTCAGAATTTCAGCCTAGAGCTGGAGGGGATGGAGGGGCAGCATGTCCTAGTATAGGAGAGAAGCAAGAGCAGATCCTGGGATGTCTGTTTGCATCATGTGTTGAGGACACAGTGTTTTGGGTTTGGGTTTGTTTTTCATCCCACCCCAGACACCCATCTGGTGTCCTATGTGACATGGCTGAGAAGGTTTCTTTTGCTAGGAGAAAGATGACGGGCCATGGTTTATTATTTCAGAGCATCCAGCACCATCTGGTGGATCATTTGGAAGCCACGATCTTTGATTTTTTTTCCCAATGACTACCTCTGCAGTAGAATGTCTGCAAAAATTGAGGCTGTTTCAACTTCCTGCACTACAGTTGTGTAGCTGAGACCTTTTGTCCTAAATTATGTGACTTTTAAAGAGTAAAAGAAAAAGTCTCACCAGTTTTATCTGGGGTAAAATAACTGAAAATAGTAGCTTTCATAATATTTCTAAACCAAGAGGAATTTTTTGTTTGTTCCTAAAAGGACTTAATCTAACATACAAGCTCATTTTCTTTCATGACACTGTCTTGATCTCAGAATTCCCTTTCTTTCCTCCAGCTGCTGAGCAATCCAGAGAAGATAGCAGAACAGATAAGCAAGGATCTCGCCTGGCTTTGCTCCCACCTCCTAGCCCTGTGGACCCAGTTCCTGGAGGTGGCAACGCTTCATCCAGAAGTCACAGCTTATCTGACTCAGGAACATCACATGCTAAGGGTAATGTTAAGAAATTAAAAGCAACATCAGTAAAGGTAACCCCCTGATAGAAATGAATTATTTCCCTGGATATATATTTCCAATACTGTTCTGCCTGTATAAGTATTTACTTGAAATGGGAAGAGAAGGACAAGAGGTTAAGAAGAGGTGAAGCTCAGGATTTGAAATTACAGATTTCACTGTCTGCAGTGAAAGCTGTTGCTTCTGTGGGACCCAGGATCCCATGTAAAATGGGTGTATTTTGAACACCAGAATCAGACCTGGAACAGGAGGGAGGTAAGAAGAGGCAGATATCTCCTGCACTTGCTAGATATTCATAAATCATAAACTTTCCTTTTAAAAAGCATAAGCATGCCAATGACAAAAAACTTACAAGAAGGCAGTTTTATCTCAACTTCTTTCATAAAACCACTATGAGAAATATGTATTTGTTCTCTTCACTGTGTCACACACACACATATATATATGTATGTATGTATACAGCTAGCTCTCACCTTTCTCCTACTGAGGTGCACACAACAAAGTATTAATATTGTTCATGTGGAAATTGCTTCCTGTACTTGATTATAAGAAAGGTGCAAAAGCACTTGCCTTTTGAGCTCATTTTGACTGCTTATCTGATTAATTCAGCAAGTGCTGTGTCTTCCATTAGGAAGTTTCTGGTTGTTGACCAGACATTGGTTCAGCACATCACCTGAGCTGAACTCATAGTCTAATCTAATCATTACAGTAATTGCATAGAGAAAAGGGCAGGATTCACCTTGCTTAGCTTTCAGAGTCTACAATGTAGGTATTGACATCTCAGCTTATGTTCTGGTTCCTGTCAAAGTCAGTAGAAGTCTGGTTACTCTCCACAGTGACCGGAAGAATTCGCTGGTTGCTCTCTCCCTGAGCATAGTTGAGCCTGCAAAAAAAGGAGGCATAACAATCCAGAAGAGGTGACTGATGCTGAAACTCCCCTGGCTAGTTTGACTAGGTCTCCCCTGACTCTGAAAGGACCTGGAGGCTTTCAGCCAAAATGTATGCTCCCAGCTCCAGCAAGGTCATTCCTAGCCTGTGACGTGTTCCCACTTCAACTGATGTTGGCAAATGACATGCCCTTGTGCATTTCAGTTCCTCCTCATATAAACCATGTGTATTGATACTTTCCCACCTCTGGAAAACAGTTTGAGAACCCAATATACTATTATGGTCCAGTCTTTTTGAAGGGTAGTGAGACACTGGAACAGGTTGCACAGAGAAGCTGTGGCTGCCCCATGCCTGGCAGTGTTCAAGGCCAGGCTGGATGGGGCTTTGAGCATCCCAGTCTAGTGGGAGGTGTCCATGCCTATGGCAAGGGGTTGGAACTAGGTGATCTTTGACGTTCCTCCCAACCCAAACCATTGTGTGATTCTATGATTCTATGTTAGTCCTTTCTTCAGAAAGGCCATTTGTTAAACACACCTGGGATGTAGAGAGGTACCAAAATGCCACGACAGATGCTGTTCACTGACATTTTCTGACACTGTAACAGAGGTCATTTTTACAAATATTAGTAATGTATGGACTGCAGTTTAACAGCTTAATATATTTGATTGCATATTATGCTTGATTCATCTGAAGACAAAGCTTATTCCAGGACAGAGAGCAGCACTGAATTTTTTATAGCTTATTTCACACTCTGTGCTCTGCCAGCCACTTCATATCTGTGGCTCTTTTGTAATTGATTATTCGACATTGAACAGATCCATGAAGAGATTTGAAGAGCTCTCATTTGTAAGTATCATGACATAGGCAGATATGTTTCTACCATGATAAGGCATATTCGCCTCTGGACTGATACATAGGACTTCCTTTACTCTCTTAGTAGCCATAGAATAGATAATCAGTTATGAATTGTTCTAGTTTAGTTACTCACTCCACTGCTTCTATATTGTTTGCACAGTGGGAAAGGAAGAAATCTCCCTTACTTTAAGAATACAAGGGGAAATGGTAAATTTGACAGCTTTTAGAGAAGTAGTGAGAAGATACATGTAAGCAAATCTTGATTGACTGTTAAGGGACACTTCTTACTTCCTGGCAAAATACGCAGCAACACCATCTGCTTTCTGCTGGACTGGGAAAGTCAAGCAAAGCTGAACTCTGGTTCTTTTCCGTCACCAGCGTGGTGCTATGCAGATGGAGCATACTAAAGGATCTAGTTTGACAGTCACGGCTCTGTTATCAGCCTGATTGTACTTGACATCCTTGAGCAGAACTTAAGTTTAACTTACGTGTTTCTCCCTCAGGTGAGGAGATTCTCAGAAGCATTCTTCTACACTGAGCACCAGAAACTTGCTGTGCTTACGTTCCAGGAAGGACTGTAAGTACCCGTTAACTCTCCCCTGTCACTGGAACAACTGAAAATGTAGTTCAAAGCATTACATAATCAGGACTGAGGTCTTTTTCTTCTGGATGTGGAGAAGCTTGGTTTGAGAGAAGTCACTGGGTCTGTTCCAGCTCCATATTGTAAAACCATTGAAATCAGTATCAGAAATAAATTACTCCAATCAGGCCACAGAAATTATTAATTTCAAGATTCCCATATTGTAGGGATACGATGCAGGAGATCCTCTTTCCCCACCTCTTTTCTCAGTTGCAGTTGGGTATGTTTCTCTTCAGAGCATTTCTCCACCAACACCACCAGCCTCAGGACAGGCAGAAATATTTTTTTTGTATCTTTCTTCAATAAATTTCCTAAACCCGCTACACCAGATCCAGTACTAGTACTTTTAATGGGAAATAACTGCTGGCAAGCAAGGAAAGTTTAACATTTAAAAACTTGGGTTTTTTATCATCCCTAATATAAATTTTTAGGAGTAGTCAGTCATGGATGTCTTTTGGTGTTTAGTCCAGCCCTACTTTCTATAGCAGAAAGGATCTTTAAATGCAGACAGGAGCATTAAACAGCCAGTGCAAAGCTGTGGATGTTCATTAGATCCAGCAGTGGACAACAGGAAGGGGGCATACCACCATATTAGCTGGAGGAACTGTGGGAGTGATGTGAGCTCAGGGCTGATAATCAATTGATCGAGAATCAACAGTGCAAAAAGGTTTGTGAAAATAAAAATTGCACTGGACTGCATTAATAAAAATATGGTATAAAACATTAGTAAGGTGACACTTCTTTCTTGGAACCAAGATGGGCAGTATGAAGAGCCAGTTTTAAAGCTACACCAGGGCAAATCCTGCCTTCAGTTTTATCCAGTGATCCCAAGTGGAGCACATGGATAATACGTAGGACCTGGCCCCTGAAGGCAAAGTTCAAAGAACAATGCCTAGATTTTGATTTCTGAATGATGAGGGATGTCCACTGATGAAACAGCCTATTACCATAGGGGGACCACAGAATTACTAGTGTGGAAACCCATCTTTCAGAAGGGGCTTTTAGGCCATGACATCAGGCCCTGTCACAATCGTGAGGCTTGAACAAGACATCTGCTCCTGACCTAGTGTAAGGAAGAAAATTCTTTCTCAGAGCTGTCACTGGGGACACTAGGGCTGGTTCAGTGTTGATGGAAAGGGCCATGACTTCATTAGTTGATAGGTTGTACAAGGCCACCTTGTTCTGCTGAATTAGAGAAGCACCATGGCTGCAGGGACCCAGCGGTGCTCACTTAGTCCTCTGATGTCAGGTTTTAAGTGAGCTATGTATAAGGAAAACCCCACATCAAGATCCTGAGGTGAGGGCACTGACTGTTACAGCCTTGTTCAAGCAAACATAACCCTGCACAGGGGGAAGCCTAATTGCATGAAGAGCTTTTATTTCCCCAGGCAGCCACAGAACTAGCCCATTTCCTACAGATAAAAGTATTTTTTCCCCAGTGATTATCAAGGAGAGAGTAAAAAAAAGTAAAATAGATTACAAACTTTAAAAGTTGGGCTATGTAGTAAATTCGGTCTGTATAGGCCTCATGGCAGAGTTGTTATTTTCTTTCTGATTTTGCTAGATGATGTAGTTGGAAAAACAGAGTCTTGACTGTCAGAGTATCATTAAAGTTGGTGGTAGCAATAAAGAGTATTAATTGGGTCCACAGAGTGGCCAGGTGAGATCAGCTGTCAGCATGCCAGATTTTGTAGAACCACCTCAAACAGTAACAGATTTTTTCCCTAATTCTTTCATATTTTTGGCAGAGAAGAGCTTTTTTTTTGCCTCCAGGCCTGTGGTGAGTACTGTGTGAAGCCATGCACCTACATGCCTAGCAGCATTTGACTGCTTAGACAGAAGTGGACACACCATTTCCAATAGGTTGGGTATCACACAGGGTTTGAGCCTCTAGCAGGTCACATATCCTCACAATATTTTACAGCAAAAAATGTTTTTTCTCACACCTTTCCATATCAATCATTCATCTTTTGTGCCAGAGATTAGTCTTAATGCAAGGTTAGTTAATTATCATTTACATGTGGTCTTTAGTAAAGTGCTGATGCTATTAATTAATATATCAGTGAGAACTTTATTATGGTGCTAAGAGTTAACTTTGAACACCCAGGTGTTGCCTGAGGCAAGAATAAGCAGCTGTTTGTGACTCCTGTCTGAGTCATGTTTTAGCAACCAATGACTGTGATTCTGTGACTTATCTTTGAGGAAAAAATAACCAGCCTACAGGTAGGAGCAAATGACAGACAGCAACAATTATGTTCTGAAGTTGAAAGTGATATGGTGGTTGGGACAAGATATTTGTGTCTGAAGGTGGTCAGGATGACATATTTGTGTCTAAACATAGGATTCTTCTATGAGGACAGACCAATTAAATCACAAACCTGTTGTTTGAGTTTTGCTTAATAATTATAAAGTGTGATTTTTCCAGTTAACTGTCACATTGTGATTACCTGCCTCCTGCTAATGATGAACTGAAGTATTGTCATTGTGATCTGTGCAGAATTGCTTTCAGTTGACTGTCTATGAAAAGCTTGTTGCCTTCCTCTTTATTCTGTAGGATAAGCAGACTAATTTATCAAAGACTCAAATAAAACAAACTGTATTTGATGTTTTCCTTATCTTTTTGAGGAAGATTCTTACATAGGAAAGCTCATCAGAAGTAAAAATTACAGTATTTATTATAGATAAATCCATGTCTGTATGTCAGTTTTATATCACATTCCCTGATGAAAGCCAGCATTTTACATAGCCTGAAAGATGGAAACAGCTACTGTAGTTCTGCCAAAAGGCAGTAGCTGAACCGATGTGTCTCAGCTCGTCCAGATGCATATGTATCTGACTACACATCCAGTTTCGCTGCTGGGCTTGCAGGAGTGATGGAGAAGCAGCATGTTAACTACTCAGGCATTACATTTCTTTTTTGCTTTGCTGACAGGATCCAAAGTCATGGACAGATTTCTACAGAAATCCGTAACTCGGAGTATTTCACCAGCATGCCCCCGCTTCCGGCAGAATGCCTCGACATTGACGGAGACTGGAACACACTCCCAGTCATCTTTGAAGACAGGTACATGGATATGCCTTGCAAAGGTGAGCGAAACACCACAAGGTACAGCTTCATGAGTGCTTGAGCAGAGGGTGATGCACTTCCCCATCTCAGGCTAAGCAACCTCACATCCCTTAGGCTGACTCTTGGATCCGCTGTGTGATAGAGTTGATTTTTTATGTTTTCCCAATCACAATCTAGAGTACTTCCTGTAACTTTATTTTTCAACATCAGAGCTGTTTTGTAACAAGATCTGGAGACAAAAATCTAGAAAGAAAACAAAATTTTTTGGATTTTTGTTACAGTACAAATTTAACAGAAAAAAAAAGTACTATGAATTTCATCCTCAGTGTGACATCTAGTGGTAAGAAAACTCAGAACAAAAAACCAAAATTAACAGCATAAAGCCCAACACCGGCTCTGAAAGACAGCCTTGCTTTCCAAAAAATAAAAGTATTTTTCCCTTAGTACTCAAAATTTTAATTAAGAAGTTATTTAGTTCTGTAGATTAGTACCAAAACCTCGTAGTCCTTGGTTCCCTTTTCTTTTTACTCAACCAGTAAGATTAACAAGAAAGCAATATGCATTATACGTGGCCCAAGTATAGGAAATAGCTGTGGTCCAAAATTTCCACTCTTCCACAATTATCCAACTGCTTAAATTTTGACAGTTCATGTTACCAATATTTAAACTATTGAATGAAACTTTAAATTGACTCACAAGCAAGAGCTGTACTGTGGACAATGTTGTGTGATAGAAGGAATACAAAGAAGTGTCAGCTCTGCTTTGCTTAGCTACACTGTAGAAACTAGCAGTTTAGGTATAGTTCTACTGAGGAAAGTATATTTTATTGATACTGTCTTCTTTGGCCTAACTATAACAATTTAGGGAGTATAATTCTAGTTAAATGCACTCTGGCGTTTGAATTCATAATAAACCTCCAATGTATGTATAAGTTATATAATATAAATATGCATACTTCTTAGGCCTTACAATCACTTTTCAATGTCCCACGTACCTTTGGAGTTATTTGTTGTGCTCTTGCAAGTACCACTTTTTTTTTTTTTTCAGATGAGAATTTGGAAGTTTTTGCAGATTTTGAAGCTCCTGCAAATACCCAAATGGATTTAATAGATGACAATGGAGATTTTACATCAAATGATGCCGCTGCAATAACAAAAGGAGACTTTGGGAAAGGTACTCTGATAATACACACAGATAGGATAAACAGGAATCCCTCCTGCATATACACTGGTACTGAAGGTGCTGTTTGTACAGCTAAGGGTCTAAACCAGCACTCTACATCTCAGGTATTTACAGCAAACAAAGAAGGCCAAAGGAAACATGGAAATATTTTTGTTTCAACCAAGGAAACTACTTCTGACTCAGAGGCAGGCAATACAGAATGTACATCGGAAGAATTTAAAACATCCAAGGAAGTTTTATCAAAAATCAATAGACTTGCAGCGGATGTTATGTATGAAGATACGAAACCTAGCAATAAGGATTCCCAAAAAAGTGAGCCCATGTTAATTGTAAGTGCTCAGCATGAGTGTGGAGCATGTGGAAGTGATGGCTTGGAAGACAGGACTGAAATAAATCAACCAAATGAAGCTGGTCATCCCGAGAATAATTTCACTTTATCTGAGCTTGCACTGAATGAATTAAGCAGTCCTGAAAAAACAGCAGATCCAGACACCAAGGCTCTGCTCCCTGTTTTGAAAGCTTTGCCCACCCACAGCTTTGAAATGAAATTGTTCTCAAAGGAGCAACGAGGTGAGGAGTGTGAAGAATTTACCCTGATGTCAGGGGTTATAAAAAGATCCTCCTCTATAATATCTGATTCAGGCATTGAAAGTGAACCAAGTTCAGTAGCGTGGTCTGATGCTCGAAGCCGGGCTCTGGAGCTACCCAGTGATCGAGAGATCCTGCACCATTTGGTACGAAGACATGCCATCCACCGAAATTCCCTAGAGGGTGGCCACACAGAAAGCAATACCAGCTTGCCGAGTGGGATCCAAGCATCTCTCACATCCATTAGCTCTTTGCCCTTTGAGGAAGAGGAGAGGGAAGTGGAGCTTACCAAGCTGACCAAATCTGTCTCAGCTCCTCAGATCAGTAGCCCAGAAGAGCCTGCAGAGGAGGTAGATATATCGAAACACAGTGAAGCAACCTCAGGAGATTCAGGAGGAAACTTAAAAAGTTGCACAGAAACAGAGGGTGGAGATAGGGAGTTAGTTGTGGACCTTCCTGGGCATCAAATCACTACAGAAAATGGACAACTAGAACCAGGAGGACATCCCAAACCCTCTGTCAAACATAGTACCAGTAACATTGAGTTACAAGGGGAGGAGGAGAAGGAAGGTTTTCCAGAGACTTCCCGTAGTTCAGAAAGATCATCTCCTTGTCCAAAGCAGCTCAGAGATAATGTCTCTGAATGCCATTCTCTGGAGAGCAATGATGAGTGCACCTTAAAAACTCAAAGGGCTTGTAATTACTTGGACAAAAATATAGGTAAGTTTGATACATGCATCAAGGATCCAAAAGATAAACTTAAGCTAGAAAGTTTAAAAATACAAGACTTTTACTCCAATAGCAGAACTTCAGGCGAGGAGAGTGTCTCACAAAGCATAAAGCTGGTACCAGACTTTTGCTATCCTGTTGCAGCTCCTTCAGAGACCTCAAATGAATTTGGCTCAATGCAAGGAGAGTGTGGTAGCTCTCTTGCTGATGAGAGCCCGTCAGTATATGCAGAAATGCAGGACCTACAAGAAATTGAGCTAAACAACTCACCCGCCTCAGCAGACCCTCCTGCAGGATCCTACCAGGCTGAACCCGAGAGCCAAGAGCATAAACTTGTAACTAACGGCACCGGGTTTCATCCAACGACAGCAGAGGGAGTAGCACTGGAAAGCAGAAAGACTGTTGATGTGGTTAACCTGTCCGTCTCTTGCACAGCCACGTGTCTTCCCTTTTCTTCTGTTCTCAAAGAGACCCCTGCTATGGTCGGCTTCTCTGCAAAGCAGGCTGCATTCCCCATCACCCGCCAGCCCCTGGGCTCTTTTGGAGTTGTCTCTTCTAATTCAGATGAGGTGGATGAAGAGACCAATGAAAGGATGCTGAAGTAAGAATGGCTAATTACTTACTTTGTTAATTTTACCATAACGTCAAGAGACTCTGACAAAGTTCAGGGCCCTAATACAGTAAGCGTAGGGCAGGCTTGTGTTCAGAGACATCCAAAACAGACAGTCCAAATAGACAAACGGGTTTATATAGACTAAATAAATAGAGTGGAAGCATGAAAACACAGAAGCACCAAGATCACCAAAGAAAAGTGTATCCCAGCCAAAGTCATCACAAATGCTCATAAAAATCAGTGAGATTTAGGAGTGTAAATAGTTTTAGAGATCTGGCCCTCCTTTATGAAGTCAGTGTTAACCAGACTGAGTACTGATCCTAGATAGTTGTTTCACTATGGCAGTGCCATAACTTGTTTTTCTCTTCTGCTTAAAAAATTGTATTTGTTAGCTTTATAAACTGAAACAGGAGCACAGATTGGTTGGTAAGGTCTCATCCTCAGCTTCTCAAACTGGGCAAATAGAAGAATTGGCACCCTTGGAAGCTGAAGAAGGGGCTTTTTTCTTTTGGTCCTAATTGCCCATGACCACATCATGGACCTGATTTCACAGTGGCCCATTTTGCAGACTGACATCATAGCACATGGATAATTTTGCTATATTTTGTAGTCTCTGCTGTACTGAGGGAAAACAGGGCATGGGAATTTATCAACCTGTTCAGCTCCCAAAAATGTTGGGGCTTTCTTCATGTTCATTTATTTGCTACCTGAGGCATTTTTTTGTCTTCTTTTCCCCAGAGCATCTTGATGTTTGTTTTATAGACCCTGCTGTAAATCCTGCTTTATCTAAGCATAAAATTTGGTCATTCTTTGTTAAGCAAACTATTTAAGCATGTATTCATGCACATGAATCCAGGGCTTCCATGTGTGTGGTCAGAACACTAGGTTTTTCATTCTTATGTCATTTCAAAGTCAATAGGGATGATGTAAGTTATTGCTTGCCATTATATCAAGTGGCTTTAAGCTAACCCCAAGCGTTAGTTTAATCTCATCCCAGTTTTCTACTACTTAATTCTACACTTAGGAAGTGATAATTAATTCCTAAGAACTCTAAATAAGTTTTGCTAAGTCAAAAAGCCACTGAAGTATTTGGCATCAGGTGAATTAGTGTGTCAGATTTTAGGCCTTGAGCAGGAAAGGGGTTGGGTTAATTCTTTCATCACTGAGTTGCTCTTCCTCTTAGCTATTAAATGTTTTCAAAAGAACTCAAAACCAAACCAATCTGACGTGAGGTGCATACATTGACTCTACAGTCTGAGGAATCAGAACACCTACCTGTCTACAAAGGCATCTGCTGCTAGGAAAATTATATATTTGTTATTTCAGTATCTGTAAGGCTGATGACATTGTTAAGATGTGAAATTGCTAATTCTGTATCTTAGTCTTGTTATGGGCTACTAGAAGGTGAGGGGTTTTTTTGTAAATCCCTCTTTCCTCTGGCAGGTGTGACTTGCTAATGGACTTTATTCCCTGTATGTAATTGAATCATTCAGATTTTCTTTGCTGCATCCTGATTCCTCTCAATCAGAAAAAATAAGAAATAGTATCCAGGTCTCTGCTTGAAAGTTGCAAGCATAATTTCTTGCAAATACCAGCCTCCTTATTTACACTTTAAAGGTTTGTTGTTGAACACCCAGTTCTATTGTGATTAATTAATGTATTCTCCAGTTTTTATCAGGCCAAAGAAAAATTTAAAAAAGAAATGAAGATTGAAGGATTTCTGTACAGTGACTTATCTGTACTAGCTTCTGATATCCCATATTTTCCACCAGAGGAAGAGGAAGAAAATTTGGAAGATGGAATTCACCTGGTTGTCTGTGTCCATGGATTAGATGGTAATTGTAATTAAGGATCTAGGAGAATAGGAAGCATGGCATAGAATGTTTATATACATGCTGTCTAAGCAGAAAACAGATATATTAAGCAGTGGATGCCCCATCCCTGGAGGAGTTCAAGGCCAGGTTGGATGGGGCCCTGGGCAACCTTATCTAGATCATGCCTGAAGGTTGGTGGCCTTGCCTGTGGGAGGGGGTTGGAACTCTATGATCCTTGGGGTCACTTCCAACCCAGACAGATTCACAGAATCTGAACTCCCCCCACCCCGCTGCCAAAGCAGGTTGCCTAGGACAGGTCGGACATGATTCTATGATTAAACATAAAACTTCTTGATGAGTATCAATGGGAATGGTGTAGGAATTAACTTTGAAACTACAAAGGAGGGATGGAAACTCTGAAATCTCAGACATTCTCATGTGGAAAACTAACACTTGCTGGCTTGAGCAAGGACCATTTGTCATTCAATATCTCAGTGGAAACAATGTCCTTCTTGTGAGGTGAAGGTACCTCCTTTTCCAACAAAACATTTCTGAAGACCTGGAATTTCCTGGTATGCAATAGGGCATCACCCAGACTGTTAGGAGCCTGGGAGTATTTCATCACTGGCTAAAACTATGTATACGTAGAGGCAGGATACTCTGCATCTGAAGGCATAGCCCTATACTCCAGAACATGTGCTAAGGTCCTTGGCAGGACTGCAGTGTCTCACCAGCAGCAAAGGTGGAAGGACAGACCTTAGCTTTTTGTCCTTTCTGTCTTACCTCTGCTGTTCAGCAAATAGGGTACAGATTTATCCTGGGCATGATCTTTGTCCTTTCTTCCCACCATTTATGCAGTCCCCAGCAGCAGGAGGTGAGGTCCAGCCCCATCCTGTGCAGGCTGTGGGTATTCTTGATCTCCTGCTCATCTAATGCATGATCCCATGGTGTGGTGAGCAGATGTTTTAAACTGACACTGTATTAGTTATTTTTCTGTTGAATTACATCTTACAAATTACTATTTATTTCTAGGTAACAGTGCAGATCTGCGGCTGGTAAAGACTTTTATAGAACTGGGACTCCCTGGTGGAAAACTGGATTTCCTAATGTCTGAAAGAAATCAGGTAGTACAGAGTTAATTTCTGTCTTTAGGTCTGCTACAGGCTCCTGACATTGCTGAAACAGGACCTTTTGACCAGATGAATGAAGCAAAAGCACTGGTGAATGTGGTATTTTAGTGCTGTTCCTGTCTAATCTGATAGGGTGTTCCAACCCACCAACAAGTACTCCTAGCATTAAAATCAAAGGCAATAACATTAACACTTATAGGACTTGACCTTAGAAGAAGAAAATTGATTTATTCTGTCAGTTTGCAAATTTAGCAGCCTGGTCCCTCTGCCTGTTGGATGCCAGGCAACACAGCACCGGCAGAAAGCAGCGAGTTTAGTGATGCTAAATTTTCTGGAAGGTGTGGAATATCCAGCAGGTGTTGCCAGCTTCCTTTGCTGCATCAGCCATTGTTTCTCCGGTTGCGATGTTTTCCAGATTTATGTCCTTGAATGATAAAGAAACACCTTCCAGAAAAATTCATTGCTAGTCTTGGCAGAGAAGCAGAAATTAATTCTGGGCTTTACTCTGCGGTGAACCCATATTTATGACATGGAGGCCTAACTTTATGCATAAGATAAGGATTTCCAGTGCCGAGTCAGAAACATTATTCTGATTTATAAGCAGCTGAGAAAATTGAGTCAAAACTTTCCAATGCTCTTTGTTCAACAGCTTTTATATTTTGAAGTGGCTGCTGGTGTTAGTCTGTGCACTTGCCACCTTCCAGTACACATCTTTGTCAGCAGACCTGCATTGTGAATGTGAGCAAGATGAAAATAATGAGAAGACCACTTTGGGCTCCCATCAAAGCCGCTTTTCATGTTTCCAGAGGATAAGAACTTACAACATCTCTATTTAACATTATCCAGAGTCCATAATGGGACGTTTTAGTGATCTTATAGTCAGGGAAGTTGAGGAATTTCCCATGGCACTAGAAATAGGACCCATGGGGTTTGATGACTATTCTGATGCTCTAAAGCATCCTGTTACCCTTTTTTATCCTGCTCTGAGAACCACATTGAAAATTACCCACGAAATCAGTCATTTAGCTGAAGTTCGCCTTATAGAGGAAAATGTAAATCACTTTCTTTTAGGCATTCAATTGTAATAGATCTGACAAGCTCAATCAGGCTGAGATGATGCTAAAGGATGGAGATATAACTAGGTGAAATATGACGCTTGTTGTGTTTTGTTTATGATTAATGTTCAGGCTGATATTCTTCCACTTTTAAGCAACCTGGAAGATTTAGGATAATGAGTGTAGGAGGAAATCATTAATTATCAACAAAGACAGGCAGGAGGTTAGTGGACTGCTTGTAGTTTATGAGAACATTTATTTTAAGGCTCTATTATAAAGTAAATATGCTCATGTTTTCCTTGGGAGAGCTGCAATTAGCAAGATGAGTTGTGTCACAAAAGCATTAATTACTGATATGTTTGCTCTGAATAGCTGTTCCAATATTTGATGATTGTTTTTATGGCATGTCATTAGTTAGGAATTTGATTTAGAGTCCTGTTGAATTGCCAGATGACACAGTTCTGAATAAGATCTGCCTGCAATCATATAGGCTGGACAATATATTATTTGTTTTATTGTATCAGAACTGGAAGTACTGTTGCAGGCAACAAATCATCTCTCTAGCACTCATTCTCTTACTGATAACTGTTGACTAACAAACATACAGCATTTCATTAAGATGGCCAAATTATTTTGTGATTGCATCCATAGCACCGGCAATGACCTGTGTGTCAGTGTAGAATGCTTTAAACTATTTTACTGTAGGAATGTGATAAATCCTAACTGCCAAAAGCTTTACTTCCATTTGCAGAGTATGGTGTCTAGAGCAGCTGAGCATTAGCAGTCCTCATCAGTGTCAAGTCAAGCTGCTTTCTCATCATACTGATGAGTCTGGAATCACTCAGCCTAATGTTGTTAATCTTACTATTAATAAACTGTATGTCTATCATGACATGTGCTGAGATTAGAGACACAGTCAGTAGAGAAAAAAAAAAATCAACCACAGGCAGTAATTTAATCCTTAAAATATTAATTGCCTTCTAGAGGGCCCTATTTCCATGCTCTACAGAGTGTAGGGTTACTCTAGTCCTAACTTGAGTTCTCAAGTTGAGTTCTTGAAGCTAAAAGGTGTGATACACAGTGAAAGAGACTCAATGACAGAATGTTTAGCTTCACCTTATCTATGAGAAAAGTGAATTTCCATGTGGGCTGTAACGATAGCTATGGGAACCACACTGACCCACAGTATTGATGTTACTATTGATGCTGTGTGAGAAAAAAAATGATTGAGTACATTTGCACTATTAGTTGCAAGCTATTTTCTAATAAACTGAAATTTCTTTACTGTTCCCAAAGGAGAAATCTAGTTTTTAGAGGACTTGGAGACTGAGAAAAATTCGACTCCCTTCCCCCTTGAGCATGTATAAGGAAAATTTGGACTTGTCATTACTTTTCTGCTTGCATTTTTCTTTGAAAATAATATCTGTCTGCAATGAGAGCAATATATTTTAATTCATCATCTCATTCCATTTTTCACCAGACTGATACTTTTGCTGATTTTGATACAATGACTGACCGATTATTGGATGAAATAATTCAGCATATCCAATTGTACAACCTCTCCATATCCCGAATAAGGTGAGTGTTCTGATAGTTAATAGTCTGTAACTGTTTGAGTTACGTGAGCAACATTCAGTGAAATTAGCTTTTCCAAAAGTGTCCTGTGTCAAAAGTCACTGAATCAGTGAGATGGATTTTTACATTGGTATAGATGGAAGAGTATCTACTAGGCTGAAAAAAAAAGGTGGAATCGTAACTAAAGGATGCTTCTGGAAGCCCAGATAGAGTGTCCTCAAGAGAAATTTATGCCAACCTTATGTTTAATTTAAATAAAATACAGATAGCATTTATAAACATAATTTAATATCATTTGTAACATAAATAAAATAATGTCTGTGTTAATGTAATGCTTTCTTTCCTGCCAGTTTTATTGGACATTCCCTGGGTAACGTCATTATTCGATCTGTACTAACTCGCCCCAGATTTCGCTATTACCTCAACAAGTTACACACCTTCCTGTCCCTCTCTGGGCCTCACCTGGGAACGCTTTACAACAATAGTACTTTGGTTAGTACAGGTAAGAGTTAATGGGAAGGCTAAGACTGGCTGCAGTCCATTGCGGAGTGCATTAGAGACCAACACATGGAGGTAGCAGTACACCATAACATGATTTGTACACTGAAGTTCTGGGAAATGCTTTGCTGAAGACTTCAAACCCACACAGTAAAAATTGCAATGAGAGGCCCTTTCAGTATATTCTACAAGGTCCAGCACTGTGCTACCTGGAAACCCCAGGGATGTTCAGCCACGAGAGATGACCTTGCTTCCATTGTATTCTTACACGTCTTTGTATACTGTCAGCAAAGAGACACACCTCCAAGGCTGAAGAAGATACATATAGAGCTGTAAGAATGGAATGTCCCACAATTCAGCCCTCCTGAGGTTTATGCAACCATGGCATGGATAAGTGAGTCCCTTAGACTTTTCTCCCTGTTGGTTAGCAATATAGGAGGAAACAGATTTATATTGAATTATAGTGCTACCCATATGGTAGGCATGTGTCTTTAATTCCTTTGGTTGATAATTAGGAAGCAGGGTAAAAAAAAGTCTACTGATTTTTATTTCAGGTCTGTGGCTCATGCAGAAATTAAAAAAGTCAGGGTCACTTTTGCAACTGACCTTCAGGGACAACGCAGATCTGCGCAAGTGTTTCCTCTACCAGCTCAGCCAAAAAACGGGTGAGTAGGGCTTGACGTGGCTGTGTAAATATCAAGGGCTATTTCAAGGTTTATGCTGGCTGGATTGTCATATGCTCCAGGGAGTAGAGGAAACCTGTATTTTGCTAATGAACTTCCTTTAAACACTCTTGCTTTTGGGAGTGGCTAAAAATATAGTATCAGTTTTACCTGTGGATTTTTATGTGCCAGGTATTAGTGAATATATGTACCAAACCCTTAGCACCAAATAAGACAACCGTGCTGTAGTACAGCATGCACCCATAGCAAGAAATATGATTCTTGACAGGCTGACATAACTGAATTTATGCTACTAGATGAAAAACATTTCCCCCCCCTCCTTTTTTTTTTTTAATTTAACATCTCTTGTCTCTAGGAAATACGACCGTGTGAGATGAAAAGCGGATTTTATTCATGATTATTGTAACATTTCTGTACTATAGAGGGAGGTGTATGGCCTCACACTGAATCAAAGAATCATAGAATCATGCAATGGTTTGGGCTAGAAGGGCCTCGAAGATCATCTAGTTCCAACCCCCTTGCCACAGGCAGGGACAACCTCTACTAGACCAGGTTGCTCAAAGCCCCATCCAACCTGGCCTTGAACACTGCCAGGCAGGGGGCAGCCACTGCTTCTCTGTGAAACGTGTCCCAGTGTCTCACCACTCTCACAGTGAAGAATTTCTTTATTTTTCTCTACTCTGAATCCACCTTCTTTGAATTTAAACCCATTACCCCTTGTCCTATCACTACATTCCCTGATAAACCGTCCCTCTCCATCTTTCCTGTACGCCCCCTTTCGGTATTACAAAGCTGCTATAAGTCTTCCCGGAGCCTTCTTTTCTCCAGGCTGAACAATCCCAACTCTCAGCCTGTCTTCACAGGAGAGGTGCCTCAGCCCTCTGATCATCTTTGTAACCCTCCTCTGAAGTCAATCCAACGTGTCCATGTCCTTCTTATGTTGGGAACTCCAGAACAGGACACAGTACTACAGGTGGAATCTCACGAGAGCAGACTAGAGGGGCAGAATCACGTCTTTTAACTGTCTGGTCACGCTGTTTTTGATGCAGTGTAGGATATGGTTGCAAGAGTGCACTGCTGGCTCATATTGATCTTTTAATCAGTCAGAAATCCTGAATTCTCCTCAGGGCTGCTTTCAATCCATTCTCCATCCAGGCTATGTTTTTGCTTGGGATTATCCTCACCCAGCTACAGGATCTTGCACTTGGTTTAGTGGGACTTTATGTCATTTACATCAGCCCATCTTTCCAGTCTGTCAAGATTGGATGACATACCTCTGGATGACATTCCTTCCCTCCGGCATGGACTGCACCACCCAGCTTCATATTGTTGGCGGACTTGCTGAGGGTGCACTTGATCCACTCTCCATGTCTCCAACAAAGATGTTAAACAGTGCTGATCCCAGTAATGACTCCTGAGGAATACCACTCATCACTGATGGCGATTTGGACATTCAGCTGTTGACTGCAACTCTTTGAGTGCACCACACAGCCAATTCCTTATGCACAGAGTGGTCCATCCATCAAATCCATTTCTCTCCAATTGAGAGACAAGAATTTCATGTTGAGACAGTGTCAAATGCTTTGCACAAGTCCAGGTAGATGACATTCTGTCACTCTTCCCTTATCCATTAACACTGCAACCCCATCACAGAATGGCACCAATTTTTTAGGCACCATTTTCCCCTAGCGAAGCCTTGTTGGCTGTCACCAATCACCTCATTTTCCATGCACATGAGCATAGTTTCCAAGAGGATCTGCCCCATGATCTTGCCAGGCACAGGGGTGAGACTGACCAGTAGTTCCCTAGGTCTTCCATTTTTTCCTTTTTGAAAAGGGATGTCATGTTTCCCCTTTTCCAGTCAGTGGGGACTTTGCCAGACTGCCACAACTTCTCATATATGATGGAAAGTGGCTTAGTCACTTCTTCTGTCAGTTCCCTCAGGACTGACAGATACATCCTGAACCTGATCTTCTACAACATGCTGTTCTTCATTCTCCCAGTCCCTGCCTTTGCCTTTTGCAACTTAGACAGTGTGGCTTGAAGACTTGCTGGTGAAGACTGTGGCAAAAGAGTCATGGAGTACCTCAGTCTTCTTCATATCCTGGGTAATCAGATCTCCCAAATCATTCTGTAGGGGGTCTACATTTTGCCTCATCTTCCTTTATCACTGATGTAGCTAAATAAGCTGTTTTTCTTTTTCCCATTTGACATCCCTGGCCAATTATAATTCTATCAGGGCTTTACCTTTTCTAACCTGAACCCTGGCTACTTGGCCAGTTTCTCTGAACCTCCCAGGCTATCTGTTCTTGCTTCTATCCTCTGTAGGCTTCCTTTTTGTGTCTGAGTTTTCCCAAGAACTCCTTGTTCATCATGCAGGTCTCCTGGCATTTTTACCTGACTTCGTCTTGGTTGGGATGCATCACTCCTGAGCTTGGAGGAAGTGATCCTTGAATACTAACCAGCTGTCTTGGCCCCTCTTCCCTCCAGGGCTTTGTTCCCTGGTACTGTAGCAAGCAGGTCCCAGAAGAGGCCAAAGTCTGCTTTCCTGTTTTCCAGAGTAGAGAACTTGCTGTGTGCCCTCCTCACTGCCCTGAGAATCTTGAACTCTACCATTTCATTGTCACTGCAGCCAAGGTTGCCCTTAGCTTCACATGCTATATCAACCTCTCCGTGCTGAGAGTACGAGGTGCAACATGGCACCTCTCCTATGGCATGTCTGTCACTTGGAGGAGGAAGTTATCATCAATGCATTCTGCATTTATTGTGCTATTTCTGAATGTAATCTCCATTCCGGTGAACACTCATTTATCCAAAGCCACTCATTGACCGTAGTGGGGCAGTACATGTGCTTCCAATGTTAAGAAGCATAAATATTCACAAGATTAAGGTTTTAATCAAACTTTTTTTCCAATAGATTGTTCTTACTTTTTTTGTTACACATAATTAACCAGTATGAGAGTTGGTAAATAAAAAATAGCTCACCTAAGCAGCAGGAATGGGTTTAAGCTATTATGAAGCTTTCTAAACTTGTATCACGTTTTAATTATTATCACCTATTTTGCATTGTAGACTTTCATATGTGTTTGAACATGAAGTAGTCATGCTGGTACTATATGCATTTTCAACACTGTGCATCATTGTGATAAATATATTTAATTCATTTGCCACAGGTCTTCAGTACTTTAAAAATGTTGTGTTAGTGGCCTCACCCCAAGACAGATACGTACCCTTTCATTCAGCAAGAATAGAGATGTGCAAAAATGCACTTAAAGACAGACACACAGGTATGTTTAAGATCTTATCTATATCTCCATGGCTGTTGAGGAATTGTGGTTTTGTGTGACTGAGGTCATCGAATTAGAAGGGGTTTTCATCAACATGAAGAAATCTCAAATGTTTATTTTCTAAGGAAGAAAGTGTTCTCTTCCCATAGGAAATGTTTGAAATCAATAAAAGAAGCTTTTTTAAAAGGTCTTTGTCTGATTAAAATAAATTACAATCAGGACATAATCAAAGATTTCTTACTGCGTCGTCTTTGTGGGTTTTTTTAAAATGATAGAAATTTTTTTTGACAATATTTTTCTTGAGTCAACTGAAAAAATAGTAAGATCTCAACTTAGTTTCACACAATGAAATATCTCTTGGTACATCCAAAGTTGGGAGGTTTCTCTTTGTTTTCAATAGTGTTTGGATGATTGACAGGTAATTTAGGTGACAGGTCTAAAATCATATTGGTTTGTAATAAAATCTGTAAAGCACATACAGACTGATATCATCAATAATCTAGCCCTTCTGTGAGCTCAGGCTGTGTTTTATCCCAAGTATTACTTTTGTTATTAGCAGTATTTCTCATTTATAAAATATTTCATGTCTTCAGTTTTATATAATTTCCAGAAATAATGTTCAGCGTAATTTCATATCTGTTTCATATATGTGATTACCTAGAAATGGAGGTACTCCTTGGAAGTAGAAAAAGGCACCCACATAAAATAATCAATATGTTTGCCTTCACACAACTTAGCTGAATTACAGCTCTTTCTATCCTACCTCAGATATGAATTAAAAAGTAATTTTCTAACTCTTTCTTCCAGTGGTTGTTCCTTATGGAGATGTTTGACCTAGCACTAACTGCATCTATATTCAGTGTAGATCATTAATGAGTAGAAGTTTCCTGAGCCAGTGTTGCAGCCCTATAAACTCCTCAACTATCTGTACGATGCTCTTCCTGCACTAGGGAAATGCAAATGGACCTCTATGTCTTGTCACTTTTCCATTTGGATTCATAGTCAGTGTGAGTCTAACCCTCTTCCCCTGAAGGAAATGAGAGTATTTCCTTCCACCACAGAGGAAGTGAGGTTGAATGCTGAGGAGCATACCACTTTTCATGCTAGAAGCTTCAGCAGACCTCTTTGGACGTCCAGTAGCACCATTAGCTTAACAATATCCTGGCACTGGGCTGTGAAATGGACTGTTATCCCTTGCATTTGGCATTGCTCCCATTTCCCTTCTCATTGCAACTGTAATTAAATAATACTGGATGGAAAGAGGGAATCTGGCAGCTTTGGCATATAGGTGTGATATCTAAACTCTTTTGCAGGTCCTGTTTATGCAGAAATGATTAACAACCTGCTCCAGCCTTTGATTGGGGCGAAGGACTGCACTTTGATTAGACACAACGTGTTCCATGCTCTGCCAAACACCGCCAACACATTGATAGGCCGGGCTGCCCACATTGCTGTGCTGGACTCCGAACTTTTCCTGGAGAAGTTCTTCCTCGTGGCAGGACTCAACTACTTCAAATAGTGCCTGAAGCATGGTATAACAGAGGCAAAGCTTTTCCTTGAGTGGAGGAGAATCCCTTAGCCAAAAGAGTACAGTGTTAGAAATGAGATCAGGTGGGACTTTCAAACTCTCCATTTCCATTTCTGTTTCAGAGAATAAAGTGCTATGGCTTTAAGGCATTCAAGCTTCCAAATATTGGTGCTTTGGAAGAAATAAATATTCCTCTTCAGTTTCTATGTTCTTTGTCCACATAAAGACGTGAGCCACTTCTGAAGTACAAAATCAGAATAAGAAGACTAATTCTCTAAATGTGATTGGACCAATACAATCCCCATTTCTCCCAAATATTAACCCAGGAACTTGGCTGTCCTTGATTTAATGTTTCATTATGTATTAACAAAGCTATACATTTGTAGCACTTTTGGGGTAGAGGAAACAAGCATATGTGAACTCAGGTTAAAACCTCCTTTGTGATGAACTGGGAAGTCTAAAAG
Source organism: Laterallus jamaicensis coturniculus (assembly GCA_022605575.1). Classification (NCBI taxonomy): domain Eukaryota; kingdom Metazoa; phylum Chordata; class Aves; order Gruiformes; family Rallidae; genus Laterallus; species Laterallus jamaicensis. The sequence continues at coordinate 87,431,385 of JAKCOX010000002.1, read as the reverse complement.
CATTTATGAATGTTTCAATGTTTCCATTTCTTGAAAGAAAATATTTGGATAACTCCATTACTGGTAATTATTTCAACATATGTACATACAAATAATCTAAATGAGTGAAATATTTAATATCAAATGAAGAAATTAACTTTAATTGGGGAAGAATTTGTTCAGTTTAGAAGCTACCAAACCATGAAGAGTCTATTGGATTTCTTTTTAAATGTCAGTGGCACCTGTTAACATTTCTTCTGTTTACATTTATAGAGGACCATTATTGTGCTTGTTACAGCCTTAGAGGCACAATTTTTATGTTTACATTTGTATTTAAATACATATACCCCCACATCATTTTTCTTAATTTATTACTCTGTTATGAAATTTAAAATCTACGCAGTAATGCCCCTAAAAACCACTCAGATTAAAAAAGGCTGAAGGCATGGTGTGGTAAGGATTGTAGAAAGCTTAAAAAATACAAGGATGTCTTCTTTGGCTTCTCTGCAATGTTCTATTAATGCTTTACTAATTCCCATCTACAGTGCTACATACAGTCCTAATTACTACATGGTTACAGCTAATTGAAACATTTAAAATTTTATTCACACAATGATATCCAAGCTGGTTTTCAAGGGTTTGAAAAATAACCCATTTTTGACTTGTTTAGGGTTTTTTTTTAATTTTTCACTAAAATTTTAATCAAAAAAGTATCAGATTTAAATTGAGAAATTTCTATACATTTCATAAAATTTTGATAAAGTTTCAATGTCACAGCAATTTTTTCAGAAAAGAGAAAGTGAATAGTTCTTCACAATTACTTTTATTTGAGAGGCAGTCATTTTTTAATGCAAATATAATTTGCTTAAAAACATGAGCGATTAGCCCTCTATATCTTGTGATAAGAACTATAAAAAACTAACAGAGGTGGCTTTAGGTGTCAGGACTCTCATTGGTAAATTAAGATGATAACAGTGGAGATTTCTGAAATAAGAGTTAAAAAATGACAACAAAAAACCTCACAAGCACCAGGAAATATTTGTAGAGGCAAAAAGCAAACCAACTTTATTTTTTTTTCCAAAAGAAGCAAAATGGAAAATGTACACAGAATTAGTTCAAGAAAAGAGTTGCTAGCAAACTGGCAAAAGCTGCTAAAGAACAAGTGGATTTTAATAATGTAGACATGTTTTTTAAATAGAAAGAAGAAGGAATATACAAAGGGGTGAGATTATGACCACCTGAAAATAAGAAAGTATATTGCAACTGAAAATCATCTGTCCATCAAAGGGGCATAAATTATATAGATACAGCTATAAGGTATTTATCAATATTGACAAGTTTTTTAAACATGAAGTATTACCTCAGTACTTGAATTAAATGACTAGATACTATTTTATTACTTTTTTTTTTTATGTGTTTTATAAATTAAGGGTTTAAAGCTAAAAGCCAGATTTTCCCAGTTAAAAATAAATTCTGTCAGGAATCAAGAACTTTCCAGTGCTTGATTCTTGTTTGGGAAGTCTTCATGAATTTTCAGCCTCAACATTTTAGGGCCAGCTATACTTACATACAGCTTACTTCTTCCTTGGTAAATTGTTTACAGAATTTAAAATATAATGGGACAACATACCAGTGGATCTGTTTTAACATACCAGTGGATCTGTTTTAACTTTCAGACTGGCAGTTTCTTGTCTTGCACATTAGACATCTCTCCCAGCCCTCTGCATGACTGTAAGAGAAGGCAAATGGGAAAAGATCTCTTGTGCATTGCTGCAGAACTTGGTGGGTCTTTCAGTATGCTCACTTTCACATTCTATACATACCTAAACGTTTCCATATTTCTATACATACAATATTCTTCCATGGCTCAGAGGTTGATTTTAAAATTGGAGTTGGATTGTATGTAGAGTTGGATTCGGTCCATACAACTTGTGTTGTTTATGGCAGAGAGCTCCTAGGGAGCCTCAAAAAAACTTGGGAGATGTAATTCCTGAGAAATTATATAATAGAGAATTTATTTTCCTTATACTGGCAGAATATTGTGGGAAATATTGGCAGTAGCACTCTAGCCGAGCATTCGTTTTAAGGTTCTCAGAAAATTCTCCCCCACTTTTTCTTCTCATACTCAGGGTTGTCACCTTGATAATGACTCTCAGTATTGTAAATACACTCTAATTGTGTAGACTGTATTGCAAAGAAATCATCAGAATTATAAAGAACATTGAAGTGATGGGACTTCATCATATTATAGCAATCAAAAGGGATTAATTTTCAGATTTTTAAAAATTTATATATAGAAAAATATATATTAGGATGTACCTTCATAACAAATAGCACAGTTAGCATCTTTGTTTCTGTCTTGACCTTTGGAACTTTAATGTATTGTCCTTTCACATAAAGCCTTTTAAAATCCTTTTAGGTAGATTAGCAGTATTGCTACAAGAAGTTCCCGTCAAAGTGCACAAGCTCCTCTTGGCTTGGTATGTCTGTGAAGGCAGTGCTTAAATTCTTAAGTGAAGCTCTTAACATTCACATAAGGCAGTTTTTCATGAACCTGGAAGGAGTAGTGACAGCCATAACATTTTTGTAGCTTATCAATGCCCAAAGTCAGCACTAGGCTTAATGTTAGCTGTGCATGATGTGAAAATCCCTTCACTTTTATGGATTTCTTTAGTTAAGTATAAAACAAAGCCAGCAGTGAAGAGTTGCTTCTTTCGCATCTGGAATTCTTACAACCAACACGGAGGATCTCTTGACTTTGCAGGTAAAGTGCATTTGACTTTTGCATATTTTCAGGGTTAAAGTTGAAGTGTGGGCTACTATAGCCCAGATGAGTAAGTTCTCTGAAGGAAAGCTTTCTGGGCAACCTGTGCCAGTGTCTCACCACCATCATTGTAAAAAAAAAAACCAAAAACCTTATAAAAATTGAAAAACTCAACATTGCAGTATCATTTCACTTAACTTTAAGCAATTGAAGTGCAAATGTCTGTTTTTATGATCACTTGAAGGAAAGATGTACTTTTAGGGTGTGATTTATCAGGCATACCTTACTTTTCTGGTCTCATTTTCTCTAGGCCTATTCTTTCTGCTGACTGTACAGGATATCAGATTTAGCTATCTACTTGACACCTGCACCTTGTTGTCCTAAGGTGGGATCATTTACCCAATGTGCAGTATGCCAATACAAACACAGAGCAGAGGTATTTGATTTAATCCATGTCAGCAGAGATGAGTGCTAGGTGGTAATTTCACAAAGCCAGAACACCACACACACAATCTAAACCATCTTTATCTGGTTACAGGATTAGAAAAACCTGCCTATGCTAATTGGTTACCGATTACCACAGCATCTGCGATCAGTCAAGAATATTTAAATTAGCATGCAAGCTCCTTGAAGGTGTGTGTGGAGGTTTGTTCGTGTGGTCCTTTAAATGGGTGGGTCCTTTACCTTTCCCTTCATTACTGCTGATTTTTGTTGACCTCAGGCCTCTGTGTCAGTCACCCAGCTCTTGCACCTTCTGAGGCAGAATGTTTGCTCTTTATCTATCAGCTTTTCTTCAAGGATACTTTTTAGCCAAGCATGCTCTCTATCAGTCCTTCAGCTCTTTTCTGAAAGTAGAGTTGTTAGTGAAGCACAGTAGCACATTTACACCTAAATTAAACAGTGTCTGAGCACTAACCCAAACACATTTTTATCCCTGTAAAATGGAAAATTCTACTTTATAGATATCAACTTGATCAGCTGAATCTCAGACAGGGCTGGAACATTTATGGGACTCTATTTCCATGCCGAAGTCCCAAAGAATGGATATTGTGCTTCAAAACAGCATCTGTCCCTTTTAGCCATTTCCTTTTCAGTGGCAGTTATCTAGCTTGGAATGGCACAGTAATTCTAGAAGAAATGACAAAAGCTTATCCAGTTTTATTGACAAGTTCAAAGGATATGGCGGAAGGACACAAAGATGCTTTGACTTGTTTTCAATCTCAAGTTGTAAATACAAACTATATATAAGCAGTCTACAGCATTTAAAAAGATTGGCATTAACTATTTTTTAAAAATGTAAGCACCAGAAAACATTGTGGTTATAACAATTGAGTGGGTATCATATCTTTATTAATAGCTAAATGGAAATGTTCTACTTTTTGGGGGCTCCAAGAGCCCACTGAGCTCCACTTTTGGAACAAAAAGTCTCTTCTCAAATGGAAGATTTGTTTCTTGAAAATGGATGGAAAGACAGTAGAGTAGTACTAGATTTGGTACTTTCTGTAGCTGGGCTGAGAATTTTCAAGGAAGTGGTTTTCAATCTCCTGGTAACAGTTGCATGCTGACTTGTAAAACACCTGGAAAAACCTCGGGATATATTTCTACTTTGAGGATAGAATTTAGCCTATCTAATTTCATCACCTACTTTGTGCTGAAAGATTAGTTGCAAAATGAATTTGTTCAACTAAACTAAAAGTTTTAATTTCTCTTTGTAGTCAATGAAGGGAGTACGACTGAAAGTTTGCAGGAGTCCTACTGTTTTCTTCTTTGGTGTAATTCAGGATTATTTATTTCTCTTTTCTCACCAAGGAGCTTATTATAAGACAGACTTTTTGGGTGTCTAAGATGTAGGCAAAAGTAGAGGCCCAGAATTCACGGACTGGATGACATCCATTATTATTAGCTCTTCTTTTTTTTTTTCCATACTTAGGTGCAAGGTTTGACTGTACAGTTTAATCAAATGCAAACACTGAAGAGATGAGTAAGACCCCTTTAAAATTTGTCAGGAAATATGTCTTTTCTTAGCCTCCAGTGGATGCTTCTTTTCCCTTTAAGGAAATTGTTAATTTGTTTTCAAAATCAGGTATGTCTGCTGGCAATAGAGGAAGCTGAAATTGCTTAGTATTAAAGGATTGCATTCTAAAGGCTTGAAATCTTAGCACAGAGCTATGGAAATTACTAGTAAGAATACTGAGCACTATTTTACTTCAAAGGACTTCATAAATATCCACTGACCAATCCTCTTTGCTGTTCTCTTGCCAGAGAAGTGCCGTGCTTGAGAGAAAGCTATCACAAAATGATGGGAAAACTGGGAATTCAAACCAAAGCTTTCATTAGAATTTGTAAGTTCCTCCAGTAATTTGTGCATTTTAAAAAAATATCTCTTCCTTCCTGCCTCTGCATTTGAAGTAGCTAAGTGGTGATGCAGGAGAAGGGTGAGAACTAATAACAGTGTTAGGTCCTTGTGAAGGTTTATGCCAAGGTCCCATGAAATTTTTGTATAGATTAGACATTTATGGGGCATTTCTGTAGTGGTCTCAGCGTGTTAATGTGTCAGCCTATCTGAATGATTATTTACTTTGCAGACTTCGATTTCCATTTCACAATTATCATCAGAACAGCCTAACATATTTCACACCAGCTGATCATTTAGATGCTAAAGATCATGTCCATGGAGAACTCTTATGGAGTGTTTTATTTCAGTACATATGCTCAGTAATTTTGAGGTTGAAGTTGTAAAGTAATTCACAATTTCTAGCTCAATCTTTAATATTTATTATCTCTACCAAATTTCCAGTGCATATTTAATTATCTAATTATTTTAAGGTAGAAAACAGTGTAAGTCCAGGTTTGATGGAGTCAGAATTCAGCCTATGCATTCTCTTTAATGCAGCTGCTTTATGGCAAGCTATAGTACTGGAGACTCAGGAACTTCATGAAGTATAGCACAACTGAGTGCACAGATAATAACTGAAGTATAAATTAGTCCATTAATGTTTGGAGTCATAAAATACGTATTCTCGGCTTGTTTAGGTAGAGCTCACTCTGGTTTGGTGTTTCCTTTAGATCAAATACAACCACAGCAAGATTGTGCCTCTTGCTCTTTTTGCTCATGGTCCCCATATCTGCTACCCTTTGAGAAGTCTGAATTTCTCTAAGCTACTGTTCTGCTTAGCGCTGACATTTCCAGGTTTCCTGGGTCACCTTTCCACGATCTGACTACATCTCCTGTGTGTCTTTTGCTTATGTCTTCCATGAGTTCCTCTTGGAACTGTCATTGCCATATTGCAATGCTACAAAGTTGTGTAGCTGTCCAAACAAGGCACTTTCTACCATCTTGTCAGTACTTGCAGATACTGTATTGATTCTGACAGACATACAGCTAAATTACTTCTTAGTAACCTGTATGGGGCTGTATTTTGGATTTGAGCTGAAGGCAGTGTTGATAACACAGGGATGTTTTACCACCTGCTGCGAAGTGCTTACAGAGTCGAGGCCTTTTCTGCTTATCACTCCACCAGTGAATAGGCTGGAGGGACACAAAAACCTGTGACAGCTGACTCTGACTGACCAAAAGGATATTTCATACCATATGGTGTCATGCTCACCAATAAAACTGGGGAGATGGAGTGTGTGGAGGTTGGCTGGGACTGCCATTGCTCAGGGACTGGCTGGGCATCACTTGGTTAGTGATAAATAATTGGGGTTTTGTATGTCACTTGTTATTGTTTTTTCCTTTGTTGTTCCCCACACCCCCTCCCCTTCCTTTTTTTAATTATTAAACAGTTTTTATTTCAACACATGAGTTTTCACACTTTACTTTTCCTGATCTCTCCTCTATCCTACTGAGAGGGGAGCTATATATTACTTAGCTGCCTACCAGGGTTAAACTATGACAGATTTGTACAAAGACAGACCTTGGAGCTGCATTTCCTGTGTGCAATATCAGGTTTTGATTAATTGACCAAATAGAACTTTTCCCAGAATTAAGTTAATCCTTGATGAACCCTTAGTGGGAAGCTGAAATACAGATGCCTTGGCTAATACACAAATATATTTTGCTGATTCTGGATTGGGATTGTACTCAATTCAGACTGGTTTACTCCTGTTTGCTTTGCAGTCATTGCCATATGCTTCCAATTGTGCCTGCCTGCCTTCCTTCTTTCCTTCAGAACAGAACTCTCGAAAATAAAGAAAAATGTGTGATGCAGGTGATTAGCATAACTTTTAAATGACAGAACTAAGTGATAAATATGCCCTTTTGAAGAAAAAAATTATTTGTACTTAAAATGATCAATAAGTCTGCTCTAGCTGATTCTGAAATAAATAAAGTGCTCTCAATAACTTTAAGAGTGGCATATATTGTTTCTGGCCACTGTGAATATTTAGTGTAGTGCTTACTCCAGAGACTCTCAAGTCAGTGAGGACATGCATTTACAAATATACACCCTTTTCAATGCCTGCAGACAGGCCTTAGATTGCCAGTCTCCTCTTTTCCAGACTAAACAAGACTAATTCAACCTCTTCTCAGTAGTCATTTGCCTAGACCACTTGCCATCATGGTAGCTCTTTGCCCCCAAGTAGGGACTTTTCTAGTTTCTCAGCCTTGAATTTGGTTTAGGAGGCTCAAGGTACTGCCAAACTGCCATGGATGATAGCTCTGGCGCATACTCATGCCTTTCTAATGTGCAGGAGGGACTCACTGGCTTTTGGTTCTCATCATATCCTCTTCCTAACTCAGGTTCTAATCTGAAGAGTCTGGGCTGTTCTCCGACTACCACAACTGTTGAGCTGAAGCGCTTGTTAGCACTAGCAAAGCCAGAGTTGTGACCCATGACATACAGCCACCAGTTATAGGCCTCCTTTTTAGCACACATCTAGCCTCCTCATTGCACCCTTGGCATGCTCACTGGCATGCCAGTTTTTTCCCTCCTGATTTTGCAGATCTTACTTGCGTCATTGGTAAGCTTTAGGCACAGATGGAAGCCTGAGGTGAGTCTGCTCCCTCGTTGCATGACAGACAGGGATGATCACTTACGTTGTGATCATCAGGTCCAGGGCATGCTGCTTTCTGTCAGTATCTGGTCTGAAATAGCTGCTGCTGTTGTTTCTTCTCTATTTTAATAAGACTATACAATACATATGCACTTCTCTAAAAGAAATTCTCATATTGAATGGAAATGCTTATGAAAACAGTTTAATCAGTGTAGAGCTGCTTTAAATGCAGATGAGTCAGCCTTTCCCTGCACAGGATAAAGCTTAAAGAATAAATATGTATAAACTCTTCTTATACAAAAGGTCAGACTAAATTAACTTCTGTTACAACCTTGAAACTTGATTTTTCTGCTTTTGAAAATTCAACTATACTTTCACATAAAGTGCTGCGAGATCCTATTATCTGTGTAGCAAACTAACCACATCTGTCCAAAACTGATTTGCACATACACATATATGTGCCAGAAGTTCATTGGCTGTATGCATGAAGCTGCACATCTTCAAGTAGCTTCTACCTCTCAAAATAAAAAGCTGTGACACAGTCGAAAGGACCACTCCTACTGGAATCCAAAATGCCTTTCAGTCTTTGAAAGTTATCAGCTACAAACACAAACAGCTTATCCAAAGGAACAAAAAAACATCCTCCACAAAAAATTCCAGGCCCAAACAACGCTTTTTGGAGTGGGTGGTTTGAGAACTACAACGTCCTTGCCTATTCTATACTTCCCATAAATAGGGTTATGCTAATAAGTGCAACAGCTTCTGGTGCTGAAAGCCCCAATATTTCAATTTTCATGGCAGTTTCTAGCAAATAATTTAAGAAGTTTTTCATTCCTTCCTGAAAGCATAAGTGCTAGCAGAAATCTACTTGTCCCAATCCAGGAGAAACACTCACTTACTCTTTGTTATTTTTATATGGATAAGGATACTTGCATCATTCCAACTGGGGAAAGATATCAAGGCATTACTGATACACTATCATAAATGCTGCTACCTGGACTGGAAAGGTCCCGGAGCCTTTTTGATCTAAGGTGTGCCATCACTTTCAGTTAATATGGTAATATAAAGTGTAGTTCTTGTATGCCATATATACTATGTGTGTGATATATCCTGTGTATATGGGGTATACCTCTTGTGTACCTATATAGATACACAAAATGTCTTTTCCCCTATGGACTGTATGTGCACATAAGTATGCATGCATGTGTATATATGTCGTACCATACTTGTGGTGATTGTTGACTGTAACAGATTTCTGTTCCTTTTGGGAGTTTTTACTTTGGTTATTCTCAGAGCTCCTGTAAAGGAGCAGTTTGCTGATTTCATCCACCTCATTGGAGAAGAGAAATTGTTTTGTACTCTAGACACACCATTAGTTGACTAATCTTATCTAGGCAGTCTTGAATTTGATGTGTGTTATCTACCACCTCCATGGTTTCCATGGTCAATGCAACATGTCAAACCGAGCTGCCCTATCTCCTGAGACAGGAAGCTTGTCACCATTTTTTAAATTTTCCCTGACATCCATCCTTTTCAACCAAGCATTTATATTTAAGCTGATAGACCAGTGATTTATCAGCTTTGCCACTCTTCTTACTAATTTTAGTCTTTCATATATTTGACTATGCATCCAGTTTGGGAAATTAACTACTTCCTTTTTCTGTCATAAAATCTTCTTACAAAGTTTGAGGGAGATCAGTCTAGACAAGCCATGCTACATCCTTGCATATGCATGTGTGGAAAAAACCCCACCAAAAACCCACTAATAAGCTGTAGAGTTTTCTAGGTGCATTTTCCATGTGTTTTACCAAGTAATAAGATACACTGGTGTTTTGTCCCATGACTTCTAGGGTGTCTAGTTGACTAAGAGTGCAGATACAGCTGATAGACTAAGAATGGGAGAAGGCAAAGATGCATGATAAAACCTCCTTCAGTCTATGATGTGATAGCAATACACCCCCACCAAGGTATCAGTAGTGACAGAGAAAGCAAAAAGAACAGTTCCCCATAAACAAAATGTGGCTTCACCAAAATAAATAATTCCATAATATTACTGTATGTTTTAGAAAAGTACTGGGACAAAATCAAAGCACAGGTCAGTATATTCCAAGACACAAAGTTCAGAAATAAATTGAAATTTATGTCTGTTGGGGTTTTTTCTTGTATTTATCTCTAATAATAAGCTTTCTTAAACACTGTACAGTTTAACCCAGAACTGGATTTCATGAACTTGAACAACGAATCCCTTTATTCTTGAGGGCTTTTTTTAACCACAGTCTTAGACTAAGGCCTCAATCATTTTCATAAATACCTTAATATATACTGAAGTCCTTTAAAAAAAAAATAAATCTGACCTTAAATCTTCATCTTTCCCTTACACTTAGGCAGTTATCCATGGCATCTGAGATATCATAAAATTCAGCTTTCTCTATAGACAGAACTATCTTCAGCAAACTGTACAAACCTTAACTGGGACGACTTACCTCTGGAGGACCTTCTTTCTAGTTTAGAGGGAGCTTAAGGTAATTGGTCTCTAAATTAAGCAAATCAAGGAAACAGAATAATCCGTCCATTCTCTTATCCCTCTGTTCCATGCTGAAAATTGGTGCTCAGGATCTTAAAATTAGGAAGTTCTTGTTTATATTACAAATAAAACATGTCTGTGAGGCAGGTCTTGATTGATGTCATATCTTTCCTTGTATGCAATGTGCAAACATAATTACTCCATTTTTGATGCTGGAACCATTATTAGCTTGAGAATCTTGAAAATCCTGATGAAATTTAGAGTGTATTAAAACTCTAACCTTCAAAATCAAACTCTAACTTTTTAATAGTTAAAGGTAGCATGGTCATCAGAAAAAAACTCTCAGAGGTACAGTCTCTATTCAAATGAAACACCTTACACTGTTGTATTAATTCTCAATGCAATGGTAACACCTAAAATTGGACCTTCATTGTCCCTAACTTACATGTAGAATAGAACTCAGTGGGCAGGAACACAGTTCTGTAAAGATCATTATCCTAGGTTTCAAAGAGTTATGTTTTGCTAATTATATTGAATGATAAGAAAATATCCCTTAGATTTTAAACCTACCATTTCTTCTAAGTAATTAGCTCTGAAAGTGGTTTTCTTTAAGCACACATTACAGTTTTTAGTTAACAAGGACAAAGCTATAAAATTTTAAAAATAAATAGGTTTTTTCAGAGAATCAACTGACAAATACTATTGGCCTGAGCTTCAAGTAAGTAATTTCAACTTCAAGCAGTTCAATATTTTTTCATTAAAATAAAACCAAACCAACCCTATAAAAAGTCAAGATGCTGACCCCCTGCACTTACTAATCATTTGTACCCATGCATAGTGGATGTCAAATACTAACACAATCATACCCATGTTTGTGCACACAGGCTGCAAAGTGATGCATCAGAGAGAAATTGTTCTCCAAGTACTTCCTTTAAGGCTGATTGTTCGGGGCAAGCAATATGCATGATCTAACTGGTGCATGTAACAGTAAATACAACCTTCTGCAAACCTGGATTTAAAGACAGTAACTTTATACCAAGGTTGAACTTTGCAGATGAGTAATCTGTGGTATTTTTAACTATAACCATTTCCGTGGTCTGAATGTGAGTACAACTGATTCTGTCATGTGACACTAGAGGTTACACTTTTAAATGTTACATTATTACATTTGATTGAGGTAGTTATGTTTCTTGCAAATTATATTTCAAATCAGACAAATGAGGCAATAATTAGAGGCTATAAGCTTGGAAAATCTGTGCTGTTTATTCATTTTTTAAGATACCAAGATTTACAACGCATGCTCTGTTCTGCCTCTCTCTAATTTACTTCCCTTTCTCTAATGAACATTTGTCAACTGCCATACACTTCAATTTTCTTTTAACTATGTCTGTCAAGATTTAAGTGAGACTTATATTGAAAAAAAAACCCAAAACTGATCTCACAAAGTGGAAACAAATGAAGTTGAGTCAATTCCTTGACATTTTAGGGAAAACAGAGATGCAAATCAATTTTCTTGAAATGTAGGTTCTGACTCAACAGCATTCATAAGGTCTTGACTAAAGGTCTGATCCTGAGAAATGCTGCTCAAATGCCCTTTTGATATAATGAGCTGGATCCCCACATGCATTAACATTATACAGCATAAGGATCTTGCCCAATGGCAGGCAGTATTATTCACAGCGTCTCACAGTCAGACCACCAGAAGATAGCAAATGTCCTGGGTTCTTTTTAAGGCCAATTTTCCAGTTGGTCAATTGTGTTTTAAAAGTAATGTCTTTTTGGACAAATGCAGACCTCTCCAAGGGATCAAGTCAATGGATTAATGTGGACAGATCCTTTTAGGTTAAGGGAAAGGGCTTTTAATTTTTAAATCTACTACTTCGAATCATGATCATATAAAAAAGCTGAAGAAATCTGACATGGTCCCTTGTATAAAGAAGATCATGAATGTAAAGCTTATAACGCCACTGTGAAATTTTAATGCTTATTTATTATGGTTATGATGAAAACTGTATAATAAGATGAATAATAATAATAATGATTATAATAATAATTAATAGTCATCAGTGCCAATATGATTCTACTATTTTTCTACATATGCTTTATTGTGGCATTTTGTGTAGCTTGTGTTCTGTGTAAAGAAATGTCAATAAATCTTTGCTTCCTTTTGTCCGTACTTTGTGTGATTCTTGATACTTGGACAGGAAGTTCCCCAACTCCTTGTGGCCATGTAGTATGGGACAAATATGAAGATGGTGAGAAAGAGAAGTAGAATAAAATATACTCAAGGATGAAGCAAGAGAATACATGAGCTATGTGAAGGGCCATAGCTGATTCAGACTGTCCTGTTTGAAGAACGCAAACCAGCTCTGAGATACTGAATCAGTAATTATTAAACAATCATGGCCTAAAAGACCTTTATGATGGAGCTCTTGTTGACAAATCAATATCATAGAATCATTGAATGTGTTAGGTTGGAAGGGACCTTTAAAGGTCATCTATTCCAACCCCTATGCAGTAATCAGGGACATCTTCACTAGATCAGGTTGCTCAGAGCCCCATCAAGCCTGACCTTGAATCAGGGATGGGGCCTCCACGACCTCTTCTGGCAACTTGTTCCAATGATCTATCAGCCTCATACTGAATACTAATATCCAACCTAATCTCCCCTTTTCTAGTTTAAAACCATCACCCCTCATCCTATTGCTACATAACCTCATGAACAGTTCTTCCCCAGCTTTCTTACAGGCACCTTTCAGATACTGGAAGGTTGCTTTAAAGTTTCCCTGGAGCCTTCTCTTCTTCAAGCTGAACAAGCCCAACTCTCAGCCTGTCTTCATAGGAGAGGTGCTCCAGCCCTTTGATCATTTTTGTGGCCCTCCTCTGGACATGCTCCAACAGGTCCCTGTCCTTCCTGTGTTGAGGGCCCCAAAGCTGGACACAGTCTTCCAGGGGAGGTCTCACCAGAGCAGAATAAAGGGGCAGAATCACCTCTCTCAATCTGCTGGCCACACTTGTTTTGATGCAGCCCATGATGTGGTTGGCCTTCAGGGCTGCAGATGCACATTGGTGGCTCATGTCCAGCTTCTCATCCATGAATACCTCCAAGTCCTTTTCCTCATGGCTGCTTTCCAGCACATCATCTCCTAACCTGTATGGATAATGGGGATTGTCCTGACCCAGGTGCAGGACCTCGCACTTGGCTTTGTTGAACCTCATGAGGTTCATCAGGGATTGGTGTTTTCCATTTCTTCTTATCTCTATGGCAATGTCTGTATGAGTTAACAGAACAATAAAAGGACATTTCTACTTTTTGTCCAGACAAACAGGGTCTACAGCCATAAGTTCAGGTCTTCCTCCACAAATTTCCAGAAAAATAAATAAAATCAGTCAGAGTTGTATGTCAGCAACACAAGCACCTATTTATCCTTAGTTACTAGCACCTCTTTTGTTTAATTTTATCCCAGAAATACTTAACAGAGTTCTGTTGGCATCAGTGTACAGTGTGGTATGATGAGATCCATCATGAGATATATATCTTGGGAAATGGAAAGGAAGAAAATGAAGCAGAGCAGACTACAGTCCCAGAAGTTTCCTGGACTGAAATTTGGTATCTTTATGTTACTTCAGACAATTTGTGTGGAAAAAAGAAATGTTTGATGTTGTCTTCCACAGAGACTCCAAGAAACAGGAAATACATGGAGAAACCGTTGGGAGCTTGGACACAAGCAGGGAGGGAGTGCAAAATCTAAAGGACTGCTGCCTTTGTGTTCAAAACTAAGTAGGAGCCAACAAAGGGTGGTGTGCCTGTGTCAATATACATAAGTTGTCTTTTGACTCACATCAAATGATAAAGAGATTAGTGGCAGGGGATAATTAGTGCATTGGTTAAATGTGTTTCCCTTATCATTTTTATTATAAATACATCCCACTCACACACCCAGAAAATTAATTGCCCTCATCTTAATCCCAACAAGTCATTTGTCCATCCTCAAAATGTTACAGGAGCTGGCATATTTTCTGGGACTTGGCAGGATGCACCTCAAAGCAATCAGGATAAGCAGATACTCTTGTCAGTATCAGGAGACACTCATTGGCACAAAGGTTCTGGAAAGCCAAACCAGAGCTAGTTTTATGATGTCTGGTCCAAATTGGTATTTTCAATCCATATTTTTTTTTAAAAAACAAAAAACCAAACCAAAACAAACCCTAAATACTTATTATTATTATTATTATTATCATCATCATCATCATCATCATTTTATGTGAAATTCTGGTAGAATACGGTAATCTATTCCCTCATCAGACTCTAGTATTGTGTTAGGGAGTCCAGTGAAGCACCACCACGATTTGTTACCATGAATGTCCAAGATAAAATAGATATTTTCCAAAGATGTGTTTGGTACAGTTGGTGCCCTGGTTAAATTTTAGTCTACATTTCAGAGACACGGGGATTTCCTAGACCAATAAAGATGAGAGCAATACCTTGAAAGACAGTTGTCTGTTTTCTAAAAGGCAATAGGCAGATGTTTATATGGGGGTAAAGGCTCCTTTTGGCCCTCCTGAAATCTTAAGGGAGTGTAGCAGCAAGGAGTATGCATGCTCGAGACATACAGTGAATCACAACTCCATGGCAGTCACAAGCAATGTGAAGCAAAGAAGAGGTCACACAAGCTTTTCTTATCTTTTCAAGACTATGGGCAGTCACTGCTTTCTCTCCTTTATGTTTGGAGAGCTAAAAGCAAGGAGGCAGGCTAGTAAAATGTTACTGTTTATAGTCAAGTGTCTAAAGCCTCTTAAACACCTTGAAGCACAGTGCATTCTGCATGGCACCAGTCTGCCCATGTCTGGGTTTTGGTCCTGTTCTTTCATATGTAACTTTTACCTGTGCCTTCCCATCATCTTTATTCTCCAGTTGCCCTCTCCTTTTCCTCTAATCTGCACCCCCAATATAAACACACTCTTTCTCCCTGTCCATTAGCAAAGATAGTACATAGTGTGATGGACAGTCAGGAGGCAAATTAAAAACTAAAGAGAGTGAATTAGTGCACACCTGAACACCTATCGACACAATTAAGATTGTAATTAGCAAAGAAATAAGCAAAAACTTGTCTGATGGACTTTAAGTTCATTACTGTACTGGAATTGAGACCTAATTACTCAAGAAAAGAATGAGTGTGGGCTTTGTGCATTTCATCCTTCCAAGTGTCATTGATCAGGCACCGATACATACAGAGCAGTGATATTAGCAACCTGTTCTTCAGCTTGGATGATTCCTGGAGGCTCACACCGGCCTGATCCGGTTTTCATGATTGTGCCCCAAAGGCTTCCTCTCTCATTTGAGTCAGAGTGAGACTTATATTCGCACATGCTCATGTAGATACACATACACGCTCACTCACACAGAGATAACATTAGCATCTACTTTACTTACAGTTAATTCTGCTGTAGGCTTTTGTCCAAATAAGCAACTAATAGGTTCATATTCATATAAAATTGCACATATTTGGAGAGGCAGATGAAACTTGGGCTGTGATTTCCTTCCTTAAGCTATGAAATTGCAAATAAGAATCAACACTGAGTTGGAAATGCTGTATTTAATCATTGCTTGCCTTTTCTCCCTCTTACTGCATGTCTACTGCATCATGTGCTCAAACTCAGCCATTAATTAATCATTAATAGCAATTGTTGCTCTTGCATCTAGAATAATTTCATCCCATAAGCAGCATGAAGTGGGGTTTCAAAACAATCTTCACGGCACGAACTTCCAAAGGGTGCTGGTGTCACTTGCACAGAGATACAGGAAGTCTGCCTTGCACTGTGAAGTATCACAGAATCACAGAATCATAGGGCTTGAAAGGGACTTCCAGAGATCATCAGGTCCAACCCCCCTGCCAAAGCAGGTTCCCTAGGACAGGTCACACAGGTCAGCGTCCAGATGGGCCTTGAATATCTCCAGAGGAGACTCCACAACCCCCCTCAGCAGCATATTCCACTAGGGAGAGATGAGCTCAGAAAACACTCACCATGCTCCATCAATTTGTTAGATACGGTGATTTCTCTACCAAATTTAAAAGTATTTTGGTGGGCTTGGACATCAAAATCATAGACCCGTCTCACTTCAAATTGTATAAACTCTTTGTCCAAGCATGCATCATCTTGCCTGCTTGTATAATCCAAAGCTGCCACAAGCTTTTTAGCTGCAGTTATTTAAGGATTACTCTGTCTGCTCTTTAATGTGGAACATATACAGCAATATCTCCCTAGTGCTGCACACTACTGTGCTAACTGTAAAGCAGCAGCAGGCAGCTCAGAAAGAACATCCTTAAGAAGCTTTGATAAATCATAAAAGCAATCTCTACATGGCAGGGAGACACAGCTAGTCAAAATGAAAGCTATTTTAAATCACTGGTAATAGTAATCGGAGACTCTCCATGTCTGGTTCAGTCTGGGTTAGATGTGAACTCTCCTAAGAGCATTTTGCAGTACATGGGGTTGTGACTGTGAAACTGGCATGCTGCCTTGTCTCCTTGTGAATGTCTTTGACAAGCAATGTCTTTCACAGGACTAAACAGGCAGAAACTCTCTGCTTCTGTTCTCAACAGTAAACTCTGAATCCAACCTAGCACCTGCATGGCCAGGTCATTTCTTCCATTGCTGGAAGGCCACTGACTGACTGCACAGGTGACTCAGTGGGGTGTCATCCCCAGCCCCAAATAACCTGCACAGACATTTTGCACATAAAACAGGAGAGAAGACTCAGACTTTGTTACTTTTATGTTGACTTCCCAAGCTCCAAGTCACTAATATGATTTAAAAATCACAGGGATCATTAGTCCTACAGCGGCCAGTCACAAGAGATGCCTGAGGAAGACGTCTCCTCCCCTTGCAGGCAGCCACACGATGTCAGTATTGGTTCATACAGATGCAATTAGCTGAGCATTGCCTTGACTGTCATTGTGCACTCCGGCAGGATGAGGACAGATCAAGTATATGATGTTAGAAGCAAACCCAGGTACCAAGCAGAGAGCCAGGCACTCAACAGGCTGGTAGTAAAAGCAAATCTATGTGTTACTCAGATGTGCAGTTTTACCTCTGGTAAACCATTTCTCTCCTCTAGACTACCATGATGCATCCTGAGGGTATATGAATTACTGTCTGAGGAGCAGCAGTGTGCTCAGGTGGCCAGGAAAGCCAATGGCATCCTGGCTTGTATCAAAACTAGTGTGGCCAGTAGGTCTAGGGAGGTGATTTGTGCCCCTGCACTCAGCATTGGTGAGGCCGCACCTTAAGTACTGTGTCCAGTTCTGAGCTCCTCATCATAAGAAGGACATCAAGGTCCTCAAGCAAGTCCAGAGAAGGGCAAGCAGGCTGGTGACAGGGCTGGAGGGCAGCCTATGAAGAGCGGCTGAAGGAGCTGGGGTGTTTAGTCCAGAGAAGAGGAGGCTGAGGGGAGACCTTATCAGCAACTACAACTACCTGAAGGGAGGGTGTAGTGAGGTGGGTGATGGTCTCTTCAGCCAAGTAACAAGAGATAGGACATGGGGAAATGGCACAAAGCTGCACCAGGGCAGGGTCAGATTAGATGCTAGAAAAAAAATTTTCACTGAAAGAGTCGTTGGGGCCTGGAACAGGCTGCCCAGGGAAGGGGTTGAGTCATCAACCCTGGATGTGTTTAAAAAAAGGGTAGATCAGGTACTTAGTGATGTGGTTTAGCATAGGACAGGAACAGTTGGACTTGATGATCTTAAAGGTCTTTTTCAACTTTATGATTCTGTGATTCTGTTTTTCCAATTGCAGACCACATAAACTGGAGATTCAGATCCAGCACATGGCAAATTTCAGCTCAATGCCCTTAGGCTTGCTTTGTGTTTTACCTTACAAGTTTCTTAGATGTCCACTGAGTTCTTACAAATCTAATTTCTTCAACAGGCTATTCAGGACTCGTCTTATTAAGAAAGCTGAGCTCAGATTAGGCTACCATACTATCAAAAAGCATGAAAGCACAGAGCCAGCAGGAATTTAACAGGAATAGTTCAATGGATCTAGCTCTTAACACAGGAATTGCCATGAGATATTAGTCAAATGTCACCTTTGTGCTTCTAACAGAATCATTAAAATGCCTAGCAAATCTTTGATACAGACATGTCCTCCAACAGAAGGGAATTCTTCCCTGACATGAAGTTCATATGAAAGCTTGGATGCAGAACATGCAAATACCAAACCTGTAATGGAACATATCCGCTACTTGTCTACTCCATTCCTGGATTTCTCCTTCGGGGTTGAACATCCTTAAACTTTTTAAGGAAAGGTACTATATTTAAAAGCTTAATCCATTCTACTGGTAACATGTCAAAGTTCAGATGAAAGAATATGCTAGCTACATTCTGTAAACCTTCACAGGTTTCTGGCTTTCTGGTGCTCCACACTTCCTTCTGTACAAGATCATTCATACACAGAGAAAGATTAGCACAGCATTAGAACAACTCTGTTGTTAATGTTATATAAATTCATGTTTTCTCTGTTGCCATATTTTGATGGTATAAAGAGAAAAAACAACAACAGAAAGACAAATCATAGTTAAATACTGAAATCCTCTTAAATCCCTTTAGTAGGCAGCCAGCTGTTGGAGTTGTTACAGTTAAGCAACAAGTTTCTAGTTTAGATTAATCACAGAGTTGTAGGGGTTGGAAGGGATCTCGAGAGATCATCGGGTCCATATTAGACAATTTATTTATTTATTTATTGCATTGCATTTGTTTAAGTCTTCCAGTGTAGGTCTCTCTGTAAAAACAGACACATCAATTGGGCCAACTTTTCACTGTTCTGCTGCTACCATTAGTCACCACATTCACTGTTCTCTAAGGGTAACACAACATTTAACCATTTTTTATTAAAATGGATGGAAATTAATGGCTGTTAAAAATACTAAAGTCTTCCCAAGCTAGAATTCTCTTGAAGCATTGTGGAAAAGCCATGATATTGGCAACTCATGTGCTCGGGATGGAACAGATACACTTGAATAATTTCTGGGTGGGCATCCTTAAATTGTATCAGTTGTCACAGTAAACAGCTTTGCTCCAGAAATATCTGTGGTAAAAATGTGTCAGAGTTAAAGTAGAAGTACTTCAGCTCTTCCAGCTTCCTCAGTAACTGATAGAATTATACTATACCACCATTCTTCCTCTTCCATTCCTTCTTACTCCCAAGGAAGGAGGGAGGTTACAGGGCACAGAAACTATTTTCTGCATTACCCAGGGATATAACAGTTGGAGTGGAATTACTCCTATGAGGGACAAGTGGAAGGACTACTTTCAGCTGATCTTGCTTTCAACCAACCTAAAATAGTGAATGCTACAGCCTCTCCACGAAGGGCTTTCAAATGGGCTTTTCCCCCCTTTATTTTATAACCATATAAAATGAAAAGGCAAACAAAATTCATGAAAAATACTTCCAAGCACACAATTCTTCTACCTTCCTTTGAGCCATACTGCAATTCCGTTTCTCTCAGAAGAAAACTTCCATCACATAATAAAGGTCCCATTATGCAGAATCAACCACCAAAACTTATCTAAGTCCCCTTTTTAGGACTGACCACACCAGGAGTATGTGCTGAACGCATTCCTGCCCAGTGTACTTCCCATAGGAGTATAAATTGCTCATTAATATTAATTCTTCAGATGGGAATTGAGTTCATTGAGTAGGACATTTTTTACTATCAGGGGGTTTATCGGTTTTATTCTCATAATCTACCACAGGTTTATTGGAAGAAGCAGATCACAGGAGTACAATTTCTGCATGGTTGTCCTTGGGTCTTACAAGAGTTCCTGGTACAACCTTAAATGAGAAAGCTCTTCTGCTCTTCTTCCCTAGGTTGTTTTTTTTTTATTATTATTTGATAGGGTATTCTTGTAGGTCCAACCAAGTGCAATGTCCTCAAGGGTGAGGTGCACCATCCACTTTGCTCCAACTCAGTTGGAGCTCCAACAGATGGCAAATGGTTAAAAAAATACATCAGATGCCAGACCAAGTACAGTCCTAATGTAGTCTGAAATACAGGGAGCAGGGGAAATTAATAAGGAATACTGTTGTAGAAGG
Source organism: Laterallus jamaicensis coturniculus (assembly GCA_022605575.1). Taxonomy (NCBI): domain Eukaryota; kingdom Metazoa; phylum Chordata; class Aves; order Gruiformes; family Rallidae; genus Laterallus; species Laterallus jamaicensis. The sequence continues at coordinate 87,411,025 of JAKCOX010000002.1, read as the reverse complement.
GAAAACTTGCTTTAAAAAAAAAAAAAGAAAAAAACCCCTTTGTTTAGAGAACACTCAGTCAAGACTGCCAGAGGTTTTTAAAGCTTCAGACACATTAATCAAAACTTTGAGTTATCTCTGCAGTGGTCACCTTTCACAGAGGAAAGAACCACACTATTAAGTTGAAGTGGTAAAAGAAACAAGTAAAGTAGGAACGAAAAAAAAAATATTGAGAGACCTTGAAAACACTCATATCAGACACAATGTTTTAATCACTTGATTAATCTTCACTGGGGCAATTTTGAAGCAATATTCCTATTAGAACAGAGTACTTATAGGTTTTGTAGTTTAAAGGTTTTTAACAGAAATACTTCAGTGGTTCCCCAATCAGTGCAAATATTGACCCCTCCTTTGAACAAGACAAAACGCAGAAGTGGAATCAATTAAACATCCTCTGATTGCCAATGTATGTTTGCAATCAAAGTGTGGCAGTGACGAAGTATCAATGCTCCTCTTGTTCTTTCAGGGTAAAAGTGTTTCAGTATTCCCTCAGCTATTTTGTAGACTATTTTCTTGAGGAAATGAGGCTCATACAGTCCTGCAACAAAGCATTTCATCTGGAGTCCAATTGCATCTAAATTTGATGGGGGGATAGAATTCACTAAGTTATTAAGTTCTCACTCCGTCTGTAAGCAGGAGATGCAATCAGAAAAAAAATACTGAAGTGCAAGCTTGGTCTTTGTTAGATATGTTGATCTGCTCATTTTCTCTTTAGCAGCAAAGTAACTCGGCATTAGTATAAGCTTAAGTTTATAAAGATTATTTGTTTCTTGAAATTAATGTCTAACCTTAAGACAGCTAAACTTATTGAGCAGTTCCTGGGGTTTTTAGGTGATGAAATGAGCTGTGATCTGTACTCTCTGTCTCATTTCCCCCCTTAAATTTTGAAACCACATCTACCCTGTTTCCCTAGTAACCAGGCAATATTTTTTTGTACTTTGAAAGGAATTAGCATTAGTAAGTGACTTGCCATTGTGCTTATCTGGACATTAAACCAACCTTAACCTACACTATATATATTGAGGGGATTTTAATGTCATGATACTACGAAGTTAAGATTTATATGTCATAAGGGAAGATAGAAGAGGATGAGCTCCAAAATTTCTCTCAGGTCGATGTCCTGTATCTGCATTCAGTTTAGGCTCACAGGTAGCTGGTTCTCACTCTGAGGTAAAGAAAAAGGCTATAAAATTCACCAAAGATCTTGTTCATCCACTCCCTCTTCACCAATGGCAAAGGTTGATAATGTCCTCACTGATCATTGCGTACATTTCACTTTGTGACGTTGCAAACTACATCAAATGCAAATAGATGGGGCTTTGGGCAACTTATTCTAGTGAGGGTGTCCCTGCTCATGGCAGGGGGAGTGGAACTAGATGATCTCTGATGTCCCTTCCAACCCAAAGCATTCTGTGATTCTATGATTCTATGAAATAGGTGAAAAATTATTCCCAAGGTACTCATCTTCTCAGTGTACCCACTCTCTTCAGTGCAGTAGCAAAATGTTTGTGTTGGAAAAGGTGATGCAAACCAAAACCTCATCTCACAGCTCCTGCTGTCGACACAGCTATATATTCATGTTTCTTAGCCTGACCTACTGCCCCCTCACACCAGGTTGAGAAGGTTTTGTTCTGGAGCCAAACCAGAGACAAAACTGACTCTTGCTTTGTTATTTGGTTGCCATCAAACTAGAACTGATGGTTTTTGACAAAGTCCCTGTGTCTGTTAAAGCTCTCAGATGCAGAAGTCTCCTGATAAGCTCGTAGCATGGGCACAGTGGCATTTGCATAATGGGCTTCAGCCTTCCTGGTATTATTTTCTACAATACTGAGGCATTAGAAATCGCAAACTGTCTGTGTTATCTTTCCTCTTCTGAGGCTTTTTTTTTTTATGCTTAGACATAACTACGCTTTCTGACAGAGCTGGCTGGGGCTCCTCACAAATGAAATGTTATTTGGGGGAGATCTGTAAGTGGTTTAGCACTAGGTCTACATTGTATAGCATGCTTACCTCAGTAGAGCAGAATATGACCCGGCCTGGTCTGCATCTGTTCCTCTGGTCAGGAAGCAGTTATTTTGTCCTGTCCATACTGTTGTAAGAGCCATGTAATAATTATAGCATCTAGTCTGTTCAACAGTCCCTCATCATCATGCTGTGAGGCTGCTTGCAGACTTACCTTTGAATACAATGAGGAGTCAGAAGCTGAAGACACATCAGGTGTGACTGGGAAGACAACCAGACCCAAAACACCTAGCTAATTCTGCAGTTCCTCTCACTGTCAGGATTCATACATTACAGGCAGTTACTCAAAACCTCATGTTTTCTCACGGTTCACATATGTTTAGGAGAACTATTGAGAGGATTCTAGCAGAAGAAAAGGGATCACAGAAGAAAGGAAGAAATGGAGGGAGAAGAAAAGAGTAAGGCAAGGAGGAAAAAGATACAGCAGATAACCAGGGAAGATAGCTTCTGCTCTATGGAAATTACTACTCGCTGCCGTAGACACTCCCCCTGCCTCCCTACCCCACCCCCTCAGGTCCCCATAAGCAACAGATATGGGGCCCTGGGAGTTGAAGGTGAGGTATGTGAGGAGACGAATACAATCCCTCTACCTCAGAGGAAGCAAAAGCCCAGAGCAAGGAGAGTATCTGCACGCCTTGTGACGGCCTCAGAAAAGCGAGTAAGAAGAGTAGTTGTAGTTGGGGATTCCCTCCTTAGTGGGACGGAGGGCCCCATATGCAGACCAGACCCTACACGTAGGGAGGTGTGCTGCCTTCCTGGTGCCAGGATCAGGGATATTACCAGAAGGCTCCCAGGGCTGGTTAGTCCCTCTGATTATTATCCACTCTTGATAGTTCAAGCAGGTAAAGATGCAATCATGAAGTGTAGCCTGCGCACTATCAAGAGTGAATTTCGTGACCTAGGTCGCTTTGTTGGGGGGGCGGGTGCCCAAATAATATTTTCTTCTATTCCCACTTGTGGAAGGTGGGGTTCGGAGCAGGTCAGAAGAACCCATGAATTGAATCAGTGGTTGAAAGGCTGGTGCCTACACAAGAAATTTGGGTTTTTTGACCAAGGCATGGTGTACTCTGCTCCGGACATGAGTACTGCTAATGGGGCTTACCTGTCCCATAGAGGAAAGCGGATCCTTGCTCAGGAGATGGCAGGGCTCATTGATAGGGCTTTAAACTAGTTAGGAAGGGGGAAGGGGATATTACAAAGGCTGCTGGGGTAAGGCAGATGCTTTGGGAGACACAGCACGAGTTGCTGGGGGAAATAGATAAATGCCAACAGCACAATTGCAGACTTGGGGATGTTGCTCCACACGAGAGTAGGGGTAACTCTGTGGACTACCCCATGAACTCCTCGGTGGAGCAGTTTTTGCCCACCCCCTATCGAAAATCTCGCAGTGAGCTGTTGGGGATATCTGGATCTGCTGCCCCACTAAAATGCCTATACACAAACGCACGTAGCATGGGGAACAAACAAGAAGAATTAGAGATCTTTGTGCGGTCACAGGGCCACGATCTCATTGCGATCACTGAGACGTGGTGGGACAGCCTGGATGACTGGCACGCTACCATGGATGGCTACGTGCTTTTTAGGAAAGATAGACTAGGGAGACGAGGTGGAGGAGTTGCTCTTTATGTTAGAGAGCACCTAGAATGTATTGAGCTCCACCTGGGTAGGGATGAACCGTTTGTCGAGAGCTTGTGGGTAAGAATTAAAAGGCAGGCCAGTTTGGGTGACATAGTCGTGGGCGTGTACTACAGGCCCCCTGATCAAGAGGAGCGGGTTGATAATGAATTTTATAAGCAATTGGAAGTAGCCTCAAGATCGCAGGCGCTGGTCCTTATGGGGGACTTCAACTACCCAGATATTTGCTGGGCAAGCAATACGGCCAGTCGTATGCAGTCCAGACAATTTCTGCAGTATATGGAAGACAACTTCCTGATACAGATGGTGCAGGAACCTACTAGGGGAGGGCGGATGCTTGACCTTGTTTTTGCTAACAAGGACGGGCTCGTCAGTGAAGTGAAGGTCGGGGGCAGCTTAGGACAAAGCGACCATGAAATGGTTGAGTTCAAGATCCTGAGAGGAAGAGGCAAGCCAAAAAGTAGGATAGCTACCCTGAATTTTGGAAGAGCTAACTTTGATCTCCTCCGAAATCAAATAGGGGCTATCCCATGGGCTGCTCTGTTTGAAGGAATGGGAGCCTGCGAGTGCTGGCTAACATTCAAACAGCACTTCTTCCAAGCGCAGAATAGGTGCATCCCTTTGAGTAAGAAATCGGGAAAGAGAGGTAGAAGACCTGCGTGGATAAGCAGGGAACTTATGAGTAAACTCAAAGGGAAGCAGAAAACCTATAAACTGTGGAAACAGGGTCTGAGATCATGGGATGAATATAAGGATGTGGCCAGGGCCTGTAGGGATGCAACTAGGAGGGCTAAGGCCTGCTTAGAAATTAAGCTGGCAAGGGACATAAAGGACAACAAAAAGAGCTTTTTCAGGTATGTAAATAGTAAAAGGATGACCAGGGATAATGTAGGTCCCTTGTTGAATGAGGCGGGTGTCTTGGTGACGGGAGATGATGAGAAGGTGGAGATACTTAATGCCTTCTTTGCCTCGGTCTTTACTCCGAAGGCTTCTCAGGACTCACATATCCCAGATGTAAGTAGGAGTGGTTGGGGAACGAGTGGTTGGGGAACGAATGGCTCCCCTCTAGTAGAGGTAGGGGTGGTCCAGGAACGACTCAAAGGAATGGATGCACACAAATCCATGGGCCCGGATGGGATACACCCACGTGTGCTGAGAGAGCTGGCGGAGGTGATTGCGGAGCCGCTCTCTATCATCTTTGACAGATCCTGGACTACAGGAGAAGTGCCTGAAGATTGGAGGATAGCCAATGTCACTCCAGTCTTTAAAAAAGGCAAGAAGGAGGATCCCAGTAACTATAGGCCAGTCAGCCTCACCTCTGTCCCTGGAAAGGTGATGGAACAGCTTGTTTTGGATGCCATCTCCAAACAACTGGAAGAGAAGAAGGTCATGAGGAATAGTCAGCATGGATTCACCAAGGGGAGATCGTGCTCGACCAATCTCATAGCCTTCTATGATGTTATTACCAACTGGGTGGATGGAGGGAGAGCAGTGGATGTCATCTACCTCGACTTTAGCAAGGCTTTCGATACTGTCTCCCACAACATCCTGATAGAGAAGCTGAGGAAACAAGGGATAGACGAGTGGACAGTGAGGTGGGTTGAGAACTGGCTGTCAGACCGGGCTCAGAGGGTCGTGATCAGTGGAGTAGAATCTGAATGGAGGCCTGTGACTAGCGGTGTTCCCCAGGGCTCAGTGTTGGGTCCAGTCCTGTTTAATATCTTCATTGACGACCTTGATGAGGGAATAGCATCCACCCTCAGCAAGTACGCCGATGATACAAAACTGGGAGGAGTGGCTGACACGCAAGAACACTGCGCTGCCATCCAGCGAGACCTGGACAGACTGGAGAGCTGGGCAGGGAGAAATCTAATGAAATTCAACAAAAGCAAGTGTAAAGTCTTGCACCTGGGGAGGAATAACCGACTGTATCAGTACAGGCTGGGGGATGACCTGTTGGAGAAGAGCTCTATGGAGAAGGACCTAGGGGTCCTGGTTGATGACAGGTTGGCTATGAGCCAGCAGTGTGCCCTGGTGGCCAAGAGAGCCAATGGGATCCTGGGATGCATCAGGAAGAGTGTGTCCAGCAGGTCGAAGGAGGTGATCCTCCCCCTCTACTCTGCATTGGTCAGGCCCCACCTGGAATACTGTGTCCAGTTCTGGGCTCCCTGGTATAGAAGAGACAGGGACCTTCTGGAGAGAGTCCAGAGAAGGGCGACAAAGATGATTAGGGGTCTGGAACATCTCCCCTATGAGGAAAGGTTGAGTGAGCTGGGTCTGTTCAGCCTGGAAAAAAGAAGACTTAGGGGGGACCTAATTAGTGTTTACAAGTATCTTAGACATGGGTGGCAGGGGGAATTGGCCAGCCCCTTTTCAGTGGTCAGTGGGGACAGGACTAGGGGCAATGGCTGTAAGCTGGAGCACAGGAAGTTCCGCACCAACATGCGGAAGAACTTTTTCACAGTGAGGGTGACAGAGCAGTGGAATAGGCTGCCCAGGGAGGTGGTGGAGTCTCCTTCTCTGGAGATATTCAAGTCTCGTCTGGACGCCTATCTATGTAATATGAGATAGGGAGCCTGCTTTGGCAGGGGGGTTGGACCCGAAGATCTCTTGAGGTCCCTTCCAACCCCTAAGATTCTGTGATTCTGTGATTCTGTGATTCTGTGAAAAAGTCTAGGTAGATGGATATATAAAATACCTTTTTCAAATACTCAGGCTGGAGGAAGAAGAGCAGGTTTGAAGCAGCATTATGTTCTCCATTTCCAGTGTGAACAGAAAAGTAATGAGGGGGAAACACTTGGCCCTTCTCCACTGTAGTGTTTTCTGGCATGTTCCAGAGGAGATTTCAGTTGATCACAAAGAGCTGTGTTGTATATCCTTGATACATGTCTTCACATGGCTTTAGCATATATAAAACAATTTTTAAAGGGTCAGGAATGCTACCTGTAAACATTAGGAGGGTAACAGGGAGAAGAGGAGCTATTCTTGAAGGAAAAATGACAGAATACAAAAAATGAAACTCTGATAAACTAAAAATTAATGTAATTTGGCTGAAAATAAAAGGCTTCCAGCTACTAAGCACTATGGTTTGAAGCAGCCTTCTGGTGAGAACAACTGTGGAAGCTCAGTTTGCCCCAAGGTGATTTGGTCAGTGATTTTAAAACTGAAGTTCCAGGACCCTGTTTTCTGCTGAGCTCTGCAAGCTAAGAAATCCCTTTAAATCAAATATCATATTCCTCAATAGACCTGTGTCTCTGAATCATAATTTGATTCTCACGGTGTCTCCCAGCAGTGAACTTTACTCCATTCAGGCAATCTTTTTCAGATGTTAAAAGAAAGGTCAAGAATAGGGAAAAAGCTTGTGAGTGGAAGCTAATATTGACTATTTTTAAAAGTGCTCATGGTCAGCTATGAGAGAAGAAGAAAGCACAGAAACATTCACAGCTGGCAAACATGAAATTTCATAACTAAGTTTAAATGTGAGATTTGTTTCAAGAGAAAAGTAAGTTGTTTTTTTTCTTGAAAGATACTCAAGGCTTAAGTTTGCAAAACATGAATGATTTAGCTTATGTCTTTTCTTCAAGTAACTATTTGAAAATGAAAGTTCAGTTTGCCTTGAAAAGATCCAGAAACCTACGTCATACAAATGCACTTAGAAATTATTTCATATTTATGCTGTTGTCTTTCAGAGCACCTTGTATCATGAGATGCTGACTTGAAATGCTCCTAGTCCTTTATCAGAAAGAAAAAGAGGGTATTTACAGTCATTTCAACTCATAGTAGTGCAGGAAAGCACACAAAGTAAAAAATTACTATGCTTGCTGAAAACGTGTATGACTACATGGTATCATGGTTATTGATCCATCACTTAACATGGACACCATGGACTTTCAAGTTTCAGTCTTTATGTTATGATCTGAAAGTCCGACTTCCCTTTTGAATGAGTCATCAATGAGAATATATAACCTACTTCTCAGTCATACATGCAATACCATTAAAATCAGTCTCAAAGAGCTGAGTTTTGAACCCATTGACCAATATTATGCCAAGAAGGAATCACTTAGACTCTACAGTGAATAGTCTACGAATAGGAAAATTTCACATGCTGCTGAAGTACATTATGTCCTAATTTAATCCACCCTCAGACCCCATTGTGTTAAATACTGCAACTTAACAAAGTTACAAAGAGTAACTGGCAGTCTCTGCCCTTGAGTTTCTGCAATTTCAAAGTGTGACCAAAAGGTAACTGGGAACTTCCAGAAATGGAACAATCTATGCAGAAGAAAACTGTCAGCTTTCATGTGCTAGACATGCAATTGAATTACCTTCTTGAGTTTGATTTCACTTCACCGGGGCCAAAACAGGATGCAATCTGTAGTTGTTGAGAGAAAAGCCTCATCAGCACAACAAAATGGGAAAATAACTCTGAAAGTAGTGCCGAGGTAAAAGCCCTTCCACTCCTGCTTATCCTTCCAAATGGCTGGGGGTGAGAAAGAACATGTTGCTAACTGTGTAATGAGGCACAGATTGAAAATTGCTTAAAAGCCTGTGCACAGTAACAGGGAGGATTTTACCCAGTGGCACTCTGAGAAAATTATTGTAATTGCACTTTTTAGTTATTATCAACTTGGTCTCCAGGACCTCAGTAAGTGCCATTAGACATCTGCTGGGGGACTATTCTCAGCAAGCAAAGAAGCCGCCAAGTCCTTTAAAAAATATAAATAAGAGGGGAGCACTCATCATGTTGTGGTGGTGTGTTTTTTTCTTCCTGTATATATGCCTCACAAATAACATTCTGCAGGGGTGGTTTTTTTGTAAACTTAAATATTATTATAGGGGTAAGTTGGCATATGCTATTTGCTGTAATGAGTGCTTTCCAGGTGAGTTGGATAACATTTATTCCGCTCATTTTATTACTTATAATAGTTGAATATCTTATTGAGGTGTATTTTCTAAACAAGGCAAGAAAGGTAGAAGTTGGTAGAAGTTGAATACCTACATTCCTCACTTTCCAAATTACATAACTCACATTTGCTTTACTTCTGCCATTGCTTTGCAGGGTTACTCTTGTAAAAAGGAGAACACAGCAGAAAAGGGATTGAATCCAGAAAAGTATGGATGGATTTACAGAAAATGTCGTTCTCTAGTCCACGAGTTAGGAATTAGGTGCCCAGCTCCATGTGTGATGTTCAGAGGTACTGATTTCATCCAGGTTTTGTAAAATTGTTGTGAGTTGTCCCCAGTGGGCAGTTAAGACCAGATCACAGCTTACACCAACCCCCAGCTGGACAGAGGAAGAGGAAAAGAGTAACAGCTAGAAAATTTGTAGGTCAAGAAAAAATTTATTTAATAACCAAGGGAGAAGTCAAAGAAGAAAAAAAAATAAGCTAAATTAAAAAAGTGATGCAAAGAAATTAATTCACCACCTCCCATAGGTAGATTGATGCCGAGCCATTTCCTAAGTGAGAGATGGCTAACCTGGCTTACCCTGAACACAATCCTCTCCCTTTGTATTTCTGAGCATGATGTTATATAGCATAGAATATCTCTGGGTAGTTTGGGTCATCTGACTGCTGGTGTGCCTCCCAACCTTTTTATACACCAATCCTTTTACATTGTGGGGACAGAAGGAAAAACAAGGGAGGATCAATGCTGTACAGCAATAGATAAATCATGAGCATGTTATCAACTTTTCTTTGGTCACAAATACAAAACACAGACCATACCAGATGCTATGAAGAAAATTAACTCCATCCCAGACAGATGTAACAGAGCCTGTAAAAAAAAACTCAGAAGGGAGAGATCAAAGGTGCAAACCATGAGTCCTAGGCTCTTTCACTGGAGATCTTCCATATACTACGGGAAAATTCCAAAACTATCTGGAAGAGTCTGGACAGAGCCTGGACAAATATGATCCCATCGTCCCTGTGGAGGAATCTGGGCTACTGCAGAGATGGGAATGCAATGTATGACTGCAAGAGGAAAATAATCATGAAAGAGTAGAAACCCATCATGAGGATAATCAGCTGGGATGGCAGCATTCAGTTTTACCTACACTTTTATATTATTTCAGATTTGTAACCAGAGCTTGTTTAGCAGAAGTAAGTTAAGGATACGAGTACACTATTACATTAAATGCAGTGGGACTTTGCTGTGCCACTGATTCTACTGGCATGGAGTTGTCAATATGCATACTATTAAACTCTCTTGCCTTTCAAAACAGGATGGCTGCATCTAATATGATTTTTGGAAATGGTCCATGGCTTGTGTTGATTGGTTCAGTGCCTGGGAATTGTCTGGAGAGTGCTACCAAATCCTGACTAAAACTGTGCCATACACTATTTTAACACATTAACAGATCAACACAGCGGGTTTCTCTCACTGCCTAAGTAGAATACAGACATAGTCAAATGAACCAACTTGCCACTAGTTATTCTGCTGTAGTTCTCTAGGATTGCCATGGGGCGACCAGAAGTTATTGTGCCCTAAATGGAGCCATCTCAGTGGAGGTGGTTCTTAAATTGACCCAACTTCAACAGTCCTGAGACTTCACATGGTTTATCAGACCAGAACTGAGCAAAAGACAGGAATCTTCCTTTGCAGATGGAGTCCTCCCCTTGCAACAGATGCACTGTAGAAAATGTAAAGCTGGAATGGCAGTAGGCCAAGAAGATATTAATCCTTCAAAAGATACTTGTTCCCTCCCCATATACACTCCTGCTGTTCACTCAGGCAAGGCGACAAGGCAGGAAAACAACTACAAAAAACAGAACAGTGATTCTTGCAGGAAAATTTGTTCCCCTGTGCTCTATATTGTTCATGGGTTTACCTGTTGTTAAGGCCTTGGCTAAAAACTAGGACACTACATATAAACCAAGAAGGTAACTAAAGCACTCTCACAGAAGTAGGCCCTCAGATTCCTGCTTGTTCTTTGCTTCCCAGCCCCCCACCTCCCTCCATGAGGCCTCACGTGGGAATCAAACATAATGCTGCTCTTCCTCACCCTTTGAAACTTGATAAGACAAAAGGGAGAGCCTTGAAAGCAAAGGTAACTGCAGAAAAGCAGGCAGCTATTCACTTGCAAAGGAACCCTCTTGGGCTGCTTCCTGTGCTTTCTCTTCTCAGTTTCCCCCTGATCAAAGAGCAGTCTCCACAGCCTGCATAATACATGAAGCCAGGGTAGCTCACAGCGTGCTCTGGCTCGGAGAGCTCATGAGTGTGTAGGGAGACTTTGATGTCTGCATGCTATGAATGGCCCTAATGGCTGCTCTTCCCCTGTTTGCCCCTGCATCCCTCAAACCCCTGCTCAGAAGCAGAACCGAAGAACTACTCTCTCCTTACTTCGTTCGCTAGGATGGTCCCTTTTTTTTTTCTCCTGCTCTGAAAGAAACCACCCTGACTGGGTCTATCTGATGCCTAATGAGGCAAGCAGAGGACAAGATGTCTATTCCACGCGGTGAGCGATGAGAGGAGGAACAAAACTTGTTTAGTGACACCTGCAGAGATGGGTAAATACGGGGCAACATCTCAGAGTGGAACCAAAAAAACATCCCCTACCACTGCAAAGGAGAGGGATTACGCTCAGCGCTGAAGCCATGCTTTATGATAGGCTTCTACCCTGCTTTGAAGCAGAAGCCTGAGAAATTTAAAAGGAAACAATCCTTAATCCTGCTTTTTTTTTATGATTTACTGATAAAGTCAAATCCACTTTGCTGTAAGTAGCTCAGCTGATTTTCAGAAGCCAGTCTATTTCCTGAGATACAAAGCTTTGCTTATATAAAGAGATCAACATTGTTTATTAGGGTGAGGGGAGGTATTATTATTATCAATTTTCTGTATGCTTCAGGAAATAGAGGATATAAAAGGAAGAAGAAATACAGGAAGGAAAAATGTTTTCTTCTATTTTTACCAAGACATTCTGAAAGTCCATTCAAAAGGTGATTTTTTTTAACTTCCCATTACATGAATATTTCTTTCAGAAAAAAAAGAAAAGAGAATATGCTGTTCTTATTCTGTCCAATATGAATGATGTAGTATTAATTACATATATCCCATCCTGCTAAAAAAGCCTATCTTCTGATTCTGCATGGTTGCTGAGCACATAGAGTATCTTAAAAGCATCATGCCAGTTCATCCCATGGTCTAGCTCAATGAAAAAAGCTATCTGCAAAAGAATGGATAGCTATAAACCGATTAAAATTATGTATAAACACCATTAACAATAATTGATCTTTTAAATCAGGAAGCTTTTACTGATCCACCTTGGCACTGGGGGTTTAGAAGCAGAAAAAAAATATAGCTTGCACTAGAGTAGATGCATCCCAAAGTCAGTCCACTCATAAACCTTAAGTCCTACTGATAACACTAGGCTTACATGACTCATTCTAGAGAGAAGGATATTCAATTTTTTTTTTTTTTTAAAGTTTGTATTGGTTAAATAATCCCACTTTTGTTAGTAGAATCTATCAAAAATTTAAATGCAAATTAAAAAGGGAGGAATTAAATACATTGCATTTTACCTGCCTGAAAGCAGTCTATATTCAGAAATAAAAGGTTACAATATAAAACATATATATGTACATCATGTATTGACTAATTATCTTTATTTAAATGAAAAAAAAAACCACAAGTCCACAATTATTTGCTTGTTTTCATTTTATAATTTGCATTTCAAGTCTTCCAAACTACTGAGTACCCAACAACCAGTCTCTAATTGGTTTATCTCTAAATGTAATACACAATTTTTAGAGTCACCAAACAGCCTAAAATGAAATGGTACCTTTTACACACCTTTACATGCACATATCTTTGCAGGTGCATGATACCAAAAATACAAATTCAATAGCCTTCTCCAAAGCCCCTGTCAATTTCCATCCATGAAATCACACTTTCAATACCCTTCTAATTTCTCCCTTCCTAGCTCCCACCCCAAATATACCTCCTCTCTAGCTACATATGAAGTTCAGGGAACCTGAAAGAACATTTAGAGCTATAGTTCAGAACAAACATTTTAACGGAGCTTTGCATACCTTATGCCAAGACATTTTTCTTTGCAAAATGCAGGCAACAGGTCACTGGTTATCTATGTGCCCCCTTCCCCTTCTCCTTCCCCTTCCCCTTCCCCTTCCCTTCCCCTTCCCCCTCCCCCTAACCCTTCCCTTCCCCAACATTGTTCCTGTTCTGGAAGTCTCTCTAAGTTGGAGTCTTACTTTTTGACATACTGCTTTGAGGCAACCTGCCTACCATCATAGAAACTGTTGCTTACCATTTGCTAAGTCACATCAAAAGAGAATTCATTGCAACTTTTTTAGAATCATATATGCTGTCAAAAGTAACTTCAGAAAATCAACAGCAGGAGTCTCAGATAGAGTACAAATACAACCATGGATATTCACTATTATTCTCCTGAAAATTCTCTCCACCAGGAATGGTGAAATTTATAGCAATGCATCACCTCTAAATTTCATTTGCATTTGTCAAGATCAGTAAAAGGTACCCTGGGCTTCTGTTTTGTCTTAAGAATGGGATTCATCCTGAGAATGATCTGTCTTTGCTTTTTTTTGTTTCTCTAATGAAGTTACTAAATAGCTGACCTGAGGATGAGAGCACAGCTGCACTGAACGAATTGGGAACTGTGTTTGAAAATCTGTCATCTAGGCACGTGAGAAATAGGTATGTGAGTGTGGTGGGTTGACCCTGGCTGGAGGCCAGATGCTCACTAAAGCCACTCTATCACTCCCCTCCTCAGACAGATGAGAAAGAAGGACAGGGAGAGATCATTCAGCAATTCACTTCACAGGCAAAAGGGAGTCAACACAGAATAAAATGCATCTGATTTATTACCCAGTCAAAACAGAGCTGGATAAAGAGAAATGAAAACAGACCTTAAAACATCTCACTCCACCCCTCCCTTCTTCCCAGGCTCAACTTTATTCTGAATTCCCTACCTCCTCCCCCCAAGCCAAACAGGGGGATGAGGGATGGGGGATGGGGATTGTGGTCAGTGCATCACGCATTGTCTCAGCTGCTCTTTCCTTCTCAGGGGAGGACTCCTCACACTCTTCCCCTTCCAGTATGGGCTCCCTCTCACAGAAGACAGGCCTCCATGAACTTCACCAACAGGAGTCCTTTCCCAGAGAACTACAGCTCTTCACCATCTGCCCCATCGTGAGTCTTTCCATGGGGTGCAGTCCTTCAGGAGCAGACTGCTCCAACACAGTCTCCCACTGTGTAACAAGGGTCACAGCATCCTTCATGTGTCTCCACCTGCTCCACCATGGGGTCCTCCACAGACTGCAGGTGGAATCTCTACTTATCATCATCTGGGCTGCAGGGGGACAACCTGATTCAGCCAGCCTGTGGTCTTCTCCACAGGCTGCAGAGGAATCTCTTCTCCAGTGCCTGGAGCACCTCCTCCCCCTACTTCTTCACTGACCTTGGTGTCCACAAAGTTTCTTATATCTCCTCGCCCTTTTCTCTAGTGGCAAAACCCAGCTACTTGTGGGGTTTTTTTCCTTCTTAAATATGTTATCACAGAGGTACCACCTTTATCACTGATTGGCTTGATGTTAATCAGCTGCAGGTCTGCCCTTGAGCCAACTGGTATTGGCTCTGTCAGACCTTGGGGAAGTTTCTAGCTTCTTCTTACAGAAGCCGCCTCTGAAGCCCTAAACACCACTACCACAATCTTGCCACACAAACCCATAACAGTAAAATGTACCTGAAAGTTGAGATACATATACTAGAACAAACTTTAAGGGAAAAATAAGCAACAAAAGAAAGCAAAACAAAAAACGACTAGATGCCAATTCCTTTTCACAGAGAATAGCAGCAAATAAATACAGAACAAATGAGGTGAGGGTAGAGGAGAGGGTGTTTCTATCGGAGGCTCCGCTTACTGATAAACTGATTTTTAGCAAGTCAGATGAAGACCTGATATGAAGAATTGAAATACATCAATACAGTGGGTGGGCTGGTGGTGTGGATATTATATTTCCTAAGAGACTGGGGGAAATCTGCTAATAACCACATCGTTGCAAGAAAGATGTTGACCAGGTTGTTGGGTTCGTCTTTTGCTTCCATGGCTAAATATTGTGGTGAGCTACAGAGTTCTCACTAATTAAAATAAATGAGTGGATACTGAAGAGAGAAATTTGCTAAAGAAAGACTTAAAGGAAGTAGTTCTTTAAATTAGATTTTGTAAAATCATAGAATCATATAACAGTTTGGTTTGAAAGGGCCCTTCAAAGAACACCTACTCCAAGCACCCTGCCATGGGCAGGAACAACTTTCTCTAGATCAGGTTGCTTTAAGCCCCATCCAACCTGGCATTGAACACTACCAGGAAGGGTGCATTCACAAGTTCTCGGGGCAACCTGTTCCAGCATCTTACCACTGTAAAAAAAAAAATCTTCCTAATAGCTGATCTAAATCTACTTTCTTTAGGTTTAAAATAATTAGCCCTTGTCTGGTTGCTATATGCCCTGGTGAAAAGTCTTTCTCTGTCTGTCCTATAAGCTCCCTTAAAGAACTAAAAGGCTGAAATATGATCTCCTTGGAGCCTTCTCTTCTCCAGGCTGAACAATCCCAACTCTCTCAGCCTCTTTCATAGCAATATCCTGGACCAGCTACAAAAGCTCAGTGTCCTTCTGGTGTAGGAGGTCCCAGAGCTGGGCACAGTGCACCAGATGGCGTCTCACAAGAGCAGAGCAGAGGGGAATCACCTCCCTTGACTCATTGGACATTCTTAATTTTATAAAGTTCAGGAAGCTCTTTCTATTCTTAATTTTTACCTTCAAGGGAAGATCTGTCAAGAGAAATCTTGATGGATGAAGGAGAAAGACAGAATGAAATAATAATGGTAAATTATATTAATTAAGGAAACTCAAGCTGGACCTTCAAAGATAGGTCACAACAATACTATTGGGATGCACATATTCAAAGAAACGTAGAAGCTATCATCCTTCAGTTACTTTTCTCCACCCTCACTTTTTGATCTTTCATTCTTCATTACCCCTACATTCCCTACTGTTCAAAGTTCATTGTCAGTCACCATCTTTATCCAAAACAGGAGGTAAGACTTTATTGAAGATTCAGTCACACTAGATGTTCCCACCCACCAACAGCAGCTTGTTCAGGGGTTGTTCCTGTCTTTATTTTAGTATCATTATTTTTTAATCATGACTGCCTTTCTCCTACCCAAATTCTCTCTCCAACTTATTTAGGACACACAATACAGTACAGCCTCAACAGAGGACAGACTTCCATCTCTATAGATGTTCTGCCAACCTATAATGATTTAGAGGCTCTTCTACAGCAATATTGGTCTCATATTCAGAAAGAACATCCTGTCTTAATTCAGAGTTAACTATATATTCCTTCAGTCATTAATCATGTCTTTTCCCATCCTGTGTTTTTCATGGAGAAACAAAATCTCCTCATATTGACGTGACCAAAACTGCACACAGCGCTTGAGTACTTGGGGCTGCACCAGTGAGTGCAGTATAGAGTGGAACAATCACATCCTTCAGCTGGCTAGTTATGCTGCGTTTGATGCACCTCAGGACACAGTTGTCGCCATTTGCTGCCAGGGCACACAGTTTATTCATATTTATCTCAACATCAATCCAACCCCCCCAATTTCTTTCCATGGGGCTGCTCTCCAGCATCTCACTCAGAAATTATTGGTCTTCTCTGTAATATATATCATAAGATTATATCATCAGGTTAATGCCTTCCCCATTTTATATGTGGAAAGTATGTGGAAAAAGGCAATAAAGAAGTTTTCTCATAGTTCTAAAAGAAAAGCAGTGTGCACGAAGTCTATGACCTAATCCCTGGTCTGTTCAGTTAAGTCCTGGCATTGTCTATTCAAAAGACTATAAATCTACAATTCAACTGAGAAATGTAGACTGCATCAAAAATGCATATTTCACTAAAATATAAAATATTATATTTCCAGGTAGGCATCAGTGCTATAAAATTACAGACTTTTTTCTTTTACAAGAGTTTTAAATATTATCACAGCAAAACTGCTATTTAATTGACATTTCCTTCACTGTCACTCAGAAAGAAAGATGGATTAAAACATCAATTAAGTTAGTATTATGACACTGTGCTACTTCATAGAATCTGAGATTAAATGCTTACAAATAAACTTTTGTGGAAGAAGCTCTTGAGGAACTATTTATGATGCAGTTCTGAGTTTAATATTGGAAAACCTTATTTTTGAAGTAGTGTTTTATATATATTTTACACAGAGAATTAGTACATTTGCTTCTATTTTTGAAAGTACATGTGTACCAACTAAATATGAAATGTTAGTAAAACAAGGACAAGATTCAATAACCTAGGTTTTCCTCTAAACCATCTACACAAATCCAGGCTCTAGTCCATCAACATCTGCCTCCGGAACAAAGATAAAAATAGATATTCATCACTGCAGCTCAGGCAATTCCCTGAGAGCTAAGTGTAGCTACTGGGGACAGTGAAGATGCTGAATGACCGTTACAGTTTACAGTATGATTCTTTTGCTCAGTATACATAAATGTGTGTTCTCATAATCTAAGTCAATCCAAAACAGATGTGGTCATTCCACTACTGGGATTCAAAAGTCTCAACTGATACATAATTAACTTAATCACTTCCTGAGTTGTGTGTGGGTACATTCATAACTATGTAGGCACAACTTCAAAACAGGTTTTCCTAAGAGGTGGCGAACTCAGTGCTTGAAGTGTAGGGTCACAGTTTGCTAGGCTGAAGAGCAACTGCTGATACAAGGCTGGCTCTTTAGAAAACCAGGAAACTCAGAATCACCAGTTATTTCCAAAACTTGCCATGGATAATCTTAAGAGCTAAAAACAAGGAAGGCAGGGTATAGGTTTCATATCTGAGTGATCCAAGTTCAGTGTTTCAGTATTGACATCCTGATGTGGAGAATGATCCAATCATACATAAAACTTAATGTCATAACAGTTACTTGGACCCATTTGATGAAGCCCAATTAGAAATTTTTCAAACAGCTTTTCAGCACTTTTATCAGGAAACCTTGGATAACGCAGCATTTCCTCAAGGTAGTAACTCCTTTGGGAAAGAACCCTTTCAGTCTGCACGGCTTTCTGGGGAGGGACTGCCTTTTATTGGCTCTTCATGGTATGTTCCACACCAGGACAATGGTCTAGTCCTTCTCCTTTGATTGTATTCTTAACAAATCATACTCCTGGATATGCCTCTGTCTTCCTTCATATTCTAAAAACACCTTCTTAAAGGAATTATTTGAACGTGTGCTCTTAACTAATAAAAATATGATGAGTACAAATGCCTGCACTTACAATGAAGAAAGAAATAGCTGGTTTCTAATGCATTACTAAAGTGTAAACATACGTACTGAGGTAAGTTTCTTACGTTTTGAAGACTTCAGTGCAGTCCTTCTATGTCATTGCATCTACATTAACATCTCAGTCATTCTGGATTCCAGGCTTGCATCATGCTGTCCATACTACTTCTACACTACACTAAAAGGAGTCAGTTTCTGTTTCTCCAGGATTTTACATCAACTTCTGTTCAGGTTTGATAAGCAGTCTCTCATAAAACATATTTTGTGTACTGGAGTGACTGGGTGACTGGAGGGATGGTAATTTTCTTTGGTTTTATTTTCGTGGAACAAACCGGGGGGATGTTCTGAAACGTGGATATGATAACAAAGGGGTGGTGCCTGCAAGTTCTTCTGTGGTTTTGGTCCAGCCACACTGTGTCTGATAACTGTGAGCAAACAAATCATTTGGATGCCTCTGCTTCAGTTTTCTTTGAAAAGAAACATTGCCATAGACTTGTTAAGTTTATCAAAAGAAACAAGCCTTAAGGTAGAGTGGCTGTAGTCAATGAATTTCACATCTGAAAAGTCTAGCAAGAAGATCCTATCCTCAGAACCAACTCTCAGTCTAAAAAAGAGGAAGGATAAACAGGGGGGGTAGGGGAGGGGAGTGTTGGGGGGCGGTGTATGTGTGGAGGATGGGCTCAGGAGGAGAGCATCCAGTCCTGTGATTCCGGTAGGGTTTTCAGTGACATAAACAAAGGAGTCAAGGCTTTACTACAGCAGATCCTCACTAAAGGAATGGTCAGCCCTGAGGAACTTTAAAAACATCCATGTTGTGTTTTTTTGTTTTCCTTGCCAACACAAGTCGTGCTAGGTATTGTGTTTCCATAGCAACACAAATTTGCTTAATGAGACAGTTTTCAGAAAGGCTAAGGACTCCAACTCTCTGAATATTCTGATATAGCTAACGGCATGAGCCATCCACCAGCTGCTACACAAGGATCAACTCATCAGGTAAATATGGATGAAAAGCTGTAATTCTTTCTCATGTTGCTTCGGATAAGTTAAGCTATGATTTCTCCAGGTACTTAGGGATTAGGATTTAGACCAGCACCCTAAAATGCCAATACTGCTGGGATGAGGTTGCACACCGTGGAAAGTAATGGAGGAGGAATAAATCCTTCTGTGGTCTATTGTTGGAGCCAAAATTTAGCCAAACCATTCTCATGTACACAAAGACACATGCTGATGTGAACAACATGGAGCATAAAGCACATGCAAGAAAGGAGGAGGTTAAAAGTAGTATGTTTACTGCTGAAACCTGCCATGCTGCATGGGCTTCTAGTCTTCATCTATAGAAAGCACTGGGACCCTAGCCACAGACAATGAGGTTCCCACATAGTTTGGGTTGATTCTCCTCTTCTGGAACTTTTTCAGTTATTTTTCACATGACTGCAGTTGCTGTCTAGCAAAACAGGATCCCACAGCACACAAAAAGCTACGTGGTTGCTAGCTGAAAGTGCACAGGCTGGAGAATTTAAGAAAGTAATTTACTTACCTAAATTAGCATTTACCTGTGAAAAGCAAAATAATTATCATGCTCAGCTGAGCATAGATGATTGAAATATATTAAATGGTAATAATTTCTGATTGTTGTATTACAAATAAAGTCCCATAAGCTAAACAAAGAATTCACATCAACGAGAGTTCTGCCTGTCATTTGCTTATGTAAGTCAAGTCTTTTGAACAATGCATAACAGAGGTGTCCATACCTGAAATCATCCCTAAATCCATCAACACAGATTCACAGATTTCTCATACCCATTTTTCCTAAAAAAAACAAAAATCAAAACAAACCCACAAAAACAAGCCCACCAGTGCGTGACTGTAAAGAGGGAAGGACTCACAAACATTATCAAGAAATTGGAATTTCAGTTTCCCTGGGATAGAAACAATCTCTCATTTATTTTAAAAATAAAATCTCTACACTGAGAGACTGATATTTCTTGGTTTTGTTGCCACTAAGACCTGGAAAAAACCAGTTATAATTATATGAAGAAAAATCCCAATTTGGTCTGACTTCAGTGTGGTACTATGACTGAGTAGTAAATATATGGATAATACAAACTATTAAAAAGAAAGTCATGTTTTAGGCAAGCAAACCCAAATATGAACAAGATTTCCCCCTAAGTATCTGGCCAATCTTTCCTTTTCATAACTCATTCACCATTCTTCATACCAAGCACAGAGCAAAAAGCAGTACTGGGAACATTTTATTCTGTACATTAAGAGATGTATGACCAGTTTTATCCAGTTTGCACTTTAACAATGCTCTTCACTTTGAAACTATCATTAAGTTTGAGGAGCATTTGAGTATATTCCTTTTGTGACTCTGGTGAAATGGGTGGAGTTAGCCATTTTAGTGATGATAAAGTATTTGCTTATCATGGTTATCTTTAGTTCTTTTCCTTTGAGATGATAGCGATTATGCCTTCTTTGTCTTCTCTCCCACTGGCAACCCATTTTTTACCTAGGTGTATTTTCCAGGGTACAAGATGGGAACATGGGTACCAATCCAAAAAAGGAGTCTCTTCCTGATCTGAAGACATTAAATGAAAGAAGAGAGACATGAAGCCCTGGCTCAGTCTTTTATTATCTTTCCTTTCCTATTTTTCATTCGGTCTTAATTCCTTTCTACTGGCTTGCTGAGTTTTCAGCAGCTTGATTTTCCTTTCTAAATGAATTATAATGAATGCTGGGTCTTCAAGTAACAACTGGCCCAATTCTGTCTACAACGTGAGTCTAAATCAGTAATTGCATTAATGGTGTCCTTTCCTTTGTTCACAATATGTTCTTTTCTTAGTTTTAAAAAAAATGCTCTCTGGAATTCTTTTCTTTTTAAACTTTATATACTCACTACTCTCTCTCTCTCACCCAGTTTCACACTTGACTAAATAATTATAATTCCTCTCTGTCATTGGCTTGCTAATTTTGAGAGGCTTCCAGTCCATGTACAGAATTCTAGCTCAGCAAGGGATGTGTTGAAGGATTTACCATCACCTCAGTACTGCTCACACCTTTTTGTAGATGCAGGTCTCTACCCTTGCTCTCTTAGTTGTCCAGTCACTTTATTACTTCTTCCTTCTAAAAGGAGCTTGAATGTCTGTCCTCATAGAGCCCTCTAATATGGTCCTAGTTAACCTATGATTCCTTACCTTGTATATTATATTCCCATTTCCTCTGAAATATCTTGGTGATTTTAGTGGCAGCAGACTATGCTCTGAAATGCCAATTCCAGTCAAATAAATGAAAAATAAATTCTGCCTGGGACTCAATACAGATGACTTTTGTGACTTTTTTCCTTTTTTTTTTTCTTCCTCTCCTTCTTTTTTCCTGTTACTTTCACTTTGGTTTCAATTTTCATTTATCAAAAGCTTTCATTAGGGAAGTGATTTGCTCTTGGCGAACTGTCTTTCTCACATTTTTCTTCTCTTCCTCTCTGGCTTTTATTTCGTATTATCTTTGGACTCAAGGAATAAAGAGTGTGTTTTACCATCCCAGCACAGTGTTTTAGGAGAGATGTAGTGTGTTGTTTTGAATTATATGGTGTCACTGTGAATGCATGTAAGTGTATACACTGTACTGCTCTTGAAGGAAAGACTGGAAAAAAACAAAGATGGGAAAATGTCAAGCATAAACAGCTGGTTTGAGTTTACAGATATTTTGAAGACGTTTTTATCTTAAAACATCACTAGTCTGTAACAGGGTAAAAAGGCACTGAGACTGAAGACTGAGGTCTTTTTCTCCTCTTTTGATCCATACCAGTTCATGTCACTACCTACCACTAAGTTCTGGATAACTGTTTCAAAGCTGCTCGAAAACAGTTTGAATTAGGGAGAGTTGTGCCCCTGCTCAGCTGCAATTCAATCTGGCATCGTAGCTGAACATGAGGATAAGAGTCTTATGAAAAGCAAGACTTATGCTAGTAAATGCTCTTTTTCATGAGCTATCGAAGTATAAAGGAATTGTAATGTTCATAGTATTTGATAGTTCTGGGTTAAAGGCGTTTCCTGTATATATATATAGTTAGTAGAAAAGAACTTATTTATGCTGTCAGAATGTGCCAGAGATTATTCCAAGTAGATCTCTATTATTTTTTCCAAAGAATAGGCAAAAGTGTAAGTTTTGTGACTGTAATGACACATACAATCTTAATGGGATCAAACAAAGCCAGCAACCTTTTACAATGTATTCTCCTGTGAATGAGCTGGGAATGTGACAAATGTATTGCTAACTAGACTAACATCATATTCATCTGAAATGGCTCCAAATCGGGTTTCTTTTCAAAAAATGGATTTGATGATCCACAGGTACTGCATTATTGAAAGCACTGTTATTGTTCCAGTGATGGAAACATTTTGTGTTTAGTCAGGTTTTTACTTATTTACAGTTTCAGGGTTTGGGGTTTTTTTTTTTGGTTGTTTGTTTGCTTGCTTCTGGGGTTTTTGTGGGTTTTGGTTGGATTTGTGTGTGTGTGTGTGTGTGTGTGTGTTTGCTTGCAATTCATGCACAGAAGTGAATGGGTAGAGATATGAGTCACAGCACATTGACATCTTTGTACATGTATTATATATACCTCACCCTCTCCAGAAAGCATCAGGCAGCTTCAGAGACTAGTAGAAATGCGAACTAAAGACCATTTTCCTGTCTAGAGCCTTCTGTTTGAATATTTGGGGTCTTGGATATGGTTGCTGCGTGGTCACAAAGAGTGGAATCCTTCTCACCTAACATTATCCATTTAAAGGTGAGGGGGTTAGTATAAACTAGTGCAGGATTCATCTCATCCAGTGCTGTGTGTGCACGCCTCTCCATCTGCATGAGGAAGCTGCATTGTTACTATAGTTAACAAAAATAATTTAATTTTAGGAGGTCCTTAAACTCTGCTGACTTGTTTGACCATACAGGGACTATAGTATGACTTGCTCATACAGACATAACAGCACAGCAGACACGCGTGTTCATTCAGCAGATGCTAGCTAGGTGTCTTGGATTGTTCAGCAGCCTGTGAGACACAGAGAGATGCTCCTCCAGGGAATGAATTATCTCATTCTAAGATGGGTAGGTCAGGTGAATTAGCCTCTTAAATTCCTTAGATGGATATCTAACTCTTTAAGCCATGCTGGTGGAGGTAGTGGTAAAATGCCACCGATCTGAACCCAACAGACCTTCTGTGAAAAAGACATTTTTCTTTCTCTCAGCATGACTCACAAGCAGCAATCACCACTAGTCACCTGGGAGGATGAGAAAGAATCTTCACCCAGAGCTGTGAATGCCTGTCAGTGTGGCTGTCCCAAAAGGGACATGGGACGTAGCACTGCCTGCCTTATACTCATAGCAACCTGCCCGGTGGTGTCAAACCACAGGCTGAGTCAGGACTGGGAATGTCTGGGGCCGAGTTTTGACCTTCGAGCTGCTCTACCACGGGCTTGCTTGCACCACTCTATTTTAGTCCACACTCACGCAGAGCCTGTGGGGGATCCCTGCGTGTACAAACGTGTGCAGACACACCACATACAGTGCCTTATCTTTTGATTAATGCAGAAAGCAGAAGCCAAAGCAAAAGCATAGAGGAATCAATTGCTCCGTATTTTAGAGAAGTGACTTCATCTCTGCAGACATCTTTCACACCCACTGCTCCAAACACAAGTGTTATCTTGCTCAATTCCATGACAGCACATTCCTCTTTTGAAACCTGACAAGAGTGCTTTGAGAGAGGCAGGGAACAACAGTAACTGAGCACACATGTTACACACAGGGATAAGAACAGTATGCGTTGCAATCACTGAGCTGACATCCTTACAGGCATCCTTCCAACCTATTAGTCTGATGTTCTTTCTGAAGACCGAACAGAGGGTGGCATTGCATCAAACCCCTCCTAGATATCCCAAAGTCCCAGACCTTAAAATCTAGATACATCCCTCCCCCCCCCCGCCCCCAAATCCTCACATAATGGATTTGCCACTGATCTTGACAAAATAGACGTGAACACAGGAATGAAGGTTGCATGTGGCAGGGTCTGGTTCTCAGTTTAGGCTGAAAAATCGGCTGTAAAAATCTGCAGAAAATACAGATATTTACCTTTATATGTCTATTCACTGGGGACAGATAAAATGCTGATCCATACCGGGAAAGGAAAGAGATGACAATCGGTGTGTTGCTGCTTGGCTTTAGCCTCAACACAATGCACTACAACACCTCAAGCAGGTATGATCCTCTCAGAGATCCCACACTGGCACATTTTCACCTGGCACAAATAAGGACCCTCCAAAGACAAAGTCAGGCAACCCATATCCAAAGGCTGTAGAAAATCTAGATGTGCAAATCCTACATACCTGAACAGCGGTGTGGGTTCTACTTTCGCTGTTCTGCAAAGACAGACTAAATCCTGCCTGACATCTCCATGTCACGCCGGGTCACTCAGTTCATAATTGGCTCTAATTGGTGTGGTGACGTACTTTACCTGCAGGCAAATGGCACTCAGAATGGTGTAAAATTCTCTCCCGCTTCTCAAGAAACATCAAAGCTTTCAAACTGATCTTTGCATCCAATAGACCCACTGATCAGGATAATTGAGAGGCTTTTTTTTTTAGATACACGTAGCCATTAAAACCCAAACCCACTGTGTAATAAATTATACACATAGAGATGCATGAAGGTTCTTCCACCAGATCTTTAGAGTATGTAGGACTGTGGGTAGCCTTTGTGTGTCACATATATACATATTTTCCCTGCCTGAATCAGGTTAGCTTTTGTGTGTCACATATATAAATAATTTCCCTGCCTGAATCACGCAAGGAACAGATCCTGCAGCTCCTCACTGTAGTCGTGTGCTGCTCCTTAGACAAGCCTGTCAGACAGAGTCTTCCAGGAGTGCATTTACCTTCTGCAGTCTTGGGCAACAAATGGTGAGGGGAGAGACAGAAAGCGAATCCCTGGATATATATCTCCAGGCTTTCTTTGATCGTATCCTAGTTTTTCAACTTGATTTCAAGCTAGATGCTGTTGCTATTTTAAGATTTAAAGAAAACAATGCTGCAGAAAGTAATAGGAAAGCAAAACGGTATTAGGAGTACAAGGAAACTTTTGGGGTCATAAAGTCCAGTCCTCAAACTCACAGGAAACAATGCAATTAATGTTTGGTCCACAGAACATATACTTCAAACCCCAGGGCAGAAAATACTTTCAACATTCTACATGAAACTTAAATTTTATAGTGAAAGACCAAAATCTCCAAATATGATATGTCAAAAGAAAAAACGGTGAGAGATGTTGGGCATTGCCAGTGTGCTCACCTCCTGCAAAAGCCAGCAATGATTTAGGGAAAAATAATATGTGATTCCAGAAGCAAACCATACTTTGCAGGTCTGCAGAGCTTTGTCCCACAAATTGCTTTCTTCCTGCAGCTTGAAAATAATTTCAACCCCGAGTCTGTGTTGAAGAAATGCCATCCAGAATCTGGAGGAATTTCTCTAGTGCTCCTGTCATCAGCACATCCCACCTTGCATTGCTGGGTAAACTCTGAAGTGTCAGAGGAAAGTAATTTAAAAAAAGAAAGAAAAAAAGAGCAGGAAAAATAAAAAAGGCAGAACTTTTTGCCTCAACTGCTGGAATTCATTTGGGGAAACTGCAAAACATAAGGTGCAGAATACACAGAAGCTAAGCAAAGGGCAGACAGGTCTCCTTTCAGACCTTTGACACAAGCATAGTGGGATAGAAGGGATACAAATCCCTTCAGACTTTCTTTCAAGACCCACTTTTCCTATCTTTTCTTTGGGAAAATGAGAACAACTTCATATCCCATTTCATTCCCTCAGCTGTAAGAAGGCGGCACAGAACTGTGTCATCCAACATACTCCTTCAGCAGCTGGAATGAATGATTTGCTTGGATCTGGCTTCAAAATAGTGCTTTGCCTTCCCATTAAAATAAATCACAGAAAGTGTTGTCATCGCATGCTCCGGGCTTAAAAAGAAGTCCTCAGGTAGTTATTCATATCTTAAGGGACAGGCATGAAGGCAAGCTCTGAATGGTACATGAAGAGAGTGTAAAGAAAAAGCTTCACAATGAGAGTGATAATAAAATTTCATTGAACCTACTGTTGAAAATTAAAATTCTGGAATGTATTAGAGAATCCCTAAGTTTTTACTACACTTTTTACGTTGCTTTAGTGAAATAGTTGAAATGATCATGTGTATATATTTATATGGCTGTCATTGGGGATTGGTTCCTCTGTGTGTGTGTGTCTGTGTGCACACATACACTTTTTTTCACGTATTTACAAATAAATGAAATAGAGACTCTGGGACTTCAGTTTCTAAATTTTGAGGATTCAACATTCTTATATGCTGCTAGGGAGATATATCTATATATTCACAAATGTGTGTGTGTGTGTGTGTGTGTGTGTGTGTGTGTGTGTAACATAGGTGTATATATGTACTAGGGATATTCAAGGGCATCACAAGACCAGGTTTGTTCCTTTCTTCCACTCCTGTAAATGCTAAGCAGATAAGCAGAGTATCCTAAAGACTCACACATGCATCTCAATGGGTTTCCTTTTTTCTCAAGCTCTGGATACTGTCTCCTCAACTTTGCTCCCAGGAGCAGCTTCTAGGAGTGTCTATGGACTCTGCCAGCCTCTTGTACAAGTAACCCTGATGCTACAGAGACATTATTAAACATTATACAACACGGTTAGTTCCCGGGAAAGACCCTGAGCATTGCAGCTCTGGCTGATGACTCAGAGGCATTTGTGTCCCTTACATCACTAGATGGCACTATTAACTTAAAATCACGACACACTTTCCCGAGAGTCTCCTTCCAAATCTCAGGCGTAGAAAAGAAATAGCAGAGGGTCTTTGGGGAGAAGGAAGGCGGGGGCAGAGTGGGGGCCAATGGCAAAATAATCTAAATTTTTTATTTTTCCAGGTTATTAAACAGTTACATGTCTGAAAAAGGTCCAGGACCGTTAAAGCCACAAGAGAAGAAAGCCCCTGGCTAATTTGGCTGATTTGGATGCCACTCGCAGAACAGATCTGAGATGCATGAGAGTCCTAGGTGGGCTGGCTCCATTCTCCACTTGTGCCCGTGAGCCCGTGGAGTGTTTGTGCCTGGGGCAGGAGGATAAACACAACATAAGTTGTCCCATTAAATTGTTATTGTCCTTAAAGCCTGGAAGCCTGTGGGATGTGCCCTGGGTCCTTCCCTTTGTAGCAATGAAAAAGAAAAATGTGTTTGTTAGGAAAATCACAGTACATTATGATTGGAAAGAAGCAGCAATATTCTATCCTTAGTGAGTTGATATTATCTGCCTCTTATGGTTAGTTAGTGGGAGAAATTGCATGCTAGTTGTTGAAGGATCCTTGCCAGTTTGGGTCAGAAAGCAAGTGGATACATCGATTTGTTCATGTAGTTCCATGAGCTGCTACTGTCCCTCCAGCTGACTATACTCTCCCCCTTTACCTTTGTAAGCCAAACGTATGTGCACGTTTAGTCTCTCTGTGCCTGCTCTGTAATGTTGGACTGGTTCTGGGGTTAGTGTAGCTGTGAAATGGGTATGAAGTCCTTTCCTACCCCTGGGGTGGCGATTTCTCAGCACTAAGGAGTGCTGAGCCAAGAAGACATGCTCCAGGCACATATTAAGTCAGCAGCAGACTGTTGGCAGCATTGTTTTGCTGGAGGCTGGATGCTGGTACCACTTTATAATGATCGTGGTGGCTGTGGTAGTGTGGATGCAGGTTTGATGCGTGTTTCTGAGAAGCTTTGGGATTATGATAGTGTTCACTGCTGCCTTCTCAAGACACCAGTATCAGACATGTCTTCTCTTTTCTTGTCATTGCCACAAAACAGTAAAATCCTGTCAGAAATTATGGATGAGCTAATATATTGTACTGCTCCAAATACTTCTGGTACCCTCTGAGGTCTCAGACACTATTAGGTTGGTGTGTATTCCTGGCGAGGGCAGAACAAAGGTGAAATCACTCCTCCAGCATCCAGCATGAGGAAATGAACACGGGGCACCTAAGTGATTCAGGTTCTCCAGTTCCTACATTAAGTCATGCACCTGGAATGAGATGCTTGGACTCTACACAGTGAAGATGAAGAGATAGAAACCTGCAAAAGACATTATTCTGAACAGAGAGCCAAGTGCTGAGAAGGCAGCTGAAATTTGGGAGATTTGGGACTTTAGCTCTGGGCTTTCCAGACACATAAATTTCTTCTCAGGATTCACTAATTTTGTCAATTTAATGTCCAAAACCCTCTAACAAACTGCAAGGAAGGCCCATTTCTCCTCCTTTTCTTTGTCTAGTAGATACAGGGTGCCAGTAATGACGGTCCTGCTGTGCCTCTTCACGGAGAAAGACCTTTATGATGTGGTTAAAACTCCTCTTGTGTAAGAGGAAATGGAGATTCAATTACTATGTAAATATTTTAATACAAAATGCAAGAGTTTCAGTGGAATAACTGAGTTACCCGTGTCCTCCTCCCCTATCCCCATCCCTTCCCTCCAGAATACTTCATTGCCTGCTGATTAAGGCTTAATCTTAGAAGATTAAAGATGGTATATTGAAGTACATTTGGTCCTTCTCTATTCAAACTTCAGTAATACCTGAGTGAAGAACACTGTGTGACAGTGAATTTCTTATGGGGAGAGTGTAAAAAGTATTATATGAAAGCTTTATTTGCTGTTTTTTTAATATTTTTTTTTCTTCTTTCAAATAAAGCTCTTTGATTTTAATGTGCTGGAGGTTTATGCTATTTCTTTTGAATGCTGTGGACCACAACCAGACTAAACTGTGGGAAAATGAGTGTGTGAGAGAATGAATGATAAAACATCAACAGGACTTAAGAAAATATTGGCATGGTAAAGGCACTAGCTTAATAAAGAATGGACAATACATGATTGATGATGAATGCTGGGTTGTTAAGCACTAATTCTGAGATCTTACTGTGAGGGAAAAACACTTCTCTTACCAGGTGTGAGGGGGGGTGGGTTTTCAGGAGGCATGTTTAAGAAAAGCTTTAAGCAGAAGAAAGTGTCTTTTTCCTTCTCTTTTTTTGTTGGCTTCTCTCCATCCCTTGTACACATGCACACAGACACATACAGAAACCTGTGGAGAAAACAAAAAAATATCTGTTATCCTCCTATTTCTAATTCCTTGACATATTTTCCCCACTTCTCCTTCTGCTGTTATTGCAGCCAAAGTCTTCTGACACTTCTGTATTGCTGTGACACCTGCCAGGAGAGGGAAGATGGAACAAACCGTGCTTTTCCGTTCCACACATCTAACGTCGGCTGTTGCTTTAGGAGTGTGCAGCTGCTGATCATGTGGCAGGACAAATCGTCTTGTTTCACCCTCCTTCCTGATAAGTTGTCACCCTCATCAGAGCCACAGTGCCTGCTTTTAAGATTAGGCTGACTTTTGGGCATGTTTTTCTTCAAAATTGGGTCAGGTCAGGGGTGGCGACTTTCAAGAAGAAAGAGCACGCTGCGGAAGGTGGAATGCATTAACGCCCTGGGTCATTCATCAGCCCTGAAGATTTTCTTGAACTGTCAATTCTATCTCAGGAGGGTGAATTACATTTCACTTTTGTGGTTGTGGATTGATTTAATATAACAGCAGAATGGACCAGTTTGCTTTCTCACAATCTTCACAGAAAGATTGGGGAGGGGGAAGTTAAATTGGGAAAAAACAGTTGCATATCCAGGTTTCCATCCCAGTCCTGCAGCACCTTTGATCAGAACTCTATTTAGGAATCTCTCTGTTTCAGGTTGTGTGTGATTACTTTGCCACAGATATCACTAAATCCACGGTAGCTGTGTGGCTGTTTCTTTCCATAGAAACTCAGCTGATAGGTTAGAACAAGTTTTGCTGGTATAATAGACAATGCAGTTCATACTGTACCTCTGGGATGCAGGAAGTGAAAAGAGGGAGGGAAGAAGGAAGGTAGAGAGTGGGAGGAAGGAGGAAGGTAAAGAGGGAGTGGGATGAGAAAGAGAGGAAGAAAGACTAATTTATTGAGTATACACTAACATAAATACAAAAGTAGTAATCTTGTTTCTGGGATATAATTATTTTAGTCAGATCTGGTAGTTGTGAAAGGGTGACAGACTGGTTTTCCTCAGGCACTAGAACAAGATCGAAAGCAGCTGTGTGACAGCTGTTAATCCTCTACTGGAAGGCATCCAGATGCTATGGTGACGAGCCTGGCACAGACCCTGAAGAAAAGAGAAGCCCTAGAAAAATTGTACCCAGAGGATACAGCACAGCAACAGTGGAGGTTTCTCACCATGCTTAAGCTACTAGCAAAGCTTTTATTTCCACCCACAGCACTAAAATCCTTTGGAGCAATAAGTAAGAGTTTAATGTGCTCTGGTTTTTATGTTAAAAGAAGGCATCAGAGCCACCTTTTCAGAGTCAGTAAGCCTAATGTTCTAGGAGTGAGGTTCACTGAGCCATGTAAATGCTCAGCTTTTATGTTTCTTGCCATGTAGGGGAATGCATGAACAAGGCATCAGAGGCCTAAAATTACTCTACAGTGAGGGAACAACTAAATCAGGCAATAGGAAGCACAGATGAGAGCATGCATGAAAGCCATCCCTTGTGTATATGAGGCATCTTTGACTTAAAATTAAATGGAAATTTCTTGTGAAGGAATCTGTCCGGGGATAACCCGAGTCCAGAGATAAGAACAGGCCTCATCACAGTCAAGAGGGTGGTGGTTCTGGGACAAGTGTGACAAAACAGGGTCAGACACAAGGTAAGTGGGATAGGATTAGTTTTGAACTGTGTCCTGGGATTCCACTCCAGGTGGACCTCTGGAATCTAATGCTTCATTGGAGCAGGCGTACTACAGGGAAGATGTGAAGTCTTCTGGGGATGTTATGGCTATTTGTTAGACTAGTCTATTAGCGCAAAGTATGGCTGTGCGACATACAGGTCATAAACACACCTAAAGCTCTTCCATAATGAGGAACCATCACTCCTGCATTACCTTAGAGGGAATCGGGGTACAGACTGCATATCAGACAAGGTTTTGGAAACCTTCTAGTTAAAACCTGGTGTGCATTAAAGAGAGAAGACTCTAAGCCAAGCTAACCTGCCTTTAGTAATCTTTCACATTTTGTCATACTATTATTGCCAGAAAAAGAAGAACCAAAACTACGCTCCCATCCCACTGGATCTTTGCAAAAGATAAATCAGAGCCCACTTCCATAGCATGGTGGAGGAGGATGAGGAGAGGGAAAAGGAAGGATGGAGAGCGAAGAGGGGGAATGTGAAATGAAGCCGCATTTCAAAGTGTAGTTTTTACCTTCAGGATAGGTAATGTTCAGAGTTACCTTGAAAAACCTTTGCATGTAAATGATTGAAATTATATCAAATGGGTTAAGTTCAGTTGGCTGGGGGGGTTAAGAACAGACGTGGCTGGATAGATTTATTTCTATTTCAAAATGAAATGACTGCTTATACTTTGAGAGGTTTTTTTGGGGGCGTGGTTTTGGTTTTGTTCTTTTATAGCATAAAACATCTAATGCAAGATTAGGGGATTATTGTTGCAGGGAACAGATGTACTGGCTTTATTCACCAACCAGGAAAGTCCCAGATTGTCTTGCCGATGACCTGAATCCTGGTTTGCTATGATTCATCCGGGAAAGGCGCACAATTCCATCTTTGCACTTGCCAGAAATATCACGAATTCCACCAGTCCAGTGAGACCAATCCAAAATCCTACTTGCAGCATGCACTTGGTCTGTTGGAAAACCCATATATCCCTGATATTCCTTAGTGAAATTTCAAATTTTAAATTTTATTATGTTCTCTCCACCTCGCTCAAATGCTTGTAAACATTGTCCAACTTGATCCTTAACTCTTCTAATCTTCTGCTTTAAGATCTTATTAAGACCATAATGGTGTTGCAGAAGGGAGCAGGTTTCCACATGCTGCCTTTCATGCTTACTGGGAAAAAACAGTGAGTTCCTTCTGGGTTTATGGACTTTATATTTATTAACTTATGACAAGCAAAGAGAGTTGCAAAGCAGTGTAGCTCTGACTCATATATCCTGTCATAGCTGTCAGATAATACTCTTCATGGTTCCTCACCAAACCCAGTCGTTGGTATTATTTTTCACTATCCACTACAATAATGAATACAATGTGCAGGAGTTTGGGAATGGACCCATGGCACATCAGTGAATAAGTACAGATTTCTCTTGATTTAGAGGCATCTCTGAACCACCATCAAGACTGAGAGATGTTGATGTGTATCCTATGGGTTAACTCCCTGTCAGAGGGAATCTAATATTTGGACAAAGCTGAAAAAAATGAACACGTGAAAACAGCAGAAAGAAAATGATGGCAGGTTTAATAAGAGAAATCGTGGTGGGATCATTGAGTGCAAGCACCAGCAGCCCTTCAAACAACATGTCCAAATCATATTTTAAGTAATAGCAATTGCACAGGGAAAGGCAAAGTGACCTTCAAGGTCAGAACAGGACCACATCAAGTAACTGACCAATTAGGTTAAAGATAGGGATAAAAACCAGAGAACAGCTTTGTTAAAAGCACCGTTTGAAATGATGGTGTCCAATTCAGAAGCATGGAAGACATGCACATGGTCAGCAAGTGGCTTGAAATTCAGACTGTTTTCCAGAGAAATTAAAGCAATGGCATTAACAAAGAATTTGACTTACAGAATTATGTAAGCACCAGAAGAAGCAGGTGCTTGGTGGAGCACATGTAATGTTCACAAAGGATTTGAATATCAGGCCTGAATTCTTAGGGCCCCAGTTAAGTTGCCTACTCTTCTTGTCCAGGATTGCTGACAGGGTTTTGGAAACAGAGATAACACCCTGTCTTGACTTTAGTCCTCCTCCTTCTTCTTTCTTTTCCTTGTTCTAGGATCATCTCTGAAAATTAATTGAAGCTGAAGAAGGAAAATGAAGAAGGACAGGGAGAATCCCTCTCATTTTTTGATTTCAGGTCTCAGACATGGGTTGGGCTTCTGGCAGACATAGATAAGGATAGTTTTCTCACAGGCTACAGTATGCTCATTCCCCCTTCTATTGCTGTAACAAAGTTGTTGGATATGTCTAAACTTCAGAGTCTCATTGAGACTTCAAAGTCATAAAGGAGAATCAGAGACCAATTCCTCCTCAAATTCCAGGAGTTCAGTATATAGCTTAGGATATAACACTCTTACAACATAATAATGTTCCTACTGAACTGTTTCTTGATGAGTGCTCTGCTTGGTACAGCATTTCGGCTTGGTACAGTTTTTGGCCATTGGAGTTGTTTCTTTCTTTCCAATGACTAGAAATAGTTTTAGGTGGGACCAAGACTGTCACCAAAGATTTGAAATATCACTGGTTTTATGCTTCTAGCTCAAACATTCCATGTCGGATTCATGAATGGATTGATAGCAAGAAGCTCCTTGGCAGATACAAAATCAACAGGTATTGCAGGAGGACTGGGAGAAGTGCAGGATTGTTCTTTGGGAGGTAGAAACCAGCATATGTGTCAGTAACCTGCATGACTCCCTCATGCAGTTCTTCAGTCTTTCCAGAATTCCCTTCACTTAATGCTTTTTCAAATTAGAACCTTCATTTTATCTTGTCACTGATTTTTTTATGTTTAGTAATGAAAGCTCCTTCCTTGTGTGCAGGGGCAGATTCTGCTATAGACACCTACTCAAACCAATATTCATAAGCATGAATACCTTCTAACACTTGTTAGGTATGTTAGAGATGTTATACAGGTGTGGCTGGAAAAGAGGACATCCAACATTATAAAAAGCTCTCCCACCACACCAGGAGGCTAATGGAAGCAGCTACGTTCACTAACACCACCTGAAAAATCCGTTTAACCAGGCGTCAGTTTATAAAAAATCCTGAAATAAGCTATTGTTTACAGAGGACAGATTTGTTCTTGTACAGGGTAAATTGCTTCTTGTGATTTTTTTTTTCTCCAATAAAACTCATCTGATACTATTTAAATCACAAAAATATCACTTCAGTATCAATTTCCCCTGTGAAGGAAGCTGAATCTGGCATAAAGACTGAGGACTGTACAGCGAAAATCACATCATCCTCTCCAAGGAGTGCAAGTATAATTTCCTACCTTGAAATCCAGGAAAGAGGAAAGTTAAACTGATTACAGCAAATGACAGTAACTTCCATGGAAACAGCAAAACACAAACAAACAAGAAAACATAAGCATTAATGCTACATGAATGACCACCTCCTCTATAACTGTGGCACTCCACCCTCCCTCCTCTCAATTTGGAAGTCAGTGGTGCCTTAAGATGTGACTGGCTGATCAAGTCCTGTGTCCTATTTCAGGAGTCCTATGGCCAGTATCCAGTGTCCTCGATACTTGCCCTATGCTCTGACCCTGTGCAGGTAGGTCTTCAGAAGCATCATTGGACAGCCCTGAAAGGAATCCGCTTCTTATACTGCAACCATCCATCCTGTGAAGGGCTTCAGCCCCCAAGCAGGTAAACAATGGCAAAGTGCAACTTTCTAAATCACAATATACAATGTTGTAATTGAGACAGCTATCAGGTTTTTTCCAAATAAGAGAGAGGAAAGCAATCTGATTTTCTTTAAAGTGTAAGTTCTTTGAAGTAGAAACAAGTGAGGTTTGGGTACTCTTATAGAGAACCTGCTGAAGGATGCCAGGGTGAGAGGTGTACTAACGTAAAGACTTAAGAGTGGATTGTTTTCATTTAAGGGGTAAGAAGGGCTAAATGAGCCAGTATAAAATATTATTTTTTTCCCAGAAGCCTGACCAAGAACAGACTGATTCTCATTCACTTTGTCAGAAAAGTGGTGCTTTTCTATGTGTACAGAAGATGCCTCATCTCCTACAGAGGAAGCTCTTGTCTGCTGGTGGAGCATCATAGCTTCGTCAGCTCTCATTTTTCTGCTCTGGTGTTTTGCCTCTAGCCAAAGACAGATGTGAGTTTAATTTGGATTGTGCAATTCTGTGTTATGCACACTGCAGGGTTTTTTTTGCTGTTTTCTGCAGCTACACCACTATATCTCAAGTACAATAACGCCGTTAACATTTAGAAATAGCTAATAAAATATACCTGTTTTCATTTCATAGTGGTAGGGATGCAATTGTAGCAAATTGCTGGCATGGTGAGTTTGGTGGGAAGAATCATGCCTTTGACTGACATGGTTTGTGATGGCAGAAGTCAGTCTGCATTTCTAGGTCTGCATCTGAGATGGCATCAACAGGGAATAAAATGCTCAGCGACTTATTTTGATGATGACAGGCTTTTGCCACATGAATAGCCTGCTACAAAAAAAAAAAAAAGCCTTGTGGAGCAACAACTTTTACATGTGTGAATCAGCACTGAAAAAATATTCTGATATCTGCAAAGCCCCGTGTAAGGAGATTCACAAAACCATATTTTTCAGACAGTCAACTCAATGGGTAATGAGTATTTAAAACCCATCAACACTCCTTATTCACTGCTTCAATTTATGTGTATTCATGGCCTTCTAGCAAAGAGATACTTATCATCCAAGACTAAAAAATACAGACAAAAAGCTTCTCTTGAGAAAAGATGTCTATGCTTATTCTTCAAGATGTCTCACAAGCTTGTGTTGCAAACCCAGGTAAGAAGAGCACGGAGTCCAGTGCTTCCAAGAGATTATCCATCATAAATAGCTTTTTTTTTTCCCCCTCAGCTTCCTCATCTTTCTAATGGTACTAGATCAAGAGTATACAATAGGGACAACTTCTGATTGTTTTTGCTTCTTGTGTTGAATTTATTTGCTTCATTTTGAAGTAACCTGAATTTGAAAGCAAAGCTTTCGGCAAACTTGACCCAGCTGTTCATTCCCCATTTGAAAAAGTAATTTTGATCTGCATTACTAGCCCCAACATGAGTAATTGTCCAAAATGCAGCAATGCTGAGCAGTCCTGGATGTTCTCAGAGAAGTAACAGATAAATTAGTTTCCTTTTGTATTTCAGATTCCCTTGAAAAACGTTCCAGCTTATGGGAAAGAGACTTTGAACATCCTACACCCCTGAGGATCTGTTGCTCTTGTTTGTTTTCTCTATTCATTAATGCTTTAAATTAACTCTATTAGGCAATAATGTTATATTCCCGGTAGATGGTGCTGTGAGTTTCAGTTTTTCCTTCCATCACACCTGCTGAGATTTTAGAAAGTGGGTCAGAAAAAAAAAAAAGCACCAAACCCCCCAAAAAGGGGAAGAGCTAAATTGCAACAGATTGGGCTGTGTGCAAGTCCTTTGGAGTCAGAAACAAAGGGACCAGTCTGTACAGAGCCGATTTGCATGGATGCTTTGGGTTCCCCTAGCTAGAGCTGGGACAACTCCATGCATCTAATAATAACACCCTGCAATTGTCACTTTTGCCTCTGAGTTGTTTAGCTGGACAAGTATGTAATTTCGATGGTAATTTCTGCTCTCCTGAATGTATGGACATCTGGCATTTCCCAGGTACAGAACCTACTAAACAGCCACCTCTTGGCTGGACTCCAGTGAGATTAATTCTGCACTTTCTATCACTTTGCCCTATGTGTGACTGCCGTATATGAAAAGGACAGTCATTACAGAGAGTGTGCTTAAGAAGAAGCAATTCCCTGTTCTATCCCTGAATGCTCCCCCTCCCTTCGCCACCCCCACAAACAAACAGCAAAAATCCAGGCTCAAATGCCCGCTTTTCCTCAGGAGTTTTTGCAGAACAATGCCAGTGCATAGCTCCATGAAGCAATATTGGTGGCTTAGACCAAATATCCAAAGGACGCAAAAGCAGATCGAACGAGAGTATTTTTGGCAGTTGTGTGGAGGTAGCGTGGGATCCATGACAGCTGAGTTAAAAAGCACTGTATTTAACAACTAGCAACAAAATTATCAGAAATAAATGGCTGTTAATTCTCAACTTTTCTCACAGGAGAGAAGAGATTCCTTTCCCTTATACTTTTAAATTTCTTTTTTATTTCCTTTTACGGTTTTATTTGGGGGTTTTTTTCCACATTCACCAGAAAAAAAAAGTCAAGAGAAAAATAGAGAAACAGCATAGTATAGCAATGCTGCTTTAATAAAAATAAATAAATAAAATCAAGCATACTGAACTCCAGTATGTGAGATGCAGAGTTAATGAAGCCTGGTGTCTAAGGACTTGCTTTTCTCAACTGATAACCATTTTAACTGTAAAGAGTTTCTTCTCATATATCTTACTCTCTTAATATAGAATTTGATGGTAAAATGCAGACTGCCATTAATTACTGAAGTTAGCAAATCAAAGTTTTAGAACATAATTTTGCTGAACCTTGTTCTCGACATCAAAAAGCAGCTAGTAGAGAATGTGAAGGCAGCCCTGGCTGCAGTGATCATGAAATGGTGGAGTTCAAGATCCTGAGGGCAGTAAGGAGGGCACACAACAAGTTCTCTACTCTGGAAAACAGGATACTGCATATAAATCACACATAGGTTTGAAGTGTAATGTTCAAGTAAGTTGGGGAAATTTTCACTACCTTCATGCTCACGTAAGTGAAATCTTTCCTTTCCTAATGCCTTTGTGGTCCTCCTGATGAGAGTCAGAATTTAAGCACTTATGCATAATTTTCCCTCCATGCAGCTTCAATCAATCTGCTTTTGGTAAACCCTTAGAGGATTCTTAAATTTAACTCAGTTTGCATCTGCTGTGTAAAATCTCTTCCTTCAGCAGCTGCTGTAGTAATGGACCCTCTTTGGGGACACCTTGAAACAACAGCATCCTCAGAACTGTGAGGGTGGTTTAAATGATATGTTTTGATCTCCTGAGTAGCTCTGTGGTGGCCAGGATGGAAATGTATGTACTCCCAGTTCAGTTCCATGGAGAGCAGTCATTGCAGCCCCAGAGATTGGGCTAGATATCTTTGCAGCTACATCCCCAATTCCTGTCAATGGCAATCATCCTAGTAGTCAAGTCTGGCCCTGTCTGGGGAATTTTCACATACAAACACACATACTCACAGGCACACAAACATATACAAGAAAATATGAGAGAAAAAACCCTATCTATTGACTAATACAACTTCATCAAATTAATATGGGCACATTTAGATGCACTGGGAATAGGGAAATATTCACTATAATTGCTTTTCACTACAGAGTCATTTCAGGAAGATGAGGGGATTGAAATAAACTACTCTTGAAAAGAAGCTATTCACTGGGAGTTAAAAGAGCTAATTTTGTAGTACAAGTAGCTATCTCATCACTACACTCTCTGTCTTTCAGGTATTTATTTATTTGTTTGTTTGTTTGTTTTGTGGGCATAACAAATACAGTGAGAACTCCCAGAACAATCCCATGATTAATTTTTTTCTTCTTTTTTTTTTGTAGGATAAACATCTAGGCTCCATTTTTAATAGAGATAGATGACACTACTCCAGGAGAAATTAAAACTATACTTTAAAGACAAAATAAATAAGCACTATCTGTACTGCTTGGGATCAGCAACACAAAAGATGCTTCAGTGTTCCTTACTTTGGTGATAAAAGTGCAAGCCTGGAGTAAGTTGTGTGGTTGATGATTCAAACTTTACTTCATTCAGGCAGATGTGTATATGGCATGTAAAGTCAGATAGACAAAATATATGGCCATCTGATACATTCTTATGTTTCTTTCATTACAGTAGATAATCTAAATTTATCCCGTGGTAAAGCTTTCAAATACCATGGCCACTTTTAATGTCATCTTGGTAACAGACAGAGTGAACCTTAATTCAGGAAACTGCAGATTTAAAGCTAAATATTTGCTGCTATACTTAACATGATGGACTTAAAAACAACTAGCTCATTTTCTTCTTGCATGGTATATGTGGATAATACACAGGCTAAATTAATTCCATAAACTCTTCTTTTAGTTGTTTA
This sequence comes from Laterallus jamaicensis coturniculus, assembly GCA_022605575.1. Classification (NCBI taxonomy): domain Eukaryota; kingdom Metazoa; phylum Chordata; class Aves; order Gruiformes; family Rallidae; genus Laterallus; species Laterallus jamaicensis. The sequence continues at coordinate 87,372,066 of JAKCOX010000002.1, read as the reverse complement.
TGGGTGTTGCTGAAGTATAGATATTCATAAACTGGTATAAATGAATGAATTCCCAAGATAGTTTCCACAAGTCTTGTGAATCATGGCTCCCCAGCCATATGTATGAACTTTAGGTGCTTTTCTCCCACTTCCATAAAGACTGAGATGGATTTTTGAAGTTTAAAATCCTGCTCATCAATGGACTTTAACCCTATCATCACTTGATATCACCCCTCTTTCCCACATGGGTAAACATGAATTCCCAGAGGAACGAAATCAGTGGCTAGAGGACTCCTCACTAGTCCTGTACTGCTGTGTATGTCACTTACACAAGGCTCCATCCAAGCCGAAATGTCATTTCAATAGCATGAACTGCTGTAGGTCTTAATCTAGACAGTCAGTTACTAGCTGAATCTAGAGGTGTGCTGAGCTCTCAGAGGGTCCCAGACGTTAAAACACTTTAACTGGAAGCTATACAGTCCCTTCATTGCAACAGCATCTTGCTGACATTAATTGTGTGTTTTTAAACACTTGGCTGAAGCAGATCCAGTCCTAAATTCATCATCATCCTTTGGGCATTTACTAGTGTTTCAAGGAAATATGGCTTTTGGAGTTGTGCTTTTATCTTATCAGTCATGTGAAAAACAATTAGATGACCAATATCAAAATAGGTGGACATCCATACTTTGGAAGACATGGGAACCCTCAATTTTAGGAAAGCAAATTCCAGCTGTTCAAGGAGTTAGTCAACAGGACCCCTTGGAAAACTATGCCCTCAGGCACAAGAGAGCAGAACAGATCTGGCAGATTTTAAGGATGCTTTCCACAGAACACAAGAGCTCTTGATCCCCAGATGTAAGATATAAAGAAAGGAAGACAGGAGACCAGCATGTTTGAATTGAGACCTGCTGTTCAGAAAAACAGGCAGTGGGAGCAGGGACAGGTGTCCTGGGAAGAGTATGGGCATGCTGCCTGTTTTGTAGGGATGGGGTCGGGAAGGGCAAGGCACAGCTGGAGCTGAACTTGGCAAGAGATTCAAAGAATAATATGAAGGGCTTCTATAGGTATGTCAGCCAGAAAAGGAAAGTTAAAGAAAACATGCTCTGTGATGGGCAAGACTGGCAAAATGGTAAAAACAGACAAAGAGAAGGCTGAAGTACTCATTAACACTTTTGCCATCAGTCTTCACTGGCAACCTTTCTTACCATATCTCTTGAGCAGATGGACCTCAAGATGGAGAGGAAATTCCCTCTTTGTAAGCAATTGAGGGGTGGGATGCCATCCAGAGGGACCTGAACACACTCAAGAAGTGGGACCATGTAAACCTCATGAGGCTTTCAATAAATCCAAGTGCAAAGTCATTCACGAGGTTCGGGACAACACCTGGTACCAATATAGTCTGAGCAGAAAATGAGAAGCACTTTGTGATGCTGGTGGATGAAGATCTGCGCCAGACGTGAACCAGCATCGTGCACTCACAACCCAGAAAACCAACCATATCCCAGACTGCATCAAAGGAGGAGTGACTAGCAGGTCAAGGGAGGTGGTTCTGTGCCTCTACTTTGCTCTTGTGAGATCCTACCTGGAGTACTGTGTCCAGCTCTGGAATCCTCAGCACAGGAAAGACATAAAAATGATCACAGTGCTGGAGAAAGACTTAGAGAGTTGGTGCTGTTCAGCCTGGTGAAGACAAGGCTTCAGGAATATCCTGTTGCAGCTTTCCAGTACTTAAAAGGAGCTTAGAAGAAAGACAGGGGAAAACTTTTTAGTAGGGTCTGTTGCAGTAGGAAAGAGACAATTGTTTTAAACTAAAAGAGGGTAGATTCAGACCAGAAAAAGGAAGATTTTTTTTTAAAGTGAGGGTGGTGAAACACTGGTACAAGTTGCCCAAAGAGGTGGTTGATGCCCCATCCCTGGTGAGGTTGGATGGGGGTCTGAGCAACCTGATTTAGTTGAAAATATCCCTTCTCATTGCAGGGGGGTTTGGACTAGATGACATTTGAAGGTCCCGTCCAACCTGAATATTATATTAAAATCCTTATTTGCAAGAGTGTCTTTCTGTGATTGTTTGGTTGATGTAAGAAGATTAGAACTTGTGAGGCAGACAGGTGTTGGTATATTCATTCTGCTAAACTTCAGGGAATTGAGAAAATTGTCTTAACCTCAGTTGTCTAACCTCAGTTGTCTAAACCTTAGGAGCCCTGGATGTATGCGTGGCTTTTCCTAAACTGAGTGTTCTGAGTCGTGTAGTGGAAGTGTCCAACTCTCTCCATCAATTATATAAGAAGTCTAAGCTTCCACATTTCTAAAGGATTAATTTAATCTACTACTGATTGAACTTGTATTTCTGAATTTCTTTGAAACGTTGTATTTCTTTGAAAAGAGAGACAGCCACTTCAGACAGAGGAATGGCACTATCTTTCGGCCTTCAAACTAGTAGTTGTAATATAATCCTTTCAAATGAGCAGAGATATAGTACCCTCAAACCTCTACATTCATTTTCCCTCTCTAGCCATGAAGAACAGATGCCATACTATTAGCCACTATGATTCCTGTAGTATTCAGGCATACATCTCTCAGTGAGAAGGAATGGAGAGTTGAAATATCTAGAGACAGAATATTCCCCCAAAGGACCGTGGACAACTTGGTGCCAATGTTCATTTACAGTCGAGACTGACAAGCTGATAAAATTACAGAAAATTGTGTGCTCAGTTTTCACAGTGAGACTACAATTTGCTGTTGCTTTCTGGAGAGAATTCTTACTGTTTGGAGATATTTAAACAATTACTTGGTGTGAGGCACAGCACAGCTCTGTTACCATACTGCATCAGTAATTATTTATTCTGATTGTGCTTGAGTGGAGATGGAGGGACTCATACACTATACACTAACGGGCAATATTTACTTCCCTGTTGGTGCTGAAAAAGCGCACAAAAGGAAGCTGAAAAAGCAAATTACCACCTCTTGTGCTTGCCATTTGAGGATGCAGTTACACTGCAATGAGCAGATAGGCTACCTCAAGAAAAAAGTGGTTTTGTTGATTTGGTTAAGAAATGTAATTTTGTTTTGGTTTCATCTTTGGACAAATATAAAAAACCACAAAGCAGAAGTCAACAAAAGCCAGCACATGTTGCTTCTTTTTTTTTTTTTTTTAATTTTATTCCTTGTTAACATTTCTAGAAATAACATGGAATTGGAGTGAGCTCCTACAGTTTATAAGTTTAACCATGGATGCAGTACATAGCTAGACTTTTGCTCAAATCTGCATCCACATGAATTGAGTGAGGGTATTTCTGTATGATGAAGGGCTGTCCTGATCAAGAAGTCTGGAGATCTTTGGACTGCTGAATTCAGACCTCCTATATTATGGAATTTGATTTTATCTTGAGCATCTCACATGATCATATGTACAGGAGGTACTACTTAAAAAGTGAAAGTGGACGTAGGTCAAGAACATAATCCAGTCCTTACTGATAGCCCTTAGACCACCAAATAGAGGAACACGGTTGTGGTCATAAAGACAAAGCAATTCTAATATGCCTACAATTTCATATACAGCCTGTTCCTTTGCTTAGTAGTGATGCTCCATGTAGAGACTGTTTTGTACAGGGCTTTACACCCAGCTTCTAGGTGCAAAGGGGGTATTTTTTGAGAGCATTTTGATTCTTCCAAATAGAAGTTTCTAACTTCTTTTTTCACTGTCAGTTAGCATTTAGGCTATTTTCTTGTATATGAAAGTTTGTCATGCAGCTACAACAAAATCAATTTGTAAACTCTATTTTCTGTTGAGATAAATCCATAGGAATTACTGAAAAATCCAGGGGCTTGGCATATTTCTAAACTCTTGAGCCCAAGAGCAGAATTCTGATTTTAGTGACACCAACAGAGTCCAGAGTAACCCAATCTGGATTCAGCTTGCTGTCACCTAAACCCTATGAACATGACAGTGCAATTATGGCCTAACATTATGTGCTTAGTTAGACTGATTATGCATGGGAATGCTTCCAGTTTAACAGCCAAGGCATGATTTTATTTATTTGCTTGTAAAGCTTCTAGCACATTTCAGCCATAGTATAAAGAAGAACGACTACTAAGTCTTACAGTAAAACAGCCCTGTGCAAATTGAAAGTGATACGATTGCTACAGCATTAGGTTGTTCCAAAGTCCACAAATGTGCCTACAGACAAAATAAAAAGGGGGAAAAGAAACCCAAAAGGCAAAATGGACTTTTGAGACATTAGAGTTTATAAAGCCATGATATTCACATGACTATTAAATAAAAGAAGAATGCCATAAGCAGAAAATTCCAAAATGTCAGTTAATATTCCTGGCAAACAGCTGCATGCACTGTTCAGATTCCTTGATACAAATTTCTGTTGTGTAATCAAGAGCAAGCAAAAACCATCAGGAGCACAAGCATTTGAACCTATTAACAAGTGAAGGGATGTGTTTGGAGAAACTGGAGATTATTTGTGTATTCGAGCTGTTGAACAACAGTCCTTAGGAAAAAAAAAAGAAGGAAGAAAAGGAAATCAGCAAGTGATCTGAAATGCTGAGAGATAAATAGATTAAAGGAGAGAAATATGAAAGCAATCTCATATTAATTTTAGCAAATTCTGTTTGATATATATATTTCTATCCTCTCAGGAGAATGGCTTGAATTTCAAAGGGGTTTAGAGATAGTTCTGGCTGAGCCACAGTCTGGAATACTAAACTGCAGCATTATTATTTGTGCAATTGTATGTATTCTTAATGGTGATAAGGAAAAAGGCAAAACACCAAAACCCAACAAACTGCAAATCCTGACACCGGTTATTTTACTACAGCACATGATTATCAGTCCCTGACTCCACCTCTCATTCATTTCTCAGAACCTGCTACACATTTTCAGTTGAATATGCTTCTCAGTCCACCAAATTCTTTACCTATGTTGGGTATTTTTATTACAAGGTATTACAAGTGACTGGTCTTTCTGCATTGTTGCCTTCTCTTTTGAAAAACTGTTTTAGTTCTTGTCTCTCTGTCTTTCCTGAGAAATAGTTGGGTTTTGACTAGTCCTAACTATTTGATTGTGAGCAGGAAGCTGCTAGTAATTAGTGTGCTCTGTGAACCATGTTCATCCATTCTTCCATTTTATTTAGATACAGCTGGGAAACAGGTTATTACGTTACTTGAATGACACATATTGCTTCCATTGGCAAATACAGAGGTAGTGTTGGAGAGAAAGTCCTACACTCTCCTCATGCTCTTTCATGCAAAGAAAAATACATCAAGACAGAATTCCAGTATGAAATCTGTGCATATTTTTGTATAAATTGTTAGTAGAGCCTAATATTTCTTGGGACAGCCTTTACTAAGCTTTTCCCCAGTGGTCCTCAGAAAAAATACATCAGAGGTGATGGGATATGACTTCTCTACAAAGGTAGAAATTGCCTCAACTCATACAAAAAACTCAACACAAGCCTGACAACAATAAGATTTTCCAGTAAAATTGGGAAGTCTTTTGGGGATCTGCTGACTGAAACATGAATACTATTCTGCTGTGCACATTAGGGATGGCAATCTATTTAATTCACAATGCAGAAAGACAGTAATCAGCTAAAACAGATGAAATTTCTCTAAAAGCTTTATGTTGTTCCCCTAGAGTCAAATTTTCTTAGCATATCCTCAGAAATCACCTATCATTCTGTATATACACCAATTCAGCATTTAAATGCCTTTTCATGTCATCCTTGCTGTAATTCTGCGCTTTCAGATGATGTGACTGAGATCACACTTGTACAGTTCTACCAGAGGCAAATATAATGTGTGCTACAGGTGGGCTTTTACTGCCACTCAAGTAAACAGGCTCCCCACCAGTTGCTATTTCAGAAGATCACAGTTCTCCTGAAGATATGACAAAGAAACCTACAGGAAACATGGGACCTTCTGGAATGGCAACCTGGGGGCATCTCAAAAAGTGCTAATACCTACATTTCGGAAACTGAATCAAAACTTAAAGCTCTGTTTCTGTAGGAAATGTAAATTGTAGTTGTCTAAGAGTAGTTGTTGTCAAATTGTAATCTGAGATCAAGGCAGCTATCTTAGACATGTGCGCGGGACTAGCAGATAGGGCATAAAACCTAGAGGAGAGCTGTTCCTTTTCGAAATAGCAACAGGAAGGGTATCTGAGATTCATGGTTAGGCAAAAGTGTATCTTAAATGTCTGCTATACATCCAGTTCCCTCGTAGCACCTGCAAGCAGTAACCTAAGACCAGATTTCTTTCGCATATTTTAATACAATTTCGGTTTAAATATACATATCTATGAAGCCACTGCCAAAGACCCAAAATAAAGTGAAAATTGCATCCTTCAGGTTCCTTCCAGCTCACATTTTCACCCCCAGTCCAACCTTGCCTTATAGATTTATTCCAAGATTTAAATTAGGCAATTGACAAGTGAGTTTATTAATGCAATCGGTCATCTACTGTACCTCAAGTTTTAACTTTCATGGAATCTTAGGGTTAAGCAAATATAAGTAACCTGGCAGTAATGGCGACTACTTTTTCTTCTAGCTATATTAAAAATGTCTATGTATGTGTGGGTATACACCCACACACATATATTTCTCAGTGTATCAGTGTCTTTTTTTACAGATTCATTATTAGCATTCCTGGAGGTAATCCAGATCTTCAGAACATGACATGAATACAGGTGTTTGGTTTTGTTTGGGGGCTTTTTCCACAGAAAAATAGCCTTTAGCTGGGATACCCAGATAAGGTTTGCAATGACAGACAATGCTGGTACATAAATATACCAGCCTTTCTGTATTGGCTCGAGTGTTATTCAAGAGGAACTCTAAGCAAACCATCACATTTTCAGGCAGATCATGTTCTCTGCATGCTCCTTCTAATCTATGTCTTAGTGGTTCTGCAATCATTACTCTACTTATCAATCATTCTCATGCCCAAGATAGATGAGCTTCTCAGTGGCCTAGGAGTACTCTTATCTTTCTCACTGAGAGATGGCAAGAGGCTCCTACCTTCTCATGACAGCACAGTGGGAAGCAAAGTTATATACAACTGTGAGAAAAATCTTAGAATTACTTTTTTCCTTCTTCCCTCCCAAAACAGAAAACACATAATGATCTCTAGGTCAGGTGGGCTTGTGATTGAGAAGCCACAAAGTAGAACTGGAGAATGTACAAAAAGGAAAATAAAACCCCACAAACAAACAAAACCTCAGCAATTGTCTTTCTTGTGATATCCAATATTAAAGACAACCCCAGCTCCTTTCCTTGCTTTCCTGAGTTGTCCAGAAGAAAGAAGTTGTTGAAGGTAGCACTGAATGTCCATCAGAAGAAAGAGTTTCCAAAGAAAAAAGAATGGATTTTTTTTTATTTTTTTTTTGGCCCCAGGTGGAGGAGGAAGAAAATTTTGTCAATAAGGCAGAAAAAAAGCCAGGAGTCTGAGGCAGGATTTCAAAAGGCAGGGCCCTGATTTCGGCAGGTATGGAGTTAATTTTCCTTCTTATAGCTGGTGTAGTGTTGTGTTTTGGATTTAGGGTGAGAATAATGTTAATAACACACAAGTTGTTGTCAAATAGCCAAGACTTTTTGGCTTCTCATACCGCCCTGCCAACATGAAAGCAGAGGCACTCAAGAAGCTGGGAGGTGACACATCCAGGACAGCTGACCCAATCTGACTAAAGAGATACTCCATACCATACCATGTCATATTTCATTTGCAACTGGGGGGCAGGCTGAGAAGCTGAGTAGCAGCTGGGGGCCTTGTGCATCAGCTGGGGTCTTGCACAGCATTGACTTCGGGTACTGAGAAATGGTGCTATTCATAAATTGGTTTGCATATATTATTGTTGTCGTTATTATTATTGTTAATTGTTATCCTGCTCTTTTTTTGTTTTTCTATTAAACTATTTTCATCTCAATCCACTAGTTATCTCACTCCTGATTCTCTCCCCCATCGTGCCACTGGGGCAGGGGAGTGAGAGAGTGGCTGCATGGTGCTTAGCTGCCAGCTGGGGATAAACTACCAACAGACAGATAGGACTGGCAAATGTGAGGACATGACTACACTGAATACACTGAGATAATCAAAATAAGATAATAAAAAGACTGGCTGCAACATGAAATATGGCATCTAAAAAGTGCATGTGGCATCTAAACACAACATGAAATATGGCATCTAAAAAGGAGACGTATGACAGCTATTAACTGCTGATGGCACTCCTGCCTTCAGCTCCTTTTTAGTTTGGGCCTTTTCTTGCCTTTGTTAAGCAACCTTGACCTCATATTAACAGTAGGGAATGTGTAACCTGCAGAGTTAGCTGAGAAAGAGGTACATATCCAGAATCACATACAGTACTACAGCACTGATGGCAGGGGAAAAGTAGTGGTACATCAATGACTTGCAGTTACATCAGCAGAAGGCTTGAGCTCTGAGTTTCTCTATCCTTTGGATTTAAAGTCAGATAAATTTTCAGACTGGAAGGGACTTCAGGAGTTTTCCAGTCCTGCTCAAAGCAGGATCAATTCTGAATTCAGACCAGGTTGCTGGTCTGAATGGAGAGCCATCTCCAGCTGGGTCCTGAAAACATCCAATGGTGAAGACCCCCATCTTGTCTGGGAAGCAAGTTCCTGTTCATGATTACTGTCATTGTAAAAAACGTTTTCCTTACCTTCCATCTAGCTTCCTCTGTTTTGATTCATGATGACTATCTCTTGTCACCTGAGGATCTAGCTTCTCCATAACTCCCACGTAGGGACTGCTGTCCTGTTCCCCAGAAGCCACCCCTTCTCCAAGCTCCACAAGACTAGCTCCCTCAGCCTTTCCTCATAGTGCTGCAATTCCTGATCATTTTGATGACCTCCTCTCTACCTGTTCAACTTTATTTCTTGTACTGATGCCTGAAACTGGATACAATATTCCAAATGCAATCTAATAAGCATCAAATAAAGGGAATAATCACTTCCCTTGATCATAGAATCATAGAATGCTTTGGGTTGGAAGGGTCTTCAAAGATCATCTAGTTCCAACCCCTCTCCCATAAGCAGTGACACCCTCACTAGACCAGATTGCCCAGAGCCCCATCCAACCTGGATTTAAACACTTCCAGGAATAGGGCTTCCACATCCTCTCTGGGCAACCTGTTCCAGTGCCTCACTGCCCTCATAGTACAGAATTTCTCCCTAACATCTAATCTAAATCTATCCTCATTCCTCTTGAAGCCATTATCACTACATTCCCTGGTGAACAGTCCCTCTCCCACTTTTCTGTAGGACCCCTTTAAGTACTTCACTGGAAAGATTAGTGAATATTTGAGTCGGACTAGCTGACTTTTAAAGCTCCTTTCCAACCTAATGCGTTCTATGATTTCTGTTAGTGACCAAGAATACAAATCTTACTGTTAATACTGTAGATGGTATGAAGATTGACATCATGGTAAGGAGAATGAAATTGGGGCATTTATGAAGCACTTGACTGCCTGGCAAGTGGGATTTAGAATCATTTCTTCACACAAAGTGATCCAACTGAGAGTTCTGTGTTGAAGAAATGTGTGCAGTTCTTAATAAATGGAAGAGCCGTGAGTTTGCAAAGGAGCAGAGGCAACAGCAATGCACAGTGTGTAGTGACCTCCAAATGCAGTACTGCAGAGGAAAGAGACCAATACAACTCTTGGATGTAAACTCCAGTGCACTGTGAGTATCAGTAAGGAGGTGGCTTTCATGTCTGTGTGCTGGGTTGGTCGGACTAAGAGACAAACTAGAGTCCTGAAGGTAGTGTTATTGTTTCCTCCTTCTCTTCAGCCAGAAGCCTGAGGTACAAATGCTTCCTTCTTCTTAAACCAAGGCAGAAGAGGTTTTCTCTAAATTTGTATGAGCATGCATAAATACAAAGTTAGAACAAGTCAATGTTTCATCCTGAGACTACATAAAAGTATGAAAATCCTTTATCAGGTGTACCCACCAAGTAGTTTTCTCCTTCTTCGTTCTTTTCAACCAGTAGTCTTCAGTGATGCATAAATTCAGCACTGGTCACCAGGGATTATTCCTCCTTGTCACAGGAGGAAGTTGCCCTGCCTGTGGTGGCTTTTCCTAGCACAGTCCATTCTCTTCCTGCATCTGTGTTGTAGACTTCTCCAAAGTCTCTTTCATTCCTTGCATGCTCAATTCTTCTCCAGCAGTTTTCCAAGGGAAAACCATTCTCTCCTTCCAGCAGTTTCTTCAGCAGGCAGAGGAGAGACCCAAGCAGCATCTGTCCTCCTTCCAGACACTCCCATTTTAATGAAATATACTATGTATAGTATTCATTCTACCCAATACTTCAAGGAAAAATTAAACAGACCACTTACAGTGTATACTGTTGTGTTCTGGGTTCTTCCTAGATGAACAAGGTATTGGATTGCAGATGGGTTGGAAGGTGAAATTACTTGTCTATAGAAAAGGATTTCCTTCTGGTCTTGGATTCATTGAGCTTTTGTTCAATGTACCTTGCCTACATGTATATAAAGTAAATTAAATCAAGCTAAGGACAAGTCTTCTTCAGTGTCAGTTTGCAGGCATAACATTTTCTTTTTAAGCTTCTTTTCAATTTTATACACTTCACTCTTCCTTGTTTACTGAAATATGAACATGAATATTTTTGTTCTTGTTTGTCTGGCACCCATACTGCAAAAATCAATGTTCTACTTAGGGAAATTATTCAGCAGGTATTAATGCTTCTTTATACAACTCCATATCCATTTTCTGTGGGGTTTTTTCAATTGCAAATTGAAAATCAGTATGAAAGTGTTACCACTGCAATCACACTTGAGTCTACTAAGTTCATAAAAGGAGAGACAAAAAAAAAGAAAGATTTGAATTAAAATAATACAAATATGAATGCATGAAGTGTTGAATGCAAAATTGGGTGTAGTGTTGTGTGTCTGTGTGGGGAAATCAAACCAGTGTTTGACTAAGGCAGTTTGCCTCTGTCACGTAAATGGCACAAGGTGATAGAAAGAGAAACAAGATAAAAGCACAAGATGTAGTTCTTCCTACATGAATAAACTTTCAGAGTGAGCTGAAGCCACTGTGGGTCTTTGAACTGCTTCCTTGAGAGACGACTTCATGCATAACATGCTTCTACTTCAGCATAACATAAGTGGTAAACTATAGCTAGAACATGTGGCTTAAAAAAAGAGAGCATCCAAAGCGCAGGGATCCAGTGTGTTTTCTGTGCGAGCAGACAACATTACACACCAAGTGAAAATAAGCTTTTATTTGCTATTTAGATGACAAATTTGAATGACAACATTTGAGGGTTTTTTTGTTTAATTTTTTTCTCAGCTGAACGGCACTAACTACTACTCCTTATTAATAGCAGCAGTAGTAATACTGCAATTCTTTGGCCTCATTTCTAAGAACAAAAAATACTTCTGGTACACCTTTTCAGAAAACATAGGTGGTGTTCAAATCACTCAGACATAAAGATGGTGTTTTAAACCTCTGTATTGAGGATTTCTTGAACAGCTCTTTTCCCAAGACGCAGACTGCTTTATAATCAACTTTTCACAGAGACATGGCCTTTATAGTTAAAAGACAGAAAGTTTGAGCTAAGTTCTTTATACAAACTTGAAGTATATAAACTGAACTCTAGGTAGCACAGGCAGTAACCTAACCCATGCAAAATAAAAGTAATATGTAAACATTTTTTCTCAGCATTTTCACTGAGATTTGGTTATAAGGAAGTTCAAGATAACTCTTTTTCAAGTGCTCAAGAAGTGTCTGAACAATGCACTCAGTCCCATGTTCTGACTTGTCTGGCCTTTTGTGGAGTCAGGAGTTGGTCTTGATGATCCTTACGAGCCCCTTCCAACTCAGGATATTCTATGATGTTTTTTCCCTGTTTCCACTCATCAATTCATTTCTGGTTCTTGTCTCTTCTCTGAAATGGTCAGAACTATTCTTTTTTATAAGTTACTAGTACACACTATGCATACCCAGTCTCAATTCATGACCTGAAATCTATTTATATAATCCAGAATTATACTACCTTGCCTAGATCAATACTAGCCCTTCAAGATGTACTGGCATCTAAAAGGATAAATACCAATGTTTAATAAAATATCTATTAGTTTTAAGCCTTCTGTTAGATCCGATAATGTCTTTATTGGTTTAGTATTTTAATAGGCTTAATATAGAGGTTACAGATCTAAAAGAAAAGGACACAAATCCTTTAAAAAACCCTCCCCTTCCCCCTAAAAAACCCACAACTGAAAATATTGAAATGATGAACGAATCCTGACTACCACTGAATCTATTTTTTTACCTTAGGCTTCCCAGTGCAGTGAATTTTGTCAGTATCTGTACAGTAATAAAAGTCACATTGATTTAAGTCTAGTGATCTTAGGTTCTAGTGAGGTGTTGATCTGATAGATAATTAATACTACATGGAACATGTACATAAAATAATTTTTCAAATCAGCCTCAGCAGTCCTTTGTTTCTAATGAGTAATAGAAATATCTGAGGGAAATATCTGAGAAATACCTGAGAAATATCGGAGAAAAATCTGCAAAACCTATGGATTTTGCAGACTTTTACATATTTAGTGTTGAGGTTTTTATACTTTCCCCACCCCACCCCCCCCGAAAACAGAACTTCCATTAAGAAGCAAAACACAGCTTCCAGCTACTCATTAACCTGTTTAATTTCCTTAGTGGAAGTCAGACTAAAAAAAAAAAAAAAAAGAATTAGCACTAGTCAAAGAGAAAATTCCTGGTCATTCATCTAAATGTTTCCAATTTTAAAGCCTAGCTTGACCATTTACATGCTAGCAGACTAGAGTCAATTTGTTTATATAAAAGGCACCTTTGGCTTTTGTGACTGAAAATGAATGATGAAACAATTACTCTCCTAGACTGCAAAACACTTATTTATAAACAGAACGCAAAGTATAGTACATTAACACTAATGCCTAAGTAATTAATTGCTACTACTACAAAGTGTTAGAAGCCTACATGGAGACCCACTTCTACAAAAAATCAGCTTTTTTTTCTAGTTTCACAATTATTGTATGAAAATATTATTTATTATTATTAACAACCATTCATAAATAACAAATATCAGTAATAACTTTAATTTGTATTCAAACCACTTATTACTTTGTGTCAGATAGAGTTGCAACTTGGTGGGCAGATGCATCTTTCTCTATCCCAGCAGGGCTGTTTATCTGTAGAGCTTGAGTTACTATTGCTGTTATCTGTTAGCTGGCTCCTTAACACAAGTGACACACACCTGCACATTTGAGATAAAGCTTTTGGGATCAGTTGCCTGTTGTGAGCTGTGGCAAAAGCTGTATCTGAGCCACTGAATATCAGATGCAGTAAAGAAACTGCCACTGAAGAAGGAACAAAGCAAAGATTGGATCATATTGTCTTCTGTATTTCACATAAGTAGAAATATCTTACTATAGCTATAAGTTAGTGAAATGACTTGCTTGGTGTTTGTAGTAGAGAACTTCATACAAGAGTGTTCCACAGGTCTGTAATAGGTACATCTAATGGAGGGATAATTCTATAGCAAACTGGAGAGACTAATCCCTAATTTTCTCTAGCACAAGAAGTTTCTCCACTCACAGTTCATTCTCCCTACCTTCCCTTGTCCTTGCCTCCTCTCAGGGCATAAGCCTTAGGAACATCTAGTTGCCAATGATATTTTGGAATTGCAGCTTGCTCTCTCTTCTGCTGTGGCATTTGGCAGTTACCACCCTATGCTAATATCCACAACCTTCTTTACAAAGGCAAACACAATAGGCCCACCCTCGTTGATAGTACAGTCTACTGAGGAAGCTGACCAAGCCAAGTACTGGAAAAATAAAATACTGACATTTACTGGTTGTTTTCTTACTTTGAATGATAAAAAAATAGTGTGTTCCCAGTCTGGGGATGCCCAGGTACTAAGATTTATGTAATCTCTTCAATGAGGATAAATATTGTTAAATAGGGAGCCAAAAGGATATTGGTGTGTGGAACCTGGAAGGAGTCTAAAAATTTTAAGTACCTTGGTAAAAGGGGAAAGCCCTGAAGACTACTACAGTTCAGTGAAACAGACTAAACTGATAGAAGAGGAGGAGGATCAGAGCAACCACAACTTGGTTGACACATCAATCCACAGGATAAACCTTTGGTAACAGCTGTTTTTGTTTCACTAAATACCAGTAATGTGCTTGCAGTTTAGACTCTGCCATAGAAGAGCTAATTCTGGGCTATGCTGAGGAAAGTAAATTAAAGCCTTCAGTGTCATTGTCTGCCTGTCTCAAGAAGTGATTGGCTATGACCAATATGGTATTTTATAAACAGCAAAGGGACATCCTGCCCTGTGCTCAGCAGAATCATGTTTTTCTTTATTAGTAAAAACAAGAAGCAACTTTGCCGAAGTCTGCTGTGCTCTTTATTAATTACTATTATTTACTGTTTGGCACAATACATAATAGGGAGAAAAGCACTTACTTTGCTTAAATGAGTTCAGAATTGTATTATCTTGTGTGGTAAGAAAGAAAGCAGCACACTGAAAGTGTGTAATTAACTTGTACTGTGAATGATGCGGTGGAAAACAAAGGGCAGTGTAGAGCTAATGTGGTGGATGCAAAATAATATGTTCTCATGCACAGTGTTCTGGAGATGTACATTGTTCCCACCATTTATTGTTTCCTAAGTCATGGTGCTATTTGGAAAATAATTTGAACCAAAACAAAAACAGAGCCTAAATCATATGATTTTGTGCAGGAAAGAAATCTTAGTGAAAAAACAGTGTTACTCCCACCCCCCTCTTCTTTGACTCACAAAGCAAAGAATATTATGTGTCAAGGAGCCCACATAGCAAACAGCCCATTTGCAGCTTAACTGCTTGACAGTCCCTGGAGCGACTTTGGAGCCATCAACAGAACTGTGCTGGCTGCATCCCATTGGTTTGCTTTAGTCCAGTCACTTTGTATTAGCAATGTCACTCAGTGTATTGCAGCAGGACAGACAAAGCATGATGTTTTGTGTCACTAGAAGGAGCAGAAAGAAAATGTTCCCTGAAAACAATGGTGATTTTTGTTTTTTCTTTAAATATCTCAAACTAAAATATCATCCCCTTATATAGCAGTTTTTATTCTGAGGATTCCCTTGGCAATTGTCAACTTTGCCTGTGAAGGAATCACTTCACTCATCCATTTAATGCAGTCACCTCTGGGACAGAGAGTAATAGGCAAGAGGCAGTAACAGCACTGGAGTGGGAATTCTGAGACAAGAATGCCAGGGCAGCTCTCCCCAAAGCACTTCAAAATAGGCAGGGATAAAAAGGCTTTTCCCTTTTTCAATCCCTATGCAAAGGGGCTAACTCACTTTCTACAGCATCTTCAAATAAGAAGAGGCAGTTAGTTATATACACAGCTTGTAACATTTAGGTCTCAACATAATATCTCTTGAATTAATAATAATAATAATAATAAACACAAACACACACACATTCAGACTGGAGTACTTACAGAGAACTTTTTAAACCCTGAACATTTAAATGCTGGAACTTAAAAGCAAGTTTATATATTTAAAATAATTGACACCACTGGAGGTAGCCTGAGGTATCAAAGACCACCCCAGACCTGTTAGACCAGGTTATAGGGTGGAGTATTGCTATGAAATCCTCCCTTTGCTCATAGCCTGGCTAGAAACAAAGGGTTCTTGCTCTAATAATTCCCATAACATTCAAGTGAAATAATGGATTATTTTCACACCAAACCAAATCTCAGTATGTATTGGGCTCCCCCACCCCATCCTTTGCCATTACCCACTAAGTGCACCCAGATCCTTGGGCAAAAAAAAATTAAAATCCCAGAGATTACCATTTCCTGAGGAAGAAGTAACCCGGACTGTTTTTCCCAACAAATTCCTTATCTGTACTACAGGATCTTATAGAATAATGTAAGACTGATTCTTGAGGATTGATTTAACCTTGACAGGCTTGAGAGGTGTGCCTGTGTGTATTACATCAAAACCAGTGTGCCTAGCAAGTCACACTTTAGGCCGCACCTTGAGTGCTGTGTTAAGTTTTGAGCCTCTCACTACAAGAAAGACATTGAGGTCCTGGAGTGTGTCCAGAGAAGGGCAGCCAAGCTAGTGAAGGGGCTAGAGAGCAAACATTTTGAGAAGCAGCTGAAGCAACTGGGGTTGTTTAGCCTGGAGAAGAGGAGGCTGAGGGGAGACCTTATCACTGCCTACAATTACCTGAAAGGAGGTTGTAGAGAGGTGGGTGTTAGCCTCTTCTCCCAAATAACAAGCAATAGGACAAAAGGAGATGTCCTCTAGTTGTTCCAGGGGAGGTTACATCTTCACTGAAAGGGCACCAGGGAGGTGGTTGAATCACCAACCCTGGGTGTATTTAAAAGATGAGGTGCTCAGGGATATGGTTTAGTAGAGGATGGGTGTGGTTGGACTTGATGATCTCAAAGGTCTTTCCCAACCTAGTGATTTTGTGATTCTGTGAAGTCAAGGGAGATGATTCTGCCTCTCTGCTCTCATAAGACCCCACCTGGAATAGTGAGTCCAGCTCTGGGGTGCCCAGTGCAAGAAAAATGTTGAGCTGACTGTCGGAAACAAACTTCACAACTCACACAGAGTTATAGAGCAGGTATGTTTATTGCAGCGTTGGGTGCAAGGGGGCTAGCACCTCCTAACTTGCACACCATTTCAACAAGCAGTCAGATATTTATTACACAAAGTCATGAATTCTGAGAAAGGGTTGGGTTATTCAAAGCAGTTCCAAGAATTCATTTTCATAAGTCTCCTCCCTCTGGTGCAGGTGCACTGTTATCTGGTGGTGGTCTTTGGGGGTCTTCTGAAGGAAGGCTCATAGTCTTCCTCACAGTGTGCTCTTCACTTTTGGTCCAGATTGCTGAGTTAAAGGCAGAAGGTTAGTTTGAACTGATTTCTCCTTAAATGATTGCCTCACACCTCTGCTTTTCTTTGGTGTGTGTCTCCTCTTTGTCTTTGGTAAGTGTCTCCTTTCGTCTTTGGTGTGTACCAGCAGCTCCTGCTATCTTGTTCCTGTCTCTTCCTGTTGACTCTTCTATCTTATACATTGTGGATACAGCTCAAGGCTACCTCCTTATTTTGGCTAGACTTTACTTTCAGGCCTCCACATTTGCTGATCTACACTAGATTGCACTAGCAGTGTTTAACTATTGATTCTCTGAATCAGAGCTATTGGACTGAGGCCTGAGGAGGGCCACAAAGATGATGAGAGGGCTGGAACACCTCTGCTGTGGAGACATGCTGACAGAGTAGGTCTTGTTTAGCCTGGAGAAGGTTCTGGGGAGACATTACAGCAACCTTCTAGTACCAAAAAAGGGGCCTACAAGAAATCTGGAGAGGGATTATTTAGAAGGGCATGTAGTGACAGGACAAGGGGTAATGGTTTTAAACTGAAAGAGGTAGATTTATATTAGATATATGGAATAAAGTCATTACTGTGAGGGTGGCGAGATGGTGGTTGGCCGGAGAGATTGTAGATACCCCATCCCCAGAAGTGTTCCAGGCCAGATGTCTTCCCTGGGTGGGCTGAGCAGGGGAAGAGTGTGAAGAATGAGTGCCCATTTCCCCCAGCTAGGAAGGAAAACAATTTGTGAGGAACTGACTGAAACCTTCATTTCCCCATTCCCTGCCCCTCCCTGTGCCAGGATGTGGGAGGGAAGAAGGGAGAGAAATCATGAATAACCTTAAATCTGCAAAGAAGGGAGGGGTGGAGGAGGTGCTTTAAGATCTGGAAGTACTTCTCATTATCTGATTCTGGGTTCACTGGGTGTGCAATGTAGTGTAATAAATTAGTTTTCTTTCCTTTATTCTGTGTTGAGTGTTTTGCCCATAACACTAACTTAAGAATGATCTCTCCCTATCTTTATCTCAACTCCTAAGCCTCTCAATATATATTTTCTCCCATGTCCAGCTGAAAAGGGGAGTGATAGAGCAGCTTTGGTGGGCATCTGGCCTCCAGTCAGGGTCAAACCACCACAATGGATGACCTGTGGAATCGTCAAATCGTCAAATCCACTCCCCTTTCATGAGCCCTTTTGTATGTCATATCCCTTCCTAAACATACAGATGTGTCATGGGCCCTTTGAGCTACAAATAGCTCACCCTTATGTTCCAAATCCAGATCCACCTGAGCCACTTCAATTCTAGCAGCCTGATCAACCTGCTCATTGTTTTGATGTTCTTCAGTGCCACAACTCTTGGGTTGTGCATCTATATTCACAAGCATATATATGACATGCTTTTACAACCAGGCTCTCTACCTGAGCAGCAGTATCTTGCCAGAATTCAGCATCCCAGAAACCTCTGAGCTGCCAGTTGATCTGCTTCCATTGCTGTAGCCACTCCTACAGAGCATTTGCTACCTCTGTGAGTCAGCACAGATAAAATACTGACCATTTTTCTGATTCGGCAGTGTCAAAAGCCAACTGGATGGCTTTCATCTCGGCAAACTGATTAGATTCATCTTGTCCTTTAGCAGTTTCTGCAACCTGCCGTGTAGGACATCACACAGCAGCTTTCTACCTTCAATGTTTTTCCACAATAGGACAAGATCCATCTGTACATAGGGTATATTGCTTCTCATTTTCTGGAAATTTATTGTACAGGGAGGTTTCTTTAGCACATCACCTGCTCTGGTAACATGCTTTCAGCCCTCTGGCCAGTCCATGATCATTTCCCCAGGATTCCTGGGCAACTTGGGGCTTCCTGTCCAAATCTGTTGCATTACCAATACAACATCCAGCTGAACATGGGCAATCCAGGTACCAAAAGGAGCTGTGCTTCAGTACAAATTACTTCTGAAGCATCTCAAATTCCTTCATGTGGTGCTAAAATATCTTTTTCAGTTAGAGTATAACAAGCTTCAGACCTTCTATGTCACTGTCTCTAAAACTTTCCAGGTGCTTTCTGCCAGAGGCACCAGGTGGGACCATTACCACCCTTGGATGTGGTGTAAAGCACATTTTTCACATCTTCCTCTGTCCAGACTTGCCCAAGTGTTATTGCACAAATTATCTTCTGTTTAATTTGTTCAAAGGTTTGCTGTTGTTCGGGGGCCTATTCAAAATTGTTCCTAATGGTGACATGGTAGAGAGGGCTTAAAATCAGACTATAATGTGGAATAGGGATTCTCAAAAAAACCCGTAACACCTAAGAAAGCTTGTGTTTCTTTTTCTTTTAGTTGGTGGAGACCTAGTTGTTATTTTATTGATCACATCCACTGGGATATGAAAACACCCATCGTGCCATTTTATTCCTAAAACCCGATCTCCTTTGTAGATACTTTGACCTTTCTTCTTTTTTAATAAATAAAACAGCTTTCAAAAGAATCTGGTTCTCCCCCTCTCAAACACTCTGTTGTGTTGCCCCACACAATGATGTCATCAATATTCTGCAGGTGTTTGGGAGCTTCTCCCTGTTCCAGTGCAATCTGTATCAATCCATGACAAATGGTAGGACTGTGTTTCCACCCCTGGGGCAGTTGACTCCAGACATACTGGTTGCCCCTCCACATGAAAGCAAACATGTAGCAGAGTGGTGCCAGTGGGATCAAGGAAAATATAGCAGCCTTTGACTCCAGTTCCTACTGGAGTTCCAGACTGTCCAGTACAGCAGCACAGAAACAGCAGAGATGCTCTGGCCATCTGCCAGCCCAGGCACATCGCCACTGCTGTTATCAAAATGTTCCCAGGCACAGCACAGTAAGATGATAAGCAGTACAGCACAACAGCAAGCAGTGAAAGCAAAAAGCAACCACTAATAAGCACTGGACAGTAAGCAGGCAAGCCCCATGGCAAGCACAGAGGGCTGCTGATTAATAGCTAAGCAGTAATAACAACTATAAATTTGATCTAGCATATTGTAATCAAATCCATCATTATCTCTAAACCTTCCAGCCACATGGTGGGGTGCCAAGAAGGACTGTTATGCTTTAATTCCAGCCAGCAACTAAGCACAATGCACCCACTCTCTTACTCCCCTCACCCAGCATGATAGGGGAGAGAATCAGAAGATTAAAAGTGAGAAAAGTCATGGGTTGAGATAAATTTATTAAAAATAAAGCAAAGAAAATAAATGAAAATAAATGAAAAAACAAACAAAACTTAAGAAAGACAAGTAATGGCAATGAAAATAATTGCTTACCACCAACTGACTGATGTCAAGCTAGTCCCAAAGTAGTGGTTCCCCTGTCAACCTTCCCCCTGGATTTATTGCTGAGCATGATTTAATACAATATAGAATATCCATTTGATCAATTGTGGCAGCTGTGTCCTCCCAGTTTCTTGTGTACCCCCAGCCTACTCGTTGGTAGGGTGAGAAGCAGAAAGGCCCTGATTCTTGTGCATACTGCTCAGTAATAACTAAAATATCACTATGTTGTCACCACTGTTTTTAGCACAAATCCAGAACATATACCCATGCTAGCTACTATGAAGACAATTATATCCATCCCAGCCCAAACCAGTATATTGTAGAATAACTCAAACTGGTTTTGTGAGCACCATCACATCTTAAATGTCATCTTAGTTGCCTTTATCAATAGCAGGAAGACGCCCTTATTGAGAGATTGATAGTTCTGTTTTATTCTCTGGTTTTGCTAATTGTCCTAGGCAATAAACTCAGATGTAGAAACCTGCATTGCTGAGATCTTCACTTCTTTGGGTAAGTCCTACTCTGTGCATGAAAACAAGTAGTGAGGCAGAAGTAAGCATTTAATCTGGTAATTTCTTGAACAAAAAGTAACTTCCTCCTGTGTATACACATTACATTATATAGAGGATATCTGTCTGTCTGTCTGTCTATCTATCTATTTGTGAGTGGGAACTCTTTCACCATTCAAAAATAAAGTGGAACCAGCAAACATCTTCATTAATGATATGGATGATGGGGAAGAGTGTACCCTCAACAAATCTCCAGCAAACACACAAAAGGTCATGCTGCCAGAGGAATCTCCTCAGGCTTGACAAAGTCCAGCACCTGGGAAAAAACAGTTCCATGTAGCACTGTATCTTGGAAAAGTCGCCAGGTAGAAGGACCTGGGACTCCTGGTGGTCACAAGGTTGAACATGAGCCAACAATGTGCCCTTGCTGCAAATATAGTGAATGATGTCCAAGGCTGCATTAGGAGGAGGGTGGCCAGCAGGTTGAAGGAGGTGAGTCTTCCCTTTATTCAGTGTTAGTGAGGAGTAGCGTGTTCAGTTCTGGGGGCTTAGTACAGGAGAAAGTCCAGTAACGACCACAGACTCATAGAATAGGATCATAGAATGCTTTGGGTTGGAAGGGACCTCAAAGATCATCCAGTTCCAATCCCCCTCCCATAGGCAGTGACACCTTCACTAGACCAGATTGCCCAGAGCCTCATCCAACCTGGATTTAAACACTTCCAGGAATAGGGCTTCCACAACCTCTCTGGGAAACCTGTTCCAGTGCCTCACCACCCTCATAGTACAGAATTTCTCCCTAACATCTAATCTAATCTATCCTTATTCCTCTTGAAGCCATTATCACTACATTCCCTTTTGAACAGTCCCTCTCCCACTTTCCTGTAGGACCTTTTTAAGTATTGGTGGGCTGCAATTAGGTCACTCCGAAGCCTTCTCTTCTCCAGGTTGAACAAGCCCAACTCTCTCAGCCAATCTTCGTTGGAGAGGTGCTCCAGCCCCTTGATCATCTTCATGGCCCTCCTCTGGACCTGTTCCAACAGCTTTACAGCTTTCCTGTACTGGGGACTCTGGAGCTGGAAGGTTATCCTGGCAGGGTCTCATGAGAGCAGAGTAGAGGGACAGAAACACCTTCCTTGACCTCCTGGCCACGCTGGTCTTGATGCACCCTAGGACATGGTTGGCTTCTAGCGCACACTGCTGGCTCACGTTGAGTTTGTCATCAATCAGCACTCCCAAGTCCTTCTCAGGGCTGCTCTCAATCCATTCTTTACCCAGTCTTTAGCTGTGCTTGGGATTGCACCAAGCCACCTGCAGGACCTTGCACTTGTCCTTCTTGAACTTCTTGCAGTTTGCATGGGCCCATCTCTCAAGGTTCCTCTGGATGGCTTCCCTTCCCTCCAGCGTGTTGACCTCACCACACAGCTTGGTGTTGTTAGCAAACTTGCTGGGGGTGCACTCCATACCAATATCCATGTTACTGACAAAGATGTTGAACAGTGCTGGTCCCAGTACTGACCCCTGAGGGACACCACTCATCAGAGACCTCCATGTGGACATTGCATCATTGACCATAACTCTTTGAGTGTAACCATCAAGCCAGTTTGTTACCATCATTTGATCCATCTGTGAAATCCATGTCTCTCCAATTTAGAGACAAAGATGTCATGCAGGACAGTGTCGAAGGCCTTGATCCTTCCCTTGTCTTCCATCTCTGTTGCTCTATCATAAAAGGCCACTGGATTTGTCAGGCATGATTTGCCTTTTGTGAAGCCATGCTGGCTGTCACTAATCACCTCCTTGTGATGATTCAGGAAACAGAGCACCTGACATATGAAGAAACTCTGAAAGATGTGGGACTGTTCAACCTGGAGAAGAGAAAGCTCAGGAGGAATCTTGTAAATGTGCATAAAAAAGTGAAGGAATAGTGCAAAGCATATGGACCCAGGCTCTTTTCATTGGCATCCAGTAATAGGACCAGAAGCAGTTGGTACTAACTGAAACAGAGAAGGTTTACTCTGAACATAAGGAAACTTCTTTTTTTTTTTTTTTTTTTTTATAGTGAGGGTTACTGAACACTTTCAAAGGTTGCTCAGAGAGGTTGTGGAAATATTTTGGGAATATTCAAAAGTTGTCTGGAAACAGTTTTGGGCATCTGGATCCAGATGGCCCTGCTTGAGCAGGGGTGTTTGACCAGGTGACCTCCAAATATTCCATCCAACCTCAACCTGTGGTTCTGTGATCCTGTGAAAATTAACTTCACAGATTAAGGACGATTTTAAGTCTAATAAACTCCTTCCCTTCTCATACTCTGTATTTGCATATGCCCATTTCCTCTTATTACATGAAGCCTTCCCTCCTCATACCCTGTATTGGCATAAGCCCATTTCCTCTTCCTATTAGATGGTCTGCTGTGCATGTGAAAGGTGACTACATATAATGTTACCAATTTAATATTTTTTCTTATTAAAACTAGTTTTGCTCTAAAAAACATTAAAAGCAGTTAGAAAATATTCTTCAGACACTGACAGGAATCTCCAGAGTGTATGTGACCCAAAAGACCCACAACAAAAAAAAAAAAGATATAAATTGCCTATCTAATTACTGAATTACTCCCTGTGGCTAACAACATACTAAGTATAAACAGTAAGAACTGGAGTCATTCAAAATGAGAAGCAGTTAATTTATTAGAATAGAAGACCTACAGAAGAGGAAAACAGAGGGATAAATCTCCTCTCTTTCTTCTTTTATAAAAATGACAGTAAGGTTGTAGTTGCCTCATCTACCATGAAGACACTTGAGGTGGAGAAATGATAACCCTGCACTGGCTTCTTCTCTCCAGTTCTACTCAACAACATTTTTTGTTTCTGAGACCACAGGTTCTTGGTATAACACTATTGTTACCATGCTATTATAAATAAAATCCAAGCCCCAAATGGAAAGGGTGCATCCTTCCTGTCATACTAGATTTGTGCCATGGAAAACATTACTTTGATAAATAGAGGCAGTTCTGTGCTAGACTTCAACAAACATTACAACTTTCACACTGAATCCCTATCAAAATACCCCCTCAGGAGAAAAAAAACAACAAACACAAAATAACAAAAAAACCCCACAAACCAAAACTAAATTAATTCCCCCAAAATAGACAGGTTATTTGCAACCCCAGTTCAGAGTTTGTTTAAAGTTTTTATCTGTAACAGAAAGTAGAAGAAAAAGCAAAGGAGAGAAATTCTGACAAGGGCAATGCTAGTCATCCTCGTTAAAAATATGTGCCCATTTTCTGGGTGCAAAAGTTGAGTGTCTGGGATCATGTTTTCCCAGCCTTCCTCTCTGAAATCTTCAAGGTCTGACAGTCTGTGCAGACAATCGCCAACGGGTAGTCAGCAGTGGGGTCATATTAAAACAGGGCTCTCATTTGTGCTAGAAGTCACAGAAACAATCCTCCTCCTTCCCTTCCTCCTGCTCTGCCTGTGCCGCCTTTGGGCCTTGCTGAAACCCCTTCTGGTGCCCCCAGCTCAGCTGAGGGGCTCAGCGGTGTCCTGTGGTGGGGCTGTTGGAGCTGGCCAGGACTGGCTAGGACCAGCTGTGTCAGGCACAGGGCAGCCCCTGCCACCACCTGGGCACAGCCACATGATCCAGTTTCGAAAAATGATGCTGAAAACCAGTGCCCTTTGCTTTGTGCAGTCTAACAAATGTGCACCCCTTCCATTGGCTGCAGTCTTCTCTGTCACTACACATAACTGATCTGCCTTTGCCTTCAAAGCTCTTCAGATTGTGTCTACACCTATATGACATCATTTATCTGGTATTGTAAGGACTTTTGCACTTCATGCTGTACTGCCTCCTTTATTGTCCAGTTACCTTCCCAGAGAAGCAATCCAGCCCTTTTCCCCATACTCCACCTCAGGCTGGTGAGGTAAATCTCAGCAAAATCAATCAATTTCGTTTGTTTTGTGGCTATTTGAAGTGAAAGAGGCACTGTGCTCTGACAGCTCATTTCTTACAAGCATGTAGGGAGGGCAGGACAAACCTTTAATGTGTAGCAGAAAATACAGGAAAATGCATCTGGATTTCTTCTGCTTGTCATGGCTTTAACCACTTCCTTGGGGAAAACACAAAGGCTATACCCAGGATTTAAAGTTCCAGCCTGAGAATGTGTACATAGACGTGTAGTCTCTTGCCTTCCTTGCCACCACTTAGCAAATGCTTAGCCCATACAACCTAGAAGGATGTTTTCAGCACCAGTGTTTCACAAAAGGATGAACTGTCTTCAGACTGGAGATTTGGACTGACGTAAGAAGCTGAGTAAAATTAAAGTTTGAAGAGCCTCTCTCTCTCATAAAAATGTATATTCTCTATATAAAGATCAGTGACCCAGAAAGTTAATTTTCCTCCCCTTTTTATTGATGTATACTTGTAATGAGACAGTCTCAAAACCTTGGACACAAAGAAACATTGTTTGTCAATCCCTATACATTAGAACAGGTTTTTAATCTCTGGACAAATACTCTTCTTGCATTTATAGAAGCAAAGATCAAGTGTGAGCTTGAGAAGAAAGGAAATTTGCCTTAAGGATTGGTTTTTGGCTGCTTGATAATGCTACTTTGCATTCCCTTCATTACCAGCAGGGCTTAAATTGGGTCACAGAACTGTATGTCAGCACAGCTGACAGAACTGTATGTCATGCACAGCTGGCACTCTGTGTCTGGATTCTTTGTTTTCTCCTTCTCTGTCTAGATACATCTTTTGGTTTGTTCTCAGTAGCTGGGCAACAAAGCAAAAGAGCCACACAGAACATGAGTAGGGTGGTATAACATGCCCTCCTCCATTAGGATTGGATCATTTTCCATGGTTTGTCTCCAAGCCTTGTAATTTGTTGACACCAGCAGACTGGCATCTCGCTTCAACAATGTTTTGAGCATCTAATAATGGAACCTAAATTAGAAGATGAGCTGCCATTTTCTCCTGTAACCAGTGAAGGACTGATTCCTCCAGAAGGGTACTTTTTCCTTTGGCTGTAAAAAGAGTCTAGAATGACTAGACTTTGCACTTACATTCTTCACTTAAGTTAAAATAATAAAAGGTAGATTGGAAGGAACCTCTGGAGGTTTCTAGTCCAACTCCTCCAACAAAATAAGGGTAACTCCAAAGTTAGGTCAGTTGCAGACAATCTTGTCAAGTCTGTTTCCAAAAATCTCCAAAGATGGACATACCACAGCCTTTCAGGTCAAACCTTTCCTGTGCTTCATCATTCTGCTAGGGAAAACATGGCTTCCTAATTTCCAGTCAGAACTTTTCTTGAAGTTTGTGACACTTGTCTCTAATCCTCCCTACTACCGCTAAGAAGAGCTTGGATCTGTCTCCTTTATAGTTTCTTTTATGTGAGGATGGGAACTCTTACAGCCACAGGCACCCTTCTCTAGGCTGGAGTATTTCATTTCCTTCAGCCTGTCTTGATATGCTGTGTGCTGTAAACCCCTGATTGTCTTAGTGGCTCTCCAATGGACTGTCATTGGATTGTTCACAAAAGTTATGCTAATTAGTATCATGAGATCACTCTATAGGTACCTGTGCTATTTAACAATTCCCATATATGCAGGCATGTTCAATGATACAGGGGGAAAATAGGATTTGCCACTGTACATTTTCTTTGATTTCTAAGCTATGGCTCAGTATTAATCAAATTATGTGAAAATCACTGCTTTCAGAATCACATTGTCAGTCTTGTCAAGATCATATAATATATCCTCCACCAAAAGGACAAATTAAAATTTCAAAAATTATCTTTTTTCGTAAACAAAATAAAATTGAGCAAAAAGCAAAAGAACTTTCTTTACAAAGATCAAAATGCAACTGTGCTAGAGAATGCTAAACACTGAGTTTCACATAAATCCCTTGTGTATATCTAATTTTTCACCCGTAAAACCAGTCAGTATTAAGAATGTAAAGGATGAATTATCAGGAAAAATCTCTACATCTGCACAAGAATTTTCTAATAGAATCACAGAATCATTTTTCTAATAAAAGACCTTTGAGATCATCAAGTCCAACCATTAACCTAGCACAGTAAAGTCCACTAAACCATGCTCCTCAGCACCACATCTACAGGTCTTTTAAAAACCTCAAGGGATGGTGACGGAACCACTTCCATGGCAAGCCTGTTCCAATGACTGACAACCCTTTCAGTGAAGAAATTTTTCTTAATAACCAATCTAAATGTCCCTTGGCACAACTTGAGGTAATTTCCTCTTGTCCAATTGCTTGTTACTTGGGAGAAGAGACTGACACCCACCTCATTACAACCTCTTTGTCTCTAAAGAAATGCAGAGGAAGCCCCTCACAACAAGGGGGGTGAGGGGCAGGGGCAGGGCAGGGCATGGGGAGAATTAGGCTTTTGTTCAGTTCCTCACAAGTTGTTTTCCTTCTCAGCTGGGGGGCACATTACTTATACTCTTTCCCTGCTCCAATGTGGTGTCCCGCCCACAGGGGACAGTCCTCCACGAACTTCTCCAATGTGAGTCCTTTCCTACAGGGCTTCAGCTCTTCACCAACTACCCTAGAGTGGGTCACTGCTATGGGGTGCAGTCATAAATCATAGAATGTGTCTCAGTCTCTCAAGCTCAGACTGCTCCAGCATGATTCTCCACAAGTGCCTCCCAGCAAACCTACTCTGGCATGGGTGTTTCTCTCACCACTACTGCACTCACTCCCCTGCCTCTGTCTTTCTCTCTCTCCGACTCTTTCTCTTCTCCACAAGCTGCAGATTCTGACAGAAGCTTGCTCCAACACAAGTCACAGTGTCTTCCATATGTCTCCACCCAGTCCAGTGTGGGGCCTCTCCACAGGCTGCAGGTGGGGTCTCTGCTCCCCCATCATCTTCCACAGGTTGCAGGGCGACAACCTCCTCCACCATGTTCTTCTCCATGGGCTGCAGGGGAATTTTCATCTATGGCACCTGCAGTGCTTCATCCCGTCCACTTCTTCACTGACCTTGGTGTCTCTAGAGTTTCTTACATCTTCTCACTCCCTTCTCTGGCAGCAAAAAGCAGCTGCTTGCACTTTTTTTTTTCCTCTTAAATGTGATTCCCAGAGGTATGATGACTGTTGCTGAGATGGGTTTGGCCTTGGTCAGCAGCAGGTCCAGCCTTCAGCCCAGCTGGTGTTTACCCTGTTGGGCGTAGAGGAAGCTTCTAGCTCCTTCTTGTGGAAACCACCCCCTGTGGACCCCCCTCCTCCAGCAGAACCCCACCACGTAAAACCACAACATTTACACATGGGAGAATAGCTTTATATGATATTTTGAGCTATGCACATACAGACATGCACAGACATATACATGTACACACATAAAGACAGACTCCACCAAAGAACTGAGTAAATTGCGTTATCTCTCCCTCTTTTTTGGATTTCAGTGTCAACAAATAGAAACTCAATTATTAGTATGCAGTCAAATTTCCCTAAATTACACCTTTTGCCATTTTATGACAATGCTGGCAGTGTTATTACAGAGTAGAAGAGAACACCCTGCTGAACAGTATTTTCCTACTTTTAGTATGAAACAAAGACAAAAGCTAGAAGAAAAAAAATAGAGCTTTTTTCGATATCACTTTTGGTGATGTGCCTTTCATGCAAATATCTCAGTTTTCTACAGTAATGGTACCATTAAATGCCTTGAGATTATTTGTAAGAGAAAAGTGTTACCTTGAGATTAAGACATAAAGTACTCAGTGCATTTTTAGGAACAGAGAAGATTTCTCTATAAAGAAGTTAATGTTCCAAAGCAAGCTTTGTTTATTCGAAAGGTTTTATGATTGTTCTGTATTCTTCACTTAGCACCTTAATTCTCATGAACCATACGGCTGTCCAGATGTTTAAAATAAAAAGCCCGTTTGGGTATTATCAGAGATTACTGAGAAAAGATATACAGACATGATGTTTAGCTATGCAACATAAATTCTCAGAGTGTGTGGTACCCAATAAACACCATATCCTAGATCTGATGAAACTGAACCCATAAATCATAAAAACTAGACAAAGGTCTCATAATGCAATCTACCTTTAGCCAGATGCTATCTGAAAAGAATCTACTAGCCAGGGTGATAATCCTTTCTCATTTTTCTTTGATTTTTTTTTTTTTTTGCTTCCCTTCACTAAGGTATTATTGGGAAATATGTTTACCAGGGGTGAATATCTTTCTGCCCAACCTAGATGCACTTTTCAGATGTTCTTGTTGCTTGTAATGCCTTGAGAATAGGGTTGCCTAACATCTAAAATATATACATCCTCCTTATTGCCTGAATCTTTCATCTCCTCTCCTCCGGGGTTGCCTAATATGCTCACCAAGCTATTATTGTTTTGCTTCAGATAGCTTGGCCCACTTGCCGAGTTTCATTTGCTGTCACACAGTCACAAATTACAGCATTTACTTCACGCTACCTCCATTCCAAAGTATCAGTTTGCGCTTGCTGAACTGGAGAACATGATGATGGATCAAGGCACATTTGTGCTAATCCATAGCAAGTTGATTCTCCAAAGAATGCAGCACAGTAGTTGTCTGTGGCATTTCTTTTCCATTTTAATTTGCTTATGCTGTTTTCTCATAATTGTTTGATATCCCAGGTTTTGTTTCAGTCACAGCAGTTTGTTCTCAGTTTTCTTCTTTGACTTTTGACAGATCATTTAAAAAAAAGTTTAAGAAAAAAAAGGAAAACAGACAGAAAAATGATTTTTGTTCTTTACTAGTTTTTTACTTTCATAAACAAGTCTTTAAAGCTAGCCAGATTTTCTGCAGGTGTAAATCACCCTAGCTCCACTGTGCATGCCATTTTATGCCAGCTGAGTCTGTAATACAATACTTCTAAAATGCCAGTGATGTAGCTGTTGTCTAGACCAGTTTCACCTGTAGACTCACGTGTCCTAAAGGAATCAATTGCACCATGTTATTTATATTCAGTGACAAATTACATCTTCTGCTTCAAATCCTTTAAAAATATTTGCTCAAAAATGTATGAGAATTCAACATTAGAGTGGGCAGTGAATGTACATTCTATGGAAATTGATTAGCATATGTTCGAAGAACCATTCAGTTGGCAAATCTGAAGGAATGGGTTTGCATTTATCTTTTACTTTATATGCTCCATTAGTGGTTCAGAGTCTGGATTACAGACCAGGTTCCACTACTGTAGCTGCTGTGGCTGCATGAAATGTCAGGAGAGCTCTCCCTTCTTGAAGAGTACATTTTTAATGCTAATTTATCATTAGGATTCCTCAATCAAATTCTTTCATATAAGAAATTGGAAAAGCTTTAATTGCATATTCTCTTTTTTAATTCACAATAACAAAAAAATGTAATTACATAATTGACACAATATGGGCACAGTGATTTTAGTTTGGCAAATTCAATTTTTGTGTTGTCACAGTGGGTTATGCAATGTAACTGTCACCGCTGTGAACATTTTAGCTTAGATTTCCTTTGTGTTGCCTGCTAAAATTAGTGATGTTTGGTTATTGATGCCATGTTTTCCCTGTGTTTGATCTGAATTGGGGGTCAATTCCTCAAAGCAGTGCACAGCCATACTTGCATGTTGTCTCTGATCCACCAAAGAAAATCCATTGCCGTTTTGCAGAATGTGCTTTTCTTCTTTCACCAACTCTCAACAGAATCTAAACTGATGTAGCCGCTAAACGATATTAATGGAGTAGTCTTAATATTTCATAAGGAAGTCTTGCGTGATGAAGACTTGTGAGTTTGTACCCTAAAGGAGCAAGGTCACCAGTTCATCATGCCAGCATTCAAAGGTTAAAAGTTGTTCATGGACCTAGAGTACCCTGTACTAGCCCATATAATTTAGGACTTTATGTTTGGTTTACAGTCCCTGAGGTGTACCTTGGAAATACAAAGGGTGTAAGAAGGAACAATCCTGCTGGCAGGAGAGGGTTACTTTGGATTTGCTGGAATTTCTGTGCAGTGTTCCGGTATCCTATTTACTGAAGTATAAATACTTCTTCTAAAGAAATATCTTGCCAACCTGAGCTAATCAAGGATTGCAATTGTTGTTCTTACTAGCAATCATAGGAATGTGTAGTCTTACTATTTTAAATGTTGGGGTTTTTTTTCTCTTTTTTTACAAGTACCAATAACTATAAAATCATCCACTATACTAAAAAAAAAAAAAAAAAGGAGAATTACTTGTTAGGATAAATTTTGTGAATTGGAGAACAGGTTAATAAAACTACATTATGAGTCACAACCCAAAAAGAAATTAAAGTTTCTAGACAGGAAGAAGAAGGGAAAAACAATAGAAATGGTTTGACTTCTGAGCAAAGTTAACTACATATACAAAAATAGCAGGATATTGGGTTCGATTAGGAGCTTCATATCTGTTTGAGTTTAGAAAGAATCATTCTCAGCACTGAATGAAAAAACAAACACCTTAACAATCTTTAAAACTTCCTGAGCCTTTGAATGACTTAGGTATGACTAACAGTGTGGTAGGTACTAAGTGCTGGAGCTCACCACATACAAATTTCTCTGCTTCTCTGGCCAAGATTCATCCCATAAGCAAAGGAATAAGGACGATGACATCTCAGAAAGGCTTACAGACCACAAGAGATCTAAGCTGACTTCTGTAAAGTCTCCTTCACTGAAGTGGCTACAAAGAAAGTGTATAGAACTAATTTAGTCTTGTTGGGCAGCAAGATTTCAGTAAAATTAATTTTGCCCTCTATGTCTCTAACCTGCAGTGCTCACACACAAAGCAATGCCTGGCTTTGGTGACAAGGTGGATAGTTATTATGTGAGTGTCAAAGGACTGTGAAGTCATGGGTGATTAAGGGAAGGTGGATAGGGAATGGTTATTCTCTTTCTTTTCAGCACAAAACCTATGAATTACTAGAAGTCACAGTTCTCAGATTGAAAGCAAATAAGAGGTGGTGACTTCACACGATGTACAGTTGAATTTCACACTTGTACAGTTGAACAGATCTCAAGACATTTTACTCTAGATCCAGAGACATTTAAATGCCACATAAACTTTATTTACTCATTCACAGGAAATTTTTCTAGCTCCTTTTAGTTCCTCTTCAGTGCCACAGCATATTTCAGTTCTAGTAAGGCTGTGATGTTTGATGACCAGGTCATGTCGCTTCATCAGGATCCTTCCCAAAGGAGTGTGGTACAGTAAAGATTCCCACATAATGCTTCCAACAAATCAGGAGTTTGGGACATCATCTATTTCCTTCTCTATGCCTTCAGCTTTTCTTCTTTAATGACTCTCTCATGAGGTGGGAGAGTGCAGGTTGATATCCCCCTTTACCAGTAGAAATTCAGTCCTCTTCTCTCATTTTCCAAGTAAGCTACCTTAACTATCTAGATGCAAAACAGAGTGGGGGAATAAGGGAATTTGTGCATATTTGTCAATCTTTACTCCCTCCTGAGGAAAGTAATCTACTAGATAGCAAAACAATTTGAGATTCATGAAACCCAGCAGAGCACAAGTGGGAGCATAAGTCTGTAGCCTAGTGATTAGGACCCCCTGGAGACCTAATTTACTCTCCAACAATACTATTGCATGTGAAAACTGTTGCAGGATAAAACAAGAATATTCACTTCTTTTTCACTCTAATGCAAAATATCCAAGTCTGATCTCTTTTTATAGAAATTATATTCTGAGCAAACAATGTCCATGTATACAGATGATTTAACAAGAATAGGATCTAACATAATGGCTTGTAGCAATAGATTCTGGTAATGTTTAAAACAACTTTTGCTTTTTTTTTTTTTCTGGTAGAGCTGGTTCTGGACTTTTTCCTCAAACAACAAAGCAGTAAGCAGATTCCCCAACCTTCTGAAGATGCTAGGTTACCAAGACTTCCAAGTAAAAACAGCAGCAGCTATAAAACCAAATAATGCAGGTCAAATGTCACTTCTAAATCCTAAAGAAGGCTCCTTTAAAAGTGATTTCTGACAATTAGTATTTACACTTAAATTGAACATTTCCCTTTCCAAGCAGCTAACAGGGGCAAGACTTTGCACAGCAATTTCTGTGCTTTGCTTAAAGTCTCCCAAGAATTCCTAGGATTGTCAGAGGACTCCTGGGAGCTCTTTGAACTCCAGAGTGGAAGCTGAGATTGGGAAAGGATACTTACAGGAGGTCCTGATTTCCAGTAAGCTCTACTAACTTCTAACAAGGTCTGCCAACTATTCCTCATCTGAGAGTCCTTTGAACTTTTTTTCCATAGCTGATTCTTGGTTAGGTGCATCAAACACCTTTTCAACAAGTTGTAGTTGAACAACAAGGCCTGTTTATCTGCTGGCCTGAGAGTGCAACTGATTCATAAGAGAGTTGTGAAAGGGGACAGGAATTCTGCTGTGATCACTCTGCACTCAGCAGTGATGGTGGTTTGCAAGGGAGTCCCCAGCACCCAGTGGAGCAACTATGCTGGTGGATCAGATTTCTTTGAGGATGATCAAACACTAGTCCAAGGAGCTTATGGAGTTTCTGCCTTTGGAATATTCAAATGTTTCAGCTGATTCTACTTTGAGCAGGGTTTGGACTATAGAGTTTCCAGCAGCACCTTCCATCCTCAACTATACTAACTCAGGAGGTACAGAAAACAGTTCCAGCTAAATAATGTAAGAAGTAGGATAATTCCATCACTTCTGCTCATGGAACTTGCTACTGATTGTACATTTAAAAATGTCTCATTTTTGTACAAAAAATATGTCTTATAAATCTCCCTGAAATCGTGTCTTCCAGTCCAGTTATACCTGTGTCCTTTCTTAGGACCTTTGAACCAGCAATTCCCAAGTATACTCATTTTTACCTCAGAGTGTTGAGTCCATCAATGGTGGTTTTCATGGACCTCATGCCCATGGAGGCCCTTAACCTTTGTATGAATGATTAACCATTCAAATGTACTCCATAGCAGAGTTCATTGTGGCTTTATTTCTATTCACAATCACCTGCTGATCATATGTTTCACTGCTAACTTTCCATTTTACGACACAGTTTTAACTAACTAAAACACTGACATGTCTGTTCCTTGGCTAAGTACATCTTTGTGATTTCTTTCTCCTCTAAGGCTCCTTAAGTTATAAAGGCTTCCTATTTCCTCCAAGTTGATGGTGGCAACCGTCTGTGACCTGCAGAAATCTTTCAAACCAATATTTCGATGACTCTGTCAAGCCCATTCCACTGCTTTTAGAAATTTTATCCTGAAATCTAACCTCAGTTGTTGTAAAGTTTAGGTGGGTGTTTTGTATCCTGTCCTCCATGGACATTTCTTTCCTGTTTTCAGCAGCACATTATGTACTTGAAGACTGTTAAAAGGTATACTTTCAGTCTTTTCCTCTTTTGGCTGAATGGTTTCTTTTTTTTTTTTCTTTTAATCTTTCCTAAAATATCATGCTCTTCAGAGATGTGATCACTCTCACTCGGGTCATCTGGCTTTTATCCATAGGTTTCTTAGATATACTGTTCCAGAAGAGGCCTCCCCATCGCTAAATAAATTGGAAAAATAATGGCATATGGCTTTGAAGGTTATACTACAGGTTTTACATTCATGATAGAGGGAGAGGGTTGGAGGAGAATGACAGTGTTCACTTGTGACCCACTATAACTTCTAAATACTTTCCTGTATTACGGCTGTTCAAGCAGCTGGTCCTCATTCTGAATTTTTACAGCTGATTATGCTTGTGAAGTGTTATACTTTGCATGAGTCCCTAATGAATTTCATCATATTTTTTCTCAACCGTATCTCCTGTGTCTCAGCATAATTTTGAATTCCAGTCTTGTTCATGAGCTTCTTGAAGCTTGTTGTCACCTGCAGATTTAATAAGTACACTTTCCATTCCATCATCTGGGTCATTAACAAAAGTACTGAATAACTCCAAAATGATGAAGGCAGGCGCCTGTTGGATCCTGCCCAGCACTTTCCTCTGTTTCAACTGTGAACCACTGACAAATAATCCCTGAGTACAGCTTTCTAATTGTCTTTGCAGCTACTCTGTGTTAGTTTCATCTAGTCTAGATTTCTTGGGAAAATAACCTCTAAGCCTGTGTCATAAGTCTTACAGAAGTCAAAATATGCTGTTTCCAGCTTCTATTCAATCCACAACCCTTTTTTTTTTGAAGAAAAAATTAAAAAGTTGGTTTGACATGCTTTCTTCAGTACAGATCTTGACTAGCTGCTATTGTTCCAAGTTATTTCCAGGGGGCTTACAAAGAATTTGTTAGATTTTGTTCCACTTTTTCACCGCACAAATCACAGGCACAAACTATTGCTTGTAATTTCATATATTTCTTAACCAAAGCAATGGTAGCTTTGGTTTTGTAAATGATAGGTGAGTAAAATTTGTCTTAAAATTATGTTACAATGCACATTATCTCCATGCTAATGATGCTTTAGTGTTTTGTGGTGAGAGAGTGCTATTCAAAATAAATATCTAGATTTATGCATAGAGATGCAACGTTTATTTTTTATCTATACATATATAGTATCTCAAAGAAATCTGCTTTGCAGAAATGCAAATTGAGTCCATCAGTTGAAAAAAAAGGGGGGGGGAATATTACACCTTAGACGTATATAGGATAGAAGAAAAAAATGTATGCTTATTTCAGTTGCTAGTTACTCTAATCATGGAGACAGAATAGCATGTAGGAAGTCAGTATTCTTATTTTATGCAGATAGCTTTTGTATCTAAATCTGAATGCAAAGGTTTTAATACAGCCCGTGTAGAAAAGTAAGGTCTGATTCACCCCTGAGAAGTTCTTTATTTCAGACCCAAACCTGAAGTTTCAAGTCAGGCAATATACTTAACGTCCATTATTCTTTTTCTTCCTCTACCCACCAATTGCACTCAACCCTATCCATAACCAGTTGTCCATCAACTTCAATTTTCCATACCATCAGGTTACAGCGCTTGGATCTCAGCTCGAGTTTTACAAAATTGAATTGATTACAGTCTAAATCTCTGACTGCATATCGCTTTTCCTTTTGTTTTGTTGTCACTACCATGAGTAGAATGAGGCTTAGTAATTTATTCAAACTTTCTTTTCTATCTAAATTTATTTTAGGTCTTGCTTCTTCAGAGAAGCTAGCAGCACTTACTGCCATGCAGTTAGAGGTTAACTGGTGGCTAGACATGATCAAGTTTATAAGACTTTCCAAGCACTATTTCCCATTGTTCTTTGCTGCTGTTCATGTGATACTCAGCAGTGAAGCTCTTTAGGGAATCCTTATGAGTTGCTCATTATTGTTTTCTAATTGCCCCATGCAGAGGGAAATAACTGTACATGGCAGGACTCCACCATTGCTTTAGCAAGTTTAACTCATGAGGCCTTAAGTTGTAAGTGTCAAACCACAGAGAATGAACTAATGAGAGAAAGATTAGTGTAACAACCCTCTAATGTGTTATCAGGAAGGCCCCTGCTATTGCACTAGACTGTCTTTTCCCAGGCTAATTTAAGCATGTCTCTACTGAATGTCTACTGTTTCCTGTCATGATCTCTTTGCTCCCTTGTGCTAAGTTCAGCAGCAGTCCATTCTGCTCAAAATGGCCATGTACATTATGCAACATACTCTCCATCAGGGATTTGTCTCTGAATCAACCAGAGGTATGCTTTAGGAATAAAAAATACCAAGCTCCTCTTAATTATTCAGGGTAGCAAACAGAAATAAATTTTGGAGGAGAGATGTAGGAGTTCAAAAGGGAAAAAAACCCCCAACAATTCGTACCTCACACCTACAGAATGCTGAAGAGGAACTGAAACGATGAAGAAAAATTATTAAAACTATTAAAAAAAATCTCAGCATAATATTTATTTTTTTATTGAGCTATGTCTAAGTATTTAAGATTTAAAAATACTCTGCGCCAAGCTGTAAGAACTAATAAAGGAAAAGAAAATGATAGATAAGGCTATTTAAGAGGACGTGCACCTTAGTAATTTATTAATATATTTTCAAATCATAATTAATAAATCTTATTTTAATTTTGATAAAAAACTTAGATTGGAACAAATCATTTTACTGAGGTCTGAATCTTAAGGGAAGCAAGCTACACTATCTTCAATACATGGTTGACAAATCATTGCACGTCTAAGAAAGGTTGAAATTCAAACAAGAATATTCACTCAGATTTTGCAGAATTTTGCCTCAGCTGATGAAGTAGTTCACCCTGCTACAGGATACATGTCTGTTATTTCTACTTAGTATAAACATAGCACTAAAATTCAAGGTATGCTAATTAAAATTTATGGGCTTGGGGATTTTTGTTTTGTTTTGTTTTATCCAGCTCTCTGGTTAGGACTTTCTCTTGCTCTCAGCAGTATAAATCTCCCTTTTTTTCCTTTAAGCCTCTCTTTACAAAAACATAATACTTCCTTGTCATGGAGAAAGTTCCTGTGCAAAAAGATGCACCATATTTGCTGGCCTGTGGGGTCCATCTATGCATGGTTTAGAAAGAAGCAGTAGGCGTCATAATGGTTTTCTGGTGGCTCAGATGATTGTGATGGGCACCTGCATCTCTCAGATGTTCTAGCACAAAGCAGCTTCCACCTAGAAGTGTCTATTTCAAGGCTCCTCTTTTCTGCTGCAGAATATGACATATTCCTATAGCTGTGGGAGAAATGTGATGGGAATTAAAGCTGCATCTGTATTGTGACAGTGTAAGAGTTGCAGGCACAGGTCAACACATAATCATATTCATGCTCTAGGTGCTTCTGAGCTTTTATTTAGTTTGGTTTAGGGTTTTTTTAAGATACATAATTTTTTCCTAGAAATACTTTTTGGCTTTTTTTTTTGTTTGGGTTGGTTTTTTTGGGTTTTATTTGGATACCAGAATAAAAAGAAGGAAGAGGATTCTAGGGGATCTATTTTCCCTTTTAGAAAAAGAAAGAAAAGAATCTAAACAACAATGAAAAGCTTTTCATTTAAAAACACGTTATTAAAAAATATTTTGACTTCAACTAGTAATTGCTCCAGATCATTCATTCTTTTAAAGTAATTAGTTCTTTTGTTTGTTTTTTTCAGTAAACTGATTATGTATGCTGTCATTTAAGTTTATTTTCTTCCTTTCCTTTTAAAATAAATTTATTTAAAACTGTTAATCAGAAGAAGATCCTATAGGACATGCTGAACCAGTCTAACAACTTTGTAACTGGCTTCCTGATTCCAATATATATGCCGAAGTACAATTGGTCTTTTCACCCATAAACTCTTTATCTCATTGTCTGATTATCCCAAATCATGCTCATTTGAATCAGAAAAGAGTTGATTCCTGTTCCTATCATATTAAAATCAGAAAGATCAATGAAGGGAGCTATGAAAAAATTGGAATGATGATTGGGTTTTTAATACTTAAGAAATATTTCTGTAATTCTCAGCAGGGTCTGATGTGGGACAATGACATCTAAGAGCAGTTATATATCTGAACAGGAGTGATACAATTTGCCAGAATTAATATTCTGTATTTTTCTATGTAGCTAAACTTGTTTTGTAATGGTGTCTGAGATGATTTCCTTTAAGAAGAGGAGGAATAAAATGAAGAGGAAGAAGATGAAGAAGAATAAAATGAAATAAAATGAAATCTCTTGTACTTGTGGTTAACTTTTCATACACACACACACACACACACACAAAAGGCAAACAAAAGTCAGAATATTTCTGTTTTTTCCCAGTTTAATTTTAATCTCTACACCTGGACCCTACACATTTACTGTTATGGAATGGCAAGCACAGTTGGAATGTTTTGGCAGACACTTTGGAAGGTGACCTCTTCAGATGCTGTGGCTAAATCTGAGAGTGACAGGAAATCAGAGATTGTATTTTGGTTTCAACCACCTTATTTTACTTTGGTTTAAAAATAAGGATATAAGATCCAAAATAATGTGTGCACCATGAATTATTTTTGTTCATTAAATTATGAAGTATAGTTATTTCTAAAAAAAGTACTAATGCTTAGAGAAAAACAAAAAAAAAATTGCTTTGCTTTGATTTAAACAAATGGGGTGATGCAGGAGACCTAAACTTGTATCTTTTTGGTCTTGATGAAAAGCTTTTATAAACAGCTGCATTTTCCAGCTGTAGAGCCAAATTAAATTCTCAGAATAAGGTTACCATGAAGTGATAAACTTGATCTAGTAAAATATTAATGCATTCCCAGCTAACATCTTTCAGAGGGAAACAAAAAATTATAGGTAGTAGATGGATTTTAAAATCTGAATGCAAATAATAACTTAGTTTCCTGATGAAGGAGTCAGCTTTCAGGCGGTCCATCATTTCTGTATTGGGTTTGTGTGGCAAGGTTTTAGTAGCTGGGAGGGTCTACAGGGGTGAGACTACTGTTTTGGGATAATTACTGGACATAGCTTACTGAAGAGGAGGTACAGCTTTAGGGAAACTTGGAATGTTGTTGATACATAAGGTTCTTGTTTCATAAACAACATAACCAGCAGCGTTAGATGTTGACAACACATGGGGAGCTTGCTGTGCTAACTCTGAGAGAAACAGCACAGAGAGTGGAATGGAGACACCATTTCCAGGCTCTGAGATAACACTGCAAGGATGGGAACTTGATGGTACTGATGGTACTTTGGAACTGGTAGACTGCATAGTTCTTACCCAGAGCAAGCAGTTTCCCATTTTTTTGTGAAGATCATATCCTTTGGTTGAACTTTGTCATTATGATACCAAAGCACACGTCCATTCCCAAAGGCTACCCGCCCTGAAAGTATGACCACATCTCACTGAGCATGTGCTCTGAAATTTTTTTAAAGCCTATAAAAGCTTGACATTGATCATAACAGAGGTATGTATGACTAGAGACTCTCAAGCTCCATATGAAAGTAAGAAAATAGTATAAAAATGGCTTAAGAGAGGGGGGAATCTTAGGGAAGATACTGTTGATGATAAATTGGGATGACACCACTGACTTCTGGGATTACTTGAGGGGTTGAAATATCATAGAATCATTAAGGTTGGAAAAGATCTCCTAGATCATCTACCTACCACCTATATTACCTACGAAAACGTATCCATAACTACCTCATCCAAACTTTCCTTCAACCCAAGGGACAGTGACGCCACCACTCCCTGGACAGCCCATTCCAATGCCTAACTACTCTTTCTGAGAAGAAACTTCTCCTAATTTCTAACATGAACCTCCCGTGGCACAACTTGC
The DNA here is from genome assembly GCA_022605575.1 of Laterallus jamaicensis coturniculus. Classification (NCBI taxonomy): domain Eukaryota; kingdom Metazoa; phylum Chordata; class Aves; order Gruiformes; family Rallidae; genus Laterallus; species Laterallus jamaicensis. The sequence continues at coordinate 87,332,191 of JAKCOX010000002.1, read as the reverse complement.
AGCTATTCTCTCTCGTTCTGTCACTAGTTATCTGCAAGAAGAGGCTGACCCCCAGCTCACCACAACTTCCTTTCATGTAGTTGTAGAGAGCAATAAGGTCTCCCCTTAGCTTTCTCTTCTCCAAACTAAACAGTCCCAGTTTTCTCAGATGCTCTTTGTGAAACTTGTGTTCCAGCCTCTTCACCAACTTCGTTGTCCTCCTCTGGACACGCTCCAGGGTGTTGATATCTTTGCTGTAGTGATGGGCTCAAAACTATACACAGTATTCAACCTATGGCCTCACCAGAGCTGAGTTACAGGGGAGTGATCACCTCCCTGGTCCTGCTGGTTATATTATTCCTGATATAAGCCAGGATGCAGTTGGTGTTCTTGGCCACCTGGACACACTGGACCATGAAATAAAAGTATTAATACAGTGTAGAATTTTCTTATTCTGAGCCTATTCTTTACCAGGACTTAAGTTTTGATCTCTTGAAAGGTTTGCCTCTTTAATCAGTAAGTCAGCTTGCTGAGCAGCCTTGATATACCCCAGGCTGACACCCTAGGTTTTAAGCTACAAATAAAGAGGCAGAAGGAAAGCAGGATCTTTTAGAACAGGAAGATAAGCTGGCAAAATAGGTGACAGTAGGAGTATAGTCTTGATTATTGGCATTATTGATAATGCCTTCATTATGGAGTTCACTAATTACAGAGCAGATATAAATGGTTTTGCAAAAATCTATTGGTGAAGCATAAAGAGCAATGAATTAGCCTTCAGCTTAATCTATCAGGCATTACAGTGGCAACCCCTGGCACATTGAAAAGTTAATGTGACTTTAATAGGTCATAATCACACTAATAAAGTTTATAACTACTCACTCTAGTAGCCAGAGTCATTTAACAAAACTATAACTTTTGTTCTTGGGGTTGCATCAGACTCAAAGTACAATTAATCTTAAAGCAGGGGCAGAGCTCTGCTTTAGTGGAGTTTAACAGCAAGATACTCTGGGTCATCCCTTCCTAAACAACAGAAATAGTGAGGGCTAAGCGATCAAGCTGATCAATTTAGATGAACACAGAAAACTTCCTCTCCAAGGAAAGGGAGAGATTTTAATATATCCTGCATGCATCCCTTGGTCTGAGACATTATGGACTTGCTTGAGGTCAATTCAAAGACCTTCCTTGTCTGCAACAGCCAAGCCAATTACTGATGAAAATACCACATTGCGTTATTCTGTGTGCTTTCTTGTTGGCTGAATAGCCTTAAAAATGTTTCTACTGAAGGGTAGTTTTTATTCCAAACCAGCTCTAATCAATATACTCACCTTAATCTGAAAGATCATTGAGGTGAATCCTGTCAAATAGAAAATCTTTTGTGTGGCAATTTATTTGGCACTATAAGAATAAAGAACGACCTGGTCTAGACAGGATGGAGGGTGGTATCTCTAAATAACCTTAAAACGTATTTTGATGGCCGGTTAGAAAAGGAGTCAATAACATTATACTTTCTTTTGAGTGACACTATACTCCCCTTGCCCACAGCAGAAATGTTTATCCTTCAGCAAAGCTGGCAAATCAAAGGTGGATTGGTCCCACATCACTGCACAAAGAAAGTGACAGCACTCCTCGGTTTTCAGAAAGGGCTATATTGCATGAGAAAACATCAGGGGACTGAAGGCCTTTGAAAGACAAAAGAGTTCCACTCATTTGAACTTTAGTTTATCTGATAGAAATAGCTGTCAGATATATTCAGCTTCTCTTTCTTCCTTTCAGTGACTCTCAGACAGGCCTTATTGAGATAAGCCTAAGAAAGAGGAAGAAAGGGCAAATAGTCAGCGTAAAGCAGTTGTATTGTGTAATGTGACAGAAAAGAAGAGCTGAAAAGCTCAGCTGGAAGTCAGTAGTTAATGTTTTAAATATTGTCCTATTGAGCTGAAGTGCTGGCCAAAGCAATTTCACCTTAATGACAATTCTGCTTCCAAGGCTTTCTGCCTAGAAGGAAAGCAATGCTGCTAAAGCATTTAGCACTTCTCCTGAGCAAGCTGTCTCTCTGGAGGACCATGGGGGATGCAGGAGACAGGCTCCCGGGTTCAAAGACAAGGGGAGGCTTTCCCAGCAACTTCTCAGAGGTTCCTACACTTCTCAACAGGTGCTTCAGAATAGGTCATAATAGATTTGAAACCCATAATTAAAAAAAAAAAAAAAAAAAAAGAGCTACGAAAAGAAACTTGGATTCATCCTGCCACAGTTCTGGTCACGATTTTCTTTCTTGTGCTAGTACAGCTGCTGTGGATCCCCATAGGTATGTGGGTCAAACTGTGTGTGCAGCAAGCATTTTAAAAAAAACACCCACATAATTTGAACCTAATTTTTAAGCTACGAGGCACTTTTAGTTAAAACTGCTGGAATCAATCTTTTGCTTTTCTGAGTTTGGTTCCAAATTTTACTATCCCCTGCCAAGGTTAGCTGGTTGTAAAAAAAAAACCCTATAGAGGTTAACCTTTAAACTGTTTTCAGTACTCCAATTTTCAGCCACAACAGATGTTTTAGGATTTTCTGACATTTCCTCCACACGTGTTTTTGGGCAACATTTTAATCTTGCTAATATTTGCTTACTACTTCAAGGAATATCAAGTGTTATAAATGATTTGGTCCCAAACAGGATTTTAGTCAAACTGAACAATTTATTAAACGAATAAAGACAAGCAAACGGTGCTGGGGTGCACGGTCAGCACCCTGTGCACCGAGAGTCTCCGCTCCACCAAAACGCGCACCGAACAGTTCCAGTCCAGTTACATACCTTCCAAGGATAACACAGCCCACCGGCTTAAATTCACATGCTGGAGTGCCGGCCAGGTAACCCCCACAAGACATCCTGTAGTTTTTGTCTTGCTAACGACCGGGTAAATGGTTCTGCAGGTTCAGGGCGCCTCTCTCCTCTTCTGATTGATTACCTTCTTTTCAGAGACAAGCTGTTTCTCCAGAGATATCACAATGCACAAAATGTGCTATATTGTGGTCCTTTAGGCGAAGCTTTGCACATCCTTTATATAGTTTGTTGCTGCTTCAACATACTTCATTCACTACATGTAAAATCATAAACTGTGCCTCCCAGGCCCGTGACCATACAAGGGTCTGTCATTATGCACCCCCAGCATTATTCCATATTAACACGAATCAGAGGGACATAGATCACACCAAGCAACTACAGACACACTAAAAATCTATTTAATCCAAGTCCTTACAAGTTCTAAACTTAAATATTGACCAGAAGAAAAATAACAATAATGAGCCAGTCTCAGACTAAACTTAAAAACTTGATAATAGCTAAAAATATCCGTGTAAGGGTTTTGCTTCTGTTACCCATAACTCTAATAAAGGCTTCTATATTGTCAATGAAATTTGTGATGTGATTTGGTCTATATTAATGTAAGCACCCACAGATCAGATGAAACCACATTCATTCAGTTATGAGCTGCCCATCAAGTACAGTAAAAATTTGGGTTGTTTTCTCAGGCTAGATTTTGACATGGTAAACCTGTGGACTTGTGGAGATTAACACACACACACACACACACACACACAAAATGCTACTCTAATTTAGGGAACCAGATTTTCATGCTCTTTGCCTAGTATAAATGCAGCCATATCCACAGATATGCAGGTCTCTGGCTGGGATGGCTACACCTTCGGGAAGCATACTGACTTAGCTTAGGCAGAATACCAGCCTAACATGTATGTATTCATGATACTAAGGATATATGTATTGGACCATGCATAAATGACCTATGTGCCCAGACTCATCTTTCAAAACAAAGATACCCCCGTAATAGTTCTCTGACAAAATGAGCTATGACAAAATATGACCCCCATTACAACAGGTGAGCTTTTCTGAAAACCTGGTATCAATGACAGATGGCCAGTCCTTGACAACATTCTTGCCTTAGCAATTAAGCCTACATTCTACCAGCAATCAACTGGGAGAGAGATATGGGATTTATCTTTCCTGATGTTTATTTTCAGTCTTGTCAAATTGAAGCAAGTATTTCAGGACAAAGACTATTCCTCCTTATTTGTTGCTTCATTATGTTGAACAAGGTGGGCCTGGGCTACTACAACAGAAGTCTGATCTTGGTTGTGGCATAAAGATGATGTTTATCACTACTGCTTATTTAAAAAAAAAAAAGACAGAAAAAAAGACCAACTTCTTCACTTAACTGAAGAAAATAAGAAGTGAGCAAAGTCTTATGTCACTTTGATGAGCTTTCTTTGGTGCACAGATGTGTAAGTGGTGAAATGAACACATTTTATTTAGGAAAGCTAAGTTGCTTTACTCCCAGGATTGTCTATGAGATCTAATGATGGCTCAAGCAACAGAGCTTTTGAAAAGCTGGGGAATAATAAAAAGCAAGACATGACTTTCCTCCTGCACTTTCATTTCCTAGAAAACAGATGCAAGATCAGTTGGCAACCTGGCATCAGTCTGCATGCCTGGTTTTAAGGGAGTCTATTGTTCATAAAATGTTATGAATTCAGTTACTCCACAGATGTGTAGAACTAAATTTGATGTGACACAGGTTTAATGATAACACATGAAAGATTCAGAAGACTTCTGGTTGGCTTACCTCATTATATGTGTGAATGCATGCAAAACAACTAGTAAGACACAGAACCTGTGCAAATGACCCATTGATGTTGGCTGCTGATTAAATCCACAGTTCATGCAAATCTCAAACCAAGAAAAAAGTACAAGGGCATTATTCTAACGTTATCCAACCTCATGAGATTTTTTTGATGTTTTCTCTGTTAATGTTTTCAGATGCTTCCAGATAGTTGTGATTAATTTTAAAACAACAGTTCACATGAGTATAAATGCATGGTGGATGTGGCCTTTACTGAGCCATTCTCTGCAAGTTCAAAGCAGGTCCTGACCAGTAAGGACTGAAATATTTCTGCTAAAGTCACATGTGAAATTAATTGAATTCCTCAACTGTGTCAGAAATTCATTATTGTAACTAGTTGCTGGAAATCACTTGCTGAAAAGCCAAAGATTTTGATGTCTGGAGAAAGTCTATCAATTGCTTGCACATCCTTTATGTATGTCTTTTTGATCTGCCAGCTGTCTAACTGGTAGCAAGACTGTGAGCAATTCAGAACTATCCATATATTTAGTGGCTATACGTGACTATCTGGCAGTTCTCTCATCTCTTGGACAAAATAAAGAGACTGAGTAAGGGCTGAATTATCTCCCCAGTTTTCTCAGGAGGGTCCACAATATGATCTCTAATTTACTAAGCCACCAATTTAAAAAAAAAAAAAAACGGAAAAAAACCACCCAACCCTTAGTATTTTTGTGGTGTATACTTATCTCTGTAATGTTCTTGAATGTAGCTAAAGTTATGTGGTCAAATAGAACCAACAAGCAGGGAAACACGCTTCAGAAAAAAACCCCACAAACACAAAACACCCCAAAACAACCTCCCCCTCCCCCAAAACCAAACAAAAAATAACCCCAAGCAACAAGACCAAAAAATGTAAACAAAAAAAGAGGAAAATTCCACTTCAGGCAGAATAAACCTTAAAATTTAACCTTTTATAAAGATATATTTCAAAGATCTAAGGGAAGCGTATCTAGGTAGACTAGAAATATGCTTGAGTCAACTGGAATGCCATTAACAAATAACCTCTTCCACAGCAGTTTTCTCTGGAGACTTTAGAGTCCAATTTCAAACCTTGTGCAGTTGGCAGAACTGTTGTCACTTCACTAGTAGTGGTAAAAATGAAAGCAATCAGACAGGTGGGTATTATGTAGATATAATATAATGGATAATTCATGGCTTCATATTCGCAGGGAATAAGATAATTAAAAATGTATGCCTACCTATTAATTAAGCTAACTGGTCTTTCAGGTAGCATGAATATGAGAGCACTGTGCATCTATTTTATACCTTTAGAAGCCTATTATCCACCTCTTTTTTCTGCTTAAAAATCCTGTTAGCCATGTTGAACAGCGATGCATACAAATCTTGTACGGATAACCAGGATGTCTCTGATGTAAGGCACATGATTTCACTGCAAGATGGATGTGCTATCTCATGATAGGTATGTCAGGGGAAAAATTCTGTCGCTCACTGATATTGCAGATAACTTCACCCTCACGTATCCTAAAGTAATGGGTACTGCTAGACAATTTTCTTAGCCTGAATGTGCCTGATCCAAAGCTACTGCTTTGATGATGAGAGGCCTTCTGAGAGTGAATAATGTAGTCAGTTTTTTCTGACCTTGAGTGTGGTCTTACAGAAAATGTACAGAAAGTTTTTGAGAATTAAACATAGGACACACATTGCCTGACCTGTTATGCCTTGTCTGTATGTCAGAAGCAACCAGTGACTGACTGAACCAGCCCAAGAAGTCTGGATATGCTGAGTAATTCAAACCTATCCTACTTTCTAGACTAAGTCTTGTAGCTTCTGAAAACATGTAAGAGTTGGATCATTTTCCTCTTGATTGTGAATAACCAATAACCTGTCATGAGGATACCTGAAGCTGCAATATGCAAATAATTGCACAGCTCTTAGTTTTACACTCACTTGAGATTGCTTCCAGCAAACCAACTCATATGTACTAATTACCTAATCTCTCTTTTCTTTATAATCTTTGGCATTTTCCCTCCTTTTCTTATGAGCAGGTTAACTGATGGTAGCTCTTTTGACTCTCTCCAGAATGTGATTGTGGAGCAATAGATCAAAGCTTGCATAATTTGGGTAGAAAGCAACCTTTTAATGAAGACAGTGTTTCCCTCCACACATCTCAGGAGCAAAGCAAACCATTTTGCTGGTCCAGGCAGTCTGCGATCAAGGCCTGTGGTGTCAGACTGTCTCCTAAATAGTAACCTAGCTAAACCACTGGGCTGACCTAGTGGTCCCTTGGAGGTTTTCTTTATCCCAGAGAACGAATAAATTGGGCCTTGTACATTTAAAATGTCCACTGCAGCAGCACTTACCAGAACTAAACTACTGTGACTGTGCCTACCCTGAAAAGGAAGGAGAAAGAAGTTAGAAATGAAAGAACATATAAGGCAGAACTGTACTGTACTCTGGCCTAAAAATCAAAACCCAACCAATAAGATTTGTTCCTCATATAGAATCACATTTAGTTTCTGTAATTGTTCCAAAACCTCAGGAGTCTGAAAGGGAAAACAGGAGTTCAAAATGTATGCTTTCAGCTCACATTTTTTCCAACAAACTGAGACTAAATGAAAGGTAGAAACCCAAAGGAGATCCCCTTATTATTTTTACTTTTGTTTTCCTCAACCATTTTAATTTCTAGAAGTACCATAAATGACAATCCTGCTAGTGAGGCATCCCTGCCCTTCTCATTTCCCTGTGCTTTTTAGAATGATGTGATTCTCTACTACCTCACCTTCTCCTCTTGCCACTGAAGAGCTGTCTGTGTCAGCAGGTCACAAGGGTCTCAGGTCCCCTTATGAGCACGGAAGTCCTCAGACTGTCTCTGTTGCAAATCCTCATTTTTCATACCAAGACATGATGGTAGAAACCACCAATCATGCTTTTCTGAAGTCATGCTGGGGCAATCTGTAGTCCAAGAAAGAAATCAAGCAGAGTAGTACTCAGAAGGAATCTGTGTAATAATTGATGAAAAATGGAGCTGCTGTTAAATAAAAACCCTAACTAACCAATGGTCCTACCATTTGCACTGTGCATGCCTGTGTGCAGCCATGCCTCACTACTCATCACATTACTTTGTACAACTTCAGACAACTGTCCTCTCTCAAAGCTGCTTTTTGCCATTACCCCAGGTCTGAAGACAGCACATTTTGTCTCCTGCTTCCACAACTGTCATGAGATTCAGAATGTCCATTTCAGACCAACAAAACATTTTGATACCGTTCTTTAGGATCTGTGGTGTGCAGTCCAGGGATACCCTACACTACTGTCTGCCTAATGTAATCTCTGCAGCCTAAGGGCAGTGATTCAATGATATGACAACCATTCAGGCTCTCTTGCCGTTGACAATAGGTAGTCTGTTGGTGATGCATGCAGCATATAGGAGCACTTAAAAGTTCATGTTCCTTGTATGATGTTACAACAGTGCCTCTGAGGGACGTGGTTTATCCTACCAACAATTCTGAATGCTTTCTCAAAGCTGTCCAACTTGTGTCTTCATCTTAACAGGGTAGGTACAGTTTTTGCTAAAGGAAGAGAAACTAATTGGTCAGCTTTGTTCAGTGATGCTCAAGATTGCGTTTAGCACTACCAATTAATATGAAACTTCTTGTGCCTCTTTGTACAGGGCTAGCACTCCCAGGCTAAGTACACATACCAACAGGAGAGAGATAATGAAAATAACTTTTGGGTTGTGGCCAATCTGATTAGCTCTGCAAGGTGAAAACACAGATCCAAGTTCTTATGTGTATTATACTAAAGTTCTTTGAAATGCTAAGTGTGCCATTCCAAATGCAGGAGGCAGCTAGGCTTTTAAAAGGCATCCAAATTTCAGCAGAACCTTTGTGTACCATGGCAGTAACATCCACAGGTAAGGAATTACTTAAATTGCTGGCTTCCAAAATATCTTTCAGCATGAGGTCTAAAATGGCTTTACAGTCTGAAACAATAGGCATAGTGTTTTTAGGTACTTCCTACTATACCACTTCAGCATATAAAAGTTTTGTCATGCAGAGGGCAGGAAGTTTTATCTTATTTTTTGTTTTCACCTACACCGGAGAAAGAAAACTTTTTGTACATGACATGTATCCTGGTTTTAGCTGGGATAGAGTTAATTTTATTTCTAGTACCTGGTTTAGTGCTGGGTTTGATTTGGTTTAACCATGTTGGTAACACACTGACAGTTTTAATTGTTGCTAGGTAGTTTGTAGTGTTTACATCAATTCAAAGACTTTTCAGCTTCTCGAGCACTGCCAGGTGCATAAGAAGTAGGGATGGGACACAGCCAAGACATCTGACCCAGACTGGTCAAATGGGTATTCTCCAACATAGAACATCATGCTCTGGATTGAACTGGGGAAGCTAGTGGGGAGGCTGGATCACTGATTGAAAGCAGACTGAGGATTAGGTTTTAAGTTTTTTTCTGGATGGGATGAGCAATTGCATTTGTGTATCCCTTCTATATTACTAGTAATCCTATTAAACTGTCTTAAGATCAACCCATGAGGTTTTTTTCCATTCTCCTTCCGTCCCATTGGATGGAGGAAGGGTGAGTGGCTGCAAGGTGCTTAATTACTGACTAGGGTTAAACCATGACAGTATGATATGCAGTCTGATGCCTGAATAATTACTGACATCAGCAGTGGGATTAGAAATGCAGATGGAGTAGTGTTAAGAAAACCGATCATAAAGAAGAGGTGTGATGTCTTAACCTTGGTTAAGGGCAAAACACCCACCCAGCTGCTCTTTCACTCCTCCCCCTCACGAGGACAGGATGGAAAAGTTTGAGATAAAGACAGAGACATCACTTACCATCTACTGTCACAGGTAAAAGAGACTCTGAAAGGTTGACCCTGGCTTTATCTCAGGTGCCTACCAAAGCCACTCATTCACTTGCCTCAGGGAAGAAATTTGTGGGTTGAGGTAAGGGAGACAACTGACCAATTACTGTCACAGGCAAAACAGACATGACATGGGGAAATTAGTGTAATTTATTACCAATCTAAGAGTAGGGTGATGGGAAAATAAAAACCAAATCTTGAACACCATCCCCCATCCTCGCCAAGCTTAAGTTCACTCCCTATTTCTTTACCTCCTTCCCTCCAGAGGCACAAGGAATACTGGTTGTGGTCAGTCCATCACACATTGTCTCTGCTTCTCCTTCCCCCTCATGGGAGGACTCCTCACACTCTTCCCCTGTTTCAGAATAAGGCGCTTCTGAGAAGCAGACAGTCCTCCACCAACTTGTCCAACATGCATCCTTCACACAGGCTGCAGTTCTTCACAACCACAGAAATGAGGGTCCTTTCCATTGTGTGCAAACCAAATTGCTCCAGCATGGGTACCCCAGAGAGTCACAAGCCCTGCTAGCAAACCTGCTTTGCCATGGGCTCCTCTTTCCACAGGACCCTATTCTAGTGCATGTTTACCCACAGGGTCACAGAATCATTTAGGTGCCTCCACCTGCTCCAGTGTGGAGTCTTCTATGGGCTGCAGGTGGGTATCTGCTCCACCATTATCTTTCATGGGTTGCAGGGCGACAGCCTGCCTTATCATAGTCTTCTTCACAGAGAAATAGCTCCTCCAGCACCTGGAGGAGGAGGAACACTGCCACCATCTCCACCTCCATTACCTCTAACAACTTCTTCACTGACCTAAGTGTCTGCAGGGTTGTTCGTCTCAGTCCTTTCCCCAGCTGCTATTGCTCTTGGTGCTGTGCATGAGTTTATTCCTCCTTTTTAGGTGCTGATGGGCTCAGCCTTGGCCAGTGGCAGGTCTGTTGGAGCCAGTGGACATTGTCTCTGTCAGACATGGGAGTTGCTGCTAGCATCTTCTCATGGAAGCCACACCTGTAGTCCCCCCACTACCAAAACCTTGCCACACAAACACAAAACACTGTCTCAACATGGAGAAAAATAATTTCATTTTTTGACAGTTAATCTAGGTAGTGAGAAACAAATATAAACTTTAAAGCCATTTCCTTCTTCCCAGGACCAACTTCCCTCCCTCAGCCCTGAGTCCTCCCAAAGCAACACAGAAGCGTTGCATTTTAAACACTGATTGGGATATTGTTACAAAGCAGATGATTATCCACCTGATTCTGAGATCTGCCCTGTGGGATGCTGTATTAGTTTATCATTAATGAGGATGTAGCCCAGCATCTGCATTTATCAGAGGGGACTGAGAATCTCTTATGTTTTTAATGGAGGATTGTTGCAGATAAACAATTAGAACAGTGTCTGACTTCTGATTAAAACAAAACAGGCAAAACTATTTCCGGTAGAATCTCCTTTCTATAGATTTTTGTCTTGCAAAACCAGAAAAAATAGAAAAAAAAAAAGAGAAAGTGAAACTTGCTGCTTTTCATGCTACACTGTACAGGTAGTGTTTTGCCAAGTGTTATACTGTGGATCCATATGTGCCCCCTCTGGTAGGACTTCCCAAGCAGAACACATGTCACATCATGACCGATGGTCAGAAAGGAGGGGACATCAAAGTCTGTTGAGAAAATCTGACAGAGGGGAACATGACAAATGAGTTAGCAACAAATAAAGAAGTCTTTAACTGTTTCCAAATAAATTGACTGATGAAACCGTTTTAATGCTGAATGTTTCTCACTTAGAGTTACCAATTGCAAAAGATTGTATTTCTCACCTGTTCTATTGTCCATGTCTATGTATCTAAGATAAAGAAATATCCTCATTTAAAAAGAAATCCCATGCCTCCAGATTAATATATATTATCACACAATAAACTATTTGCTGTTTATAGAATGGCATTTATTCTTCCTCAAGTTGACAATAAAAAGTGTGCTAAAAATGAGCTGAATTTATTTGTTGATTGTGATGAAACAAGAAAATTTATTTATCTAAGGATTTGGCCTATAAGAGCTTATCTCCTTTTGGAAAGTGAGTAGATTATTTCCTCTGTTAATCAGTTTGCCTGTAAAACACTTCAAATTTTTCTTTAACATTTTTTTTTAGCATTTAGACATATTTCTTTTTTTAAATATGTAACCAAAGAGCATGAGTAACTATTTTGTGTGTCTCATACAAGTGAAAGAAAAAAATTTTAAAAAATCAGACTTATTTCTTACATGAATGTAGCACTTGGTAAAAGAAGGTGATTTCACAGATTCCTGAATTTAGTTTAAACTCACTAAATAATTCTGGATAAATAGAAAGGACAATATTTTTTAAATGCTGAGGACAATTTAATGAGAAATTTCTGAAGGATATTAATAAATCTTAAATAGGCACTAGTTAAAAAAAAAAAAAAAATTCCAACCAGATTCCTCAAATTGTGGATACCAAAAGATCTTCATTTATGGCAAGTGGCTATCATGCTTAGTCAACATATGAGATAGATAGACAGAAAGTCAGCAATAGGAGGAGGGACCCTGCATCCTAGACAATGGTCATAGAATTACAGATTCTCCTGAGTTGGAGAGATCAGCAAGTCCAAATCCTGGCTCCACACAGGGCCAGCCAAGTCAGAGCATGGGACTGAGGGCATTGTCCAGACGTTTCTTGAACTCAGTCAAGCTCGGTGCTGTGACTACTTCCCTGGGGAGCCTGTGCCAGTGCCTGACCACCCTCTCAGTGAAGAACCTCTTCCTAATATCCAACCTAAATATCCCCTGTCTCAGCTTCATGCTGTTCCCTTGGGTTCTATCACTGGTTGCCAAAAAGAGGAGATCAGCACTTGCCCCTTTGCTTCCCCTCATCAGGAAGCCACAGACCACCATGAGGTCTCCTCTCAACCTCCTTTTCTCCAGGCTGAACTAATCAAGTGACTTCAGCCTCTCCTCATACGACTTCCCCTCCAGACCCTTCACCATGCTTGTTGCCCTCCTCTGGACACTCTCCAATAGTTTTGTGTCCCTCTTATACTCTGGCACCCAATGTACAGCAAAAAGGCATATTTGTGTTGCAGTACTTGACCTACTCAACATTTAATACGGTTGAATATGAAAAAAAGTCAGGAGGAGATACTGAGAATACCACGTAAGAGTATAGCACACTCTGGGGAATTATTTAATGTGGGTTCAATGTCTTTCAGAAATAACCAAAATTTGAACACCTATCTCTCATAGTTTTTGTTTTTCTTTTTTTTTAAACACCTTTTCTGGGCATTTCTGTGGTTTGCCTTTAATTGTCTTTAGACATTACATATCTTTAGAAATTTAAGAACAGCTTCAGAAAAGTATTTTCACAGTATTTTGGGGTATGGGCTACCTTCTTCTGTTATGAAAAATGATCATGGATGAATATAAAGTTTTAATTTGTAACAATTATATTTTGATGCATTTTTAAAAAGATGGTTGTATTTGGTGGTTGTCTTTTGAGAAACGTGCTCTGATTTTAATCCTACATAAAAAACAAACAAAAAAGGACTTTCTTTTCCTTGTTATTGTCCAGTCCCTGGCATTTTATTACAACTTAAGTGTAATATAACTAATCTACTTACTGATATAGTAAAATAGATTAAATGGTAAGGTTATCAGAAACAGAAAGGTTTTGGGTTATTTTTAATGTAAAATTAAGTAAAGTAAAAAAAAAAGTTATACAAATTTACATATAAGAATGAAGATGTTCAGTTATATTCACTTTAGTGACAGAGTAGCTTGGACAACAAGGTTAGAAATGTATTATGTATGTGTTATGTATTTTTATATATATGTAAATATAAAAAGAAATATAGAAAGACATTGCTGTATGTGGTTTATATTTTTGTTTAGAGTCTTAATCTTTTGTCCTGTAAATTACAAATCTATTTCCCACAAGATACCACTTCTTATTAAAAAATAGTTATTGTTTCCAAAGTTAAATGGACATCAGAGTTTTCTGCTCTATGATTCATAACTTTTTTCTTATTCTGTTTCTTGAGTAATATCACTCTTGAAACCATGGGTTGCATTGATCCATTTTTCAAAGCTTATACTTGTTAACTTTGATGTAAAACATAAATGAGATTATAAAATATAATAAAGAAAACAAAATAAAAATAATAAAACAAAACAGAATACCTAAAGTGTGACAGATTCAAAATATGCTGTTTCTTTGTATGCTTGTATCTAGCATGATGTAAAATATTTTTTATTGAGGAATGTCAGAAGGTAACTGATACCATTCCGTTTTGTAAGTTCAAATGCCTTTGAACTTATTGGCCAGCATTGCTAGTTATCTGTCTAATTATTTGAAATAGCTAGGCATGTCAAAAGGTATGAACTCATTACGTAATTAAAAATTAACTTTAATTTGCACCACTTTAAAAATGTTGCTGATAGACAAACAGCAGATATCTCTATGACCTTGATAAAGGAAGGCAAAGGAGAGTCTCTATGTCAAATGTGATTCAAGTACATTTTAAAATAAGTGATATACATTTAATCAAATTTGGCAAAATCTTCAATTTTAGAAAAGCATCAGTCACTGGTTGAAAATCATTATTCCTGTTTCCAGATGTGTCTCCTGGAGAAACCAGACAGAATGAATTATGACCTCAATAGTGTTTTGAAGTCAGTAATTTTATGGATATTTTTAAAGTTAAGTCATTTATGAGTTCACTCTCAGAGCTGGGATCAGAGATGTGAACTGATTTCTTTGCTGGTTTATTCTACAGACGTCAACAAAATTATGTAATGAAGATATAATTAGGGCAGTGACCTTCTTGCCTTCCTTTAAGTGGGAGCCTGGGGATTAATTTAATTTTTTTTTTTAAATTTATGAAGCAAAAATGTTAAAATTATATAGGAAAAATAATCCCTGTTTTTGGAGGCAGTTCTTCTGGCCTAAAGATACCAGACATGGTGAAGAAATATCTCTTTAAGTCCAAGTTGTTTCAGAAATGTTCTCCTGTATTTAAACTATTTAGAAAAAAAAAACCCTTCACAGCTATTTCAGATTCAGTATAAATCCTTCCCTGGAGGTCTGCAGTGAGCTCACAATTATAATTGTAAATTTCCAAATGGAAAGTTTTATATGCTAAAGATATATATTTTATTTAGGAAGAGAGGTCCAGAAGTCAAGATTTAATTGTTTACCTTAAGAGACATGGGATGAAAATACCAAACAGCAACTACAACAAAGTACCTTGTGTTAGGAAAGCTCAAAACCAGAGAGAGAAAACAAAAAAACCCAAACGCCTACATAAACTGGCTCCTAAAAACGTACTTTGTTTTAAAATGTAAATGAAATGTGCTTCGTTTCACTGTTCAATACTGCTGTGTAAATTTGCATATTATCTCCTTCTCCCTTTTCAGTATCCTCGACCAACAGCTGTGACTTGTCAAAACTTGCCAGCACAAGGGAAAAAGAAAATGAAGGGGCATATTGGAAACTGTGTCAGCTTATCTACTGCTTTCAGTAAAATGTAATTGCTGAAGATGCCATTAAGAGGTGTCTGAAAAAATGTGTTAAGGCTGCTTAAATTGTTTTTTTTTTTTCTTTTTTTCCCCCCTCTCTGCCTTTAATAGCAGCGGTGTGTTACCTAGGAAGGGCAGAAGCAAGAGAACAGAACATCTTGTGTGCTGTTCTCACAAGTTGCTTCCCTGTGACGAAGGGCTGCTGAAGCTGATATCTTTGCAGTGATTTTGATGGAGCCCTTCATCATGGGCATTTTGCAGTGCCCTTTATATTCTTTTTTGTGCTCTGAACCCCTTCATCAGTGCCGCTCCTTTCTGATGCTTGCTTTCTCTCCTGAGGTGTCGTATATTGTACAACAAAGGGCTGGAAGTTTCCATGAAGTGAGGTGAAGGAATTCTGCATGTGTAAATAAACCCTGTGAGGTGAACCTCCAAGCATTGTCCTTTGTAACAGTGAGAGAGATCAGGCCTATGTCATTGCTACTGAGAATATGCTATAAAACAAGGCCATGTCTGGCTGGAGAAGGGACATGTCTGAGAAGATGGGCTGAATTCTGAACCTCACCTTACTAATAAAGCTCCAGCACTTTGGCAACGCTGTCACTGTTAGGCAGGAAATAGATGTTGCCATAAAGCAATGCAACCTCTGTTGCCCTCAATGCTGTCTCAATGTGCTTTGTGAGATTCACAATGAGATTCAGAGATTGCAGTGTTACTGTGAGACATGGAGGACCACAGTTTCTCTCAGATTCCTAATTTTGCCCCAGAGGCAAGTCTCTACTCATGCACTTACCTTCTAATACTGGGGTTTTGGTGCATTACTATCATGCAATGTTGTGGGGAAGGTAATAGATGAGACACTTCAGGAGCTCAGATGGTTCGCTGCGTAGACCATACAGAAATAGAAGCATGTACTTTTATGACTGTGGCTTTCTGCTTCTAATGAAAAGGATCCTTAACATCTGGCAGGCTTCAGAAACAAGTTTCTTCTCTAGGAGCAGAAATTGACATTGCCCTTTACACGGAAAGGGAAAGTTAAAGGGAAGTGGAAAGGGAAAATGGAAAGGGAAAGGAAAAGAGAAAAGGATGATGTAAGGAGTGATGGAAATCTTTTTCACCCTGCAGATGACAGCTCTGAAGTTGAAGTCGGGTTGTCAGTGGTTAGGAATGAAGTCTCTGGGCTGCCGTGGGGTGATTTATGGAATGTGACATTATCAGATTGCAGTCCAGAAATGGACTGAGCTGCACTCAATTATCGGTGCTTTTCTGATGAGAGGATCAGGATTCTTTGTGCTTCCTGGCTAGCCTCATTAAGTTTCTATAATTATTGGTTTATTGATAAAGTGCCTGCCCTTGGTGAGGCTTGAGGGATGCTGCACAATTAAAATAACAGATTATGTGAATGTAAAATAAAATACTAATAGAACAAAACTTGTCTTACAGAGGAAAAAAAAAAGGCTTAGTAGTTGGGATTCTCTCCTAATGTTAGAACTGAAGGGGAAGTACATTCCTGGCAGTGACAAACTCATCCATTCAAATTGAATATATGGGAAAATTATTAGATGTCAACCAACCAAATTAATATCTGTTTCTCCTGTCTGTCTCTGTGGTTTTGTGACAAACCCATACAATAGATTTTCAAAATTCTAACTAACTTCTGGCTCTTCAGTTGTATTCCTAAAATTAGGGAAAATTAGCCCAGGTCATCAAGATACGATATTCAGTTAAAAAATCTGAAATTCCAGGTTAGGTTCTCACTTAAATAGGAATAAAGGAATATAGGACAAGGATGGAGATCTACAGAGAAATTTTGGCACATGATTATCAAGGAAAATAAAGAGACTGAAGAGGATTCAAGCCTTCACCAAAGGGATGTAGGCATTGTGGCAGTGATGCAAAGTGTGAGATGGAGGTGTCAAGGTTTACAAGGTTCACAAGAATTTGTAAGCATGTGTTCTCTATGCAGAGGAGAGAGTAAATGTTCCTGTTTTGTCATTCACAGCAGCCAAAAAAATCATCAGTTAACAAAACAAGAAATTCTGAAGACATCTGTCCTCCGTGTGAACTTGTCTACCTCTAGGAAAACACATCCAGGTTTGCCATTCAGAGGGCAGACTTTTGTGCCATACGCTGGAAATGTGCTATCTATTGTTCAAATTCAGTACTATTTATCCAGTTACTATCTAATTAAACACTTTGTTCTTTCCCTTCTTAGCTGAATGACCTAACCAACATGCTGTAAATTTGGGATTCATTCTATTTGCCTTCCCTTTTAGCTCCCAGTTCTTGGCTTTTTGGATATCTGGGTAGCAACTTTATCAAACGGGGAAAAGCACTAGCTAGCTACTGGGAAATGGAAATGGTAGGCTCAGGAAGGACCCACAGATAAGATTTTATGTGTATCTTTACTGTACCATGCAAAGGAGAGTTATCTCCCCTCTTCTTTAGAGTTGGCAAAGCAAATTAGGTGTAATAATAGTGAATCTAGATAACAGAACATGTTTAGGGATGGATGTTAGAGAGTGTGTTTCTTTTTTCCTCTTTCTAAAGCAGTCTGAAGTAAAGATAGGTGCTAAACCAGCTTCCTGGCAAGACAAAGACACTTAGTAGCATCACTTATGTGCCTACAAGTGTTAAGCAAAGTTTCCCTTGAAGGTGAATCACACTCCTGAATGCTGTATGTTTAGGATCCCAGTTACCCTCTACAAAGTAAATATGGGGTCACTAACTGGAAGGTTATGGCAGACTGGAAAAGGCCTTTAAGTAACCCAGATGTGAAGAAAGAAGGAGACCCATTTGTTTCGATGTTGATCAGGTAAATGTAATTATGCTAAATCTATTTGCTTCTGTGAGAGTACTTGCACTGTGTAAAATAAATATTTACTTACCACTTTTACCTTGTGTGTAATGTTATCAATCTTCTTTTAATTACTATACATTTTTTAATAATATTGAGTAGTCTGTGTCATGCTGCTTCCATATTCAAGCCACTTTATAAATGCAAAAGGTGGCTATCTGTCACTGACTTTCTATAACAAAACAATGTTAGAGAACTGGGAACTGTTGTTTTTCTCTATATGATTTCTTAAGATTAAAATAATGTTTATATAAATAATATTAATAAAAACAAGACTTCCTAGATATGTGTCTGAAAGAAGGTAACTGATTCCTTGGTACATACTGGAAATCAAAATGAGTTCAATTGAGAACAAACCCTAATTTCAGAGTATATAGATGCTCAAAATAGCAATCAGTGTCTAAGCTGATTGTGTAGACAGTCTGTATGAATCTAACCAACTCAGACAGCAGGATTTCAATTCAACCAGCCACATGTAAATGCTTGTTTTGGACTTGACTGCATTTCTGTCCAGCCACTTCAGCCCCATTGTGTCCCAGCATTGCTACACACTCTGCCAACACCCAGGGTAACCATGGATGGAAAACTCAGGAAAGGAGAGGCTGGGATCATGGCAAAGAAAGAAATCCTAACTGATTTTCCTACCTTTTATAAAACTTTGTATGAAGGCTCCAGGTCTTTGATGCATGACAGAGGCATTGCATCTCAGTCCCATGGATTGTGACCACCAGTGGTAATTCAAGCAAATAATTTCATGTTTCTACAGAAGCATTTACCTTAGTTGGACAAACAGCTCATGAAAGACAGACATGTTGTTACATAAATGATTTGCTGCAAGTACTGTAAAACTTTTTTCTGGTAACTTGGATAGACTTCCAATTTTCAGTTACTGGCTTCAGAATGCCTATATAAATATATATACATGCATGTATAGCTATATACACATATACATATGTAGTATATAAAAAAATTATCTTTATTAACTCTAGTTACTGACTCAGGGATTTAGGGATGAATTTATAGTCTGATGCTGCTTTTCAAAGTACCATTTGCAATGTAATAGAGTTAGACAGATGCTACCAATGGTAAGTGTCATGAAGATCCCAAATTCCACTTATCCTTAAGTAAAAATAGAAGAAGAAGCTATTCTGAAAGTGATATAAATCCATGGTGTTTTGTACTATTCTCTAATGACTCATGAACAATGGCTTGATCAACTCTTGACTTATTCCTGTCTTCTTGAATCATTTCAGAAAACTACTGGCATTAAAAACCAGGTTGACTACCCTCTGTGACACGTCTTTCCATGATTAATATGCATGAAATAGAAAATCTGGTATTACCTGGGGTTTACAGTTTTAAAGTCTTTAAAATGTCTACTGCTATTTCAAATGTTTTTGTGCGCTATGGAGATCAGTGGTCACTATGTTGCAAGTTCTTACTACAAAGACAGGTGCACACACATATACAAAAACATACACATACATAGACTTAGTCTATTTACATATGCATATGTGTGTCTATGATATATTTATGTGTATATATTCTACACCCAAATGCAGAAATTTATATTCAAATTTGTTTGGTTTGTTTTGGTTGGTTTTTGTGAGGGTTTTTTTCCTCAATAAAAGTCTGTATTTAAAGTCAATATACAGAGCTTTTATCTCAGTCCTTACATTGTAATTGGCTAACGAGTCACAAAAACAAATTTTTGGGAAGCTTTTTTAGGCTAGGTTCATTCTGCTGTCCAATACCCGTGGCCAGAAAGGAAAGATGATATTCAATGAGCACACCAGATGGCAAAAGCAGTTACAGTTGCAAGAGGCTTGGTGATTTGCCATTGTATGGAGTGTGCTAGATAGTGCAGCAAGCCAATAAGGTAATGATGTGGAAAAAAGTAAAAGGTTACAGATAAAAATTCTGCAGAACAGAATGCAAGCAAATATTCAAGAAAATTACGGAAATCACAAATGAAAAGCACATTTTTCTTTTTAAGGTGGCAACTCCATGTGTAAAATAGGCATGTGTGAGAGTTCTGTGGCTGACTCAAGTGAGCTACTAAGTGTAATGGACCCTGTCACATTACGAGTATGAGTCTGATATGTAGCTGAGGGAGCCGTTCCTGTTGTGTCATGAGGTTCAAAAAGGACCCCTTTGCTTTCTAACTTCCTTCTCAGGAAAGAGCGTAGGTGTGGCTAGGTCCAGTCTTAGTCCCAGACTTGGTCAATGGTTTAAGTCTAAAAGATTATGTGTGTAGCCACTTGTCAGAATCAATGTTTGCCTGTCAGAACCCCCTTTTTGATGGGGGGCTGAAAAGGCCTTTCACTGAGAGAGTTTTGCAAAGTTGAAAAGATAGGTAATTTATTAAGGCAAGAGGTATAAAAAGTTCAGAATTGCAGTGGATAAATACACTTACTGCAGTAGTGTTACCGTATGATGGTATTAGCAAAATGCTATCCCAGGTATTCCTCACCGAAAGGTGAAGACGCAATGTTTGTCAAGAAGGTGTCCATATCTTGGGTAGAGGAGAAGTTGGATAGTCTGTTGACTGCCTCTTCTAGGTCTTCAATTTCTTTTCTCTCCTGGGAGGTATTTTCCTCAATACCTGTTATATCCTAGGCTTATCTGGTTCCTTGCCTGGGGGTGATGTTTAGCATGATTTGGGTGGAGAGTTGAGAGCTATACTCACATATGTTTAGCATGTCCTTCATTAAACTTATTGTAATGTTCAGGGTGTTAATTTTAATATTAATTTCAGAGATAAATAGAGCAGAATATCTCACTCTAGGCACTGTGACCTCCAAGTTTCTATGTTGAAACCATTTATGTGCTTATTCCTACAATCTTTAGCCAGAGCAGGATTGTCCTGCCACTGCAAAGCTTCCTCCTTTGGCTGCATCTCATGCTGACCTTGTGGATCTCCACCCACAAGATTTGCACAACAGAAAACTGGACATGAGCATTTTTAATCTCTTATGTTCAAATCTCACAGACCCCTAGAAAAAAGTGTGAGCACGAAAAAGAAGATACGAATGGAATCCCTCCTCTCCTCTCCTCTCCTCTCCTCTCCTCTCCTCTCCTCTCCTCTCCTCTCCTCTCCTCTCCTCTCCTCTCCTCTCCTCTCCTCTCCTCTCCTCTCCTCTCCTCTCCTCTCCTCTCCTCTCCTCTCCTCTCCTCTCCTCTCCTCTCCTCTCCTCTCCTCTCCTCTCCTCTTGCCTCTTCTCTCTTCCTGTTAGTAGTAAAGCGGAAAAAACCAATGCAGCGAAGAAAAACTACCTAGGACAATATCATAGATCAATGGCCAAACATAATCTTTATTTTATTGCTATTATATATGTACAGATATATGGAGCAGATGCATTAGAAATTAATGGGTTAGATAAGGCCAGTAAAAAGAGCAGCAGGCAAGTGTAATCAACATCGCTCACTTTCAGTGGAATAGCTGTGATTTACAGATGCAAGCAGTCTGAACTATAATCTGCATGTAATACAGTTTTCAGGGATAGACTCAGGTTTGGGTGTTTTCAGCCTTCCCTACATACTGAGGAGTTGGCAATCAGGCTCCAATTCCGTGAAATAGTCTCCAAAGACTCATTTGAGTATCAGGCACAGTAGTCCTTAACTGAGACTTTCCGTTGTGCCAGAGCCGAAGTTGCAGCCCTTAGCATTGTTTACATGGTTCTGCTGCTGGTTTTTTGTCTTGGAATTGCAAATATCCTAGTTATGGGAAGCAGCAAGCGAGAAACATCTCTCATGTGGGCAACCCTTAACACACCAACAGAGTGGAAGAAAATGTGGCTGCTGGCACATTGGAGAAATGCCAAGGTAAACTACTAGCCAGTAAGTGGAAAATTTCACTCAGTAAACATTGGCCTGGAACTCCAACAGCCAAAATCAGTGAATATTAGAATCAATAAATCTCCCACTATCCATCAGAGGCTCTAAGCATGCTTATTTATCATAACATGTAACGTTTTCTTAATGAAGAATATAATCAGAATAGTTTAATATAGAATAAGAGGTAATTCCCCCCCACCCCAATACCGTATTGTTTCAAGTCATAAATACCTGACCTAATTTTTAATTTTTTTTTTATTCCCCTATGGCTGACAGTAGTAAAAAGTAGGTCAGGTTCAAATGCAGTTGCTCTGTCTGACCTTTTTACTGATTCAGAGCAGTTACACGAAGATTTCCCTTTACTGAGTCCCTTGTTGTCACAGGTATTCACTTTCTCCTACTAGATGTGGTCTTTTTCTAAAATCTTTTTCAAAAAAACTGGACAGATATATTTTCATTTTATTCAACCCTTTTTTTTTTTTCTTTTTTCTTTCTTTTTTTTTTTTTGGGTCCCTATTACAGAATTCCTAACACTGCAATAAAGCTAATCTACAGCCTAAGATTCTAGCAGATCAAATCTACAAATAGCTCATGCATGTTTTTACAACTGTTCCATGAAATATCTCTATCAATAATTTAATTTTTCAGCATTTTTCTTACTAAGGAAAACCATCACTTTAGTTGTTAAAAAGTATCCCAATAAGAAATGGGAGAAAGGAAAATACAGATGGAAATAGCAAATAGAAGCAGATTCCAAAAAAGTGAATTGCCTTGTTTCCCTTGACTCAATGGTGCCTCACTGCTGCAGCTCATGGAAAGGCTTTAGGCAATCTCCAGGAGGTTTTCTTATAGAAGGATCACTGTAGTTAGGCCTCACAGTTAAAGAAGCCCTTCTACCACCTCCTTCTGAATAAATATAAATTGCATGTAAGGCACTGTTTCACAGGTCACAGCTTCCACAGGCGAAGCCCTGGGTAACAGGGCTATTATATAAAATACTCCTGGCCTGAGAGCGGGCAAATAGGTGTATTGCAGTCCCTCATAGCAGGACACAAGTCTCACCATTGCTAGGTCAAAGATTCAGGTATTTGTCAAATAAAACTATAAATCATCTCACATGGGGGTTCTTTTAAGCATAGGAACTGGATGCTAAATAGAGACTGGGAAACTTAGAAAACACAACTGCTTCACAGCAGCATTTAGGCACCCAGCAGTCATAGACTTCTGCGACAATCCCAGACAGAAACAGCCACATGTGATTGCCGTGACCATAGAATATTGATTTAACTCAGTGCTAGTTCTAGGCAAGAGTGTAGGAAACAGCTTTTTCATCTGTGGTACATGTGAATGTCTCATTTCTGTGTCACAGTCAAAACACAAACTAAGAGAGAGCAACGCTGCTCTGAGCAAAAGTGGTTCACAATGATCTGTCCTAACCATGTGTAAAGATTTGCTAACCAAAGTTCCCTGATATTTTATCAAACAGATGCAAAAAAAAAAAAAGAAAAGAAAGGCTAGTGCTGGCTATGTATCTTACTGCTTCTCTTGCTTTATTTTGTGTTTGGGATGATTATATGAAACACTTTCCCTTTAACATCTGCTGCCTGCCTATAAATGATGAACTGGGTTCCAGACACAATTTCTGCAGGTAACCAGCTGTGATACCCTGCAGTGATTCATAATACTAAAGTGTTTATGGAGATTTTTGAATTTACATGTTTATGAAGTTTACAGTGTGACATAAGAGGAAATAATTTAATTGATGTTGTTTATTTTAGTGCAGCCATGGCCCTGAGGTGCTCAGTACAGTAAATTAAGTTAGTGTGTACATCTCACTATATGGTTGCAAACCTCTACCCAACAGGACATATGTTGTGGAGAGAGAGGTATGTGGGATCAAGAACAGTGAAAATTTTTTAGTCTGTAATGCAATTTAGTCTAAGAATTTAAATTGTTAAAAAATAAAAAAAACAGGCAAGGAAAGGTTGTCTTTCATTTTTGTGGACTTAAGTACCCTTCTGGAAGTCAAACATTGGCTGCAAAATTGTCTCACTGAAGGAGAAAGAAAAGAACTGGTTCACTAGAGAAGATCCAAAAGCAAACAGTTGTAGGATTTTAGTGTAATTCAGTAGCTCCTCATGGGTGAGACACAGAAAGGAGGCATCTGTTTCTACATGTGCAACAGTAATACTTTAATTATTATGAAGGACTGTGTTTTGGCACAAGCTGCATGGATAAGTTTCAGTAGAGTTCTTATTCAAGTTGGGGTTGGCCCCAGGCTTTCGTTTGTTTTGCTCAATGTGTGACAGTAGCACTGCAAAGACCAGTCTTGTTTCTGGTCTTTTGGTGGAAATCAGGGTCTGGGAGGAATTTGATAACTAAGAAGAGAATTGAATTGTACTTTCATCTTCTTTCCTGATCCCTGCAACCTCTCCAAAGGGTGATCTAATATTATGAAGGGTGTTATTGGTTCCTTGGTAACATGACTCCATAGGATGATTTTCTATGCTGTACAGGTTTGGCTCAGTGGCATGGGAGAGGTGGGATTGCTCAGAGACTTTACCATGCAGCGAGTGAGGGCTATGGGAAATACCCACCAGTGTGATAAACTGTCACCTACTCCTCTGTGAGTCTCTCCCATTTCTCTCCTGCAATGGAGGAGGACTCTCTCCTTTGCCCTTTGTCCCAGACTCCAGGCTGTACTTTGTTGGGTCCTTTCTCAAAGATTGTTCTTGTATGTACAATATATTACCAGATTTTATCTTAGCTCTTTGCTGGTACATAAGAAAATGCAAGAAACAACCTTCTTAGAAGACAAGGAGAAAACGGTGTGGATGAGATGGCCCAGTTCAGTTGTGTTGTTCCTTCATTTGCTTTGACCCAAGGTGCTGCCTTTCCCCTCTGAGCACAAATGTCTGTGCTTGTAGGAAGAACAGGCTTGTAGATACACCTCTGGGTAACCATCTGTTTTATTCCTAGTTAGTGTTGGTTCCTTTGACACACAAATAACTATAGTTACAAAAAAGGATGGAAGGAAGGAAGGAAGGAAGGAAGGAAGGAAGGAAGGAAGGAAGGAAGGAAGGAAGGAAGGAAGGAAGGAAGGAAGGAAGGAAGGAAGGAAGGAAGGAAGGAAGGAAGGAAGGAAGGAAGGAAGGAAGGAAGGAAGGAAGGAAGGAAGGAAGGAAGGAAGGAAGGAAGGGAGGAAGGGAGGAAGGGAGGAAGGGAGGAAGGGAGGAAGGGAGGAAGGGAGGAAGGGAGGAAGGGAGGAAGGGAGGAAGGGAGGAAGGGAGGAAGGGAGGAAGGGAGGAAGGGAGGAAGGGAGGAAGGGAGGAAGGGAGGAAGGGAGGGAGGGAGGGAGGGAGGGAGGAAATAAAAGATTGAATCTTGTTAACTGATCTCAGTCAACCACTACGTCCTGGCTTGTATCTGTGAGTTGGTATCTTGGTTTCCAGAACAGGTTGGCTTCATCAAAATTGCTATTGTGAACAATTTCTATCCTGTGCAAGCCCCAGTGCCAGGAAATGTCTGGGAATTATTTAGGAGAAAGCTGTCCAATGCAGGACAAATGATAAAAATCAATTTATTGGTATTGTTTATTGTGAGATACTGCTTTGTCCCTCACCCAAACAGGCAATATTTGAATGCAGCTCTAAACAGCAAATCTGCCCAGTAGCGAAGACTGAAATTACAGCTTTAAACATTTTTTTCCTAGTAGAAGAGTAGAATCCAGTTTTCTGTAAGCAGCAGACCATTTCAGAGGAAGATTTGTACTAAACAATCACATCCACATGCTGTTCTTCTGCTTGGGCTGGTTATTATTCCTGTGGCCAGCCAGTTTGCAAATAAAGATGGAAATGCAGAAATTAAAATGGAAAAAAAAAATTGAAAAGAAGAGTATAGAAAATAAATACTAAATATTTAATTAAATATTAAAGATTAAATCATAGAAAAGAAGGAGGTTTATATTGTGTAAAAAGCCACAACCAAAACCAAACAGAAAAGTAAAAATCAAAGTCCCCTTAAAAGCACCAGGAAAAAAAAAAAGAAAAAGAAAAAAAAAAAAGAACAAGAACAGGAAAAAAAACCCCAACCTTCCACTCCTTTTTTTTTTTTTTTTCTAGATTAGGAAAAGAAACAACAATTACTACTATGTTAGCAGAATTTTATTAAGGTCACTATAAGCTTCAAATGTACAAATTTACTTTTTTTCAAAATAGTATTTTTTTGTCTCCATTCTGCTTTTAGGAAATAGTTAAAATGCATTGATAACACCTTTTTAAATAATTTAAAATCTTTCTGCTTTCCTGATTCATGCTTTAAAGCATTTGCTTAAAGGAAATTTGTGTAGAAATTAACAGAAAATATAAAGCAAACAATAGTTTGTTGTTTGCTTGAAACAATCATCTGGCATTTAAAAGAGAATTAGATCCCTGTTATTGAATGCTGTAGGGTGACTCAAATGTTCTACAGAGAACAAACTTTTCCTCTATTAAGTGTCTTAGATTTTTAGAGTAATTTCTAGAGAACCTCATTGATTAAGTCACAATTAAATTCTAAAGTAGTTTCCCACCAGGGTACAAACAATTAACACGAGACAGATTCTTCACTGCCTGGCACCTTGTGCAGAGAGAATGAAAAATGCTTATGATGTGATATCATTGTACACACATTTTCTATTTATTATGCATTAGTGCAGAGACCACAAAGTGCTCTCTCCTCTTTTTTCTCTCTCTTCTGAAAAATCTTCATTTTCAGACTCTGTAATAGCTCCTCGCACATGATGTTCTGTAGTCCCTTTATCATTTCATTTGTGCTTCACTGAGTTTTTTTAATAGCTTATCGATGCCCTTTGTGTACTGCAGGGACTAGACCATGCTCTCTAATTCATTGCTAGCTATGCTAAGGAAGGAAATGCTGGAGACAAGCCTTCACATCACACTCAAGTAGCTTCCATTAAGCCTTTTTCTTTGGCGACATACTCAAAGCAAGATACTAGGAACTGCTGCTTTCACAGTATTAGTCTGAATAAAAAAGCCCATGGCCATCAGTAATAAGTGAGAGACCTGCTGAAATAGAATTATTCAGCTCTGAGCTGCAACTCTGGATAAAGAACAATTTTTTATTAGATCACTTACTTGGGAAAACAGGTGAGATTTTCAGGCACTCAAGATCTTTTTCAGCCTTTTCAAATGACTGAACCAATTAATCTGTTTTGTTAATGATACAGAGCTACAAAATTAATGAGTTGAGCAGGAACCTCTAGATTATTTATTTATTTATTTCTAAATCCCAGCTCAAAACAGGGCTTACTAGAGCTGGTTGCTCAGGGTTATGCCCTGTTGAGTTTTTAATATTGCGAAGGACAGAATGTGCACAGCCTTTCTTGGCAACTTAACCACTCTTACAGTAATGATGTCTTATGTGGAAAGAGTGATTCGGATAGTGCCTCTATATTCCTTCTGGATTGCCTGGCCTGACTTCCATTTCTTGGGCACTTTTTAACTTTATGTTTTAGTCAGCTGAATATAGTTTGGTCTAATGCAAAGCAACAATTCAGCTTCAAGTGCCTGCTTCACTTGTGTCCTGGTGCATCAAGACTACTGCTACTTCTCTTCAACAATGCTAATTGTACTAAGAAGCAAAGATTCTTTAATAGAAAGATACTTAACTTAAGCAAAAAATATTTAGCTAATCCAAAATTGCCAGTCCTATATGGTAAATGCACAAATAGAACACCTACGTAGGGTAAGGGTATTGGTTTAGAAAGTAACATTCTTAATATAAGACATGATGGACTTTAAAACATTTTCTTTCTTACTTTTGCATAGCAGTACAATGGCAAGAACTATGACTAAAGATTTTTCATTAAGAGGTCGATAGACTTCCAGAGCATGTTGCAAGAATGACTTCAACATTGCAGTAGCAAAACAACAAAAATACCCTACTAAAAATATCAGAGGCTTTCGATAAAAAATAATAAATTGGTATAATTGCAAAATAGTATGCTTTCCCAAGAATTCTGGGTTCTCTGAACACTTTTCAGTGAGATACATTTCATAATATTCTATTGGAGAAAAAAGAAAAAAAAACCAAACCAAAAAGCCAGAACCTTTATTTACATGGCTACCTCTTGATATTGTAGTAGGTACAATTCTGTAAAAATAAACAATTGTCCTTCCACTTCAGTTCTCATAAGCTGGTCAATAAGTATTGGTAATGAGTATGTTTTTTGAATAGTGTCTTCCTTCTGCAAAATTCCTGCTATTGATTAGAACTCTCAAATCTGGCTTCTGTGTCTGTTTTACAGGATTTCTTGTTTAGAACACTTTAAAAATAGACATTAAAATCTCAAGTGAAAATGGGATACATTAATAAATTTTAGATGCTTACAAAAAACAAAAGGGCATTTGAAATCTCTATAAACTGGAACACACACACACGCATTCTAATTAATTACTTTAATATTTTCTCAGCAAATGTATTTCTCTGGCATTAAGGACTTTTTCTGTCATTAAGTGCTCAGTAATCTACATCTATCCACAGCAAACTCTGTATCATGGGTAAATGTTCATGCTAAAATAAAATTAAAATATTCACACATGAGTCTGAGATGTGGGACCAAACACACACCTTGTCTGAACTGGGCAGAAACAAGGTAGTGATTTACATCTAACGGGACAGGATTTCTTTCAGCTTCCAAAACCTGCAAGCACTACATGAACAGGAAGCTGAACTGTGGAGTAAAAAAAAGTGTCTTTTTATGTAATTTACCCATTGTATTGTAATTGCATTCAACACTGGTGGAAATTGCGGAAAAAGGAATAAAATGTGAGGTTGAACTTTGCTTTCCACTAGCTATCTCCTTGATCTGTCAGGGAGATTTGGAGACAAGAACAGAAGGAAGCCTTAGCACAAAGGTGTACAGCTCCTACTGAAAGTAAAAGTTCACTACATACATATGAACGTTCAAGTGCTTCCTTGCTTTGGTTTCCTTACCATCCATATATTGTGACCGTGACTCTAAGGTATCTCCAAATTTCAGTAAAAATGATTCTAGCCTTCAGTCTAAGGACGTTAGTGCTGGTGTTAAGTATTCTTAAGAGTTTCTTAAATTTAAGACACTGGATGAAGCATCACTTTTAGACATAAAGGACATAGAAAAGCAGGGCTGTCAATGGCTGGGCCTGATAAGCCATATGGGTGCAGTAGGGAAGCCTTTTTTTATACACGGAATTGATATGTACCAAGAAGTCAAAGACCTGTACCAAAAAATGAACAAACCACAAAACAACAAAAAATGGCTAAGGAAAGGACAGTACTGACACAAGAGTGCTAAATTTAAGGTGGAAGAAGACTAGTACAGGAAGGAAGGGATGCATAAGTAGGCATGTTTACACTGAGACAGATAAATGGATTAGACACAGAGAAAACAGCAGTTTGACAGACTTTCAGGTGAAAAAGGAAATTCAGACAAAGGATTTTTCCGATTTCTTTTTTCCTTCCATCTTAGAAAAAAATCTTAGGAAATAAACATTGAAACTACCACACCTGTTTATTAAATTTTGCGAGTCGATTCATTTCAATCATGATCTTCATTTTATTCTTTTCACTTTGTTGGAAAAGAAAGAATGCTATTTCAGAAGGAGAGAGGATTGTGAGTGATAAGAAATAATCTTGCTTGAGGCAAATATAATTTTCCCACAGCCTGCCTGCAAATTTGGAAGACCTAGTGAACTGATGGCTTTACATCTTACAGTGGAAAAAAGTATTCAGAACAGTGATTATACATAGATATATGTAAATATATATTATATATATGTAAATATATATATGTATATGTGTACAGGTACACATGCACAGATGGAAGGAAGCAAAAGATAATAAAGAGCAGGAATACATTATTTAAGAAGGAGAACTTACATCAATTAGATACATAGAACTTACTTCAATTAGAAAGGCAGACACCTGATTGATATCACACCAAGAAAAACTCTCAAGTCTTAGTAAATATTTCTGTACAGACCCAGCAACAATACAGCTGAATTGGTTAGAGAAAACAGTCATATCTCCGTTTACCCCTCCAAATACCTTACAACCAAATTTCATAAAGAATTTTCTGTGGCTATGAAACTGGCTGTTTCATTACCATGTGCTTTTGAACCAGGAAAAAAAAATAGAAAAATACCCTGCTGGCAAACCTTTACCTGTGGTATTTCTGGTCATGTTCAGATTAGGAAGTTCCATCAGTTTTTAGAGACGTTCAGTATATGATATTAAGTAACCTCCAGAGGCTTGGGTGAGTCAGATAAGCTTCAGATAAACATCTGACCTTTGCAGGGTTTATTCAAAGCAAAGGGAAGCTATTGAAGTGCACCTATCACTAATTCTGCACTTGTTCCAAGTGGGAAATTTTCACTGATGTTAATGGGAGCTCTGTGCAGTGAATGAGAGGAGATTATCCAATAGATATCCACACAAAAGAAAAGTTAACATCATACGAATTGGAAGACACAAACAGTGACAGAAAATTTGTTCATGCAGTGTGCTAGATAGTTTGATTCTTTAAATAGCAATATTACCATATGCAACTAAATTGATTGAATTATGAAAGAAATCTTTTCTTTCAGTGCAGAGTTCAGCTTCCAAATGCTTTTTGTGTACATGTGCTTGCAAGTTCTAAAAGACAGAAAGAATTTTTAATCACCAAAAAATTTTGCAGTTTAAAGACTTTTTTTTGAAGTGCAGAAGTAAAAACTAGTTTCTCCTCTTCATTTCAGTTCACTCTGAGCAAGTCAGAATTACATTATCTATCCTAGCAGTGACTTCCAGACTTCATAGCATTTAATTGTTCCATTTCTTGTTTGTACAAAACCAAAATAGACTATTCACCAGCATGTTTAGAAATAAATGTGAAAATTAGGATTTCTGAAACACACCTGCCAGGATAATTGACTGGGTGCTCTGCCACTCCCTTGCCATGCTACCCTGTGGTGTACCAAATAAGAAAAGCAAATGCACCTCTTTGCCTTGATTCTCTCAAAGCTCCATTGTTTCTTGCTCTAACCTCTCAGTTCTTGACTTGTTGAGCAGAGCTGGACGTTAAGAGCAGTCCAAAGTTGAAAGCTGTCATGCAGGGGTTTGTATAACATAGAAACAGGGTTATAAAAAAACCCCAAACAACAATTTTATTGGCATGAATCACAAACTGGGGAGCATTTCTGGCCTGCCTAGTCTGCAGTGATTACTTCTCTCCATGTTCTTAGCCTTAGAAATCCATTAGAAATATCTACAGCCTCTTAAACAGTGTGGACAGGAGCAGTTCACTGGTAGTTAAAAAACCAGGCTACACTCCCCCAAAGCCAGGCTGCAAAAAATTAACAATTGCTTTCAACAAAACTAATGGGGAGAGATAAGTTATGAAAAGAGACATCTCTCTAGAATTAATAATGCAGCTGCACCAATTTATACCAGCTGAAGATTCAGTCTTTGCTTATCTTCTTCCTTGATAAAGCTGTCTCTCTCTTTTAAGAACAGGGAGTTTTCTTTTTTATAACCACTTCTATTTTCCCATCAATGTGTTATTTGTTCATTGGAATGCAGAGCTGACCTCAGCTGAAAATTCATTGAATGTCCTGCATGGCAATCCTTATCTCCATAATCCCAGCTAAAAATCCCAGCCCCAAACCCCTGACCTATGTATTTTCATTGTCCTCCCCAGAACTCTATTATATTCATGATATTTTTGACAAAACACAGTGAAAGAACAATGCTGGAGATGTGAATACATTTCCTTTCTGCCTCGAGCAAAACAAAACCTACCGTGCCTCCGGCCTCCCTTGATGGAAAAAAAAAGTCAATGCATTAAACATAGGACATACTCTAGAATTTTAATAGGATCTTTAATCCACCAAATTTGGACATGTAATTGTTAACATTTTGTTTTTCATTATGAAATGTTTTGTGCTTAGGGTACTCCAAGAAATGAACATCTGGTAATAATAACTTTTCAGCACAAAAAAGCTCAACAAAATTACAACCTATTGTAGTTGGCAGATGGGTTGAAAAAAATGAAGGAAAAAAATCCACAAGACACCAGCTAGATTAATCCACTGCAATATAGACCCTGATTTAATTCAAACAATGCATAATGCATTGACTTCTAACAATAGGTGGCTATTGTGAGCAGTCTTTTCATATTTAGGCATATTCAGTAATGATTATTCATGTAAACAGGCTTTTTGTTTAAAATTATTCACTGAATTGTTTTGACTGGTTTGTTGGTTCCAGCTTTGATGGGAGATAGTACATGCATATTGTGGAAAGAAGAGTCTCAGAAAAGGAGACGAACTCCCTGTTCCAGAAAGCTCTTGGCATTGAGTTACTGTGGTTTGTTTCAGGAGCAGTAAGTAAAAGACTGAACAATAAGTGATTTCCCTCTTCCACCTCACTCTGGCTGTGAAGAATCAGGGAGGGTCATTGTGCTGGATGACATTTGCCACCATTAAGAAGAGCTTGCAGTACAAAACTGGCTTGAGTTGAAAGCATCTGAATGAAGGAGAAATTGCCCCTGACTATACTGCCACATCTTTCATTTGAAAAAGGGAGATCAGGTTCACCGGGCACATAGGTTGTTAGCTCATCTTGACCATTAACTTTTTAATTCTTGCACTTTGTAAAGAATTGAGTGCCTTTGCTTGCTTACTTGCTATCTATCTGTCTATCTATCTATCTATCTAACTATCTATCTATCTATCTATCTATCTATCTATCTATCTATCTATCTATCATCTATCATCCATCCTTTTGCTTCCTCTTTTCCCCCCTTCTATATTTCTTACAAAAAGAATTAGGTCATTATGTTTTTTAACAGTATAATCAGATTTCTTTTCTCACTTGCACCCTGTTTACCCAAAATGCCTCTAGGAAGTGAAATAACTTTTCATGGAGATGTGTATTGCAGTAACTGATAAAATTCTCACTATAAATTTTTCACCCTAAACAAAACTTAGAACTGTTCTGACTTTACATGGTGGACTTGGATGGTGTGGAGCAGATACCTGTCCTGTAAGAACTGAGTTATTTATGAAAGGATATTTTTTTCAGTCCTAGAGGGAATATGAAGAGATTTCTTCCACATTCCTTTCCTTCTAGTCATCCAAACAAAGGGAGACCATGTCCTTCACCAGGTCATGAGAAATACAGTGTGAAAGAAGTAGACTGCCATATAATCCAAAAAGGAAGAAGCTTCAATAAAAGGCAGATGAAGTTTATTGGGAAGCATCTTACTACTACGGTTTTCCTCTTAATGTGACCACTTAGTTAAGAAAAAATCTTTGTAGTCCAGCATCCTGTTGTCACCTGGTCACTAGTGAATGCTTATGGAATTAGAGACAGAGAAAATGTAGTGTGATCCTCAGTACACCCTTCAAGTCATAATCAGATTAGTTACCCCTGAGAAGGTGGTTATATCTAGATAATCTTATTTAAAAACTGCAAGTGGACTGTCCGCTGTGGCTTTGCTAATTCTTTTATAACTTGTTTCTATGTTTCGCCTCAGTAACGTTTTGCAGCAGTAAGCTGTCCAATGTAATTATATGCTATGTGAAATGTTATCTTATCTTTTTTAATCCTGTTGTCTAATAAATTCCCTCAGTGCCCCTTAATTTTTAAAATTGTGATAGCAAATAATTATTGGGGGTTTTAAACTTATTTATGCTCCTAATTATTTTATTTTATATACTTATATAATAGATTTTATTTGGAAAAACACCATCCCAACACTGCAGATGAAATCACAGGGATCAAACTGGGGAAATGGGAATGTGCTCCCATGTGTTAGATGTGGCTGGAGAGTACCTTTAAAAACCAGTGAACTGCTGAAGGACTGGGTCCTGTTGTTTCAGTGGCTATAATCAATGACAAAAATGTAGTTGAAACTGAATGCAGTCACAGTTAAAAGATGTAAAAGTCATTTTAGTATGGAAAATCTTGGGCAAGAAAACAAAGAAAAAACAGAGGAGCTCTGTTGCCACTTCTATACTCTGTTGGAGTGTCTGCTGCTCTCCAGTGTCTGTTCGCATAGTAGATCCATAATATCAACACAAAGCCCAGTGTGAAGCTCAATCTTTCAACCGTGGTCTATGTACTTAAGTTTGGTTATGACACCAAGGACTCTCCCAGGTAATTCCTGGGCATGGTATCAGGGCATTTTCCACCAGGTAGTATGGAGAACTTAAAATCACCTTAATGTACCTCCATTTTATGTAGTCCTTTAAACTAGCTCAGCAGGCTTTCATCTTCAGTTTCGTATGTATTGACATTGTACGACGGAGTGTGCAACTTCAGCTTTTTATTATAAAAACACTACTGTGCTGGGCTTCATCACAGTTTCATCTGGGTTTGCAGGAAGAAGACACAGACAGAAATAGCAATATGAATGTCTCAAGACCAAAAGCTGCCTCATGGAAATGAGAGGTAGCCCAGGGACAACTTTGTTGTTGCACTGACACTAAGTTCATGAAAATTGGATGCTTTGACTTGTTCTATTTGAAAATATAGTCAGACCACATCCTTCCTTACATCTGAGCAGTGAACAAACAAAATCTATTCCCCAGGGCTCAGTTTGCTCAGTTTTGTACCTAGTTATTTTGAATGATGTTAGACATCCTAGTCTTTTGAGTTTCTTGAAACAGATGTTGCACATTCCGGGGTACCTTTTTTGAAACTCAAAGCAAGAAAAGGTGGATAGTTAAGTAATCAGATTATCCTGATAAATTTGCACATCTAGTGAACAAGTCACCATGCATGTCTCTTTTCCCTCCCTCTCATATTGTTTCTTTTTACCAATTTATCTGTTTATATTGTGAAAAACCTTTGAGAATGGGACTGTTTCTAACTGCATAGCACTATTGCATCTTCTTCTGAATCCTAGTTAGTGCCTGGGTGTTTTCATGTGGAAAATAAAAATAAAGAGATGAAGTTGACAGCCTCCTGACAGTAATCTTCATGACAGATCACTAATTCATGGCTAGAAGCTTTAGCTGGAAGGTGCTGATTTAAACTAAAAAATATTTTAAAATATATTTCTTAAGGTTTCAAAACATTTTGGACTGAAAAAGTTGGAAGCTACAGAAATAAATAATAATTTAAAAATTATGAAGTATCAGTTTACCTACACAAAAGGACTCCTTCATTCATAAGGAATTTAGTCCAGTGAGTTTTTCTCATTTCTTCCTGAGGGAAGAAAAAAAGTCTGTTTTTCAAAATGAGAAATCTGTCCCCTACTCAGATTTCATAATAAATGAAGTAGTTCTTAGTATTTTTCTATAATTTTTTTTTCTAAATTGGCAGGGAGTTTGTCAGTGCCCTCTAAATTTGCAATACTTATGGGGACTTCTCTTAGAGACACTAGCTATTTGAATCAAGCAGTGTCATCTTCTGACTCTAGAAATGTCGCTTTCTGTGTAGCTGTCATCCTTAAAAAATAACACTCTAAAGCTCAGTCTATAATCACCTAACACAACTTATGCCGTATGCAAATATATAATTCACATGAGATTGGCTCCTGAGGGAATTCCTATTGGAAGTTTGAACTGCATTGAGGAAGACAGTCTTTTTAGTGCCATTAAGGTAAATGAGGTGGTAATGTGAAGTGCAGATTATACCAACTTCAATAATTTATTTCATACTCCCATCAGGGTAGCTTTTAAAAACAGCTAGTGTTCTAAATTGAAATGTAAATGAATGATAAATTATGAAAAATGTATTATGAAAAGGAAAACAGAGGAAAATAAAGGGAGTAAAAACAAGATTCCTAAAGCATAGGAAAAACATGCGTAGACATGTTAATTAGCACAAAATGATCAGAAAACAAGAAAACACAGAGGATTGGCTGTGTGAATATGAGGCACAGGTTGATAGACTTGTTAATTGGTACTACGCAAGCCTGAGGACCAGTGTATTCCTCAGTCTGCTTGTCTTAATGACCTAGCATTTGGGGTTTACATGTGTACATCCCCTAACAGTTGGCTTGTAGTTCATAGTATTTCTCTACATTATTGGAGCATGAACTACATCCTGACCCTTCTGAAAGACCCTAGGAAGGATTTTCAAAGTCAGTCAATGATTTTGTCTGCTTCAGACCTTCTTTTTCATGGTATTCACACTATGGGCATTGTAGCAGGCAGGATTTAGGAAGTATGTCAGGTTAGGCACCAAAATGAGTCTTCTAGTATAATTGGCAATTATGAAAAATCTCAATGTGTTCCACTGAAGATGGCCCTGAATACCCCCATTCATAGTCTCATAGATACCCTTTCTTTCCACAGAAATGTGAAGATAGGAAAATTTACCAGGCTGAGAAAATTTAATGGAAGTATGAATCATGTTGATTTGTACTGCTGTAGATTAGTTACAGTACGTTACCATATTTTAGCTATTTATAAGTTGCACCAACAGAGCCTGGAGAATACAATTAAAGTGTTGGAAGCTTAGTGATCCAGGCAAATACTGCATACTAGAATAAAACACATACATCTCTGCAGTTTCTGGAAATGCCTGCACAGGTCTTTCCAAAAGTAGCTCATATATTTGAAATAGCAAGAGTCTAATTAATAATTAAGGAAGTGCCAGGAATTTCAGAAAACATTTGTTTAAGTCTTTTCAAGAAATGGATATATTCTGCTTTTTAAAACTTTCTGCTTACTAAAACTCTTTTGAAAATAAAAAAGTTGAAAAGTCAGTCTTAAAATAAATTAGAAATGCATTTGTTCAAAAACAATGTAAGCCCTGAGTGACTAAATATAAATGCATTTTTCCTTATCAATGCCGTAAGACACATCATGCTCTAAAGATTGACTTACTGAGGAGATGTCCCACCACCTTCACTACAAGTATATTTGGACCTTTTATTTATATATATATATTTCACTGCACAGAAGTCTGTCCTCTCATGAAATGAGATGCCTATGTGTGCAATATGATGCCTATCTGTGCAATATGAGCTTTGGCAGGGGTTTTGGACCCAATGATCTCTTGAGGTCCCTTCCAACCCTGACAATTCTGTGATTTTATGAAACCTTTCAGGTGAAAGTGCTGTAAAGGGCAATGTGTGCAAGTCAGATTTCTTTATCTCACTGAGGGTACAAAGTGACCCAATACTAACTGAAGCCTTTACCTCCCCTTTACAGACAAACAGCCTACTGACTTACCAGCAGAGGAAATCACCAAGACAAACACCGTGTGGAGACCAAAACTGCTGGATGACCTCCTCAGAACCATGTATAAATGATAGACGCTTCTTCATACACTGTAGAGCCGGTTAGCCTCTAAGTCTTTCAGGACAAGGTATTTCCGTAATACCTCCGAAATGTAGTGAGGACAGAGAGATGAACTCAAACAGCAGCACTTCTCCTGTCCCATGAGGCACAAGAAGTCATGAAGGTAACTGTTGCCATTTCCATTTTATGTCCAAATATAGGCTCTAACAAATGTATTTCATCTTCTTTAAGGAAGGCAGATTATGTCTCAGGGAGGTTGCAAGATGCCTTGGGAATCTCTGTCACCAAACTGTTCCTGACACCCAGGATCATGGACCTTGTAAATATCTGCCTTGAACTACTTTGATGTCTACGACAGATGTCATTATGCCTCCACGGCAGAAGCAGATGAATGAAGAACAGCTGCTGAGGTGAAAATCTGGCAACATGGAGGCTAATGTGGACTGCCAAATAAAGGGTCTTTGGGATGACAGATCACATACTACTAACCCTAAGAGCCAGAGACGGGTCCCAATCCTGCCCGATTACTGAGCAATATTAAAATGAAATAGACTGTCTTCTTTTTTCACTCAATAGATAAAAGTGGTATTCTCACATCTTTCACTATATACTGAAAGCTTCACCCTTACCTCATGGTTCTGCAAACTGAGATGCTGAACAGAAATTTAAGGCAGGAGTAACATAGCTGTTAAAAGATGGAAAGTCATATGATGACAAATGTGCTTCAGGAAGGCAGATGCTCCCTTGGAAACTCTAGGACCCAGTACACTCTCCTGACTTTTACACCAGAAGACTCTGCTATAACATTCTGGACTCAAATATTTGCACCAGGGAGAAACCCCAATTGCTATTTCCAAGAGCAATTCTAAACTTCTGTCATTGTTATTTGATCTTTCCAAGTAAATACCCTTTTCATGGAAGCATTGTTCCTCATACAGCAGTTACTGACATTCAGAGTCTTACAGACATGTCTTTCATGGAGCATGACATAAACAATATTAAATACAAACTATTTTGACAGAGAGAGTTTATCTTGGGAAAGGGTTTTTAAGAAACCTTAATTAAATACTCTGTTTCTGTGTCTAGTTGCAATTATACAATTCAATAACTGAGTTGGAGGATAAGAGGCAGTGTAAAAACCAAACAAACTAAAAAAAAAATTCACAATCTTGTTCAGTCTCTGAAAAAAATATTACAGAGAGGAACAATTGTGATGTCTACTGATTAATTTTGCTCTAAATTTTTACCATGTTAAATTTACCTACTATTAAATGCAACAAAATCCTGAAGGTCAGTGTAGAAGATGTATATGAATCTTCAGTTCACTTGAAATGCACAGTGACTAGATATCTGCTAGAATAGCCTGGAATGTACAGTGAAGGTCTCTGCAGTCCCATGGATTAGGCAAGAACAGCTAGAAGTCATATTTAAAAGTTTCATAGAAAATAGTTAAATCAGGTAGTGTGTACAGCCTCTTAAATTCTGTGTGACAATCAAAGGAGAACATATACAAATCAATAACTTTCTCTTCACACCCTATAGTTAAATATACTCTCATTTAATACCTTTCCTTCTATTTAAAACACATTATCTAACACTACACAAAATGATGTAAGAGAAGTTCTGCCTCCAGAGACATCTTCTGGTTTTACGTTTTCCACTCATCATTTCTAAGTTTTTTACTGAATATGAAGTCAACAACTGATTAGTCTATTATAAGGAGAAAGTGATATGTCCACTTCCTAGTCACTTTGGACTATTTTTATCCTTCTAATCTGAATTTTAATCTTTATTGTTCCACTGGGTCTTTCTGTACTTTTCACTTTCATCTCTCCATTTAATTTCAAAGACTCTTCACTTTCCCTTGAACTTTTTCTTGTGTTCTACTATAATAACAGTGTTCTTACTTTTCCACCATGTGTTTTCACTTCTCATTTCTCAGTGAACAGATAAAATATACGTCATGTTATGAATGAATCAGAGTGTATATGCATATATTTCACCTTCAGTGAAATAAATAATTGGACATCAATGCTCCTAAGACAAACTGAACAGTAATTCAGATTTCCCAAAATGGTTTATAATTTTCATTGCGTCTGCAGTTAAGTCCTCAGTTTTAGACCTCTGTAATGGAGTTGAAAGGGAAGGAATAACATCTGGAACCAGGTAGTGTTTGGAAGATGCCCAAATAGTCATTTGCTTAATTGAAATATTCAGTAACAGACTACATTGGATGAGAGAACTGAAAATGTCATGACCTCAGGAAATTATCTGATCTAATTTTGACATTGGATTTCTCACCTGGGTATTCACATCTAACTGCAAGCATGTAATCCTGCTTATTTTGTTTATTTCTAACTAATGATAGCACCCAAGAACTGAAGGCCAGTATTGAAAATCTTTTTTTTCATTTTCCTTACTTTCAGTAGTCAATTGGTCAGATGTGACAATGACTCTCCATTGGTGGATGGAATGAAAATGTTAAAAAAGATGTAAGGAGAGAAAAGGGCAGTTTCTGTACTAATGGATTATCCCATTTGTTGCAATGTTTTCTATTGGTCTTCACTTTCCTTTATTTACTCTAACATCTCTCTTTAAGGAGGATATATTTTTATATATTTGATGTTGAGGGCCCAGAAAATTTCAGAAATGTCTCAGTAGGCCACTTATAAAATGTCTTAAGCAAATGATCAGTGTTCAGGGTATATCTTCAGGTTTGTACAGAGCTACCTACTTTTCAAGACTTTTATGAGGTTTACAAGTAAATTGAAGGCTGGCATAAGAAGCAGTGTATTAAGTGCCCGGAGTGTGGCTTTTAAAGTTTGATTAATTAACATCCATAAAGCATTTCACACTACTTAGACTAAAGGTCTGTAAGTTTACAGAACAGAATACAGTAATTATTAATCTTGTGTCTCACTGTGTGTAGGAGTTTTGGCAGAGCCACTTAGCACAGGTACAATAAATTACAGAGCCCTAAACATTCAAAGCCACCTCCCCCTGCCATACCTCCATTAACTTTGCTCGTTTTTTCCTGGAATGAATTTTCTTTTTGCAAGTTTGATGAAGAATAAAAATGAAGCGCCCTGCAACACCTCTTTTACAGCTGTATGCTTTGATACCCAGGAGATATTTCAGGCCCTGTGATGACAGTGTGCCATTCTGATGAAATAATGCTGCAGTCACTTAATAACATGGAAGGAACAGATAAAACCAAAACATGCAAATATGGTAATTACCAACTGCAAACACAATTATCTCATGTGCTAGTACTCATAATGGGAACAATATTTCTGTACTGCTTTTTCCCAGAGTCATTTGCAAAACACTCGCTTTGTCTGTTTCCTTCCTTGTGGAAATTTGTCTCTCCCACAAAATTTCATTTTCTGTAATGACACAAAAAACACTGGTTCAGTGACCTTGGCAGCTCCTTCACAGAAGATATAACTTATTCTGTCTTTCCACCTCTATGTGAACTGTGTGTCTGAGCTCACATAGGCTGATCAGGGAAATGTGCTTTAGCTCAATACATGCATGGTTGAAGATGCAATTACTGTAACTGGCTTTCCTAGCTGTCCACTGCAAGAGCAAAAGGTCGAGTCTTCTGTGGTTCTAAAACCAACTACAGATTCATAATGACACAAGGATGATTTATACTGGGTGAGAGTTTGTGCCAGCTTGTATCTCTATATCAAATTTGCTTATATAAAAAATACTCCTCTGATATTTTATTCTTTAAAATAGTTATAGCTGTTTAGTAGATCTTTTTCTTCAGCTATGATAGTTTACTTCCCAGAGTTACGGGTGTAAGGGACTGTTGTTATGTGAATAGAGTCATTTGGTCAGCAAGTATAATAGATTTGTTTTGGAGATTCGGGAGAAGTATGTCCAATCTTTCTTTCCCTTTAGGTAGGAACAAAAGCCAACTTTCTTCCAGTTTCATAGAACTTCCTGTAAGATCAGATTGGGTAATTATTGTATTCAGATCATGCCTGAAAATGAAGTAAAAAAAAAAAGTCAAACATCATCATAGACATTGCTGTAAATAACTT
This sequence comes from Laterallus jamaicensis coturniculus, assembly GCA_022605575.1. Lineage (NCBI taxonomy): Eukaryota > Metazoa > Chordata > Aves > Gruiformes > Rallidae > Laterallus > Laterallus jamaicensis. Next base: position 87,291,137 of record JAKCOX010000002.1, on the reverse strand, counting down.
TGATGGTTCCTCAGAAGCAGAAGAGAATCATATATCTGAGTGAAAATGCTTCTGCGAGACTTTTGGCCTCGTTTCTGTAAGCTGTATGTTGATCTGAACATTTCAGGCAAGAACTGGATTCCTGAATACTCATGGGCAACCAGCTTCTGCAGTCAGTAGCGCTTTACAGACAGAGCATTCATTTATTTCCTGTACCTGGGCTGCCACAGCTACAGCTCAGTTTTCTCTGGTGGTCTTAAATTAGAGCTGCTGGAGTGAGCCTAAGGAAGACGTTTTAAAACTACTCTTTCCCAAGTAAATCTGGAAGGATCAAAATAGATCTACAATTATTCTCTTACTTCTGCCTTATACTTCAACATAGACACAAAAATTACTTGGAGTATCTGTCTTGCTCAAAGTTTTGTGCCAGGTGTCAAAACAGGATTAGCATGGACACTGGACAAATAACCTGTTACGTATTCCAATGATCTGATGGGGACAGTAGAAGAGATACTTGGTCACCTGAGAGGTGGAGATAAGCTACAAGAATAATGCATATTCTTAAAGAGTAATTTGTCATCTCCTGCTTGTCAGGTCTTTGCTGCTGATGTTGCAGGTGAGGATATATGAGAAACCAGCAGCTATTTCTGTGAAAACTAGGTGCAGCAAACTGTTGATGATATGCTACTTTCAGGCTGTAGTGGGAGAGTCAAACTGCTATTCATTAAAGCTTTCTCAGCTTTTCAAGTCCCACTTGTATGTGACCATGTGGCAAGAACAAGTCTTTTGCCATACCACTATTCTAGCAACTCTAAGAAAAATAACCTTGCTGACTTTACAATTTGATTAAACTTTAGTATATTTTCATTTTGGAAATATATATCCATGATGTTATGGATAGTGACAATTTCAAAAGTCATTATTATATACTTTTAGACATGCATAGAATCTAACCACCATTTGTATTACATAATCCATTTGTTTGTAGCAACAGAGATCCATGTAGTGCTTTGAGAAAAAATGAAAATGAGTAAATATATAGACAACAGAACTCATTAATTTGTCAGTCAAGATTATCCCCTTCATAGATACCTCCTGAAATGGATTTTCAGTCTTCAACTGCTTGCAGCTATACTATGAGAAACCCCACAGTTTTCATAGTATTAGCCCTATTAAACTCTAGATATCTGTGGCACTATACAATAAATTGGATGAGTGCAAGACCCACTCACATGAAAAGAGAGAGCTCTTCCATCATGAGACCAGATTTTGACCCCATTTTTTTTGAATAAGAACTATTTCATGGCATTTTATAGCAGACAGAGCCATAGTGAAGTTGATTGAAAGCAATGCTTCCCCTACATCAGTCTGAGAGGCAGAAGAGACAACTGAGATGTGAACAGCGAAATGCCAGCAAGTGCTGTCAGCAAGCACAATGCAGTGCTTTGGAACCAAAGAGGTGTCAAAGAATGAGGGTTTGGAGTCCCTGAATACCACCACTATGTGCACAGACAAGGTCATCACCTGGAAGACCAGGATAGGATTTTATTCAACTTTACCAATAATAAGAGGGAACAAAGCATGACCACACATAGTATAGAGTAGCACTGTCATTTTTAGCCCAGTTTTAGTTACAAATTTTGACCTAAGCCCTGCAGAAAACACTGCTGATGGAAGAGCCCTGTGCCCCACTGAAATTAGGGGCACTGCACCTACAATAAAGGAATCTGGTACAAGTGTATTCATATATACAGCTGATTCTTCAAAAGTGACACTCAGCATTCTCACTGTACCTCAAAGGCATCATCAGAAGCATTCAATTTAGTAATTTTTAATTTCCTATGCAAACATTTGAGAACTGATGTGTTTGCATGGGGACTGCTGAAGGTAGAATGAAAACATCTTAAGTTTGGAAAAGATTCACTTTGAATTTATGGAAAATTTTTTTCCCTATGTAGAGGTTACTCAAGACTAGGAAATTAAAGGATACATTAACTGAAATTAATTTAACACTTTATTCTTTCAGGGCAATGGGATTCTTAGCATTATAAGAAAAGTATTTTATGTGTCTTTTTTCCTGGTTTAAATTCTTCCTTTCAGTTTCCTGTAACAGTATCTTTTTTCCTACCCTAATTTGACAACTTTCCTCTGGACCAGACTCTCAATAAGTTTAGTAGATATGAATTCCTGTGTAGGGCCTTACAAATGGTACTGCAATGCATGTCACAATACCTGTATTCATGTTCCACTGTATCACTTCCTCATGTCATCTCCAGTGTAGTTCATCTGAATAAATTTTGACATTTCCATCTAGGACCTCTTTCTAGTCTATGAAGAGATATAAATCCTTGTGGGGTCTGAATTTAGACTTCTAAAGTAGGTCATGGGAATTGTACTTATTCGTTCATGCCTGTTCTCTCAGCTGACTACAAAGAAACCTCGGGTGACTAGCACAGCTGGAGGCATCTATGCTGAAGATTGCAAAAGATGGATGAGATAAATCCCACTCTTGTTCCCTAATAAAGGCAAATTGTTGGCAACAGTGGAAAGTCAGATTCTCACTATTTTGGCCCCTTGTTCAGTTACCTGAATCTTTGCAGAATCACAGCAAATATATCACCATTGACTTTGTACAACATTTGGGACAAATCTAGTTATACTAGAGCCTGCAATGAAAAAGAATGTTTCATTACTCCTGCTCAAGCAAAAGACTACATATCTCCCTTTGTTATAAAAGGCCTACAACTGTTTAGCTGAACATGAGAACATTGCTATTCTGTGATCTTTGTGTTGCAGCTGAGCAACAGACTGGGAGGTCCTGATGTGGAATTCACAGGAATCCCAGGAGCTATTTAGAAGCTTGATTTTTATTTCAATTTCTTAAAAAAGAAAAAAAGAAGGGGGAAAAATAGCAGCTCAAAAATCAGAAACTAGGTAAGCTGAGAAGGAAAAGAAAATGATGAATTATTTTGAGGAACTTGAGTTCCAAGCAGAGACTTGGCCTACTTTCATTATTTAATAGTCAGGAGAAGAGTTTATTCCCTCATCACTTTTCTTAAATGAAAAAAACTCCCATCCCCAAACATTATTTTATGCAGGAATTACTTCCTGCATAGAGAATGAACTTGTTAGTTAAAACAAAAATATCAAAAGTCAATGCATTATTGAACTGTTTCTCTTTATCCATGTCATTCATGAAGATTCTTTTCTACTTAGGGAATAGGTTAGACAGTCAGGCTGGGTGACAGATCCTGTTCATCTATTCAAGGAGTATCATTACTTTTGTTTATCCTACCTTGAGTGGCCTATGCCAGTCTTTAATTCCCAGACTGGTTAGATTGCTTCTACTGAGACCTTTACAAATACTGAGTTAAAAAGGAGGATGGAAACACCTGAAGTTCTTTAGTACTTGAGCTTTCACTCCGAAGTTTCCCTAGGAGATTATCTTGATGGTTTATGTCTTGAAGGTTTACTGTTCTTAAAAGAGAAAGCACTCCTAGAAGGAATTCAGCATGTAGACTACGAAGTGGTAATATGTCAGATGACACACAGTGGCATCTACGCTCATCGATAGTGGCCACATAGTACTAGGCACATCCTCTGAAAGAGAAGCTCTAGATTTTATTGCCACTCTCTTAATCATAAAATCATTAAAAAATTGAGTTGGAAGGGATCTTAAAAGGTCATAAAATTCACCTTCCCCTGCAATGAGAAGGGACATCTTCAGGTAGGTCAGCTTGCTTAGAGCCCCATTCAATGTCCCCTGTCCTGGGATGTTGCATCTATCACCACGCTGGAAAACCTGTTCCAGTGTTTCGTCACCCTCACTGTAAAAAAAGTCTTCCTTTTATCTAGTCTAAAACTACCCTGCTTTTAATTCAAACACATTACTTGTAGTCCTACCACAACAGACCCTGCTAAAACATCTGTCCCTATCTTCTTACAAGCCAGCTTTAAGTACTGAAAGACTGCAGTAGTATATTCCTGAAGCTTTGTCTTCTCCGGGCTGAAAAACCCCATTTCTCTGAGTGTCTTCATAGGGCAGGTGTTCCAGCCCTCTGTTCATTTTTATGACCCTCCTCTGGGCCTGCTACAACAGCTCATTGTCTATCCTGTGCTGAGAATTCCACAGCTGGATGCAGCACTGCAGGTGGAATCTCATGAGAGCACAGCAGAGTTGAAAAATCACCTCCCTTGACTTGCTGGACACACCCCTTTTGATGCAGCCAGGGTAAGGTTGGTGTTCTGGGCTGCAAGCACACATGATCAGATCATAGAATCTCCTGAGTTGGAAAGGACCCATAAGGAACATCAAAAGGGAGGGGTTGGGGGAGGTGTTTTAAGATCTGGTCACACTTTTCATTATCTGACTCTGGTGTCACTGGGTATGCAGTGCAGTGTCATAAATTAGATACTTTTCTTTCCTTCACTCTGTGTTGAGTCTGTTTTGCCCATGACACTATTGCAGAATCATCTCTCCCTGTCCTTATCCTGACTCCTACACCTCTCAATATAAATCTTCTCCCCTGCCCAGCTGAAAAAGGCAGAGGCTTTTGTCTCCATTCAGGGTCAAACCACCACACTATGCCATTGATGAAGAAATTAAACAGTATTGATCCCAATACAGACCCCTGAGGAACAGCACTTGTCACTGGTCTCTACCTAGATGTTGAGCTGTTGACCATTACCCTTCAGATGTGACCATCAACCCTACAAGTCTTCAAATTCTCCTTCATATAATTTGTAGCTCCTGGTGCATATTTGTCTTTTGTTTTGTCTTTTTTCTCCATTAATAGAAATATTAGTCATTTTGAGGAGTGGAAGAAGAAGGGAAAGGGATCTTGAAGATACTTTACCACTGATTACACTTCTAAACTGACAAAAAGTGCTGTTCCCAAATTTAGTACCATGCACTAGATTTCAGGACAGAAATGCACCATAAATTCCTGTATTTATGGCATGCAATACAATATATGAACCATTTTGCCAAATTTCCGTGACAAGTGCACAAGAATTATTGAAAAATACCACCCCATTAGGTACTACAGTCAATGAAAACTTTTAACCACTACAGTTTCCACACCTGCAGGAACTAATTTCAACAGTGTATTACTCATCCTCTCGCAATCTTGAATGTACCCATCGTCTGAAGTAAAACAGCATTCATCAATTAGATAAACAAGTGTGTATGTCTGTTGAGGACAAAGCCTCTTTTTTTTTTCTTTTTTTTTTTTTCTTTTTTTCCCCCAGTATTGTATGTCTGTGCTCAGGTTTCCCAGGGAACCATGCAGACAAGAATAATTTGTGAAAAAGACTGAACTGGGGAACAGAAAAAGGGAGCTTGCTGCATTTTATGTGGTACGAAGGCTTCTATCATAAATTTAATAGGAACTCGGAATCCCTGTAAACATGATAAAGACCATTGAAATTTGAGGCAGAGATAGGTGATTTTCCCTTGTGTTTCTACCAACATCTGAAATAACTTCCAAGTGATGCAGCCCATAAAAAAAAATTGCCAACTTTGTAAAGCAAACCTTAGGTAAACCAGCATACAGGAAGAAAAAAAAAATGCAGCTAATTATGCTTGATGAACTCACTTAGCATATGCTAATTTTCCTGGTTAGGAGGCTGGGCCAGAGCTTAGGAAACTTGAATGTCTAATATCCTGTTTGTCAAAGATAGCTAAGTTTATAAAAATCTGCTAAATCCATCTAGATGATCCTAAACCCAGCATTTAGATTCTCAGAGACTCCTATTTAGTTACTTCAGAAAGACTTCTGGCATTTCAGATTTATTCAACATAACCTATACGTGTACCACTACCAGACATGTTCAGAATTCCCTATGGTCTTGGCATATTAGAGTGACAGGGAAGGTCTAAGTGTTTTGAGGATCTAGATGCTATGCCAAGCAATTTAGCAGGCATCACAGGCTGTACCTGCTGGATTAAGTTCTGTATATCCTATTTAACACAATGTAGTCCCTCACCATTTTTACTAGTCTAATTGTTGTTATTCTTCTTTTCCTCTTTTCTTCTTTTCCTAAGTGGATTTGAAAGCAGACATAATCTACGTGGATAATGTAATCACCAAGCGAGGATATTCTGTGTAAGGCTCCATCAGCAGTCCTGCTTTGCATGAGACAATATTCTGTGGACTAAAGGCAATCCAAATAGAAGTTATGGCTGAAGAATAAAGGGATAGGATTGGCTGAAGGAAATGTGGTTTTATAAAACTATATGGGGAGCTCCAGTGAAGTGCTGAAAGACCTTGGAGTTAATCCCTCTTTCCACCTGGAAACAGCAGTAGCTGCTTAGTTGTAGTCACCTAAATGAATTCTGTTTCTCAGAACTCTGTAAAAACAAGCTAATAGATGCCCCTTGATAAAATTACTAGCGTAAACACACCAAGGACTGAGAGATAATCAGGAGCCCTTGTAGTTGGACACTTGTAGTTGGAAAAAAACCCCTAAGAAACAGTCCAAATACCTACTTAGAAAATATAGACAGAGATTTGTGATTTGATCAGGCTAACACTGTATATTATATATGTGCGTCTGTACAGTACTGCATTTAAAAATGGGTCTGATTATGCTCTGTTTTCTTCTAAGTAAGCTCAGATTTACATGAATGGAAAAAAATAATCTTAATGTACTCTTAAAGTTATCCTCAGAGTTTGGGCATGTATGTCTAATACTCTTCTCCAAGCATGAGCCTTTATTCATATCACATGTTTTCTTTCTAGATTTTAAGAGTGCATTTTCTATGAAAATACTATTGTAGACGGAACTCCTTAGTCTCCCTGCACATAAAATCAAAATGCAGCATAAAAACATTAATTCTGTTCTTAGAATCTTCGTACCATGCTTTATTCTACGTAACATTGGTGTGTCGGGTAATATAACCTGGGTCCTTATAGATAACTATAACCAAAAGATGCAGATGTCAGCCCCAGAGGGAATATATCACAATGAGAGAGAAATAAATTAATTTACAAGGCAACACAACAAAACTTATTTTCTCCAGAGACTATATCTTCAGTGCAGATTTTATTTTAATAAACTTGTCTCATACAAGATTTCCCAGTACCACTTTCAATTCAACTTCAAATGTATAATAACATCAGAATACAAATGATAATTTACCTAACATATCTTGGAGATTCAGCTCAGACTCAAGACTCCTGATTAGTGTTCTCATTTGCAAAAGATGATGGGTCTGTATCTGACAAATTATGAGACAGAATGCTTATCTGCCTCTTGTGTGCCAGACCGAGGTTTTGTCTCTGTTTTGTCTCTTCTTGTGTTCCCTTTCTGTGCTTATTAAATCAACTTCTTATAGAACTCATGAGGCCTGAATGAATCATCAGAGCTAAATTTTGTAACATAACTAACTAGCTAACTAATGACTAAATAAATAATGGGAAGGAGACGGTTTCTGACAATGAAGCACTTGTTAGAAGGTGGCAAATAACAACAGCTTACCTACTGGGTCCATTTGTTAAAGAAATATCTCTTTAATACAGAGATTATTTTCTCTCAGGACACTGCCATAAATCCAACAGGTAGTATAATGTCTTATACCATTATCGATGATTCCGTAGTCATAAAATATGTTTGAGATAGTTTAACAGGCAAGAGGATATCTTCCTGTTAACAACACATCACATGTACTGTTTTGATAATACTCCCTAGTATTTAAGCCAAAAGAAATTGAGCTCAGGTATAAGCCACATGAATCTAGAAAGCTCAGACTTGGCCACTATAGGTAATTTAGGTTCCTTTATGAATAAAAACAATAAATTACCTTTTCATTCCTGTGGCTGTAATACATACTTAAGATTGCATCTTTTACATTCTGGAGGAGTAGCATTTGGTTTTTTGCACTTTACAATTAGCATAAGTCCTTTCTGATGATTTTAGCCCTTTTGTCTCTGTAACATCTTCCATAACTAATAGCTGCTAAAGCATTGACAGCAGGATCCCTGATTGAAAGAGAATTCTAAATAAGAGCATAAAATGAATATTTGTTTGGTTTTGCTGGATTGGTTTTATCATGTAACTGAAAGCATGCTACTGGAGGAGAGAAGAAAAAGAAGTGGGAAGGAAAGGAAAAGCAAAAGCACTTTGTGGGTAAGTATTCAAGTCACAAGGTTAAAGAAAACCCCAAAGATAACAGCATGGGCAAATCTATAAAACTAATAACTTGCTTGAAACGGTGATTTTAACCTAGATATATTTCATGCTAAATATGTTCACTCAATATTCTAATCCCTGAAGGCTAATAAAGAGGATTCATTAAGTTATCCACAGAGTCACCTACAGATGAATATGCAGAGAATGGAACTGACTACATTGGTGTGTTGTAATCCTATCTTCTCTAATGATCATCCTTGTTATAGTGATTATGGAATCAGAGAAAAGATATTACAGAATTATAAAGCACAATGCCTTAATTTCAACCAGTTAGAAATGCATATTGATATTTGAACTAATTGAATGTCCTATAAAATATTTTGGGTTTTTTGAGGGTTAATATTGTAACGGAATTACAGGATGTGAGCAGTAGAAACTCCTGACAATGCAGCTAGGAAGATGCCAAACAGTCTTTTTAGTCACCTGTGTTATTTAAACACATTTTACACAAGATTATTATGTACTGTAGTTTTTTTGGTGGTGACATTTTTTCAACCACAATAAAAACAGAAAAGAAGTCTAAGATCTCCTAGGGGCAGTGGCATTCCTATCAGATTCACTGTTATAACTGATATTCTTGTATTTGTTTACAAAGTGTTACCAGATAAATGTGCTTGGCAGGCTTTAGCTGTAGAAGAGACACCTTAGTTTCGCACCTATCTGTGTTCTTGTAGAATCACAGAATCATAGACTGGTTTGGGTTGGAAAGGACTTTAAAGATCATCAAGTTCTAACTGCCCTGCAATGGGCAGGGACACCTCTCACATGTCCTAATGGAGGACATGGAGGTAGTAAATGTTCCCATCAGAGGAATGATGGATGGAGCTGGGAGAAAGCGTTGTTTCCATCAGAGGAATTTAATCAGTGGGGCATAGAAAGTTGGTCCAATGCCACCACCATCACTTGCACTGATGTCAGACATATGGTAGACAGGGAATGGGTAACGTGATCAGTCACTGTGGTAAAATACCTGCTGCCCCTTTCTGCCTCAGAGAAGGAATTTACATCAGTTTTGCTTATGCAAGTAAATATTTGGAAGACACAGAGTTTGTTTTTCCTAGTTGTAATTCATTCTACAGAAATTCAACCTCATGCGTAAGTATCACTTCTACCATGCAGCAATAAGCTGAAGGATTTCAGCACCATTGAGACCTTGGCAGAAGAGTGGGCACAGTTCCTCAATACTTCTGCATCCCCCAGATCCCACAGCCTTATCATTCCCTTCAAGTGCTAACCTCCAAACATGATAGACTCTGACAGAGGTGATGGAGATCGCATGATGTACTGCATCCTGGGTCTCATTTGGGATATTAGGTTCATCAAAGTCTTACCTCCTTTTTCTAACTTTAAAATCTCAGAAGCTCAATGCTTTCCTTTTAGAAGCTGGCTTTAAAAATGGACATAGAATTACAACTAAAAAACAATCAAGCAAATTGAAAAATCCAGCAATAAATCCTGTTCTCTTGCTCTGTCAGTCTTGTTAATTGCCACTTTATTTAATACCTTCCTCTTCTGCTAAAGGTTATTAAGAAGGATGTTGAAACCAGACACACTTTCAAGTTGGTATTTTATTAGACAGAGATTGCACTGTGAGATTTCCATCTAGGCTCTCACACTAGGGACTCCCTCTGCTCACTGGTCCATAATGACTGACCTACATATCTCTGCTGACCAGGTTTTTGCTGGATGACTGCATTGCCAGGCGGAATTTGACTCCTCTCACTGTATTCATTTGTCACAGCAATTAAACTGATGTGTTGATTTATTGAGTTCAGACCTGGTGTGAAGTGTAGGAATGCACATGACTCATTCTTTTCTTTCTGACATTACACTACTTCTGCCCAAAATGCATTTGGCTGTCTTCATGTTGCTCTTAACTTGCCTAGAATTGCTTTTGGCATCTATAGACAAATAATGACCACGTCCCTTCATTTTGTAATTTCTTTTTCCTCTCACACTCATTTGCCTTTATTTTTATCAGCTTTATTTTGTTCATCAATACCACGTCTTCCCTTTACTGACTGATCTGGAATTTATTCCATCCTTTGACAGCCATTCACTTATGAAAATCTGAGGAAGATCTGAGGATGTATTGTAACCCTGTCTGGGGATCTGATTTGGAAATTAGTATACAGAATCCCAAAAGATAATCTAGCGCTGATGCATTTTCAATTAACTTCTCCAAAAAATGGATAACAGCTCTGTCCTTTAAAAGTTAAGAATTGCAAAAGTTTTCATCACAAAGGCTATGGCATATGCTCCTGGATATAAATGGGTAATTGCCAAATGCAGTGAGGAAACTGGGGACCAAGTTTCAAGAGATTCTTTGGGTGCAAATCATACAGTATGTGGATGTGGTGTGAAAACATATCTGGAGAAGTTTTGGAGAGCAAACCTCCCTTCACCCCTCCCTTCTTAGCGGCCTGAACTTTATTCATGATTTCGCTCCCTTCTTCCCCGCCATTGTGGCCAGGTAAGAGGCAGGGAATGGGAGAATGGGGGTTTTGGTGAGTTCCTCACAAGTTGTTTTCCTTCTTAGCTGGAAGGTGGAAGGCATTCCTTACACTCTTCCTCTGCTCCAGCATGGCGTTGCCCCCATGGGACACAGTCCTCCACAAACTTATCCAATAAGAGTCCTTTTCCAAGGGGCTTCAGCTCTTCACCAACTGCCCCAGCGTGGGACACTGCTATGGGGTGCAGTCATAAAATCATAGAATATCTCAGTCTTTCCAGCCCAGACTGCTCCAGCCCAGTCCTCCACAGAGTCACAAGCTCCCCCCCAGCAAATCTGCTCTGCCATGGATATCTCTCTCATCTCTGTCTCTCTCTCTCCATGGGCTGGAAGTGCTGTCAGAGGCTTGCTCCAACATGGGTCACAGCATCTTCTGTGTGTCTCCACCTGCTTCACCACTCTATTCTCCACGGGCTGCATGGCATCTGGGGCACCTCATCCTCCCCTCTTCACTGACCTTGGCGTCTGCAGAGTTTCCTACATCTTCTCACTCCCTTCTATGGTGGCAAAAAGCATCTGCTTGTGTTTTTTTACTTCTTAAGTGTGATTCACAGAGGTGCTGTGACCATTGCTGGTTGGCTTGGCCTTGGTCAACAATGACTCTGGCCTTGAGTCAGCTGGTGTTTACTCTCTTGGGCCTATAGAAAGCTTCTAGCTGCTTCTTGCAGAAGCCACCCCTGCAGCCCCCTCTTCTCCACCAGAACCTAACCACACAAAACTACAACAGGCTGATATACCCTGGGTAACTGAAGAGAAACAAGCATCCTTTCTTCATGCTTTACTATTTCAGGGACCACAGAAAACTGTGAGGTACTTTTTTTTTTTTTTTAATCTTAGCCCTGGAGGAGGCAGAGAACAGACCTGCTCCTTACGCTTCTGGGATAAAACCTACAGGGCTACAGTGTTCCCAAAGGATATACATACCGATGTCTCAGCTCCTTCATCAAATGAAGAAGTTGCAAGTCCATGCTTTCCCCTCCAGGAGAAAATCTTTAATGAAAAGTGGGATAGGAGAGAGAAATGCAGGGAAGAAAACTTGCCATATTCTGAAAAAGGCAAGTTGTCTCTCATTCTGGAGACACCCAAAGCAAGGGATTTCAGCCCTATGTTTAAAACACAGACTAGGGTCAAATAATGCATCTTTGCAATTATTCCTCACATTACGTTGGTACAATATCACAGAATTAACTAAACTCATTATATCAAGGTAACTTCTCAATTGCTTCAACTGCTGATGCTCGAGGTATATCAACAGCAAATTCACATTCTTCCTCTTGACTGACAGAAGACATGTCATAGTTGTATTAATTTCCCTTTTAAACTCTTCCCCTTGTGATGACCATAAACCTTGTCACAGTCTTAAAAAAAAAAAAAAGGAAAAAAAGTGACATTTAGAAAGGAATAAAATATATATGAATAATTGTCAGGAATCATCCCCTCCACAATAGCATATCCACAATGTCATTTCTTTCCAAAGAGAGACTCAGAGAAGCAGGATGAAAAGGATAGCAAGGAGGGGTTTCCTTGGCAACATGCACTTGAAAGGATTCAGAACTTCACCATTTTTCCTAAGACTCGAATTTTGATTGTTTTTTTGTTTGTTTGTTTGTTCTTTTTTCCTCCTCAGACAGTCCTGTGTGAAGGGGAGGCAGGAATATGAATCAATCCACTGAACCTGATCACTCCCAGCTGCCAGACCTGGCTGCGTACATCAGACACATGGTTTGGACTGTGGTAGGACTCTGCAACTGCTCCTTCTTATGATGCACTGTGGTAGGACTCTGCAACTGCTCCTTCTTATGATGCACTGCTCCACCTCTTGAGTGACAAGCAAACTCTCCTAGATGTGTTCAGAATCAGAGCTTGTGGTTGGTTAGTCCTGTTGGGATTAATTGACTCACCCTCTGAGTATTTTTTCATGTTTTTCTTTTCTTTCCCTTAAGGCTAAGCCAAGAAAATTACATCCAATAAGAAACCTACATGATTAAAAGATTTTAAGACTCAGGTTCATTCCATGCCTAAATGAGAAGTGGCCATCAGAGTGGAATCACTGTGCATTCCTGTTCAGTTGAGAAACATTCAGAGTAAAGCAGACCTTTGTTGACCTGTTTTGCCTTCTTCAGGCACAGTCCACATATGTTCATTCAGGGTTGCTAGAATGACTATGCTTCTGTATTGTGTATTTCACTGTGCATCCATAGTCCTTATAGACTACTTATTTGCATGAAACCAGATCGAAGTACAGAAGAGTGAAAGCTTACAACAGTTTACAATTAGTCCTGCAGTTATGATTCTGTTTTCTTTCTATTAATTCCTCAAATTTTCCAAAGCAAACAAATATTATTTTAGACTTCAACTCTGTTCAGGTCTCTCCAGATTTACGCCAGTGAGCTGATATGAATAAGGCTAATTAAACCTACAGACATGCAGGATGAACTTTTGGTCCCACTGAAATCAATAGGAAATTGCCATCCAGTTGAGTAGAGCAGTTGTCATTCATAGATTTAGTAGGCATGTCTTAAACAAGGAGTCAAGTCAAAATAGTCTGTATTCACGTTAGTCTGATATGAATGAGGAAGGCCACAGTAATGAACTTTTCTTTTTCCCTTGCTAATGTTCCAGTAACTGAAGTGTGTTCTTAACTCTGCATCCATTTTCAGTACAAATTGTTGTAAGTAGTTTGATAGGACAACTTATGTTCTGGGCATGCCAAATGAGCTATAAGGAGGCAATTGAGGACTGATCACTCTTTCCTCTATTTAGATTATGGATTGTGTAGGGGTTTTGAAATTGTGTTCCCTGGGTTCTTGCCTACTATGGACTAATCTAACAAACTTGCAAACAGCCAGTTGGTGTGTGAAGGAGCATTGTGTGTAGATGCAAACACAGTTAGAGGCAATCATAGAATCATAGAAAGCATTAGGTTGGAAGGACCTTTAGAGGTCATCTACTCCACCCTACTTGGAAAAAACAGAGACATGCTCACTAGATGAGGTTGCTCAGAGCCCCATCAAGCCTGACCTTGAAAATCTCCAGGGATGGGGCATTCACTACCTCTCTGGGCAACCAGTGCCAGTGACATACCACTCTCACAGTGAATATTTTTTTTTCCTAATATCCTACATGAATCTACCCTTTTCTGTTTAAAATCATTATCCCTCATCCTAATGCTACATGCCCTTGTAAACAGTTCTTCCACAGCTTTCTTATAGGCACATTTCAGGTTCTGGAAGGCTGCTATAAGGTCCCCCAGGAGCCTTCTCCAGGATGAAGAAGCCCAACTCTCTCAGCCTATATTTATAGGAGAGGTGCTTCAGCCCTCTGATCATTTTTGTGGCCATCCTCTGGACATGTTCCAGAAGGTTCATGTCCTTCTTGTGTTGAGGACCCCAAAGCTGGACTCAGTATTCCAGGTAAGATCTCACCAGAGCAGAGTAGAGGGGCAGAATCACCTCTCTCAATCTGCTGGCCACACTTCTTTTGACGCAGCTCAGGATACTGTTGACCTTCTGGGCTGCAGGTGCATATTCGTGGCTCATGTCCAGCTTCTCATCCATGAGTACTCCTAAGTCCTTTTCCTCAAGGCTGCTTTCTAGCATATAATCTCCTAACCTGTATGGATAACGGGGATTGTCCTGAGCCAGGTGCAGGACCCTGCACTTGGCTTTGTTGAGCCTTGTGAGATTCACCTGGGCCCACTTTTTCAGCCTGTCCAGGTCCCTCTGGATGGCATCCTGTCCATCTGGCACATTAACCTCAACACTCAGTTTGATGTCATCAGCAAACTTACTGAGAGTGCACTCAACACCACTGTCAGTATCAGTAATAAAGATATTAAATGACACCGGTCCCAACACAGACCCTCAAGGAACTCTGCTTGTCATGGTCTTTCATCTGAACTTAGAGCCATTGAACACTACCCTCTGCATGCAATCATCCAGCCAATTCCGTTTTCACTGAACAGTCCACCCATCAAATCCATATCTCTCCAACTTAGAGAGAAGTATGTTGTGGGGGACCATGTCAAAGGCCTTTCAGATATCCAGATAGGTGACATCTGTAGCTCTTCCCTTGTCCATTGATGCAGTTACTCCATTGTAGAAAGCCACTAGATTGGTCAGTGTTTTGCTATTAGAGAAAAAAGTTACCTGGATATGATCAAAGGTAATTTTTGGATAATGGGCTTTCATTTATTTAAAAAAAGATATAAATTCTATAGAAATAAATATATATATCACACATAAAGGGTCAAGGACAGGAAGCTTTAAGAAGGTAGGCAAGCTGAATGAAGGTCAATATCAGAGACATGGGGGGAAAATCCGTGACCTTTACTATTCAGGAAATCAGGTTGATAGATCTGAGTCATAGATGACCCTGTGAAAACAGGAGGGGAAGTATGAACTTTCAATGAAGACCATATTTGGACATAGAACAAGACAACCTGTTTACTTTTACTGAGGTTTGATCTCTCTGAATTTAATATCTGGGGTATCATATAAATCAATATGAAGCTTATACACCCCTTTTGCTTATTTGGAAAAAGCTTACTTGGTCTTTGGAAGTACTTAGAGTATTTTGGTGGTTGTGTATTTTCATAACAGCTCTTTCACACATTAATTTATTTTTCTAATAATAAATTTGAACAATATCCAGAAATATGTTTTAATACATTTGCAATTCCCAATAGAATAAGGCAAATTTCATTTTTACATCTGAGGACAAATCAGCGACTCTTTCATCTAGATGCATTAAAAACATGCAAATAACACCACACTGGGAACCTTGCAAATTCTCAACTTCTTATTTGTTGAAACATAATTGCATGTTTGCAAATTACAGCAGACTTTTCTAATTAATTTTGTATCATGTGAATAACATTGGTTTGTAACAACCTGCTATATTAGTAAAATCATTGCCAAGAAAACATAGCAGTCTGGAGTCACATTTAGTTTGAAGGGAAATGAATAGCAGCCAGAGCAGAGACTAGCCTTTTGTTTCACTCATGAGAGGTAATTACCAACTCCAAAATATGAAGATAAAAGCCTTTCAATAAACTGACACCTTCTGCACATTAAGTCCCCAGAATGTTTTTTAATTCTGTCAGACACAAAGGAGATGTACAAATAAAAACATGATTTCAAGTCAAGCCAACCAAAGCAATATTATCTGGCAAAAAGGTGGTTGTTGACGGATTTCCTTCTGTGCCTAAGCAGTTGGCTTATGGAACAGTGCAAGGTCCCGTAGTAAGATGTGTGAAATTATCTGAGGTCACTCTGGATACTTAGGTCTTTCTACAATGCAACCTGTGGTTTTTGCAGTCAGGGGACCGTTTGGATATGAGCTGGCAGATACAACACAGAATTTATGGGAAATCCATAAATCACAGCAGCTAGACGCCAGGCAGGATCTCTCAGAGGGCATTAAATGCCTGTATTTAGGTAACTGAATCCTTCCCTTGATCTCTAAGAGTCCATAGTACATGGTCTTTATTCAGCTTGAGATCAAGCAGCTTACAAATCCCATCTGTTTTTACAAGGAAAATCTTGTTATGAGCATCTGATTGGCAGAGCTAATTTCAGTATAATTAATGTATTAACTTTCTAAGTGAAAATACTACAGTTCTTCTTAGGCCTGGCATACCACTGTAGAGTTATCGTTAATAATGAACTTAAGACAGATTTAGACAAACTCTAGTTTTTGCCCTCTTTTGTTTTTTGTTTTTACACTCAACCTTCCAGTGTCTTTCTAACTGAGGCCAATGTTGTTCTTCCCAAGAGGGAATAGATTTTGATATGTTACCAATTACTCAGATTCTTCACCCACCTTCACATGATGCTTACAGAAAGGAAAATTATCTTGCTCTAGAGATCTTTCTGGCTGTATTTTGAAATGTTTTCTTAACACAATCTGCTTTTTTTCATTGACCAGCTAAAGTTTGAACCTATATCATCACCTCTCCCCTCTTCAATTAACACAAAGACCTGATGCTTTTTACACAAAAACTACTCAGGTTTGCTAGACCTTTCCATACACAGCATTCACAGAGCTAAGCTGAAATGATTTAAGATAAATTGAGTTAGGCAATAGTCACCTAACAGACAGAGAGCTGTTATTGTAGCTAAAATGAGATGAAATCAGTTCAGGCAGAGCATAGCCTGGGCTAATCCTGATGCCATCTTTCTGAGTTCTTCAGTTATTTTTTCACAATATCGTCACCTAGGTGGAATAGTTGGAGCTGTCATACATTGCCATAACCTGGCTATCTGGTAGCTGGATGTGCTTTGAAGGTGCCTCTAAGACATGGATTTATCCAAGGGTTACTCTTCTGAAAATGCCTACTGGGGTCTTTTTAAAGATCTCTGAAAGTCAAGGAATACATAGAATGGACATTTTGGTCCAGAAGATACTTTCAGTTAAGACATAGCCAGGGAGTCTTATCTCAATTTTGCCATGGACCTGAAGGTTTGCCCTACATATTGTACTGATTTTGGCTGGGATAGAGTTACTTTTCTTCATATTAGCTGGTATGGGGCTATGTTTTGTATTTGTGCTGAATGCAGCAATGATAATGCAGAGATGTTTTGTCATTGCTGATCAGTGCTTACACAGAGCCAAAAGCTTTTCTGCATCTCACACTAGGCTGGGGGTGCTCAAGGAGTTGAGAGGGAACACAGCTGGGACAGCTAGCCGCGGCTGATCAAAGGGTATTACACACCAGATGGTGTCACACTCCGCATAAAAACGCTGGGGCAAGAGAAATGAAGGGCGAGACATTTGGAGTGGTGGTATTTGTCTTCCCAAGTCAACACTACAAGTGGTGAAGCTATGCTTTTCCGGAGATGGCTGAACTGCCTGCCTATGAGAAGTGGGGAGTAAATTCCTTGTTTTGGTTTCCTGGGTACTTAGTAACCAGTTGAAGTTAAACAATGCCAGTCGTTTGATTCTCTTTGTATTTCACACTCAACTTGTAAGGATCATCTGGCTCAGAGTTCTCCAAAAGAGGTTTCCACAATGTCTAGCCCATCAGGCGACTCATGAGAGGTTGTAAAGCAACTCAGCCTTGGATTGCCTTGAGGGCCCATCTCAGCAGAGACATCCCATGGGGAGCTGTGTAGATAGCTCTATCCTGAGTAGTCCTGAAAAAGGAGACTAAAGGGGCAGCGCTGCATAATTCAACGAACTGAAACCTGAGTTGAGCCTTGAATTCCTTCAACAAACAATATGACCTGAGTTCCAATCAAGCAACTATTCAGCTGTCTAGCAGTAGGATAAAGGCAAGCCATAGGGTCTCCATTTGGATTCAATGTGGTCCCCATTTGGCTTCAATGGGCCCAGACAATGCAACAGATAGGGCATAAGATAAGGGGGAACACTGCTAATGACAAATAGGGAAGGTGACATTGTCCATCACGGTACAGTCCCGCCCACTGACACATACATCAGACATAAAATCAAATAAAATCCCTTGGATTTAGTCTGAGATGGGGGAGTTACTTCTCCAACTCTGCGAGGAGGCTCTTTCCCCTTGGCCAGGATGCTGGCTAAGGGAACGTACTGAGAACTCTTACCAGAGAGATGGGTAAGTGAATATTTAATATGCTTTAAGTTTGTAGTCTTGGGTGATGAACTAACACACGTGTCATATTTAGTGCGCTTATGATAGTGCATTGTATCCATGAAACCTGCAGTAGTGACGTAATGAATCCGCACGTGGGTTTAAATTAAATTATTATTGCTATTGCTATTGCTATCGCTATCGCTATTATTATTATTATTATTAAAAAACTGCACTCGAGTGTCTTTCACACTTGTATCAACAATTAAATTGAGGACTGGCCTGCATTCCCAATATAATGCAGCATTATCCTGCTTGGACATTAGGAAGATCAATAAAATCACTGCCCTGACTATTCTAGCTAACAATTTTTCTCCTCAGAAATGCGAATTTATTTAACTCAAGATTTTTCTGAAAGTAAATCCTTGGGGTTTTCTTCTCTCTCGTGTCTCCAGAATGAAATCTTATAGAGCAAATGTTCGTTGCAAACCTTTATGGCTGATTTCCCACCCTCAATAGGAGTTTTTCAATTATTTAAAAATTTTTTTTCTTTAATAGTAGCGCATAGCTGTGTGCACATGAGATGCAGGAAAAAAGCCTCCAGTTTTCCCTATGGAAAGCAGATGAGAGAGAATGACTTGCACATGACCAATGTTAGTCATGTTATTTGATGTACTTCTGGCAGGCATCCAAATATTTCAGTGATGATGGCGAAATAATAACATAAAGTGCACAATAATATGGATTATTACAACCAACACCTCCCTTGTCCATCTCATTTTTTTGATCAGTAGCATATCAGTATGAAGGCTAATTGCAGTGCAGATATTAATTGCAAAGAGGAGCTGTTGTGGCACACTTTATGAAGAAATCTAGAATTAAAAAACCACAAACAACCCTACTGCCTTTTAAATCTATTTGTTTGGCACAGAAACTTGGTTGTATTCCGATTGTATAGAATCTGATTCACAGTGTAAATAATCACAACTTCATTGAAGAGTGCTGAGTAACCCTCAGGAAACATGTTTGTGTAAACTGAGTAACCGTAATGAATTCAACAGAACCTGTGATGATTTAAACCAGCTGAGAATATGGCCCATATTATTCTGTTCATGTCCTATTGCTAACAAACATCTCGAGAAACAATGGCTGCCCATGTCACAGTTCTGCAGAACCACATGAGCAGAACCATATGCAAAAAAAGCCCCAAAGAACAGTGGAAAAAGGATACTCAATGCTGCTTGTATTTTGAGTTTTTTCTTTTGCATTCTGGGGATTTTTTGCATTCAGGATTAACATTCTCAGTTTTAATATGTTTGCTTACATGAAATGCAGATTGTAATTAAATGTCAGGCTGCTTAATTGTGCCTTCATTTGTATAAATTAGAATGTTGCTATAGAAAAAGAGAGGAAATAAAACACCTTTCATTTTCTTCTCAGTATTATATCTGAATTAATAGTTAAATAAAAGGAGAAAAAGTATTTTTTTGCGGGAGTCGGTGTTAATTAGTATTTCACAGTCTGAAAAGGATATGTTGCCACAGAGCATGTATCACCTGATACACAAAGACAAAATGCTTCAATAAAATGTTTGTCTGCCTAGGGAGTGAGGAATTGAGCACTGGCTCAGCAAAACAGAATTCAAAGACTTTGCCTCACCCTTCTTGTTCTGGGTAATTGTTCGGAGCCAGACCTGAGAAGGAAACTGGGCTTTAAAAGTGCGATTTGAGTAGAATTAAGACATCTGTAATCCAAAAGGACTAATACAGAAAATTGTTTTACTTGGACATAAGGCATCTGAATTGATGGAATTAAGTTCATACTAAATCTTATCAGGTTTCAGAAACCAAACAGTCATAATTTATCATAAGCACCCTTAGACCTTGAGGAATACACTACAGATTCAATTAAAGTTGTGAATAACAGGCTGCTGGGACCAGAGTGTCCTCCCAGAAGGAGGCCTGCCTATGAGCATTGCTCTCCTCAAAGGGCAGAATTATGTCAAACTCTTTGCTAGGGACAGAGGTCAGGGAAAGGAAGGTTGCTCTGTGTTTCCTCCTTTAAAATTTTGCCAGTGGGAAATGATGAATTATTCCTGGACAAAGGGCAGGGAGAGAGAATTTAGGACTATATAGAACTTTGTAGTCAAGGGACTATGTTGCTTTTACTGGTGCTGGCTGTTGCTTTTCCTTATGCTTTCTTATTTTATGATGAAAAGATAGTTGTATAAAGTACATGAGCAGTCTTGGCAGCCAGGACCAGACTATGACCCACAGGGCAATGGATCATTGTAAAAATATTAAATGGTTTTGCAGATCTGCTAAGGGATGGGTGGGAGTGATGCTTCCAATCTGTGTGCAGTGACCTACACCAAGATGGTTAGGGGTTTTCCCCAGAAGATTGAGCATATCACAGAATCACAGAATTGTAGAGGTTGGAAGGGACCTCAAGAGATCATCCGGTCCAACCCCCCTGCCAAAGCAGCTCCCTAGCTCATACTGCACAGATAGGCGTCCAGATGGGTCGTGAATATCTCCAGGGAAGGAGACTCCACCACCTGTCTGGGCAGCCTGTCCCAGGGCTCTGTCACCCTCACTGGGAAAAAGCTTTTCTGCATGTTGGTGCGGAACTTCCTGTGTTCTAACCTGCAGCAATTGCCCCTTGTCCTGTCTCCACTAACCACTGAAAAGGGAGGGGCTGGCTAATTCCCCCTGCATCCCATGCTTAAGATAATTATAAACACTAATTAGGTCTCCCCTTAGTCTTCTTTTCTCTAGACTGAATAGTCCCAGCTTATTCAGCCTCTCCTCATAGGGGAGACGCTCCAGGCCCTTAATCATCTTCGTAGCCCTTCTCTGGACTCTCTCCAGGAGATCCCTGTCCTTTTTACACCAGGGAGCCCAGAACTGGACACAATACTCCAGGTGGGGCCTGACCAGGGTAGAGTAGAAGGGGAGGATCACTTCCTTCGACCTGCTGGCCACACTCCACCTGATGCATCCCAGGATCCCATTGGCTCTCTTAGCCACCAGGGCACACTGCTGGCTCACAGCCAACCTGTCATCCACCAGGACCCCCAGGTCCTTCTCCATAGAGCTCTTCTCTCTCTCTCTTTATCTGGGTAAAAATTTTACTGATAAACAAACCCCAAAATAATTATTTAAATTGTTAGGCAAAATAGAAATATTCACACAATAATCACCGAGCCTTACTTGAGACTTCTTTTAATTATCCTTTTGTTGCTGTCACTGTGACAATCCTGGATAGTCTGTCTATCCTCATAAATCACCAGTTGCTTATTAAACCAACCTGCAGGTTATCTGAGAACCAACTGCCAGCAAAACAGGAATTTTGAGGTCTTCAGCAGATTGTTGCTTCCTTGCAGTGGGACAAGAAAGTAGTTTGTGTTCATATTAGCCATGACATAAGGTGCTACTGACAGGTGAGATTGGTTGTAAAGTAAGCATCAAGCTAGGAGGACAGAAGGGCCTCACAGCAGTAAGGCACGACTGGATCATGGTTTCTGCAAAAAGCAGCAAGCAGATGTTTCCCTGTGCTGCTGGGATTGTCCTATGAATAAGATGTTGCTGGGACAGAGATTTTGCTGCTAAAAAGGACGCACATGCAGAGAAGTGCAGGAAGTGCTAAGTCTGTTTTCTCTAGGGTTTCCTTGCCTTAGCTTGTTATACCGAAAACTAATGGACCCGCTTAGCCAAGAAATCTCCATGCAGAGAGACAGTTATTTTAGATGTAAAGTAGACAAGGACTACATCTTGAAATATTCCTTTCTTCAAATGTTCCTTTCTTCAAATGTTTTTTTTGTGTTATCGCTGACCTGGTTTATCTGTAACAAGGCAGGGCCTATTCTGCATCGTACAGAACAATCATTTCTCTAAGCTCACATATGCAGTGGCTGCAGTAAGTGTATGTGCCTTGGGGTGTGTCTCAGCACTAACGCCTAACTGTAGAGAATGGCCTACATCCACAGCATCATGTTCCCTTCCCCTGTGGACGGGTGGCTACACAAGAAACAAGTCACGGATGGGCCATAGGCTGTACTACATTTTGTATTATGCATGGGAATTCTATGGGAATGTACCAGATGGACTGTGTACAAGCTATGCCAAGGAGTGTCACTGTTCCTAGGGACATCTTTTGGCTCAATTTATTTCAGTGGGAAAGATATGGCTTGAATACTGAGCCGGTGTTCTGTTTCCAGCAGCACAAAACAGAAAAAGTTGTTATTCACACAGTGGTTATTCGGGTTAAAAAGAAGAAACACAGGGACTGATTAGTCTTGAGCTTTAAATTAAAATAATTTTCCTGGGTTTGAGGTGGGGGATATTGTCAAAGACTTTTTTAGTTGTGCCATTACATTTGAATTCGACTAGTTAACTATTTAACATTTGTTTAAAAATCAATGAAAAAAGGAAATAAGGCGCCTTTCCTTTTATTTGTTTTGTATCACAGTAAGAAGAACTAAAAGCTTAATCAAATCCTTGCTAAATTTTGAGTTCTGAGAAAACCTTAGAAGGGGAACTACAAGGGTTGGCAAGGGGGTGGGGAGAAGGAAATGCAGTTCTACAACCCCTGTAATTAACTGTTTCCTAAAGCATATACTCAGTGAGTAGCTGTAAGTCTGGGACTCAGGAACCAGGGGATTCATCTCCATTTTGCACACAATGGTACTGTGTTGCTGGGCAGGTAACCCCACACAGGTGTCCATGACTACAGCTTGGTTTGAAGTGTGCTGCTGCAGGGATGCTTTTGACACAGCACTCCATATCCCACTTGTTCTTTAGGATAAGCCATAGACTCATCCTACTTCTGGAGATGTTATTTCATTTCTCCAGGTCTCTAATTTTCCACCTTTTAATGTCTTTTTAATTTTCTTTTTAATACATGCTATCTTTTCTAAAATAATTTGTGCATTACTGATGTAATCCACTCTTTTGCTGTTGCAGTTCCTATTATTAAGCAATATATTGTTATCAGGAGGCTGATTGAATTATACATTTAATAACCTATTATGATTATTCATATAATGGCTATATTCCAAGACTTTAATCAAAGGAATGATTCCATAGTGCAAGATGTTGTACGAGCCATAGATTTTTCCCTCTTTAGGAAGGTCAGCAAAATAAGGTTTTAGCAGTAAAAACATTCTCTGAAATGCATTTGTTGTGTTTTTTCTTTTTTTTTTTTCTTTCTTCATTTTTAACAAGGAAAAATCACTGTGACAATAGCAAGAGTTACAATTGAACAAGGTCCAGGATCAAGCAGACTTGTGGATGGCAGTTTCAGCTGCTGGTCAAATTTATCTTTGATCCATCAGTTAAAGCATTCCTAATCAAACTGTTCAGAGTCTTTTTAAGCCTGTTTCACTCATCACTATTCATGAAGGTGAAATAATTTCACGTGCAAAATTAGAATGACCTACTTGATAAGCCTGCGATAAAAATGTAGCTGACTACAGCAGAGAGGCAGCACTTACACCTGAGAGATAAGTCAGACTGAATGAATGAGTCACTTCTTTTCCACTGGCTTGGAAGGTCAAAGAGGAAGAATTTGGGTGTGCTACACAATGGGTGTATGCTTTCTTGTCTTGAACTTTAATACAAGAATGCTAAGAAAATTTATCAATTCGGAGGAAATAGGTTTTTTCTTATTTATGATAGAAATTTATTTAATATTTAGGATCAGATTATGAGCATTTTTTCAAATGTCTTTACTGATGAAACAACAGAATTTGATGTGGTTTTAAAAACATTTAACATGTACATTGAAATAAATCTGTAGGGCTTGCATTTCTTCCTTTTTTTTGAGAATTATAACTGTCATATATATGTTAACAAATACACATACATGATGTTTCAGATTGGACAAAATGTTACAGCTGGTCAGAATTATTTCCTTAATAATCCCTTGTCAAGTTTGGGATTTTTTGTTGCTTGTCTTGTTTTTTAATAAAAATTAAAAATATTTCAAGGGAATATCTAGTTTTCTATTCACTTCTGTGAGTCTAGGGCTTGCTTTGTTTGCTGTTTTTAAGGGGGTCAATATGCATTCAAGGAAACATTAAAAATGAGAAGCATCTTTTCTTAATGAAATAGCTTCTCAAATGATTAACATTTATTTTACCAGCTTTGTAAATGCCCATTTCTCATAGCATGTATTATGTTATGTGTATTCTAATGCCCATTTCCCCAAGCATATTTAATCTTACTTTGCCAATACTCTGAGGCAACCAAAAGCCATGTAGCCATGGCAAAAGAAAGCAGATTATCTCAGACACATGTCCTTTCCTGCATACCAAAGATCCTTTGAAGTTGTTTGTGTACTAAGATTTATTGACTGAGGCTTAACACATTACCATCTTGATAACATATTTAAATGATACCTGGATCCAAATTAGCCCTTGTCATGCAGTAAACTTTAAAACTGAATTCTAGTTTATTCAGTCATATTTTGAATCCGTCATGGACTTAAAACTTGATTCCTGATCTCTGAATTGCTATTCTAAATCCTTAAACACAAGACAAGCTTTACACAAGTTGACCTTGCCAACAAAACACATTCAAAGTCTTAAAAAGAACCCAACTATGACTATCAGATGATGTAAGGATTTCACAGTCTTTAGTTGTATGCCTTCCTCTTTTCAACTTGTTTCCCAAAAATGGATGTGACTTTTCTATTGAAGCCATTTTAAATTATATTATAATACTGATTTATTTTTTCCAATTGTTACTTGCAGTATGGTCTGGTAATGGAATAGTACCATTATTAGAGAAATGAGAAACTAAACAGAGATGAAATAAAAAAAAATATAAATTATCAAATATAGCCTTTAAAATTAATATTTTTCAAATTTTACTGCCAGAGATTCCAAAGACCAATGTCCTGTAGTCTTTTTTGGGAGTTGCATTTAGTCACAAGTGGGAAGTGGTTCTGCCTTTTTGAGCTGATATTCACCTTTTCCTTATCAGTCAGAAACTGAAGAGAGTTTCACCTGTGGACTCCATTTGAGTTTTAAAAACCTCTTTTAACTCCTGGAATATTTGTGTTTCTCATAACCAATTATCTCAGATGTGTAACCTTATCAAAAGCCTTTTGAAACTCCAAGTTGATGGCAACCCCTGTGGTTTGCACATCTCACCATAGCAGGAATAACTTCAGAAATGTGTTATCTGTTTCTCTGCTCTGCAAATTCCATCCTGATGTGCCTGGAAATATGATCACTATCACCAATAGCTTTTTATCTCCCTCTATTATAAAAGAAATAAACAAAGCACTTTGAGCTTAAAAAAAAAGTGCCAATTTCTTACCCTGGTCTCTGCCTCCCCACTAGCTTCTATATTGGTCTGAAATTGTTGGAGTTAGTTTCATCTTCTGTCCATTGCAAATGTTTCAGGAATATCACCTGTGGTTATTTATACAAATAAAAATCAAAGCCTGCAGTATAACTGTGATAAGTGAGAATAAAGTGTAAAAATGCAAAATGTTTCACTGGACATAAAGAATAAAAGAAGAAACAAATATTGGACAGCTAGCTAAGCATTTAGATTTGAGTTGATTTTTTAAATATCCTCTCTAACAATTATAGTGGTCATATTTCAGTCTGAGCAATATTTCCCTTTCTATTCTACAGGGTTAATTCACCATGTAACATTTCATTTCTTCTTTCAGTCACTAGCCCATAGACTTCTGTCCTCACATCCACCTAACCATCTTTGTACCTTACTGTTTCCCTTTTCTGCTGTTATTTCACCATAAATTCACAGTGACATTGACTATTCCAAATTTTTAGTTTCCCTCAAACTGTTCCTTTCCTACTTTTGGGTATTTGATTTGTTGCCATCTTCAAGTAAAGGAGAATGAAATACTGTATTGGTATAGTATTTACCCTACACTTCTGATCGGTAAAAGGGACATGAAAACATTTAGCTTCCCCCCTTGCCCTTTCTTTGTGACCTAGCTGAGGGCTTGGAAGAGCACTTCAGTTTGAGTATCTTTTTTTGAAGGGTATTAGCCCATAATATATATTTGGGCTGGATTTAACTGTGAGTCCTAGTCACACCAGAAGTTCTTGGACACACATAGCATGTCTTTCTCATACACTTATGATTTACGTATGTTTGGGATAAGAAAGAATTTTCCCTGTAAAATTTTAAGGGACTTGAAACATTGTTAGTGGCCTGGAATATTGTTTTCCCTCTTACAACACTATAGTGTAATTTGTATAGAGGGCACCAAATTGGACAGATCAGATATAGCTCGGCAATCACTGACAGCATGAAGCTTAACAAGGACAAGTGACAGATTCTATACCTGGGAAGAGACAATCCTGGCTACACAAACATGCTGGGGGATCAGACACTGGAGGCCAGCCATGCTGAGAGGGATCTGAGGCTCTTGGTCGACAGCAAGTTAAATATGAACCAGTAGTGTAGACCACGCAGCCAGGAGAGGGGGGCCAACTGTATTCTGGGGTGCATCAAGCACGGCATTGCCAGCCAGTCTAGGGAGGTGATTGTCCTGCTCTACACTGCACTGGTACAGCTTCATTGTGAGTCCTGGGTGCAGCTTTGGGTGCCACAGTACAAGAGGGACATAAAAATATTGGAGAGTGTCCAGAGGAGGACAATGAGGATAGTGAAGGGTCTGGGGAGGGGGAAGTCTTATGAGAAGAGAAAGATGGCTGGAAAATGGGCTGGAAAGATGGGCCCGGGTGAATCTAATGAGGTTCAACACTGCCAAGTGTAAGGTGTTGCACTTGGGCCGGAAGAATCCCGGACATAGATACAGACTGGGAGAAGAGCTTCTTGAGAGTAGCCCTGCTGAGAAGGACCCGGGTGTCATAGTGGATGAGAAACTTAACATGAGCCAGCAGTGTGCTCTTGAAGCTCGCAAGGGTAATGGTATCCTGGGCTCCATCAGAAGAGGGGTGGCCAGCAGGGACAGGGAGGTGATTGTCCCTCTCTACTCTGCCCTCCTGAGGCCCCACCTGGAGTCCTGTGTCCAGATCTGAGGCCCCCAATACAAGAAAGATGTAGAACTGTTGGAGAGGGTTCAGAGGAGGGCCACAAAGATGGTTAGAGGGCTGGAGCACGTGCCCTACAAAGAGAGGCTGAGGGAGCTGGGCTTGTTCAGCCTGGAGAAGAGAAGTCTGCGGGGGGACCTCATTGCAGCCTTCCAGTCCCTGAAGGGAGCATACAAACAGGAGGGGAATCAACTTTTTAAAAGGGCAGATAATGGCAGGACAAGGGGGAATGGTTTAAAGCTAAAGGAGGGAAGGTTTCGACTGGATATTAGGGGGAAGCTTTTTACAGAAAGAGTGGAGAGGTCCTGGAACAGTCTGCCCAGAGAAGTAGTGGATACCCCATCCCTGGAAGTGTTCAAGACCAGGTTGGCTGGGGCCCTGGGCAACCTTGTGTAGATCCAGGCCTGAGGTTGGTGTCCCTGCCTGTGGCAGGGGGTTGGAGCTCTATGATCCTTGGGGTCCCTTCCAACCCTTGCCATTCTATGATTCTATAAGAGGCTGAAGTCCTTTGACCTGTTCAGCCTGGAGAAAAGGAGGCTGAGGGGAGAACTCATTGTAGTCTGTGGCTTCTTGACGAGGGGGAGCAAAGGGGCAGGTACTGATCTCTCTTTGGTGTGACCAGTGATAACACTGGAGGGAACAGCATGAAGCTGAGACAGGGGAGGTTTTGGTTGGATATTAGGAAGAGGTTCTTTACTGAGAGGGTGATTGTGTACTGGACCAGGCTCCCAGGGAAGTAGTCCCAGGCACTGAGCTTGACTGAGTTCAAGAATTATCAGTCCCATGCTCTGACTTGTCCGGTCCTGTGTGGAGCCAGGAGTTGGACTCTGATCCTATGTGTCCCTTCCAACTCAGTATATGCTGTGATTCTGATTTGATTTTGTCCTTTTCCATAATGGTACGAGGAAGCTATTCTTGCCATATGTAAAATGAAGATATTTGTGGGGATTTCCTATCAGACATGTAGTACGTAATTGCCAATGACCCTAAACCATACAGCAGTCCTGAGTTCAGCTAGTTATTAACTGTTTATTCTGCTAATCAGTATATAGGCTGTGAATAGTATGAGTTTAAAAATGTTTACCCTCTTCATAATAGAGAAACCTAAGGTCTCCTAGGTGTATCAAAATGCTCTTGGTAGATTCTGATTGCTTCCCAGGTCCCTCTAACTTACACCAGAGAGAGCAGCTGTATTTGCAGAATTTCAGGACTGTAACATCTACTGTGTCACAGAACTTGTGTTAGAAAGCCCCCTTGAAAATGGAATCAGTTGCACTGGTAGATCAGAAACCTCAGTCATAGAGCATATTAAAATTGCATTTCTCTTTATCTAAGTAATTATTTAGGCCACTGATTTAATGTCCAGAAATCTTAGTTCCAATGTGTTCCTGGTTGGAAATATACAAGTAGCATTTTTGGTAATGCAAAAGGAACTTCCTTCCCACTAATGTGGAATGAGTTCTAGCTTTTATCAGAGACTTCCTCAGGATGAATTTGCCCCTTCATAGTACCAGTCTTGGAGAGAATCAACTAAAATGCCAGGAACTAAACAAACAAAAACAAACAAAAAAAAAGGTGAGAATTTTGCCAACAAATTTGCTGGAGCCTTTATTTCGTCTACCCACACATTTGCCATGCTATGAGTTGCATGAAAATCTTCTAACTCCCTCATTACCCCTCCAATTTAAATGTTTTGAAAGATCCAGTTCATCAACCTAAAATGCAATCAGCTCAGCTAGCTAAGTGAACACAACAGAGAAATCTATACTGGTTGCCATGCAAGGAAGAAACACTGAGATTGATTCATTAGAGTCTGTCTTTCATTTGCTAACCTGCTCAATCAGAAAGCACATCCTGTTGAAAATTTAAAGGACTTCCTGATAACTTAATAAAAATATGGAAGTGGTTCCTCCTTGTCAGCAGATTTAACACTGTAGTTTTCTGTTTGCTTCAAGTTCCCTGGGCATAAACCACCCCTTTATGTGGGATGCTGGAAGCGGAGGGTCTTGAGACATGAAATCATTTATACCTTATCAGCAATAATTTGTAAGAATGCTTTCTCCCAGGGGAAAAAAAAGCAAATAAAAAAATAATACACACACACACACCCATGCCCACCCCCCCCACCCCCAAAAACGCGCAAACCACAAGCAAAGGCAAACAAACCAACTACATTAATTCTACCACAGTATATTTAGCATGAATGGGCAACAAAGGCACAGCCTGGGGGATACCATGCATCATAATCTATCATGACCAAGATAATTTATATCCAGATTTCCTGCGCTGCAGGAGATCAGACTAAAGAGATAAATCTCAAGTGAACAAAGGACTTTTGTTGTTCCTTCTACCTTTAGTAAAAGTCTGAGAAATTATTTACAAACCTCAGACTTTTCTCTAGAGCTCTAGGCATTTACCTAACTGTATAACCTATATCCTCATGTGTTTCTTCTGAGTTAATGCAGTGTGAATGAGTTTCAATGATGAGTACAGGGCTTTTTGGATTCAAGTTGTCCATGAATAAAACACTCTGGTCCAGACAAAAGGGAATTCTGAGTTAAAGATGCAATTCCTGTATTGGACCATCAGGCCCATGTTCTTCCAGATCCGAAAAAAAAAATATTTCTAGAAGGTTTTGGTTTGGATTTTTTGCAAAGGATTAGAACTGTCTTTTCAATGCATGAACTGGTTCTTGAGAGTCTACTGATTCACTGAAGAACCTCTTCCATAGTTAAAGAGTTCAGGGGTTGTCTGTGACTCAATGAAAGTACTAGTTGCAGTTATGGTGAGTTTCATACACTAGTAGCAGTGTCATTTGTTTCACTCAACAGTCCTGCACTGTGCAAACAGTACATTCCTCTTAACTGAGTTAGTCAAACCTCAAATGCCTGAGTCATGGCCTGTATCTATACTAACAACATAATACTGACAGTAGTTGAAAATTTTATTTTCTTTAGGCTCCCTATGAATAGCATATTGAATTTTCCGGCTGATACATAGAATTTATGTATGTTTGTTTTTATTTGTCTGAGGTTTTAATTACTGTAATGTAATTGGTGATTTTCATATGATAGTTCCTTTTGAGGCTTCCTCCTGCAGGCATTTCCCCATTCAGCACAGTCAGTATGAGATCTGGCTCAAGATCAGGGTGCTTCCATGTAAGATTCTGCATATAGGGGTCTATCTACAGTGAGATGTCTAAATTCCCATTATAGCATGGAAAGATCTAGGGTTTTTTTATTAACCAGGATGGACCTTTTTTTTTCCTGTGTTTTTATTCCCCTCCCCCAAACATAGCCATTTAGTGCTATTTGAGATACCACAGTGCATCCAAGGTATCCATTTAGCTACCACATATGAATAGGTCTGCTGGGAGATTTGCCACACGGAATAATACCCTATCCTTACAACCCTTGATCATGCCTTGCTGTTAATGGAGGGGAAAGTGTATTTCTATGTACTGTTAGGTCACCTACAGGTAGACATATACACCTAAAGGTCTTTCACTGAATCTGAATTCCAGCCTAGTCTACAGTAAAAGCAAAAAAGGGAAGCTTTATCTTCAGTTATGGTGGAATCAGGTTCTGTGTTTCCTTGAAAAGGAGACAAGTTTTCTTATATAATCCTGTAGTTGTAACGTGGAAGTGTGTTACAGCCATGCACAGATTTTCTCAAGATGTTGGGAAAGATTTTTGCATGACTGTTACAGTAAGCAGCTGAGTTGAGTTCTCTGGAAATAAGAGATATTTGAAGCAAGTAGGATTCACTTCATATGATTATAAGGGTTCACTTACATAGACTATCTAGTGCCTATGCCCACCAAATATTCTTTGTACATATAGCAGTGAACAGAAAAACTGAAACTTTTAACTTAGCTCAGAGATACATGTTTCTTGGCTTTAGTCCAATATGAAAAAAGCCCTAAATATGTCTGAAGTACGAGCATGTTTGGTAAATATTTACTCCCTTCTAAAAGTACTTGAATCCATTTTTATGTTAGAGGTGAGTTTTGTTTCTGAGCTGCAAAAATAAAGCTATTGCTTTAAAAATCATAAAGCATCTGGTTAAGCACAAGCCACTCATCATAAAGATTTGGTAGCATTCTGCATGTGCGTATCGTTTGAAAAACAAAATTGGAATTGAACAAACAAAGCAAGCAAACACAACAACAACAAAAAACCAGATTAAAACTGAGGTGTAGGTTTCAGCAATTTAAGTCGCGTTCATCTTCAAACAGACTTAATGTGCTGTATTACAATCCAGCCAAATTACATTCAGATCTGCCATGAAAACAAATTCAGGTGCAAAATGGGCTTAATTATGCTTTAGAAAATAGAAGAAATGCCAATAACAGAAGGGGGCACTAGAAACTAGCTGCTATATTTTCTGAATCCTTTTCTTCTCTTGCAAACACCTTAGCGTTTATAATACATATAAAAAAAAATGCATGCACATAGTCTCATTTACTAACTAGCTGCCCTTCCACCCTTTCTCAAGGTCTTAGTGGATGTGCTGTGATATACATCCAGCCTTCAGCCTGTATCTTTTGTGACTGGTATTCTTTAGCTGCTCTGAAGTTGCATAAAAGATGGCCACTTCAGCAGACCCAGGAGGGGTAATTGGACCCTACAGCAGTTTTTTAGAAAATCATCATAGCATGTTTTCAGTGATACATAAGCAAATATTGCCTTCCAAAGAAAGTATTAACTCT
The DNA here is from genome assembly GCA_022605575.1 of Laterallus jamaicensis coturniculus. NCBI lineage: Eukaryota > Metazoa > Chordata > Aves > Gruiformes > Rallidae > Laterallus > Laterallus jamaicensis. The sequence continues at coordinate 87,259,147 of JAKCOX010000002.1, read as the reverse complement.
TTAAGTGAACAAAAGCATTTGGAGCAAAGTGCAAAACTAACAGAAGGAGTTAAGAGGTTGGGGCATTAATTACACCTTGTTGGAACTTCTCTTCAAAGAACTTGGAAAGTTCTCTAAAAGAAGGAAGGATCGCCATCTCCTTTCAGCATCAGCAACTCCTTGTCTTTCCCATGATAACTAGATCTTTTTTACCTATTATATTAACCAAGTTTTAACAAAGAACTCCTATTATTCTAAGACCGTGGTGACTTCTTGTTTTGTTTTATTAGAAGCAGGATCTTAGGAAAAGAAAAGCTTTAAAGCCAGGAGGCATCTAGAAAACAGTATTTAGCCTGTTACCCTAACTGATTTATAGATAAGGCTTCACAGAATTTCTTCTCCTGTTAATTATTTAAATTTCTTTGGCTTTACTCGTTTTTGGCCTTCTCTGATTCATCACCAATCAAAAATGGTAAGTGGCTGAACACTAGATTAAGGTGAACAGGAGGTTTCTGGGGTCAGGGAAACCCAAGGGGCCAGCAGCTCTTGCAACCTAGGCTGACATGATTTGGTCATTGCAACAAGCAACTGTGGGTTATTTAAACAGCCTGAGGGAATACCATCAACCTGAGCAGGGAAGGCAAACAGAGTGTAGCATGTCAGGCAGGGCATGACATGGCAGTTCACACGGGAGGACATGCAGGGAGGGCCCTGCAACCTGTTTTTATGTCCACGGCCCAGGGAAGAGATCTAGGTCTCTGCCAAAATGGTGGACAATTGTCTGAGAGCTAAAACCAGTGTTCCTACAGAGAACATCTTTCCTGAGATGTCTGATGCTTCCACCTAGGTAGAAACGGTAAAGAAGGAAACTTCAATACAGGCTGTAGGTTGCAGCAAGTGCCCAGCCCCTTCTCCTGGTGAAAAAGTGTGTACCTATAAGGCTGCATAGGTTGATAATTTGTTACCTCATGTGGCTCAGTTGCAGGAAACAGTTAAAGGGCTATGCAGTATTAGAGGAGTTGAGAAAGACATAGGTCGTTTCATAAACAAGTTCCTGTAGTGTGGGCATTACTGAGAATCAGGCATCCTGGACACTGCAGACCCACAAAAGCAGGAATGTGTTTCAGTCTCTACTTTCCACCTACATTAGTGCCAACGCTAATGTGGGTAACACTGTTACAGAATCACAGAATGATAGGGCTGAAGGGACTTCTGGAGATCATCTAGTTCTCCCTGCCAGAGCAGGATCACCTAGAACAAGGGTACGCAGGGCAGTGTCCAGGTGAGTTGTAGGTGTTTACTACAGACCCCTCTGTTCAGGAAGAGGAAGTCAAAGAGGCCTTTTACTGACAGCTGGAAGAAGCCTCACAATCACAGACCACAGTTGTCATGGTGCACTTCAACCACATTTATATTTTCTGGAAATGCAATACAGCAAAGCTCACACAACCCTGGAGCTTCCTGCAGAGCACTGAGAAGTCCATAAGAAGAGCAGTGCTGTTGGATCTTTTACTGACAGAGAAAGAAAGACTGGTTGGGGATGTGAAGGTTGGGGGCAGCCTTGGCTGTAATAACCACGAGAGGTTAAACTAGATGATCTCCAGACGTCCCTTCCAACTGCTACCACTTGTGATTCTGTGAAACAGAACATCAGGGAACTATTTTTAGTATCACAAAACACTGCCTAACCTGAAAAGATACATTTTTTTTCTTTCTTACTTTTAGTTGTCCTAGGATTCTGTCCCTTTCTTTGAGAAGCCATAGACCTTCCATGTGTCAACAGGTTTACAGTTAGAGCTTTCTAAATTTTTTTTCTCCCTATGTATTAGCCAAAGTAAGGAACACACCCCCGCCCATGAAGGCAACACAAAGGCTAAATTTAATCCCTTAGACTTTTTATCTAGCTCAAATTTTCCATTATGCAATTTCAAGCTATTATGCTTTTCTTTTGAAGAGACAGACAGAAATCTTTTCTCTCTCAAGTGTCCTGGAATGTAATAAGACAGGGAAGGAAATAAGCTTAAAAAATTTATATTGAGGGGTTATAGTGGATGACATTGCAATTAGAGGTTAAGAAAATGCTAAAGGCATGTTGTCCTTTTAATGGAGGTTCCAATACAGATCTTTTTTCTCCCCATGTAGAAGCAGGTACACAGGGACTCTGAAATGGATGCATTCAGGATCTGCTGAATGTGTTTCTAATTGTCTGAGTTTAATAATTGATAATATAGACATAGCTTGTGAATTTTTCTTTCACATAAAAGATAATTGTGCCTGAGTATAGCATAGTCTGAAATTAAATGTGTTAAGTGCTCCAGGGACTAGCATGTACGTGCTATGAAAGATCATTCCTCTTGATCAGTGTAAGTCAGAACATGTAACAACTTCTATTTATTTGGATTATAGTGATGTTCAAAGACCCAAAGAAGGGATGATGAGCCATGATGGGAGGTGATACCTGTTCTCCATAAGGAGGCAGTAAAAGCTGTTGCCTCCTTCATGCTTTTATTCTTTTCTTCCCATCTGAAAGCTCAAAACAGGACCTCTGGCCTTCCAGACTTCTCCTTCTAAGATGATCTATCTTTCTCTTTGTGACGAACTCTCTTTTGTTCCCCTTTTTTCAGCTTCCTGCACCTCAGGGGAGCAAAAAAGAGGCTCAAACAACTGCATAAGGTTTTCTCCTATTTTCTACTCCAATACTATTTAGAGGGAGAGAAGTGTTTTTCAAGGACTGAGAGGAGCAAAGGGCACAAAGCTTATGAAGGATGTCTTAGGAGGGTATAAGATCCTAAAAACTTGGAGAAAACAGAAGCTATGAAAAGACATCAAGGGAGGTGAGGTGAAAACTTGTTGTGGGAACCTTCCAGGAAACAGAGAGGTCAGAGTGCATAAGAAGTAAAAGAGATAAATTTATGCTGAAATATGATGGATGAGCAATATGAGAAAATGGACAAAAGAGTGAATGAAAGGAAGAAGAGAGAATCATGGGTGTGTAAAATTTTTAGTCCGTGTTTTTAACACTTGTATAATAATGGCAAGAAATGTGTGGAATCTTTATATATTTACACAAAATTGTATGAAACTCAGGGGCTAGAAATGTAGGAGGTGTCCAGTAAATGTATGAAAGCAGACAGGAGCAGTGAGGCACAGCAAACACTTGTTTGTCTGTTTGGATTTTTTTGCTAGATTTTCAGAAGGCAGCATAAATGTATAAAAGAAATGGTAAACAGACAGCAATGATTTTAGCAAGAAGATTATTTACAGAGATTTAAAGTTAGGCCTAACCAGAAATTCATCAAAATCTAGAGCAGTATTAGCTTTAGAGGACATTGGACTCTTGATATGCCTGATGAAAGCTTTTTATAAAGGGATGGTGGGCATTTATTGAGTAACATTTTTATTTAGCAAACAAAGCATACCCCAATTTTAAGAAGTCCTTATTGTGATCAAGAGGAGAAGTAGGTATTTTCACAACACACTGGCTCCAGTGACGTGTCCACAGATAACTTAGAGTAGTCCTTCTGCCCAAAATGGCTTGGTGATGGGCTGAAAAGGGTAGCCACTGAGAACAAAATCTCTGGATTATTCTCCATGGAACTTGAAAAGAACAAAGGTGATTTGCAGGACCACCTTTCCCTATGTGGTTGCCTGGTTTAACCTGGAAGGGGAGCAAAATGACACCATTTTCCAACAGGCAAAGTGCAGCCCTTTTCTCCCAAATCTCTTTTATGTGGTTTTGCAAGGCTATGTCTTGAATCATCAAACAGCCAGGCAATAAAGATTCAGGAAATGGGTTGGGTTCTTCTATTTTTGTTTTATTTTGTTTTGCAATGATGCTCATATATACCAGCCTAAACAGCATAAATAATACTCCGCTGGCAAAACTTCTGTGGCTTTCTCAAGTGTGCCCACATTGAATGCTTTTATGTATTTGAAATCACAAGCTTTCATCTCTCATTCTAAAGCACAGCAGTCTCTAATGTGTGCGGTCAGGTGCCTGCAATTGCTTTCTTTCAATACAGTGAATCAGTACTCCAGAAAATTTGACATGAATCCTATATACAGGAATAACTGGATGAAAATGAGTCCTCTGTTCCATTTCTGAACTAAAACTGGATTAATGTAAAGATTTCTCTCCCCAGTTGTACTCCCTTCTAAACAAATCAAAGAAATTCAGTGAAGCACAGGAAGCTGCGTACCAAGCAAATAAATAAATAATAGTAATTATGACAGCAACAATAATAATCTGTAATTTTAAATCATAGGCAAAAGCTAGCCATGAAATTGTAAAATCAGAAAGAAATACAAAATTATTAATTTAAATACAAAATTGACTGAAGAAAAGCACTTTTCTAGGGATGAGCAAATCTGTGGGTGTTTACATCAATGTAGTAAAGGACACTGGTAACCACATAGGCTGTGATAGTGAAGGTAAATGATAGCGATGCACAAGGTGATCCTAAAAGCTGGATAAAAACCCAATGCTGACACATTACAGCAGAAATATTTGAAATGATTCATTGATGACAAAGTAATAGTTATTAAAGCAAAGCCAGAAAAAAAAAGTGTTAGAAACATGTTTGTGTTATATTGAAGATTTGCTCATAAATAGTTTGTGAAGACTTACTATGTGGTTAATCAATTCCAGGAAATTGTCCATGAGGTCTGCAAGTTTGTGATAACCCTTATTTACACTCATCTCTATAGTCTCTAATTAATAGACCTCTGAATCAACACATGCATTATTAACACATACTAATGAAATTACTATTATGAATCCTCTAGATATTAACTATTTAAGTCTTCTTTCCAGGGTAAGGTACATTTAGAAATGTATTTAGCTACAGCTGATAAAACACTCGAGAACTGTGGAAAAACCCCACTTTGCAGTTGACTAAATACTAACAGTGATGACTACTAACATTAATAACAACTAGTCCACTCATTATTGTCTTCCTTCCTGTCTGACATGAGCACATCTTTGGAAAATAGAAAATACTTTTAAGTGACTTCTTTTCTCATAGTGATTATGGCTGCAATAGACCATTACCATCTTTACATCAAAAATATCTTCAGATCATTGGTTTCTTTTTTTGAGATAGTAACATTTTTTCCATTCTTGAATTAGTCTTAAAGACTGACAGTCTTAAAAAGTTCAGCAGAGACAGTTGTTGCTTTTGTCTGATGTCATTCGGAAGAAGGGACTTAATACTTTCATTTAAAAAATATGAACATGATGCATTATAGAAATGCAGTAATTTTTGTTCAAGAAATATATGAATACAGGAGACCAAGATATCTCCTGCAATTTCCTATTTCCTAACAAAAATGTTTTTTGAACATGAATTCTAAGAGCAGCATTCCTTCTGTAGATTTAATTAGCTGTACGTGATTGAGAAAACTGCTGCCATTTTAGCCCATAAAAGGATGAATATGGACAGGTCAATGTGAAGTAATTGTGGGAAAAAGAAATGGTCCTCCTGTTTCTCAGAGGATTAAATTTCTGTAAAAATCCCGAAGTCTTTATGCCATTCTCCTTTAAAATCTCCATTGTATATTCCATGTAGTTGTGGCAGCAATTATGGAACTTAAATTATGAGTAAGATTTAAAATTGAAAATTCAATTTGTTCTTTAGTTACCACAGCGGAGAAGCTGTGTATCACACCTGTGCCTGTGTCCACACCCAGTGCACTTGCAGTCTGAATCGGTTTCATGGTCCAAGAGGTTCCTGGAGAGGCACCTGCACAGATATAGACTGCCTTTTAAACAATATGAGAAGTCAAAACTAGGTGACTGACTAAGCCTTCACAGTTAAGTATTGGTCTGGTTGTTACCAAAGCTGTTCAAATGGGAATTTTGAACAATTCTGTAAATTCTGCCTGAGTCAACTCCTGCTGCATCAGGTCTAATTTGTATGACTGAGTGAACTGTGTAAACTATCCTGGGTGAACTATCCTGAACATGTGCCTACATAATTCCTGTTGCAGGAGTGTTGTGCATAGATAATACCCTTGAAAGTAGACAGTATAAATATTTTCTTGAGAACTGATTGTGTAGGTGAGTCTTTTGTATGCAATTAAGCCATTCAAGATGTGTTTTGTATGTATTTAAGGTATAGCAACAGCCATGAGTTATGTGTATACTGACGTAGTCATGTCAGATTCTGGTCATGTAGATTGTATGAACTGAGTAAAGAAGTTGTTTGGGACATATTTCTTGATTCAGGTGAAGATACTGATGCAAGGACCCTTGCAGCAGAGATTCTCATCACTATCAAGACAGAAACTGACCATTTCATTTGGGCAAACTAAATTCTTGTGGCTTCACCATCTGCCAGAACCCTCAAAACTGTCTCTCTGTCTCTTTCTGTGTAATACAGTTATAATCATCCATGTGTAAGTGAAAAAAAATCAAATAGGGCTAGAATAGGTATTGAGACAAACAATAGTATACAGGGAATGAAAAAGCATATCGCATGAGAGTGTTCTGAAAGAGCTTGGCTTATTTAGCATAATAAAACAAAGGCTGTCAAGGAATGTAATTGTGATCTATAAATATACCAGTGGAGTAAATATTAGTGAGACAAGTACTGTTAAAGGACAATGTTTTTTAGCTACTGTAAAGTAGCTATGAATAGATATTTGAAGTTAGAAGTTGATTCCCATGGAAGAAATGAGACTTACCCTGTGTTTTATTTTGAAGATACTATATTTTTGAAAGGTATCTCATGACGTATGCCTGGGATAGCAAAACATTGGACTTAGTGGCCCAGGAAGACCCTTCCATTCTAATATTCCATGTGTCTCCCAAAATGTTAAAGAATGCTGATCTTTTAGCTGTTGGATTATCTAGTCCCCTATGAGACTGAATAGATTACCACCAGTAACGTAGGTTGTGATTTCCAGACTAAAACATAGGCCTACAGGGACTTCACAGTTTGAATAGCTCTATCTCTTTTGAAACACCTTTCTAAAGCAACCATGGTGATATGTAGTACAGCAGTAGGCCCTGCATTCATGTACTGAACAAAATAGGATGCTTTCAGGATCATCCACAGCTGAAAAGGACCATATTTCAGGCTGAATCCAGTCTTGGAACCACAGCCTGGATAGCCTTGACTGCCAACTATTTTATATTTTATATTTTATATTTTACTTGACTATTCTAAAATGTCAACAAGCAAAGAAATCACTGATTTCTGGTGAAGGGTGCTACAACTCACTTTCTGTTCATGATCCTAATTAAAGATGTATTTAATGAATTGACAAAGTCTATCAAGTTGCTTATAGGATTCATCATGTTCCAGCTGCACCTGATAACATGTCCTCAGAAGAGGGGTAGCAAAGTTCCATTAAGCTCCTCTACTCTGTACTGGAAGGCAACAATGGTATATTTGTATGAGTATAGTGAACCATCCGCAAAACAGAGAAAGCAAGATCAGGGTCTACAAGTCCTGTCTGGATGCTTTAATAATACTCCTCTGGTTAGACATATTCCTAGTGACACCTGTGAAGTAGGTTGCATCTGCAAGATGGATTTATCAGAAACTGTCTCTAACTGTCCTCTGGCTCTGTTACAACACTCTTCAAAGTCATAAAATTGAATTTCTGCTTTTTGGCACTAAGGCAAGACCCTTAGGCAGGAAAAAAACCGCACAAAATGAACCAACAGCTGAAGATAATCACAAGTCATGTGCAAACAACCCACTCTTTTTCAGAGATGGTCTTAAAAAAGGATTTTTTTTCTGGATTTCCTCAGATTTCAGCAGGCGCTCATCAGCGCCATAAGAGTCTTATTAAAAGCAATAGCTAGCTTTTTGCTCATTTCACTGAACACTCTTCACTTCAATGAGTTTCAGTTCAGTCCAATTAGTCAGTGCAATTTAGTTTGTTCAATGCAAATCACTGGGTTTTAATTGAGTCCAATTAGGCACAAATCAATAAAAGTCAATTCAAGCTAATTATCTTCTATACAAATCAATAGGATTCAATTAAAATCAATGAGGGTCTTATTCACTCTAATGACTGACCTGTTCCCCCTCTTCAGTTATAAAAGGAGTCCACACATTGTTCAATGTGTTGGATCTTGGCAAGTATCTGTCCTTTAGTGGAGGAATATTAATCATTAGAGAAAGTATGGACAAATATATGTAACTGGGTTATCCTATTCCCATTTCTGACTCCTCTGCAGTGAATTTTCTGCAGTGAAATTTCTTTGAGATTATGCAGGTGGTTGAATATGTGTGCAAATTTAGGCATACCTGTGTGAAAACTGAGCTCTGCAGTCACAGAAATTAAACATTGATGAATATATTTACTCTCATGCATCTTGTTTATTTTTACTCTAGAAATTTCTCTTTATATTAAAAATATAATTGTGCTTTAAAACATTCACTGGAAGTTTTTTGTTAGCCATGTACTGAACTCCTTAGCTTTACTGACAGCAGCTTCATAGAATAGAATCATAGAATCAAAACATAGAATATCCTGAGTTGGAAGAGACCCATAAGGACCATCAAGTACAACAGGACCAGAAAAGTCAGAGCATGGGACTGAGTGCATCGTCCAGATGATTCTTGAACTCAGTCAAGCTTGGTGTTCTGACTCATTCCCTGGGGAGTCTATGCCAGTGTCTGACCACTGTCAGTAAAGAACCTCTTCCTAACATTCAACCTAAACCTTCCCTGTCACAGCTTCATACCGTTCCCTCTCAGTTCTATCGCTGGTCACCAAGTAGAGATTGGTGCCTGCCTCTTTGCTCCCCCTGCCATATACTGCAATGAGGTCTCCCCTCAGCCTTCTTTTCTCCAGGCTGAACAAACCAAGTGACTTCAGCCTCTCCTCGTAAGACTTCCTTCAAGACCCTTCACCATCCTCGTTGTCCTCCTCTGGACACTCTCCGATAGTTTTGTGTCCCTCATGTACTTTGGCATCCAAAACTGCAGATAGTACTCAAGGTGAGGCCACAGCAGTGCCATGTAGAGCACAAAAGTCACCTCCCTGGACTGGCTGGCAATGCTGTACTTGATGCACCCCAGGATACAGTTGGCCTTCCTGGCTGCCTGGGAACACTGCTTGTTCATGTTTAACTTGCTGTCAACCAAGACCCTTAAATCCCTCTCAGTATGGCTGGCCTCCAGCATCTGATCCTCCTCTGTGTGTGTGTAGCCAGGGTTGCCCTTTTCCAGGTACAGAATCCAGCACTTGCCCTTAAACTTAATGCTGCACGATTGCTCAGCTCTCTAATCAGTCCACATGTCTCTGCAAGGCTTTTCCACCCTCAACAGAGTCAACAGCACTTCCCAACCTGCTGTCATCTGCAAATTTACTTAAGACACCCTCTAGTCCATTGTCCAGGTGTCCAGGTAGTTTATGAAAATGTTGAAAAGAACTGGACCTAAAATGTATCCCTTGGAAACCCCACTAGTGACTGGCCACCAGCCAGATATAATGGCATCTGTAGCCAGATATAACTCTAGCCTCTTAGTGGAGTTAACCCATGGAGTAAGACGTCTGGGCTTGAGAGACATTCTATGATTCTGTGACTTCCCCCATAGAAGTGAACCATGCTGGGGCAGCTGGTGAAGACCTGAAGCCCCATGAGAAAGGACTCATGTTGAAGTTTGTGGAGTACTGTCTCCTGTGGGTGGGACACTATATTGGAGCAGGGAAAGAGTGTGAGGAATGGTTCCCCACCCCCTCCAACTCAGAAGGAAAAGAACTCATGAGGAACTGACCAAATCCCCCATTCCTTGCCCCCACCCTATACCACAATGGGGGGGAAAGAATGGATAGAGATCATGAATAAAGTTAAGTCTGCTAAGAAGGGAAGGGTCGACTGTCTCATTATCTGACTGGTTTCACTGTGTATGCAGTGTAGTGCAATATGTTAGAGTTTTCTTTATTTTATGTTGAGTCTGTTTTGCCCATGACACTAATTGTGGAATGTTCTCTCCCTGTACTTCTCTTGACTTCTGAACCCTCTCAGTATATATTTTTTCCCCTGTCCAGCTGTAAAGGGGTGATAGACCAGCTTTGGTGGGCATCTGGCCTCCAGCCAGGGTCAAACCACCACACCACCATATCAATATTCCTTCAAATGAGGATATAATAAGAAATATTATAGGATAAACTATTTCTGCATAACATTTCTGCTAATAAACCAAATTTAATCTCTTCAGTATTTTAAAATATATTAGTTTCATATGGTAGAACAGATCTGCACTCTGGCAGTTTTTCATGTAAAGATGAGACTTTTGTAATACATTATTTTTATTTGTGCACTTCTCTAAAAATTAGTTTAAAAATAATGTTTTGGAATAGAAGAGATGGTGTATCAAATTGAGATAGCCCTTGAAGGTGGAATAAAAAACAGAGACACTACCTTGATTTCCAATTAAAACTTACTACTTTGACATAGCTTTTCATAGTGAAGGTCAAAATTACATGCATTTTTGAAAAAGAAATCATACATTTTTATTATATGAGCAATATCAGTGTGCATCCTGGGCAGTTTTCTAAGCTTGGAAATAGAATATGAATGTAGACTTCAACATATTCATATAGGGTGGTAGATTGCTTCAGTTTAAACAAAAGGCTGCTTTATTTCTATTTACTTTGTCTTAGGCATTCATGCAATCAACATTTAACAAACACTAAAAGTATCATTGATGTCAGTTAAATGTTTGACATATGTATTAATTCAATCAATAAGCCTTACTCATGAAGAGTGAAATTGTCCTGACATGGCATAGAATTGAAATAAGTTGTAAGTGCAGAGACCTGTAATAGTGCTTGATATTGTGATGAAAAAAAAGAAATAGTGGAAGTAAATCCCCACTTTTTTAAAGCAAATTGATACAGTTGACTGGCTCCTTAGACTGGCTCACACCTCTTTGTTTTACTTAAAATGTAGTTATAAGCAGAAGCAAGATGCAAATTTCTGCCCCAAAGCCTCACTAAAAAAAAGAAACCATTTCCCGAATTTCTGCCCACCTGTACATCTCCAATTTCAAATAAAATACCTGCCTTTCCATTATATTAATCACTTTTTTGAATCAGATTGTTATTGCTTATGCTGAGTAGTAACTATGAAATGTCTCTGCTAATGTAAAGAGCTTTATATGAGATTACAATGCAACTTGACTTCTTGCGGGTATTATGTTATAACCTAGGTATGCACATTTAAATCCAGAGTTCAAATTAGTATGATTCAAAGGTTTTTTAGGACAGAAAAAAAAAGTCAAAGGTATCTTTCTTTTTTTTTTCTTTTTTTTTCTTTTTTTTCCTTTTTTTTTCTTATTTTATGAAATTTATAGAAATTTTAATTCTACTGTGGAAACATTTATTAAGAAAGGAGAAGAACTGTTGGTAACGGTTTTAAATGTCTTCAATTTTCCATCCTCTCAAGTGCAGTTGTAGTTGATAAGAGTCTATTACCAATTTGCAACATTTCTGTTCAAGTGGATGCTCAAATGGACAGCCCAGTAGAGCTAAATGGATGTGGAGGCAATATTGTTCCTAAATATTTCCTGATTTGATGGTTAGACTGGGAGAAAAATGCAAGGAAAAAAAAACCAAACACAAATTTTACATGGCTATAATTCAAGAATGTACATAATTTAGAAAAATCAGCTGAAGGTGCAGCATAACAGTATTAATACTTTATTGAAATATCATGAAAATTAATTAAACATAGACTTAAAAAATACACTATGTACAAGAGGATGTAAAAAGGAGAAAGTTACAATTGCTATATCTGTAAGAAAAATTCCTCTTCTTTTGCTCTAAATACCACAGTATTTTTTTCATTACCCCTCAAAATAATAACATATAGTTTAAGGTGATTTGGACCAAAGAGATGTAACTTAGTACCTTGCATATGGAAAGGTTATCCTATATAACACTTCCTCTAAGCAGTCTCCTGGGCTCCAGTGGTTTGCTGCTGAGGAATTTCCTGAGTAAGAGTTGGTAGCTTGACATTTCATAATTCTGATGGATTTCTTCTCCATGACCTTGACTATCAGTTTGTAGTCTGCTATCAAACAGTTCTTTTCAGGTTCATCAAGAAAATAGTAAGAATACAGTTCTTACTCCAATTTGCTTCAGTTACTCCTGAATTTCCCCACAGCAGGCCTATGAGATAACTGTGTGATCTGCTGCTTTCTGCACATTCCTATAATCAGTTTTTGTAATCCTTATAGAATCATAGAATCATGGAATGCTTTGGGTTGGAAGGGACCTCAAAGACCATCTAGTTTCAACCCCCCTGCTGTGGGCAGGGATCCCCTCCCTAGACCAGTTTGCCCAAAACCACAACTAACCTGGCCTTAAATGCCTCCAGGATTGGGGATTCCCAAACCTCTCTGGGCAACATGGTCCAGTGCCTCACTACCCTCTCAGTAAAGAATTTCTTAACATCTAACATAAACCTACCCTCTTTCAGCTTAAAGCCACTACCCCATGTCCTATCACTACACTCCCTGGTGAACAGTCCCTCTCCCACTTTCCTGAAGGACCCCTAAGTATTTGGTGGGCTCCAATTAGGTCACTCCAGAGCCTTCTCCAGTCTGAACAAGCTCAACTTTCTCAGCCTGTCTTCATAGGAGAGCTGGTCCAGCCCCATGATCATCTTCTTGGCCCTCCTCTGGACTTACTAGTGATCTAGTGATCATTCCATGCCATTGCTTAATTTCTTTACTTCTTACTAAACTTTCATTATATTAATTCTGCTTATACTCCCCAATCCATTGCCTGATTATTTTTTAATGTTTCAAATCAAGTCTTTTATATTGCATAACTGTCCTAGTTTCAGCTGAGAGAAAGTGTTTTGATTTCTTGTGCTTCTCCTTTTTACTCTTTGTAATTCAGCATTTCTAATTACTTAATAAAGATGGTATTTTGAAGAAAAAAATTCTCATTACTGGAGTTGTAAAAGGAAAAATGTATGCAAAATCTTCCCAAGACCTTCTGACCATTTGAATAACTTCTGAAGTTTGATTTTACCTGTGATTTTACTTTTTGTCATCTAGGGGGGAAAAAAATCCCAGAAAATAATTTTACTTTCTATCTTTGGCCTGTAAGCATACATTGCCAGCTCATGTTGAGCTTTACATCAACCAAAACCCCCAAGTCCTCAAGGCTGCTGTCAACCCACTCTCCCCAGCCTGTAGCTGTGCTTGAAATTGCACAGACCTATTTGCCAGATCTTGTCATTACGCAATTAAATTATTGGCAATTAAGATAGACAGGTTTGGGGTTGACCTGATGGAAGGCAGCTCTGCAGAAAAGGACCTGGGAATCCTGCAAGAAGGCAAGTTGTGTCTTCATGGCAAAGGCGGCCAATGGTATCCTAGGGTGCATTAAGAAGTGCATGGCCAGCAGGTTGAGGGAGGTTATCCTCTCTCTCTACTCTGCCCTGATAAGGCCACATCTGGTGTATTGTGTCCAGTACTGAGCTCTCAAGTTCAAGAAAGCCAGGGAGCTACTGGAGTGCTGGGTCTGTAGCCTGGAGAATTCTGATCAATGGGGGTCTTGGCAACACTTTTAAAGTGAATGTCTGGGGGAAGGGTCTTTTGTTAAACAAAAATAAATATGAATTTTAAAAAAGTCAGTGGTTCCCTGACCTCCAAGGGCTCTCTTTGAAGGTGAGAAGGTTCCAAGGCAGTGGAAGGTGGTGCCTTCTGTCTGAATATGAGAAAAAGTGACAGGGCACTCGAACAGGCTTCCCAGAGAGGTTTTGGAGTCTCCTTCTCTGGAGATATTCAAGACACACCTGGACACAATCCTCTGCCATGTGCTCTAGGTGATCCTGCTTTTGCAGTGGCGTTGGACTAGATGATCTCCAGAGATCCCTTCCATCCCTGACTGTTCTGTGAATCTGTGAATTCTGTAAAAGAGAATAGTAATACGTCTAAAGGAGCTAACAGCAAAGCCATATTTGTGAGATTGCCTCAATATACTGAGTCTTGTATAGCTTTTGTCACTATCATTTCTGTAGCCAGAAATGTGCCAAAAGAGGATGTGAGCATCCTCTTGGAGAGTGTCAGGTAGCATTCAAAGAGACAGAAGGGAGGGAGGAGGGAACTTTTAAAATTTCATTCTTCCAAAGCAGGATATTTCATGATACCACCAAACACCCTCTACAAAATCTTTCTCCTGCATTGTCTTACAGTCGCAGGTCTTTTGGGTGTAAGAGTGAGTCTCATGGCAGGTTAGATATGGGTTGGGGGGGTCTGAAGTACATGAGAGTAGGTCTATATTGTTGGTTTGAATGTTAGTAGCTGACACATGGAGGGAAAAGTATTCTTATTTTTAAAAGGAGTTCTCCCTCTGTTTCACTGATGAAGTGAAATGCTTATGGGTTTAGTTCCTAAGGGAGGAATGGAAGTAACTTACAGAAAAATGAAAGGTTGCAATATATAGAATCGATTCAAAAGATTCAAAAAGAAGGCTTGAGCTTAAGCCTGAAGGACCATGGATAGATCAAATCCATATATGTTGAAGACTTAAATCCTATTTCAGATATTTTTTTCCCTGTAGAAGTTAAGGTTTTAATAGTAGTAAAAATTCTGCCTAATGTCTTAATACCTTATAAGAATTTTCTAATTCTTTAGAGATCATATTTCTCTAATGAGTAAACTGAGGGATTAGGGAAATTTGGCTGATATGAGTATAAATATTTTTTGGACCTGACTCTTGAGGACTCACTTCAGATACGGTGTTGTAAAGGTGGCTGCCTTCCCACTCTTGAACCCACATTACTGCTACATCCTCATACCTCTTGTCACAGTTTACTTCTTATCCTCTTTATAGCTGAATCTATACTCAGGGGTACAAGGGATGAAGTATGGATGACATAAAGCCAGAATCAACTCTGTTAACTCATTTGGCTTCTTCCCCAATCTTTTTTGACGTTTCAGTGGAACAAATGGGATATTCTGGCCTGCACAGCCCCTAGAAGACTTCAGACATTTGTTTGCATTCTCATTTTGGCAAACATTGCTATGAATGTAGCTTGGGGATATAAATGGTGTCTGCTAGAACCAGCTGTATTTTGTTAGGGTCACCTCCAATGGTGGCATTTGAGCCAGCTCCATTTAATAGCTGTTTAATTCTCTTCCCCTTCAGTGTCACATTGAATCAAAAGTTCTCATTTTTATTTTCTTTATGCTTTATTTCAGAGCTAAATGGGCTGTACATATTACTGGTTTTAATCCTTCATGGAACTAGAGCAAATTGACATTTTTCACATCCCAGGGTAAGACAAAGATTAATTAAAAGACTCATGCTGGCCTATTATCCTCCTTTTTCATTTTGTTTCTAATTCCCATGATTTTTAGACTAACTTTAAAATGATTCCTTTTCCAAATATGAATAAATTCAAGCATCAGACTCTCAGAAAAAAACCCCTGAGGAGACACCCATGCATGGATAATATGCATGCCCAAGTGATGATAGAAAATTTCCCAAGACATCCAGTTCTCTAGCAAATCCCAGGCTAGTTTTGTAGAGCTCAGATAGATGAATGCTGAAACTTCTAAGTGCTCATCCAATTAAAGACTGAAAATCCTAGTCACATCTATCTTAAAAGATTACCAGGAATAAAATAGCAGTGGAGTTGTGGGGAAAGCCTAACGGGAAATCACTGTTTAGGATCCCTGTTTTCGACATAGTACAGCTTTGTCTTATACAGAAAGATACAGTATTAGTTATTTATATATGTGATTTTCTGTAACTCTTCAGTTATAAGTAATGAAACCATAACAAACAGATTCAATACAAACAGATAATTTGGAATGAGGGCTTGCACAATAAGGGCACTCTCCCTTCAGAAGAATTGAGGATGTAGGAATGGGTAATGAAGAAATTTCAGCTGTTGCTATCTTGGATTTTATCAATTTCAGTATTCTCCACAACTTTGAGGAAAATAACTTTTGCTTTGGTAATTGTTATTATTGGAAATAAAACTAGAAATTAAGCATCTCAAAAAAATAGACATAAAGATGCATGATCCATAATATTTTGAAGGTTGAATTGTAATTATATTCAATAAGCCTGAAGGATTGCACATGAAATATCTTGTCCTTATGCTTTCCTGTAAGCATTTGACTTCACTACCTAAGTCTTTGCTTTTACTGATTATAGCATCTTGTGTGTTCTTAAGTACTCAAGAAATATCCAGAGGCACTATCCAGCTGCCTCCCATATCCTACCAGGTCAGAACCCTAGTAGAGATGTGGAAGTGTCTCCTTTTCTGATTAGGGGTCAGTCCAACAAACCCCATGTTGAGGAAGGACTCAGAATTTTACTCATCAATTTCTTCTCTGGTAACCATGGTCAAATGGAGAAAATACAAGATGTGGACACTGTGGTGATGGTGGCAGAGAGGTGTAAAGGGCACAACTTATTCTCTCCTACATTGCATGGGAAGTCTGGTGGAAGGAAGACATTGGCCACACCAGAGACGGTGAAAAGGTTTTACTTTTCTCCAGTTTTTGTTACTCCTTCTCCCATCACTCTTCACTTGGCACATAACTTTAGATATCCAAAGACCTATTGCACATTTTCTCTCCAGATTCACATTGCATAGGAGGAAAGAAAAAAAGGAGGAGAAGGAAAAAAAGATTGTTGCTCCAACCAGGCAACAAACTTGTTTAGCACAGTATACTCCCTCGTAAGGACTCATAAAGAGTTCTCTGCCACACACACACACACGCTTGTACTATGTCCAGTCATAAGAAGCAATGGCAGCATTATTATTCCTCTTGAAAAATTCAGCAGTTACATATGTCCAGAAGCAGCTACCATTTGTTCCTTTTTTT
This sequence comes from Laterallus jamaicensis coturniculus, assembly GCA_022605575.1. NCBI lineage: Eukaryota > Metazoa > Chordata > Aves > Gruiformes > Rallidae > Laterallus > Laterallus jamaicensis. Next base: position 87,242,345 of record JAKCOX010000002.1, on the reverse strand, counting down.
CCCAAAAATTTTTAGTCATTCACAGACTTGTCCTTTCCCATAATTCTTACTGTCCTACTGCATTAGTCTTTTGCTTTTATGAATTGTCATCTAGCAGCATTATCACATTATCCTGTTATTAAAAGTTAAAAAATGTTATAATTAGTTTAGAACAGAGAATAGAATATGTAATCCTGATTGTGCTCACATTATGTCTGTTGTAAAACTATGTGCTGGACTGGATTGAATAATATAATTATAGAAGATTTGCTGCCATGTAATTATACTCTCCTGACAAAAGTCAATTTATACATCAATTTGAGGTGTTTGAATAACTGTTCAAAACAAATTATTCTAATAAAAATACTCTATATAGATAGCCAAGAGTAGGAAAAAGTTATATAAATTATTTCATACTTTAAAAATATATTTTCTCCACCTTTCTAATGCATAAAATATTTTCTTGTTGTTATGCTAAGTAGTCCACAGAAATAGAACGCACAATTTTCTCCAGCTCATAGGACAAGCAAACCCCCTCATTCTTCTAATTCTATTCTATTATTCACACCACATCATCACTATACTACTGGGGTCTTTTCTAGAAATTAATGAATAGAGTTATTGGGTGTTTCCAATGTAGAAGTCCTTACCTTTCTCTTTCTTTTCTATTTTTCTCTAAATCAGGCATTAAATAAAGGTCTTTTTCATTATTTTTTATTAATACTGTTTGGTTTTTTTATATAGGACATGGTCCACCTGGAATAGAAAATTCCAGTCTTTCAGTCTTAAAGCTCTACTGGCAGAGCACTGGTGTAACTCCCTGTTCTACATGCTTTGGTGTTCAATTCCACTCACATGAACTGCAGGATATGTAACTGGGTGTGCATAGGGTATCACATGTTCTTTATTTTTGTCCATGGACACAACATTTCTTTTAGAAATTAGTTGGAAAGGAGATGCTGCTCAAAAACCAATTGTCTTTCTGTGCAGCTTGGTAGGAACTTGTGTACCACAGGGAAAAGAGATGGAATTGAAAGGATAAAAATACATACCACATAGAGGATATTTCAAATGGCAAGTATGTAACTTCAGGAAAAAAACAAAACAAAACTAAGCAAAGATCCCACAAAAAACCAAAACAAAAGCAGAAAACCCTCATAGGTTTTTCAATGCCTATACCCTTTCTGGTTAGGAATTCCCTGTTTTCATTTTTAAAATTTTAGATTAGTTGGAGAAAGAAACTTTTCCTGTTTTGTTAATGTCTTTGTAGCTAGTTCCTTTCTTTTGTAATATTTACCCATCTGTATAAAACTTTAGAAATTACTAAAAAGAGTAGAAGAGCAATGTCACTTGGGTGACCCTACTTTGAATAAAAATGGGTTGGCAAAGAACAACATTGGTAAAATTAAAAGCACTGCTATTAATCAGCTGACCTGGCTGTTATTAACTCCAAGTCACTTGTGAACTGGATAATCTAAGCAATTATTAAGGCATGAATGTGAATTTAGCTAATGTCCTCATCCTCCACATCATTATCTTAGGCATAATCACCCTTTGGTCCTTGAATGTCTTTTTCATTTGAGTGCTGGAACTCTCAGCATGCTGTTTTCTTTAATGGCTACAAGACAAGGCAAAATTCCTAGCTAACATGGATGCTACATTTTCCAGTATTCCTTTTGCATATTTGGAGATTTTCTAGCCACTGATAGGAAAGAAAAAAATTATAAACAACACATTTTGCAATAGCAATTTTCCACTGAAATATTTTAGCTCTATAACTAGACCTGTAAGTGCCTCGTGTAAGCTGTGGGAAAAAACCTTTGCAAAGAAAGATTCATTCCATCAGGGAAGTTGTCAAAGGCAGGTTGGATAAATTGCCCTCTACTAGTGCCTGTCTCTCTTCACTGACTGTAGAAGTGTCTCCATGAGTAGCTAAGGTTCAATATATGTGCTGGATGTTGAATCCTATCCCAGTGTGCAAGGTAGGCTGAGGAAAGAGGCAAACGAGTTCTCATTCTTGACAGTGATTTATTGTGCAAGCAGAAGACGACACTCTTTTCAGTTCTCTTGTATCTGTCCCTAGGACCTTAGATTGTGAGTTTTTCATAACAGTAACTCTTCAACTGTGTGTTAGTTGCTTTTAGCACTGTTAGAAAAATATGTGTTACATAGTTAAGGCTGTTCCACTCTCCAGTAACTTAAAGGATTTATTTTAGGATTTAATTATAGGTTCTCTTATGTTTCTTCAAATTCTGCAGGGTAAGATAAAAAAAGAGCTGCTACAACTGTAGATACACAAGTAGCACCTTGTAATTCAGTTTTAATATTACTCATATATACATAAGTAAATTAGGTACGTCTGTGGTGTTACTATTTTTATTATCCTACCAACACAGTGGTTCTGACCAAACACCTCGTGCATAACAAAGAAGCTATATCCCATTTCAATTTAATGGTAGGAATTAAACAGTGCATGTGTCCTTATGTTGTTTTGTTTAAAAAAAAGTGTCTCACTTTTACACATCTTGAACTAAAAACAATTATTTGAGGCAAACTATGATAGCTGTTATAGTATCATCAGTATCCCTTCTGCTAAAGTGCAAAGAAAAAATTTCAATATAACAGATACGTACTCAGATAAAAATCCTCATATTACATTCATTGTGTGGTTTATCTGATAATGGCACCCCAATACCGGGTGGAAAGAGGTCATCAAGAAGCTGCCTAAAATTGAAATGTTGTGACCTTATTTATTTAGTATCTTTCTTGTAACATTGATGACTGCATTCCCCTATTATTTCATCACATGTAGCAGTTACTGGGGAAGAACAAGTGCCATCACTCCAAATGTGTTCCCCGAACTTGCTCCTACCTCTCAGCTTCTATTGGTAAGCATGACATTATATAGTATGGTATGTCAGTTGGGTTCTGCTGTCCCAGCTGTGTCACCTCCCTTCTTATGCACCCCCTGTCTGTTCGCTGGCAGGGCACTATGAGAAGCAGACAAGCCTTCACATATAAGGACTTCTCAGCAATAATTAAATCATTCCTGTGTTATTAACACTGTTTAATTCAGAAATTCAAAGCACAGCATGATATGAGCTACCATGAAGAAAATTAACTCTATTCCATCCAAAACCCAGTATACTGTCCTTGATACTCAGTGGAAAAGAATATGATGGTATGGTAGACAACATCCTTGTCCCTCATACAGTAAGCACAAATCTAAAACATAGCACCGCACTGGCTATTATCAAGAAAATGAACTCTATCCCAGCCAAAAGCAGCACATACTCCACACCTTATTCCATACCATTCCTGTCATGCTCAAGGTACCACATTATCCCATAGAACTTCATTAACCGCCCTCCCCCCCCCCTTTCGCATTATTTGATACAATAAACAGATAATAATTCCCTTAGTCTGTTTCACATCTGTGACATTTCTGTCAAATGTCCATAAATGTCCACAAATGTTGACTGAATTCATTTAGCCCATGACTTTGGGGTCCATATGTTACAGCGGTCAGTCATGACAGGAGAGGTGGTGTGTTGTGCAGAGTCAATCGACACCAAAACCAGCTCAGGCTGGGTCAGTGCTGCATTTGCACTGCTTCTTGTAAGGCTCGGCCTCCGTTGCTTGAGGTGGTTTCTGCTTTAGAATTTCTATAATATGCAACCCAAGTTATGGGTTATAACTCTAATTTCAGTCTCTACCCTATTTGAGCCAAATTAGAGGGTTAAAAGTTGCAATGACTTGGTCCCCTCCCTCCTACCCTGAGCAGCAATAAGGGGTTGAGTAATTTTCCTAACATGGTGTCCTGGTTTCAGCCAGGGGCTTCAGCCAGGAAGGGGCTAACCTGCTGGGCTCGGGACAAGTAACTCAAATTGACCAATAGGATCATTCCATGCCAGTTACATCATGCCGAGTATAAGAAGCAGGGGGTGTTGCAGTGTTGGCGCGCGAACAGCAGGGACCGGGCGGAAGTGTGCTCTCCGCTCGGGGCTTTGTTTACTCGCGGCGCGAGCTCGGGTCCTGTGTGTTGCGGCTGGGGTTTGCGCGGGCGGCGGCGCGGTGTCCGTTACGGGGAGTGCGCGATCTGAACTGCTCATCTCAGCAAAAGGTTGTATTGTTCATTGTTATTTGTTCTTCCCCTGTTATTTCCAGTAAAAATACCCTTATCCCAACTTGCGGGGCTCGTGCTTTGGTTTTCCCCCCCCCGCTCCGGGGGAAATCTGAACGCGTGGTCCCCGGCTCCGGCAGAACCACAACATATTTTGGCGCCCAACGTGGGGCAATAAAGGTTGGGATAACGGTAGATCTGACTCTGACCCGGTTGCAATTACGGTAAAAGTTGTAAGGATGCTGTTTAAGATGCTGTGGGTATTATTTACAAAGGTGTGGTCCTGACTGTGGAAAAAAAAACCTCAGCAGGCTGTTTGCAGTCCTGGCAGGATGTTGTATCATCTCGGGGCTGCAGCTTCCCTGCTTGGTCCCATACTTTGCTCTAGTGTGCTTTATGACAATGTTTTATGATGCAGTTATATTAGTGACTATGAGTTTAATCTGGAAAGTGTATGAGGTTTTGCGGTCCTGTCTAGTCCCTGGGCTGAGAGGGGCTGGTGGTGGTGGCCATTTTGGTGAGAGCACAGAGGGAGAGAACTACACTGGTTTTTTCCTTTCTGGGCTAAACATAACAGCTCTTATGAGAGTTTTTGAAAACTTTCACCATCACCTTGACATGGAAACTATGGCCACAGTGCTAGAAGTTCTTCTGCACTTGATCCTGCTTTCATCATATATTAAGAGCAGGTTTATGAATACTACTCAAGAGGTTTCCCAAAGGCAGAATAACCACGAGGGGCAGGACAACCACGAGGGGCAGAACATAGGCCATTACCTAAGTACGACTCAAACACTGCTTGATATCAGACAGCGCTGTCTGCATTGTCCGTACTGTCAGGGGGGAGGGGAAGAAAACAGATTGTCAGATGCTGCGGCAACCCCCGTAATTGGCACTGCAGCTGCGGCAACCCCCGTAATTGGCACTGCAGCTGCGGCAACCCCCGTAATTGGCACTGCAGCTGTGGCAACCCCCGTAATTGGCACTGCAGCTGCGGCAACCCCCGTAATTGGCACTGCAGCTACTGCAACCCCTGTAACTGGCACTGCAGTTACTGCAATCCCCACAGCGGACACCACTGATGATCAAAAGAAACAATCCCCACCAGTGTCTGTCGCCCCGGTTCAAAAGAGAAAATACACAAAAAGATCAGTTCGTACAACAGCTGATGATGATGATCAACCGGGCCCATCAGGGGGATATCAAGATGAGGCAGAACCAGAGGTTGTCACCCGATCCCTGTCCCTGAGTGAGCTTCGTGAGGTTAGAAAGGATTTTAGCCGCCAACCTAGTGAGCCCATTGTCACCTGGTTGCTTCGGTGCTGGGATCATGGGGCTAATAGCTTGGAGTTAGATGGCAGGGAGGCCAAGCAGTTGGGATCCCTTGCCAGAGAAGGAGGCATTGATAAAGCCATTGGAAAAAGGTCAGGAATCCTCAGCCTCTGGAAACGGTTACTGTTAAGTGTGAAGAAAAGGTACCCCATAAAAGAATACATTACATGCCGTATGCCCAAGTGCGACAATATGGAAAGAGTTGTCCAGTACCTTAGAGAATTAGCTGTACAGGAGATAATTAGTTATGACTTGAACAATTCACAACTCCCTGCCGATCCTGATGAAGTCCCGTGCACCCCAGGCATGTGGCGAAAGGTTGTACAAAGTGTACCATCAGGGCACGTCAATTCACTGGCAGCAATAGACTGGAGTGATACGGATCTACCAACTGTAGCCGATGTGTCTTATAGACTCCGCAAATACCAAGACAATATTTCCCTCTCTGTCATCGCAGCAGTAGAGAAACTGGTCCAGCGCCTTGACAACAATGTGTACAGCTCCCGACCCTTGCAGAGCAGTGTGGCAGCTTTTGGAAGAAGGCGTCCATCATCCCGAGAGGGAGAAAACCGAGGGTACTCACCACGAGGTAAACTGTGGTTTTACCTGGTTGACCAAGGGGAGGACATGAGGAAGTGGGATATGCAGCCCACTTCAGCCCTTCGAGCACGAGTGAATGAGCTGCAAGGTAAAACAATCGCACGTCGAGATTTCACCAGGAGGAACGCTGCACCAGTTACCACCGAACAGAACCCTCGACCAAGCAGAAGGCCTATCTACACTCCTGATATGTCTGATCCTCTTGAGGGAACCTCCAAGTCATTCATGCACTCAATGAACGGCAAGTATGATCAGCAGCAATAGAGGGGCCCTGCCTTCAGCCAGGTGGAGGAGAGGGATAACAGAGTTTACTGGACGGTGTGGATTCGATGGCCTGGCACGTCAGACCCACAAGAGTACAAGGCTCTAGTGGATACTGGTGCCCAGTGTACTTTAATGCCGTCAAATTGTAAAGGCACAAAACCTGTTTGCATTTCTGAAGTCACAGGGGAGTCCCAACAATTGACTGTACTAGAGGCTGAGGTAAGCCTGACTGGAAAGGACTGGGAGAAACACCCCATTGTGACTGGCCCAGAAGCTCCATGCATTCTAGGTATAGACTATCTCCGTAGAGGGTATTTCAAAGACCCAAAAGGGTACCGGTGGGCTTTTGGAATAGCTGCTGTGGAGACAGATGAAATTGAACAGTTGTGTAACTTGCCTGGACTCTCAGAGGATCCTTCTGTTGTGGGGTTGTTGAAAGTTGAAGAACAGCAAGTGCCAATTGCTACAACAACAGTACACAGACGACAGTACCGAACCAACCGAGATTCTCTGCTCCCCATCCACAACCTGATTCGTCAACTGGAGAGTCAAGGAGTGATCAGCCGGACTCGCTCACCCTTTAATAGTCCCATATGGCCAGTGCGGAAGTCCAATGGAGAGTGGAGGCTGACAGTAGATTATCGTGGCCTAAATGAAGTCACTCCAGGTATGAGTGCTGCTGTGCCGGACATGCTGGAACTCCAATATGAATTGGAATCGAAAGCAGCTAAGTGGTATGCCACGATTGACATTGCCAATGCCTTCTTCTCAATCCCACTGGCGCCAGAGTGCAGGCCACAATTCGCTTTCACCTGGAGAGGTACACAATATACGTGGAATCGTCTGCCCCAGGGGTGGAAACACAGTCCCACCATCTGCCATGGACTAGTCCAGACCACTTTGGAAAAGGGTAAAGCACCAGAACATTTACAGTACATTGACGACATCATTGTATGGGGCGACACAGCAGAAGAAGTGTTTAAGAAAGGAAAAAAGATAATTCAAATCCTCTTAAAGGCTGGCCTTGCCATAAAACAAAGTAAAGTCAAGGGTCCTGCACAAGAGATCCAGTTTTTAGGAATAAAATGGCAAGATGGACGTCGTCAGATCCCCATGGACATTATCAATAAAATAGCAGCCATGTCTCCACCAAACAATAAAAAGGAAACACAGGCTTTCTTGGGCGTTATAGGTTTTTGGCGAATGCATGTGCCAAACTACAGTTTTATTGTGAGCCCACTCTACCATGTGACTCGAAAGAAGAATGACTTCCAATGGGGCCCTGAGCAGCAGCAAGCCTTTGAGCAGATTAAACGTGAGATAGTCCACGCAGTAGCCCTTGGACCTGTCCGGACAGGGACAGATATTAAAAACGTGCTCTACACTGCAGCGGGGGAGAATGGCCCTACTTGGAGTCTCTGGCAGAAAGCACAAGGGGAGACTCGGGGTCGACCGCTGGGTTTTTGGAGTCGGGGCTACAAAGGATCAGAGGCCAATTACACTCCAACAGAAAAAGAAATATTGGCCGCCTATGAAGGAGTTCGAGCTGCTTCAGAGGTAATTGGAACTGAAGCCCAGCTCCTCCTGGCACCCCGACTGCCAGTGCTGGGCTGGATGTTCAAAGGGAAGGTCCCTTTTACGCATCATGCCACTGATACTACATGGAACAAGTGGGTTGCATTAATTACACAGCGAGCTCGAATAGGAAATCCCAATCGCCCCGGAATTGTGGAAGTAATCACAGACTGGCCAGAAGGCAAAGATTTTGGAATGTCACCAGAGGATGAGGAGGTAACACGTGCTGAAGAAGCCCCACCTTACAACACACTGCCAGAAAATGAGAAGCAATATGCTTTTTTCACCGATGGTTCCTGTCACCTTGTGGGAAAGAATCGCATGTGGAAAGCTGCTGTATGGAGTCCAACAAGACGAGTAGCAGAAGCTACTGAAGGAAAAGGTGAATCAAGCCAGTTCGCTGAGGTTAAGGCTATTCAGTTAGCCCTGGACATTGCTGAAAGAGAGAAGTGGCCAATGCTCTATCTCTACACTGATTCATGGATGGTGGCCAATGCCCTGTGGGGGTGGCTGCAGCAATGGAAGAAGAACAACTGGCAGCGGAGAGGCAAACCCATATGGGCTGCTGATCTATGGCAAGACATTGCTGCTCGGGTAGAGAAGCTTGTCGTAAAGGTACGTCATGTTGATGCCCATGTACCTAAGAGTCGGGCCACAGAAGAACATCAAAACAACCATCAGGTGGATAAGGCAACTAGGATTGGAGCAGCTCAGGTAGATCTAGACTGGCAACGTAAGGGTGAGCTATTCATAGCTCGATGGGCTCATGATACTTCAGGTCATCAGGGGAGAGATGCGACATATAGATGGGCACGCGATCGAGGGGTGGATTTGACCATGGATGCTATTGCACAAGTCATCCATGAATGTGAGACATGTGCTGTAATTAAACAAGCCAAGCGGTTAAAGCCCCTTTGGTATGGAGGGCGGTGGATGAAATATAAATATGGGGAGGCCTGGCAGATTGATTACATCACTCTCCCACAAACCCGCCAGGGAAAGCATTATGTACTTACAATGGTGGAGGCAACAACTGGCTGGCTAGAGACATACCCTGTGCCCCATGCTACTGCCCGGAATACAATCCTGGGCCTTGAAAGGCAAATCCTGTGGCGACATGGTACCCCTGAAAGAATTGAATCTGACAACGGGACTCACTTCCGGAACACCCTAATAGACACCTGGGCCAAAGAGCATGGCATTGAATGGGTGTACCATATTCCGTACCATGCACCAGCTTCTGGGAAAATTGAGCGATATAATGGACTTTTAAAAGCTACATTGAAAGCAATGGGGAGTGGAACATTCAAGCATTGGGACACACACCTAGCCGAAGCCACCTGGTTAGTCAACTCCAGAGGATCTACCAATCGGGATGGCCCTGTCCAAACAAAGTTTCCACATACTGTAGAAGGAAATAGAGTCCCAGTAGTGCATCTGAAGAGCATACTGGAAAAGACAGTTTGGGTCATCTCTGCTTCGGGCAAAGACAAACCCATATCTGGAGTTGTTTTTGCACAAGGACCTGGTTGTACCTGGTGGGTAATGCAAAGAGATGGAGAAGTGCGATGTGTACCTCAACGGAATTTGATTTTGGAGGAGAATAACCAATATAATTACTAAGTAGAAATTGTAATATAATGACTGTTGAATAACTTGTTATTGTATATTCATTACTGCCATAATTATAATTGTTATATATTGTATAAAAGATTTTGTTAGTTTTGATTATGACGTAAATGGCATGGAATGAGGGGTGGATGATGTCCTGGTTTCAGCCAGGGGCTTCAGCCAGGAAGGGGCTAACCTGCTGGGCTCGGGACAAGTAACTCAAATTGACTAATAGGATCATTCCATGCCAGTTACATCATGCCGAGTATAAGAAGCAGGGGGTGTTGCAGTGTTGGCGCGCGAACAGCAGGGACCGGGCGAGTGTGTGCTCTCCGCTCGGGGCTTTGTTTACTCGCGGCGCGAGCTCGGGTCCTGTGTGTTGCGGCTGGGGTTTGCGCGGGCGGCGGCGCGGTGTCCGTTACGGGGAGTGCGCGATCTGAACTGCTCATCTCAGCAAAAGGTTGTATTGTTCATTGTTATTTGTTCTTCCCCTGTTATTTCCAGTAAAAATACCCTTATCCCAACTTGCGGGGCTCGTGCTTTGGTTTTCCCCCCCCCGCTCCGGGGGAAATCTGAACGCGTGGTCCCCGGCTCCGGCAGAACCACAACACATGGAAAACTAATCATGGATTATTTTCACTCAGGATTAAATCACCTTCAGGTGATTTCTGCATCCTTCTGAATTATCCGCAAAATGCACCCAGGTCCTGGAGAAAGAAATACAACAAATAGATTTACCCTTTCCTGAGGAAGGAATAGCCTTAGACCTTTTCTGGTTGGACTAGATGACCTTTAAAAGTCCATTCTAACCTAACATATGATTCTATGATTCTGTATTTCTTATGAACTCCACAATAGTGAAGTTTGAGAATGGTTGGGAAGGGGATGGGCGAGTTTGTCATTGTGTCACATACCTGTGTCACTCCTTTTTTGAAGGATGCTCCTAGGTCATTGAAGTCTATGAAAATAGATCTCTCGGATCCAGGTTGCATTTACCTTGTCTCAATGCAGGCCTGTTAGGAGATATTTTTGAAAAAAAATCTGCACTATTTAAAATGCATCCTGGCAATGATTTATCAGTTCTGAATCTCTAAAATCTATACACAAAACTCACAGTGTCCCTTTACATAAAAATTCTGAGGAGTTAAAACAAAATTTTCCTGTTTTTTTTTTCCAATTTTTAAGCCCAAAACACTTTCCTTTAGGAATTTTAATTTTCATTTGGAAACTCCTTTTCTAATTATCTCTACTGTTATTTAAAAAAAATAAAAATTGCTTGCTTTGTGATTTGCTAAGAGATTATGCCATTTGCTGCTCCTAAAAAAAATCACATTTCTTTTGTGTAATTTATTGACCTAGGACAGCTCAGCAGAGATGTAGCATCTGGTTGCTCAATGAAGTCTTGCATTTCACTCAATTTTCCACCTGGGTTGATGAGAAGATATAAATTTAAACTTGATAAATACCAACTACTGTTTCTGTGTCTCAGAAATTAATTTCCAAACTCTGTGGTAAGACTGCACAGCAATCAAGAGCACACACAAGCAGCAAAAATAATATTGGTTCAGTACATTATACTGGCAGCAACACCTCTAACTGTTCTGCCTCAGATTTCATTTGACAAATATGCAAATACAAGGTTGTTAAAGAAACTGATTGCAGAAATGTGGAATCATTAGGGGTGTTAGCCCTGATGTTGTGGCTAAATTCCAGTTCAGGCAATTAAATTCTACCTACCGAAATTCTCTTGTTTTATTTCTTCACTTACACTTAAACTACAGAGAAGGATATTTATTTGGCTTCTAAACAGTGTGGTTTTGTGTTTCAATACCTCATCATATTCTTTCTATAAATAAATGTCAACATTGATATCATTCTAAACTTGTGATTATTATGATAATGAAATTTTTCCTATATCCATTTGTGGTAACTTAAATATCCTCTTGATTTTAGAGCAAGAAAAGACTGTGGTATGAGTTTCCCAGGAAAATACATTATTCTTTCACACCACATTTAGAGAATTTGGAATCTTTGTTCATTTTTTCTGCATAAGGAAATAGATACAATAATGATGTAATACCTATAATAAGTACCTGGGGGCAGTTTTAGGATTTCAGTGCTGATTTGGTGCAAATAACGGTTGGACTTGATGACCTTAAAGGTCTTTTCCAACGTAGTGATTCTGTGATTCTGTGAAATATTGAAAAGATAAGGGGGGTTGATGCTGTCAGTGAGTCAATTTTGTCTGAACTGGGAGGATAGAATTATTTTGAAATAAAAGGAGAACAGTTTTACATTCTCTTCCATAAGTACATTGATAAGAGAGGGATTTATCTTGTAATTAGGTCTGGCTGCAGATACAAATCTGTTTTATAACCCTTCCTCACAATTCCAACGTAAAGAAATTTTGATCATAGATGAAGCAAACTTGATCACTTACACTTTACTAAACTGTTATGAGGATGATGAAAGGACCCATTTTGATAAAGAGTAATTTAAAAATACTAAATCTGACAAAAATACTTTTTTCATAGATTGATCATTTAGTCTTTCACCCATTTGAAACTCCATTCCTTCTTCCCCTGGTAGGAGCATGAAAATTATTTTGTGTGCTAGTTTTGGCTGTGATACAGTTATTTTTCTTCTGGTTAATTTTTTCCTCCTTGCATAGCTAGTGCAGAGTTATGTTGTAGATTTGACCTGAAAACAGTGCTGATAATACAGAGTTGGTTTTGTTACCTGTGAGCAGTGCTTACACATAGTCAAGGTTTTTGCTGCTTCTCACACCACCCCACCAGCAAGTAGGCTGGAGGTGTACAAGGAGTTGGGAGGGGACACAGCCAGGACAGTGACCCCAAGTGACCAAAGGGATATTCCATACCATATATAATTGGAGAGTCTAGCTGGGAGGCAGGATTGCTGCTGCTGAGAAAAAGACTGAGTATCATGGTTTGATTTTTTATCTCCCCAGGTGGTGAGCAACTGCATTTGTGCATTATTATAATAATAATTATTATTTTCATTGTCATCATTGTCATCATCCTATACTATCCTTTTAAACTGTCTTTTTCTCAAACCATATTATTTTTTCCATTCTCCTCACCTTCCTCTTAGTAAGGGTGAGAAAGCTGCTGTGGAGTGCTTAGTTGCCATCTGAGGTTAAAGTCTGACACTGGTGTTGTCTCATTTAATGGCCGATACTCAGACTTAGTGATATCTTAGTAGGATCTAGTCAGGAGACCTTAGCTATAAAGATTTCATTTACTTTGTACACATAAAGAACAAAATTCATCACACCTTACTGTAAGCATTGACCTGAATGCCCATTTTTGGGCTTAGAGTCTCCACTGATAAAATTAGATGGATAAAGATAGAAATTGCAGAAGTAAAATCACACTGTAGTGGAAAGTCTGTCTTGAAATGCTTGTTCTGCACCAACTGTAAAAAGATACCAGCACAAGAGTATCCTCCACATTGGTCATTGCCTAGTGCGTGGTAGGATGGATCTGAGTTCTCATCTGCAAAGAAAAGTTGTTCATATTTTAATACTTCCAGCTGAAAAAAATGGCTTATCTAACTCAGAGAAATTCTTCTGAACAATGGCAACACAGTCTCTTTTGCTTGAAGCTCTTTCCATGGAATACTTTTGCTTTCAAAAGTGTCGACAGAACCCAAGAACCAGACTTGAAAAAAAAGGAAAAATTCAGACTCAAACAGGATTTAGGAAGCATTTGGATGTTTAAAACTCAGTGGTAGCAACTTCTGGGAAGTAGCTTAGCCCTGGACCTGTTTTTTTTGACCTAAATGTTAACTTGATATTTGCATATCTACATGCAGCAATGCTCAGAGTTATTCCTGCCGATTTTAGGCTCCTTTTGTGTCATTAAAACCATGAAAAAATGTTTAAATATATCAGGATCCATGGTCTGTAAACTTATCCTCATGCTGACTTCTTCACAAATTTAGTCTATTATGCAACAATTTGTAATGTGTAATTGTAATAATAATTTCTTTTTTTTTCTTCACAAATAATGTTACCATCAGGTTTCATTGTTTAGTAATACTTCTGAAGGCAAGGGTAATTATATGAACTTTCATTTCCATAATTTTCATGTGGTATTATATTTTACTTTATTTTTGCCAGAGATGTCAAAAATAACAGTATAATGAGTCTTGAAGGTTTGAGGTTAAGCAAAGTTGCAATAAAACCTATTTTCTCTGGCTTCACTTTTATTTACCAAAGCAATCAACTTTCTTTATTGCTAGTAGATAATTTACAGTTGACATACTTAATCTCTGGACCTCCTAATTCCAACAAAGTAATCTTTTCACATTATAATATACAATAGCAATAAATATGAAAAATAATTGGCTTGAAGGAGTGCATTAGGAATATGCTACCGGGTCATTAATCGGTGTCTGAGTTTCTAGAAATTCAAAAAATACTCTGCTGACATGTAAACCACATATGAATAATAATTAGAATGGAGACTAGGTTGTTAAGATGAAACTATCATGCACTCACCAACCTGACATTTAAAGAATATGTCAACAATTTAAAAGCTTCCCCTATACTGATGACATATTTATTCCATTAGGACCATCTTAGAATCTCAGATTGCTGGCACTTCTCTGATTATGCTAGCCCTCTGCAGGATAGAGCTTCCTGTTTATTATTTTAATCATTTTAGGGCAAAATAAGCCCTCTTGTTGCATATAAGAAAGACTCTGCATTTTATTAGCATTTTTTTTCCTTACAGATTTGTAGTTCAGATGTTTGATGAATTTTTTATAATCTTTATTTTGTGTTCCAATAAAAATTAACATACTAATAGGATTAGGAGATTTATTTCTATATATCTGAAATCTTGATTTTTAAAAAATTTCTTCTTCTACACTTGAATTATTTGTCAAACATAAATCATCCAATAACCTTTGCTAATAAGAAGATAAATAAATTTTGTTGTCATGCATATTGTGTAAACTCAGCAATTCATTTCTAGCCCTGCTCCCTCCTTAATATTTATGTTGAAATCCACAAGGTCCTGCTTTTTCTGGATAAGATATTTTACTTGTTAAAAAAATGCTATCTGAGAGTTTTAAAGAAGCCTTAACATATTTTTTCTTAATTTCCTCCTCCTCATTCCTTCATATTTTTCCTTCACCAAAAACTCAATGGATACTTTAAAAAATATATCTGGAATTTTTTTGTTAGTCCTATAAAACTGTACTGATTAATGAATGCAAATTGGAATTTAGCATGTGTTTTGTTACCTTCCAGTGTGTACCAGAGGTTTTACAGGACTTTGTACTTTGAAGGATAGTTCCTACTGTCCTCTACTAAAATTAATATTACGTTGTACTTGGTGACAGTTTTAGTCCTCGTGCCTGTACATTACAACGCAAATGGTGGAAACATCCACAGTAAGATCAAAAATTAGTTGTAATGATATTTCTGAGGCTAAAAGCCAGCTCAGTCTACCTCTGTATGACTGGGCACAAAGATGCTTCCAGGTTCCTCTGTCCATTAGCAGGCAAATCTGGATGTGTATTCATCCTTTCCTGCTCCCTAGTTTCTACAGAAAAAATAATTTTAAAAAATCATACTTGAAGGTAGGAGAGAGAGTATTTCTTAAAGTCTGACAGTTGTCTGGATAGGGAAATGTGGTAGGATGCTGGAAAATGCACTAGCTTAAAGGTACAAGTATGATTTAGGAGACTAAGGCGGTGAAAATGGATACTACCACTCATTGCCAGCGCTCTAGGTTCTCAAGGAAATGGGGGATAATCTGTCTTTATTTTAGCTTCTAAAGAGATTGATTAAATGATTTTGATCAGTCACAAACAGTGACTTAATAGATTTGAGTTTATGAGTAAGCATTGGCCTCTGAAGGGCCCATCAAACTCTTTCAGGACTGTTATAAAGCAACGTATTTCCTTGTCATAACCATGCTCAGAAAATTATTATTATTTTTTCCTACTGTGATAGCACCAACAATGCAGTTATAATTGTCATGACAAATATTCAGACACTGTCTGAGAGCTCAGTCTAAGCTCTGGACATGTCAGGGTTGTAGCAAAAACCACAGCACCGGTTGTTTTGCAAAACACGTATTAGTTGTCCTTACTGACTTTCTACTCACCATTACTAGTTAGCAGCTTCTTGGTGCTGCAGCTGGAGTGGTCATTTGGGAAGTTTTGAAAGAAAAGAAAGCAGTAGCTTTTCTGGATTTTCTGTGACTATGAAACAGGTTCTTGAAGACAAGCATAAGCTTTATGAAGTAAAGTTTTATAAAGATTTGTGAAAGGTCTTGAGTGAAGACAAGAAATTTGCCTTAGTTTATTGTTGTGTTGGTTTTTCTATTTTTTTTAAAATTTTTTGGGGGGCAAGGGTGATTGACATATTGACTCAAAAATAGCAGAAGTTGTTAAAAGGAAAAGAGAAAGGAATAGAATATCAGTGTACGTAAAAAATTAGTATGTATTCCAAAAGCACATTTCATTTAGAGGTTGATGAAGATATTTATACCCCTTTGGTGCTAATCAACCACTTCTGCATGTAAATTCCCAACATAGTATAGATTAGATGTAAATAAAACTGCAGAGTAAAGAAAAATCAGATAAGATTTTAGAGTTAACATAAAAACAAAGAAGACAATGTTAGCTCTTTGCTGAGAGAGTGTTGCTCCAACACCTTTTGTTGGCCCATCCAAGTAAT
Organism: Laterallus jamaicensis coturniculus; assembly: GCA_022605575.1. NCBI lineage: Eukaryota > Metazoa > Chordata > Aves > Gruiformes > Rallidae > Laterallus > Laterallus jamaicensis. The sequence continues at coordinate 87,226,143 of JAKCOX010000002.1, read as the reverse complement.
TTCATTTTCAGAGGCAAATCTAGCAAAAAAACTAGTAGATCTTATTTTTTTCTTACTTTTAAAATTTTATTTTGAATCCTAGGATTTTGTCACCCTAAATTTTATTGAATTGGAAGAATGTAGTTCTGGAGAAGAACAGCACCAATTCAGACCCTTTCAAGATTTCCAATATCTACTTCCTAGAATCAGATAGACGACATTTGTTACGCCAACCTTTTCGTAAAATCACCTGAAGAGAGTTACACTTCTACTGCGCAGTAAATGAGAGAGGAGTTAACCTCTGATCACTGGCTTTGTAAAGCAGATAAAAATAAGCAAGAACAGAAAGATAAAGTCTTAGGTTCTTAATAGATTGTGTGTATTAGACTGTGGAGCACTTTTTCTTAAATGTGAATCTATTTTTTGGCTACAAAATTCTGTAGAGTGAGACAGGGCATCCATCACTGAAATGCTCATCAGACGTGAAACAATTAGAGAGTGACTGCTGTCCTGAAATAATGAAGCACTCATTGTATGCATCTGTAGCTGAATAATGAAATAGAACAGGAAGAAACATTGGAAAATGAAAGTGATAAAGACAAAAGAGGGAAAGGTTCCTAGTACATATCAAAGCTCAAAGTTTGGGTTTATAAGCAGCTACTGTGTGAAAGCAAAAAGGACTACGTATCATTGAAACACTGCTTTCTTGACCTTCATGCTATAGGTAACATATACTACCAAAGCATTTCCTATTACTGGCACTGCATATTGGTTCTGCAATGCAAACCTCCAGCGACAACTGTGTGCAATTTGAACATACAAATACAGAGGTTTGTGTAGATTCATCAGTACTACAGAGTTCTGGAAACAAGACTTAACATAGTTAGCCTAGACTTACTAGTAGTTTAACATGTTGGTATTTTTTTTCAGGTTTTGTACTATTTGGAATGATGATAGAAACGTATGAATTTCAGTGATAATTACTCTCCCTCGCCCCATGTTTTGGAGAATAATTCTTTCAATTACTAGGGTTTCAATAGAATATTGAAAAATACCCTAATTTTTCATGGAATTATTCAAAACTGCATCAAGAGAGGTTCAGACATGATATTAGGAAAAAATTACTTACTCAAAGGTCAGGTTAAACACTGGGACAGGCTTCCTAGACAGGTTGTCAATGCCCCATGCCTGTCAGTTTTTAAGAGGCATCTGGACAATGCCCTTAAAAACGTTTTGACTTTTGTCCAGCTTCTATTCTATTCTATTCTATTCTATTCTATTCTATTCTATTCTATTCTATTCTATTCTATTCTATTCTATTCTATTCTATTCTATTCTATTCTATTCTATTCTATTCTATTCTATTCTATTCTATTCTATTCTATTCTATTCTATTCTATTCTATTCCATTCCATTCCATTCTATTCCATTCTATTCCATTCTATTCTAAATTTTCCTCTAGTCTGAGTGTTGAGATACATGTGAAAAAATACAAAAGCTAAACATGTCAGGATAGTATTTCTGAGCAGCATTAATATAATTTCAAGTGCTTTTCAATCATTTTGAGAGACTATATTCTGTTTCTGAAGTGACACACTCCCAGGTAAAATAGCTTCTGTCTTTTGTTCAGTCTGAGTTTATGTGTTGATGACTAGAATGTTAATGCAATAATTTACAGTTGCATTATCTTTATGGTTATATATTACAATAACTTAATGGAGCAGAAATGCATTACAGATGAACGGATAAAGACTGTGAAAATTGGAGAGAAGTAGTGGAATGTCTTTGAGTAGAGAACGTACTTCAGTGTACTGCACTGGAAGGGAGATTGGTCATGAATATTAATAAATTGTGGGGGGTTTACATGGGATTTTTTTCTATACTCCGTGTTTTACACATGACTTTGCAAATCCACATGTTAGGTAAAGGTCCTATGATAGCTGTGAGTGAAAATACAATGGCTACTTTTCAGTCATTAGTTCAATAGGGCACAGATATTGGTTCCCTTTTTTCTTACATTCAGAAAGACATTGGAAGTATCATATCTTTCCCCACTCATCCCTTCCATCTTCCCAGTTTGTAATTGGAACTTTAGCTTCTGCCTAGACATTTGCAAGACAAGAAGGTGTAAAATCAATTCAACATCATGTCTGCCAGAATGATGCTGTTCAGAATTCTGTCCATTCTTGGAAGTGCCATGCCAGAGAGAAAAGGAAGTGAATTTGATAAAGCAGAGGTCATAAATTATTTGACTAAGTTATGGTAGAAGATTAAAGGGAAAACATAAACTAAAGCTCTGTTACAGCTGCAAGTTCCTAATTAGTGAACTTATGTTCTCTGTATAGGATGTATCTGAAGACAATCTTTATACAGGGTAGTAGATGAAGAAAGGCACAGAAGTCAAGCAATTTGCAGAAAATCAGAAATTTAATAGAAAATATTTGTGATAAAAAGATCGAAAGGATTCAGTTTGTCATATATAAATAAAATAGAAAAGATAATTTAAGCTTCTCAAATTTCTTCCTAGCATTCCACTAATTTCTATCTCCATGTATTTATTAATTGCTAATGTATAGAAATAGACTTTTCTATTTTCTATTATATGCCATCACGTCATGATTTCCTAAGAATTCCAGAATTCTGATTCTCAACATTCTAAGCATATTTCACTATAATTATGTCAATGAGAAAATCAAATAAATTGTATAATATATTCACCCTGAAATTTCTTTGCAATAAATATCCCATGGGACTTGCTATACAGTCCCCTTGAAGTTTATGAAACTCCCACCGGTACTGTTCTTTACCATTTAATTGTAGTCTTTAATAACCAGCATTAGACTCTAAAATGTCTTACATTTTTCAGTCATTGAAGAAGAATAAATAGCCATAGGAAATGTGTGGGATTATTTTATTGATTTATGGGGAGGGATGGGTCATGCAAAAAAACCTTCCATGTATTACGCTATTCTTGGCTATGTGCGGTTTGAATAATTTATGATACTTTCTTTCACAGCTGAATGACACTAAGGTACATGCTAAGATTAGGTTAGTATTCACTTAAATGCACTTAGTTTATCAATGCAAAAAAAAAAAAGAAAAAGAAAAGAAAACCAATGAAGGTTATCATAGGTGGCTATGTATAGTGTGTATTCCAGAGCTTGGTTGCAATTTAAGGTAATCTTAAAAAGAAATTTTGGGCAAATTTTCAGTTAGACAGAACAGTTCTATTTTTATACACAACTGTTTTTAAAAGTGGAGGAATAAAAAGCTAGGAAAGGAACAAATGCCAAGTGAATTTCACGTCAGAATTGATAACTTCTAGAAAAATGAATGCTTACAATAAAGAATATTCCATTCACAGGTCTTATCAGTTAGTACTGTGGCAAAATAAAATTCACATATGAATTACAAGTCTGAGAAACATGGTCTGCTGCAAAAAGCATTAAGAGACGGCCATCAGGGACTTAGGATGAAATACACTCTGAATTAAGTTATAACAAGTGAATGGGGCAAAGTCATGTTCTTTCTAACAGTGGGACACATTTAAGATTTACCTTGGTGCCAAGCAACTAGGCACAGGGGGAAAATCACCTCTCAGAGTTTATTCCAGGAGTTTACAGCACAAGCCTGAGTGCAAACTTCTACAGCAAAAAGGGTAACAAGTGGCTAATCAGGTACCTGAATTCCAAATGGTTATGAGACCTGAGGAATCAAAAGATTTTGTGTGAGATTTTGAAATGAGGCAGGAAATGAGAAACAACCACTTCTGGGGCTCGAGGGTCTATATTAGGTTTTCTGTAGAATGCTTGTGCCCTGCTCTTGATACAGAGAAAAATGAAATGTATTACAAAGAGAACAAAAAGAAGTTCAAGGAACCAGGTTTAAATTTTTTGTGGCTTTTCTAATACAGATAACTATCATGTTACAGGGACAAGTTTCACCTTCTTGCCAAAGGGACGTGAGAGTCTTAATATAAAAACAACCCCACACGTCTAATTGAGTTTATGTAGGCTTAAAAATTTTCTTGTAGTAGATTCTAGAGTGTATACATTTGGATGCTCTAGTCCACTAGCAGAAACAATAATCAGGTAAACATATAGTGACAGAACTATTTATAAGTAACAAGATCTCTTTCCTGCCACTGAAAGCACATAATGTTCTCTTATTCATCATAGGTTCAAGCAACAGGAGAAACAACCAAATTTTACAAAAGCCAACTAAAAAGAAATATCAGAATAAATAAACAGTGACTGTCATGGGTGTTTTATCATCTTAATTAAAAAAAATACTCTAGACATTTTTCTCTGATATATGAAGGCAGGTAATGCAGACAAAATTTTTTTTCCAGAGAAACTGCAGTTGAACAAGAGCAGTATTTGGGGAGTTCTAGACTATGCTGCACACACACACATACACATGCTTTCCTTTGAAATATGACTTAGGAAATTGTGATTCAGTGGAAAACAGTAAAATGCATCTATGTATTGCAAAAACCAGCTAAAATTATTGAAGGGAAACCCTGGTTTGATGTAGCCCTAACTCACAGCTTAGGCTTCCACTGTGGTCAATGTGGTCTAATCAATATATCCAATAGAGTTTAATGTGATTAATTTGGAAAAATGTGTTTACTTTAGGGTGAGATAAACTTCTCAGACCTCAGTTCTATTGAGTTTATTGATTAATCCTCCACTGATTCAAAAAAGTAACTCCGAGTAATTTGGTTGGATGTCTCTACGTTGACGCAATCCATGGGTAGTTAAATGAACCCTAGAATTTGTAATGGTCATAATCATAAAGCTCATAATCTTTTATAGGGGGATATTCATAATTACAGAGTAAAAATGTATCTTTTTCACTTGTTCTAGTTCTGGTATTGTAAATATTTGGCAGCAGGCAAAGGATGACATTCTATCTCATCAAACCTGATGCATTTAGGGGAAAAGAAACAAAAAGTGTTTTCATAAAAAAACTTGAGGATATAAACATCTTATCTTTTTTCCAGAAAGAGACAGTGCCCATAGAGATCTCCTCAAAAGTACTTAAGCTTGACTTATGCATAAATTGAACACATCTTGGAATACAAAATAAGAGAAGGCAGGCTACTCCTTCCTAATTCTAACAGGCATTGCTCTTTCATATCAAGGAAAGTAGGAAGGCCTCTGAACAGAAGAGGGAAATAAGCTTTTACCAGGGTTATATTCCCAAGATAAAACCTGCTTTTGGTCCCTGTGATTTATTGGGACAAAGGATGTTGCAATGTAACTCACAAAACAATCCTTATACTTCTTTTCTTTCTTTTTTTGTTTGGGTTTTGTTTTTCTTTATTTAATTTCACTTTATGCCCCCTGTGTGTTACAAGAAACACTTGCTCTTGCTGCATTACCTTTATTCCTTTCATATTATTATATAACAGTCTTCCAGCTGAAGATCCTTAGTCTGCTTAACCTCTCCTTCTAGCATGTCCTATTTTCCCTGTGTCTTTTTTTTTTTACAACTTCATTATATTTTTTGGTAATAAAATAACCACGTCTCTTCCACTTCTGTCCTACAAGAGCTTTTCAAATACACAATTCTCTTACTAGGAATAAACTGAGGGACAGGTATTTCTTTAGAAACTGATTCCACATTTCCTACTGGATGGTCCAGCCTGTGGCAAAGAACACTGACTTGCTAATTCACAGATTTCCAAATTAGCTGGGTCTGTGCAGGAGTGGAACTCTTCTTCCTGAGGCTGTTGGGATTTTTTTGGGTGGGTTTTTTTGGGGGGGGTTTTTTGGATTTTTTTGGAGGGGAGTGGGGGGTGGTGGGGTTTTTTGGTTTTTCCCCCCAGTTTCTCTCCTGTGGGACTCTGCTATTGTAGACCTTTAAAATAGTGCAGGGACTGCCCAAGCCTTCTGATACTGATTTACAGGAAAGAGTAAAGAGAACAGTTCCTTGATTTACTCATAGCACAGGAACCAGAACATTAACTCTTGAATTTGCCAATCAAATGGACAAAATCTATGCATTAGTTTCCCTTTTCGGGCCATCCCAGCATTTTTTTCAGGGTCTTTAGTGGAAAACCCATCCTTTGAGATCCAAAAATATATGTATTTATTTTCAAGTAACCAACTACCTTCTTTGGCTTAGGGCATGTAAAAGTATTTTCATATGTCTTGCTCTCCCTCAGCTTCTTTTCATACTACTATGTTCCTAATTTTCCTTAGACAGAGCTGTTGAAAACAGTGTCACATCTATTAGAAACCTTGCTGTCACACCAAATGGGCCCTGCTCCATGATATGTTGTTTATTTCTACTATAAAATGAAGGATTCAAGCAATGCTTATGATTTTAATCATAACTGCTATCATGCAATGTAAGTTGAAAGATTTATTCTGAGTTTGATAAGAAACATTCTTCAAAACCTTGTGTTTAATGGCTACCTGAGTACCATGTAAGACTAACCTTGGTGGAAACAGACGCAATGTGTTCCTATCACAGAATATAATCACTCCATTAAATTATTTAGAAGTTCTTGCTCAGACTTAGTTTTACATTATATTAATTTGCCTCTGCATTAGTACTCCTATATTATAATCGCCATGGCTAACAGTAAGCAATTTGCAGACAAAACCCTTCCTCTGACATTCAAATTCAGAAGCCAGGAGACAGCAACAGTGTTCAGTAATTGCATGCTTTCCCTCTTTTTGCCAGCATTTTATTTATATTTTTACCTTGAAGAATCTTAATCATCCATCTGCCAGTTTCATAACAGCTGACATCTTCTTCCTAAGTGAGACACTCTCGATCTTTGCTGGGAAGAGTGGTTAAAAAGCACACCAAAAATAAAGAGGATCAGAGAATGGATTGCCATGTTAGCATACGTTTTCAGTTCTCATTTATATCCCTTCTTGATTCAACTTCAGTTTGGGGGAGGGAAATGGGAGTAGCGCTGCTTTAAAAGCCATAACCTTTGGAATTAAAATGAGTTCCCAGCACAAACTGAGCAATAAAAAAGCAATCATATCACCAGGCTGCTGGCCCTTATTATTTTAGCATCAGTGTGATGGGCTTTAAAAGCTTTAGACATGCTGGGAAAGTTAAATACACGTGTTCCATTTAAAACTGACCAGCATTTAAATACGCAGACACCTGCCACGACAAGCAGTCAAGGGATTGCTCTTTCATTTTATAAATGGAATAAAACTGCTCAATAGAATGGCATGACATCTGTGTGGATATTTGTTTAGTTGCTACTGGTGTACTTAATGTAAGGGATTTAGAGTATTAGGCTCAGACAGCATACTGCAGACTCCACTTCCCCACAGTGACTTGTCTATTCAATGCAAGATTTAAGTAGTTGAACAAACTGATCCTTTTGTCTAGCATGAAATAAAGAAGTGTGTAGGGGTGAGGTGGCTTGTGTTCTCGTTTTCCCTTCCTGCAAGAAAACTGTTAGCTTTGTTAGCAGCGGGAGCTGTACAATACCTGCACTCTTGAGATACTGGCAGTAATATTGTGGGGGGAAGGAGGGATCTTTTTGTTCACTGGGCAAATGGAATAGAAATTCTGTTTATCCGAGGGCTTGAACAGAAATACTCGTCTCTCTTTAATTTTGTGGTAGTTTAATCCTTTATTATGTTTACATTCATGTTAATTTTGAGTTGAAAACATGCATTGCATTGAAGCAAGTCAATACTTTGAAAATACCAAGAACTAAATGTTCTGACTTTCTAGAATTTCTCTCTTGAATTCACACACAACTAACATGCCCTCCCAAGCCTCACCCTCCTCACTTGAATTAGAGCATAGTTTCAGCTTTACTGATTGTGCTTAGGGTTGGAGAGATGTTGGACTTAGTACTTGCTGAAAATATTTTGCTCATGGTTACCTTTTTCCCTTATGATGGAATGAAGAAGACACAAACAGAATAATATAGATCATTGCCAGTTGCAAGAATTATTACAGAAACCACCTTCTATCTTTTTCTATAGATTTTGGGGTTTTTTCCCCTCCACCAATGCAAAATTATGTCTGTGCCATATTTTTTGAAACATGTTCCTTCCACTGGTGTTTTTTTTATTGTGGGACATTCCTCATTTCAATATCTCTTCCTTCCTTCTCTTTTATTAACAATTATTTATACTGGAAATGAAAACCTATACTAACAAGAGAAGAGAGTCATTTACACTAGAGTAATGAGATCTGATTTTAATTTTCCTACATGAATAATTTGTCAGTGTCTCATTTCTGGCCCTCTGTAAAAGGTGTCTAGCCTTTATTGTTTTACAAAGTAATAAACCCCTTAAAGCCAATTTGGGCTATCATTTTACCTGCTGCTTTTCTTCTTTTTCCACTCTGATAAAAGAATCATCTGTAAAAAGACCATCCTCAAATTACTGCCGCAGTCCCAAGGCAAAAAAAGCACAGTCCTCTGTGTTGCGTGTTACTGGTAATCTAATTTAAAGAAGCACAAACTGCAAATAGTTAATCAGACCTGTGTGGTTAAACATAATAATTTTGAATCCTTGGATTACTGTATAGGAGAAATGTGAAGATAAATGATTGTACTTGGTGCTGCTAGACAACATTTTTTATGTCATAAAAGCAAGACAATGCTTCCTTATATCTCATGAATCCTATTTCAGAGTGTAGCTTCCTACTTTGACTTTTATATTCTAGAAAGGAGCATGTAGAATTAAATACCAGAACAGCCAGACAAAGAAAAATAAAATCTAAACTGGAAAAAAGATTTAACAAAAACCCCAACCTCTATTATGAACATACTTGTCCTTTACGTCAGTACCTGATCATCCCTCAAGATTAACATTTTAATACTACTTGAAAGAATATTGCAGAGACAGGGAACTATGAAAAAAATAGACCTCTTTATGGAGTTGGGTGTATCTGTATCTATGCTGGCACAAGTGTATTTATTAAGTCAATCAAAGTCTGTCAAAAAATGATAGAACAGTTTGGGTTGGAAGGTACACCAAAGACCATCTTGTCCAACCCTCTGTGCCATGTGCACACCCTCCACTAGACCAATATGCCCAAAGCCCCATCCAATCTGGCCTTGAACACTTCCAGGGAAGGGGCTTCCACAGATTCTCTGGGCAAGCCAGAGAACCCCCAACTTTCTCAGAGTGTTTTCATAGCAGAGGTGCTCCAGCCTCTTCTGGATTATTTTCCTGGCCCTCCTCTGGACTTACTCCACCAGATCCATGACCTTTTTGTGTTGTGGACTCCAAAGCTGGATACAGTGCTCCAGGGGACATCTTATGAGAACAGAATAGAGGGGGAGAATCACCTCCCTTGACCTGCTGGTCATGCTTCATTTGATACAGCCCAGAACACGGCTGGCTTTCTGAACTGCAAGTGTATATTGCTGGTTCATGATGAGCTTCTTGTCCACAACTACCCCCGAGTCCTTCTCCTCAGGCTGCTCTCAATCCACTCTCCTAGTCTGTGGTTGTGCTTGGAAATGCCCTGACCCATGCGCAGGACTTAGCCTTCCTACAGTTCATACAGGCCCATCTCTCAAGCCTGTCAAGGTTGACTGTTTGCTTGTGGTGTATAGATACTGACTTGAAGGATACATCCATTCATATTTTAGTTCTAAAAATGCATTTAGAAATAAATAATTGATCAGTCACCGCATTGGGTCTCACTGAGATATGGAGTTAACTTTCCCCACAGCAGCCCTCACAATGCAGTGCTTTGAAATGGTATCTAGACCAGTGTTGATAACATATGCTTTGAATACCACTAAGGAGTGCCCTCTCCAGTATCAAGCTTGTCTCTCAAACCCAGCTTCCTCCCCCCCTCCTTCAAAAGCCAATGAGCTGGGGTTATGCAAAATGCTGGGAGGTGACAGGACAGCTCATCCAAACTGACCAAAGGGATGTTATATAACATATAACATCAGCAATAAGAGTAACGAGCAGTAGAATGGCTTATTTTTCTCAAGGAATTTGTCTTCTGAAACAACTGCTTACTATGTGTACTGAAGCTCTACTTCCCTGGAAGTAGCTGAACTGATGGGAAGTTGAGAATTAATCTTTTTGTTTTACTTTGTTTCCACATATGGTTTTGACTTTTCCTTATTAAACTGCTTTTACCTTGACTTTTCATCTTAGTTTCTCCCGCTGTCCTACTAAGGAGTGGGAATGAAGGAACAACTTGATGGAAAACAGCCAACCAGCCACGGTCAAGCCACCACAATCCCAGATAAAATAGAAACATAAAGCATCAGTTTTTAGCTCAGTGTTTAGCCATTTTAGAAGCTAAAATGAGACAAGTGAAAAAAATTCATAGTGTTTCTTGTCAGTTCATGGTATCTCATGTCATGCTTTCATTAACTCTTCAGATAGACTGACTTCAATGGGTGCCAGTTATACTGCTATAATACCACCCAATCCATTATGTAGTCTCTTTATCTTAGCAGGTGTGTACTGTAAAATGATGTATGATCTAAAGCTACATAACTCATGCCTGATGCCACTGATTTAATTTAAAAAAGATGAATATGGAAAATATTAGTGAGAAGGTAATGAAGATACTCAACAGATTGATTTTTATGAGGCCCATGTTCTCTATTCTCTATTTTCTATGTCTAGGACCTACTAAAGACCATCTCCAGGGTCTATTGGAACAAGACCGTAGGTGACACTTTATATCTATACCAGTAAAAGCCATGGCAAAGCCTAAACACAGATCAGTTGTCTATACCTTTAAGTGCCTGGTTGTATGGATATTAGCATAATGGTAGATGGGATCTGGATCAGAGGATTGTATATATTTAAAAAGACATAAATCCAGGGTCAAAGACTTCTGGGTCGAATTTTCTCTCAAAATATTCCTTCTGATTTTGTTGCTAAATACACTTGTGCCAGTCTAAACTTTGCATTTTAAGCTTCTTGTTGCTAATTATCAGCCAGCACTGAAAATTCCTTTTAATTCTGCTGTTGTTTTTGTATTCTACCTTTCTTTAGAATTTTCTTGTTTATTTTTGAATGAGACCTTATGTTCTTTAGCTTTTCCTTATTGGAATGCTTTCTATGTGCATTGCCTTTCTTTCCCACCCCCAGCCCTCCTCCTTTTTTTATAAAACTTAGTGAAGGATTTTTTTTTCTCAGCATCTTCCCAGTGCAAATCTTTTTCTTATAGTATATTTGTTTATTCAATTTGCACTCCATAATCACACAGAGACAGAATGAGCTGTAATGTAATGTAGTGAGGACTAGGTAATTGCTTCCTTGAGGATGGCTCAGTGATTTTTCACCGTGAAAGCACAGAACAGTACAAGGTAAAATGTTCTTATAATTCTCTGTGAATATACACCTTATGCTTAAACTTAATAAAATTTGTACAAAACTCTTATCTGAGAACAGAAGACATAACAGTAAAAAAAAAGGCAGAGTCACAGTACCCAGGCCTGATCCAAAACCACAGAAATTAATGAAAAGACTTCCATGTGCATTGGATCAGGCTGTAACCTAGTGAATATCTGTGAGGTATCTTTAATGCTGCCAGCACAGCTGCAAGAAGAACACACACAAAAAGTAAATGATGAAGGGAGAGTATTTTCAGCTTGGCATCTGGGTCTTTTGAGTGCCATTTCAAAAAGAAGATGGGAGGAGCCTTGCAAAATGCTATGATGATTAGGCTCTTCCTGCCCCATTGAAGGCCATCTCAAGCCTTTAAAAGTCAAATTTTGCTCATCTTGTTTTTTTTTAAAAAGAATTTAATTTCCAGCCAAATGAATACAAGTGGCATCAATAATAGATCTCTGGACCTCCGGCTCCAGAAATAGAGGATATCTCCCAAAGGGCAAATCAGCATCTCTTGTAGCTCAGCCAAAAAATAAAATAATAAAGCGATGTGATCATACACGCAGCTTTTATTTTTTATCTTGAGGAAGATGTCATATAAGTAAAGATCAGTATCAAGTTGAATCCAGTTGACCTGTACACCCCATTTTTTTCAGTTCAGCTTCTCTTATATTAAGCTGGTAGCTTACAAAATATAAATTAGAAGTTATTTAGTCCCTAGCAAAATTGGAGCAGGAACTCAGCCAAGAAAGCATAATGTTAGTGTTTGCCCACTATTTCACAGACTCCTCCAAGAGCCATAATTTTAAACAATATGAAGTACCCAGCCATAAAATGTTACAATACAGTCCATAGTTATACACTTCCTTTTCTATTACATATGTCACAAGAAAGAACAATATAATTCAAGTAGCTTTTAAAAGTCTAAAATTTTATTCAGTTAAAGATTTAAATTTAAATTTAATTGAACAACATTACTAATGTAATTAAAAATTTTTAGAAGGAAATGTCTTTGTGACAGAGGCTTATTACTTATGAGTTCTCTAATGCATTTGTACTGTAACTGGATTACTGTTGTTTTCCCCCTCTACTCTGCCCTGGTCATGCCCCACCTGGAGTATTGTGTCCAGTTCTGGGTTCCCTGGTATAAAAACCACAGGGATCTCCTAGAGTCCGTCCAGTGGAGGCTATGAAGATGATTAAAGGCCTGGAGCATTTCCCCTATGAGGAAAGGCTGCATGAACTGGGGCTGTTCAGGCTTGGGAAAAGAAGGCTAAGAGGGGATCTTATTAATGTTTATATTAATGTGTGGGACACTGGGAAATAGCCAACCTCTTCTCAGTCTGTGGAGATAGCACAAGGGACAATGGCTTCAAGTTGAAGCATACTTCCACACCAATATGCAGAAGAACTCTTACACAGTAAGGGTGACAGAGCCCTGGGACAGGTTGCCCGGGTGGTGTGTGTGTAGTCTCCTTCTCTGGAGATACTCAAGACCTGTCTGGATGCCAACCTGTTCAACCTGTCCTAGGGAGCCTGCTTTGGCACGGGTGTTGGACCTGATGATCTCTGGAGGTCCCTTCCAACCCCTATGATTCTATGTTCTGTGTTTTAAATTAATTTGAAGTTATATACATTGGACACAAGTGTTTCTTCTTTCAGATGATTTTTTAAAGGGTGCTTGCAATCTTTTTTTTCCTTTTTTTAATGGGTAGTTTCTTTAAAGATTCAGCAGAAAACTAAGCTCTTCAAGGAGGGAATTAACTCATTGTATGTTTGTTAATGATCTCTACAAGAGCTCCTTGGTGCTACTGTGATCAAAGACAAATGGTTTGAAATGACACTGAAGTTGCATCACAGAAATGGACAATGCTTCTTTCCATTACCTTGCCATGGACAAGGTGTTTCAACAGCAAAGATTCATCATAAGGAGCTAAAAGTTAATTTCCCATTTTGTCTATAGGTTTTCTGCATGGACTACCAATCATCCTGTCAACTGTGGGGGTTTTTTTAAACATATGAGAAAGCAAATATTAAAATCAGGATATTAAATAAAAAAGTGAAATACAGAAGGGAAGATCTCAGACTTGCACAATACTCTATAATTTCAAATGAAATCCATTAATGATGTAATTTAGCACATATTTTATAGCAGAAGCAATACCTACCGATCTGTTCAGTGCTTTCCTTTCATCTACCAGAAGAAATTGCTCAGAAGACTGTTTTGTTTCTAGATACTATTATTAATTCTGTTTGAGTTTTTTAATGCTGTATTAACTCACTTAAAATATGCATAAAACATCAACTTGAAATATGTATTATTTTACAGTGAATTTTTCTGCCTCAGTATGTAAATAACAGTTACATAACTTAAATCAAACGCTCTGCCCCATCACTCCATTCTTGCTTCTACTCTGTTACAGATAAAAAATTATTGGAAGGCAGCTTAGTCCCAGTTCAGGGCATCAAGCAGAAGGGATCATTGTCCATAAATTTCTTCTAATTTTATCCACAAACCCTCTTCTTGTATGGTTGTTTCTTTGTCTGTACCCTTCGTTGACAACATATTTTCTCCCCCTCAAATTCTTTGTCTCTTTCCTGTTCTGCATTCTTTTCATATATGCATAATTTCATGAAGTTGCATAAACAGTACCTCTAGGATTACAGTCAGTATGGAGGGCCAGCTCTTTTCTAAGCAGATGATTACTGTACGCTTACTGCACAGCAGTGTGAACTTTGATAGATATTTCTCTTCATTATCCCTGTCTAGAGCTGGTTCTTTCTATCGGACAGTAAAGCAGACCTATCTGGTGGTGAATACCTGCATGCCTCTAGACTAGCCATTTTACAACTGTTTAGTAATATTTTATTTTCTCCAAACTCATGATTTCATTACTAGTTTTTCCTCCCCTGATCTTGAAATGGAGTAATTGCAGACTTCATTGTGATTGAAAAAACTACCATGATTCACAGTTAAGTACATAAAGCTGTGTGTTATAGCCTATAAAGACACATAGTTTTGATACTTTTTTTAACTTTCTTACTCTGTGATTCTTTATCATCAGATGTTTATTCATGACACAACACTGTGTAATAAAAATTCTCCCTTTTCTTTGCCTCCTAATTAAAGTCTTACCGTAATTTTTCCCTTGCTTCTTCGGGTAAGATCAAGGAAATGTATGCTCTTTGAGACTAGATCTACAGAGGGATTAAACACATGGAATAAGATGCCGACCAGGTGCTCTGAGTGCTTATGCTGTAATGTTTGAAAACACAGTATGCTGCCGAAGGAGGATGATATGCTGTACTGACTATAGGATCCTAGAATACTTGAAAAGCTAATGGCTAGATACATCCAAATTGTGATTTAACAAATTCTTATAAACTGAAAAGTCAATCCTAGCCAACAAAAAAACCAGCCAATGGTCAAAACAATCAATTATCACACAGAATTAAGTCAGTTTCCCTGCACTACATCTGTGCAAGTCATGGTATAGGGCTCATAGAGTTCTGCCCCAGGATGGTCACCTACATGAGCAAGGGCCACTCAGGCAGTTAACAGAGCTGCTACTTGTCTTGTGCAATATATTCCAATGCTTATAATACTAAGGAAGTGCTAATGGGTTTTGTGCTCCACCTGAGTACACTTAGTTGAGCTTGAATAGATACCTTACACTTTCCAACATTGCTGCCCTTGGAGTTAATGAAGTCAAAGCACTTGCTGATTATAAGGTACTGTGTAGATTTAGACTCTCTAACAGAGCTCATGCAAAAAGCAATGTTGATATGTCATCTGCAGTTTCAGTACTTGGCTAAGGGGTGAAAGAACTCTGTTTCTGTTACTATTTCTAATTTTTACTGAAAGTTATTGTTCTGTAATGTACTCCTTTGTATAGTTTTCAGAAGAATACCCAACCATTTGAGATAATTGTGGAACAGAATCAGTCATTTACTCTTAAGCAGGTGGAAGAGCTCAGCCAGTAGTCCCTCACAGGCAGGTCAGGATCTGTTTTATTGCTTGCTTTACATTTTCAATTAGGACCTAATTCTGTAGCCCTTATTCATGGGGCTAGTCTCATTACAAGAAGAGACTAGAAGAGTAGGGGTTGTTTAGTCTAACCAAACAAAGACTGAGAAGAGATGTGATTGCTGTCTATAAATATATCATAGGGGTAAACACAGGAGAAGAAGAAGCACTATTTAAGTTTAAGGACAATATTGGCACAAGAACAAATGGGAATTAACTGGCTATGAATAAATTTAGGAGAAGGTTTCTAGTCATGAGATCAGTGAAGTTATGGAACAAAATGGGTAAGAAGAGAGTGAAAGAAGAGGGAAATAATCTACTTTAAAAAAAGCGCTAATTCAGCTTATGGAGAAGTTTATAATGTCAGTGCTGTGATAGCACACTCTCATCTAGTAAACTCCAATCATATGCTCTTATTTTTAATAAGTTCAAAAGAAGAGTCTTTTAAATTTTAATGCATAATAATAATCTAAAGTTTAAACTGTATTAGAAAACTGCCTGAGTGACATGTACAGTTGGAAGTGGTGTTAATACATTCAAGGATATCTACTGACAAATAGGCCTTGTGAGACATTCAGGACAACAGTAATAATATGGATTATCTAGAGATAAGAGATGACATCTCTATACAGTACTGCATAGGTCTCTTTCAAACACACATTAAATATCTACCAAATCAAATTACAAAGGTTTCCAAGTATCACAGATTTAGTAAAGTTAGGTATTTAATTCTCACTGGGTTTTGTGTCCTAATATCATGACTGTATCACCCTTGCATATCTAGCTGACATGACCATTCTCTCACCTTCACTAGCTGTCCTGTTTATAGCTCTATGATAGAGTATGTAGTTAACTAAAGTTTCCAGGACAGGGGTCCTGTTCTTGTTCTATACTTCTACTGTTTCCTGCAGTTTGAAACCATGGCTTATGTTTGGATCTCCTGTGCATCATCTCAGTAAAAAGATAATTTATAATCTTTAGGGAGAATAGGGCAACAGAGAACATAAAGAGAGGACCAGCTGTTCTCCCTGGCTCATCTATTTACTGAGTGTGAGTGGATAACTCAGTCTGAGTATAGGACTGGCTTTTAGGAGCAGAGGATGCATTATTACAGATCAAAAATCCTTGATTAAAAAAGAAGTCTGTACTCTAGCTGAGATCTGTTTCCTTAGAAAAATAACATAAATAGAAACTTCTTTATATGATTGGAGGTGTTAGGCAAAATACTCAAATCTTAAGACAAATCTTTAATCAG
Source organism: Laterallus jamaicensis coturniculus (assembly GCA_022605575.1). Taxonomy (NCBI): domain Eukaryota; kingdom Metazoa; phylum Chordata; class Aves; order Gruiformes; family Rallidae; genus Laterallus; species Laterallus jamaicensis. Next base: position 87,209,567 of record JAKCOX010000002.1, on the reverse strand, counting down.
GTTGTAAGAATATTACTTAAGCAAAGTATTTTAGCTATTTAGGAAAGGAGTAAAAATATATAATTTTCCCAATGTGAATTATTTATTTACAAAAGTTAGCATATGATGACAGTCTGAAATCTGATATCACTTACATAACTGGCACATTTAAAGATAGTATTTTTATTTGCAAATTATACAGTGTAAATTATGCATTCATACAAACACTGCACTTCAAAAGACAAATAGTATGACAGATGACAACGTTGAAAGTAACACTGTAAGCAAAAGAAGTTTTTCTTGACATAAACTGTACATTTGAGAAAAAATATTTAAATGCCTATATTGGTGCTCATGATAACATGGAAGAAAAAATAAAAGACGTGAAAAGAACACAGATGTAAGTCACAATAAGAATTAAAAATTGCTGATGGTGAAGCTTACATGCATATATGGGGGTGTCAATTCCTCATTGGAATTCATTTTGGATTTATCCGATCTCATTCTTACAAGCTCTCAATGAATATGTTTACATCATACTTGTTCAACAGTGGGGATGATTAACTACTGGGTAAACTATAAAGATAAATGATAGATGCTCTCACAGCAAAAATTAAGTTAGAATGCTTTTCTGGAACATATTCAAATGTCTTTTTGGAAGAATAAAGACATAAATAGGTGAAATTTCATTGTCTATGTTAAATACGAGCTCCTATCAGAAGATCTGTACCTTCAAAAAAATACTGTAACTTAAAAAACCTGCAAATCTCAAGGGAAAGAGCAGTTATGTAAGACAGAGAAAAGAGATAAAAGCAAAGTAAGTTATTCACTACTTTATATGCAGCAGCAGTCACAAATGTACATGCAAATAGCTGGTATAGTACATAGTTGTCAAAAAGGGGTTTCATTGGACTAAGTAATTTGTTAAAGAGCAAAGGTGTAGCTGCTCATTTCATAGAATCATAGCATGATAGAACAGCCTGAGTTGGAAAGGACTTTTAATACCATCTAGTTCCAACTTCCCTGCCATGGGCAGGGACACCCTCCACTAGACCAGGTTGCCGAAAGCCCCATCCAACCTGGCCTTGAGCACTGACAGGGAGGGGGCACCCACAGCTTGTCTGGGCAGCCTGTGCCAGTGCCTCACCACCCTCATAGGACAGAGTTTCCTCCTAATATCTAATCTAAATCTACCCTATTTCAGTTTAAATCTATTATCCCCATCTCCTCTCATTCCTTGTAAATAGTCCCCTCCTCTTTAGGTACTGGACACCTCTCAAGCCTGTCAAGCTCCCTCTAGATAGCTTCAGGAGGGGAATCAACTTTTTAAAAGGGCAGATAATAGCAGGACAAGGGGGAATGGATTAAAACTAAAGGAGGGAAGGTTTAGATTAGATGTAAGAGGGAGGTTTTTTTACAGAAGGAGTGGTGAGGTCCTGGAACAGGCTGCCCAGAGAAGTAGTGGATGCCCTGTCCCTGGAAGTGTTCAAGGCAAGGTTCAGGGCCCTGGGCAACCTTGTGTAGCTCCAGGCCTGAGGTTGGTGTCCCTGCCTGTGGCAGGGGGGTTGTAACTCTATGATCCTTGGGGGCCCTTCCAACCCTTGCCATTCAATGATCCTATGATTCTATGGCATCTCTTCCCTCCGAGTGAGCTGCTTGCACCACACAGATGGGTGCTGTCTGCAACCTTCCTGATAATATGCTTGATCCCACTGTCCATGTCACCAAAAAAGATATTAAACAGTACTGATTCCCATAAAGACCCTTAAGGAGCAACAGTTGAACACTTGTCACTGGTCTCCATTGTATCTCTCTTGTATCTTTTAAAACTAAGTTTTGTAAATTGTACTGATAGGTAATTGTTAGTGTTTACCCTCTTTCCTCTGGGTGTCTTCAAGTCATTTATCTCTCTGTCAGTGAATGAGTTGTACAGTGAATTTATTTTCTGATGAAATTACAGTAGAGTATGACTGCAAAAGTGAATGTTACCTGCAAATAAAAGAGGAAAAGGAAACTTAGATTGCCACATTGATCTCTGGCCATTTAAAAAATGAAAAATTGATAGCTCTTTAATATTACATAAAAATGATGTAGCAACAGGTTCATAAAAACTGAAAGAAAAAAAATGCCCTTCTGCAAAAGTATTTAACATTTTTTATTTTTTAAAAGCAGGACCTAGAACTGGGATTCAGAGTCTTGGATACAAAGTTAGCCTGTGTGTCAAAGTGAGACCCATAATCATAAAGTGGGTTTTTCCTCCTGGCACTTGATCTGACATATCTCTCCTTGGATAAACTATTTTTACTGTGTGAAAAAGTAAACCACGAGTCACAGATAAAGGCCCTCAGAATCGCATGTTACCATTTCTACTTTCCAGAAAGCTATACAATCTTGTCATGCTCTTTAGTAAATAGCATGTCTCATCTTATCAAAAAGATAGTTCTAGAGCTGCCTGGAAAACAACATTTCTGTTGTCATGAAACAGTGACACCTCACTGTTGTTTTCAGCTTCAAGTCAGGACAATTGAAGGTTGGAACATGGGTCACCCATCACCTAGGAAATTGCTTGTATCATCACATTTTTTAGAAAGTATTTTCACTTCTGTGTCTTTATTTGCACGATTTTAAGGAACACTTGTAAGGCAACCTGATTAAATTTCTGTGAAATGGTTTTGTTTCAAGAAGAGGTCATCTTATAGCAACAGCTTTTCCTGAAGGCTTTTTTTTGGCTTTAATTCTAATTCTGAGAAATTATAGCCTTTCTGAGGTCTGGTCTCTGATGAATGCAGAGTCTGCTGAAGCATTATCCCTGAGGAGTAGAGCTTCAGGGTGTTTTAGCTGTTTTTTCATTTGAACCAGTATGTGGAGAAACAAAGCAGGCGATATTTTAAGATCCACTATATATATCTTCCCTACAGATATAGTTCTATCTTACCTACATCTACACTTACATCTACATCTATCAACATTTAAACAAATTTTTCAAACTGAAGGCTGTGAGTTATTATTGTTTAAAGTTGCAAGAAATGAGATCTTTTTTAACAATAATAATAAATGCACTCCCATCCTGAAAACAATTTTTCTAATAATGACTTTCAGAGTGAAAAACTCTGTAAAGTGTAGGCAGTTTTTATTTTCTTTTTATTTTTTTAAAGGTATAAAGTTGCTTTTTCTTATAAATTTTCCCAAAATTTTTTTCAAACTGAATGTAAGGTTCTTTGGACTGTGTGTTTATTACACCAGCCAAAAAACTCCAAAATGTTAATTTGAGCTCAGCCTAACCTTTCACCTCCTGCTACTGTGGTGACTTCATTTATAGTTCTTGCAAAATAGCTCAAAAAACCATAAAACAAAGCAAACAAAGAAAAAAATCCCCATAGCTGGTGGTTTGAGGAACTCAAGGGAATAGTAAAAGTTGAACGGTCACATTGAACTACACTAGCTGAGCTTTCTCATGGAACCTATATAATGCCTATTTACTATTTTCTGCTTCTGTCGAATGCATTAATCTCACTCTTCTGAGTGGTACATTTTATCAAAATCAATTTAATTTATAAAGTAGAGTTAAAAAACTCTGAAAACACACTATTTTAAAGAGCTGTATTGATTTGGACAAGAAATCCTTGATTTTCCCTTTTTACTCCATTCCACCGGAAGTTTAAAAAGAAAATAAATCTAAAACCCAAGACTAAAGCTTGTCATAGTCATTCTTCCAGAACAAAAGATTAATAAGTTATTAACTTATGTTTTTCTTATGTATTTATCTAGGCTACTTACAGGTATTTGTATTAAAATGAACAGCAATATAGCAAACTTGAGTGTAGATGCCCTGGAAAATTTGATTCTGTTTATCTTTCAGATAGTTTCTTTAAGATTTCCTTCTCAAAACATACAACAGAAACCAAGAGAATTTTTTTTTCCTAACTTGGTTCAATCCCAGACTTTGGACAGAAATAAGAACTATGGCAAGCTTTTCCAGCATTTGGCCCAGAATCACCATTTAGAACATAGATATTTCAAAAAGCCAGACTGAACAGGGGAATCTTTATTATTTTGTAGCAAGATACCACAGGAACTTTTTGAGATCATATAAAAATTTAGTGACTGATCCAGGACTAAAACATGCAAAAGCCACTGAATGATGCAACACAATAGTCATATGTTACTGTTTGACCTTGGATAGTGTTGTTTTGCTTTATAGTAAAGTCCAGACCAATACCCTAAACTTCAGACATATAAAGCACCAGCTACAAAAACCATTCTTCAATAATACTTGTTGTGAAATAATTGAAATCTAGTTTGGTATATATTGATGTTCCTTCATTGATGGCAATTAAATATAGAATTAACAGTTTCAAATGATGGATATAATTCTCAACGTGTTTATATCTGCATCTGTTTTTCCATCTCACTACTGTGTCTCAGTATGGTTCTGTTCTTGATTGTCAACATTTCTGAGGAATTCAAATAATCTGCGCTTATCTTCACAACTAGAATATGAAAACTCTGTTAATACTTCACTAACAGACTGTTATTGATGAATATGTTTTCCCCCTGCTAAACTGGTTACTGTTTTAATCAAATACTTTGTCACCACAACTTTCTATCACAGTCTTGTTACACAATATTATGTTATGGAAAGCTCAATGTTGCATTTAATGTCCTGATTTGTAAATGTTTCCTCTACTTGATTTCTCTCTTTAACATGGCAATATCTCATTCAAATGGATAGTTTTAATTAAGTTCCTTAAATTATTGTTATTTATCATTCCTACAAATGCATCCCTATAAGTCTCTTTCAGCTAGAAACCCTATTAAAGAAGAATTAGTAAAAATACATAATTTAAGGCAGTCTCTGTCCTCCAGGTTCTCATTCAGACATTCTTGACTTGAAAAACATTTGTAAGCCTCATGATAAATTAATCTACACAGGAAACCTTAAGTGAATATGACTGCTTAACTGTCACTGAAATCAGCGGTATACAAGTACCTAAAATGTTTGACAAACAGGATAAAGGAATTGAGTGACTTTTTGCAGGTTATACAAGCATCATCTGCCAGAAGTAGGAATGAATTTCATTTATGCCAAGATTTAATCTGGTACCTTTACCACAAGATTATCCTGCCTTTCAAGCTTGCATAAAAACACCAAAATTATGCTAAAGTAAATACCAGAAACTAGTCTGTATGTATCTTAATATCAGAAAGAATTGCTCATGACAACATGAAAGCAGGAGAAGTACATGGGTTTTGATAAACCATTTCTAGGTTTTGTTTATTTGTTTGCTTGGGTTTTTAAATAAATGAAGGTTTTGTTGGGTTTCTTTAAAGTTATTTTCTAAAACATTAACTAGCATGCTAATGGATTGCCTGTTTCAGAAATTGCATTGTGAATGTGCAGCATTTACAGATTCCTATTTGCCCTATACAAAATAATCCTTACAGATTCTTTCTCTCCTAAATTGGAGAGAAAGAATTTTATGCAATAAAAAGCAAAATTAAATTTACTCCACATATTCCAGATGAATGTTACATGAGTGCATCTGTGGCAAAGTGGATTTGCATAAGGTAGAGGGGATAAAAGAAATGCACATATTTAAGGGAGATAATATCAGAAATGATATCTCAAATTATTCATGGTCAATCATGGGATTAGACCCCCTGCAATGGGTAGTCATTAAAATGAGACACAAAAAAAGATTAAAGTTGAACTTTTTCTCAAGAACCTAAAATATTAATAGTTTTTGGAAAGTAATGCCAAGAAACAGATGTTGCAGAGAGCTGTTTTCTTCCATTTGCAGTGCTGAGTGCCTACAGAAACTCAGCCCTCTGTAGTCGACAGGGCTCCTTCCAGATGTAGGAGTAAAACAGTGGAGTAAAGTTGGAATACTACACCGATACATGCCTAATCTTGATGACTGAATAATTAATAAAATTAATTTATATATTTTTAAAAGCAAGGAATAATGTTGTAAGGTTGTTACCACAATGTCATTCAATAAAGGAAAAAAAAGCCCCAACAAACCACACCCCTGCCCTGAAAAAACCCCTGAAACTGTGCACAATTTCTGAAAGAGGTTATATTTCCCTTTCATAAATTTCCTGTCATTTTGATTGAATTCATGTGCTTGGTGGGGGCAGCGTATACTATATTTTTTATTTTATTTTTATCATCAATATATTCCTGCAGTAATTTCATGGTTTACTTTCTATTGTTTTACAGACATCAGTCATTCACAGATCACTGTTTGAAATAAAGTGCAGGAGAAAATGAGTGTGATTAACACAGCAGCTAGGTTGACTGTTCCAGCTCTGAAACAGCAGTTCCAAGGTCAAACAGGAATCCTATTGCTATTTTGTGGGAACATTGCATAAAGCCCACAGTTTGTTTCAAACAAATGTTGTCCATATGTCTGAAAATTCATTTGCCTATGCGTTTCCTTTCCTACGATGTTGTTAGCTCAGAAAAAGCTAATAGTGATAGTAATGTTCCCAATTCAACAACCTGTTCTGTGCAAAGTACTGAGAATTTAAATGTATTTAAATTGTAAACTCCTCAGGTTTATTTTTTTATGATGTACAGCAAACGAGTGCTCTCAGAGGATAATGTAATATACGGTTATACATAAAACAATGTTATGCAGTGTCTAGAAAACACCTGTGTAGGATCAGGATCCTATATAGCACTGAGATTGGAGCCATAGTCACCCTGGACACCAGGTTTCGGAGTGGTTCTCTAAACATATTAAAAATACTGTGTAGTAATCTTCTTGTAGGTTATCCTCTACATAAGCATGTTATGAATCATCCTGTGTTCACAGCAGCCTTTTGCCCAACTCTAATCTTACAAATAATTTTGTGTCTACAGCTCTTTTATTTTAAAAATGTGTGCCATTTCAGAGCTTCCCCTCACTTGTGTCTTCTAGCTCCTTTTGAGAGAACTTGAGCTCATTCCATGCTGATCAGATTTTCCTCAGTTTAATAAATGAACATTTGATTACACTGAAATGTGGGACAATTTGTCTTTGTTGCTATTCTTTGTGGCATGCTTAAATATTATTTAGATGAAGTCATTTTCCAAGGAAATTATTCTCTGCAGGAGCCTGAAAGTGGCAAATTTAAAAAAAAAAATTTGGAAGCTCTGCAGTGTTTCACGCAAGTGAATAGCTGGAGGCAGTTGGTTATGGAATTTTAATGGTTAGATTATCACCTCTATTTCTATAAATAGACATGGTTATTACAGTTTGAAGTATGTTGTAATTTTTAAAAAGTAATTGTACATGGATTCTTAACCAATGATATGTTTCAGACTGATTTCCTACGTTTAATATACACTATGACACAGAGTGTGAAAATGTGAGTATTCAGCATGAGCCTTCAGAACTGAGGAAGAAAATTGCAGTTAAATTATGTTTATTCAGAAGATCTTTCTTCCTTCTGTAAATTTAAATGTAGATTTTAATCTTCCTTCCTTGCTATGATTAAGAGTTAAAAGGAAAAATAAAAGGGGGGTCAGGGTAGGGATAGGCTATCCAGAAGTAGGAAAGATTTCACAGGGTATAGATTCCTTTAACAGTCCTCCCCTCACTAGATGTGGGTTCCTTTCCTAGACAAATTGTATTTCTTTGTGGTTTTGTCTTTTTTTACGACAACCAGTCATAAAAACATTCGTTTTCTATGTGAGCTCTCATCATGATGGGTCTCAGTAACTTACTGCAATATATCATCTGTATCTATCTATCTATATATAACTAAACATCTATCTGTAACATATAACAATATTTATAACAATATATATTATTTTAGTCATGTTATTTTAGTCATCATCACTGAAATAGCTGTGATTTCCATAACTTCTGGGAATGGTCCTTGGTGACCTAGACACCAGGAGAGAGGAGTCATACAGTTTGTACGGACTGGCCTGAATGGAGTCTTTTTCTTGATTTCAGAAAAGGGACCAGACACCACTTAGTTAAAGTGTCAGTAAGAAACTGGGATGGAACATCCCCTTACTCAGTAAGTCCAGGTAATACCGTATCTCAGGAGCCATCAAGGAAAGCTTTAACTAAAAATTAGTTAGTCTGACTGGTTTGCTTCTACTTTCCCCAGCAAAACAACTGATTTTGACTGAAGGAGGCTCTTAGAATGTGCTCTTGTTTAATATTCAAAGCCTTAAAGAAACCTTGAAAGATTGGTATGTCCTTATTGCTTCTGATAGTGATGCCTGCTGCTTGTAAATACAATTTTAAAATCCAGATATATTTAAAAAGCAGATATAGATTTATATTTGTACTGAGTCTGTACTGAGTTCTCAGCTGTAGTGTGGAAACACTCAGCTTCATATGAACAGTTTGTATGACTATCTTAAGAATATACTACTTCAAAATATCTCTTGGGCCAACTACAGGCTCTTTCTTTCATTGACAAACTAGCTATGATTTTCATAAATTGATATAACTTTGCTTAAGTACATATGACTGCTTAAGAATGACTGTGGTAGTGGAATACCTTTGTAGACAATTAATACATTACAAGGGATTTTTTTTACCTGTTCTCTCCTATTGTAAATTTGCTTCAGAACCTCAGTACTCAAAAAGCCAGAAATTCCCATTATTTTTATTTTGACCTATGGTTATGGGCTACTACTGCTGCAGCCCTTATCATAGTGTACTCTTTTTGTCTTAGTCTGTGGTCCCTGTTCAGTCCCACTGTGCAGGCAAACAGAGCTTGTATGTTGTTTTGGCTGAAATTCTCTACTAGCTCCCTTTTTTTAAAATGGAAACTTCCTCCTTTAGTTATCTGGAAGGATTATTTTTATTTATGCCATTTGAACATAATCTTTTCTGAACTGTATCCAATATTCCTGAAAAGGTTTTACTAGAGTGGTTTAATAAATATAATGATATTCCATCTCCACTGGCACTGTTTTTTTGAGCCATCCTCAGATCACACTAGCCCTTTCATGGTTGTGTTAAAATCATGACTCATAGTCATCCTGTGGTTAACAAGTATGTCCAGATCCTTGTCATCTTATCTGTGTGTTAAGCTCCCAGCTACTACCAGCTTAGTTCTTATTAGTTCCTAATAGCACTGCCTTATATTTTGTACTATTAAATTTTTTCACTTCAGTTCAGACCTTGAAGTCTACAAGGTCATCTTTTCCTTTCTGAATCTTACCTTGTAGTGATATCTCCTGACTTTGTGTCACTGTGGTGGTACCCTTAACTACTTTAATTAGCTGTTAAAGTTTCAAACAGAAGTGACCACACAAAGTAGTTTTGATATTTTTCTGGGCTCTTAAAAAAAAATTATTATTATTTTCTTGATTTTCTTGATTTTCCCCTTCATTAGGAGGTAAATGTATTAGGAAATGTTTCCTTTGTCCTCATCTGCAGATTAGTGGGTGTTAATTTTAAACAAGAAATTTGAATTGCAAGAAAAAAATGGGCTGTATTTTGTATCTAGTATCTGAAGCTAATAGAGGAGAAAATATGAAATAAATGAGCAAGTCACCAAATGTGAGAAGATATTTAAGAATTAAAGTATAACAGACAAGTTGTTGAGGTACTAAAAGTGTATCTTTTCCGCTTTTTGCTTCCAACTCTCAATTGGCATCTTCCAGATCTTGTACATTTGAGAATATTGTCAGTAACCATTTTTCTGCTGCATCCAACCCTCTGCTGAGACTGCTGCCTCTGCTTTTAGAGGGCAGCTTTCTAGGGCTGCCTCTGCCTCCTACCATCTCATGAGATTTACACTCACTCTGAGGTTATAAGATTGCTGTGACCTAGCTAATTCAGCTTGTGAAATGCTCCAACAGGAGTTTTTTTAGTTTCCAAGGATTTTTAATTCCAGGAGTCAAATTCAAATGATGATCTATTCACAGCAGTTTTCTGCTGCTCATCCTGTGCTCTCACACCTCACCAGTAAAGCACACATCTTTGTTGGGGAGAACCTGGCTCAAATGATAACCCGGGTATTCCTCTTCATGAATGTAGATATTGACATCATCTTCCTGGTTTCTCTGGTTGCCATAGCAATCAATGGAGAAAGGGAGAGTGGTTTTGGGCAGAGCTCTGCAGGAAAAAAAAAAGTATTGAATTGAGCTAGGTAAATGTAGCTGGCATGAAATAACACTAACAGCTGAGGAAGACCAACAGCTTCTGCCAAAAAATCCCTTTTGAATGGGTGAGTTAGGGGTAGAATTGAAAAGGGGACATTTTTGCATACACATGGGTAACTGATTATAGCTTTGCACAGATTTAAGAAAACATCACTATATTTCCTAATGGCTTCTCAGTGAAATATATCAAATAGGATGATACACAAGGTGCAGTGAAATTGTGCTTCCTGGGTACTAAACTCTCACTGTAGGCACCACCTCAGCTCCCAGCATATGAGTGCAGGCAGGTATGGTGAGTATACGTTCAAGTGCTGGTACTGAATCGAATGTTAGTGTCATGAATTTCATCTCAGTAGAATTAAACAGCATGACTGCCCTCATCCATCCTAAGGTAGATAGCAATGTTGAAAGCATAGGAATTCAAGGAGTCCAGTATGTCCAGAAGCTCCTCTTGAGCTTAATGCTGTACATGGTAAAAGCTCTGAAAACTAGACCTTGTTTGTACTCCGTTCCCAAGCTGTCACTGCCAGAGAACTTTAGAAATTAACTTACCTCAGTTTCCCCATTTATAAAACGGGGAAAAAATCCTGAACTCTATACAAAGTATTTTTTGAAAAATGTTAGGGAACAGTCCTCACATAGACAAACATAATATAATTACTTATTTGATAATAACTTTGCTTAATCAAAACTTTTTTATCTGTCTGTTTAAATATATTTGGTGAGAAAATTCAGTGCAGCATTCAGTCACAATCCTCAACAATCAAACTCAAATTACCATAGCAGTAAGGGAATAAAATGGAGGACAACATGGAATATATATAAATATCCAAACTGAGATAAGCTTTTGAACTGAGAGCTGCAGGAAGAGCACAGCACATTAATTATGATGATTATTTATATTTCACAATTCTATAGCACTATTCATTTACTAAAAGCTTTTCAAACTATATATAGATATTGTAGAGAGGCTTCATAGTGAGAACCTGTTCTATAGCATCTCTTCCTGGAGTATGGTATTCGGTTGATACAGGATACTTACCTCAGAAATCTAAAGACTTCAGTCAGTCCCAGCTTACACAGAAACAGTATTTAGTTATTTGAAATACACATGAAAGGCAGTTGTTCAAGAGTTTTAAAAACAAATTACAATCTTCTTTCCTTAGTTCAGTGCCTGAGTTTCTGACAAGTTGGGAGACTTCTCTGATGACATATCTATGCTGCAGTCCTTGTATTGGAGGCAGCTTAAAACTGGAACATGTTGCACTGAAATTTTGGGAGATATAAAAGTTAATTAGAATCTTATAAATTTAAAGTTAATTAAACAGTTAAAAATAAGAATAACATCAAGGAGGCTAGAAATCACAGTCTGACTTTATGCAGAGGTCTTGTTGCACTTCTCTCACGATGAAGATACTCTTCAAATAAGATTACTTTTACCAATAAAGGGTGAAAACCTGACCTATAATGGAAGTCAACATTAAAATTCTTGTTATGGGATCAGGAGTTACATACAACACTGTTTTGTAGTATCTTTATCCATTCTAGAGAGCAGAAAAGTGATTTTTTTTTTTGCTCCTCCGATTCACATTTAGGCTAAATGTAATCAGCTGTGATGTATTGCTGCTTTCACGAATTGAAGGGATGGGCTTTGTTGGAGGTCTGGATCTAACGCAAGCCTCATCAGTGTAAAGGATCTTTGCCAACAGCTTCATTCTATGATTCTAAATTATGTCATGGCTAGAGTGTGTCAAATTCTATACTACATATCATCACAATAATAATAATTCCAAAATATGTTCACTCGAACCCTATGCAATACATATGCTAAACAGACAAACAGATATCAGATAAAAAAAAAAAATTTGCATTTGCAGCTGAGATTAGGACCAAGGGCAGCTCCAGCAGAGTAGAAAAGAAAGGCTCTAAGCACTAAGCTCTTGCTGGTTTGGAAAAAAAATGAACATTGAAGTCTTTTTTGCAGGACAGCGTAGTTCCAACAGAAACACCAGAGATTGGCAGAGCTCCAGGGTCTTCAATTCCTGCCCTCCCAGCCCTCTGTAGATAATAGAAAATACAAAAAGTTAAAACTCAGTAGCTTCAGGTTTAGGGATCAGGTGTAACAAAGGGGGAGATACACCCTGACTTTCTGACTGGTGGATATGAGTCCTGTCCTTTGGGCCATATCTGCCAATTGCACAGATGTTACCCTCATTAGCAGAGGTGATGGGCGAGATGGGAGAGAGCCATTGATGACCGATTGGATCATTCTGAATTAAAAGATAAACAGGAAAGAGTAGAACACTGGGCAACTGTTTCTCTACATTCCTCCAACAATAAATGGGTCTGTGTGTATCTATGACAACGCCACAAGGATGGAGACTAAGTATAAACCTACAAGCAGAACAAGTGCAAGCAACAGAAGCATGAAAATGAATTAGCTGCAACTAAGCAAAGGAGGCTAGAAATATTCAGACAGCAGAAAAAATGGAGGCAATGTAATTTGCAAGAATTCAGCAAATAAGATAAAGGAACTGCATTAACTGTAAACTTAGAGAACAATAAAGAACCCAGGTTTCTCTTTAAAAATCTTCATGAAAAGGAAGAGCTGCTTGTGTTAAATTAAGCTTACTTTAATCTAGTTATAAAAATAGTCACAGAGATTTTTATAAAATTTTACTTGCTTTTTCATCTTTAACTAAAATATACATTTTTACAAACTAAAGCCCTGCTTTAAATGTAATAGAAAAAGGAAAGAAAAAGAAAGGAAAAAGGATAATAAAAAGATCTACAGATGCAAAATAGATCAGTAGTAGCATCAGGAAACTTGTGATGTTTTTCAGTAATTCCTGGTTTCCTATGAATTTCTGTCTTGTGATTGACTGCTTTGCTGTTTTACTTTTAATAAGCTTTATCATAGTTAGGGCATTCAAAAGAAAAATTCTACTATTAAGATTTCCCCTATCAAATGAATTTTAAGTTATCAGTGAAATCTTCTACCTGCTCTGGAGAATAGAAAAACTATTACTAAAGCTACCTGATTTATTCAGACTTTCTGGGAGCTTTGGTTGTGCCTACATTGTAAACCAGCTCCAATATTGCAGTTGCCTAATGGTACAATTGTCCAAACTGGCAGATTACTTGCACTCTTAATCCCTGAGTTAATTTTGCTTGCACATTTAAACTTCCAAATATGAATTCTGAAGGGAAGGAAAAATGCTTGTGGGCTTGAGTATACTCACTTACTGCCCTCATTGTCAGGACACAACTTTTAAGATGTAGTCACTATTGTCAGTTTTGGTAGAAATTGATTGACAACTCCAAAGGTCAGACCAGTGAGGAGCAGCACTCAAGCAAACAAGCACATATAGACTATGAATTAATTTCTTTCAGGTGGGATTCAGCCGCGGATGGTAAACCCCTCGGATTTCAGTGTCTGCATATGCATAATTGTGAGTGAAGTATCTAAGCTTCTATTGCTATCATCAGATGGATAGAATATGATTTTATTGTCTCCACATAAGCAGCCAGTGCTGTCTGAGATACTCTGTGGTGCTCAAGGTATCATGAGGGTATGGCAGACATGACCAAGAACCTATATGCTATGGTAAATTAGTACTTAAAGGCCAGGTGGGCTATTCTAGATTTCTGAGAAGGCATGAGGAGACTTACTTCTGGGTAGCTTTATCGACTCCCTAATAAAAAATAAAATATGAAGAGTGATTTGCTCGAAAGTGAACTGAAGAGTTGCAGCTACTCAGGTAAATGCTTGGACACTTAGAGGACCTTGTCATATTTAGACACCAAGATATAGTTGATTACAGACTGCAGATGAGGCCCATTCCTTGTTTCCATTTGAAGCAGAAGTAGACATGAGCAAAGTAATGAAAAAGTGGTGAATAAAGAGCCTCTAAGAATGACTGTTCAGCATATTGTAAAATAAATAAATTTCTTAATAACTTATGTAAGATTGTTACCTGCTTAAAATAAACAGTGTGCTTAACTGTTGCAAAAATGGGCCATATTGTGAAAGAAAGCAAAAGAAAAAAGAAGACAAAGAGCTGAAATACTTTTTTATTTGAGTCTCTGGGCATCTACATCCTCACCATCTTAACTCTTTTTCTCTCTTTTTTTTTTCTTTAGCAATGTGTTCATTGACGTTAATCATGCCGCTTTCAGAAATGAAAAATTTCCTAATTAATTAGCACTTCAGACAGAGGTATTTAAATGCAATTACATATTCGGAGCTTTGGGGTTTTAAACAAGCCTGATTAAAGTTAACATTGAAGTTGACTCTGTTGAATTCATACGTGAAAAAAATGGTTTAAGCTTTAAGTATTCTATATGTGTCCCATACATTTTTAGGATGAAAGTTTTTATATGACTCAAGAGGCACTCCAAAAAAAAAAAAAAAGAAAACAGCATCTGACAGAGGTGAATATTAAACTATTTTCCTTCAAAACCTGGCTTTCAGTCTAGTATACCATGTGTCACAAAGTGTATGAGTCTGATGTGTGGCTTAGAGAGATCCTCTTGTTGAGTTGCATGGTCAGAAAGGGTCCCTTCCCTTTATAAACTCCTTCTTGGAGAATAGGTTTGGTGCATCTAGGCCTAGTCTTAGTCCCAGACTTGGTCAGTGGTTTGGGTCTAAAGGGTTTTATATAAATGTATATATATATATATATATTTGTATGTGTGTGTGTGTATATGTGTGTATGTTTATCTCCACATATCAAGTCAATGTTTGCCTTTCAGAACCACTAAAGTACTTATACTGACATAGCTTCACAAAGTTGAAACTAATAGAAAGTTTATTAAAGTGACTGATATAAAGAGCTCAGACTTGTTATTGATAAATGCACTTACTGCAATTGTGCTAATTTATGATTAAAATGCTAGCAAAATGGTATCCTGAGTGTTATCACCAAATGGGTGAAATTACAGTTGCTTACCGAGAAGGCTTCCTTGTCTTGGATGGAGAAGAAAGAGCACAACCTTTTGCCTGTCTCTTCAGGCCTTCAATTTCTTTGCCTCCCACTGCTCTGGGTATAAATTCCCTGATGCTCTATGCAATAGTCTTAGTTGTTCCCTCCCATGAGTGATGTTTAAAATGTTTTAGGTGGAGAGTTGTGTACTATAGTCACATATGTTTAGCATGTACTCCATGTAGCTCGTTGGCATATTTAGGGGTGTCAACTTCAATATTTATTTCATGGTTAATGAAGAAAAAGTTCTCACTCTGGGCACCGTGGCCTTCAAGATTCTGTGTAGAAACTGTCTGCTGTTTATTCCTCATTATCTAGCCAAAACAGATTTCTTGCCACTGTAAAACTCCCTCCTTTGGCTGTTCTCATACCAGCCTCTTGGAGATCTCCATCCTCACTTTGTATATAGGATAAGCAGACCCTAGTGTTTTTAACCTCTTAGGTGTTAGTCTCACACCATGACTTCTCCTGTTAAAGTAACTTGTGCTGGTTGCAGTGCAGTCAAACCAACTTATTGTAAGATGAATGTCAATTTGGAAAAATCATGTAGATCCAAATGGGAGAGACTGTGTTGCAAAATTTTCCCTTTAAAGGGAAATTTATCAACTGCACAGACAAATAAATAGAATTTAAATTAAGCTAGGAATCTGTAAATAAATAAATAGGTCAAGTATTTAAATGACTTTGTCCTTCTCACTTGTTTAAATCTAATTTTTGATGCAAAAATTCCTCTGCTACAGCTTAGCCTGAAGGGTGCATTGCGGGTCTAAATGTTCTTTATAGACAGTTCTTTAAAGACAGTTTCTAGAACTGCCTTTCTAGATTGCTTATCTAGAAACTTCAGTAATTTTCCATCAGTGCTTACATGATTACACTCCAGTACTAGGCTGCTGCATAGAACACAGTCCTGTGTCACCAAAGGCTTTTTGTATTTTGTAGTCCTGAATGTTTGAGTTCTACCATTTTGGTTTTCTCCATGGGAATTAGTCGTTATTTCAAATGCCACAAAGGCTCTGCTTTATTCATAAAATAAACCATGTTTCAGAAAAATGGAGCATTTTTCCATCCTTCCCCTGCACACAAAACACATGGGAACTTTGTAATTGCTATATACTAAATACCTAATTGTCATATAATTTAGGTTCTTGTTGGTCCTCAGCATTTCCTAGGAAAACAATTTTTTTAATTAAAAAATGACTGCAGTTAGAAGTTACTTTCTCCTTATTAATTTATACTTATGAACTCCTACTTCACCTGTTCACATGTTATCACTTTCTTAACCATTTTTGTCTTTATGCATGAGAAAACAAATCCATAAACCAGTATTTTTCATCAGCCTTTTTTCAAGATGCTACACTACCTTAATGTAGACCATCAAGGGCCATTGCAGCATTTCATGCCCTGTCTGTGATAAATTATTAGGGTGCAATCTGCAGTTACAAGTCAAAGCTATCATTTGAATCAATGTCTGTGTTAAAGTGCTATTGTCACCCCCTACTAACAGCTCTCTTGCTTACTGGTCACAGCTTCTGCTTCAATTTATTATTTTGGCAGCTCAAAACAGGTGATTTTTTTCCCTGAAAGCTAAGGGACACTATACTGAAACAATTCTCTAATATTGATTTAGAAAGACTACATAATAGCTTTTGTTTTCTGTCACTGTTGTCTCAACACCTGCAAAATTACTTCTAATAACAGTGTATTTGATTCTTTGGAAAAAAGAGGTTTGGGGATAGGTTGGTCTTTCATTTCAAAATGCTTTTCTTGCAAAGACAGTAACAATAGAAATAAGCATTTTTAAATGGGTAATACTGGTTTTTTACATAACAGTACTTTCCAGGTCCCTCAACAAAAAAATGAGCCCCTTTGTGCAGCATACAACTACACACAGTATTCATACATACGCTGAGAGAGTTTTCATGTCATTTAGCCCTCATTTTGCTCTATTTTTAACATTAGTTCTGATCTTTTTTTATAATTATTAATAGTAGGAATTTTATTTCCTGAAACAGTCTATTAGGAATAAAATAATTTTGAAAGGCAATTAGGAATTAATGTTGACAGGGTTTAAAATTGAGTTACTATCAGCAGCTTTCAGGAAAATTATCTGACAGGAAAAAACAATTGATCATAATTTGACTTCCTCTTCTCCCAAAATTTTAAAAATCAGACGTGGAAAAGTACATAAAAGGATTTTGTGTCTTCAAGCTTGTAACAGTGTGGGGTTTTCATACTATGAAAGGGGATTTACTGGTGTTGCTAAAAAGAGGTGTCATTTTTCATATAGATACTTTCACAATGTAAGCCAGTCTCTGTGTTGTCACTTAAATGCTAACCAGTAGCTGCAGCCATTTAAATGGGCATTATTAACATTTATTTCCAACAGCTAGATGCTAAATGAACTTTGTTTTTCCTTCTACCTGTCTGTATTTCTAAACGCAGCTTGAACGATAGCAGAATAATTGAAATCAAAGGTGATAAGAAATGAAAAGTAAAAAGAAATCAAGTACTTACGCCAATCAATCAGTAACTGTATATAGTAGGGCCAAGTATAAATCTTCTTTTCCCAGAGATGATAGTTAAACTATTCCCATAATGTGCATTTCACATTTCAAAGGCTGTATAATATAAATTGGTTTTATATTCAAAATACAAATTGTCAGTTGTTCACTTTCTTAGCTTGTTCTTCCTTGAAAAATGCATGAGGAATCTCAATAAGTACCTCATTTTAAAAACATAACTCTGAGATGCCACAGTGTTTTATGGGACTGAGTCATCTACTCAGATGGTGGGTCTCTTTTTACTCTATGTGGGTTTACTAATACAATGGGGTTCTGTGACAGGAGACAGGGAAATAAGCAGTAGTATAAATACCTACCACTGCCAGAATAAATCCTAAAAATATTTCAGAGTTGATGATCTTAAAGGTCCCTTTCAGCCCTAGCCATTGTATGATTCTAAATCCAAGGAAAAAGTCTCCCAGCTTTTGGTGGGCTTTGAATTAATGGCTGCCAACCTGCATCAGCTGCAGACCTACCACCACTTCATTGTAAGACTGAGAACACTGGCCTGGTGGATGGTAAAGACAGTGAAGTGAACATGCTGTTCATTTTACTTGACATGAGAAGACCTACAAATATAGTTTGTCATTGTGGCAAATGAATTCAGACTGTTCTAAGGAGAATCTTTCACAGAAGGACAATTCTCTCATCCTTCTTTTTGAGAAAAAACATAATAGAGAAAACAGGACGGTTTCACCTCCATCTGCCCACTTTGCAGATAAAGACCCCCAAGAAAGCTGGCATTATATATACCACAATAGCCAGTCTCATAGGGTTCACTCAGTATGTTTAGCAATGGTTTGTTGCAAGATTTGCCTCATCCATTGGGGTCTTCCATGAAAAACTCAGTGTCTATGCAGCTGTTGTACATACTTAGGTGCTTTTCAAATGAAGGTGTATTAGCCACTGGTATGCTCTGTGTTTCTTCCACACTTCTCACATGAAACATTTACCTTGGTAACTCTGGACAGAATTGGGGCAATTTGTCTGGTGACCGTCCAAGTGAACCATACACTCAGAAAGCAGGTTGTGGTGGTATCTCCAGGACTGGTGTACTTGCTATGTTGTATCATCCCTTCATCCCTTAATGGAGATACAGTGGGATGTTCCTTCAGCAATGATGTTTGCTGGTTAGAGAGCAGGCTGCAAGGACTGTCATGCTCTGTATCTATCCCCCTTCTTCACCTCGTAACAGTGTTTAGAGCCTGAAGAACTGTGGCCAGCTCTATCTAAATTGGGATCAGGAATCCTGAATCCTGTGTTTTGTTTTATGATGTTTTCCAGGGAATAGCTGGCAATATCTCAGGTTTTTCTATATCATGAGTTATAGAACAGATTTGTGATTTTTTCAATTACAGGTAGAGAGGTGGAAAAAATGCGTTCATGTATCAGGTTAAAAATACCATAGAATTTACCACTTCTAGAGCTTTTCTTTTTTTTTTTCTTTAATTTTAATGCAAGCAACTTTTTTCATAGTCTAATTCACATAGGTAGACAGTTATGATGGAATTTTTGTGGGTCAGTGGTTCTTTGGTGGCTTCTCAGGAGAAAGATGGATGGGGCTCTTTCATTTACTTTCGATAAAAATTTTCAAATTATATCAGATGAAAGGAAAAAGAGAACATTTTTTTTATATCCTTCAATTTTTCAACACAATTATTTATTATATTCCTATCAGTATACTAATTAAGATTATGTATTAGTTAAATATTTTTATCTATTCTTAGATATCCCAGAAAGTACACTTCTTTCACAAAAATGTTTGATATATATTTAATAAAAACAGAAAAATGATTTGTAAAAGAGTTTCACTATGAAAGGGATTCATAAAAAATAAATATTTTTGAAGCAAGTATTTCTGCTTGCATCTGATGCATTGACACATTTGACTTGAGGGAGGAATCTCTAAACATCATTGTAGAAACTTTATTTCTTGTTTTTTTGCTCATTGTGTTTATCAAGACATACTTAAAGATCAGAATGGGCTTAACTATATCATTGAATTGGAGACAGATTACACACTGTAGAGTCTTCCAGGGAGCTTGGATCTGATCAGTGCAAAAGTAGGTAGTCAATTGCATTTGATGAACTGTGATTAGTCTACAGCTCTCACCCTCTATGCCTTTCTGTAGACATTTATGATATAAATTATCTGATCAAACTTGAAAAACCTTTCTTACATCAGCAAAAAAATACAATCGTGAAGGTCACAATTATCTTTTGTTTAACCTTTCCTGAATATCAAAGAGTGTACTTTTCAGAGGTGATCAGTGATTCCAGTGATTTGCTGGGTCCTGCACTTGGATCACAGTGCCCTGCAACACTGCAGGCTTGGGGAAGGGTGGCTTGAAAACTGCCTGATGGGATAAGACCTTGTAGGTTTGGTCAACACCACCAACAGCAGTGTGTCCAGTTGGTAAAGAAGGCAAAGAACATCCTGGCCAGCAGGAAGAAGGAAGTGATTGTCTGCCTGAACTCAGCACTGGTTCGGCCCCACTTAAAATACTATGTTCTGTTT
Source organism: Laterallus jamaicensis coturniculus (assembly GCA_022605575.1). Taxonomy (NCBI): domain Eukaryota; kingdom Metazoa; phylum Chordata; class Aves; order Gruiformes; family Rallidae; genus Laterallus; species Laterallus jamaicensis. The sequence continues at coordinate 87,189,401 of JAKCOX010000002.1, read as the reverse complement.
TGGGCCCCTCACTACAAGAAAGACATCGAGGTGCTAGACTGTGCCCAAAGAAAAGCAACAAAGTTGGTGAAGTTTCTAGAGAGGAGCTCTTATGAGGAGAGCTGTGGGAAGAAAAATGAAGGGCAGGACATTCAAAGTGATGGTGTTTTCTCTTCCCAAGTAATTGTTACATGGGATGGAGCCCTGGAGATGGCTGAACACCTGCCTGCTTATGGCAGGTGGACAATGAATTATTTATTTTTCTTTCACTGCACATGTGGCTTTTGCTTTACCTTTTAAACTGTCTTTATCCCAACCCGCGAGTTTACTCACTTCTACCCTTACAATTCTGTCCCTCATACTTCTGTGGTGGGAAGTGAGAGAGCATCTGCATGGTGCTTAGTTACTGGCTGGGCTTAAACAACAGCAGTAATTTTGGCACCCAACATGGGGCTTGAAGGGTTTGAGATGCCAACAGATTTGATTGGAACATGCCAGGTTAAATATATAGTTGCTATTAGTTTAGCTATCAATCAGGAGTCTTCTGCGCTTGCCATGGGGCCTGCTTGCCTTACTGTATAGTAGAGTGTAGTACTTGTTAGTTGCTTCCTTTGATTTCACTGCTTGCTGTAGTGCTGTACTGCGTATCATCTTACTGTGCTGTGCCTGGGAACATTTTGATAACAGCAGTGGCGATGTGCCTGGGCTGGCAGACGGCCACAGCATCTCTGCTGGTTCTGTGCTGCTGTTCTGGACAGGTTAGAACTCCAGTTTGGACTCTAGTAAAAGGGACTTTGTCCAGAGGATGAGTCCACGTGGTATCTGTGGCTATGAATAACTCATCCAAACCAGAGCATCTAAATCTCAAAGCACATGTTGCTGTGGTTATGGCTGTGCCACAGCAGGTATCCCTCTGAAGGGATTGTGGCCCAAGGATAAGTCCATGCTGGACAATGTACATCTTGAAGCATCCATGGCTGTGTATAAGTCTATACTGTATAAGGTACATCTTGGACAATCAGTGGCTGTGCATGAGGTCATGCTGGAGCACCTCAAAGTGAGAGGCTGTGGATAAGCTCATGACAGAGTTGGTAAACACCTGGAGGAACCACAGGCATGGGTAAAGCAATATTGGAGAAGGTTCACTCCTGAAGGAATGTGTCTGTGGGTAAGGCCATGTTGGAGCAAGCATATTGCTGAAGGCATTCTCAAAGTGACTGTGGCCATGGATGGCTATACAGCAGCAGGTATATCCCTGGAGAGACTGTGGTTCATAGATAAGACTCCACTCAGAAGCAGGTGCACCCCTGAGGGACTATAGTCTGTGGATAAATCCAATCCAGAGCAGGGGCAAGGAGTGGAGGTCATTGCAATGTTAAACCCCATAACCTGGCCCAACGGGACCAGGAGTGGAGATTGTAATGGAAATACCTTTAAATTGTTGTATCCCATGATATGGGTTGCATGTCACAGGAATTATTGTACCAGGAATCACCTGAACCACTGGAGGACAAGACTTACAAGACGCATTGCAAGTGCAGCAGTGATATGATCTGACCTGGATATGGTGCCCAGTAACACACCACCTCTCCTGTCCTGTCTGCCATTAGAGATGAAACCCAAAGTCATTGTCTAAATGACCTCAGTGGACATTCTGTGGATATTTGTGTATGTGTTAGGTACATTTTACAGGGGTGGACAATAAACAAAGGGAATTATAACAGTGTAGTGCATCAAACGATGAGAAGGGTCAGGTTAATGAGGGTGCATTGAATAGCGTGGGGCCTGAGCATGATGTAGATGATATGGAATAAGGGGTGAAAAATATGATGGTTATGGCTGGCATAGTTAGTTTTCTTGATAGTAGCTGGTATGGGGCTGTGGTTTGGATTTGTGCTGAAAACATTATTGATCATGAAGAGATGGGGTTTTTTTTATTGATGGGTAGTACTTACATGGAATCAAGGCCTTATCTGCTTTTCACAGCACCCCACCAGAGAGTAGGCTGGGAATGTACAAAGAGTTGGGAGGGATCACAGCTGGCACATCTGAACTCAACTGACCAAAGGGATATTCCATACCATGTGATATCCTCAGCATGTAAAGCTGGGAGAAGGGGAGAACATTTGGAGTGATGGTATTTGTCCCCTCTTGTTTCCATGATGTGTGATGAAGCCCTGCTTTCCCGGAGACAGCTGAACACTTGCCTGTGGAAGTAGTGAATTAATTCCTTGTTTTGCTTTGTTGGCATGTGCATCTTTTGCTTTACTTGTTAAGCTGTCTTTATCTCAACCCATGAGTTTTCTCACGTTTACTCTTCTGATCATCTCTCTCATCCTGCTGTGGGCAGAGTGAGTGAGAAGCTTTGTGGTGCTTAGTTGCTGTCTGGTTTAAACCACACAGCATCACAATTTTGTGTTAATTTAGTACAGCTGGTTTATGAAGTTGATAAGACAATAAGTCAGCCATAAGAAGAAATATCATGGCATGTTTCTTCCTATCACATGTGCAGGGCATTCAGTGGGAGCAGGAAGTACTGACAGTTCCACAGGGAGATCCGAGGGTTGACTTGTTCAGTAAAAAGTGACAGAAAATTATGTTCTTTATGGCACCAGGTCTACATACATATCCTTCTCTAAAAGAAGGGAAAAGACAAGATTTTTTCTTGGATTATTAAGCTCCTCTGGAAGGAAGTGTGGAAAGGACACAGGTAGTTTTTTTCCAGAACTCTTGTGTTAAAGAGGTACCTGTCAGAACATCTAACAGATGATAGAACCTAGGTAACCTTGTGTTGTGGCAACAGTACTGTTGTTATGTCAAGTGTCTGCAACCTCTGCCACTTTAATCTGTTTGAGATAAAGCTATCCCTAAAGTTGTCTGTAAAGGCTTTGTTTGTAGTAGCACTGTATTGACTGAATTTTGCTAAAATACAAAGTCAAGTGGCAAACTGATCAAACATCAGCTATCTGTTGTTGGTACTCCTGCCAGAAAGTGTCTTTCAATTGCCATGTCCTTCTGAGGCTCTGGGGAATGTCTGACGGTGTGAAGAATTGTCCTTTGGACCAGCATAATGAAAAGATATTGACTATTTTTATTCACAGTGGCAGTTTGTAATGCATTTTTCAGCATGTTAACCACCTATCTTGAAACTATTTTACAATTAATAGCCCTGTAGATGGAATAAACAAGTTTTGACAATGTCATCCTTGTCCAAGATAAATGCCATTTACCTCTAACAATATTCATTGTCTCTGGTACACTTACAATGTTAAAAATAAATACATAAAAAAATTCAAAGGTCCATTCTGAATCTGACAGTACATTGGCAAGCTTGAGAACATCACATCAGTTCTGCTGGCCAATAGCACCCAAAGGACATCTTTGACTGCCCAACCTGAAAGATAAGGTATCCATTTGTAACTTGGACAGCTGAGGTAGTGTTTGATGGAACTTAAACTTCAGAGAGCTCAGAATTTAATCTCTGAAGATTAAAACCCATGGCTATACTTTAAATATGCCATACAAAGTATTTTTTACTATATCCCTTTAAAGTACACCACTCATAACCTACTACTTGCAAAAAAAAGATCATAATGAAGAAGCGATGCAGAATTTGTGAATTCACACCTCTAAAGGAAGATATTGTCAAGATAGAGGCAAAATATTGAATAATTCTTCTTTAAAGTTTATCAGGGTAATTTTCAAAATACAAAAGTGTTATGGGTGTTTTGTGGGTTTTTTGTGTCTGAGCGACAAGCAGTACTTTATTCTTCCTCTCAGAAATACCCAAATCAAAACCAGGAACAAAATCTGTAGATCCTTGAAGAAATTAATTCTGCACGTAAAGATATACAGAACAATGACAAAAAGAAGAAAATGTGCAAATTTTTGCGGCTTAAATGTGAAGATTTTTTCTTAGTAGATTGTTAATAAATTTGGAAATTCTTCTGTTAAGTTAGTACCAGTTGTGACAATATGGAACACCTCATATTTTTTTGAGAACTTTCATTGTAAATTAATGGAGGAGATCTGTAACAGTAATCATGACTAAATATTATGAATAACGGATAAGTACATTTTATTTTGTTAAAGAAAACAATGCAAGGTGAAGAACAGTAAGAAATATCCACTACAGAAATTATTGTGTCTTTGCTGATACCACCACGTATTTTTTGTGCCACTGGAAAACATCACGTACTGTCTTTGCTCCTGATAAATAAAAGCTGACAAACAAGAGTAGTAAGGTAGATAACTGAACCATAAGAAATTCTGTTTCCTATGGAGAGAAAAATTATGTACTGGTTAAAGCTTGCTTTGCTGAAATGAATGAGTCAAGACCTATCTAACAAATTTTTCTCACTTCCAACACAGCTATGTTGCTTTCAGAAAAAAAGATGCTCTCTCTACATAGGCTATGAACAGCTTGTGTGAACTGGATATATCACAGATGCCCTGTACTCTTAAAAGCACTTATGCTACTATTTATACGATGACTTGCAGCCCAGACATTCAGATGGAACAATCTGCACCCTAGACTCCCTTGACTCTGTTGACCAGCTATGCATTAACTATAAAGGTTGTTTAGGCTTATTTCTTCACAAGTCTATATTTTCACTGCAGAAGTCTTCATTAAATCACATAGATCATACCTTTTGTTAGTTTTCTGGCCTCTCTTTGATCATTGTTTGGGATGACACCCTTCTGAATTGGATTAAAAGTTATGTTGTTCTTCAGGATCTTCTGTGAACCTTTTCCAAAGTAGAGACACTAACTGTAAATGTCAAGAGCATGATTCTGCATATACTGTAAAAATTTTTAATAAAGACTTCTATGGTTAAGTGGGGATGAAAAAAGACCCTACCATGACAGGTGAGAGGAATCCCACTCTTAAGAGTGCCCCTTTTCTTTCCACTGACAAGGAACAAACTTAATGGACGCTAAATGAGATGTCGCATGAAGATGCCTCTGATATCCCAAGGCATCTCAAGCAGAACTAGATGCTTGCATTTTGGCTATTCAATTATGATCCTGAATCCATTCCAGAATGTTTTAAGAAATGTTTTGGGCAGTGTTTTGCCAAATGTCTTTGTAGTTTACCATTGCATTCATTAACACTACAGTATGCATCTTAGCCTTCTTAAAAAAAATTGCCTTCTGGATTTTTAAACTCCTCTTTTGCTGCTTCTAGGCATTTTGATTTAAGTGTGAATAAAAAGAAAACAACTTCTCCTATGGATTATTATCTGTATCCTTCAGGTCAATTATATGATGAAGAGAATCTTCCAGCTAAAAAGCTTTAACTTTTGCCAAATGTTTTATTTCTTTTAAGAAGTAAAATTTCAGCTTAATTCTTTTCAGAATATATTTAATTGCCCAAATGCCCTTTAATAACTCGGAGAAATGCCATATAATTATTAGAGATTCAAACCAGAAATATATGCTTAATCAAAAGCAGATATTCTGTATATTTGGCTTTTAAATGTGGTGATGACAGTGGCAAATTATTAGTTAATTAGGATAGAAAAATTATATCTAATCTCTACTGATTTGTGAGACTGTGAGGATGGTTAATTCTTTGTCTGTGTTATTAATAACCTGTACAGAGATGAAACTGAGCTGTTTGCTTGTAATAGCATTGCACTTGCCCCACCAATTTCTAATAATTCTTTTTAAACTAAAATTGTTATTCATAGTACAATCATTCACAAAAGTTGACTTAGAAATTGATTGTCCCCACTGCAGGGCTTTGTATATCTCTGTAACAGCACCCTTGCCCCAAAGTCCTGCAGTCTGTAGACAGAGAACCAAAGCTCAGATAAATTAAAATATCCATAAGGTAAATCAAAGTGCATGTAGACAGCTCCCAAATGAATTCACTTCCTTTAATTTAGATTCAACTTCTAAAAATTTTCTTGTTAGTCCCACTTTAGAGCTGACAGATGTTGCTTGAATTATTTAGGCTGCTATTGTATAAGAATATTTCTTTTTAGTGTAAGCTGGATACGTGGCTAAGTTTAAGTCATCAAGGTGTTTACAGTTCATGTCCATCCAAGCCAGATCTTACCTTGAAATATCTGATCACTATGAAAGCCATGTTTTCAGTTTCAGCAAACAGACCTTGCAAAACATTTGTCTGACAGCAGAATTTCTGCTGTTTGCCTTTTGGGAATCACTGGGTAGAGGTGAAAGACCAAGGAGAAATAATCAGAGAAGCTTATTCTGTGGGTCCAGAGACAATACCTCTGAGGGTAGGTCTTCTACCCACACAGTAGTGAGGTGGTGAAAGGAGGTGGAAAGTGAAGTGAATTAGCTGGCAAAACAAAGCCTAAACTCTGAAATGATGGCTAAATTAGAGGGAATAATCCAGAATTCAGTAATTATCAGCAATACCATGCTGACAATAGCCAAATTAAATAACTAAACTAAAAAATAAACCCCCTCTGATAAACTCCCCTTCATAGAAATAAATTTGAATCCAACCAGGATATGCCACCTCTACTATTGTAACCATGTATACCAGGATCAGATTAGAATCATAGAATCGTGGAAGGATTAGGGTTGGAAGGGACCTTAAAGATCATTAAGTGCTACCCCCTCTGCCATGGGCAGAGACACCTCTCACTAGACTAGGCTGCCCAAGGCCCCATCCAACCTGTCCTTGAACACCACCTGAGAAGGGCATCTACTAGCTCCCAGGGCAATCTGTTCCAGTGCCTCATCACCTTCATAGTTAAGACTTTTTTGCTAATATCCAATCTAAAACAAACCCCTTCCAGTTTGCAACTATTCACCTTCGTCCTATCACTACCTGCCCTTCTAAAAAGTTCCTCCTCAGCTTTCTTGTAGACCCCCTGAGGCACTGGAAGCTGCATTAATCGGAGTGCAAACTGGATACCTTAAAAATTATATTTACCTGATGTTGTGGTTGAACCCCACCTGGCAGCTAAGCACAACACGACTGCTTGCTCGCTTTCCCCATGACATAATAGGGGAGAGAATCAGAAGATTACAAATGAGAAAACTCATGGGTTGAGTTTAACAGGTATAGCAAAAGCTGCACATGGAAGCAAAGCAAAACAAAGAATTCACTCACCACTTCCCCTTGGCAGACTGGTGTCCAGCCATCTCCAGGAAAGCAGGGCTCCTTCACACATAATGCTTACTTTGGAAGACCTATGTTAGCACTCCAAACATCCCACCCTTCCCTTGTCCCCCAGCTTTACATGCTGAGCATGACATCATATGGTATGGAATATCCCTTTGGTCAGCTGAGGTCAGCTGTCCCAGCTGTGTCCCCTCCCAACTTCTCATGCAGCCTCTCAGTAGTGGGGTTGTGTGAGAAGCAAGTAAGGCCATCACTTTGTGTAAGCACTGAGTGTCAGTAACCAAAACATCCCTGTGTTATCAACACTGTTTTAGGCACAAATCCAAAACATAGCCCCATACCAGGCACTGTGAAGAAAATTACCTCTATCCCATTGAAAATCTGGTGTTTCACTAAGGCACTGCACCAGGGCAAGATTCTGCAGGCATATTTGCACCATTTAGCACTTCTCAAACACGTTCATCTCTCACCTGTGTCTTCTTTATCTAATAGATGTGATAGACTGAATTACAGACTTTCGAGAAGATTGTCCAAGGTCTCTATACTTATTTCTTTTGCCTTTTAGGTTTCTAGTATTTTCTGAGAAGCATGAACTACTGGACTCGTGTATATATATATATAAGTAGATATGCACGTGTCACCACATGATAAAACAGAAGTCTTATGTAAAAGTAAATGTTGACCAATATTTTTGTGTATGTTAAGTAAGTATATATTCATACAGATATAAGCATACATGTATACACATGTACATATAGATATGTATAGAGATGAACACTGTATCTTGACACAGATGGATGTTTCCATCTGCCTGCAGAATACAAAAAAAAATGCAAGAAATGGTACTTGTAAGATCGACATAAATTAAGGTTTGTATCTTACATAACATTTATAAGAACTTTTAGATCATATCTAACACACTTATTAGCCATTCATTTCCCTGCTTTTTGAATTTGCTCTACAGAACTGACGGAACTGTCTGTCTTGTGTGATTGCTCTTTAAATCAGCAATTACAAGGGAAATGAGAGATTAAAATATCAACATGTTTGTTTATTTCTTAGCTTTTAGCTTTGCCATTTCAAGTGGCTTTAATCTGACAAATAATCACACTGATTTTTCCATCAATGGCACATGTAACAACAGGCAATCCCACCAGCTCAGAATTATTAGCATTCTAATGTTTTTGTTAGGACACAGGTATGCTTACCAGGAATTTTCAAACTTCCTTAATAGGAAATCACACAATCAACCTCAACTAGTAAAACATCAGCATTCTTTATGATGTTGTTTTTTCACTTCACTCCCGTTTCATTCAGGAGCATTTATTGTTCATGTTAGCCCTTCTCTGATTCAAGAGCCTTAATGCACTTGAACATCTTGGCAAAGCTCCTCTGTGACTATTTATGGTGAGTTATCTTCATCAAATAATTTTATAAATGTTTGCACAGAGACAACATGCATCTATTTTCCACTTTGAAAAAGAATGCCATCATCCATGCTTGCTGGACTGCCTTGGCTTTTACTATAATCCATCAGATGCATTTCTGCCCTTTGGCTGTTTATTTCACAAGAAGACATAATGTATAATCTCTGCTATAACTTCCACTAGGCTACAAGGTAGAAAAATGAGTTTAAAAGTTATGCCAGCTTTTTCTAAAATGAAAATTTAAAACAAAAATTAAAATTATTCTAAACTACTAAATAAAATTTCTAAGCTATTAAAAAAAATTCAGTAATTTTTCTGACAGATAGTACAGACTCATTAGGAGAATAATTTATTTAATGGTGGAACAACTGCATAGAAAGGAGCATTTACAGAAAAACTTGTATGTCAGTAATGTTACAGACCTGTTACCTCCAGTCAATGACCGAGATATCCCTGTATATGGAGTATTATGAGAGTCAAGCAACACAGACCTCAACAAAGTAGATGGAAGATAAGGTGAATATTTTTTTCCCACTGCAAATTGGTGGCTTATCTAAACCAAGCAATTATGATGCTTTTACTAACCACAACTTTTCTCAAGCTCTTTAAATATTTGCCTTTCTTCCTATAATAACAATTTGGAATGCAACCTAACAATTAATCACAGTAAAAATACAGAAAAAGTACAGAAATCTCTGTTATTCTAAATTATCAGTTAGAACATTTTTTTAGTACATGTATATATATGAAAGCTTAATTTTTTTATCCTGATTTTAGAAGAAATTGTTTTGAGATTATAAATATTTTTATAAATATTTCCTAGAGTAAGAAAATTAGTTATCATGCACCTGCAAAAACATTTCACATTTCTTCCTTTTTTTTTTTTTTAAATATTTGTAGTCAAGGGCTCAGCTTGATTTGTGAAATATTTATACTGAAAAATTTTAAATATATTTTCATTTCTGCAGAGGATATTTTTCTGTATGTGATTGTTAAAATTATGTGTGCATATATATACATATGCCTGCAGATTGTAATATTCTTACACAGAGTCTCTGATGATAATGTATGTGAGAAGAATAGCTTAAGTATTACAGAAAGTCACAGTTATGTAGGAGGGTTAGACAATTACAATAGAGCACTGGTATCATTGTACTAAAATACATAAAGTAGTGATTTTATATTATAATTTCTTAATCTTATTTATAATTCCTGCTTTTATACACCTTGCTCAGATTTTTTTAAACTTTCATAGAATCATAGAATCATAGAATGGCAAGGGTTGGAAGGGACCCTGAGGATCATAAAGCTCCAACCCCCCTGCCACAGGCAGGGACACCAACCTCAGGCCTGGATCTACACAAGGTTGCCCAGGGCCCCATCCAACATGGCCTTGAACACTTCCAGGGATGGGGCATCCACCCCCTCTCTGGGCAGCCTGTTCCAGGACCTCACCACTCTTTCCGTAAAAAACTTCCCCCTAATATCCAATCTAAACCTTCCCTCCTTCAGCTTTAAACCATTCCCCCTTGTCCTGCCATTATCTGCCCTTTTAAAAAGTTGATTCCCCTCCTGTTTGTATGATGTTCATGCAGATTTAATTACATGAAGCTCAATAACATAAGATATACCCCAGGAGATGGATAAAAATTTGACCGAGGAAAAAAATACATTAATGAAACATGACTCAACATATTCTTATAACTAACCATTAATGATAAATCTTTGAATAGGGATATTCAACAAGTCAAAATTCTGCCTTTGTTCCAAAAGCCATTGATTCAAACGATTCAAACGATTCATACTCAGGGAGTATCTTCCACAGGTATGAGTGACCTGTGTGTACCTATATGGAAGTGCTTCAGTTAGAAACAAGTAATAACAGTCTCCAGGTTTACTACTGCTGATTATAGTGGGTTACGAAGTCATCTTTTATTTACAGCAATTAGCATGACTCAGTTTTCTAATTGCAACCTAGCTGGCATCTCCATGTGAGGATTGATATTGCTCTTAACTTGGTTTAGTGTAAGGGCTCCCTGGATCCTTCAGCATCATGAGGGTTAGGCCCCCTAGGTGTCTCAAATATTATTAATATACATATACTATATAATAACAACAACAATCATACTAAACAACAAAAATTTGTGTTTTAAGAACTGAAGTATTATGCAGAAGGCGGGGGTTCATTGCTGAAACCACCGGTTTTCTTCCAAAAAGCAAGTGCTACTCCATATGCCTATCCCAGAAGAAAACTGCTGAGCCAATTCCTGACAAGTTAGTTTATGCTTTCTTATATGACAGCTTTAAGTGGCTCCTAGAGTACTTAAATGAAATGTGATGGAGAAATAAGTGACAAGTCTAGCCGGTCTGTCTAACTGTCTTGTGTTCAGAGTGACTGACTCTTTGACTAAGTAGTGGATATAGATTTGTCTGTCACCACTCACAAAGAAAAATAAAACACAACAACGAAAACCCCCTAAAAACAGAATAAAAACTCATGCTTTTTTTTTTTTTAATTATTTTTAAAGCAATTTTCATAGTATTATTTCTAGGAAGGTACAGTTTTACCTCTGGAGATAAGTGACAAATGCACCATATCATTCTGAAAATAATTTTGTCAGTTGGATAACTCAATGCATGTCTGTTAGCTTCAATCCATATTGATATGTCAGGGTCTTATCTAGGAACCTGAAGAAATAAAATCTTGTTTAGTGATAGTGAGAGTTGATTAACAAATCTGTGTAAACCCCATCCCCCTTCCCCCTGCTCCAGTAAATTCTGTCCATTATGGGGAGGGGGTGGAGGTGGGGGCGGAAAGTAAGTTCTTGACATAATTAACATGAAACTGCTAATATTGATAAGGCATTTTTAGATTTCATATGTGACAGTAGAGTGAGTTTAAATATGAAGTCTAAGTCTTCACTTGGAGAGATGATTTAGCATGAGGTAATACAGGTGTTTTTCCATTTCTCTGTCTGTCCTGATGTTACATAAGAGTTCAGTGCCCCTTTAACTTGGCTTTTTGTGAAGCAGCTGTTGAGCAATTGACTAAGCTTGTCACAGCAAAATAAGCTGCTATGAAGTGGACCAGCAACTACATTACAAACATCTAAGACATCTCTGCAGAGAGATATAAAAGAACCTTTGCAAATGTCAATATTAATCTGTCCCTAGTCATTACTAAGGGCTCAAAAGACTCATGGCTGGAGTGAATTGAGGAGAGTTCAGTAGATTTTGCAAATAATTGTAAAAAAGCACATCGACATTGCGTATGTACATTTTAGAAGGGTCTTTATTTACTAGTGGCAGCATTGTTACCCTCTATCTACAGACACAAAATTGTGCTGTGTAAAAAATGGGTGTAGTCAAAATAATTGTGGGGGTTGCAATCTCAAAGGTAGCTACAGTTAGATGCAATGTGTGTGCATATCTATAGATCTACATTCATATATTTATGCACTTGTAACTATTCAGAACACATTTCAGAATCCATTCCTAATACCAAAGTCTTTGATTCAGAGCAACTCTTACCAACACGAATGAAGAAAACTTAATTAACTTGAGATGCCCAACTTAATGCCCCAACAAAATTCAGAGGATTTAAGCTCATTAGACCCTCATATTAAATATTTATATCACAAGCTTGATGTATTACATACTGTATCATGTAACCACCATTTGAATTGCAATAATTTCAATGAGATGAGATCCTTTACCTAGTTATCTCTATTGCTACCTCTATAGTCAGGAAATTATATTAAGGTGCATGTAAGAATTTGCTGAATATTACTGTGAGAAAATCTTGTGTAACAAACACTGTTTTCAAAGGAGTTCTTTTAAATTTTCAGTACCTTTTGTGGTTTTTTCCCAAGCATGACATTCATGCTTTAATGAAGAATTCCATTCAACCTACAGTCACCCACCTGACTGATGAGCTTGATCAAAGAAACAAGAGGCGATACAGATCTAGTAAAGAACTTAAATGAGATTAAAATCAAAATTACAGCAAAACCTTCAGATAAGCAATCTGAAGGGTCAAAGTTCCTTGGCTCTGTTTACTAATAATTCATTTCACATTATTTCTAGACTTGGTACAACTTTGTGCTGTTCAAGATTTACTTGCAAGAGCTAATCGGTGGCAAAATAAACCTTTGATAATAGTTGATAAGGAAAAAGCCCAAAACCCTAGAGTTAATATTATTGTAACTCTGCTTGGAAACATTATATTAAGTTCAACATTGGTTTTGAAATACTACACTGGAACAAATAATTTTCTGTGGGGGAGTAATATCCTCACAATACAGATCTGTTCAGTATGCCCACCCTGACAATGGAGGGCTTTTCCCAGCAGTGCAAGTTCTAATGCTTCATCCAAACTAATTTTAAAAGTTTCTAATGGCTGAGCTGCCTTGAACCCCTTGGTGATTCCCTTTTCAAGCAGAAAACTTGTAAATGTCAGAATATTGATATTTGAGCTATTTTTTTCTCCATTTCTGTCTTTCATTGACTGTTAAGGCTTACACCTTTTCATACAAAGGGAAGGTCTGTAATGTCAGACAAGTTCAGGATAGAAAAAGAAAAACAAAAAGGCAATATAAATAGATGTAATTTAACGTTGAAGTCCAGATCTAAATGGGGTGGAAGGCAGCCTCTGTAAAACCAGATCAAAATTAGCTGCTTGAAATCCAGGATGGATTTTTACTAACTCCTGACAACAATCCCAGAAACCTTTAGAGAACATGGCTGTCTTAGTGCAGGACAAAAATCACTTGAGGGACAGTTCCAGTTTAACAATATTTAGAGTTAAAATCCCCTACCTGGGAACATTCTCATGCACTGTTAATTGTTGCAAAGATCTATGTATGCCATCACTACATCTTTTTTGATGCTCTGACCTGTAGTAGAGTTCACATTAGATTTGTTCATTCTCTTTTCTGAAACTTAGATCTGTGATACTCAGTTCCTAAAGATCACCTAATGGAGCTCTCATTGAGTGTCTGACCGTATCAAACAGCATAATGAAGTGCTTAGAGCTTTATTCATAAGAAAACCCATACTGAACAGAGCCTGAAAAAGTAGACTTGAGAGAACAGCAATTTAGAAAAAAAAATGGCCTATATAAGTGGTAGATGCCAAAATGCTACAGCTGCTGGTTTAGCTGAATTTTTTTCCTGTTACAAAATGTTTCCTTTCATGAATTATTTGATGTATGAGAACTGCATTTTTTTATGTCAAAATCATTGCTTTCCTTAAAATAAGAACAATTATGTGCACAATGATTTCTTATGCTTCACCCCGAGCCAGAAGATGCTGGATATCTGAAATGTCAAGTAACCTAATGTAATGAACAGAGAATCAGCAAGAAGGAAAAACTATCTTTGTAGTTAGGGCACAGGGTTACACACCATGCAGACATCTTTGTGCAAGTATGCTGCCAAGTACATAACCCTTAGGATAACATCAGGATTGTGGTTATGCAAGGAGCACAGTCATGATTGCATAGAGGTGACATTTTTGAACGAAAGAGGTGTGATGAGTTTTAAAGAGAAAAACAGAAAAAAATGGAAAAGATTAGGCAGGAAGAGATGATACAGGCAAAATAATAATGATTTATCAAGGCTTCATATATCTGTCTGGCTCTGTCTGTGGGGTTGAGAATAAAGTCCTTCACCATTCTCAAAGGAATTTAATTAGCGCCCCTATTTTCACCAGTCTATGCACTATTGTTCAATTCAGAAAATACTGAGGGACCACTGTTGTTATTATTATCATCATCATTATAATTATTAAACCAATAGCAACACAGCAGATTGTTGAGTTACAAGTTTCCAAAATCTTTTAAGCTGTTTACATGAAATGCAGTTTATAATGCTGCAGGCTGAAGCACTTCTGCTGTTTTCACACTATGCACCTTCCAGGTTTCAAGTTTGACCACTAGGAATTTAGGGATAATATTAATAAATATTTTTTAACATATAAAGCTCTTACATCAAAACCCCAATGAACCCTTCTAGTCACAAGTTTTGGACAAAAAAAAAGCACCACATAAAGCATGGATTAAGTTTTAGATAAAATTTACCTCACATTAGAGAAAGACTGAAATTTGTAACGCTCATTCCTGTTCTTTCACTTACTCTTGTATTTAATTTTAATAGTAATCTCATCAACTTCTTGAATGCGTACTATGCATGTAGGAAGTAAGAGACAAGTACAAAGTAATGCAAGGTTTGGTAAACAAAGAAGTAAAGAAAAACAGAAATTCAGAATGGCCCCTTGTTTCTTAGCATCCTTTCAGGACAAGAGTTTATCCATTGGGGACATTCCACCTGCTAACCCTGCTGCAAGCACAGAAAGTGAAAGAAAGAAAAACTGTGGAGGCTTCATTCACAAAATTCAATAAGCTTGGCTAAGCTGAAAGGAAGCTTTCTCTGCTTCTTCTATTCATTTCCTGAGTTTTTTTCTTCTTTTGTCATTATCTTTTTTCTGCACACACCAGAAAATAGACTTTCAACAAGAAGTTGTTTTATCAAATACTAAATAACGCCGGATCTGCCACTTTTATATCTCTGTACCTTCCCAGCTTACCTGACAAAAAGAACTTGCACTTCTGGGTCTGAGTACAGTGGCAGTTATGACCATATAAATTCAGGAATTTCAGCAGACTGCTCTGGAAGGACTGAAATAGCACCCTCCTGGCATATCAGCTCATTTTAAAATGAGAGGTGAAAAGTAAATTATACCTGAATTCTTTAAGTTTGTTTTCTCAGGCAATGGAAATAATGTGCCATTTGTAAGACTATGTGATCCATTTATATTTCTATGCCATTAATAGAGTATAACTAATTTTTAACATATATATATATATAATTTTTACCTAATATTTTTACTGAGATATTGCCAAAAATCTTAGACTAATGTTTTGTTGTACAAACTCTAAGGGTAAGGCAACATTTTCAATGAGAAGGGCTTTTCCATATGAAAAAGACCTTAGGTGTAGAGACCATAGATGGAGACAGAAAAAGACAATGAAGGAAAGAGGGTATCAGTTTAAAAAATTGGCTATAATTAGAAGTAATTGTTCTGTAGCTTCTTCAGTTGCATACCTTAAGTCTTTTGTAGAAATCAGAGAATAACTGTGGTTTTGAGGACAAAAGTATCCCTAGAACTTCACTCTTACAGGATCTTCTGTTAGCCAAGGGGAAAGTGAGGTGATAAATAATAAAGTACTTTTTTTTTAATGTCTATCCAGTGAATGGGAGGTTTTGCCCATACGAGTCTATCGGAGCAGGAAGTTGGCCTTTATTTACTGAACAAGCACAGGTTAAGGGTTCATATGAAGAGCATGGAAAATTGAAGCACCCAGCTTTGACAATGTAAAAGAGAAAGGAAAATCTGAAGTTAGGAGCATGATTACTGAAACCCAAACCAAGAAAGGGAGTCCTGGGAGCAGATCATATTCCTTTTGATCTGGGACACCAAGAACCATCAAGGACTGTGGCAATTTGCACTACATAGTATCATTTCCACAGTAATGTGTAGTCACAGCAAATTAGCAGAGTAAGTGTTAAAGACTAAAAGCTTTAGTGGTAAGTAGAAAGAGTGATTTGTTGCTAATGAATGAACCTAGTGAACTTCCTCTAAAATTTGAAGCTGATCTGAATTATCAGTCTTCTAAAGACTACTCTTGTGGTGATCTCTAGTTTCCTAACAGAAAAATACTTAAATAAACATACAAAAATACATTCACTTATGTGGTTGTTTTACCTTGGCTGGAGGTCAGATGCCCACCAAAGTCACTCTATCACGCCCCTTTTCAGCTGAACAAGGGAGAAAATACATATTGAGAGGCTTAGGAGTCGAGATAAGGACAGGAACAGATCATTCCGCAATTACTGTCACATGCAAAACAGACTCAACACAGAATAAAGGAAAGAAAACTCTAATTTATCACACTACACTGCACACCCCGTGACACCAGAATTGAGTAATGAGAAGTGCAACCGGATCTTAGAGCACCTCCCCACAACCCTCCCTTCTTAGCAGACTTCACTTTATTCATGATTTCTCGTCCTTCTTCTCCCACCCCCAAAAGCCCCATTGCGGCAAAGGGAGGGACAGGGAATGGGGGATGGGGTGTTTGATCAATTCCTTGCAAGTTGGTGTCCTTCCTAGACAAAGGTGGGGGGCATTCCTCACACCCTTCTACTGCTGCACCATGGGGTCCCACCCATGGGAAACAGTCCTGTAGGATCTTCAACTTGAGTCCTTTCCCTTGGGGCTTCAGCTCTTCACCAACTGCCCCAGTGTGAGTCACTTCTATGGGGTGCAGTCACAGAATCACAGAATTGTAGGGGTTGGAAAGGACCTCAAGAGATCATCGAGTCCAACCTACCTGACAAAGCTGGAGAGCATGTGTAAAAAAAGATGGAGATAGGTCAAGCAAAGTTCACACAGGGCTTACAAGGTCTAGTACAGAAGCCTTACAAAATCAGCACAAATCTTATAAATGGCAAAACTATTACAGTGCTACATGGTAAGAAATGTGATACAGAGAAAGGCAATGTAGATGTATCATTAGCGGAATTTACCGGGGAAGTAAAAACTATTAATGTCAGGGTGAGACCTTAGACAAGATCCTTCCTAGAAAATGTGTGCACATACTTTTCAACAGGTTGAAATACAGAGAAAAAAAAAACAAACCTCAGGCAATCAAGTGAATGAAGAGCCTATGTTGCATGAGTAAATGAGTGGATTTTGGCTTGCTTACTCTAGTAAAATAAAAGCTAAGAGGGGATGTGATTGCCATCTATAAATATATGTTAGAGAGAAGGATGTGTGAGAATACATGTAGAGAAGACAGGAAGCTACAGGTGAAAAAGAGCCTTGGCACAATAGCAAATGAAAACAATGTATTTGGAAATCAGAACAACACGCCTGAACCTCAGGGCCATGGTCCTTGGGAGCAGCCTTTCAGGAAGGAGACAAGAAGATTAAACTTTTTCTGAAATGCCATTATACTTTAGGATTCCATGGAACACTGCACTCGCCAGAATGCTGCAGAGAGAACCTTCTAGTCCACAACTCCTCAGCTCCCCTGAGAGAGAAGAGAATGGCTTTTATAGTGATGACTGAGATTTCATAGATATCAGTAATGGACTGAGGAGTGGATTCCATAGTAACAGGGCAGTTCTTAGAAAAGATTTATCTGGTGGGAGTTAATGAACTAATTTCTGATATTATCCTTTGAATTAGTTAGGGTGAGCATGCTTTTAAAATCTTGTACAGGAAGTTATTTGATTTGTTTTGGTTTGGATTGTTTGCCTCAGTTTCTGCCTGGAATTGGAATGACTGATTTTTAAAATATATTTTGTAATTTAATCAGCTTTTAATTTAAAAAAAAAAAAAAAGAAAAAAAAAGTGGATTATTATGTTTGAGTTTTAATATTTTCTCAGAAACACTTTTTTTTCTGCTCAAAATGACTCTATAAGATTTCAGTAATTGAAAGACAACCCTGGTATTTAAATTTTTGAATTGTTTTTTCTCTGCGTAATTTGCTGATCAATCATGATGGCATTTGAACCAGTCTATTTTATCCTGATATTTCAGTTATTGAAAACAGCTATTTGTTACTACCAACTGACACAACTCTTCTATTTGGATCAGTGTGCTTCTTGACTTTGACACTAACAGAAACTAAAGTAAATTGGAATTTCAGGTCTAGTTAAAATATATTCACTTAAGCCATAAGTTATGTTGCTATGCAATAATATCTTTAATTATCCAGACAAATCACAATTCAGATTTAAAACCAAATAAATAAAAATACTAAAATATAAGGCTTGTGAGATGAGAAGTAGAGATTTAGTTAATGTTGCATATGAAAAATAGAGGCAATATGGAAGATGTATGGTTAGATTTTGATGCTACATTTTAATTTGCACTACTCAAATCACAGTAGTATTTTACGGTATACCTGCGTTTGGCAGTCTTTTACACTGAGTAGCAAATTCTATTTGGAGTGTCAAACTCTTTTATTATTATCAGTGTGGGAATAGTTTGATGTTGAAAGAAATAGTGTTTCAATTAATGCAGAGTTACATCAATATATTCTGATTTAATAAATAAAGCATTTATGATACAGGCATGTTGTCCTGCCTTTAACACAGCTAGTATAATATACTAATAAAAAATAAAAATTCATTTACTATAACATTTGAAATTACATGCTGAAATTTCATACTAAAATATCAACATTCATATGTGATTTTTCTTTAAAGCCAAACATTTTGGAAATTCAGATTTTCTGGTAATTTTAAAAAGATTAAGCACTTCTTATTTGGAAGTAAAACAAGAAACTGTCAATTCTTTATGACACAAATTTTAAATTTATTTTACTTCTGATTTACTCACTTCTTAAACAGTTTTTCTCATATTTCTCATATTTTCTCATATTTCTTGGTAGAAACACAACTTGTTTAACCAAGATTTTGTTATTGTTTATTATTTACTTTTTATATCACTGTACCATCCATGCTGAGTTTAATTTTCAGTGTGAATTCAAGTTCTGCAAATTCTGAATCATCAGAAGTACCTGAGAGTTTTGCTATTTTAGGTATTTACCTGAATATATTTTCTTTACTTTTTTTTTCCCCTAATAGTATCCTAGCTCCTCTTCAGATAAAAAGAAACACTAACCTCCACATTTAAAGGTAGGGAACAAATAACAGGGAGATCTAATGAGATGCCGAATATATGAAAGTAAATTTCTATTAAAGATGAAAAATGAAATTGTCAAGTATTCTATCCTGCCAGTACTAATTATGACAGGAGGGCAAACAAAATATTAACATATTTCTTACTGTGTTCATATTGTATTTCCCTTATCCCAACCCTTTAAAGGTATGTAATAAATAATATACTCCCTTTGATTCATCAACATATACAGGCATGCCTATGTAAAGTGATTCAAGCGGAACAGATCATAAAACACATTAACTGGGATATGAAAACTGAGATGAGAAATGAATCAAATTCCCCAGTGATAATGTCTCGTGTGTATTATAGTCCCTTTAATTATATTGGGAGTAGCTTCTTTTGATAACTCTGGGAATTGCAAAATTTGGATGACACTTCATCCTTTCTTTTCAGCATGTTTTTTCTGGACTTTTTCAGTGCAAAATGAAGAATAAAAATGTTTCTGTGTGCGTGAATATTCATAACCTATCAGCACTTCTCTGAAAAAGACACATACACTCACATGAAGGTACATTTTTATTACTGCTTAATTTTAGAGAAAGAAGTCCCATTTCACATAACATAGAATTATATAATGTGTAAGGTTGCAAGGGACCTTAAAAGGTCATCTACCCTCTCCTCCGCCCCCCTGCCTCGCAGTAAGCAGAGACATCTTCACTAGATCAGGTTCCTCAGAGCCCCGTAAAGCCTGACCTTGAATATCTCCAGGGATGGGGCCTTCACTGCCTCTCTGGGCAACCTGTTCAAGTGATCCACCACCCTCAGAGTGAAGAATTTTTTCCTGATATCCAACCTAAATCTACCCTTATCTAGTTTAAAACCATTACCTCTCATCCTCTTACTGCATGCCCACATGAGCAGTTCTTCCCCAGCTTTCTTACAGGCACCTTTCAGGTATTAGAAGGCCACTGTAAGGTTCCCCTGGAGCCTCCTCCAAGCTGAACAAGCCCAACTGTCTCAGCCTGTCTTCATAGGAGAGGTGCTCCAGCCCTTTGATCATTTTTGTGGCCCTTCTCTGGACATGCTCCAGCAGGTTCCTGTCCTTCTTGTGCTGAGGGCTCCAAAGCTGGGCCCACTTTTCCAGCTTGTCTAGGTCCCTCTGGATGGCATCCCATCCTTCTGGCATATTATCTTCACTACTCAGCTTGGTGTCATCAGTAAATTTGCTGAGCATGCTCTCAATACCATTGTCAATTTCAATAATAGATATTAAACAGCACCAGTCCCAACACAGACCCTTGATGAACTCTGCTTGCCAAAGTCTTTCATCTGGACTATGAGCCATTGATCACCACCCTCTGGATGCCACCACCTAGCCAATTCCTTATCCACTGAAGAGTCTACCCATCAAATCTATATCTCTCCAATTTTGATAGAAGGATGTTGCAGGAGGCCATGTCAAAGGTCTTGCAGAAATCCAGATAGCTGACATACGTAGCTCTTCCCTTTTCCACTGATGCAGTCACTCCATTGTAGAAAGCCACTAGATTGGTCAGGCAGGACTTGCCCCTCGTGAAGCCATGCTGGCTGTCTCAAATCACCTCCCTGTACTTTATGTGCCTCAGCAGAGCTTCTAGGAGGATCTGTTCCACGATCTTCCCAGGCACAGAGGTGAGACTGACAGGTCGGTAGTTCTCAAGGTCTTCCATCCCACCTTTTTTAAAAATGGCTGTAATGTTTCCTCTCTCCCAGTCACTAGGGACCACACCTGACTGCCAAAACTTTTGAAATATCTTTGAGAGTGTCTTGGCAACTACATCATCCAGTTCCTTCAGGACTTTGGGATGCATCTCATCAGGTCCCAGGGATTTGTGCATATTCAGATTCCTTAGATGGTCACAAACCTTATCTTCATATGGTCTGGTGTATTGAGTTTGTATGGCATGTTTTCTGTGGAGTAGGCCACAGCCAGCAGCCTGCTACCTGGGTGGCTGTGTGATCCCACCAGAGATCTGGCTGGGAAGCTACATCTGTCGCAGTGGGTCCAGAGTTTAGAGAGAATATGGCCTTCTGCTTGGAAGGTATTATTGCTCCCTGGTCAAACTGGCAGAGTTAGAGCATCCTTCCTGTGTGCCTTCTAAAGCAAACTGTCACACCATGTCCTTTTTTGCCTGGTCTGTTAATGTCATTCACTAAGGATTTTTTAATTGGGTGGGCTTCTGGTTGTCTTTGTCTCCCTTAGCCCCACCCAGGTCTCATCAATCACTGTCCCACAAGTTGCTGGCTCCTGGAGGGTCTTTCTACTCTTTCAAGGTTCCTCCAGTCCAGTAACCCTCCCTGTGCATTGCACTAGAGCACTCCACTGTTGAGTTGATTGTGCCAGCATTGACACCGTGACTGTTCAGTGAGGGAGTTCTGGGGTGCTTTCTTACCTAAAAAAAGTTACCTCAGTTCAGCCATGCTGTCCCTTTTAAATCATTCAGGTTTCTCTCTATGTTTCTCTTTTTTTTCTTTCAATTCTTTTTCCTTTTTAATTTTATTATTTTCTGTTTCTATCAGGAGCTTTTATGGCTACTTTTATATCTCAGGTAAACGAGAGGGCATTTTTATATTCTTACTTTGCTTTTAGGTGATCTTTATGCTTAAAATAGTCAGTGGAACACTCTCAAGCTTGTTTAAGATTACATTTCTTACCTGAATAAAAATGGGACCCTAGGGTTTTGTTCCTGCCCTTTTTTGTTTCTTTCATCAAGCATTAAACTGAATTGCCACCACAAACTTCCATTGTAACGTTTTGAAATGTACATAACTGCAGATCATTTTGGCATTGTGCATGTGTGTCTGCAATTTGTGTGTTCTTCTTCAACACAGCATAGCCAACAACAAGAGCCTTTCATTCCTTTATAGCAGTTTGCTATGTATTTTTCACAAAAATAAAAATCTTTATGCAGCATGTTTTACAGTCTTATCATTAGCATTATGCTATGGGTTTCAGTACAGACCTTTCATGACACATTAATGGCACAGAGGACTGCTTGGGCACTCCATTTCCCTGTTAGTTTTAGGTGGCTGTTCATAGCTGTGCCGTTATCTCTATACTGCCATGGGTAGGCAGCTACGAGCATAAAGCAGTTGCCTCAACGCCATGTCTGAAATACAGTGTAGTATCCCTGACGATGGCAAAAACATCATTTTGGGTACCTAGGTTGTTAAACATCTGGAGTGATGCCATGGAAGACAATGAAGACCCACAGGTGTGCTGTTTCCTTTGACTTTGAAGGGTTTTAGTGACTTGGCTATGATAAAAAAAAAAAACCCAAAAAAAAACCAGTGCCAGTGGTTAGAATAAAGAATGAAATCTGAGTTTAGACAGTCTTGGAGATGAGAAGAGGCTTTTGTGGCAGCATAGTTATAACAGGCAATGACAGGGAATTCCAGCCCGTGAAAGGGCACTCTGCCTTGTGGGATTTGGATGCGAAAGGCAAAGGGGCAGCTCTACAGGCAAATAGTAGAGAAGAGCAGCAGCCAGGATCATTATTAGGAAATGTTTTCTGATCTGAGTGAAAATCAGGAGCTGAGCAAGGGGGAAGTCCGGACAAATTCTGCCTTAAATTATATTTAACTAATTTCCTATTTTTCAGGCCTCTTCTTTTGAAGCCATTTTTAGGCAAATGCTGTATGCCTACTAAGTGATGCCCCATTTCACGAAGCCTACAGGATGGACAAGCCTAACTGTAGAACAGGATATGATGTATTTTGTATTTAATATTTTTTATTCTTTAAGTAATTTGAGACTTAAAAAGTGTAATGTTGAATAATATGTTTTTTCAACCACTTACATATCAGTACTGACTGAGTTATTCCAAACCAGAAACTGAATAGAATCTAGTTCGAGACACTTTTATGCTAATATCTTTGCAGTGAAAAAAAACCCCAATATGTTGAGTAATGCAAAGGATGACATTTCCTAGAAACAAATACCTGAATCTGTTTACCAAAACAGATGTATGAGAAAGAAATTTGTTCATGATATATAAAATAAATATTCCTGACCCCAAGAAACTGAGGGATGAGATTCAGATTAATGCTATGCAAACTATTTTACAACTAATACAAGAGCAGTGGAAATTGCTTTTTGTGCAGATGGGGGTGTGTGCTTTATGACAAATCAGTTCCTTTTCTTCCGTTCTGTGAAGTGTCGCATGTCTTTTTATCAGAATGAAACATAAACCAAAAAGCCCAAACAAATAAAAACAAACTCTGTTATCTCTTCCTAGTCTCTACTGTTTGGGGTTGGAGTTTTTCTGTTGTTGTTATTTTTTTGTGTAGTGGGGTTTTTCTTAAGTTTTTGGGAGGGGTTGTTTGTTTGTTTGGGTTTTTTTGTATAAGCAAAATTGTCCCATTTATTGCAGTGAGAAAGGGATTAGATTAGGACAGTTAATGTGATGATTAGTATAATATCACTTTCCCCTCTCTAGTGTTAGAATAAAACAATCAGAAATAGACTCAAATGCTAGGAAATAAATCAATATATGGAATATATTTGAAGCTTTCATGCACTTGTGTTCTCTGCCTTTTTTAAGAAATAATATTTTGCCATTGCTAGACAGGGTTCCTCAGAAGGGTGGTAGGTAGCATAAATGCTTTCAGATATCTGAACCACCAAACATTTGATTAATCTTGACACATGACATAAAAAAACACTTCTTCATCTGCTAGTGCACTCCTATATAATAGGTCTCTAGTATCCATATTCCTTATAAAAGAAAGCCCCACCATTGTATTTATGTAGTTTTTCCTTTAGAATGAGTGATATATATATATATATATATATATATATATATATATGCCAGAAAGGACCACCTAGTGTGATGAAAGGCTGAGATAACTTTAGAGTATTTTCTACAGATCTCCTGAGTGAATTTTTTTGCATGCTATGTGAATGTGTTGCAGAAATACTGCTTCTCTTAAAATCAAATATTTGTGTCTGCTTCAAATTGTTATTCAATGAGAAATCATATACCTCCCTCATTGCCTGTGTTATGTTTTTACAGTTGAAAACAGCAGTGGGAAATGACTGTTGATTTGTTGCACAATTTCTTCTTGCATTTCTACTTCATCACATTTATATACTACATAACCTGTGTGTGTATTCCTTCTTGGGACATTATAGGACTTCTACATCAGTTCCCTCTGTCAACCCCAGAGCAAAATTAATCAGAATATTAAACAACCAACTCAGGGTTTCAAGTAGATTCGCTTTCCAACAGATATCTGTAGAGAATAGCAACATAAAATATAATGATCAGGTGCTCAGATGATCTAAATCATCATAGGTCTATTTAATGTGTCAACTGTATTAATTTACAGTAGCTAGGTATCTTGCCTATAGACCCTCAGTAATGTTTATTTCCACCAAGCCAAAGCTAGTCCTAAAACTGTAAGAAAGACAGTTTGCAGTGGAAACTGGAACATTCTGAATTGCTTAAGTCAAAGGGTTCTGTCTGCCTGACTAGTTTATTTTGACAGAATTGTGCTAAAGTCATTTTAATGAAAATTCTGAATGAGGTTAAGGTGCAAAACCTCATAATGTCAGCATAAAACTACTATATATACCTTTGCCAAAGGTCAAAGAGGAGCAAACATTGGCATAGCTTATCTTCTTGTTCCTTGGAGATGAGGGGGATGCTATGGGAAAAAGAACTTGGAGCAGTAATGGATCATGAATCTTATATGACTTAGAGCTAATAAAGCACCTCAGTTTTGCTATGCTTCTCTTATAAATGTGTATCCCTCAATATCCTGTTTTTATGCAATTACATATGCATAAGGGGCACTGAAAATGGCATTATTCCTGATCCTCCTTTAGACTAAGATATCTAACTCTTAAGTGCAATATTGTCTGCCTAGGAATAAATTATGTGAATCTTGAACACTGACACCTATGACCAAAGCATTTAACAGAACTCACTTTTTACCAAGAAATCATATTGATAAGAGCATCAGCCAGGTATTTTTCCCTCTCCAAGGAAACGTTACTGACGGGTGTGAGGAGTCAGATCTTCTCAGTGCCTATGAGAAATGTAGCTGGTTATTTCCCTTTCAGGAAAGGCTCCTAAAGGGTTATAATAAAACCCCTGAAGCTCTGTGGAAGAGTGAAAACAGCAGCATCCTCCATTTCTGTGCTTTCAAGAAACATTGTCTGTTTCTTCAAGAAACATTGTCTGTTTCTTCAGTATCTACCAAGGCCACCAGAATGTTTTTGAGTGGAACAAGAATAGTAATTTTACATACTTCACAGACATCTGAGAAACGGCAGAAGTTGCTGTAGAAACTGAATGGTGATTTGATTTTCAGAGACTCTGATCTGTTTGGGAATTTGGATCCTTCAGCGCCTTTAATGAATTTCGTTCTAAATTGTTTGTGCATAATCACAGTGTCTATAGCAGATAAGAGAATTATTATCTCTTGGATGCTGTGAGTGTAAAACTGCATATGGTTTTAGTGAACCCCAAAGAATTTTTCTTGCTCACTCAAAGGCAAAATTCAAATATAGGTATGCGAAGAGAAAGATCAGGAAAAGTTTAATAAAAATATATAAGAAGATTTTGGAAGGGAGGTCTTTGATACCTTAAACATGCTTACATCTAAGCACCAGATATTTTTTTGCCTGAAGAAAGTGTAGAAAAACAAAGCAGTAAATTTACTGGGCTGAATTAAGTTGGGGATTCTATTTGCCTCTTCCACAGCTACAGGTAACTGCAAGTTATCTGAAGTATATTAATGGATCAGTCAAAACAGAATACTATTGGTAATAACTATAAAGCCAAGAGCTTTTTACATAGTTAATGTCTAGGCAGATACATTAATTCACTGAAAAACAAGTAAGACATGTAGAAACATAAAAATAAACATTAGCAATCTTGAACAATATGCTTATTGCTTATTAATTACACTGAAGTGGTATTTGTGATTAGTTTAATAGGAAACAGAATGAATTAATTTATCACAAACAGAACCGCAGACAAAATCCCTCAGCCAGTTTTCTAAACTTGAAAAATTTTTTTAAAAGATTGGTTGTGGGCTGAAAAATGTACTGACAATATACTGACAGTAAAAAGAACATTTGAAGTGTTTTCTCAGTCTGTAATATATCAGTATATGTAGCTTCTTGTTCAGTATCAGTAAAGTTACAGATGTCTTAAACATTCTGATTTAAAGTGATTGCTTTTTTTTATTCAAGATGGAGCTGTATCGATAGTGGGGATTCCCTGAGTCCATTTGAATAGAAACTCAATTAACTGTTGTCATAGAGAGGTTTTTCTGTATGCTGTTATCCTTATAGAATCATCTGTGAAACTGAAATTAATTTTTTCTTCTTTTTTCTTCCCCTTCACCCCCAGAAAGGTTTGGTTTTTCAGCGAAACACAAATCTGACTTTTTATTCTTTAGTCCCTTCTTTTCTTCTCACGATTTCTCATTCTGAAACACACCTTTTGCTGGAAAAGGTGAAAAAGAAAGGGTGAAGCATGAAAGAGAAAAGTTTTGATTTCCTGAACAACAGAAGAATAACAGTGATACTGCATGCAAATAATTCTGACAACCAAAATCTAGGGAAATAATGATTTCCCATCTGCCCTCTAAAATGATGGACCATTCTGTTTATTACTGTTAATAAACTGGGGGTTGGACCTGATGATCTCTCGAGGTCCCTTCCAACCCCTACGATTCTGTGATTCTGTGTGATTCTGTGAAACAGTATGACCACCTCAGCATTTAGAGGCCTTACATATTAGTCTTCCTTAGGAAAACAGCTCTAGAAAAGAGTCTTGAGACAATATGACCTTTTGTTAAAGAGATAAGGAACTGAAACTCTGACAGTAAGTACGATATGAAGATATAAAGAGAAAATGAATTCGAGATTAGCTAATGTAAGCAAGGGGTTGAATATTTAGATTAAATTGGAACTGGCAAACAGTTTACAAATTCAGCTGCTGGAATTGATTAAAATCTGTTATTTAATTTTCCCTGATGTAGGATCCAATCAATCTTGAGGTATTTTCAAATTCATGGTATGATACAATGTCATGTTTATAGAAATATTGCCTGATTAATATATGTACTCTCCAATTAGAGATTAATAAATCTAGTAATGAGATTTGCATCTCCTCTATTTAATTTTAAAATTTACATAAATTTCAAACAAAACCTAGAAACAGGCCTCCCATATTTAAAGAAGAGATTTGGAAGCCTTAGAATAAGCAATAAATCTTAGACTGTGAGCAAGAGCTGGAATTGGAAGCACATGATGCCTCTGAAATCCTAACCCTTAAGGCAATTTTGACTTCAAGAGAGTTTGCTCTGTTCAAGCCTTTGAATTCAGTCTTCAAAGTAGGTGTCTATAAGGGCTCCTTGGGAGAAATGAACCAAGTTAACTCCTGAAAATGCAAACTGAGAAAGAACTGTTGCTGATGCACATAATAGCCAAAAAGGGGGACTCAGCCCCTCCCTAAACTGGCCACATTCGTCAAATAATGCTTATGAAAAAAATTTGCTGGGGATGGAAGGCATTAACTATTCACAATTGCTGCTTGTTTTATTTCTAATTGGTTCACATGGCTAACTCACAAATGTGGCTGCACATCTGAATATGGGTAGGCCATTTACTCAGAAGCTGTTGATTCATACTTGAGGTACCCATTTTATTTTGTTATTTAAAGTCTATAACCCTGTAGATAAGCTTAAAGAGGAAAGTCCTTCTGAATACTGAGACAAGTGTATGCATGATTGAAGGATCTCAAATGAATATGGTTAGAAAGGATTACCTACCAAAGTGTAGACTTGTCTATGTAAAATGAACAAACACTTTTGGGACAAGATAACATTGGATGGACAAGGTTTCTACTATCTTTTAAGATAGGAGGGTATAATTAACAAATACATAATTTTTAGCCTCTAATTTCTGAAATGTCTCCTAATCTGCCAGGTTAAACTTGCTCTGATAGCAAGAAAACCTCTGTTCTATATTCCAAACAGTCCCAGCCCACTGTAGTTTCTTGCGTCTATCTAGACCTACTGCACAATTCCAGTTCAGCAAAGGACTTGTTCAGTGGATAGCCCAATTGGGTTGTATATACAGTCCCTTAGAAAAGTTAAACCTCAGCAGCCCAGGTCTCTCCGAGGAGTTATTTAACAAACACATTTTATCTCTAGAGCATGTTATCTGTATTGCACACATTAGCATAAGGAAATAAATTTGCAGCATGCTATACGAAAGGCATGTTGCTAGAATGACATTTACTCAGCGAACTCAAAATTCAGTCCAAATAATTTTTTCATGCTATTAAAAAAAGAAAAAAGAACAGTGTCCTTATCAACTGCAGTTGGTTTGTTAAAAACACCCAAAACAACAGGTGTTAAGGATTTAATTATTTTTTTGCTGTGTTTACATAAATTGTTGTGTGCCTACCACATTAAATTCTAATGAGGTATTGAGAATTACTACCAAGCAATTAACCAGTAATGGTTGTCCTTTAAGGTGTCAATCACTTATCCATGGCATTTAATTAAAATAGTTAACCTCTGTAGTCACAGAACAGTCACTCATGTTGGATACACCATGTTTTTATATAAAGAATAGTGGTATAAAGCTGTTCAGGTGGATGCATCCATGAATCAAGAACTGTGAATTCAACACAACTCACTAATCTAAGTGGTCTGTAGAACTTAGGCCAACATTTTAGGAAGTTACAGTGGAGTTTATCACACCTAGCTTTGATGTCCACAATATCTATGCCTATGAGTAGAACATCTTAAGCTCCTTACGGCCACAGAATCACAGCATATTAGGGGTTGGAAGGGACCTTGAAAGATCATCTAGTTCAACCCACCAACCCCACTGCCCCCCAGAGCAGCATCACGTAGATTAGATCACACAAGGACATGTTCAGTTAGGTTTTGAATGTCTCCAGAGAAGGAGACTCCACAACATCTCTGGACAGCCTGTCCCAGGGCTCTGTCACACTCACAGTGAAAAAGTTTTTCCTTCTGTTCACATGGAAACTCCTGTGTCACATAGAACCTCCTGTGCTAGAGCTTGCACCCATTGCCCCTTGTCCTGTCATTGTACATCACTGAGAAGAGCCTGGCTCCATCCTCCTGACACTCACCCTTTACATATTTATAGATGAGATCACCCCTCAGTCTCCTCCAGGTTAAAAAGACCCAGCTCCCTCAGCCTGTCAGTAGAACATAAGGAAGATGTTCTACTTCCTTAATCATCTTAGTGGCTCTGTGCTGGACTCTTAAGTAATTTCCTGATCAAAGTAGAGAAACTGATTTCATGAGGTAGTTATCTCTACAGTAAATAATTACTCATGAAAGTTCCGCACCAACATGCAGAGGAACTTTTTCACAGTAAGAGTGACAGAGCCCTGGGACAGGCTGCCCAGGGAGGTGGTGGAGTCTCCTTCTCTGGAGATATTCAAGACCCATCTTGATGCCTATCTGTCCAATATGAGCTAGGGAGCCTGCTTTGGCAGGGGGGTTGGACCCGATGATGTCTTGAGGTCCCTTCCAACCCCTACGATTCTGTGAATAAGGTAAATAAAGGTTGATAGAAGCTATGTGTTCTGGGGAAAGGTATCAGTTCCAGAAGCAGGCTGCATTATCTGCAAATGCTGTCTATCAGATCAATGTGGGACAGTGCTTTCTAACGTGAACACAAAAAAACATGTAGTAGAAATACATAATTAAATACGAATGGCAAAAATTTATTTTATACTTTTGAATAGGACACTATACAGCTTACAAAGATTCAAATAGGGATGGAGAATGCATTTAAACTTCATTTTATTTGCAATATCCATCAAATTACCATAAATCCCAGATCATCTCTCAAGCCAGTGGTGGATTCTGTGATTAGCAACAGCACTGAACTGTTGAGCCCAAATAAATTGACATGTCCAGTAACTATTCCTCCCTGAAACGTAACTCAGCAGATGTTCTTTTTTCCAAAATGGAATTATTCTTGAGACTAAACATCAAAGGAACTGCTCTATTTAAGTTTTTTTATTCTGCAAATAAATTCTCTGCTGTCTTTGTTTCATTTAGTGAATACATCAGAACTAGGGAGTATTTCTAAACTAGACCAGCATGAGATGTAGAGGGTAATATAATTTTTTTCTTACATATATGAAAATCTACGTTATATAATGCAGGCATGGCAATGTGACCAAGCCTATGCAGTCCTATGTTCAAGAAGGAAAAGCACAGAATGTACTTTATAGCTATAATTAATGATGGAACTTTTTAGCAAACATCTGGGCTAAAATGCCACAAGTGTCAGAATGAGTATAACAGTATCTACAAATTCCAGCCTTATTTTAAGCCAAGGTCAGGATCTCCTTTACAATTTGGATTTTTTCCCAAAACACCTGCACAGTTTTGTACCGCATCATCTTATAAAGATGAAGCAACTAAAAGACAACAACTGAGTGTCCTTTACATAACAGAGAATGTCCTTTGGTTATTGCATCCCAGCAGGTTATTTTGTTTCTGTACATGTTGTAAGGGATTAAGCACCAACAGGGAATTTAAAATTATCATAAATTTTCTTAACTCTTGTGGTCCCACTCTCTTTAAGATGGGAGCAAGTCTGAGGTGAATACAAACAAACCAGATTTGTTTGAACACCAGAACACTGATGCTGGATTTACTCAACTTTTTTTTTATTTTTTATAACATTTTATGCTGTAGAACATGATTCCATCTCTGAAGTGGTTATATCAGAAGGGCCTTTTTCTGGGAAAATTTTTTTGCAGGTAGGGTCTGCAGATAAATACAGTTTTGGATATAGAAATAGCTACTAGCAAATACTTAACAGAAGAGAGGAAAGGCACATGCCAAGAAACTGTTCAGAAGTTTCTCAAGGACTGACAGTCCTTGTGATTAGTAGTTCTGTCTAATCTGCAAGAACTGATGAAATCAGCACCAGACTTTCCAGTCTGTACAAAGCCACAGGCACCCAGTGGTGTCACAGCTGGGTTGTGGAAGTCAGACTACTCCCAAAGCTAAGGCAGCTGCAGACAAAGACTACAGGGTTGAATAGACAAATGCTTAAACAAGGATCTCTGTAGTTCTAAAATATGAACTAGTCACCACAACCCTCCACTTTTGAGGGAACAGTTGCTATTATCAAGTTGCAGTTTAGATTGCTGAGACTGTCGCTACTCTCCAATTAGATAGCAAAGTAAATGTGTGTGATTGGTACCAGGAACAAATAAGTGTATGTGCTGTGTGACTAGTTATCTGCTATCAATAATAATGATTTAGCTGCATTAATAGTTACTTAGTGAAAAGAGGTCAGATCCATTTACATCCATTTCCTTTATACTAAAGACAGGCAAGAGGTCACAAGTAGAGAAGGCACTGTGCAGGTTAAAAGGAAATTGTGTTCCACATGCATGATCTGAGCTGGCCATGCATGCAAGTAGTTAATGGAAAACTTCATATCAGAATAATCTATAGATGAATACAAAAGTCAAATTTTGGGTGGTGCTTTTGAAAACCCTAAAAACAAAAGAACAGCCAAGCTTCCTCTGGTCTACTTTTCTCTTGGACATGGACAAGCTGGGTGCTTTATTTATTTGCCTAGATTGAGAATAATCAGGTTTGTGAAAGCAGACCTCATCTGCAGCATCAAAAATGTTCCCTAAATGTGAAGCTATATGTATCTCTCTGTTCTTTGATGACAGTGTTGATTCAAGAACTTTCTTTGTATGACTGTACATAATTTCATTCATTTTATGAATGGAGTCTTGGGCTGTAAAAATAATTACAAATTTACTTTAATAATAAAAAAGCAACCCACTCCACCCCCCCAAAAACGTTCAATGGTCCCAATAATGAGGTGGGAATTGAATGTGAATCTTGACTGCAGTGTATTACTGATGAATGTTGCCCTAAGGTTTTAAGTACTACAAATAGCAGAATACCAGCAATAATATAAACTTTACCAATTTGGAAGTGATTTTGTTGACTCTTACTGCTGTTTTGTAGGCATCATTTATCTTAGAAAATAATAGTTGTTAAAAGACTGCTCTGTTTTGTTTTCTTTTGTGTTGCCAAGCTGATCTGGCTGCAATTGTCAGGTTGAAAATTTCTTCAAGTGCCCCATTAAATGATAAGCTAGAGCTTTTGACATTGCTTAGTAGAAACATAAGATACAATTCGTAACTGGAGAAGCTGCTGTGCACAGTTTGATGCTTACACGACCCAACAATGACACAGATTCAGTCCGTAATGGAGGCTGGCAGAGTTTGGAAGATAGCAACAGGAATTCAGAGTAATAGAACGTGCTGGTGGCAGCTTGCTGCAAAATTAAATGTCCTGGTGCCCACTCTGACATGATCCAAGAGGCGCAGTTCAAGCTGATCTCAGCAACACCCGGGTCTGGACTGATATAGTCACTTGGTAGCATCATTGGTGTTTGACTCGAGGCTGTTTGCTGTTCACTAGAAGGACTTCAGCATCTGTTAGAATGATCTTACATTTAACTAGGAGAAAAATGCCTCAGCTGCTAAAAGAATGAAACTTCTAAAAGCACGCTATTGTGAATCAGGATCGTTCCAGCACTAGCTGAGCATTTAGAGTTCTCTGGTGTGTGCATTATTGGCATCATTATCCTGATTATCAGTGTCTACTTGGCTCATTTATCTGTGGATATAAATCTGTGTGCTTATGTTGAGTACTCGCTAAGCATACAGGAATACTTCAGTGCATAAAATATGGCCAATCATTTTTATAAGGCTTAAAGACCATTTCAAAATAACTAGCTCACTTCCTCAAACCATTATTTTTTTTTAAAAAAGCACACAAATTTTCTGTAATTTAAGATATCCAC
Source organism: Laterallus jamaicensis coturniculus (assembly GCA_022605575.1). Lineage (NCBI taxonomy): Eukaryota > Metazoa > Chordata > Aves > Gruiformes > Rallidae > Laterallus > Laterallus jamaicensis. The sequence continues at coordinate 87,156,291 of JAKCOX010000002.1, read as the reverse complement.
TGGTCAGAAGCTTCCCAAAATATGGACTACATACTTTATACAGACTTTTATGCTGTACCCATGTATCTGTGGACTGGCTATGACTTACCTTTATTTATTATTTATTTTCATTGAAAGAGTTGTTAGGGTCTGGAACAGGCTGCCCAGGGAGGGAGTTGAGTCACCATCCCTGGATGTGTTTAAAAAAAGGGTAGATCAGGTACTTAGAGATATGGTTTAGCATAGGACAGGAACAGTTGGACTTGAAGATTTTTAGGTTTTTTCCAACCTTGCAATTCTGTGATTCTGTGATTTACAGGCAGGATGAATTACAGAAGGCTCTCTACGTGGTTTCAGTCCCCAAATCTCAGCTGATCATGTGCAGACTGAATCACTGCATGTTACAGCTGCTGCAGTAAGGAAAATAAATGCCGTGTTGGCTTTTTTCCAGTTTGTACAGTATGGAAATGAAGGTACTCCTTTACCAGCAGTTTACAGGTTCCCATGTTGAAGCAGCAATATATGAGGAAACATTTGGGTGCGTAGTTAGGTGGCCCATGATATTTGGCTGTGATCATTGCTTATAAGTCAAGGTGTATCTTGAATAGAATTTCCTATAAGACCATGATATCTAAGGTCCCAGGTCCCGGATTTCTCTTTTCATTCTATATAATAAATGGAAAACTAATACAAAAAGAATGAAGCACCCCTAGCCCTTTCCAATAATAATCGGTTTTACAAATTTTGTCCATAAGAAGGCAACTAATAATTTCAGATTGATATTTTAGACTTTTAAAATTTCTTAAAACTTTTTTTTTTTTTAGTTCTAGTTAAGGTGTCCTTATGCAGTCCTTTTTGGTAAAAAGACTGGGAAATAACAACTTACTAAAACTTGGTCATGCTTTTTAGATTTGGGTCAGGATGTCAATAAACTGAATTCCTGCTGTATTTCTTAGACTGTGGCTCTCTGGGTTTTGAGTCAACAGGTTTTGGGAGCAGAAGTTTTACAACCTTGCTTCTTCCCAGAGTAGAATGAACATCTAATTCAGCCTCTTTCTGGGGCAGCACTGAAGAGATTTGGGAAGAGGAAATTGAAAATATTAAATTCTTAAGAGTAAAAATATATGGATTATACTGCTGTAATTCTCTGAATAGTTAACTGGGCTATGGGTGTGCAGAGATCACAATACATTTGACATCTGTATTAACTCCTGATCAACATGGTCTAATGCCATACCTTAGCTGCCTTTGAACAGGAGGTTAGACTAAAAACTTCCTTCCAGAGATCCATTCCAACCTAGGTTTTTATAGTTACATGATATGGTGGGTTGACCCTGGCTAGACACCAGGTGCCCACCAAAGCCACTCTATCACTCCTCTACTCAGCTGGACAGAGGAGAGAAAAACTAACAAAAGGCTCATGGGTTAAGATAAAAACAGGGAGATCACTCACCAATTACTGGGCGAAACAGAATTGATTAGTGGAAACTGATTTAATTTATGGCCTTCAAATCAGAGCAGAACAATGACAAGTAAAACCAACTCTGAAAAACACTTTTCCCCTCTCTCCCTTCTTCCTGAGCTTAACCTCACTCCCAGTTTCCTCCACCTTTACGCAAGAAGATGGGGACTGGAGGTTGCGGTCAGTTCATCATACATTGCCTTTGCCACTCCTTCCTTCTCGGGGGGAAGGTCTCCACTCACTCTTCCTGTGCTGTAGTATGGGGTCCCTCTCATGGGAGACAGTTTTCCATGAGCTTCTCTAACATGAGACCTTCCCAGGGAATGAAGTTTTCAACAAACTACTCCAGCATGTGTCCTTTCCATGGGGTGCAGTCATTCAGGCCATCAAGTAGGTCAGGCACAATTTGATCTCAGTGAAATTACGTTGGCTGTCACGAATCACTTCCTTATTTTCCATGTGCAGGGGTGGTTCTTCATTCTCCCAGTCCTTGCCTTGACTTCTAAGGCTTGGGTAGCATGACTAGAACACCAAAATACCCATTGAGGACCTCATCCTTCTCCAAATCCTGCGTGTTCTGTTTCATTCCGGAGAGGGACTACATTTTCCCTCATCTTTTATCACTGACTATAGAAGCTTGTTACCCTTGACATCTCAAGGCAAATTTAATTTTATCAGGGATTTAGATTTCCTAACCTCATCCTGGTCTCATCAGGTAATTTCTCTGTATTCCTCCAGGCTACCTGCCCTTGCTTCCACTCTCTGTAGGCTTCCTACCTGTGTTTCAGTTTGTCCAGGAGCTCACTCATCCATGCAGGCATCCAGGAAGTTTTACCTAATTCCTCTTTGTTGGGATGCATCAGTCCTGAGTTTGGAGGAGGTGATCCTTGAATACTAGCCAGGAGTCTTGGTCCCCACTTCCTTCCAGAGCTTTGTCACATGGTACTCTAACAATCAGTTTCCAAAAAGGGTCAAAGTCTGCTCTCCTGAAGTACAGCATAGGGAGCTTGCTGTGCACCCTCCTCTCTGATTTCCAGTTTTTGTATAAATTTTTCTGTTTGAATTTTTAAAAAATATCTGAAAAATTGTGGTTTCATGGAATCCTTTATCCTTCAGGGATATGTTTATTAAACATATTAAACACATTGATCTCTATACTTCATGTTACTTTGGTAGTCAGCTCCATGTCACAGCTGAGATACCCATGCATCTGAGGTTAGCATCTTGGATGAAAAAATAACCTGCATTTTCTCAAGTATATTAGTGTAAATGAGGTTGAACCCATAATCCAACTGTCTCTGAAAAAGCATTCCTCTGTGCAACAAAAGCTGTTTATGTGTTAACATAGGCATTTATTACATGGCACATAGTGTCCACACAGATGCAAGTACTTTCTAGTTCATAACACTTGAATATTTCCCCCTATTGTAATGGACATGAGAGAGATTGATGCACTGGCTATCCTGGGCTGATCAGTTACATCTCAGGGGCTTGGAACAAGTTACATTATATTATGCTATGTATTGGTTTGGTTTCTATTGTTTTCCTTTCTTTCAATTTTTTTTTATTGCAGCAATTAAATGATAAAACTTTGTGGACATAAGTGGATCTTTAAAAATAGAAGATTTAACATTGTTCTTCTTATTATTTTTGCTATTATTATTATTATTAAAGTTGAGATGTCATTTAAATTTTGGAGCAGACAAATTTGCAAGACTTTGATACCTCCCACAGAGTGACACAAACAGCACACTCCTTTCTAGATCATGCCTGGAGGTTGGTGGCCCTGTCTGTGGCAGAGGGTTGGAACTCTATGATCCTTGGGGTCCCTTCCAACCCAGACCATTCTATGATTCTATGATTCAGCAGCTCAGATTTGAAGGATCAGTGAAAGGGCTCATCCTCAGTTTAGTAGTTACAATCTACCAGTTACGTTCCTCAGTGGAAGTTTTTACCTGCATTTCACAATCAGATTCACCAGCCAGTGACCACTGCCATGGTCAGGTGAAGGTATGGCTTCAATTTTTGTGTTGCACAAAGTATTCAAAATGAGAAAAAAAATTGTGCTTAGTCCTAGTGGTCAGACTTCAACATTTCTGTTCTTGCTCTAGCGCATATTCAAGTATTTAATTTAGCACATGACATTTATACCAGGAAGACACAGAAGCCTTCACACCAAATGCCTCAGAATGTTTAGATTATGGAAAACAACGTTCACATCTCAATTAAAGATTCAATCACTAGCAAGGACGTTTCTGTTTAAAATAGGGAGCCTAGTGGACACATTTCTACAATATTTTGAACCAAGAATCTGACCTATCAAAAATTAGCTTAAATTATGATTCTGAGGGTGGAAAAGTCTGACAGGCTTTATTTATTTTTTTCTTTTTTTATTTAAGCACTAACTCCATAATTGGTTCAGAAATGTTATTAGCCATAATATATACCTCAGAGTGAATCTAATGGAAACCCAGTGTCCAGAAAGCTGTTTACAGGTATACCACCTACTAGTCATAATGAGAGACTGAAATGATGTGGAGAGTGACATTCATGGGTGTATGGCAAGAAGTGACAACAAGTAATTTTTAAGTGAAAGGTCAAGCTGTTAAGCACTCAATGGCAAATAACCATTTTCAAGGATTCTGATGTCCATTACTTACCAGCTTTTTGGGATGGAGCCCAGGCAACATGAGGACACATAGTAATCTGGGGTTTTATTAATTTGGGTTTTTTGTCTGCTTGTTTGCTTTTGGTGTGATTTTTGTTTGTTGTTTGAGATCAGAGGGGAAGAAAAGCATTTAATGGATTCAGTCTTGGAAAGACACTGTGTTACAGAACACACTAGAAGAAAAATCTGTCTGCAAGGAAGTCTGTCGAATAGTTCAGATTTTTCTCCAGTCACATCAGTTAAGAAAATGATATAGCAAAATCTAAGTTCTGTTCGTGTTAGGCTAAATAAAAATATTAACACTTCAAAATTAAAACATAGATTCCTAGTAGATAAAATATTTTAAAAAATTATTTTATAAGACATCTTACAGGCTGCACAGCCCTTTGAGCACTGGCTTTTGTTTTTGGCCACTACTGCCCCCTAAATAGACTGTTAAGTATAGTGGACAGGTGCAGAAACCAGAAAAAGATTGTGTTAAACACTTTTGGCTGAATGCACTCCTCTAATCTCATGATATATAGAACAAGCCCTACACTGCTCTTATGACCCAGATAAAACAGCATTTTTATTGTCTCTACATCTAATCAAAACTCTTGGAAGAAAAGTCATACATCTTCCTTAAGTATGTCCCAAGGGGTTTGGCTCTAACTCACACATAAATGTAGGAGAAAATCTACAACTTCCTCTTCCTAAGTAGTTACGCTACAACTGATTTGGACACACCATTGCAAGATACTGCTGGAAATAGTTACAAGGTGTCACAATCCACAACCTAGAAAAGACTTACTATTTTGGCAGAGGTTAAACCCCTTTGCATTCCAACTGAACCTCAGATCGCTCTGGGTGGCTGGGGGCGGCTGGGCTTAACCTCTGAGTGATGTCCAATCACTAGGTGTTTTATCATGATAAGTTCTGAATTCAATCCTCGGAGAACAGAATTAAGACTCGAAAAGGAGTCAAGGTTAAGGTTGCTTTATTTGGAGCAAACGTGCAGGGAAAGGGGGGAAGAAAGAGAAAACGGGGTGAAAAGGAGAGATAGAGATAGAAAGAGAGAGAGAGTGGAAAAAGTAAGAGGGGTGGGGGGAGGCTATATCTACCACCACGAAGCTATGGCATTCCATCCGACAGCAGAGTATTCTTCAGTTTCTCCAGGTCCAATGGAAGGGGAGAGCGTTCCCTTGTTTGTCTCTTGATGTCTATGTTCTCCATTGATTCCCTTCCCTCATGTTGCTTTCCCCCCTGTTTCATGGCCGAAAGCTCCCTTTTTGTAGCGATACTGGCCTGTGGGAATGCTCCAGGGTGGATGACTGAAATGTCCTAAGTTTGAATGACTCCCCATGTGTGCTCCTAATAGTGGAATGCTCTACTGATGTGTGAATGGTTCCTGATGTATCTTCTGGGTGGCTTGGTAAATAGCCAGTAGGTCCTTGGAAGCCTGAGCCAGACTGGTGGTGATGTAGCGTGTTAGGAATGAGGTTTGGTTAGGTGAGAGAAGAGGGGGGGACACGGTTCTGCTGGCAATTGGTAAGGCATATTTCCACTACCATACACAAGGACAGTGTTTTCTTCCATGATAGAAGAAAAAAATTGAGGAAAAAGTAGTCCCCTGTTTAAAAAAAGGCTTAATGTCCATTTCTTTCTTTTATAGCCACAATTGCAGCTTCTTACCACCTTTCCTTTTAGTGTGCATGCCAGTATTACAGATTAAAGAACCTTTCATCTGAAAAGAGTAATGTGTCTCAGAATTTTGAAAGAGCTGCAAAATGGATCTGTGTCAGACAGAGGATATATAACTCATAACTTCCTATTCCTCCATTTATAACACTTAATCAGTACCACCACAACACTCTATATTGCTGACAAACAATCACACCACATTTAACCATCCAACTTTAAAGTTACACCATTTTTAAGTTGTATTGCTTAGTTCTTTGGATGAGCTATAGATAATATGAACCATGGCTGCCTCCTCTGGCCACTGCAGCCCAGGTTCCTCCTGCCCAGCTGTTGGAGCCCAGTCTCATATCCCAGGGACCTGAAGGCCTCTGCCCAGGCTGAGGAATGTGGCTGCTGCTTTCTCATTTGTAGATTCAGCCTGTAATAAAGTGGTGCACGTGTTCCAGAGACAAACACACAAACACACACAGGAGACCCAGACATGGCCAGTCACACAGACTGCCATAGGCAAGGTGGCAACATCATGAACACGCAGGACCCAAATAAATCAGCTGAATAAAGATCAGCCCTGCAGAGAAGTACTTGGGAGTACTGGTGGATGAAAAGCTGGACATCAGCTGACAATGGCATTTGTAGCCCTGAAACTAACAATACCCTCTGTTGCATCAAACAAAGCATGGCCAGCGGGCTAAGAGAGGTGACTCTTCCCCTCTATTCTGCTTTCATGAGACCCCACCTGGAACACTGTGTCCAGCTCTGGAGCCCCTAACATAAGAAGAACATGGAACTGTTGGGATTACATCCAGAGGGCCTCAAAGATGATCAGAGGGCTGGAGTATGTCTCCTATGAAGACAGACTGAAGGAGTTGGAGTTGTTCAGCTGGAGAAGAGAAGGCTCCAGGCCAGCTTATACCAGCGTTCTAGTTCCAGAAGGGACCCTACAAGAAATATGGAGAGGGACTTTTTATAAGGATATGCAGTGATTGGAGAAGTAATGGCCTTAAGCTGAAGGAGGGTAGATTTAGATTAGATACAAGGAATAAAATATTCACAGTGAGGGTGGTGAGATGCTAGAAAAGCTTGTCCAAAGAGGCTGTGGATGCCTGCTCCCTAGGTCCAACAGTGCAGACGGCTCTAAGACAGACCTACCACGGGTCAAGACCAAGCCAATCAGTTGTGGTGATAGGGCCTCTGTGATACTGTATTTAAAAAAGCTTTTGCAGACAGAGAGGAGTGAGAAGAAACTTTGCTGACACCAAAGTCAGTGAAGAAGGAGGGCAAGCAGGTCCTTCAAGTACCTGAGCAGAGGTTCCCTGGGTAAAAAACTGGCTGGATGGCCAGGCTCAAAGACTGGTAGTAATGGAATTAAATGGAATTAAATCCAGTTGGCAGCTGGTCACAAATGGTGTTCTCCAGGGATCAGTACTGGGGCCAGTTCTATTTAATATCTTTATGAATATTCTGGACAGGAGCATACAGTGCATGCACCCTCAGTATGTTTGCAGACCACACCAAGCTGGGTAGGAGTGTTTATCTGCTTGAGGGTAGGAATTCTCTACAGACGGATCTGGACAGGCTGAATCAATGGGCTGAGGCCAGTTGTATGAGGTTCAGCAAGGATCAGTGCCAGGTCCTGCACTTTTATCACAACAAGGCCATGTAACAGCACAGGCTTGGGGAAGAGTGTCTGGAAGGCTGCCTGGTGTAAAAGGGTCTGGGAGTGAGGGTTGACAGCCAATGAATATGAGCAAGGCAAATCAAAGAGTACACCTTTTTGTGGAGCTGCATCTGCTTCATCTAGCAGATCTGCTTTGTGCTTATATTGGGGCATAAAATATTCACACTGCTCATTTTTTCCCCATTTTAGTGAAGAGCTCAAATCCTCATTTCTACAGGTAAAGTTGTCATGATATTGCTACAGCCTCCATTCAAGTGGCTGAGAAGGATTGAGTGTCTTATGCATGCAAAGACTGTCTATTCCCATTACAGGTCCCACTGCCCTGCCCTACTTTGCAATCTCTTTGCTGATTTACAATTTGCAAAACACAGAAAATTAGACAGAAATATCTAACTATTTGTAGTGATTAAACAGTGACATAGAATGTCTTCTATAATAGTTCATATAATAAGTTGCCAATAAAATTATTCACTTCTATATGTTGAATGTGTATTTGCTAGATTACATGTGCTCAAAATGTTACCTTCTTATATAGGACCTTCATTTGCTATAATTTTTTCACATATCTCTGTTCTACCACGTTTTCTTCCTATTTTCCCTATGTTCCAGAATAATGTTGTCTTTTTCCTCTCTCAGTTTCCATTTGCAGAGCCTTGCCTACATGGGTCACAAACTCAGACATATAATCCTCTGCTATCTGAGCAAGGTCAAAATTAAGCAACATAAATTTCCTGTGATTAGAATTAGTTTCCCTTGCTTCATACCAGACCTCTTGAGGGCAATCAAAGCTGTTTAAAAGAATTGTTGCAAAATTAATACTAAGGAGAAGGGATTTTTTTTTTAATCACCAAAGTCTTTATTTGAAACTCCCCACTGCCTTCTATCAACCTTTGCATCCTTCTTTTGAATTTAGAGCATCTGTAAAGAATCAGCTATGAACTCCATTTCTTTAATTCACTAATACTCAGGGGGCTGACTTTGTTCTATTCATGTTAAATAGTTATTTTCTCTGCCCAAGGAAATCAGTAAGACTGATTTCACTCTTGGAGTGAAAATTGTGCGCAAGGGTATCAGAATGTGACCCCCCCTAGAAGTGCTTAATCCCAAATTACTTCCCTAAATCAAGAACAAATTCAAAGCATTCCCCAATGCCTACCATTTTCCTAACACCGATCTTCTCATCCCTTTTGACCAGATAACATGCAGGGCTCTAAACAAGCAGATGACATGGCAGTAAGAGGGACACTGCTGTGGAGTGCTATATCATCACTGTGTTTGTTGCCTTATTTCAGCCTCTGCATTTTCTTTTGTTGTTATCTCCCACTGTGTCACATTTTGTCTTTAAATATTATTACACTAATCCTGCTATTTACTTGCTGATATAGGCACATGTAGTCTGGTTGAATCCAACGAGACCATATATCTCATGTTTACTAACAGAGATTTTGATTAAAAACTATATGGGACAGCCACAAGGGAGTAATCCTGGCCCCAGTGATGGCGGGGCTAAAAAAAAAGGTTATAGAAATTTAACTATTGCATTTCACAGAGCCTAAGACTTTTCTTACTAGGTAGACACATAAACTAACCTCAGAACTGCATATAGACATGCATATGGACCAATATGGTGTTCTGGAGGACACCAAGTTGAACATGAGCTAGCAAGATGCCCTTGCTGCAAATAAGGTGAAAGGAATTCTCTGTTGCATTAGGCAAAGCATTGGGAGGCGATCTTTCCCCTTTATTCAGCACTGGTGAGGGCACATCTGGAGCCCCTGATATAAGGGGAAAGGATGAGAATGCTAGGGTTGTTCAGCCTAGAGAAGAGAAGGCTCTGGAGGATCTTATCAATGTGTATAAATAACTGAAGGGAGGGTGCAAAGAGGACAAATCTAGGCTCTTTTCAGTGCCAGACGCAGGGGCAATAGGCAAAAATCCTGAAACACAGGAGACTCCCTCTGCACATCAGGAAACACTTTTTTACCGTGAGGGTGACTGAGCAGTGGCACAGGTTGCTCTGACACATTATGGAGTCACCCTCTTTTGAGATATTTAAAGCCTTGTAGATATTGTTCTTGGCAGTTGTCTCTAGGTGACCGACCCTGCTTGAGCACAGGGATCAGATGATATCCAGAGGTGCCTTCCAACCCTAACCATTCTGTGAAATCTTTGAAGATCCTTGCTGTGTATGATTAATCTGGTGGCTAGAACTTGTCAAAAAATATGTTGAGAGTAAGTGGCATACTACAGTGAAATAGGGCTGGCAGCACCAGTTTCTGAGTAGCTTGGGGAAGACTGGACATATAAGGATGCTTGTGAGCTGTACATCACAAAAATATCAAGAAAGGTAAGGCTTTAAATATTTTATTCCCTAATTCAACCCTGCTTAAAGGAACTGTTCAGTATTTCAATGTAAAAGGTTGCGCTTCACTGTCATGTGAGTGGTTAGCTGGTATTTATGAGTTATCTTGTACCATGAATTGTTCTAACTGAAGTGTGTTTTGAGGGAGGGAGGTTAATACACAAAAGCGTGTACATTTCACCATATGAAGGAAAGTATAAAACTACAAATAATAATAAAAAATATTACAAATCTCAATGAAGTAGAAATTCCGTTTTTGAAAATGCCTCATGTCTTTAACATATGTAAACTCCATAAGAAGTTTTGGGTTACTTTTTCCTCTTAAAGATTCATTTGCAAATCCTGCAGGCTGGAAGCTGGGGGTGGGAGGGTTTGTCATATAAAGCAGGTTCTGTATAAGCCACAAGTTCCTTGGGCAGCAGCCTTCCTTCCTCACTGGAAATGCTATGACATGAAGGTTTTGACTACTGCTTCCAATTAATCTGAAGGGAAATATTTTATATACTTCAAAAAATATGGAAGCACTTTTAGATCAGAGACCTCCATGATGGCAGCTGCCAGCACCTTTTGACAAAAAATTGATAAAATTTTGACATTCTGACATCTAGACAGACGGAGAGGCAACTGAAGTATCCAAACACAATTCTGAACTGATGTGACACTTGGGGATAAGGGTATCAACAAAGATTTGTGAGTTGATTCATATTCACTGAAACTATGACTGTAACAAAGATGTGTTACCACAAAGGGATCTCCCACACCCTCCAATCCTCTCCATTTCATACCACTGGGTTTTTTTTCCCATATTTTACTAGCTAAAAACAAAAGAGTAGTGTTATTTCCTATTTTAAGTAGATATGCTTGAAGTTAGAGGAAAATACAGTCTTCCAGACTGACAGCTCAAGAGAAGCAAGGCTGACACAGCAACATGTCCCCAGGTCCAATCAATAGCAAGGCTGAACACATGTTCCCAGTAGTCACATGCACATAGAGCACAACTATAAGTCTATATATATAAAAAAACATATATATACACATGGTTGGCCACACAGATCACACACAGACACACAGAACATCCACATGAACACACATAGCACCTCATCTAGCTCTTGTCTCTGGCTGAGGAGGTCCGCTAATGAGAATTTAGAGAACTACACCCATACAGAATCACAGAATCACAGAATCACAGAATCACTGAATCTTAGGGGTTGGAAGGGACCTCAAGAGATCTTCGGGTCCAACCCCCCTGCCAAAGCAGGCTCCCTATCTCATATTACATAGATAGGCATCCAGACGAGACGTGAAAAAGTTCTTCCGCATGTTGGTGCGGAACTTCCTGTGCTCCAGCTTACAGCCATTGCCCCTAGTCCTGTCCCCACAGACCACTGAAAAGGGGCTGGCCAATTCCCCCTGCCACCCATGTCTAAGATATTTGTAAACACTAATTAGGTCCCCCCTAAGTCTTCTTTTTTCCAAGCTGAACAGTCCCAGCTCACTCAGCCTTTCCTCATAGGGGAGATGTTCCAGACCCCTAATCATCTTTGCTGCCCTTCTCTGGACTCTCTCCAGAAGGTCCCTGTCTTTTCTATACCAGGGAGCCCAGAACTGGACACAGTATTCCAGGTGGGGCCTGACCAACGCAGAGTAGAGGGGGAGGATCACCTCCTTTGACCTGCTGGACACACTCTTCCTGATGCATCCCAGGATCCCATTGGCTCTCTTGGCCACCAGGGCACACTGCTGGCTCATAGCCAACCTGACATCCACCAGGACCCCCAGGTCCTTCTCCATAGAGCTCTTCTCCAACAGGTCATCCCCCAGCCTGTACTGATACAGTCGGTTATTCCTCCCCAGGTGCAAGACTTTACACTTGCTTTTGTTGAATTTCATTAGATTTCTCCCTGCCCAGCTCTCCAGCCTGTCCAGGTCTCGCTGAATGGCAGCGCAGTGTTCCTGCGTGTCAGCCACTCCTCCCAGCTTTGTATCATTGGCATACTTGCTGAGGGTGGATGCTATTCCCTCATCAAGGTCGTCAATGAAGATATTAAACAGGACTGGACCCAACACTGAGCCCTGGGGAACACCGCTAGTCACAGGCCTCCATTCAGATTCTATTCCACTGATCACGACCCTCTGAGCCCGGTCTGACAGCCAGTTCTCAACCCACCTCACTGTCCACTCGTCTATCCCTTGTTTCCTCAGCTTCTCTATCAGGATGTTGTGGGAGACAGTATCGAAAGCTTTGCTAAAGTCGAGGTAGATGACATCCACTGCTCTCCCTCCATCTACCCAGTTGGTAATAACATCATAGAAGGCTATGAGATTGGTCGAGCACGATCTCCCCTTGGTGAATCCATGCTGACTATTCCTCATGACCTTCTTCTCTTCCAGTTGTTTGGAGATGGCATCCAAAACAAGCTGTTCCATCACCTTTCCAGGGACAGAAGTGAGGCTGACTGGCCTATAGTTACTGGGATCCTCCTTCTTGCCTTTTTTTAAAGACTGGAGTGACATTGGCTATCCTCCAATCTTCAGGCACTTCTCCTGTAGTCCAGGATCTATCAAAGATGATAGAGAGCGGCTCCGCAATCACCTCCACCAGCTCTCTCAGCACACGTGGGTGTATCCCATCCGGGCCCATGGATTTGTGTGCATCCATTCCTTTGAGTCGCTCCTGGACCACCCCTACCTCAACTAGAGGGGAGCCATTCGTTCCCCAACCACTCCTACTTACATCTGGGATCTGTGAGTCCTGAGAAGCCTTTGGAGTAAAGACCGAGGCAAAGAAGGCATTAAGTATCTCCACCTTCTCATCATCTCCCGTCACCAAGACACCCGCCTCATTCAACAAGGGACCTACATTATCCCTGGTCATCCTTTTACTATTTACATACAAGGAGGATACCTTCACCAGCTGGGCTCAGGTACTCCATCTGCTCTGAGCAGGCTGGGCCAGAGTTCCAGTCTCTCCAGTTATTGATACCTGCACATAAAAGTCCCTAAGACCACATCTCACTCCAGTTGCTAGTGCAGACCACACAGACTCAGAGACACACATGACTCCCATGGTCCTCTGTAGCCAACCTCACTGTGGTTTCACCTGTGGAGTCACCCCTGGCTCCCAGACTACATCACCTACTCACTGGCTACTATGGCTTGATATTTCTTTTGTGCTTCACAGATTTCAGCACATAATTTACAGCTGTGTTTCTTAACTTGCTCAATGTTAAACAGTAGGACCCAGGGCCATCACAGGAACCATCAGGAAGGGGACACTGTTCTTTCTTGGCAGGGGCAGGTATAGTTTTAATGTTTGTTGTTGTTTCTTACTAACTGGATCTACTGTAATTGGCAATAAAAATTATTTTTCCTTGTGTTGGGTCTGCTTTTCTTGTGATGGTAACTGATAAAGTGATATCCCTGTCCTTATCTTGAACCACAAACGTTTTCATCTTATTTTCTCCCCTCCTACCCTGCTGTTGTTGCAGAGCAGGGGGTGATTGAGTGGGCTGGGGAAGATCTGACAGCTGGCCAAAGTCACTCCACCGCAGACATCATCTCTATTAAGACCTAGGAAAGTGAGTTAATTTGACAGTAATATGATACTATTAGGACTGACAATCATTTCCAGAGAGCATAATTGTATTGACCCCTTAAAAGTAACCTCCAAATCATCCTTAGATCACAGGGAAAACAAAAGATAAGGATAAAACATATTCATTAATAATGATTTAGCTCGTTTCTTTTTAAAACTGCATTTCTGTTAAGAACATTACCAAGCAAATACTGTTCTCCAATAGACTTTCCCCCCTCAAGCATGTTCTTAACTTCCTTTCATCTTACTTTCTAAAAGGGCATCAGTCTCATTCTCCTATTTCTCAATAAGAAAAACAAATAAGGAAATAGACAGATACCAAATATCCATTTCTGGAAAAAGCATGGTCTGTTATTTTCCTTCAGAAGTCTTTTCAGAAATCCTTTGTTGTATGAAATCGTTTTCAAAAGAGGCCATGTAATTAGAAAGCGTGTAATGAGCTTTACACAAACAAGGCATCTTCAGGTTAGCATGAAATCTTCAGGTATTTTTGTCTCTAACCCTTTCCCCTTTTTCATCATACTCTTGCCCTCCCCCCCCAAGAAGTGGATAATTTCTAAAATTGTCTTTGTTAACTACTAAAGACAGGTGTGTATTAATATTTTTTTAGATTACAAGTATTTAAAACCTGATAGAATCAATACTTTTTATCCACCTTCTGTGATAATTACCAAAGTTTTGATATGAAAAATATGTGTAGATCTACAGTCTCTGTTCCTTATATTTTGGATCTCATCATGGCTGATGTGATCTCATCATCTATACCGTATCTATAACACTGTCATACAGACATGATTTCTGAAGTGGGGGTGGGAAGTATGCAGGAAGAGAGGTTTATAACAGGCAGCGACATCCTAATATTAAAGAAGTCACAGAATGTTTTCTTCTATAGCTGTAATTTAACATTTTTTATGCGCCATTTTTTCCCCTTGCTATTTGTAGCATGTTTTTTCTTTTCAGACAGAGTTAGACAGGCTTTACTTAAGGAAATTTGACAGCATAAGATATGCCAGAGGCAGGCATCACTATTAGAAAAAGCATCATTTCAGAAATTTGAATATATTAGACAAGTCAGAGTAGGCAAAAAAGCAAATATGCAAAGCTGGCATGGGGGGAGAGGGCCAGGGTGTAGTGTGGGAGATGGCCTGGGAAACATTAGGGGAAGGGAAGGGCAGGACATTGTCATGCCTGTGTGCTAGCTCATCTTCTCTCCTCTTAATCACCAATACCCTGGTGTGAGTCTCACAATCAGACTGCTGTTGTCTTCAGATCCCAGTCTTCTGTCTATTATTATTCACCCCTGTTTCAGCTCACACTTTCCTTCCAGCATGTTTTGTGAGTCACAGATCTGATTGCAACAGCAGCTGGATGTAAGGAGTGAGAGCTGGGCAGAGGAGCTGTAAAAATCTTATATTTATCCAAAGAAATTAGTTTGACTCAGGAAATTTAGAGCAGACAACTGTAAACAAAATGTAGGACTTGGCAGATGTCATAGCTGCACTCACTCAGCTAGCTGCCTGTTGGGACACAGAGGGTGGCTCAGAAACAGTAAGAAACAGTGTTTGTCCAGTTCATAGAATCATAGAATCATAGAATGGCAAGGGTTGGAAGGGACCCCAAGGATCATAAAGCTCCAACTCCCCTGCCACAGGCAGGGACACCAACCTCAGGCCTGGATCTACACAAGGTTGCCCAGGGCCCCAACCAACCTGGCCTTGAACACTTCCAGGGATGGGGCATCCACCACCTCTCTGGGCAGCCTGTTCCAGGACCTCACCACTCTTTCCGTAAAAAACTTCCCCCTAATATTCAATCTAAATCTTCCCTCCTTCAGCTTTAAACCATTCCCCCTTGTCCTGCCATTATCTGCCCTTTTAAAAAGTTGATTCCCCTCCTGTTTCTCTGCTCCCTTCAGGGACTGGCAGGCTGCAATGAGGTCCCCCCGCAGCCTTCTCTTCTCCAGGCTGAACAAGCCCAGCTCCCTCAGCCTCTCCTTGTAAGGCAGGTGCTCCAGCCCTCTAATCATCCTTGTGGCCCTCCTCTGAACTCTCTCTAACAGTTCTACATCCTTCTTGTATTGGGGGCCACAGATCTGGACACAGTACTCCAGGTGGGGCCTCAGGAGGGCAGAGTAGAGAGAGACAATCACCTCCCTGTCCCTGCTGGCCACCCCTCTTTTGATGGAGCCCAGGATACCATTGGCCTTGCGAGCTGCAAGAGCACACTGCTGGCTCATGTTAAGTTTCTCATCCATGGTGACACCCAGGTCCTTCTCAGCAGGGCTACTCTCAAGAAGCTCTTCTCCCAGTCTGTGTCTATGTCTGGGATTCTTCTGGCCTAAGTGCAACACCTGACACTTGGCAGTGTTGAACCTCATTAGGTTCACCTGGGCCCATTTTTCCAGCCTGTTAAGATCCCTCTGGATGGCTTCCTTTCCTTCTAGGGTGTCGACCTCACCAGTCAGCTTGGTGTCATCCGCAAACTTGCTGAGGGTGCACTCAATCCCATCATTGATGTAATTGATAAAGATGTTAAAGAGAACCGGTCCCAAGACAGACCCCTGGGGGACACCGCTTGTCACCGGCCTCCACCCGGACATAGACCCATTGACCACCACCCTTTGGTTACGGTCTGTTAACTAGTTTCTTATCCACTGGATGGTCCACCCATCAAATCCACATCTCTCCAGTTTAGAGATAAGGATGTGGTGGGGGACTGTGTCAAAGGCCTTGCACAAGTCCAGGTAGATGACATCGGTCTCCTTCCCTTTATCTACTGATGCTGTTACTCCATCATAGAAAGTCACCAGATTGGTGAGGCACGACCAGTTCTCCTTAAGAAAGAGGACCCTGTATTTGCATCCCCACTTGTGTCATTATCTTTCAGCACTTCCCATTCTCACAGGTTCAGTTTCACATTTTACCCTTTTCCACAGCTGACATTTAAGAGCAGTTCAGTATTTTAGGTAACTATGTAACTTTATTGATAATCTGGTTTTCTTTTGTGGGTTTTTCTTTCATCATTTCACTCCCTAAAAGTGAGTTGGCTATATACAAATAAAGTAAAATGTAACTTTCTTATCCAATAAATCTTCTCCGAGGCAGCTGGATTATTTGTATTAATAAGTATGCTCCACATTCTTGATAGAGTATATATATGTAAAGAAAGCAATAAAAGTAAAGTAAGTGCCATGTAGTACTTAACCTTGTGTTACTTTTAAATGATCTAAGGCTAGGCTGTGATTAACTATGAGAAACACAACAGTTTTTTGTTTTTCAAAAAAAATAGATGCATTATTGTTGTCCACCAAACCCAGCTCTTCATTATGCAAATAAGCATTATGAGTCGTTGTTGTTTTGTATTTTGTATATATTCAGGCTAAATTAAAGAATATTTTGGCAGAAGTTTCATGTCTTCCAGCAGTCATATGCTCTTGATTAATAATGTGTAATGGCCAAATAGCATGTGGGATGAAGTAATTTCATACCAATCACTACACATTACTCAAGAACAGTTTGCCTCTCTGCCTTGTCTGTCCCATACGAGACCCCAGGGTGACAGAAAGATAGTCCATTATGATACGTTACAAGAGCTGGTGGAAATTGCTGTCAAGTAGAGCAGTACCACAGAAATAGAACATTAGCAGAGCAGCTTGCATTTCCTGATCATTACAAGCAATGGGGACTGATGAAGCTATATCAGTAAAGCATCTGGTTTTGAATGAATCATTCCTTCTTTCATGGCAGTGTGAAGGATTCCCCTCCTGTGCCAACCAGGTGCAAGGCTCAGTTTTATCAGTTGGTTTCACTGCTGGTAGGATGCTTAGCCTAAAAAACTGAGGTCCTTTGCAATCTCCATGAGGCTCTGATCTCCAGGCACTTCCCACAGAAATCTCAGGTTCCCATATGGTCCCATCATCCAACAGGGAATTATAATCCTTCTGATACTGTGGTTCAATACCTTTCACCATTTCATAACTCTTTTTTTTGCTGGTGCCAGGTCATGGACTACAGGATCTCTCTGTTTTATCCCTAAACTGATCATAGCGTTATTTTCTCCTTTGGTAGGTTCCATTTCATGATGTTTGGATCCACACAATTCATGAGGGGAGTGATCTGGTGTAGAGAGAAAAGGGATAGGAGAAGGTGAGATAGCAATGATACAAATGAGTGGTAACAGAAGGATGCAAGTGGAAAGAAAAAAGGGACCTGTGGTTGGGTTGGCATTCAGGACACTGGAGTGTTGTCCCCCCATGGAGAGGGACTCTTTAGCAGGGAGTGTAGTGATACAACAAGGGGCAACGGGTTTAAACTAAAAGAGGGTGGATGTAGATTAGGTATAAGGAAGATGTTCATCACTATGACCGTGGTGAAGCACTGGACCCGGTTGCCGAGAAAACTTGTGGATCCCCCTTCCCTGGAAGATGAGTAATAATACACAGGAGACTGTACAGGATCTGAAGACAAGAGACACCATCAGTCTGATGTGACACTCAAGGCCACATTGGATGGGGCTTTGGACAGTCTAGTCTAATGGAGGGTGACCTGGCCCATGGCAGGGGGACTGGAACTAGATGATCTCTGAGGTCCCTTCCAACCCAAACCATTCCATGATTCTGATTCTATGACACCTATTAGAATAATGTACATGTGCCCATTTCCAGCCATTTCAGAGCTAGATGCTACTGAGTTATCAAAAAATACATACTGTCACTATGAGGTGGTTCTTCAGAAAAAATGAAAGCAGTCAGCAATGTGGGTTTGCTTTGGCAGCATTCCATGGAAGAGCTAGCAGGCACCATGCATCCTGGTAGGCGTAAAGGAGATTGTAAGGTAGGGCTTCAGTCAGCTTCCCACCTCAGTTTAAGAAGGGGTAGGAAAAAGAGACAAAATCATTATCTCTTATGTAGACACATAATAACTTTCACTTGTTACTAGGAGCATGAAGGCATCTGGGAAGGAATTTACTTCACTAAGTGTCCTTTACGTTGTTCAGTGATGAAGATAATGGTACCTTCCAGTCCTGAGTGACCAGCTAATCCATCTGAATGGACACTCTTTGTGTGTCTGTATATATATATTCACATACTTGTATCTATACATAAGTTTTAAACTGTAGTTGGATAAGACAGCAATAATTTTCCCAGGAAATGTTTACTGGCCTCATGTGTATATTCCATGAAATTCATTTGTTGACTTCATGGGTGTGTCCTAGAGTTTAAGCATGGGAACCTTTGCTCCTTATTTTCACCACTATAAACTGAACAAAAAGTTTGCTTGATTGTTGGCTAGATTTTTTGTGTCAAATCCTAAATGAACTATTAACCTCACAGCTTTCACAGGAGTTGCTAGAAAGGATGGGATCTGGTTTCCCACCCACATATCATGAACAATTTGTATCAAAAGGAGCATATTTAAGGAGAGCTTGAGTGTTACTAGCAGTGATGTGTCTGGCATTTGTAATCCTGCCATTGGCTAAACTCTGTGACAATGTATCACAAGTTTAATCCCATTAAAGCAGAAAGCAGAAAATGTCGGAAAATACTGAGATGGCTTAGCTGACGACTGGCAGACAGCTGGGGAAAGGGAGAGGGGATTTCACTTTTCAGTGACTTGCCATCATAGTATGAACAAGAAGTTCTCACAAAATTTGCCCTCATCACCTGTTATAAACCCCGTGTGTGTGGAGAACAAGTTCTGCAGATAAAGCAGATACCAGGATGGAGAATTTGATCGTTCATTTTCCTGCTTCACACAAACTGACTTCTGAGACGCGAAAGCAAGTCCAAATGCAACACTCATCGTAAAGAAACACATAAGTTTAAAATTTCCTGAGGAAGAAATATATCCCCTTCACTTCCCTTGCCCATATTAGAGCTCATGGAGAATAAAAAAGGAATTTAGAGTGAAAGAAGCTCAGAATGACTCTGCACACATTCTTGTAAATTAACACATTTTGGGAATGCCTACTTTTTAAATTCAACTCAATATATTTGCAAGTCAACTCAACAAATGTTTTCCAGAGTATGCTCACAGCTGTCTTCCTAGTGCTACCAGGTAATTGCTGCTAGGGATGACAGCAGCAAAATAGATGCACTCAATCAAACCCAGCTGGTATCTTCTCTCCAGTTGTCTCTGGCGTTGCATGCTCCTTCACCATGATATTTTGAAGAACTTGTTAATGCCATGTCAAACAGTTGTTGTGCTTATGACCTGCGCTGAAATGCAGTGGGGGAGATGAACATGTTTAAAAGCTACAGCAATTTCAGGGAGTAGTTCTTAATGGTGAAGTTCTGTGGGGATCCAATGCTGACATCCTATCATTTCTGGTTAAAATTGTCAATGATGTTTGATAAATGTGTAAGACCAAGATAGAGCATGTGGAATAAGAGTGAAGCCATACACCGTGTTGCAGAATACTTGCCAATTTGTGAGCTGCTAAACAAGATCTTGGAATGAAGTATTAGAAGTCACTTACAAATTATGGAAGTAGCTGGCTGAATAAAGATTTCAATTTGGTTTTGTAGCAAAGGGGAATGACTAGAAACTGAAATACATTAACTGAAAAACATCAAGTAGATAAATAGTAGTGAGATCATTCTGGAATTGATTTAATGTCTGCATATGAAAAAAAATGGGCAATCAGAAAAAGCTTAAAAATAACAGTGAAATTTCATTGATGTTAAAGAAACCTGAGTGATAGCCAAATACTTCCAAAGCCTGATCTCTCACTTTATGCTTCACCCATGAACAAACTACAAGCAAGTGAACATTTACAAAGTGAAATAAATGAGTGGGTGGATGAGCTGGAAGCTGAAATTACATAGGCTAGAAGCAAGACACCTTCTTTTCACAAGGGAAAAGATTATGTTAGGGCAAGGAGGATTTCCCTTACTTGAAGTCTTTAAATCAAAATTGGATTTTTTCCCCCCATTTCCAATATGGTTTTTATTTTAAGTAGACGTTATAGACTCATTGGAGAAATTACTGTTTCTTATTATCTGTTATACAAAGTTGGAAACGGAGGGTCACAGCAGTTCATTCTTGACTTAATATATAGACTTGCATGAAATATGGAGCAGTCAGTAGCTGGACTCTGGCCAGCTGATGCAGTTCTGTTCAGCATCAGTGACCTGAACCCCTGCTGCTCACTGGCAAGCTGGTTATACTAACTTGCCCTTTTGAAACTGTATTTCCCAGCAATTCCTCATTTCTATCACCTGAATAAAAAGGGTGCTTGAGACAGCATAATAGATGCAAGGAAAGCTTTTTTATGTTTTTTGAATGTGGTGGGAGGAGGCTGCAGATCTTCCTGCGCAGCCATCATGGCATAGCTGTTTTGTGCAGTTATTTTGTAACAGTGATAAATTTAATTGTGGTTGCCATCTTAGGCTGTATCTTGGCCCCATAGCCAGGTGAATACCCTAATTCCAGATCAGAGTGCATGCTCCAGGCACCTTTTTTCTTTGGAACACATCTATAAAAATCCTCTGTGCCTTGTTTTCCACTGGGAGAAACCCAAATATGTGTCTCATACAGGGAAATAGTGCACACCAGCAATGTACAGAGATCTGCCTTTCCCTTCCCTTCCTCCTTTTTTTTTTTTTTTGCATAATGTTGTGCAATAATTGGGGAACAGGATCCCAGAATAAAAGGTAGAAAGAGGTCATTCTGGATTCAGTCCTGACCAGACAAAGTAGGCTTCCTTCCAAAATGAAAGAGAGTATATACTTGTGGGTGACACACAGTACCAAGAGTCAGGACTCAAAACCCAGCCTTGACACCATCATTTTTCCCTGTGTTACTGCATCAATGTGACTACAGCATTTAACCTCCATTTACTCCACTTCTGTCTACTGACCCTTCCACCAATATTTATTTATTATGTTTTAGGCATCATTATGTGTAAAAAATAGCAATACATCAGATCTTGTCACAAACACACAGTCCTGCAAAACCCAGTATTTGGCTATTGGATTATCAGTGATGTTCCTACACTTAGCAGAGAAGCCAGAAAGACCTGTGAAGATCAAGCATCCTTTTGTTTCCATAAAGCACACAGAGGAGCATTTTCCAGAAAGCCTGGTCACTGCCAGCTCTACACAAAGAGAAGGAGGTGCTTAGATCCCTAACAGAGAAAGCATGGTGTCTTTGAGAGCACAAATAGAAGCAGGAATTCCGTTATCTTTTATCACACAGTCCCGACTGAGCATAGTCTTTAGTTCTTCTGAAGTAGAAAAGCAGGAAAAGATGCTTCCCACTTCTCATGATCAGTTAAAAAGGTGAAATTAGGAGGCAAATAATAACACCCCAAATAATTATAATCTAGAAATCCAAGTTTATAAAATATTTAATGATAACAAATCTCAGTAGAGGCTATAGTGTCTCTGCTTACCCTGCACCATGCTCTTCTTCTGTGTCTCAAAAATTAGTAAACCAAACTCTTCCTATCAAACCAGGGACTATTTTTCCTTCAGCACAAGTCCAGCAGCAGACTGCTGGGTGAGCACCTGAGGAAGTCCAAGTTATTAAACCTACTTATAATAAGCACTTGAGTGATTCCTGGAATAGCAGCAAGCTGAGTGCATGAACGTTTTGGCACACATAAGAATAAAGCAGATGTTCACCTCACACCTCCATCTACTTGAATAATATATATTGTACAATATCCAATTTGGCTACCCTCGGTCTCTCATTCAAGCTGCTGCTTCTGTTCACTCAGACAGCCATTCAGCACTAATGACACAGCTTTAAATCAGAGCCTACTCTTAACAGGCAGCATGCCTGCATCAGGATCTTGATGGTGAATGCTTTTGAGGTGAATTTGGGAGTCAGAATTTGGGAGTCAGAGCAGAGTGTTTCTTTGAGGTTACCGAAGTGAAGCTTGTTCCAGCAGCTTCTACATAATTAGTGCAGAATTTGGTTCTAATTTGGGGGGAAAATAACTAGTTCTTCAGTATCTTACTGAATTCTGAAAGGTTGGCTATGCTCAATTATTTGTGTGACAAAGTTGTCTTAAAACAAGCCCTCCTATCACAAAATGGATCATATATTATACCCTGAAGGGAAGGAAAAACCCAAGAAAAAAACCCCTCACCTAACATTTTGATATTGGTTGAATTAAGAAATAATAATTACTGCTAGGAACCTCCCTGGAATCATTTAAATGATGCAAGGGAAGAAGCTGAACACCACAAGAAAAGGCATAAGGATTTGGCAAAGAAATCGAGTATGTTGGGACTGTTCAAGGTCACAAAGTTTTAAAATCACCATGAAGAGAAGATGTACTTCATTACCTGACTGTTTTAGAAATTCAGCCACCTGAATAAGGTTTCATCTGGCAGCTGCTGCTCCCAAAAGAAGTAGGAATTAATAGGGAAAGCACCTGTTACCACATTGATGCCTTATGCAGCATCAGAGAAGAATCTAAAGACTCAAATATCTCCTGTCTAATTTAGAACCTAAATTTTTTGCTTTTCCATTAATGTAATTGCTGTTGTCTTCCTCCCCTTTCCCCCCTCACCCCCAGGGAAAAATTGCGAAAAAATACATTTATTAAGTATCCCAAAAATCACCTGTTTCAAAGTAATAATGAGAGAAATAATAAAATAATAATAATTGAATTATAGAAATTTACATGTAACAAAAGAAAAATGTTCTTGACACCATTTAAAGCTATAAAAGCTGATACATGATAAGGAATAAACCTGAATCTCCTGAGTCTTGGTTCTTTGCTTTGACCACATCAGCAGTGAGCTCTGAGATGAGGTTCTAAATCCATGATAAAGAATATTACAAGAGGTTCATAAAAGTGTCCAAATAATGAAACAATGTGAATGGTCCTGCAAGTTTCCTTATGGAAAATGCTCAGTAATATGAATTCCTTCTAAAAAGGCAGTTCATTATGAGGTGGACAACAAGATGCATCCAGGGATATATAGAACTGTCACTCTTCATTTTCCATATGCTGCCTGAAGATTAGGATGATGAATGCATTATGCAGAAAGATAAAAAGGTATACAGAAAAATGATGAGCCAAAGTTTTTACTGGTGTAAACCAATGCAAAACTTTTGGAACCAGAGGTTAAAAGCTGACTACCTCTTGCTGTAGATATTTCTGATTTTTTTTTTCTTGCATACACTGTTAGTTCCATAGCTGTATGAATCTTGTGAGCAATATGATATGTAATGTATTTGAACAGACAACACTTGATCCAAATATTTGCAGTAAATAACCGGATTAAGTTACTCATTGGAAACAAGCTAAAGGAAATATATGTGTTGATTTGTTAGAAAGACTTAGAAACAACATCCTTTCTGCATAGGTTAAACATTTCATATAAAAGCTAGTCTGTTCAAAATTAGCCTTTGAGAAAAAAAATGAAGTATATTGTTAAAATTAATGTGGGGGTTTTTTTTATACCTTGATAGTAAATTTCATTTGTATCTGGTCTGAGGAGTTTGTGGGGGTTTTTTTGCACTCTTCTTAAGGGATTCACAATCTGTTCTGCTGACTTTCATCCTGTTACAGAGAAATGGCATTTATTATCTCACTGATAAAATGTGAGATGATTATTATTGGTCATGAATAAATTTGGAATGGAAATTAGAAATTTTCTACCTACCACAGCTGTGAGGTCCTAAAGAGCTTTCCAGCAGTACAGGTAAGAATAAAAAGCTCTCTTGAATCTTAAAATGGACATTTGCCAGTGCAATGAAAGGATTAGTAACCATGGATGTCTGTGATACCACTGAGACTGGTTTTGGAGATCCAGAAGGTTTCTTTAAGGTCTCTGGTTAATATAAAACATCTTTATTTTCTATATTTAAAAGTTATCCTGAAACAATGAAAACTGTTTTCCTTACATATAGTTTCATCTATAACTGACAAAATGCAAAAGCGTTAATGAACATTTTTATCCCTATATTAAATGTAACCATTATATTTTAGTATTGTTAGGCAATCTTAGTTTTAATCATCTCCAAAAATGTTTAATAGCAGTTTTAACCACATTTTCTTTATTTATGGAGATGATTTTGTTACTCTTCTTTCCTTGAATATAAGTTCTAGGAATTCAGTGCTTACTTGTATCTTTATCTCACTATTCCTTCAGTACAATTTACTGGGGAAGCAAAACATGTTCCAGTGAAGCCGTAAAGAACTATAAAATAAAATGTAAGTGTACAGATTTTCTAGGAAAAGAGTTTTATATATTTTCCTGGATTTTTTTCTTCTGTTGGCCAGTATGACAAAGTTAATTTGAATTTTTGCCTCTTGAAGAAACATGTAGTGCAACCTCTTGAAGTAGCTTAGACTTTTTACAAGTGTTTAAGAGGTCATTGAACAGTTCTATTGTGCTGCTGCAAATTGCTGAACTTATTGAAATCTGTTTAGTCAGATTCAGCATATTATTGTACTGGATTAATAATAAACATTTTATGTTCTCTAGATTGTGCATAGCAAATAGATGACTGTTTAAAGTGCTACTTAAACTCATTAGGAGATGATAGAAAATAAGTAGGCTTTTGTCCATCTGCCTAACTAAGGAAAGACCTACTGTCCTTACCATATTGTACACAAATCTGATCAACTTTAATTAAAAAACTCCTGACCAGAGAAAAAGCCTGGAGCCATTATAAGCAATCCTCTGTGTGTTCCCGCTGACAAAATAGCTTGCTTGATGTCCAACAATCATTCCTCTTCCTGTATTTTTAGTCATTGTTTCTTCTCCTATCTATGCTAGATACAGGAACTGATTTATTTCCCCTTATTTTCTAAGTGATGTTTTTACGCATGGAAACATCTCCCATTTACTTTGACTTAATTATTGTTTTACAATGGACTATGAATTTCTGATTACTTTTGTTGTTCTTATTTCTGATTTGTGCAGACAGTAAACATTTTTCTTCAACTGTGAGATCTCAATCTCAACAAAGGATTCTGCCTGCCATGTGGGACAGAAGACTTGCCTTGTGTTCTTAAGATGCCACATCTGCTTATACACCTCTACATCATTTTGCTTTTCTCTTATAATAGAGCACTCATCTTCTGGGCTTATGAAACATCAGTAGCATCTCATAGACACACACCTTGCCCACCCCAACCCGCCCTTGAAAAAGGTCTATGTAATGACTATATATGTATCATTTGTCACTTACTTTATTTTTGTGTTTGTGTGTGTGTGTGTTGGTTGTCCTTTTAAACTTGTCTCATTTTTTTTCCATACTTTTGATCCTGTTTCCAGCACTGGAAAAACTTGTTACTCTCTCAAACCATACCTTTATTTATTCTTCTTCTACATCCCTTTTTAAAAAAAAAGAAAATAAAAATAAATACAGAATATTGGACTCTAGGATGCTACAGACACCACTAAATGTTTCATAGAATACAATCATAGAATATCCTGAGTTGGAAGATCCCCGTAAGAATCAGAGTCCAACTTCTCGAACTCTACAGGACCAGCCAAGTAAAAGCATAATTTGATATTAACTTTAAAAAGTTAATTTGATACAGAATTTAGAACAACAATTCTTTATGTTAAAAGTTTAATAGGAAAAGCTTTCCTAAACAAGACATTAAAGTGAGTTTTCCTTAGGTGAAATGTGGAAAAAACTAAACCAAAACCAAAATGAAAAACCAAACTGTTTTATTCCCTAATTTTAGGACAGGACAAATAATGCCATGCTCAAACTGAAAATCTACCAAATCCATTCCTCTCTTTCCTTGGCTTGAGAAATGCTCTTCAATTAAAGCATTTTAAAATAAAATAAAATAGTGTTCAGTAAATCCCTTTTTCAGGGTTTCGATGTTTTGCTATTTCAAAATTTAATTTCTAGGGAAAAAAAAAACAAACCTGGCTTGGTGAAAATTGAATTCCAACATGTTTTCCAGCCTCTTTTTTCGTAGGAGAATTTTTTTTTACTATAAAATGTAAGTTTGGATATGAAGTTCAGAAGAGAATCCAGTACTCTGATGAGTTTAAACAGATCCCTCTACATCTCAGAAGCAAGCACATTCCACCTTGTCACTGCATGCAGTCATAAAGGGCTGCAAAAGTGTAAAATTGACCTATAGATATAAAACCACGTGTAGCAAGTTCATTATAAGGTAATCATCAATTCATTCATTTATTCACCTGAATATTCTAGGGATATTTTTAGAGCATGATCAGCAGTCTTGTATTTATAGTCTGACTCCTGTTTTGAGGCATGGTTCTGCCATTGTCATTGCCACCCACATATCCCTGGCGGTGGTTTTGTATTAAATAGTATTTTTTTCTGAAGGGTAACTTCTGCATGAACACAGGACATGGCAGCATAACTTAGCTCAAACTTGGGAAGTTGTTTGTTGGCTGATAAGAACTGTCTACTGCATCAGATATTTGCACTCTATATACTTTCTATCTCATGTGCATTTGATGTATGAGTGTATATATATATATATATATTTATATAAAGTAGCACTTACAAGTCATGTCTATATACATAGTTTTGGCATTGTGTCTCCTCTGGACCACCTGACCAGCCCTTTGGAGTCATGAAGAAGCATAATTTATGTCTCTTTTTCTTTTTTTTTCCCCCCCAGTTCAAAGTATCATAATAATGTGATGGCTGTATCGCAACCTCTCACAGTGGTGTTTTCACACCATAAATCTGAAAGTGTGTGTTACAGGCCCTTGGGCATGGCAGATGGTAATGTTTGAGTGCTCACATCCTTATGCAACAGTGTTAGATGGCTTTGTAGGGTGTAAAGAGCCAAACCTGGTGCATTATTGTCCAAATGTCCTGTTGAGACTTGTCTCTGGTGCATGCTAGCCTCTGAACCAACTGGG
This sequence comes from Laterallus jamaicensis coturniculus, assembly GCA_022605575.1. Classification (NCBI taxonomy): domain Eukaryota; kingdom Metazoa; phylum Chordata; class Aves; order Gruiformes; family Rallidae; genus Laterallus; species Laterallus jamaicensis. The sequence goes on along the minus strand of JAKCOX010000002.1, from coordinate 87,129,036 downwards.
CATTGTTCAAAAAGTGTTACCTGGCACATAATTATCTTTTCAGGATAAACACTGTAGAGATCCTGAGACTACACCTTTGTCCTGTTTTATTTACCAATATACATGCAGTCCCAGATGGCTAAATTAAGTGAGCTGAGCAATTCAAACTTGTAGCAACAGTCAAGAGCGTAATTGTTCACCAGCTATACCCAAAAATGAAAAGTAAACACTCACACCCTTTACCTTCTGTTTATTCCCAGAGAACTACAAAACAAAAATACACAAAAGCTCACTTACATCAGTGTGAACCTTTTAAGGTTTAATTTGAATTTCAGCTTTAATTTCCAAATTTAAAATCTTCTAAGACTGGTTGTTTTTTCTAAATTAAAGGGGTTTATAATATTGATTTTAGGTGAAATGCGGCATGATTTTGTTACTATTTGTCTTTTAGTTTCTCAGACAAATCTATTCACTAAGGTTTATCCAAAGTGAGATTCAATAAGAGATTAAAAGTTTGATTCCATTTCCAAAGCATATGTCTCTTGTACCAGTTTTGACACATTAAAATATCAGAGCTATTTACATGGAGCTTGTAATATAAGAAAGCTTAGAGTATTTTAGAAGACAAGTGGGATAACTGCAGCATCTAACACTAAATTCAGTTTTTTCTTTGATGTCCACAGAATAGAGGGCTGCAGCTTTCCTCTTGTCCCAGATAGGCAGTATACTTCATGAACTATAGACCGCAGAATTGATATATAGATTGTCTGAATGCTGGATCTACTTTAGGTAACATATACCCAAAACATTGCTAACTATACTGAACTAGTTTGGTGGGATCCCAGGCAACTAGCTAGATCTAATCTCACTGATTATTTTGGTTAATATTCCTTGTATTTCTGAGAATATCAGTTGTTCTCTTGAGTTCCTACTGGCTAGGCTAAATAAAAAAGTTTTCCTTTATGACCAGAAATGTCTCATGTGGAAGCCATCTGGTGACTGTCTTGTCAGAGAGGAAGGTCAGGTGAAATGTATAGTGGTGACCTGTCACAGAAGGAAGTTTCCCCTGACTCATTTTGGCCTTGCCAAATGTACTTCAAACTTAAGTTTCAAACTTAAGGTGACAAACCCACTACATTTATTGAATTGAGAAGGAATTTCCATCAGTGTTTGATATGTGGGATCTCAGCTACTAGAAAACCTTACAATTTATTATGGTTTTGGAAACTGTACAGCTAATCCCAACACTTTGCTAAGGTAAATGGAAAGTAACAGCAAATCTCAGGAAGTGATTTGGATGCTTCTGGTTTGGGGGTTTTGTCTTCGAAATATTTCTGATTGGTTTGATTTTCAGCAGGCCACTCAGGACATCAAGTAATTAAGAAATATGCAGCCACTAATGTTTCGATTCTGTTGAGCTTCCTTAGAGATGTGGTTTCCTGGCTAAGTAAGCAGCTACACTCTCAAATACAGGAAAATACCAGCATCAAAGTATATCCTAACTGTCTTCCCATGGTTTTAGCAGAAGAAATATTTTCAGTTTAAGATTATGCTTATGCAGGTGAGTATGTAATCACTGCATGAGTTTCCTCAAGTCCATTTTTTTTAATAGCTGTAGTGTCTTTTTCCCAATCTGCTTCAGCTCTTAGCAGTAATAAACAGAGCTCCGTTTACTAACACAAAGCATTTCATTTCTTCACGGTGTCATGAATACAAAACAAACACAGAACATTACACAACTGGTGACACTTAAATGTAAGTCAATTATGCAGGTTTAATGTATTATACACATAGCATCTGTACATGCAACAGCATGGGAGTGAAAAACACTTAAATAATTAAGTTAATGGGAAAGTATTGGGTAATTAAAGGGCACAGAGGAGAACAAATGGAATTTGTTTAGTAAGAGGGTTTATAGATTTGTGAAACAGGGGAGCATGTCATTTTGAAGCAAAGCTATGGTCTACCTCTCAGCTCACAAGTAGGTGGTTGATGAGAACCTTCTCATCCCAGTCTTGCTTTCTGTAATTGCTTTCAAGTCTTTTTATGGATTTGATTATGATTTTACACTGCAGTGGTGGTGTCCCTGGTTTATACTAGAACCAAGTACTAGGACCACAAAAGCAATTTAGGATGGAGGGAAAACGACCTAAAGTTCATTACAGAGTAGCAAGAGTGTGAATGGGAAAAAAAAATCTAGAAACTAGTAGTTTCCTGATGCCCTTGTAGCCATAAAACTGTGAGTATTTATGTTTCTTCTAATATAGCTATCAATAAAATAGTCAATAATGTTACTATAAAAATGTACATATCTGTTCTGCAGATTAGGTTCCTCATTATTGGGACCTATAATGATCATCTAGTCCAACTGCTTGGCAACTTCAGGGCTGACCAAAACTTAAAGCACATTATTAATGGCTTTGTCCAAATGCCTCTTAAACACTGACAGACTTGGGGCACTGACCACCTCTCTAGGAAGTCTGTTACTGTACTCGATCAGCTTCTCAGTAAAGAAATATTTTCTAATGCCCAGTCTGAACCTCCTCTGGTGTGGCTTAGAACCATTCCCACACTTCCTATCACTACCAAGGAGAAGAGCTTAGCACCTCCATCTCCAGTTCCCCTCAGGAAGCTGTAAAGAGCAACGAGGCCACACCAGCACTGAATACAGAAGGATATTCCCCTCTTTTGACTGCCTGGTTATACTGCATTTGATGAACCCCAAGATTCGGTTTGCAGTCGTTGATGTGCCAGAGCACATTGGTGATTCCTATAGAGCCTGCTATTGACCAGCAGCCCCAGATCCCTTTCAGCAGGACTGTTCTCTGGCATCTTCTCTCCCAGTTTATACTTGTGCCTGGCATTACTCCATCCTAGGTACAGAAACCAGCTTTTGCTCTTGTCTCTCAAGAGAATCAACAGAACCTCCCAACTGGTATCATGAGCAAAATTGCTCTTGGTGAATTCAGCTCCTGCATGCAGATTTTTGATAAATATATTGAAAAATATATGGAAAAGAACTGGCCCTAGAATTGAACCTTGAGGAATACCACTGGTCATCAGTCACCAATCAGATGTAGCCCCATTCACGCAAACCTTTTGAGCCCTGCTGTTCAGACAGTTCATCCAGTGCATCGTGTACCCACAAACTGCATATAGGAACCAAACCTCTGTTCCTTCTGTGAAGTCAAAATCCTACCTTCGAATTGAAATGTTAAACATAACCATTCATAACTGTATCTGGCATGCTGTGTTGAAGAATTTAAATGTAATCACAACCTGGCATAATGCCCTCTATCCAGACTCATGTTGCTTTACAAACATCAAGGCAAAATTTTCTTGCGGTCAGACAGCTGGTGTGAGTCTTACATACCATTTACAACCAACTTAAGTCTTCATGGCAGTCTTCCTCAATAATAGGTAAACTTCATTATTGCTGCTTAACAAGGATAGAACCTGCTGTAGAGAGAAGTTATATGACTTGCTTATAAAAGAGACTAAACAGAGAAACATATTGTGCAGGAGTTATGTTAAAAAGTAAATAATAACAAAACAAACCAGACAACAATAACAAAAACAAGAAACACAAAAAAAACCTTACTCATCCCAAGGTCTTTCAGAAAACTGGTGAAGAATTGACAAGGAGAAAGAAAAGCTAACTTTATTTCTCCTCCCTTTTTTCCCATAGTGCCTAAGAAGACAGATCTAATAGAGTTTTGTAATTTCTCCTTCTATCTTTTTAATAATCCTAGGATGGATTTCACTTGGTCTTGATTGAGTCCATTTAAGCACTTCACTACTAGTTCCATATTAATCTGATCCCTTGAGATACTCAGAAAATTACTGTCTCTTAAGGACACTGTATCATTCTTTAATGAGAAAAGAAATTAAGTATATCACAGCTATGTCAGGATCCTTTGTTATTTGACTTAGAGCCTTTCTCCAATTTAGATTACTGTAGATAAAGAAACATTCTTTCACAATAACCACTGTCATAACCTTGCTAAATATATGGTTACTTTTGCTTCCATGTTAACACAAATTCAACTAAAATAAATGTGCAATTTACTTACTAGCCTAGAGAAAAACACTGTAACTTATTTAACAGAACAGAAAAGTATATATGCAAGGCTGATTAAACATAGCAGTACAGTTGGGTTTTTTTTTTCCTCTGCTAAAATACCTTCAGTTTCCATGAAACTTTGTGAAACAGCGTATGTGGTAAATTTGGAAAGACACAATATGTTGTATAGCATCATTTAGATATAAAAAGCAATAAAGATAGGGGCAACTGCAGTTCATGTCCATTCACATTGACAGAAAAAAAATGTGGTGTTTATCTCTTTCTTTACAAGGCTCATTTGATTCAGTTACCTCTTTTGACTAGAAAAACTGCAGAGGAACTAATCAGAGAACAGCAGAGATTGTTTCAAACAAGATGTCACTACGGTATCTTATGAAAAGTTCATAAGTGGTTCATAAGCACTATGGTGTAACTATACTAGTGAAATTGGAAACAGCTTCAGTGGAATAACGTGGGATACATCAGAAACTCTCAGCCTTGTGTGTTTATTAAAACAAAACAAAAAATCAACCCCCCAAAAAAAAAGAAGATATGATAGTGTAATAAAATTCACTTATCTAAACTCAAGACACTTTTGAGAAGTTATTCAAGTCATTACAGAGTGCACCAAGAAAGCCTTTGACTCAAACAATATAGGTGCCATTATATATACTATAAAGCCATTCACAGCATGTCTCAGTATCCTTTGAAAATAGTGGAATGATTTTAAAGGACTTCAGTAAGCCTTGATTGAGACTCCTCTGGCAGCAACACCAACTGTCGTGGAACAACCTGCATCTGTCCCATTATAGAATCAGAATTGTTTTGGTTGGAAAAGACCTTTAAGATCACAAAGTCCAGCCATAATCCTAACACTGCCAAGTCCACCGTTAAACAATATCTCTAAGCACCAAATCTACACGTCTTTTAAATATCTCCAGGGATGGTGACTCAATCACTTCCCTGAGTAGCTTGTTCCAGTGCTTTATATACATTTCAGTGAAGAAATGTTTCCTAATATCGAATCTAAATGTTCCCTGGCACAACTTGAGGCCACTTCCTCTTGTCCTATTGCTTGTTACTTGGGAGAAGAGACTGACATACACGTTGCTACAACCTCCATTCAGGTAGCTGGAGAAAATGATAAGGTCTTCCCTCAGCCTCCTTTTCTCCAGGCTAAATAACCGCCATTCTCTCAGCCACTCCCCAGGAGACTTGCAACACTATAAAGCACTATTATTCTCTAGAATCGTGTGCTTTCATCCAAAGTGTTTATTGGAAATAGTCACTGAACTGTGCTAAATCCTGAGTACTGATTGGTAATTGATTAGAACTCTGTTAGTTGAAGCAATTCAATGTGAAGGGCTGCTCTATCAGTACCCATGACTGTGCTTCAGTGCCAAGGAATATTTCCTGTGCTCTCTGTAAGCATAACTGTATCTTTGTATCCTATCTATGAAGTAGCTTGGACCTTCTTTGCGATGGGCTAGCAGATGTATGCTAAATCAGACTATTCTGATGTAGGGACTTCCTGCTGTACACAATTCTAGGTAGCACACATACACGTTTATATTTATGAGTTGAGCATGACTGCAGGTTCAGGAAAAAAAAAAATCAAGACATAGAATTTACTAATGGATTGATAGCTGATCTCATTTACTCTGCCAGTCTGTATGAATGTCAGTAGAGTAAGGACACTGAACAATATAATTTGAATTTGAATCCTGCTTGTTACTGAGCTTCAGCTGTTCCTCAATATCTGACAGATGGGCACGGTGAGTGGTTCATTCACCACCATTGTGTCCCCCAAAGTTGCCCAGAAGAAAAAGAACAGCTTTGTTCACTCTCATGACACTCATTTTGGCTATAATTTCAAGAATTCAGAGAGTGAATCAGAACTGTTTATTATTCCTTTGATGGAGTCCAGAGAACAACAGACTCATTTGTAGTTAGGGGAAGATATAATTTTTCTACCCTCTGACGGTGCCAATGGCTGCTGCTGATTTCACAGATTCACGGATTTGTAGGTGTTGGAAGGGACCTCTGGAGATTCTCTAATCTGACCACCTTCTAGAGCAGGATTACCTAAAACATGTTGCACAGGGTTGCATCCAGATGGGTCTTGAATACCTCCAGAGAAGGAGACTCCACAACCTCTCTGGGCAGCCTATTGCAGTGCTTGGTCACCCTCACAGTAAAGACCTTTTTTTCTCATTTGGAGATGGAACTTCCTGTGCTCTACCTTTGCCTGTGGCCCCTCAATCTGTCACTGGGTACTACTGAGAAAAGCCTGCCCCCTTCCTCTTCAAAACCTTTTATTTCATTTAATATATAAGAACATCTTGTTTTTTTAAAAATTGTTGTCCTTCACTTTCCCCTGCTCCTGATTCACTAGGTCACAAACTCCCAGGCATTCACTTTTCATCACTCTGTGAAATGGTGTGCATGGAAAGCTGTCCTCAATTATTTTAGTGACTCTACCAATACAAATCTATCTCAAAAGCAAAGTGAGCACTGACAAATAAAATATACCTCAAATGAAGAGAAAATATAGATTTTGGAGACTGTCCTATTGACCATATCAAGACCAGATTGGGTTCCCATAGTATTTAAGCCTCAAAGTTGATTATTCACAACCTCCCATGGGTAGACAAAATCTCAGTCAGTTCCTGAGCAAAAGATGGCTAACCTCCCTAAAGTCCCTTCTGTCTCTTTTTACTGCTGAGCATTATGATGCCATATGGCATGGAATATCTCTTTAGTCAGTTTGGGTCATGCACCTCCAACCTTTTGTGCACCCCCAGCCATAGAATCATAAAGATTGGAAAAGACCTTCAAGATCATCAAGTCCAACTGTCAAGCACTGTAACCAAAACACCGTCTCCTGAAGCACTTAATCTACCTGGTTTTTTACACACCCTGAGGGACGGTGACTCTGCACCTCCCTGGGCAGCCTGTTCCAATGCTTCACCACTCTTCTGGTGAACACATTTTTCAGTTCCCTGGGGGACAAAGTAAGAAGCAGAGAACGCCTTACTGCTGTGCAAAAAATGTTCAGTAATAGCTAAATAATTAGTGTGTTATTAGCATTATTTTGTTCACAAATGTAAACCACAGCTCCATACCAGCTGCTACCAGACCCAATACAAGGACATGTTAATCACCAAGGCATCATCTGACTAACTCTTATATTCATAGCTGGACAATACAAGATGAAACATTCTGAAATATAGTCAAATAAATTTCCCTCATTAAAGCTCTTGATCACCTAGATCTCTCTATTTTTAGAATGGACTATATACAGGCTCTGAACAAGAAAAAAATGCTCTGCAGCAGCAGTGGTAGATTACTGTGGGAGCTGTGCATGAATGCTAAGATTGTAATTCAATCTACAAAGAAACCGTAAGAAAACAATGACAACAACAACTGAACCATTGATGCCTCAAAATGTATCTGTGCCTGCCAAATGCCATTTTTGCTAAAGTAGTTTCAACTAAGATCACCTTGCTTGGTGTGACACCATCTGTTGAATTTCCCTTGCTCATGTACTAGTAAAGAGTAAGTGGCAACTTTACATAATTTAAAATAAACTATCAAGTGGGGAAACAATTTCTCAATTACAGACATGAAAAGGATCAGGTGGGCTATTACTCATCCTGTGGATCATTCACAGCTGATTTCACATATGGGAAGACAGTTACTTAACCTTTGATAAAGCCACTTTTTACACAGACTTTAACACTGGAAGAACTCAGGTTTTGTATGTTTGTTGGGGTTTTCTGTTTGTCAGGAAGGGAGGAAGAATAATGGGAAGTTATGCATAATTTCTAGAAATTACAATGTATTTCACAATATTTGGGAATAGTATTTTCCCCTTGTGTTTGGTATGCCCAGCTAGAAGAAAAAACCCCAATCTTCCTGCTGCTCCTGTTATTCTGACCAATTGTTTTTGCCCAATTATTTATGAATTTCAGATGATGGTAATTTTCATGACCTAGATTTACAACAGATTTGGTTGAAAGGTAATTTATGAAAGAAAGCACAGTGATAGTTGCAATGTAAATATTTAGTACTGATTATAAGAAGAAACAGGGATAGACTGACAAATAAGGTCTGAAACAGATTCCATTTTCCAAAGGAATATGAACCACATTCATGTTGGCTTAGGAGGCTTAGAAAAAGAAGACTGGGGGCCAGGTAGGCAATGTGTAGCAAACTTTTGAACTGCTTTAGTTATTTGCCATAAGCTGAAATATTGCCACTCCAAGAAGGAAGAGCACAGCACTAAGAGGACACTTTCACTGATATATATTTTTAAACTTGAATAAGGATCAGCTCACACATCAGTTATTATTTTTTTAAGAAAGGAGCAATTGCATTTGATGAAGCTTCTCCTAAGCACAACTCTCCATTTGAGCTTGCTCCTCTGTGCAAAAAGCTCAGAGAACACAATGAGTTTAACCCACAAAGCTGCAGTTCTGAGTACTGCTACCCAAGGACACGGGTTAGAAATCAAGTTTCCTGAGACAAGAGACTGCAGATCACTGCCGTTAATTACAGATGCTGACACAGAGCCAAAAGCTTCACCCCACAGTGCCCTGTAACATGAAATGAAATAATCAGAAATCAGCCTCCTTAAATCAGATAATGTCTCTTCCAGGCCTCCTTGAGCACCAGCTGCATCTTGCAAAAGAATATTTATCTTGTTTAACACAAGTGGACTCTGAAGAAGTGTCACATGGCTTTGCCATCAATCTGTAGAGAGCAGCAGCAGCTTAATGCTCCAGCATGCAGTGATGAGGCAAGATAAACAGGAGACTACTCCACACGGTACAAAGTTACAGCTCTCCTGAATCCTTATTTTAAATCCTTACGGTCCCTTCAGAACTCAAGCACTGATTATGAAGATTATGAAAATTCAGGTATTGAAGCCAGACATTCAGGTTAATATCACACAGGACGTGTCTTCCCACAGAAATCGAGTAGTGGATGTGGTTTTCAAGTTCAGGTCCTGCTTCTGGGGCTCTCCTTAGCAGAAAGGCATTTTCATGCTTATTATTCTTTTTGAGCTGCTATGGACTTATCACAAGGGAGAAATTTTTTGGAGTCAGGGAGTTAAAGGGAAATTTATTTTGAAAAACAGGTTTTAAAAAAGCTATTTAGTTTTAATGAGAAGTCCCAGACATCCATAGTTTCTGTCTTACCACAGACATTGGAGCTTTCCCAAAGTATCCTAACCATGGATGTGGTCAATTTCCAACCCAAGAGAATAACAATTTAGGCATCAAGGTTCCTGCAGCCCTGAGCTGACTCGTCTTTTTGCATCACCAGCTGGAAGATTTCATTCTAGGCTGTGTCTTGCTACAGTCATTACTAGTGGATTTATGTTATCAGACAAGGGGGTATGAGCTACAGGTCAAGTATTGATAACCTTCTGCAGAGGCTTTGGCTCACTGGACCCAGCATAATTCAACCTTTGGGATAAAAAATAGTATTTGAGAATATTCATCAGAGAAAGATGTCTGAAAGAAAATAATCTTGAAAAAGAGCCTTGGACTAGAGTTTAGTAGAGTTTAGTATTTTGGGGGAATTACTGAAGCCTCAAAGGGGCTATGACTATTTTTTAATGTTAGTCTACATGAGAAAGTAAATTTTTTAAGTTGCTGTTTGTCTAAACTTAGAAATTATTTTCCCCCTTCATTTTCCAGTTCCTTTAAGTCTGTGTATCTTTGCATTAAAAATTATACATGGATATTGAAGAAAAACAAAGGATACCAAATATATAGTCACTTGCCTGTATACCTGATGTGCCTAGTAGGTGCAACTTGTAGAGACAATGAGTGTATGACACATTGCTATAACACATATAGGGATTAAAAAAAATAAGTAGTGTCTGTCTGTCTATTGCAAGAATGAATGACAGAGGGAAAAACAAACCATGGAGTTAACAAGCAGTAATCAATTCCCTTAAGCATTCTGCTCAGTAACCTGACATCATGGATTGAATGCAAAAATATTTTCCTGTGAAGAAATGTCTAATAGTTACCTTGCTGAAACATGCCAATGGAGAAGGACTGATAGAAGCAATAGAGAGGGATCAGCCTTGCATAGATCAAAGCAATAGCTTTATTGGAGAAACTACCAGAAATCCTGATATTTCTGACACCTCATTTCACTTTAAATATATATGGAAAGAATATTTCATATCATATGTCCCTCTCTTTTTACTACCCTTGAAACTATCCGTCAAGAAGCTCCTTAGTTTTTTTCTTTCTCCACCTCTTTTAAAAAGCATATTCAAAATGATCTGCTGTATCTTGCAATGATTTGCAGAGTGCAATTGGTCAGTCTTTGTGTTGTGCTGGTTTGGTGGATACCTGACCAACTCTATATAACTTCTGAAAGGATTGTCTCTGAAAACTACTTTCTCCTTTTTTTATAAATTATGTCAGCTGTCTCTTTTTTCTTCTTCTTTTTTTCTTTTTTTTTCTTTTTTTTTATTTTTCTTTTCTGCATGAAACAGGCAGATTGTGGTGGTTTGACCCTGGCTGGAGGCCAGATGCCCACCAAAGCTGCTCTATCACTCCCTTTTTCAGCTGGGCAGGGGACAGAATATATATTGAGAGGCTTAGGAGTAGAGATAAGGACAGGGAGAGATCATTCCACAATTAATGTCATGGGCAAAACAGGCTCAACACAGAATAAATGAAAGAAAACTCTCTAATTTATTTGTCTACACTACACACACAGTGAAACCAGAGTCGGATAATGAGAAGTGTGACCAGATCTTAAAACACCTCCCCCACCTCCCTTCTTAGCAGGCTTCGCTGTATTAATGATTTTTCTCCCTTCCTCCCCTGCATTATGGCATGGGAAGGGGCAGGGAATTGGAGTAATAGGGTTTTTGGTCAGGTCCTCATGAGTTGTTTTCCTTCTAAAGGGAGCGGGGGGCATTCCTCACACTTTTCCCCTGCTCTAGTGTGGGGTCCCACTCACAGGAGACAGTCTTCCACAAACTTCTCCAACATGAGTCCTTTCCCATGGGACTTCATTGCTTCACCAACTGCCCCAGCATGTGTCACTTCAATGGGGTGCAGTCACAGAATCATAGAATGTCTCTCAGGCCCAGACTGCTCCAGCCTGGTCCCCCATGGAGTCACAAGGCCTCCTTTCAGCAAACCTGCTCCAGTGTGGGCCTTTCTTTGTGTGTTTCTCTCTCTCTTTAGGTCTCTTTTCATGGGTTGCAGGCTCTACAAGGAACTTGCTCCAACACAGGTCACAGTGTCTTCCCTATGTCTCCACCCACTACAGCATAGGGCCTCTCTATGGAATACAGGTGGGGCTTCTGCCCCATTATCATCTTCCATGGGCTGCAAGGATACACCTCCTTCACCATGGTCTTCTTCACAGGCTTCAGGGGAATCTTTCTCACTGGTGCCTGGAGCACCTCTCCCCCACCCCCACCTTCCTCACTGTCTGCAGACTTTCTTACATCACCTCTCTTCCTTCTCTGGTGGCAAAAAGCAGCTGCTTGGGGGGCAGAGGGGTGTTTCTCTTAAGTGTGTTTCCTTATGACCATGGCTAATGGACTTGGCCTTGGTCAACGACTTTGGCCTTAAGTCAGCTGGTGTTTACTCTGTTGGGCCTATAGAAAGCTTCTATCTGCTTCTTGCAGAAGCTGCCCCTGCAGCCCCTCCCTCCTCCACCAGAACCTGGCCATGCAAAGCTACAACACAGATCCATTTCTTCTAGTTTATTTTAAATGCACTGGGATCATTACTCCATCTCAGATCTTCAAGGCTCAGCATCTTTCCTACTAACTTTTGCCTTATGAACACCTAAAACCTATTATCCAGATAGACTCACAGAGTATTCTTTGATTTGGAAAGTCTTCTTTCTGTTCCTTGAAAGAGTTAGCAGTAAAGAAAAGGAGAGTAGTGACTTTAAAAAAAAAATATTGCATGAGTCAGACTGAGGAGTTTTTACCTGAGAAAGATATTTATGAAAGGATCATACCTACTTTCAGATGATGTGTCAAGCTGTGAGAAAACAAGTGTCATAACTCACTAGGAAGAAGCAAGCTTTGCTTAATCTTTCCTCAAGGGTCATAGCTCAGTTTATTTCAGTAAGGTCCATCAGTTCAGTTGTCTCATAGGACAAAGAGCATAAAGTTTAAAGACTGATTGGATCTCTGGGGCCTCAATTTAGTTGTCTAAATAAAGGCTTCTAGTTCTTTCTGAGACACTTTAGGGTATCTACAACAACTGTTGTCTGAATGACATGACAAAGGACCCACAGGTCACCAGCGCCCTTCTACAAGAGCAGCTGGGATAAGGCAAGATACCCTATGGTATTAAAGATGGAACTTTGGCTGCACTTAATTAGCCAACTTGAGTCTTCTCTGTCTCATTGTGATGGCTGAGCTGGAAATAGTATTACATACTAAATATCTGAATGGGGAAATCAAAAGGAGGAAAAAGAAGCTGTGAAATAGAAAAGAACTTGTTCTGGGTGCATTAGAAGAACTTGTTGGTCCCGACTTGCCAATGACATTTGTGAGGCAGGGTGCATTCAAGATCTGAAGGCAGAAAAGCAAGTTCATCAGAAGTCCACCAAGGTGGCTGTCGACTGTAGAAAGAGTTGATAGGGATAGTGTTTTTCAGCCTGGAGAATAATAGGTTCAGGGGGACTTAATTGCAGCCTTTGAATATATATGAAGGCATTATCAAACAGATGAAGCCATGGATAAAACCCTGAACAACAAGGTCTGATTTTGGTGTTGAATTAGGTGTTTTCAGCAGGAGGTTGGACTACAGACCTCTAGAGGTCCTGCCCTTTCCAACGTGAATGATTCTGTAATTATTATTAGACTGCATATTCCTCCATTAGAGGACCATCTGAGGAATTTTACAATTAAACAATGGAAACTTTTCTCTTACGAATCCACTAGGTATAGGTGTGCATGATGTTCAAACCTGGAACAGACCTTGTTTTATTTTCTGCAAAAAAAGAATCCAATTACTGTGAACTGAATAGGAATTAGGAATTCCCTTCAAAATCATACTACTGATCCTAATCAAAATTGCAAGGTAGATGGAGCCTAATTCCTCAAGTTGAGCTAAGGTATTTCTACAGTGTCTTAGAGTTAAATTAAAATTAAAGTCTGGGAAATGGCTAAGTTCATAACATGAGATTTTTTTTTTAATAACTATTTTGTCATGAAGCTCAGAAAGGAGAGAGACAATTAGTATATTGTAATCATCGCTATATTTTTTTGTGAGAGACACTGTATCTCTCTGCCTTTGCCTGTACCTCTTATGTTTTACTCTGTAAATTCATCTATGAATGCCTTCTTACCTGTGCTTGTGCCTAGAACAATGAATCCTTGGCCCTCTAAAGCTGCCAGATACTTTTCCAGTAATAACAATAGAAATCAACTGCATTAATTACATAGTCTCTTTGGCACACAAAATGTCCTGGACTCATTAAACCCTCTGTCATTGAACAAAGAAGTTAAGTCTTGTAAAAAATGTTTAATTTAAGCACACACACAAAAAGAAAAAAACCAAACCAACAAACCCTGTGTTGTCTTGGATAACTCTATTAGTTTTGGTTTAGTGTATAACTACAGTCTTAATGGAAAGTATTACATTGGAATTTAGAAGTTTAGGATGTTATTTTGTTCCTAATAGAAACATTAACCAAAAGAAGCCCACACACTTTTGACAAAATAAAGTCCTACCATTTCTCTCTCTTTCCCTCCTCATATCAATCCCTCTTCCCATGTGTCACTATCCACATCACCACTTTAAAACAGTATAACTTATTTTTCAAGTGCTAAGGAAGGAGAGGTTTTTATCTGGATATCATCCTATAGAGAGAAGTATGCCGCTATTTTGCTGTTTGGAATATGCACTGTAATTGGTTTCATGGATCTACTTATCTTCGGCATCTGGAGATTTTAACTGAAGTGCAAATGAGAGTATAACAGAAGCATATTAATTAAATACTAACCACAGGCTTTGGCAGTGCTACAGGATGCACTAAACAACACACACGGAATATAGGTCAAAGAAGCAAGATATTAGATTACTCCTGAGTTCAAAAAGAATGTATTTGATTTTAGTAGGGAATTGCATATGCCACTCATTAAACTGGACTCTGGGGAGTTCCGTTTTCATACAGGTGATAAATCAGTAATACTTGTTACTCAAAGGAACATATAAGTGTAGAGAAAAAGCTATAGAGTCTTTTCTATGTGAAACATTTTGATTTACCTGATGCAACAATAAACACTATTCTACTAAACTATGCACAGATTGAAAACTTTGTGCTAGAGGGAACAAAATAAACAGTGCTTATATGCAGGTTCGCAATTAGGTGTATAGTACCTTTTCAACTCATATTCGTCTGCCTAGTAAGCCGAATTCTTGGAAGGTTTAATGTGGTTCATTAAACACTGCAGAAAAACCACAAACAAGAAATAAATGTCTTAGTAAGCTTGTTAATGCCATCTTAGTGTGGTTACAGGCAAAGCATCAACATAGCTCAGTGAACAGTGAAGTATTTTGTGGTTGAAGTTTCAAATGCAGAAAATCATAGAATCATAGAGTGGTTTGGGTTAGAAAAAACTGTTAAAGATAATCTATTCCAACTCCTCTGCCATAGGCAGGGGCATCTTCCATTAGATCAGGTTGCTTAAAGACCCATCCAAACTGACCTTGAACACGTCTGATGGTGGGGCACCCACAACTTCTCTGGGCAACCTGGGCAATCATGTATCAGTTTAAATGCATTGCCTCTTGTTCTGCCACTACAGGTCTTGGTAAAAAGTCGTTCTATTTCTTTTTATAAATCCTTTTTTACATATTGAAAGGCTTCAAAAGAGGTTTCCCCGGAGGCTGCTTTTCTCCAGGGTGAACAAGCCAAACTCTCTCAGCCTTTTTTCATGGTATAGGTGTTCCAGCCCTCTGATAATTGATACCCACTCTAACAGGTCCATGTCTTTCTTTTAATGGGGACATGATAGCTGAATGCAGTGCTCCAAGTAGAGTTTCACCAGAGCAGAGGGACAGAATCACCTCCGTTGAGCTGTTGGTCATGCTTTTTTTGATGCAGCCCAGAATATGGTTATCTGTCTAGACTACAAGTGCACATCACTGGCTTATGTCAAATTTCTCATCCACGAGTATCCCCAAATCCTTTACCATAGCACTGCTCTCAATCCATTTTTCCCCCAGCCTGTGCTGATATTAGGTATTGTGCTGACCCATGTGCAGGATGTTGCTCTTGGCCTTGTTAAACTTCATGAGGTTAATGATACACTTGTTAGAACACCACTAACCATTTGAGAGGTCTGTTCTTGAAGCACGTCACCCACAAAATTTCAGAGAGGTCCAAAACATCAGCTACAGCCTGGTTAGGGCCTGTGTCACTGTTATGCAGTATTACTTTTCAATATTAAACCTTCTTAGATAACAAAGCAGTGATTGGGAAAGGTGGGAGTAGGGATGATGCAAAGAGTGCTGAATAACCTTCTCCGCTATGGAGTTTGGGAAGGAAGAGCAATGTTCTGCAATATAGCCATTAAAGATAAATGAGGCGGTTTTACTTATACCCAAGTTCCTGATAATGTCTTTTACAGTCAAAAACCAGTAGGAATTCCTAGGAGTTTCAGTCCATGGAGAAAGAGAAAAGCAGGGTCATCCAGAGGGAAGCAAGGGAAAAGAAAAAGATATCATCTGCCTTGTGATGGATGATTCAAAGTGAAGTGCTAAAAGGATGCAGTGAGAGATTCAGAGCCAGGAGAGAATTTGTTGAAGACGTCTAAAAAGATCTAAGAAAGGTGCTGGTTCTGGAATTACATTACAGCATCCCTTTTTCTGTCAGTGCACTTCTCTGATTCTAATGATAATTAATGTCACCTCCAGGTCACAAAGCTCTGTGACCCATTTCCATTTCCAGGCCTCAATAGGGAAGATCAGTGCTGTTCTATTCACTGTGAAAAACTATACAGATATAATAATAGAAAATGCTGAAATGTAGATTTTTTTCTTTTGTACAATTCTGGTTTATGACCACTAATAGGTGTTGATGTTAATGCCAGGTTATGTACTTACTTGATCAAATAGAAAAACGAAGGCTCTGTGGAATCTTAAAGGATATTTTGAAAGCAGTAATCTCTCTAGTCATTTAAAGATGATAGGGGTAGGCTGATATAGTCCAGCTTGTCCTCTGCCTGCCTATTTACTGTAGGACTCCTAACCATAGCATCTAAACACAATTAACATTTTCATTTGAATTAAATTCAATTATTATTTAATTTATTTTAATTTTATAATCTCTTCTCCTTCAGGAATGTGGTAATAAGAAAAGACTGATGGATCTCATTAACACTTTGGGTTTTTCTATTAGAATGAGTCAAACACATCTTTCCACCCTATTTCCTGGCTCTGGGTATTACAGCAGTATCTGGAGTGCTCAGGTGGGACTGTGCTACACACTGTTAAAACAAGTGGGGAAAGGCAGCCTGTATGAAGAGTCTCAGTGAGTTAAACTAAATGAAAGGATGCTTCGTTTCTGCTTTACAGGTGGCTACATGAAAAGTAGAGACATTTAAAAGCTTTGGTATTGGCATCACGCTTGAAGGCTATGGTAGAGATAAGAATTAATCTTAGTCCTCTTTGTACCAGTCAGCACTTCAATAACACTTCACATCTTTCATCACTGGCTGTCTTGATGTCTTGCTTTATTCATGATTTTTTCAGTATGACATTTTTCTTGAGATGGGCTATAGGAAAATATGCACTCCCACAAAGGTACTAGCAAATTATCATGTGCATAAGCCTCCAACAGAAAAAAAAAAGAAAAAAAATGTAGATTTCCCACTGAACTTGCCTCAAAATAATCAATAATTTTAGATGAAGGGATCCTCATGGATCATAGGCAGAGGCAATAAATAGAACTCTGAGGTTAGCGCCCTGGCTTTAGTTACCCTCATTTGTAAGAACACAGGTGAGTTCACCTTGGAAGAGACCTCAGAAATGCATCTAGTCTATCTCCTGCTCAAAGCATGGTCAACCATCAGGATACACCAGGTTTTCAGAACTTTATCCACTCTGACCTTGAAAATCTCCACCGAGCAACCTGTCTATGCAGCATCTTCTGATATTTGATGGTTCTTATGATAAAAAGCTTTTTCCTTATATTCAGTCTGAACCTTTTTTCCTTTTTCCATGTATACTTCTGAGGAAAGGATTTTTTAACAGATTCCAAGTGTAAGGTGGCATGGAAACAGACATGATGCCAGTGAACAGCTTAAGGACTGTTCATAGGGCTACAAAGATGATTAGGGGCCTGGAGCATTTCCCCAATGAGGATGGGCTGAGGAAGTTGGGACTCTTCCGCCTTGAGAAGACTAAGGGGGGGACCTAATTATAGTCTCTAATTATCTGAAGCAGGGAATGCAGAGGGAATCAGCCAGCCCCTTTTCAGTGGTCTGTGGAGACAGGACAAGGGGCAATGGCTTCAAGTTGGAGCACAGGAAGTTCCACACCAACATGGGGAAGAACTTTTTCACAGTGAGGGTGACAGAGCACTGGAATAGGCTGCCCAGGGAGGTGGTGGAGTCTCCTTCTCTGGAGATATTCAAGACCCGTTTGGACGCCTATCTGAGTGATATGTCCTAGGGAGCCTGCTTTGGCAGGGGGGTTGGACCCGATGATCTCTCGAGGTCCCTTCCAACCCCTACAATTCTATGATTCTATGATTCTGTGATCCCAGTATTATGCCCAGTCATTGATTGGGAAACTGCTAGTTTCAGAGGTCAAACATGGACCAGGGAGTTTGCCCTGGCCTTATTTAGTTTATATAAATAAATCAATTCTAAGTTACCTGCTCTTGTTACAACAGACAAAGGATAGCTTAATTACTGACCTATTCCTCTGCTGCTTTGCTGGGTGATAGTTGATATGAATTGCACATCCTGTGGTTTCTATATCAGGTCATGTAAGGTCTGTGGTCAAATCACATTCACTGTTGCTACATTAAAAATTAAGTAGAAAGAAGTTGCATGGGCACTTCATATTGCAAAAGAAGCAATATAAATCTCTCCATTTAATCCATACCTAATTTATGAAACATAGATGTGGTCTGTCACATGATTCCAGCTGTGTCAGGTTTAGCAAATCAAATGGCTGGAAAGCATCCATGGGAACTAACTCCTCAGAGGGACTTCACAACCTTCATTTGAGTCTGGAGCTTCAAGAGATGACATCTTTACTCGCCAGATGTGTTTCAAGGCTAATGTCTTGTTCTGACTTTGTGACCCAGCTAGAAAGATGTAGGCATAGGGGACAGGAAAGAGGCCACATTGCTGCAGTCTGTTACTGTATAAGCTGCAAGCATAGCAGTCAGGAATTGTGAAGAGGAGGTAAATGGTATCTACTTGGTACATAGTGCATGAGATTTGACAGTTCTGAATTATGGAGCCTGACACTTAAAAGTTCATCTATCCAACTGCAAAACTCAGGAAAAGGAAGGGTTTTTTACCACACAGAATCAGTCTCTCAATGATGGAGAAAAGTACAAGCAGCAAAAGTTGCTTCTGACACCTGAACACTCCTCAGAGGTCTGCAGTCTAGGGTGTGACCTCCTGAGATTAAGGATCAGATCTCACAAGTTAAACAAAGGATTAAAAGTGCCACAAAAGGTCATGAGGGTATAGGTGAGGCAGAGTGTGAAGGACTTTTGCAGTTATACACTGCTTTGGGGAAAAAAATATCCCATATGTTTCTTTTAAAATACTGCTTTTTGCATTAGAGGGAAAGATATCTTTAGGAAGTAAAATAGATTAGCATAAACTATACACAAGGAGTGAAAATATAACACGGTCACTCCAAATATTACATGGCTGCTCCGAAGTGTAGAGAAGTAGAGTGATTAAATGTTATGTGCATTTAATAACAGTTTGGGTGCAGTGCCTAAATCCATCAAAATCCACTTTATATCTTTCCAATAATATGCATGCTGATTTAAATTTCCTAATGCCAGAATATGTCACTGCTCAATATTTAAGCCTTTTGACGATTTTCACTCTGAATATGTCCCATTTAGCACTTAATGATTTGTTTGTTTGTTTGAGGTTGTTTGGATTTTTTTTTGAGATGCATTTTCATCTACTTTAGGTGAACTGATAGCATGAATGTGGGTCTGATCTCTGTAAATGCTGCTCTTTAGACTACCAATTACACTGTGCCACATCCACTTAAAAAAAATGATGTCCTGAGTGTGATCACAGTGCTTACAATACTAAGACAATTGAAAGGAGGGAAATGACATGGTTTTGTTTCAAAAATATCAGTGGAGGATTACTGTTTAGTACTGATTACAGGAAGATCACAGAATCACAGAATTGTAGGGGTTGGAAGGGACCTCAAGAGATCATCAGGTCCAACCTCCCTGCCAAAGCAGGCTCCCTAGCTCATATTGCACAGATAGACGTCCAGACGGGTCTTGAGTATCTCCAGAGAAGGAGACTCCACCACCTCCCTGGGCAGCCTATTCCAGTGCTCTGTCACCCTTACAGAATCACAGATCTCCACACCATGTGAGCAGAGCTGAGTATACACATTTGAGAATGTAGCATTCTGCTGGTGGTATTGTAAACTCTTTTAAATTAAATACGTGGTTAGTTGGATCATGGACTGCTATTGTAGTGCAAGGATCTTGTTGTGGAGAGAATAAGTTTGGAAGCTGGGCATGTCTGCAGTAGCTTGGTCATCAGCTGAGCATCTCTTTGTTAAGGCATGTGTTCTGCAGGCAGCACCACTGCCTGGAAGATACTTGCAGAAAACAAGAATAATTTAGGAAGTGACAAGGGAATTCTATAAACATTTTTAGTCCAACTCAGCTGCTGACTTATGGGCATCTAGAGCTATATGAGATACTCTGGGGTGTCTGAGACGCTCGTCAACAGCAGGACCCGTGGGATATATATAATCTGGAGCATCAGATGGAGGATAGGCAGGAGATAATAGCATCACAAATGGCACAGGATGGTTAAATGTCAGCAACCAAACTGAACCCCTTGAGTTTTCTGGATCTGTATTTCCGTGGCAGACTTGATCCTGGCTGCCATAGTCCTTGTCACCTTCCTATGGAACATGCTCCAGGCTCATTCTCCCATTCATTTCCCTTTCTCGTTTCTTGTTCTAGTTGAAATCTTCTCTAAGCAGTGTCAGTACATTAACCTGACAAAAAGGTAGTTTTTTAATTTTTATTTTCCGAAACCACAAGACAGAAAGTCCTGTAAGGAAGAAAGTGGAAAAGTGCAGCTGGCAGGGAAAATGCAATGACCAGCAGAGAGGCTGCCATGGAAACACATCCTGAGGCTAACGAGTCAAATCCTACCAGTAGATATATAATGAAATTTTGATAAAAAATCTACTATTATAAACATCATTTTTGTTGGACAACAATGCAGCTAAGAATAAGCTACTTAATTTCTTTACAGTGGTGGTTGCTCTGTCAGTGTAAGTGTTAGTATATTAGTCTTTTTCATGTGGCATATACCACTGACATAAAGTTCATTAAAGTTTAACTTAAAAGACTGCTTAAAGAAAGTATTTGGGGACAGCCACATAATTTTAAGCACCTGTGTTTACAAAGTGTGAGTAATTTCAAGTGTGACAATTTAGAGTCATAATATGACACAGGAATTCTTGCTTCATTAACATCAGGTACCCACTTGAACAGCAACAAATCAGAGGAAAATATAGAAATTTTTAATGGCTTTTTTTTTAGTAAAAAAAACCCCCTTCTATTTTACCAGCAAAGTGTGACACCAGGGTAGATAGATACAGTCTACAAATCAGAACCAGCCAAATCAGGACCTATTTGAACAGTCATACCAGATCTTCAATTGAAGATTGTTTTTCTTCTTTTTTACATAACTGTATATTTTGTAAATACCATTATGTGAAAAGAATCTCACTCATTTAATTTAAAAATCACATTATGTTGATATATTCACTTTTTTCTTTCAGAGGGTACAGTTATGCAGGCTATAACTTCTATCCAAAAGGAAAGTGGTGCTTTAAAATATTTGGGACATGTTTTCACTCAGTCACTCAGTAACTCAATGTGTTAAAGCTATCTGCCTACTTCTGGCAATTGAGTTCATCAAACAACAGCTCTAAGATCTTAAGTTCTAATCATATATTCCTGGTTGATCCCCCCCCAAACAAGAAGTAGAACGCAAGTTTCCTTGGTACACAGCATTCACTTTATCCTCAACAGGGGCCTTCAGATCAAGAATGGGTCTGCTGATTCTCACAGAAGCTGAAAATTGTATTCCTATGACACAGCAGAAAAAAATCTGTATTCTTTCAGAAGTGTGAGACCCAAAGTAACTGCCATTGAGAAGAAACACAAAAGGGCATCTCAAAATTTTCATATTTCAGAAAGAACCATTTCTTCCAGAACTTTATACCCCATGATCCTGAACATGAGATAGTACCAGAAGGTTGTTTAGCCTTAATGTGCACTTGGAGTTATAAAAATCATGAACATGAATGACTGGGGAAATTATTCTGTGTGGAACAGAACAACTGCTGGATGCTGGGTGAAAAAGTTGGAATATTATGTGGCTCCCTCACCTGTGTGATATGTCCTAGGGAACCTGCTTTGGCAGGGGGGTTGCACCCGATGATCTCTCGAGGTCCCTTCTAACTCCTACAATTCTGTGATTCTGTGATTCTGTGAAAGGATGAGTCATGCAATGACATTGTATAGGAGGGTGTGCACATAGTGTTATCAGATAGAGATTTTCATCTTCTACCTCTGCCTCTACGTGATCACTTTCCATGAGCACTTCACTTAAAGAGCAGTTTACCTCATGGAAAATGAGGGTAGACTTCTTCACCTGAAGGTTATAGTATTTAGAACAAAAAGTAAATAATTGGTGTGCTGAACATCCTAGATATTTGTAGTCTGACATGAGAAGTATGAAGATAAATAAAAAGGTTTGAAAGCTTTAATACATAATCAGAGCTACAATGTAATTGCTGAAGCAGAGCTTTGAGGTATTTACATATGACTGCACTATTAATAGAAAACAACTGAGGATCAAAAACCACAAAAACAACACAGAAAAGAAAAGGAAAAGGGTAAGTGATGTGGCATTTACACCAAGATTGTCTATCATTAGTGGTGTGTGAATAAATTCTAGATAAAGTTCCAGAAAAGGTTAATTAAAGAGAGGATTGGCTTGACATTTCTTTAAAAAAAAACCCAACCCTAAACCAAGTACATAAGCAAACAATTTCACATAAATGACAGGTTTTTAATGAAACAATAAAATAATTAAAGCTTGAACTCAGATACAAAAAGTAACAAGAAATGGCAACCGAGATTAATAAAGACAAGCTTAAATATAAAATGAAATGAAATAAAGTAACATGAACTCGTAGAAAGAAATTTAGAAAGACCAATGAACAACATACAGTGCAATGTGTAAGAGACATCAAGGGTCACAAGAAATCATTGTTTGAGTACTAAGAGAAACATCATGAAAATCTTGACCTGATACTCAAATTAATGTTCTTAAGTTCCCCTGTAAAACATCAATGAGTAGCAGGTATTTGGAAACACTATTACTAGTCAAAAATGAACAAGATTTCTGAGATTTTTGCTTTGAAGAAGTATAAATTGAGTAATAATTATGAAGGCTTCATAAATTTCCAGTTAAAATAATTTCATATTTTTAGTAATAATCACCTTAAAAAATGAAAAACTAAACCAGTAACAATCAACACGATTAAATTATATCATTCCATCCAACCACTGGAATTTTCTTCTAAGGCAGTGTTACAGAGAATAAAAGAAAACAGTGAAAAAGAAACCTTAATTTTAAAAAAGTTTTGGTTCATGCTCTCAGAAGATTCTAACAAACAAGGAATGGAAACAGGAAACATGTTATCACTACCACATGTATTTGATAACCATTTGCATAAAATCATTATCAACTTCAAAGAGAAAAATATGTATTATTCTGCAGAAATTGACTTTGTATTTAATAATGCATTCATTAGTTTTATAAACAATGAAAAAGGTTTTTTTTCAGTTTGCTGGTGATATGAAACTGAGAAAGAAAAGAGATATTGTAAGTGACATGAAGAGAACTGAAAGTAGTCTTGAAAATTGGTAAAACAGTCTTGCAAAAGAGTAGGGACAAGTTTAAGATGTTACATTTGGAAAAAAACTGTCTACTGCACAATTGTAGGATGGAATTTGAATGTAACAGATCTATAGAAAGGGTATATGGGTCTTAGACAACAATATGGTTCAAATATGAGCCAAAAAGATTGTAGGGTGAAAAATGGAAAATTTTGGTTTGGGTAGCAGAAAGCCCAAAAGCATCTAAAAATGTGAATGAATTCTTTCTTTTCAGGTTTTTTAATGTGCAAGGAATGATAGAGCTTTGGGGTTTGGATTTACTAGTCTGCAGTAATTAAAGATTAATCCACGGAATTGTTCTGAGAATAAACAAGACCCTAGAAAGCAAAGCATTTGAAGAAAGACTGATCAACTTCTTCAGTTACTTGAACAGAAATTGACTGATTCCCCACTGACTGCAGTGGGAGCTGAGCCACTGCTCATAGGAAGACATGCCTGCATTACGAACACCTAAATACAGCATGTGAAGTTTTGATCTGAATTGCACCACAGCAAAATCTTCCCAGTATAGCACTGGGATCGATTGCCTAGAAACAGTGAGGTCTCAATCACTGGAGGTCCTTAAACAGAATTGGAAAAGGCTCTGTCAAGAATGAAGTAGGTGTGTAACTAATCATGCCTCAGGGCGAAGAGGTGAAATAAACGGTCTTTTCAATCCCTCTGGGAAACAGGTACTCAGAGCCTGAAGCCATTCATGCACTACGATACCTGGATCAAATGTTCCTGTACAACACAGACAGTCATTTGTGGTGTATGGAAGACACGGACTCCAGCAGGTGCAAGTATAGGATCAGCTTTATTACACACACTACTGCTTAAATGCTTTCCCCTAAAGGGAGGCATTCATTCCCCCAGTGATCACTCAGCTTGGGTCTCTAAATAGCACAAAGTTAAACACTTCTGTTTTCACAGGCCAGTGTTCAACAGACTCCTCCAAGTTCCCGTTCACTCCCAGATTCGTGCATATTTTGCTGTTCCTGATTCATGCTCACACCACACTCCCATGTTTTTTGTTTAACCCTTGCTTTTTGGCACGCCGCCTGGAGAAGTCTTATCAAATATGTTTCTATTCTCTACAGTCATTGAATTAAAATCAGACATAATCCTGGGATCTCTTGGGACCTCCTCTCTGAGCACTGGGAAATCAGTCACTCTGTAGTGGGCTAAATAATCTGAAGTTAGCTGGATTGAATAGCACCTTTAATCTTTTTTCCAGCAATATTAACCGTTCTGTGGTGGTACATATTGAAGGGAGTGACTGCTTCCCCCCTAATTTAGTGCTCTGCATTATTTCATAGTCTGATGTCTGATTGCTACAATGACCTAGTCTGGCTCTCCATAGCTATGCAAATGCTCGTCTATTTCTAGTCAAAAGTTAACTATCTGCTAAAAAGAGAGCTCTTGAATTTAGGACTCCCAACTACTGCTTCTATCCACAATGTTAATTGTAAAATGCATTTAAAACCACCCTGCATTCAAGTTTTTCTCCCTGCAGAATGGACCTACTATGCCACTAATTTCATGGATGTTGTGAAGCAAAGAAGTGTAAAGTATTATTCCTGGAAGAAACAAACGCATAAAAATCAATTTAGCATGAGTGTTATTTTTTTATCAGTTTATTTCTTTCAAGTGTCACTGAAACCAACTTTTTTTCTTATTTCTTTTTTTTTTTTCAAATATAGTAAGATGCAATTCTATCACTTGAGCCAAATGTCGTTTCCATGTTGGTGTACACTATAAGCAAGTCAAATGGTCCTACCAGTGAGTGGCTCAAGGAAAGTGGAAGCTACTTTTTCACTGACAATTTATTCACTTCAGTTCATATGTAGTGTATGTGCCTTGTACCATTCCATGATGAAGAATATCAAGATGAAGAGATGGAGTAGTACTCACCAGTACATTTGTTTGCTGCCAAAGTGAAAACATCTACAGACACCATGGTGTATGGAGACAGAATTTAGTGCATTGACATGATGAAAAGAAGGTGTCTGCAGTAAAAGTGCAAGTGGTTGAAAGGCTTATCTCTTCTTTTGCACACTGTTGGAATTTTATAACGCTTACTCATATAGAAAAACAGACAATCCATATACAGTCATTATGTGGCTTATACAAGTTTTCTTTAACCATTATTTTCATTGCATTGTACACTGCTTCTTAATACAACATAAGACTTTCTATCTCCCCTTTTTCCATAGGTTAATCTAGGTTTAGGCATTGGTGAGTTTTAGCCATTATGGGCTACAGACAAATTTTTCTTTGGAGAGATCGACCATTCCATTAATTTTATTTTCATACCAGAAGTTGTTTAGGAAATAGCATTCTCTAGACAGGAAAACATATAAACTGGTCTTGGGAGATGCAAAATCTTCCCCAAAGTCTTATTTCCTAAATTAACTTTTGCTAATGTGCCTGCATAAATCTCATATTTTAGCAAAATTTATGGTAACCTTTACAATGACATGATTAGCTGTGATTTCACAAGCATGTCCTCAAAATCCTTCTCATGTTGTTCTTTCAGAGATTTTGGCTTGGTTTCAGTAACAAGTATATATAATCATGATCAAGGTCCATCCTACTTTGGTCACCTTTACATTTTTATAATATCAGAATGATAGATACAAAAAGAATGAAATATAAAAGGATGAAAGAACCTTAGTTCTCTTATATTGCCACAAAGTGTCACCCTTTTCCCATGCATTGCCTACCTTGATTGCTTTTCTGTAGCTCAGGAAAAAATATGTCTCCTTTAAAGGAGACAGTCCTAAAATGCAGGGACAGAATCAGTCTCAAGTTGTGTAAACTGATATATGTCTATTTAGATCTCTGATGACTGCAGTGGAGGTTAAAATCAGATCACACTTCATGTTTTGATACATAGGTCGTTCATATTAAGTACAGTTGAAGATCACAACATGGTTAAAGCCCATTTTTAAATTTGTTTACAGGGAAGCTTATTTGTCCATATATAATCAATCATCTTGTTTGCATACATTAAAAAATGCTGTCATTGTGATGTGATTGCACATACTTTGTAGATCTTCATTTCCAGCTGTTCACAGTCATCTGGGGAAATGAATGAACTAATTTGTGGGTTCTTTGATAACAGCATGTTTATAATTAGCTGTCATTTCCCAAAACAGATTAAAATCAGGTGGAACTCGGTTTTGTCAAACATGGAATTGTGGAAGGGAAACTTTTCTTTATGGATGAGGACCAAACAGAGATCCTATACTACCAAGACTGTAGGAAATGCTCATTGCTTCTAGCTCTACAGGTATACAGTTCTGCCCAAGCAGTGTGCTGTCTACAGGATGATGAAGACAGGAAAAAAACCAATTTGTTATTTTTGGGTGGTGGAGATATGAACCTGTCTTAGCTATTGACTCAGCTGTGTATATGAATAGTCATTACAAATTGTGGTGTGTGATGACAGAAGGTGTAACAAACTCTGGGTCCTGACTACAAGATGTTTTCTCCTTTTAGGAGAGGAATGACAAAAGTGTTTCTTGAAGAACTCGAAAAGAAAACATTTGAAGTTACCATAACCCATACATAAAAAGAAAGGGATTGATATGGCAAAGATTAATGGAGTTAAGATAAATCACAAAATTTTGTGCAGTTGTGTGGAAATGGATTTAGTGATGTCTTATATCAAATATACATGTGAAATGGAAGCAAGACCTAAGACCTCTTGGGGGAAAAGATGGGAGGTAAAGATGGGAGTAGTTATTTTTAATAGGAGATGGGGTTCAAACAGGTCTTCATTGCTGCCAGTACAATGTGTACTGTACTAGTAAAGTGTTATTTATGATTAACCTTTGCCATTGCCAGAAGAAAAAAAGGCAGGTGAGAAGATCTCTAATTGCAACAGTGGACAAAGAGACATGAACAGAAAGGGTCCTAGGTATCCAACTGCATGCACTCTCAATCATATATAGAAAATGCTGAACATGTATAGGTAGTATCAACAGTGAACATGAGTGAACGAAGACCAGGAATAGAGAGAATTATTAGATTCCTGGAATGTCTCCAGAGATAGTTAGTGATACTCAGAAAAATAATCAGGCTCTTGGTAATGCAATTCAGCATGTGACAGTCAAGTTATAATGAAACATTACTGGACATGTGATGGGTGAACACATAGGTCACAGCTATGACCAAAATCTAGCTCTGACCTGACAAAGATGCTTTCATGATTTCAGTGACTTCCAATACATTGTAACTGTATTTAGCAATATTTTAATCAATACTCTTATTGATTGTGCAGGTTTTCATCAACCACAATGATGGCACTGAATTTCATATAGATCTGTATCTTTTGATCAATTGATGCTATTATCTAGGAAGATAAGAGCTGTTACTGAAGGTGGGTTTTTTATTGTTGTTGCTGTTGTGTGGTTTTTTTCCCTTAAAAACTCTCTCTAGAAATCTAATTTCTGTTTGAGAACTCTAGCCCTATGTTAAATTGAGTTGAAATACACTTTTCTGAAGTTACATTTGAAAACAGAGAAATAGAGGAATACACAAAGATCCAGAAGTCTGCTTTCTGTTGGAAATGGGCCAAAGAGAGGAAACACCAGAAAAATACATCATATTACTGAAAAAAAAATTTAAAAAATTGATGTTATTTCATAGTAAATTTTTTTGGATAGGAAAAGGAAACAGAATTTTATGCATATTAGCAAAACATAAAGCCTTAGTTGGTTTATAGAAATGTGTTACAATGTTTGATGATGTGAGGGAATTGTTAAAACACCACAGAATCACAAGGTTGGAAAAGACCTTGAAGATCATCAAGTCCAACTAATCCCATCCCAAGCCAAACCATATCCCTAAGTACTTCATCTACCCTTTTTTTGAACACATCCAGGGAAGGTGACTCAACCTCCTCCCTGGGCAGCTTGTTCCAGGCCCTCACAACTCTTTCAGTAAAAAATTTTTTTCTAATGTCTAATCTGACCCTGCCCTGGTGCAGCTTTGGGCCATTTCCCTTTGTCCTATCTCCTGTCACCTGGCTGAAGAGACTATCACCCACCTCTCCACAACCTCCCTTCAGGAGTTGCAGGCAGTGATAAGGTCTCCCCTCATCCGCCTCTTCTCCAGGCTAAACATCCCCAGCTCCCTGAGCCATTCCTCATAGGATTTGCCCTCCAGCCCCTTCCCCAGCCTGGTTGCCCTTCTCTGGACCCGCTTGAGGATCTCAATGTCCTTCTTATGGTGAAGAGCCCAGAACTGGACCCAGCACTCGAGATGCAGCCTCACCAATGCCCAGTACAGGGGTACAATGACCTCCCTAGACCTACTGGCCACACTGTTTTTGATACAAAATCAGTTTATCATCTATTTAGGACTGACTAAATAGAAGATGTGGAAGAATGTCACGCAGTAGAAAACATTCCCTCCAATGTGTTGAAAACTCTAAAACAAAAGTTCTTGAATAGTTATAGAAATATATAAGACGATAATGCTAAAAATAGGATACTAATTGGTTTCGGCTATAGATGACCAAATTAATACTAAGAGAGGGAGAACTTGTTTCAAATTTACACTTCTAATGAATACAGTATAAAAAAGGTTAATGTGAAGACAGTGTTTGGAATTATCTTTGCCAGAAATTTCATGGTAAAGGACAGCAATCTTTTCAGAATTAATTTTTAAAACCAGAAATTTCCTACTTCTGTTAAGTAAACCAGGTGTTGGGAATCTGAAACTTGTATTGAATGACTATGAACAAAACAAAACAAAAAAGTTCTCTTAGTAGAATTTAAAGGTTTCAAAGTTATAAGTAAACAGGATTGCACCTGTTGTGTAAAAGGTAATGTCTGCAGTAAAAAACTGTAGAAAAAGTACATTCGTTTTCACAAAGGTTTTCACAGTTCATCTTCCAGTACAGCCATAGAAAAATGATCTTCAAATGTGAAAATTGTTCTGACAAAAATACTAGTAAAAGGGAGAGATAGTGACAGAAAGAAATAACAGATTCTTAAATTTGTTTTGTTTTGTTTTGTTGGGGGGGGGGGATTGTTTTTATTTCTTACAATGTAGAAATACCTTGGTGCATAATTGTGGTGGCTTGACCCTGGCTGGAGGCCAGACACCCACCAAAGCTGCTCTATCACTCCTCTTTTCAGCTGGACAGGGGACAAAATATATATTGAGAGGCTTAGTAGTGGAGAAAAGGACAGGGACAGATCATTCCACAATGAGTGTCATGGGCAAAACAGACTCAACACAGAAAAGGAAAGAAAACTGTCTAATTTATTACACTGCACTGCACACCCAGTGAAACCAGAGTTGGATAATGAGAAGTGCAACCAGATCTTAAAACACCTCCCCCCATCCCTCCTTTCTTAGCAGACTTCAATTGTGATTTCTCTCCCTTCCTCCCCACCACTGTGGCATGGGAAGGGGCAAGGAATTGTAGGAAATGGGGGTTTTGGTCAGTTCCTCACAAGTTATTTTCCTTGGTAGCTGGGGGCAGGAGGTGGAGGGGTAATCCTTACACCCTTCCCCTGCTCCAGCATGGGGTCCCACCCACAGGAGACAGTGCTCCACGAACATCTCCAATGTGAGTCCTTTCCCACAGGGCTTCAGCTCTTCACCAACTGCCCCAGCGTGGGTCACTGCTACGGGGTGCAGTCATAGAATCATAGAATGTCTCTCAGTCTCTCAGGCCTAGACTGTTCCAGCCTGGTCCCCCATGAAGTCACAACTACCCTCCAGCAAACCTGATCTGGCATGGGCCTTTCTCTTTCTCTCTGTGTCTCTCTCCCTCTCCACAGGACACAGATCAGCTGCCAGAGGTTTGTTCCAGCACCGGTCACAATGTCTTCCATATGTCTCCACCTGCTCCAGCGTAGGGCCTCTCCATGGGCTGCAGGTGGGGTAACTGCTCCACATCCTCTTCCATGGGTTGCTCCACCATGGTCTTCTCCATGGGCTGCAGGGGAATCTTTCTCTCCAGAGCATGTTGCACTTCCTTCCTCCCCCCATCCACCCTCTGCCTTCTTCACTGACCTTGGTGTCTGCAGAGGTTCTTGTATCTTCTCACTCCCTTCTCTGGTGGAAAAAAGTGGCTGCTTGCAGTTTTTTCCACCTAAATGTGATTCTTAGTGTCTCTATGACCGTCACTAATGGGCTTGGCCTTGGTCAGCAGCAAGTCCATCCTTGAGTCCAGCTGGTGTTTACTCTGTCAAGCCTAGTGAAAGCTGCACCCTCCCTCCTCCACTGGAACCTTTCCACCTAAAACCACAGCAATAATACAACAAAAATAGTAAAATAATACAAACATGGATAATTTCATTCTTAAAATCTTAGAATAATACTCTTTTCCTTAAACAAATCCTTGATGATGGAGGAGCTGCATGAAAATCTGTATCCCACATCATTTTAGAATGATAGCTAGCAGATTATCCGGCCTCCTTCTGTTCACCCGGAGGATGAGATTGCCTTGTAAGAAGGGATTGATTTCACCAACTGTCAGGTTTTGTTGACTGCTGAGTTTTGGGATGCATCATAAAGAATTCCATGAGAGCTAGGTGGCACAGTATCTTCTAATGGCTTTCAGAAATGTTGTGATTTAACATGTAAGAAATCTGCTTAGGTCTTTCTTGCTAGTGTCTTCCTTTGGGAATATGAAATATTCCCATATATGAAGCTACAGTATGAAGTAGCTGGTGGTGTAGAACTTCAATCTGACTCCTATCAATTTGAAGCCAATGCCAGAAATAGGTGTCCAGAGTCAGGAGAAGGATCACAGGTCATCAGGAGAACATCTGAAGTGCAGCAAAAAGGAATTCCAGTGGCTCCAGCTGGTAAATCAGCTCTATCAGGCGCATAACCTATATGCTTCTATATGTATCTATACATATACCATGGGAGTAAAGAGGAATTAGAGTTGGATGAGTGCTTTCAGGACTATGATCTTACTGCCATCATGGAAACATAGTACGATGGCTCCTATGACTGGAGTTTTAGGATGGAAGGATAAAGGTTCTTAAGGAAAGACAGGACAGGGAAATGAGGATGGGGTGTCACCCTCTATGTTAATGACCAGCTGGAGGATGGATGAAAAGCCAACCAAGTGTTTATTATGGGTAAGGATTAAAGGATGGGCAGGGGACATTGCCCTGGGTGTCTGCTACAGCCCACTCAACCAGGGAGATAGAGTGCATGAGGTCCTCTATAGACGTATAGGAGCAGCCTAACATTCATAAGTCCTGGTCCTCATGGGGGATTTGAACCACCCTAACACCTGTTGGAGGGGCAATACAGCAGGGCACAAGGAATTCAGGTGTTTCCTGGAATGTGTCGATGATAACTTCCTTCTCCAAGGGATAGAGGAGCCAAGGACAAGAGGTGCTGGACCTTGTTCTCAACAACAAGGTGGGGTTAGTAGAGGTTGTGAGGCTCAAGGGAAGCCTTGGCTATAGTGGCCATGAAATGGCAGACTTCAAGATACTCAAGGCAGTGAGGAGAGCACACAGCAAGCTCCTTATCCTGGAATTTGGGAGGTCAGACTTTGGCCTCTCCAGGAACCTGTTTGCTAGAGTACCATGCAAAAAAGCCCTGGAAGCAAGAGGAGCCTAAGACAGCTGGTTAGTATTCAAAGATCACCTCCTCCAAACTCAGGACTGATGCATGTAACAAAGAGGAAGTTGGGCATAGTGCCCAGAGGCCTGCATGGATGACCAAGGAGCTTCGGGGCAAACTTAAACAGAGAAAGCAAGCCTACAGCAAGTGAAGCAAGTGCAGGTATGTTGTGAGGAACTGACTTCTGAATTTTCTCTGGGCTTTAAGCACACCAATGTTCAAGCTCTAAATAATGTGCAGAAGTATTCATTGGAAGTAAGCAAGAAAAATGAAATATTAAACAAAATAGTAGAGAGCTTTGTTGGTTATTACATTGTTATTCTTCCATCTTGATGCAAAATCAGGCTCTCTGATTTTGCTGAGTCCTTGGGCAAAGTCCTAGTATGTATTCGTTTTCAATCATTCACTTTAGAAACTCCCCTTGCCTTGCGCTGAGCTAGCTTGTCCTTGTCATTTCAGCTCATGTTCTGTCATTTGGCATAATGTCTTTGGAAGGAGTACAATGCTTTGATTGAAAAAGTCATTTCTATAGTGGGGATGAACTAAATGAACACGGGGGAGGATTCATTATGCTGAGAAGTGCAGACGGGAGACCTTGACTATATATTCTCCTCCCTTCCTATTTTAGGGAGGTTTAAAGGTAGGGAGAATTTTAGTATATAGAGTTGGAGTAAACCTACGTAGCTATTTTGCTGCCTACACTCAGTTGCAGAGTTGATTATGAACTCTATAAAAAGCAAATGCCTCTGGGTTGATGGAGTTGAATTTTTATTTGAATCTGAACTAAAGATTTTGAGTGCTTTTTCTAAAATTCAGATAGGTGTGGATACAGGGGAATTTCATTATTATTATTATTCATTTTTAAATTCCAGCTCAGTTCTGAAGGATAGAATTATTTCAGCAAACAACATTATAAATACCCATGAATCATATACAAAAAGACAACCAACTTTATTCTCTCTTTTCCTCTCAAATCATCTTCTAATGCAGAAAGAGGAGGTTATACCAGTAGACTAGTGGGAAGTTGTGGTGCTCAGGAAAAAGAATGATAGACTGTATAGATTCAAAGAAGAAACTTCTGGAAAATTGTTAGACACAGGAACATCATCCTTTCCAGTATGCTTTTTTAAATAATAATTGTTAAAATAATCATATACAAAGCTCTGGCAGGAAGGGTGCAGGATCCAACACCAAGTTACATGATTTGGCTTTTCTGAAGGCTACACTAAACCTAGCTAAATTCAGATGAATTTAGATCTATAGCAGAGTAAGTTTGAAATGGATCAGAACTTCATTTCACATAATATTCAGATGTTCCTGCAAATCATAAGAGTCTCTAAACTGACTTGGTCAGATCAGAAGAGTGAGCCTGCTTCCTTTAAATCTGTTGTACTTACCATATGTACCTTCATGCAAGTACAGCTTAGGTGTTTTGTTTTTTAGGTTTTATTCCACTTCTAGCCTTGATGATACATTTTAATATTTCACCTACAAGCAGCAGAGAGAAGTGGGAACAGAGGTTGTACTTAAAATGTACATTTTACAGATATGACTACAAAACCAGTATAATAATGTGGGATAAGCTGTGACAGAAAATGAGGGTCATTGCAAAACTTGCTGTTCTCCCTTCCTTTTACAAACCACATTCTTTTGCTCCTGCCTTCCCACTGTATATACACAACAACCTCTACAGATGGATCAAGGGGTCAAAAGGTCTTACCGCCTTTCAGCGAACTGTTAATTAACAGCATATTAGTGTTCTCAGTCAGACAAACAGAAGCAAACCTTGTGAGTTGCAAAATACTCTTCCCTGTTGACTGTCTTACATGGGAAGTCATTTATAAATGGCTAAGCAGAAGGTCAGATTTTCATGAAGTTTCAAAATAGGGCAAAACCTCAGAGCTCTGGATTCACAGCAAGACACCTTCATCTTACAGCTACTCTGTCCCAGCATCTTTTATGTGTAAACAGCAAGCATGAATTCTTAACTAAAACAAAACGCTACACTGCATGCATAATTCCTCCCTTGGGGAGTGGAAAAGAGAGGACAAATTACATGTGACAGATGTTAGCTACATCACTTAACACACTACTGAAAGGCATTCAGGATATATCTGAAAGGTATAGTGTAATGTTGAGAAGTACCTGAACAAGTTCTGAATTGGAAACTTGACATACAAACCCTGAGAGAGCACAATACTATTATGTTTATCCTACTACTGGCTCCCAGAGGAGGTTATTCAGAGCTGACATATGCTTTCATTCAGGTCACTGCACTGTGTCATGGAGCTAGGTTTTGGTTAGTATGAATGTAGACTATGCTTCATCCATAAAATCCTCATGCTCTCAGGCCCTGTTTGGTATAAAAAGCAGATTCAGTGAGAGATTAAGACATTTAAGGTGAGATGCCTGCTTGCGTACCAGATGTAAGTTCCCACTATACTCAAAGGAGCCTTAATCAGTCATTGGAGTATGGATAATGATTTACACGAATGTAGATGTTTATTTTATAGGTGCTTGAATTGTGCTCTAGGCTCTGGTAATTAAGTGTGCTGTTCAGTTACCTAAAAATAGTCAGGTGGTGCTATCTGAGCTGTTCCGATGTAACCTTCCTGCCCTACAGATGCTGCTACAGCGCCATATGGAACTCCTGGAAACATTTAGTTAAACATCCCAGTCCTAGATGGATGTTTAGGAAACTGAATCAAACCCTGACTGCATGTTGGCTGTAGAAGAAACTGATTCCTTGCTCATGTGTCAGCATTCTTATACATATAAGGACCTCAAGGTAGAAATGAATCTTCTCTCCCTACACCAAGTCAAGACATAGACACACCATTGTCCCATAGTTCCCATACACCTTAGGTTTCTACAAAATAAAATAGAAGACCAGAGAATGGGAAGGATACATCAGGTGTTTCATTTGCCTGACAGTTCCAACCAGTAGCACTGTGAATATAGCCTAGCAGATTACACAGGATAGATGAGAAAATAAAAGCAAATATGGTGAGGAAAGAGCCTGAGAGTACCACGATAAAGTTGCCACCATCAAGTGGTTAAAAGAAAGAAGTGAACTATAAACTGATCACAGAGTATTCTTTTATATCTATATTAGTATTTCTTGATAAACATTTCATGAGTCTTAATGCACACATTCAATATAGTGGTATGGTTTGTTTTGCCTGCTTTTTATAACAACATGTTTTACCCAACATGTGCTTATGTTATCTAACATCTGTTTCAGCTGTGCACAAACTGCAAAGTATTATTTTCCTGTGGTTAATACATACCTCATTAATTGAGGCAAATTCAGTAATACATAACTCATATGCTTTCCTGCAGTAAGTTAAAAAAAAAAGGTTTCACTTTGTTAATCATCATCATGGCTGGTTGGAGAAGTAATATTGAATAGCTTTCCTGAGTTGGTTTAGGACAGGGATCATCATAATGTCTATGAACTGCATAAAACCTTCTGGCACAATTCAGACCTCATGTGGCCTGCTTTGCTTTTGCCAGCTGACTGATACAGAAAAGGTTGATAGGATTAAGTTTCATGCATCACGCTGGTTTTGCCAGTTTGGCTGTGTTCTTTCTGTATTCCCTTGGATCATGTGCAACAGGGTTAATTCTTCACAGAACTGACCAGACAACGTTGTATGATTAGTACTGTTTATCCAGTTAAATCTTATGCTGGGGAGTAGCATTGGACATACTGCACACATCTAAGTGTATGGTCACGTGCCAGAGGAATTGGTGACGTTATGCTTCTTGCTTGTACTGGAGAAAACTGTATGATCCTTTGCCCAGGAAAGTTGAAAATATATCTTGGGTGTTGAGACTATAGTAGTCATTTCTGTCTATAGATTTTTCAAAAACTAAGTAACTATTGCTTGTCTTTAAGTCTCTGTACTTTGATGATGTTCTCTGAAAAACTAAAATAATAATATCACTGTACTATCTCTCAGGGCTGTCATCATCATCTTGAAGTCCAATTTAGAAGAAAAAAGGCTCCAAACTTCATCTGACTCTTTCTGAGCATTTCTTTGTTATAACCATCATACTTTTCTACTTAAAATGATGTGTTTTCTTCTCCTTGTTTCTCTTTCTAGATGGACAATGGGAGGAAATGGCTGTTTTTTGCTACTTCTCAAGTATATACAGTGTCTATCTACAGAATGCTGACTCCATTGTGGAGAGTATTTTCCCCCTTTGTAATACTAGCTGCCCTATGAAAGAGCAACAGGTCAGACACTGCCCTTTTAACATGATTAAATCCTGATATTGACTTCAGATGCCATACTTTGAGGGAAGAGAGCAACATGTTTGGAATATTACCCTATTGGAAGTGTGGGAGTAAATAATACCTCCAGTGGACTTTGCTGTGCATTCTCCTTTTGGGTGCTTACAGAAGGTTTCTACAAAAACAATGTGGCAAACTCTTAACTGATTTCTTCAGCTGAATTGAAGTGGAATGACAATAGCAGGGGTGTATCTGCCAACAGCTCATAAACCAGATTATGTTTGAAACCTGCTTCTGTCTGCTCTTTTCCTTCTTGCAAGCACAGGGAGGATAAATCTATTCTGCCAAGTCAAAGCAAGTCTTTAGTGATATCAGTAGCTAAAAAAAAGTGATCAGGAAAAAAATATGAGAAAATAAGAAGTCACTGATTGGAGAATAAAGGGCTAAAGAGCTTAGGTAGGTTTGAATCATTTCCACTAATAAAGTTCCTAACTACTTCTCCCTAATACAGGTGATTCACTGCCACTCGACTTTTCAGCACCATTAATGCCCAGTTTAAAATATCCACGAGATGGATTACTGTACTAAATACTTTACAGAACTGGGTTTACGGTCAGGATTTAGTAGAAAGCTTCTTTCTCCAATAAATCATGCTATGAATATTGATTGTGGTTCCTTCTAGTTATCTAAAAGTTTTATGAGGCTTTAAGACAAAAATGTACTGACTGTTTTGGTGGGAAAGATCCTTTCCCAGAATTTAATCTGAGGAACATCTCTAATATATGCCAATTCAGTGTTTATATAGTTAAGAATGACTTTATAACAAAGTGCTGCCAGTCCAGACCAATTTATTATATGCTACACAAGTGTTAAACTGCCTTAAATCAATAGTTAAGAAGACAGAAGAGTGCTTGGGTGTAATAAGTCATCATTTTAATGAAATATAGATTATTCCAAGACTATTAAACAAGTGGTTGGTGTCAGGAAAATTGTTCACTTTTTCAATGCTAAACAAAACCATCTATTTTAATGGAGTAAAATCAATAAGCAGCTGAGACCTGCCATGTAGCTTGAATGCCTAAGTAAATGTATAGTTAGAACTGCCCACTGATAAGTAGATGGGTTACTGCTTGCATGTCCTGGTTACTAAATCTGATTAAAGAAAGTGGTTTAGGGAGATAAGGAAAACAGAAGAAGCAGAAAAAAAAATGCTTTGAGTTGCACATTTATTTTGCTGGAGAGACACTTCCCAATCATTTTTTTCAGATCGTGTTTTCCCCACTGCATAGATATTGGGGGCTGAGGATAATTCAAGAGTGGGGTAACTATTGCAATTCACCAGCTGAATTGATGAAACTTTGGGAGACCCAAGAAAAAAGTAATTTAG
Source organism: Laterallus jamaicensis coturniculus (assembly GCA_022605575.1). NCBI lineage: Eukaryota > Metazoa > Chordata > Aves > Gruiformes > Rallidae > Laterallus > Laterallus jamaicensis. The sequence goes on along the minus strand of JAKCOX010000002.1, from coordinate 87,091,539 downwards.
AAAGTTACCTCAGGTTATAAACAATTGGTTTCCATCAATGAGCACAATTGTATGTAATATTTTCAGTATTACCATAAAGGAAAATTAAAAAAGTCTAAAACTACAGAAGGTTTGCAAACTCACTTCCTATCCATCAAAGAAAAAAATAGTCCATTCTACATCAGGATGAAACCAAAGCCTTTAGCCTCTAAAAACCCTATTCTTTGGACAAGAACTCTGATAGCCAAAGTGCTAAAGCAGGCTGGAAAACCCAGGGTGAAGTCTCTTGAAAGAATAGGTCTTATATTTGGGGATATTTGTGGTGAAATATTTAAGCACTTTGTAATTTTGTATCTTCTACCAGATTTCTCTCATTTTCTCTCTTTCTCTTTATAAAATAATTAAAAATTCACTTAGGTAAAGAGAATTATTTTATAATATGGAATTTAGGGCACTCAGCTAGAATTCAGAGGCTTTGATCTCAATCATATCAAGCAGAAATGGCTGAATACATTGGCACTTGGGCAGTTAGGTAATCAGAGGTCTCCTTTGCTTTGATCATTTCTATCGTGAAGCTGAGAAAATTCCCAGTGCTTTCCAGTGTTGGTTATTCTTCATAAAATTTCCACTTGGAAGAATCACATTTTTTGGTAAAAGCTCAACTCCAGATTTGTCATCTTAGTCTAGCTACGGTTCACTAGATCACATCCCATCATGTCTTTTCCAGAACAAGCTTCTACTGACACTGACTGCTAATAAAACATGTTTCATAAAAAAGTTTCAGAGTTGCTGCCACTTGGCAAATTGTAACTCTTGAAGGTACACAACTGAAAAATTAAAGAGAAGGTATTAGGCAAACATCTCTATCTTGGCCCATTGATTTATTTTCACATTGCAATAGGACATTAATAAATCAATTGTCTTAGGCTCCATTTACAGCTGCTTGTCTCTGAGCACAGTTCAAAAGCAGTCCCTGACTCAAAGAAAAAGCAGTCCCTGACTCAATGAAAAGCGAGATTTTTATAAAATAGGCTTGAAGGCCAACACTCTAAGTTTTGAGACAATTGTTAATGTCTGTAGCTGAAGGTATATGCCTTGCCACTCATTTGTTTAAATATAGTGCCATTTGATATGTCCTAAAATATTTCACCTGGGCACCCAGTGACTGATCATAGCTGTCAGGCCTGGGAGAAATATCATTTCTCCCAGGAAGAGTATAGTATTCTAACATTATTCTTACAAGCAAACCTGGAAAGGTCTCTCCATAATGTGATTCTATGATGTAGTCTAATTGCCATGTTTAAGAAATCACTTTAAAAGAATAGTCACAGGAAAGTCAGGAAGGTGTGACCTTCCATAATATTTTTCCTCTTTTAGAGTTACTGATGAAATTAATATAAAGCAGTATATAAACACATAGCTCCTTCCTCCCTCGTTTCCTCTCTTCCTCCCTCTTTTCCTCCCTCTTTTCCTCCCTCCCTCCCTCTTTTCCTCCCTCCCTCTTTTCCTCCCTCCCTCTTTTCCTCCCTCCCTCCCTCCCTCCCTCCCTTCCTCCCTTCCTCCCTTCCTCCCTTCCTCCCTTCCTCCCTTCCTCCCTTCCTCCCTTCCTCCCTTCCTCCCTTCCTCCCTTCCTCCCTTCCTCCCTTCCTCCCTTCCTTCCTTCCTTCCTTCCTTCCTTCCTTCCTTCCTTCCTTCCTTCCTTCCTTCCTTCCTTCCTTCCTTCCTTCCTTCCTTCCTTCCTTCCTTCCTTCCTTCCTTCCTTCCTTCCTTCCTTCCTTCCTTCCTTCCTTCCTTCCTTCCTTCCTTCCTTCCTTCCTTCCTTCCTTCCTTCCTTCCTTCCTTCCTTCCTTCCTTCCTTCCTTCCTTCCTTCCTTCCTTCCTTCCTTCCTTCCTTCCTTCCTTCCTTCTGTTTTACCACTCCATAATGTACACTGTATTTTTAAACCAAGCTCAGGAGGTAGGAAGATCCTGTAACATTTTCAAATTAGATCATTTGTCCCTGCATTACAGCATGTTTCTTTTATATAATTTCTTTCCGGGCTTAGTCCTGCTGCTTTATGAAAGATGAGTTAAAGATCCTTTGGAACAAATCCTAATGACCACCTAAGTAAATTCTGTCTAGAGAGATGTGTGCAGTTAGAGTTTTTCATGACATCTACCTCTGAGACATCTTTATCCTGCAACATGGAATTTTTTTTCCCCTTTTAGTCTGATATATTCTTTTCTCTTGTTAAAGGCATTTTACTTGAAACTGACTGCCTTCAGCAATAATAGCTTCTTGAAAAAAATAAAGATGACAAAAATACCTTTCTCAAATTTCTTATGCCAGCAGGTACAGACTGAATACAGGAGACAAAGCATCGGGTGTTTATGTAGAGAATCAAGATAAAACTTCTTGTTCTTCCATCATTTACCATTCTCAAGGACTGGGCAACACCTTTTCTTAGAGGACAAAACGGACAGTAAGGTAATAGCACAGCCCACAGTCAGCTTTGGGTCTGGGAGAGGTAACCAAAGAACCCCAGCACCCTTTTAGCTGCAAGAAGGTAATCTGCTGCAGGGTGTCCAAGCAGAAACCTCTTCTTTGAAAAGTACATCTTCTCCCTTTCTATTTTCTTGCAGAGGCTTTATGCTAGGAACAAAACCACATCAGATGGTTTGAATGAGACAGGACTGACTAAGATAGTAATTTTTTTTTTCCTTATGGCTGTGTTTGACTGGAGTAAATGGAAGTAAATTCTTGTCTCACACTTATCAATTGCTAGTTTCTTTACAGAGTTCTCAGAATAATATTTCTTTGTCCTGCAGAACAGTATTCATTTTATGTATTTGACAAAACATGTTTTACTTCAGTTATTTGAGGTGAAATATGAAGTTAACACTGTTCAGGACAGAACTTTAATGAGTATTTTTCTTCCTTTTTCATTGTCTCTGCATCATATAATTCAAATTCACTTTAAAAAAAAAACCCAAACAAAACACAAAACAGAAAACAGGTTTTTTTCCCTTCTTCTGTAGGGCTATTATTTTGAGATTTAAGCAAAAACTTTATGAACAGTACTGAGCAAGAGAAGTTTATGCAAAGGAATATTGTAGAATTTGGGAATCGCAGAATGTGAGGGTTTGGAAGGTACCTCAAAAGATTATCTAGTCCAACCCCCCTGCCAGAGCAGGATCACCTAGATTAGATAACACAGGAACATGTCCAGGTCGGTTTTGAATGTCTCCAGAGAAGGAGACTCAACAACCTCTCTGGGAAGTATGTTCCAGTGCTCTGCCACCCTCTCAGTGAAAAAGATTTCCTTCTGTTCACATGGAACCTCTTATGCTCCAGATTGTACCCATTGCCCCTTGTCCTATCACTGAGAAGAGCTGGGCTCCATCCTCCTGACACTCACCCTTTACATATTTATAGACATTGATGAGATCACTCCTTCATCTCCATTTCTCCAGGTTAAAAAGACCCAGCTCCCTCAGCCTGTCCTGACAAAGAAGATGTTCCACTCCCTTAACCATCTTAGGAACTGCTGCACTGAATCATCACTAGAAAAATGCCTAATGTTCCCATACAAAACAGGGCTTGTTTATATGTTTATACACATGTCAGGCTTTGTATGGTCCTGCTACTTATTTTCTTCATTGCCTCCTTACCCTATCTCTCTTAGGTTATATACTCAACTGGAAATATAAGAAATTTCCCTTTTCTTGTAATGGTGTTTGAGGGTTAATTAACTACTTCATTTCAATTAACAGATTGCTTAAACTCCCAGATTGATCTTGAATCAAATCTAAAGTAAGACTTCTCACAACGGTTGGGATAGGTTTGATCTTTTATTACTTTTAGTCATTGAGTGTTCCTACTGGTTTGTAAACTGAAGAACAATTGGGGAAAAGCTATTTATTCTCTAAATGCTGAATCCCTTTGAAATAGGCATAACTCCTTACATGATAAAATACTTCCTTCTGTGTCCAGGGATGGTGTATTGATTTCCAGGGTTTCCTCAAGGACAAAGTAATACAGTAAAGACACATGAAACTGGGTGGGGTTTTAGTTTTGTTTGGGGGTTTTTTGTTTGGTGGGGTTGTAGATTCTTTCAGTGAGGTTTTTCTTTCGTGTTCAGCAATTTATACCAGCTTTTAACCATAACTCAGAAGATGCATCTGATACAGACAGAGTGAATCTTCTTATAACATTTCAAGCTTTATCTGGCCATTTTGTTCTCTTTGCTTGATGGCCAGTGTCAATGTAAGCATTGTCATTTAACAACCACATGTAAATGTAAGGCAGTGCTGCTTCCTTGTATTAAAAAGGACAGAGATCTCCTTGAGAGAGTCCAGAGAAGGGCTACGAAGATGATTAAGGGCCTGGAACATCTATCCTATGAGGAAAGGCTGAGAGAGCTGGGGCTGTTCAGCCTGGAGAAAAGAAGACTGAGGGGGGACCTAATCAATGTTTATAAATATCTTAAGTATGGGGTGCAGGGGGAATTGGCCTGCCCCTTTTCTGTGGTCAGTGGAGACAGGACAAGGGGCAATGGCTGCAAATTGGAGCACAGGAAGTTCTGCACCAACATGCAAAGGAACTTTTTCACAGTGAGGGTGACAGAGCCCTGGGACAGGCTGCCCAGGGGGGTGGTGGAGTCTCCTTCTCTGCAGATATTCAAGACCCGTCTGGAAACCTATCTGTGCAGTATGAGCTGGGGAGCTGCTTTGGCAGGGGGGTTGGACCCGATGATCTCTCAAGGTCCCTTCCAATCCCTACCATGTGATTCTGTGATTCTGTGATTCCCATGTCAGGTGCCTGGGCTGCCTATGGAACCGGCATGAAAACCATAATTTATATTTACAGGACTGATTGACATAGATTAACACTGTCGTATAGGTGGGATCTCTCAATGAAAAAGTGTCATCAACTGTGCAAAGATATTCTGAGTTTCCATTCTTGAGTATTTCCTTTCCATGATACTTTTTTTTTCATTTTATGTAAAAGCCTACAAATAGAATTGAATAAATAATTAATTTTTAAATAGTGAAGTACAGGACTGCTTTTAAAGATTTCAAACAATACTTCTGTCTCCAACAGTCATGTTGTGAAAGCAGGACAGGACTATTACTGTTTCTCACTCATAAGGTAATGATAAAGACTGACTTGAATACAGTGCACCATGTAATGACTCTACCTTAACAGTTGCACTGTTGCTTTGGCCATTATAAATATGAAACTCTGATTTCTCCATGGCTAACTCCACTTCCCACATAAAAAAGAAAAATAAAACAAATGGGCAGAAGTAAATAAGAAAACAAACAGGTAGCTTTGCATACTGTTATACCACAATAAGAAAGAAAGATGTTTCCACTCTGCCTTCCCTGATAATGGTTCTTTTGAGAAGGCTTAGTTGAGACTAGAAAATACCTCATTAAGTAGATACCCTTCTGGGTTTTGTAACATTAGATGCTCTAAAGTGATATGTGACAAATAAAGCAGCTAGAAATGTGGGAAACTTGAATTCTGAAGCTTGTAAGTACAACACTAATTTATAAATAAAATACATAATTATCACTATCCTGATCACTTGTTACTTCAGTTTATATAGCAGTTCTGACCTTATAGGTTCTTCAGTATGTTGTATGTTCATCCTCAGAGGTACAAAGCAAGAGAATGTGTATGCAATGCCATAAAAATTTAATTTCCTGGTCCAAAGTACAGAAGCATGGCTATACATGCCCAGAAAAAAAGGTCCATCTATCTAAAATCCTTCACATGTCCAAGACAAACAAAAAGGGGATGCCTCATTAAAAATTCAAAAAAAGATAAAAAAAGATGTCACTGCAATCCTGCAAAACAGCCCTCTATCTTCCTGAAGTGCCTCAAGAATTCCTTGAATACAAGGTTTCATCTTTATAAGATTAAATACAGATGCCATCTCTTTCTTTTTGCCTGTCATTGTATTTTTCTATCTAGATGTCCTTCCCAGCTCTGTGAGGCTCTCAAGATCTCATGAAAGGTTGGAATCTGCCTAAAGAAGATCCCCACAGATTCTACCAGGTTTTGGAACGGGGGACAAAGTGCAACTTCAGGTTTTACACCATAGCTTTTGGTGCCAAAACAATGCTTCAACTCAGTCCTCTAAAATATCAGGAGAGGATTATGGTAGGGTTAACAGTTTAGAAATACATCACTATATGTGATGAATGAGCATGTTAGGAAGAGAGAGATTTTTTTTCAGATGAAGCTACATTTTAGCTTCCAGTATGAGGGAAGATAATTTAAATTCTATGATGCACAAAACAGTGCACTAGAAGAATACAGATGAAGAGAAAATTGGGTCAACTTCCCACCCTAATACCAAGTTAAGCAGCTAGACAAAGATGTATGTGAATAAATTGTTTTGCAACATTCATCCATTTGAAGGGCCTGCTTCATCATTTCATTGTGCCATCTTTGTCCTGGGACATCTGCTGAAACTGCAGATTCAAAGCTGTTGTTCCTGCTGCAAAAGCTTACAAGACACAACATTGGAGTAAAATAAAATTTAAAAAAAAAAAGAAAGAGAAATATGTAGGTTAAAAAGTGTACATAAAATATGAAAATATGTTAAGAACTGAAGAGGTGACTGAGTGCTAATTCCACAGTGTGATTGAGAAATAGATACAGGCTGCACCCTATAGGTAAATGATGTTGATTTAATTTGCCACACTTGTTCCCTTCCGACCCCCAGACCCTAGCTGGCAACACATACTCTTGCAATTTTTTTGAGAGAAATGTGCTCCAGATTGTGCTTATTTAAGGAGTAAATAGCCTGTATGTACATATGGCTGGAGAAGCTCTGTATGATAGAAAAAAAAAGAATAATATAAAAATATTCAACATTTTAAATAGCATTTTTTAATTAAATGCATGTAAACACAATATAATTTTTCAGATACTCTCAATATTGAGAAATATTTTGGAGAGGAGAGGAAAGAGAAATATTCAAACTCAAAAAGTCCTCTAAGAGATTCAAAATACCAAGGTGTTTTCTCTTACCCATATGCAAACAATAAGTCGACTCTTCTCTTGTCTCCTTGATCTTGGTGGCATGTGAATGTAAATCTGTATTACTATCATTTTTAGTAAAATAACCTTCATGCTATGAAGAATGACTAGGTCCACAGATATTTTATTTGCTTGCATGAATATCAGTAAAATAATTAATTGATTTTGAGTGAAATGAACTGGCTTTTCAGAAGCTTCAGAACTTGTTCCACCTCACCGACATTATCTTTGGCCTATAGATTCGGATCAAGTCAAAGAAGATAATGTACATTTGTCTTGTATATCTCATCCAAAAGGCTTAAAAAATATTTTCAATATTATCTTTTTGGCAGTATGTGATTTTCACTGGTAAGACATTAATTATTGATAGATGTAGAATATTATTATATTTACATTAAACTCTGAAGATTTTTTTTTTTAATTTGTCTAAGAGTACTGATCACTCTAGTAAGAAAGTAAATGATACCAAATGACATTATCTGAAAGCAAAACACCAGTAGAAAAATATCATGGAAATAAGCATTAGATGGTGTAATCATTCATTGTATGCCATATGCAAAATAGAGACAGTCTTTACAATGAAGATGTTTTTGTACAGAGCCTTGCACACAAAGACTTTTGTTTAAATTTACTATTTAATCAGTAATACATGCATATAATAGTGTTCTGTAGCTGTTTAACTTTTGACATCTCAATTTGTGAAATATTTAAAACTAAACCTAATTGAACTACTCATTAATATTATCTAAAATTTCATTCCCTGTCTCTTTAGCAAAATTTAAGTGAACCTGTCTTACTTTCTTTCAGTAAACAATTAGAATACAAGAATAATTTAGCCAGTTGGTTTTCATCCTAATTTGCACATCAAAGTATTTATTGTTCATGTTGTGGTTTTAGTTGTCAGTTACATGAAATTTTCTCTGCTCTTTGACTACATAACTGAAATTTATGAAAGGAAAAAATAATAAATAAGTGCATAATGTGTATTGGATGCACTTTTTGGTACAGTCCAATAATATGTGCTAAAATACATTAAGCTTTTGAAATCTGTGGACGTGTTTGTAATAAATCACTTGCCTTGATAATCACAAAAAGCTAATCACCAAATATCAGGCAATTACATTACAATACCTAAACTAAGAAATGCTTTCATTTCTTAGAATGTATGCTGGTGTGTATTTTGATGTTTTGAAATGTCTTATCAGTCTTGTAGCTTAAGAAAAAGACTATCCATGGGTAACATTTGTAAATAGTTTGAACTCTACTGTTGAAAGAGTCTATACAATTAATTATATCCCCTTTCAACAGCACATGTTAGCATTAACATTAAATTTTAGACAAAGCCTTTCTTCTGTGTCGGCAGAACATAGCTCTGTCATTAGTATGTCATAGGTGGATTTCTGGATAGGACTCATCTTGTTTGACTTTTTGACTTCTATCTATGGCCTAGCTGTCAAAACTTTTTTGTTTGTTTGTTGAGTTTTAGTAGTTAATGGAGAGAAATAGGCATTTCCAAATAGCTATTCATATAACCTGTGTTAGAAGCAAATGCCTGAGCAGATGGGAATCTCATCCTGGAAATGCCAGTTTTTCTGCTTACTCTAATAAAGGATCCGGCTAACTACCTCTGATACAGACGTCTACAGTCAGGTAGATGTCTAAATGTAGGATATATGAATCTTACTCCTTTTGTTCTGGAAAATAATTTCACATGATTTCCCTGACTGATATTTGTTCTCTTATGCGTAAAGTAATTGAAGTAGAGACTTTGATAACGGTAAAGGATTATTATCAGAATGAGGCAGGAGCAGACCTCCACAGTCCTTAGAAAGGGAGGGACTGGCAAATTTGCAAATTTGCTGACAATCTGCAGACTTAACCCTGAGTGTTAAGAGCATTTTCAAGGTGATTCCCTATGTATGAACAAGATAAGCAATGAGGATTTGCAAGAAGATTTGAATGCAAGAGAATAATAATTTCAACAACAACAAAACCCCACAAACAAACAAACGACCCAAAAAAATGCAAACCAAAATCAACCCTGAAAAACATGAAAAACAAGGCAGGTTAAGAAAGATTTTCCAAATAGATTAATCACTTTGAGTGCCCCATTTCACCTACAGTAGGAATATGGAGTTGGTGAGGAGCCAGCCATATGTATATGAGGCAAATCATTCCCTTCCTTTGCTCATGCAGACCTTCTGTCCAACTCAGAGGTAGCTTGAAGTGATCTATCTTCTCTGCCATTGTTGAAACAGTTAAGAAATGTTATCTGCAAAAGAATTAGCGGAGTGAAAGCGTATAGAAAGAGCTGGAAAGCTCTTTAATTTCCATGGAGAAGTTTTCTTAGGCAACCTTTGTAACTTATGTTTGACTTAAAATTATGAGATTCATCTCCAACTTTTGCCTGTTTGTGAAATGGCAATTTTCAGGTAATTCCATCTTACTGAATGTATTCTGTATCCTTTCAAAGTCAGCAAACTTTTATGCAAGAAAGAAGGGTTTGATTTTAAAATCTGCTAACTCAGCAAATCTTCACATCTTCTCTTCCAGTGAATCACAAACCATTGTCTGGATTTACAGTGTGCCAACCATGTTGCTCTTGCCAGTCATATCAGAGAAGAGAAGCACCTTTTAATTCCCAGAATCCTCCCTGTTGTCTCTACACTGTTCAGCAGACCAATTCTCAGAAAACAGCAACAAGAAGTACATCAAGACCTGAGTCTCTTAATGCTGATTAGTTATGGACATCAATATTTTAATTATCAATGTTTTTTCTGTCATGAGTAAGAGAACATAACTAAAAGTAGCTCAAAGAATGAAGATTTTAATTTAAATATTTCTACTTTTATCTGAAGAAAAAAAAGGAAAAAAAAATTAAATGTGAAGAAAAAGCAATAATCCAACAACAAGCTTTGCCAGAGTCACTTTAAAGCATCCTTTGCATGCTTCTCAGGAAAAATGTTAATGAAGACCTCTTCAGGAGATCAGAAATGTGCTAGAGCATAATATGTACCTTATTTCCAAATTTTGTCACGGTTTGTAATTTAGTGTGTCGCAGATAATTGAAAAAAATTTGTTTGTAGATGGTAATTAATTTTAAGAATAGTCTAATCTGTTGCTCCATAAATAACTCTAACAATTTTATAAATGGATAAATATGAATAATCCTAACAGGGTATTGTAAAAAAACCAGTATCAGTATCAGAAAAGAAAAAGAAATCAATGAATGATCTTACAAATAAAAAAATAATGAATATCAAGTATCTTAAATATAAAATTCAGTACCATTATTTCTCTTTGTAGACCAATGCTAGCTTGTATCTCTTCTCCAAGAGTGTAAGCTATTTGTTGATTACCAAGGAAGACTGTAACTGTTTGAAATTGCAATAACATTTCAACATACCGGTGTAATCATTGCAAGTTGGTGTTAACAAAATCCCTGGAGAGAGCTTTACAACCAAATGTAAACAATGTATATTGAAGTCCTCGTGACATTTTCATCTGAACTGAAACCTTTTAATTCTTGAACTGCTTTGCTGTAAAAAATACTTTAAGGTGTTGCAGAATACTGAGGAAGAGGGCAGAGAGCAAGATCCTTAGTTTTATATTCCTCTCATTGTCAGCCTTTCATTACCTCAAAACTGACATAGGCTACCTTGTTAATACTTCTGGTTCCTGGGGAGTGATAGGCGCTGACAAATGCTATAGCACTCCTCATCTTGATACTTGCACTGTCTTTGTCTTTGGGGTGAAATAATCTCAGGAAAGCTTTTAAACATGGATTTTCAGTTTGTCCTTTATTCTGTCAATTTTCTAAGATACTTCTTTGGCTTCATTGAGGTTTAACAAGAGAAAAATATGATTTCAAGTAAGTTCGAACACCCTTTATTATTCATATAAAAGTTTTCCTGTATTCGATATAGGCTTGTCAGGCTCCAGACATTGAGACACTACCAAGGCTTTTTACACTTCACTGACCATTATCTGCTGCTGTTGTTTCATGTGAGCAGCAGAGATCCAGCCAGGAGCAGTCTGGATAGTATCAAGAAGGATTACAGAGCCCTGGCAGTGGTAGTAAGGGACACTGGAGCACAGGTAGATTTCTCATCAATCTTCCCAGTCAAAGGGAAGGGTACAAATGGGCCAGCTGAAACTGGCAAGTCAACAAATGGTTACAGGACGGGTGTCATAGTCAGGCTACTTAGATCATGGGGTTCACTTTGAGAAACCTAGTCTACTGGAGGCTGATAAGGTTCATCTCTCAAAGAAGGGGAAGAGCATCATCATTTATAGACTTGCCAAACTGGTGAAGGGGCTTTAAACTAAAAATTGTCATGCGAGGGGTATTGCAGTCCATCCCACTCCTACCAGTACTGGCAATAGATAATGCCAGTGCTGGCAATAGATGTAATGCTTATACTCTCGTATCTCTGAAGGGATATCACAAAGAGTGGGAAAAAAAATATACCCTCAGCTATACCTATCATTCAATGAGCTAAATAGACAGCCAGGAAGAGGCAAATGAAATCTGTGAATGTTATGAAAAAGTATGTGCAGTATATGGTGACTATATGCGTACCAATCTGAACTGTGAATGTGACAGGAAATCTTTTTCACAGAGAAAACTGCAGAAGTTATTGTAAGACTCTGCAGAGGCCAAAAATATAATTAAATTCAAGAAGTGATTAACCACTTTCATGAAGGAAAAGTCTATGAAGTGGTATTAAGCACAAAATAATGAATAAGTGCTCTGGCTCCAGACCACTCTCTGCTAAAAAATGCCAGACATCTGGAGATGAGCATTTTTTTTTTTTTCCTTGCTCATTTCCTATATATGCAATCTGTAGCCATCTACTACATTCCACTGTTCAAAAGTTAAGATACTGATTTAAAAAGCATTTACTCTAGGTCATTGTATGGTGTCCCATGTCATGAATCAGTAGCACTGTACCCCAAAATAGTCATCGTATCATAGAATCATAGAATGTGTTAGGTTGTAAGGGACCTTCTAAGGTCATCTAGACATCTTCACTAGATCAGTTTGCTCAGAGCCTCATTAAGCCTGACCTTGAATATCTCCAGGGATGGCACCTCCACTACGTCTCTGGGCAACCTGTTTCAATGATCTACTACCCTCATATTGAAGAACTTTTTCCTAATATCCAACATAAATCTTTCTTTTTCATGTTTAAAACCATTACCCCTCGTCCTATTGCTACATGCCCTCGTGAACAGTACATCCCCAGATTTCTTATAGGCACCTTTCAGGTATTGGCCCCTTGGAGCCTACTCTTCTCCAAGCTGAACAAGCCCAACTCTCTCAGCCTGTCTTCATAGGAGAGGTGCTCCAGGCCTTTCATTATTTTTATGTCCCTGCTTTGGACATGCTTCAGCAGGTCCATGTCCTTCTTATGAGGGCTCCAAAGCTGGACACAGTATCCCAGATGAGGTCTCACCTGAGCAGTAGAGGGGCAGAATCACCTCTCTTGATGTACATTGGTGGCTCAGGTCCAGCTTCTCATCCACAAGTATTCCCAAGTCCCATTCCTCAGGACTGCTTTCAAACACACAATTTTCTAACCTGTATGGATAATGGGGGTTGTCCTGACCCAGTTGCAGGACCCTGTGCTTTCTTTTGTTGAACTTCATGAGGTTCACCTGGGCCCACTTCTCCAGCCTGTCCAGGTCCCTCTGGATGGCATCTTGTCCCCCTGGCACAGTAACCTCACCACCCAGCTTGGTGTCATCAGCAGACTTGCCAAGGGTGCACTCAATCTCACTGTCAATAACATTAATAAAGCAGCACCAGTCCCAGTATGGACCAGTCATCGCCAATGCTTATTTAATTTAAGGTGTTTGATCAAATCAAAATGTATAGGGAAAACCTATGGATTTTGTCTCTGAGCATTGCCTGCTTCTTGGATGCTGGCAAAAAGGAACAATGTTTACTCTGATTCAGTGGCTGCATTTTAAAAACTAGTTGTGCTGGGCATAAGAAATCTGCCTCTCATTGACTCTCCAGATGGTGTGGAAAACTCAGTTCTGAAGCTGTCATCTGCATTAGACATCACCAGCAAGCTATAATGTATTATGTTGAGGAAAAGATTAAATAAGTCTCTTTATCCTAAAAGTTTCTATACTTCGTCTGGCATTCTTCCATACATTCTGTACTCAAAGCCTTATCCACAGACACAAGTTAATAGCCCAGTGGTCAAGCTGCTGATCACTTGGAGCTTGCTGGGTCTATTTTCAAGCATTGCTAATATAATTTAGTCAACAGCTGATTAATCTTAAGTAAGCAATCATTAATTTGAATGCAGGATAGAAAAATCCCGTAGGATAGCCTTGAATGTGTTGATTAAGATATTCTTTGTGAAAGGTTTGATTTGAATACTCTCAAAAGTAGAAGGATGCTGTCAGAGAGCTGTTCTGGGCACTGAAACCTGATAAGAAAATTATTTCTATTTTGATACTTGTATGACAAAAACTAGAAACTTCCTGGCATGTATTTGATTAGCCTGAACATCACCTTCTGCATAATAAGAAATTCAGATAATGAATTCCTGTTATGTTATTCTGCTATTGTTACGGGAGAGATAAATATAGATCTCTCAACTTCAGTAATGATACAATCAAGTTCAACATCTTTGTCAGTGACATGGACAGTGGGATCTAGTGCACCCTCAGCAAGTTTGCCAACACTACCTAGCTGTGTGGTGGGGTCAACACGCTGGAGGGAAGGGAGGGACCATGACAGGCTGAAGAGTTGGGCCCATCTGAACTGCATGAAGTTCAACAAGACCAAGTGCAAAGTCCTGCATGTGAGTCAGCACAATCCCAAGCACAACAGCAGGCTGGGCAAAAATGTATTGACGGCAACCCTGAGAAGAAGAACTTGGGGGTTCTGATCAATGACAAGCTCTTCATGAGCCGGCAGTGTTCTCTAGCAGCTCAGTAGACTAACTGTGTCCTGGGCTGCATCAAGATCAGCATGACCAGCATGTTGAGGGTGATGATTTTGCCCCTCTGTTCTCATGAGATCCCCACCTGCAGTATTGTATCCAGCTCTGGGGTCCCAAGTAAGACAGAGCTGTTGGAGTAAGTCCAGAGCAGGGCCACGAAGATGATTAAGGGTGTGGAGCACCTTTCCTATGAAGATAGGCTGTGAGAGCTGGCCTTGTTCAGGCTGGAGAAGAGAAGGCTCTGGGGAAAGCTAATTGTGGCATATCAATACTTAAACGGTTCTTACAGAAAAGTGGGAGGGGGACTGTTCACCAGGGAGTATAGTTATAGGACAAGGGGTAATGGCTTCATTCTGAAAGAAGGTGGGTTTAGATTAGACGTTAGGAAGAATTTCTTTACTATGAGGGTGGTGGGCACTGGCACAGGTTGTCCCAGAGAGAGAGGTTGTGGAAGCCCCAATCCTGGAGGTGTTTAAGATCAGTTTAGATGGGGCTTCTGCCAACTTGGGGTAGTAAGAGTGTCCCTACCCATGACAGGGGGGTTGGAACTAGTTGATCTTTGACCAAAAGCATTCCATGATTCTATGATAATTAATATCTGAAGTAAAAAAATAATCTTACTGTTTCTGCTTTCTGTTCAGTACTGAAGATCCTTCCCTATAGCTTTCCCAGATTCAGTGAATCTATTTTATCTGAGACTTCCACTGCATTCATAACAGTATAACTGCAATGTTTTCAGTAGAGCTATTATTTATCTATTTACCTAGAATACAAGTGAGATCATAAAAATACACAGTATTTCCAGAAATTCCCATTAATATCTGGCAACTCTTCCTTTCACTTTAATTCAATCTTATTTTGTTATATATTTTAAACAGGATATATGTGTTTTTTCTTCATATGCTCTCTCACTTTAATTTAGGGCATGAAGGACAACAAAAAATATTATCTATAAAGACATCCTGATCTAATTGTTTTTGTCCAGCTTTATTATTGATATTGACTATTGTGAATAATAGGCATAATTATGATGCTAATTAAAATTTTAAATAAATAAGCATGCTATATAAAAAGTCAAATTATAATAATGTGATTTTACTGAAGCAGGGCAAATACACAGTGTACTAAATCTTTGCATGAATTATACGTGAGACTTTATGGAGTACTTACCCTAATTTGAACAACCCAAGAGAATAAAGAAAAATACTGTAACTAGATTTCTGTGGGGAGAAAAGAAAATTCATATTAGTGGTCATTCTTTTTTACACTGACTATGTAACCATGTAGGAAAAAAAGGTCTCATAACAAAAGCTGGGTTTTCCCCTTGCATGTTAGATAAACCATGGTTTATCTTTCATTTCTGTATTTTTATTCCCAGCTTTTTTTAATTTGCTTTGAGGAAAAACTATTCTCTTTAACGGGACTCTGAAAAGCTGCCATGGAAATAATAAAATGTTTTAAAGCATGAATCTTGAGGATAAACACAAGAGACAT
This sequence comes from Laterallus jamaicensis coturniculus, assembly GCA_022605575.1. NCBI lineage: Eukaryota > Metazoa > Chordata > Aves > Gruiformes > Rallidae > Laterallus > Laterallus jamaicensis. Next base: position 87,076,065 of record JAKCOX010000002.1, on the reverse strand, counting down.
GTGCATATCTAAAAACTGTAGATCAAGCAAAAAAAAAATTGTCCTCACAGTTGCTTCACTGATAGATGCTTTGGCTTCAAAATGCAAAGCATTTAAGGACCAGGTATCCCAGATGCAAACTTCGTCAGGTTAAGTTTGCACTTGTGATTTTTTTTTAGCTCAATTTTCACAGATAAATGAGATCAACTTTTTCACAGGTTTATTTTCTAAACCCTTGCTTTAGAGATGTCCAGGAAGATAACACACAACATGGCTGCCAGAGAACTCTCCCCTACCCCCTGCAATTAGAGGGAATGCTGGATGCGTTCTAACAAGAAATGCTACAATCCTTTAGTTCTGTGATGCCTTTTAGATTTCATCATTCTCTCATTTCCATTCTCTCCAATCTAGGTAGTCCTCTGATGCTCTAGGAGGAACACACACCCAGCACCTGCACCACAGACAGCTGCAATAGAATCCATAATTTGATTATTTATGGCCATGTAAAAGACAATGAAGCTCACGTTATAGATTCAAATGCATAAAGACTAACGTCACAGGAGGCAAGTCTGTGTATTCAAAGAAAGGAAGATATTGTGAAGAAATTGTATATCAAGCAAAACCCTGGCCAGTGAAGAGAACAGGACTAATTAATACAGAAGTGGGGAGTATAGGACTGGAAAATTAATCTGTCTTTTTTCTGGTGTGATCTTCACCTTTCTGAAACTGCTGGAAATTCGGTGGACCTTCATGTAACAGGGAATCCCTAGCAGTCCTTTATGAAGTCTTCTGAAGAGCTAGTGATTTCAAGCAGAATCTGAACATTGCCCATAGCTGTGCATATGTAAGTAGTTGTTTTATAACCTCATAGCACTAATATGCATATTTGAGTCTTGGCTAACATGTAATGAAGGTATATGGTGACCCTTGTGACTCCATATGGAACTAACTCTTGCCAATTTCCTCACTGCCTTGGTACACTAAGGGCTGTCTACCTGCCTTCCATCAGCGAGACAAGATATGGTTTATGATCATGATCACAGCAAAACTCCCATACAAGTAAGCAGATATGCCAACCCATGTTGAAACTCAACACAGTATGCTATGTAACCTGACAGAGAAGTCCATCTGGTGCTTATCACATAAAGAGTCCTCAAAATCTAAAGGGATGTAAACTTATATAACCTATCTCCTGCCCCTTCTGCTTTTTCTAAATTCCACTCATTTATATATGAGTGTCAGGCAGATTTATTGCAACCCTTAATGTGTATACCAGTACATGATAACATCTCAAATAGTACTAGAATTTAGTCAGTTAATTTGCACATGGTTTAGTGAAGTTTTATAAAAATAGGTAAACAGAGTCCATATTGCCTATACTTTATGTAATTTACTGACTGAATTCCACTGATCATCATGGAAACTGAGACCTAGCTCTGATAAAGACTGTTACTCACATGTCTTTGGTCTCAAACTGAATGAGGAAAGCCAGCTATGAGAAAAGCTAGGGAAGATTAGAATGTGGAGTCGAGGAATCTCAGTGAGAAGAGAGATTACAGAAGGGCACACTGGACCAGAAAGTGAATTGTGAGAAGAGAACATGTAAGATCTCTGTGTGATCTTGTTACTATAAACAATTTGACTGAGTTCTGAAAGACTTCTGGATTGACAAATTTGTCTCACACAGAGAACTGTAGAAATAACTGACAAAGGGATATTGAAATTTCAGAAATACAGCTACTAAGGTCCAAAAGTGACAAATAAATGCCGAAGTTTGTTCTCTCATTGAAAAAATACCTTATAAAAAGTTTTTACTTTAATTAAAAAACAAAAACTAGCAATTAAATCAAATTTCTTTCACTATCCTCACTTTGATGACCTGCGTCATAGGGGAAATCTAAACAAAATATGGTTTTTTTCTTGTTTCTGCAGCCTTGCTAAGGAAATGAAAATACAGACTAAAGAAGAAGAGGGGCTATTTTTGCATGATTTCCACTGTTCATGCTGTTTGGGAAGCTTACAACACTGCTGAGAGGAAAGGAGAACAAATAGAAATGATGTATTAGTGGGTGGCACTAGAAGGCAGCTCTTCTGGACACTAATGATAAATCTCTTAGGCAGGCTTGCTCACAGATATTGAAAGGAACCCTTAAAAGTGACAACACAGACATCCCTCACTCCAAATAGTTGTGCTGTAAAATCAAGCAGAGATCAGAGAGTATGAGCATACTCAAAACCCTGGAAGATATTGTCATGGTGGGTGGAAAAGGGAAAAAGTATGACTGCTATTTAGCACAAAATTGTATTAATCTTTAAATATCGGTATTACTGAGCTTTAAAAAAAAAGGACAGAATTGAGAAACTAGGGAAATAAAGCTAAAAGTATGTCAGTAAATACTTGGAGTAAACAGATGGATTAGTAGAACAGGGAAGAAAAATCTTGGAAAAAGTGGCAGATAAAAAAAAGTGTCATTCTTCAGAATTTGACATCTTGAAAGGAGACATCCCTATGATAGATGTAAAATTTTCAGACAAAAGAAAAATACAAGAATTTATTTGGATTTCTTCCAAAGTGATCTTCAACTTAATTACTCCTAGAAATTCTCAGCAACAGACAAATAATATCCTTTGAGATTTACTGAGTGTGAAAATGCAGTGCACAATGTCACAATAGCTAGTAACTAAAAGGAGAATGACAGAAGGAAAAGAAGGAAGCAGGGTGATAATGGTTTAAAATACACTTATTTTAAGCATAGATAAAGTAGGATGAAATGCCTTCATGTTTGTTATTACAGTTTTTTAGATTAGAGAAAAACAAAGTCTCAACATGCTTCTTAGGACTTCATCTTGAAAGGAAGAGCACTAAAAAATTAGCAACAGGTATATAAGTTGCAATAATAATAAAAATTAATGTGTGTATAGTAATTTTAGAATAGTATTTTCTTTTTTTTTCTTCCTTAGTTCATTACTTTTCTACATCATTTTACAAACTGCTGAAAAAATCCCAATTATTTAATCCTTTCAGACCAATATTGAACTCCATCATGATGTATGGCCTATCTTTTCAGATATTTTGGATGCCAAAAGTACCAAACCCCTTAGAATAATTTTTCTATAGAAGACTTTTGTTGACTATTTACATATTCAGTATGGGGCCAAGGTTCTCACATTTCTTTAAGTGACTACCAAGCCTTGTACAGGCCACAGACTATAAACTACTGCTGGTATTTCACAGGTCAGCAGGAGAGCACCTGAAGTGCAGCACAAAGGAATTTGAGCAACTCCAGCTAGTAAGTCAGGCTCATCAGGAGCCAGATTTAAATACCTTTATGCAATTGCACATAGCATGGGGGGGAAAAAGTGAATAGAGTTGGAGATGTGTGTATGAGTTTGCAGGAATATGATTAACGTCTTGTCATCCTGGAGATGTGGTGTGATGGGTCTTATGACTTGAGAGTTGGAATTGAAGGATAGGAACTCTTAAGGAAGGATGGTCAGGGCAGATGAGGAGGGAGTGTCACACTCTATGCCAATGACCAGCTGGAGTGCAGGGACCTCCATCTGGGGATGGATGAGAAGCCGACTGAGACCTTATTGCCAAGGTAACACAGGGACAGGAAATATTATAGTGGGGGTTTACTACAGCCACCCGACCAGGGAGACTCAGCAGAAGAGGACCTCTATATACAATAGGAGCAGCCTCATATTCACAAGCCCTGGTCCACTTGAGGGACTTCAACCATCCCAGTATCTGTTGGATGGACAACACAGCAGGGCATACTTAATCCAGGAGGTTCCTGGGATGTCATGGTGAATCTTGTTCTTACCAACAAGTAAGTGTTGGTGAGGAATGTGAAGCTTAAGGGTAGCCTGAGCTGCAGTGATCATGAAATGATAGAATTCAAGATCCTTAGGGCAGCGGGGAGGGTGCACAGCAAGCTCACTACCCTGGACTTCAGGAGAGCAGACTTTGGCCTCTTTAGGAACCTGATTGCTAGAGTACCATGTGACAAAGCCCTGGAAGGAAGTGGGGACTAAGGCTGCTGGCTAGTATTCAAGGATCACCTCCTCCAAACTCAGGAGTGATGCATCCCAACAAAGAGGAATTAGGTAAAATCTCTGGGATGCCTGCATGGATGAGGGAGTTCCTGGACAAACTGAAACACAGGTAGGAAGCCTACTGAGAGTGAAAGCAAGGGCAGGTAGCCTGGAGGAATGCAGAGAAATTACCTGAGCAGACCAGGATCCAGTTAGGAAATCTAAATCCCTGATAAAATTAAATCTACCTTGGTACATCGAGGACATCAAGAAAATTTTCTGTAAGTATGTCAGTGATAAAAGGAAGATGAAGGGAAATGTGGGCCTTCTCCAGAATGATAAGGTAGACCTGGTTACCCAAGATACAGTAAAGGCTGAGGTACTCAATAAGTATTTTGTCTTAGTTTTCACTGGCAAGTTCTTTAGCCACACTGCTCACATCTCAGAAGGCAGACAGGGATTAGGAGAGTAAAGAACCACCCATTGTAAGAGATGATCATGTTTGAGACCATCTAAGGCACCTGAAGGTGCACAGGTTCAAGGAAAAAAAGAAACATCCATGGACCTACAGCCTTGTCAATCTCACCAGTTGCCAATAGGGGTAGAATTCATCCTACCTATCTTTTATGTGGATTGTGCATATGCTTTTATGACTTAACAAGACTCTCTGTATTCCTTGGTCCACGAAGAGAAATAGTAAAATATCGAGGATGTTCTACCATATCTGTTGAACGTGTATACCTCTGAATGTGATAGATCAGCTTGTATAAGTGCTGAGTCATCTCCCATAAGGGAGCTAATCTTCTTGTTCAGATGTAGACATCTATATTGTAGATAACTTGTAGATAAATTATATTTATTCCACCTCTGAGGGATATAGTGGGTTGAGGAGTGGACCACGACACAGATCTCCATTACAACATGCAGAAATTCAGGTCTGAGCTTATGAACATTTTTGAATGAAAAATCGTCTTCCAACTGGGTAAAAAGTGTTGTTTTTGCTCAAGTATGGTCCACAGCAAAGACTTCCTATTCGTGCTCCAGAGGATCCTAAGTGGCACTTGATGAATCATACAATTTACAAAGTGATTTCATTCATTCCAGAGCTCTAAAAAATTCCATTGAGGAATAAAAGCTTACTGACAAAATAGTTGGAAAACTTAAAATTTTATACCTCTGATACAGAAAAATATTTTCCTATATTTCATGCTGAGATAAAGATATTTTTTACCTAATTACCACATAAGTTTAGACATATTTCATACAGTTTGAATATCTGATGAAATATGTCTTCATATCTGTTTGGTTCTGTAGCCCATAATCTTACTACCTCAAAATATAGTGTGGTGGGGCGACCCTGTCTGGAGGCCAGATGCCCACCAAAGCCGCTCCATCACTCCCCTCCTCACCTACACGGGGGATAAAATATATAATGAAAGGCTTATATGTTGAGATAAGGACAGGGAGAGATCCTTCAGCAGTTAACATCACAGGCAAAACAAACTCATTGCCGAATAAAATGCATCCTATTTATTACCCAATAAAAACAGAGTAGGATGATAAGAAATAAACCCAAACACCTTCTCCCATCCATCCCTTCTTCCCAGGTTCAACTTTATTCCAAATTCTACCTCCTCCCCCCTCAGTGGCACAGGGGGTTGGGGAATGGAGATTGTGATCAGTTCATCATGTATGACACACAGGGGTGCTATTATCATCGCTGATTGGCTCACTGTTGTCAGTGCTGGGTCCATCTTGGATCGAACTGGTATTGGCTCTGCCAGACCTGGGGAAAGGTTCTAGCAGCAAGGTTAACAGCAATAAGAAATGCTTAGTCCATTTCCCATTTTCCCTGCAACCATCGCCACATACAAATATTTACTGTAGCATGACTAATTTTGCACCATTCACATTAATAGGGATAGAATGGGATATATCAATGTCATATCAATGAATAACATACATTTTAATAAAGTGAGAAATTGAAAATCATAATAGAAATAAATAAATAAATTTGTATATTTCCATAGGGGATCACCCTTTGAAGGAACAACGACTTATCTTTGGACTCAAAAACAGAGTATGAAATATTCTCTCATCCTTTTTTTTAATAGACAATTTAATTTAATAATGAAGACTTAGTGAGCTTCCCTTCCTTTGTGCTGGATAATCTTTGCTCTTTAGTTCTTGTATAATTTCTGCTGAGTCTGATCTATATCTTTATATAGGCAAAATCTAAACTACGTAAGGTCACTTTCTGAATGTGTTGTAGGTGATATGTAAGAAAATCTTGGCATCTGCTTTGTATGCCTTTTTTGCATCCCCATGCAAAGTCAAATTTTCAACTTTAGATGCAAGTATCATTAAGTTCTTATAACAGATATATAATGGAAAGATTTTGCAATTTAGGCAACCCAAAACTTTATCCAAATGCTGCAAGTATAGCTAGCTTTTAAAAAATATATTAAATTATGATCTTATTCAACAGTCAGGACTGTATTTATCATTCATTAAAGTTGAGCAGACACTAATGGCTCAAGTGGAGATTTAGCTTCAAATTAGTAGAAAACAACTCTGAAATGAAGCCAAATAGTCAAAAATTTTTTGAACTAACTTAAATTTTATTCTTGTTCTGTCATTAAACAATCCTCCATCCCATATCTTCTGTTCTTCCCAAAGCCTAGAGATGGGAGAGCCAGTGAAGAAATTAAATGATAAATGAAAGTATTAATAAGATCAGTAAAACATTCATAAGAGCTACCTGTTGAAATGTGAGCAAAATACTGTCCCTATCAGCAGTAAAATCTTGCAAGGATGAATAGGGTTCTGATTAAGGCACCTCATTTTGACATCTCAAGTTAAAGAAAAAATAAGTTAGTTACTGTAGTTACAGCAAGGAATCTGTTAAGAATCATGCTTAATTTTAATAGTCAATAATTTTGCATGATTGTGTCCTGCTCTGTTGTTACACAAATTTTATAGTCTTTCAATAATCAAATACATTGAATTTAGGAAAAATGGGTAAGGAAACCACCCTTGCCAAACTACTATTTCCCTTTGCCTCAGGTTGACAAGAAGTGGAAGAACAGGGTGAATTCTGGTGCATCACCACTAAATATTGTTTGGTATGATGTAGCAGCATCGTGAGGGATGCTTGCCACCGTTATTTTAAAGATGATAGAGTGATAGTTCCTATCCTCATCAATTAGCCTAAAGCAAAGAAGAGCAAGTTTAAGATTATTTTAACAGAGACAGTGCTGAAGGAGTAAAAACAATGAGCCAAATAGTATGAGACCAAAGAAGGCTGTTGTACTAATTTGAACTATTTCAGTTCATTTTACCAGTATGATTTTTTTCCCATTTTATTTCATCATTTTATCTTTTCTTTCTTATTTTATTCCTATTGGTTAACCATTAATGTTCAAAATACATGAGATGATATAAAAACATACATGAGTAATCCTGCTTAAGAAAGCTTAAAGAATTATTTGTGCATTTAGGAATCCAGCAGATGCCTCAGTCTAAATGAGGATTTCCCACTGCCAGTAATACAGAAAGTTTAAAATAGTTTTAAATACCACTGTTTTCCTTTTACTGGCCTTTGTGGAAAGCTTATGTTAACCATTTTACCTGCCAGGTCAACATGTCACTTAAAAATCTTTTGTTCTGGGGAGTAACATCAGATTCCATTGGGTGATGGAACATTTCATCAGCTGCTTCATAAAACAGAACCCATAAAATAGGGGAAAATGTTCAAGTTCAGTCTTGGGTGCATTAATAGGAAAGGAAAATAGAGATGGGCTGTAATATTTTTAGTCTCAATTTATTCCTTAAACACATTTACAAAACTGTGCTGTTCCACTCCTTGTTTTCTATTTTTTTTTTCCTTTCTCCATTTTCATTTTCCTCATATACAATTATCTAACTTTATGTGTCCCAACCTCATTAAGCTTGGATTTGAGCTGAATGTCTTGAGGAATACAGCAGCTCAGAATTAATGATGGTATATTGCTTAAAAAAGAAAGCAGACATATTGTTAATGATGACATATTGCTGAAAATGAACAGCAGTTCACAAGACAGCTGGAAATTTGAAGTCTGTGGCAGAGCTTTTATGATATGAAAGGGGCAAGTTCAGTCCGGCACAGGTCTGTACTGTTCAGCTTCTTTTCTGCTATTACCATATCTGTTGTGAATCATTACTTTTCTGATGATGTATTTCAGCATCTAATAGGGCATTGTGATAACCTGCAAGAATTATAAAGAAATATATGTATCTCCATTTGCTTTCAATTCTAGGATAGGAGTTTGGAGGATGACAAAGAAGGAGAAACCTGTATTCAGTAGCTAAATACTTTTGTAATGCCCATGATACTTTAAGATTTCTAAATATTTTAAGAGTCAGGAAGGGTAAAGTTAGTGTTAAGTGGGGAAAAATGAAAATTAACAGAAGATGTAATACTACTGTATTTTTAAATGTATGTTTTGTTGCTTAAAGAAATAAAATTAAGCTTAAAAAAAAAGTTAATTTTTCACTATTTACTCTCTCAACATAGAAAATATATTGACACAGAGATCAGTTTTCTTCCATCCTGGTAAGATGGTGTCCCATAGGACAAATATCCTCAAACATTATGATGGTTTTAACTGGGATAGGGTAAATTTTCTTCATAGCAGCTAGTAAATGGCTGTGTTTTGGATTTGTGCTGAACAGTGTTGATGCTACAGGGATGTTTTTTGTTTACGCTTAGCAGTGCTTACACATAGTGAAGGACACACTAGCAAGTAGCACAAGACGTTGGAATGAGACACAGCCAGGACAGCTGTCCACAACTGACCAAAGGGATATTCCATACCATATGACATCATGCTTTATATACAGCTGGGGGTTGGTCAGGAGGCAGGGCAGATCAGGAACTAGGTTAACACTGGTTTCAGATTGTCCTGGTTTCAGCCAGGACAGAGTTAACTTCCCCAAGCAGCCAGCACAGGTGAGTGGAGCTGGCCAGGGATGTTTTCTACATCCTATGACATCAAGCCATCATAAAAGTTTCCTATTGTTCCCATGGCTTGTATCACTGGTCACCAAACGGAGGAGATCAACGCCTGCCCTTCACTCCCCCTCATATGGAAGCCATAGACGGTGATGAGGTCTCCCCTCAGTGTCTTTTGCTCAATTCCTTTTCCTAAAGGAATTCAGCTAAGCACTGAATCTTGATCACCTATGTAGTTTAAAAGCCAGAATGTTCTTGTCATGGTTTTGGCCCTTGACAATTAACAGTCTCATAAATCTCTTTTCAAAATACACTTAGTGACTTAGCACAAACGCGGAAGCTTTTCAGATAGTCGTTTACTTTGTCTGTGGACCTACTGTGAAGCTGACTTCAATATTGTATGCTATTAAAATTTAGTATTGTAGACACAGACTGTTCTATTCAAGGTGGCCTAAGTGCCAGAGGAGCATTCTTGTCCATGTTTCATAGAGGATAGAAAAGACGAAGTGGAAGACTGGATTATTCTGGTCAGAAGAGATCACCTACACCTTAAGCAAAAACAGGATTTGAAGAAGAAAGGGCCTCATGAAATATGTAAGGAAAATAAAGAGGAAGTTGAAAAGTCTAAAGAGAGCAGTAAGTGGCAAGAAGTGGGAGGGATTGTGAACACTAGAATTAGCAGCGCAGGACAAAACCACTCAAAGACCTGACAGGGAGCTTGAATTGTGTTTGAAAGATTGCTTGTACCTTTTGTATCATTGAACATTATTTTTGTTCCACAGCTACTATGTTGCTTGACTAACGGAAACATAATTAAATCAAAACAATGAAGGTGGGAAAGAAATGAATTGAAAGCCTGAGATTTTAAAATAACAGATTCCTTTTTCCAAGCCTAATTTTGCTATTTATGAGCAATTCTTTTCTGCTTTAGTAGCCTGTGGTTACTTAATGTATAGTGTTGTCCTATTAATGAAAAGGGTCAGCAGTCTCACTTAAAATCCACCCACTCTGTCAAGTGCACATACCTCAAATTCCCTTCCCAAGTCCCCATTTGCCTGTTAAAAAGTCATTAGTGCACAGGGAGAATGGTAGTCTAGCTGAGTGTGGAGAATAGAAGCAGTTATTACAATTACAAACATCTTAGGTTTCAAGGTTTTCACATGATACCAAACTTTTGTTGAGAAATTAAGAGGGAATTAGATAAAAGCAAGATCTGGCAGAACATCATGAGAAATTAACAAGATTTACCAGTTCACAGAACAGCACCCTTAGGGACGTAGAAGGAATCCCACTGTTAGGAACGTATAAATCTAGAGGGACATTTTTTTTCCTGTACATTAAACATTTTCAAAAATATAATTAAAAATATGTCTTCTTTCTACTTATCCCTTTACTTTGCATAAGATCTTCCAAGTAAAATTGATAAAGGCACTATCTCCTTCAAAATCCTTCTTCAAAACCTGGCTGCACTGATTACACTGGAATTTCCTCCAAGGCCATTGGTAAGCCCTGGACCATCTGTGACAGCTAACAAATTTTACATCACTAATGTGCATTATTGTATGGGTCACCCTATCTAGTACCCTTTTATTGTACACTAGAAATAGTGCAAGATGGTATTACAAACAGCAGTGGACAGGAACAGCAGCTTTGTCACTGTTGCCTGTCATGCTTTGAAGGGACTTCTCTGTGCTGAGTACCCAAATTACTCTTTTTTTTTTTTTACACTCCTCATTTTGATACAAAGTCAGTACTCTCACATGTGTCTGTATTTCAGTCAATATCTGGACTATAGAAAACAAAGCCTGTAAAAGTCTAGATAGACAGGACAAACTTTTTTTTTCTGTGAAAGAGTCTGGTGATTTCTTCTTTCACTGAAAACAACAGTAAAATTTCAATTGACTTCTATGGGCACAAATATGTTTCATTGTGTCATCTCTGCCTCTTCTCTCCCTTCATTCATATGCATGAGCGGTGCCTTAAGTCATCCATATTCATATTTTATTGAGTACTTTATATCACAGGCAGCATATCTGCATCTGCAATCCTATTGCATCGGTCCTACTGTGAGACATTTTCTTTCTTCAAAAATATAATAAAAATCACTGTCAGCTTATGCTCAATCACAAATTATGCAAGCATGTCATGGTGAGACTGGAAATAATCCTTGTGGAGTCACTGAAAAATTTGCTGCACTTTTGTACCATCCAAAGTTCACCTTCTCTCAGGTGTCACAGAATCTATTTACCCCATGTATTCCAACTCCCTTTTCAGCTGGACTTATCAATAGAGTTTCCCTTCTCTCACCTATCAGCATTGCTACTGCATTTATCTTCTAACAGGAGCAGTTTTATCTTGGTAGGAGCAGCAGCATAGTTGCAGTGGCAGGAGACATGACAATAAAACCAGGAAAAACCTATATCAAGGTTTTTGACACCAACTGGCCTGAAGGAACTCCCAAGGACTTACACTAGCAAGTCAAAATTATGTGTTCTACTTGGAGATGGGAGGCAGTTTGTTATGAATCCTCAGTAAGTTCATCTTGATTAGTCATGAATCATGCTCAACAACCAGAGTCCTTTTCTCCTGTGAACAGTTCAGCCTTGATCTTGGCTTGCATCTAGTCTGTTGGGTTTGCACCTGTTCTAGTGGTTTAGCTGAGGATATGACTGGTTCTCCTCCCACCTGCAGCAGGTCCTGAGAACTGAAAACTGCCAAAACAAAATAAGGTTTATAATTAGCAACCATAAAAAGCAATGATCCATACTAGTCACCTAAATAATAAATATCAGAGTTGGACAAATCACACACCGGAGTGCTACCATCTACCTATCTTCACTCTTCAGATTTCTTAAGGTAGTTACTTCTACTTTTATGGTGACTTTTAAAACCCATATAAAACTTGGAAATGCAATGTCTGTACAATGTCTTAGATAAGTCATTTATAGCAGGCACATCCACAGTCATCTTTCCATTAGTTGTTTTTCTTTCAATCACTTGAACAGCTGAGGATTTTTAAATAAAATGTAAAAAGTTCAAGACAATGGTTTTAGAATAGGTACCATAGTGGCATATGGTCTTGCACCAGATGTTCACAACCTTTATTGGAGGAGAAGCTGTATTACCAACTTCAGAGACATCTTTACAGGGCCTCTGGGAGAGGGGGAGCAGTGCTGTACATTTTAGAATATCACTGTTGCTGTTGTGTCCCTGGAGAAGAGCAGAAAGAAAATGGGAGGAAAGTACACTGAATAGAAGAGACAAAGTCACTTAAGACCTGTCACTATTAAATATGCTTGCCCATGTTTCTCAGCATGTCCAGGCATATTTTCTAGCCCTTGTAAGCTAGGCTGCCCATATGTTCCCAAACAATCATTTTAAAATACAAGTTTACTTACCAGACAGGATTCCCCAGTCTCTCTGAGGTCTCTCACTGTTTGCTTCATTTAAAATGACATTTAATTAAATGAACAAGGACAGACTTTGTTTCTCCATGGGAGTGGGGGTATATGCAATATCTTGATGAGTTGTTAAAAAGAAAGAAAAAAAAGAAACAGGAGTGGTCAGAAGATAATTGCTTTTTATGCCTTTTCAGACATGAGTTCCTCTTCCAGACAGCAATGTTGAAGTAATATTATTAAAAGACATTTGTCTTAACCATGGCTTTGCTACCAGCACCAAAATTTGCAGAAGCAAAGAAACTTCCATGCAATCCTTGCCAATTTTGTCTTAACAATATAGCTTCTTTTCAAAGGATTTTTATCTTCTGAGGCACAACTTGTAGGTCATCCAGTCTAATCCTCAACTTAAAATAGGGGCAGCTAGATGAGATTGCTCAGGACCACAGCCAGGTGGGTTTGAATATCTCCAGAGATGAGCACTCCACAGTGTCCTTTGAGAACATGTTCCAGTATTTTTCCACATGTGCAATAATATTTTTTTCCTTATTGTTGCAGTTTAACCTCAGCTGACAACTAAGCACGACACAGATACTTGTTCACTCCTCCCCAGCCCCCACCCCACAGTGTGATGGGGAAGACAAGAAAAAAACCAAACCTTTATGGGTATAATAATAATAATCGTAACAACAACAACATCATCATCATCATAATCAGTGTGATGCACAAATGGAACTGATCAACACTGGAAAAGGAAAAAAAATCAACCCAATGCCCAGTCTGTTTCTGAGCAGCAATTCCACCTCACAGTTAGCTTCCCTAGTTATATACAAAGAATGACATCATATAGTATGAAATATCGCTGTGGTGAATCTGGTTCAGCTTTCTTGGCTGTGTCCCCTCACAACTTCTTGTGCACCCCCTGTCCCAACAAAAACTAGCACCTTATGTTTAAACACAATTTCCTGTGTATTTTTCTTAGGCCATTACCTCTTGTCCTCTTCCTGGTTGTTATGGAGAAAAACACGGCTCCATTTTCTGAATTCTTTTTAGTTATTTATACATGTTATAAGGATCTTCCTGAGCTTTCTCTTCAACCTCAACCAGCACAGAAAAATACTATTTATGGAAAGGAAAATCTATTCAGGGTGATATATTTTATACTCAGATCTCATAAAACGCTTAATTTACAGCTAATTATCAAGTGACACTTAACAAAGGCTTCTCTTCATGATTGTAACATACAGCTGAAGAGAAACTACACCACTGTTTTTGATCATATGCAGCAAAGCACATACTAAGTAGATGTAAGTCTGTCTCTTACTTCTGGCAAGAAATTGGAAAAAAGAAAATTATTTTTATTTCAGTACATGAGATTGGAGGTGCATTTTCATTTAATCCTCATGTTAGTGTTTTTAGTCCAGAAACGACAGGATATTTTAAACACATAAAACTGTAAATAAAGCATTTAATTTTATTAATTATTTCTCTCTCTTCCCTCCCCCAGGGTGGCACAGGTTGGGGCAGGGTGGTGGGGTGGTGGAATGGGGGATTTGGTCAGATCCTCACAAGTTGTTTTCCTTCTAAACGGGGAGGGGAACATTCCTCACACTCTCCTCCTGCTCCAGTGTGGGGTCGCACCCATGGGAGACAGTCCTCCATGAGCTTCTCCAACATGAGTTCTTTCCTATGGGCCTTCAGCTCTTCACAAACTGCCTCAGTGTGGGTCACTGCTATGGGGTGCAATCACAGAATCGTAGAATGTCTCTCAGTCTCTCAAGCCCAGAGTGCTCCAGCCTGGTCCTCCACAGAGTGAAAAGCCCCGTCCCCCAGCAAAACTGCTCTGGCATGTCCCTCTACCTCTTTCTCTCTCTGTCTCTCTCCATAGGCTGCAGGTTCTGCCAGGAGCTTGCTCTAACATGGGTCACAGTGTCTTCCATATGTCTCCATGGGCTACAGGTAGGATCTCTGCTCCTTGTCATTTTCCATGGGCTGCAGGGGGACATTAACACCACCATGGTCTTCTCCAGAGGCTGCAAGTAAATCCCTCCTCTGGCACCTGCAGTGCCTCCTCCCCCACCTTAGATCTCCTCACTCCCTTCTCTGGTGGCAAAAAGAGGCTGCTTGTGGGTTTTTCTTTTCCTCCTAAATGTGATTCACAGAGGTGCTATGACCATCACTGATGGGCTTGGCCTTGGTCAGTGACAGGTCTGGCCTTGAACCCAGCTGGTGTTTATTCTGTCGGGCATAGAGAAAGCTTTTAGCTGCTTCTTGAAGAAGCCACCCCTGCAGCCTACATTCTCCACCAGAACTTTACCATGCAAAACCACAGCAGGCCTTCATCCTACCTGAACTGTATTCATGTCAAAATTGAGGACCTACCACTGAGATTGGGGTTAATTTCTATATTCAGTTCAGGTCTGGTTGAAGGTATGGTCCTTACATTGTATTATGCATTGTGATTACAAGTGATATCTACTTGAATTGTCCCATACAATAGTCTGGACTTTCTGTGAGTCTCATACAATGCCAGTTGAGCCAGAACAGCCCATTTCATAAGCTTTAGATAGGAAGCAGAACATGGGGAAATTTAAAATTTAGAATTCCAGCTGCAGTTCAAGATAGTTGAATTATTGTAAATCTGAACACTTAGATCATGAATATTTTGCTAGAACCTGCTGCATCTGGCTAGAAGACCAGTAGAGTAGGTCCAAAATAATATGCTTTGTTGATCTTATTACCCTTGAAAAAAACCTCACTGTTGTGCCTGGATGGAGCATGCACCTTCAGTCCTGAATTTGTACTATTCTGTGCCATAATTTAGAATTAGCTATTTATATCTGTACTAAAAAGCATGGTAATTACTTGCTTGCAACAATACACCCTCCAGTTATTCAGTTATTTAATAAATAGAAAGATTATGTTTACATTTAAATCTTCATTCTTAAAGAAAGGAAGAATTTCGGGGGTGTAATTTAAAGGGAAAATCTATGCAAGCTAAGAAATAGGGCAAAGCACATGTCCAGGATCAAATTATCATTGCATTCCCTTTTGACTGTGAAAGCAGAATGCGATGCTGAGGTTTCATCATTCAGTGGTGTAGAAGCAGACAGTGAGCAGCAGGCCTGTAGCATGATGCTGGAGGAGTGCCTTTTTCTACAAAGAAAATCTGAAAATAATTCAGTGTCAATTATGTTTATTGTTTTCAGGGAATTTTTAAGCTTTACACAAAAAAAACCAGATTTGGTTTATCTGGTTTTCAAATTCTTTTAAAAGTATCTCCTTTATCTCTTTGCTGTAGCAAATTGCTCTGTTTCATAATAAACAATGGAAAGGGCAAGGATGAAGTGCAGTTAACTTGGCCATTTGATTCAATATTCAATGATGTTCATCGTCAATCAAAACAATTTTGTTGTAAAGGCTTTTGCTGTGCTGGGTAGGCAATTCCCAGAGAAGATGGCAAAACAGATAAGCTCTTGAAGCTGAGGAACTGGAACTTTCAGGGTCAGATGAACGTAACCTCTTGGCTGTGCAACTCGGAAAAAGTATGATCCTCTTCAGGGGAAACTGAGAGTAATACCTGTCTGGCAAGGCATAGAAAACGTAAAGAATGGAGAAAATAAGTGGGTCCTGAAGCTGAGTGGATCAGTTCTGGAGTGGTGTGTGTCATTTAGCAGTAAACACTGAAATGTGCAGAAAAACAGGCAGAAAGCAGTGTTAAATACTGCTAGTGAGGACACTGAGCTGTAAATACAGCAAGCCTGTGTGAAGAAAACAAGTGTTTTACCTGATACTAACAAACACTAAACAATGATCAAATATATTTAACAGTTCAGATGTCATTACAGATGCAATGTACAAGGTAGAATATATTCTTTTGCACAAAGCACTACATAAGCATCTCTACTCCAGATTTAATCTTTCCCTTCCTGTTATTCATGAACTCTTAGTTGTTTTTCCTGTTGTTTTTAATTCAACTCAGTTTGCCATTTTTTATCTCTTTCCACTCATGTTTTTAACCTTAGCCCATGACTACATCACAGAAAGTTTAGTGTGGCATCAGTCTTATATTTTCTAAAGAATTTCTGTTTAAAAACTTTGAGAAAATTAGCACTGAGATTTAAATTTTTTTTTAATGTCTTTTATCTTCTGAGAAGTTACTGACCTAAGATGCTAACCAACCAGGATCAGACTATTCCTGAATGGCTTCCTTCATGTCCAATGATATTAATGACAGTTGACCTAAGCCCTCGGTTTGGATGAAGCCTTTGAATGGAAATGTGAGAGTTTATTTTTCACATCCAATTTTAATTGTAGTCTTCACAGGTGATCATGGGTCACAAAAACCCATAAGCTAGAAAAAAATGAATGTTTCTTGGAACTTCAGGAAGATCAGTTCAGGTAGCTACTTGCTGGCACTTAGTGCAATATGATATAGTGCATAATATATCTGAAGTGTCCCTCTGGGTTCTGAAAAATATGAGATAGGATCCATAGGAGACATATCTACTTCTGGAGCAGTGGTTGAAGGGTAGGTATACTAGGACACATCCAAAGGTACTATGTGCTTGTGTTCAAGCAAGTCTACCTTGTCTCTTTTGTAGGGATGAGCCTTTATTTTGGACATTTTGATGAAAAACTTTGCTAGAAATACTTTGCACTTTTTTACCAGCTCTGATTGTGCCTTCAACAAACTGATTTCTTCAGTACTATCTATCACTGTCTACTGCTTAATGACCTCATACAAAGTCTTGCTTTAATTAATACTTTTGGAATAGATCACAAATGG
This sequence comes from Laterallus jamaicensis coturniculus, assembly GCA_022605575.1. Lineage (NCBI taxonomy): Eukaryota > Metazoa > Chordata > Aves > Gruiformes > Rallidae > Laterallus > Laterallus jamaicensis. The sequence continues at coordinate 87,058,868 of JAKCOX010000002.1, read as the reverse complement.
AAACATCTAAATCCACTCAGAATGATAAATAAATAAAATGGATAATTGCCATCTGATTTCTCACTCTACCAGATTAATTCAAGGAGTTGAAAAGTAATGTCTTCACAATGAAGGAAGGCTGACCTTGGGAATATTTTTTTTTCCCTAGATTCAAGAGTCTGGGACTCAAGTTACAGGGTACTTTCTGTACAACCTTTCTTTTGTGAACGTGTTAATCACCCACTTTGCCCTTCAGCTTTAAAGCTAAAAAGATGACTAGCTTTACTTTCTTTAGTAAGAAGAATATGTTAAAGAATAAGAGGTCTCAGATACCACAGTAATGATGAGACATGAGTTCTCATGCAAAGTCTATTTTGTTTCCATTCTCCATTAGGATGAAAGTACACATTTTATTCTGGCTGTTAAAGAAAAGTAAACTTAAAAGTTGTCTGCTGTGTTGACTGCATTTGACTTGGAAAGTTGTTACTGGGGTTTTGGTATTGTGAACATTTCCCAGGCTTGTTTTGATCAAAATGAAGCTGGTGAGGGAATATACTCTGCTCAGAACTAATGCTCTCTGTGGTCGCAGCGTGTGAGACAGATTAAAAAGCAGGATAACTACAGGGAGTGGCAACAAGTTGCTGAAGCAAGATGGAAATGATGCCTTTTGGTAAGACCAGTGATTGCCATTTTTCATTTTGCCAATGGTATAATGCATTTTCTCCTATTCATGTAAAAGTGTTCAGAAACCTGACTCTAAAACCACTTTCTTTTCAAGTTTTCAGTTTTTCCTCATTTTTTTCCCCCTTGTTTCTTTTTTTTCCCCTCCTTTTGTTTTTTTTTAATGTAAAACAGCAACATAGCTATTAGTAGAACATATGCTGCACATATTAAAACCATATAATTCTATACCATACTTACTCCTCATTGAATAAACAATGCCTTTATCCATGACTTTTTTTTTTTGCCTACTAAGGAATAAAATGGAATTTATCACTTATACAGATACTAAAGGTGTTGTCCCATGTTCAGTAAAGAAGTGGAGAAAATAGAAAATGAAAATTCTACCTTTTTAAAGAAAAATAAAAGTAAAAACCTTATTTTGTTCTGACAGCATATATGCCCAGTGATCATACAGTTAATTCTGTTCAGTTGGTGGCAGACTTTATCAGGTCCACAAAAACCCACTCACTATTACATTTACATAAACCCAGAGATGAAAAATTGACTAGAACCCTGATAAAAGGGAATTTAAACCAGGATTCATAATCTTCTAAAGGACTTTGTGTGCATAAGGCGGCATGTACCTTTGCCTATTGTACAAATCTAGATATACACGCAGACTCATACTTTGCTTCATTATGAAATTCAACATTTCTGGATATTGTTCATTAAAGATTTCTGATGGATTTAATGAGTGGAAATAATTGACCTTCTACTTTTTTTTCTAGAATCACTTGCTGTCTAAAGACCTAATACTTTCTCATTGCTCCCCATTTTATGAAACAAGCCCATTTGCTAGCCTGCTTCTTAATTTTAAAATTACATAGACTGGTTAATTATACACAAGATAGTGAAAAAAGTCTCCAGGGAGATATTAGAAAATCAAAACTGATTGAATGACTACAACAGAGGTCAATGAAAGTTTCAGTTAATCAGAGAAGGTAATACATGTAAAAAGAAATCTTTAACCCTGATACACATTATATGATTCTCAAAAAGCAAAATATTTCTGTTTTTCTGCTGGAGAAAAGATAGCATTTCCAGTTGATCTGCTTACAAAAAAGCAGTCTTCCTTAATGGAAGCTCTGCTCAATTGAGGAAGGAGAAAGTTAAGGGTTTGGAATTATGCACAGAAAATGGTACTGACATGTTGTGATTCTATTATCAAAAGCAACCTACAATACATCCCCACATGCGCACACTACTAATGGGAATTATACCGTCTGAAAACAGTATCAGTTCAAGTCAGGAGGTTCACTGTGGGTTTTTTTTTATGTTGAACAAACTGTCTGCAGCTCTTAGGCCACTTCATCCCAACTAAGCCTGATATGAGGCCATTATACTCAGAAAATTTGGGCTGTACCTGGTACTGTTTGAAATGCCTTGCTGTACATTACCTGACCACAAACCAAGAGGTTGGATTTTTCATAGGTTCTATGTCAAACTAGTTGCATTTCAGCAGGTATTTTAGATATCATAGAACACCTCTGATAGTTTTAGAAGCTCATATGTGAGCACCTGAATCAAAACACCTGGCTACCTTCATGTGCAGTCAAAAGAACAGAGACTTCAGAATGACAGCTGGAATCTGAATGATGATCTGCAGGTGACTGTGATTCTTCAATGAATTTGACTTAAAAATAAAGGCAGGAGATTGGCTTAGCTAATGATGTGTACTCTGAAGATCCACAGCTGGACAGACCACTCTTGGCTTCCTTCATATTGAGGAGAGAGTTAATTCTTCTAGACATTGGTATTTGAGATGTAATTCTTGTCCTAAAACTTACTTTTGTTTAGAGGAATTATATATAAACTTCAAAGACTGTTGACAAGATCAACACTAACTACAATGGCATCCTTCATAACTGACTCAAATGAAGACAAGCTATATTATAGATGCTTAAGGAGTAATTTAATTTCCCCAATTTTTTTTTTGCTGTTATCTGTGGCATGCAAAAATATCTGAAGTATCCAGATGATAGACAAATAGAGGACCTATATGATTCTGGAGCATCAACTGATGGTAACTTGTGATGCCTTAGGTGTCTAAAACGACAGTAAATGCATGTGTGTGGATAATTTGAGAAAGATTCCTAGAACCCTCATCTGCAGTTGGCCAAAATATTTATGTCTGATCAAGCATAAATATCCCAGGGACTAAGCATTACAGCAGTTAATCAGCATGGAACCACACTCTTGCACCAGGACAGGAAAAGAGCAGCACTGCAACCCACTTAAAGTGCAAAGAAGATCGGCATGGATCATCTAAAAGGAAGCAAAATACTTCGACGTTCTGGGAGGTTATTTCCTTAAAGTAGATGGAAATGAAGGAATGATGGAAAACTATGCCACCATGTGGAATAAAGAAGTCCTGCAACAACAAATGCCAAAAGATTTGCATCTTGAATAGAAAGTAGTAAGTTTTGCAAGGTAAAAGAAAATGTGAAGATTTTAAAGAGATACCTCCAGAGATGAGGGTGCTTTGATTGGGTTGAATAGAGAAGTTTAGGATTAGTAAAATGGCTTAATTTTTGACACTGACTTCAGTGATGGGGAAAGAAAACAACAAAACAGGGAAGCACATTCACATTTTCATTTGTGATGCTGTCAGAGACAATAACATGCTCATATTTTGCATTCTGTATTGCAAACCCATTTTGGTTTTAACACCTTTATTTCAATGCAAAGAAAGCTGGTTACACAGTGGCACTGAATTACTTACATCCTCCCAGCTGCCAGCTGTCCTGCTAAGGGAGTACTGTGTCTTGCCAGTTGCTAGAAATGATTGCTGTAAATTAATTTTCTACGATTTTTCAAATCAGCACATATAGCAGTTACGAATTTACTATGAATGTTTCCCACTGTAATCTGTCATGCAATAAACAGATTTTCTTATTTCTGCTACCCATGTAACTTAGTATTAACTTTCTTCATAATGGAACACAAGGAGATGAGTATCACCTACCATTTGTTTCTTTGAAGTCAGAATACATTTTAGCAAACTTAAAAGATAAGAAAAATATTTCTATCTTTTTCTGAACCAAAGTAAAGCTGTTGACAGGACACTGGCAGTACAATCTCTTAGTTCAAGTATTTTTTTTGTTCTGTTAGGAAAATGAAATTACTTCTTCATTGCCTGCTTCAGCAAATGTCGCTGCCTCAAGGCTGCTGCCTCTAAATTCAGATCATAATTACCACTCCCTTCCAAGAAAATAAGAGCAGAAGTCATACTATGAACTGGTCCCACTACCATTAAAATCAGTGACACCAGCACCCAGCCCACTGTTTTAGATAAATTCTAGAAAATTTGGTGAGTTTGTTTTTTTTGGGAGTGTGTTTCTTTTGTTTTGTTTTTTTTTTTAATCAAGCATCTGCTCTGTTGCAAGTGCATCTGCAGCTATAAATTGCCCACAAATGGTCCTTTTAGAAATGACCGGGTTGTATTTTGGGAAGATTTATGGCCACAGTACATGGGACGCTGCATATTCTTTCCTTAATCCTGATTTTACACTGCTATATGCCAGCAGCCTTTATACTTCTGACTTACTTCATATTAGGTAGGAAGAGAATCAGTCCTTCATAACTGAACAGAACAGATGTGTGCTTTTAAATGACTCAAAATTATATTACTGCACTGTAGATTAAACATCCTCCTACTGCTTGTTAAATGTACTTGTTCAGTTGCTTGATTGACTATATATTCAAACAATCTTCTTTTTTAGAAATTGATATCCTTAGATGAGGTAGTCTCAGTATTCAGTAGTATGTTGATGTCAGGTCTCCTGCAGAACATCATGCTTTTAAATTTTAATCAACAAAATATTGTGTGGAATGTGAACAGAAAGAAACCAAAACACCAGTGTTGTTTCCCACAGGCAGACACTAGGTAATATAAACCAATAAAGCTCTATTGATAAATGAAGCAAATTTACATCCTTCTTCTGATCTTGCATTTCCACCTTGGGAAAGAAAAAAAGAAGGAAGAAACAAAAAAAGAATTAGGATTTATTTTTACATCTCTCTTGCTCTAAAACTCACATTTCACATAGAAAACAGATCACATTAACACTACCATTCATTGATAGAGGCAGGGAAATTATCTATGTCCCATTGTATGACTCCAGGATTCCTACATCTGAAAAATGACAGGATTATGACTTTTCTCATAGAAACTTTGAATCTCTCAAGTCAAGATACAGCCAACACATAATGTCTTGTTCAAAGATTTCAAGGTCACTCTATTCAACACAGCAACAGAATGTCGAGTTAATGGTGATGTAATCTCTTCCCAAACTCCCATCAGATTCCACTGGGGAGTCAAGAAGTCTCATAAAGTCTAATAGCATTTTTGCATCTGTTCTAGAGAGCTTCCCTGCCCCCTCCTTCCTTCCCTTTTCCCCCTCCTGTTAGAAGTGCAGCAGCTACATGACAGAAGGCTAGAAATATAAGCATTAAGCAGCTAACCTGTGGTTCTTTTTATTATTAAAAAAACCCAATCTTTTCTGCTTCTAGGGTTCGCATAGCAGTGTCAGAATTTCAGTTTGAATAGAATGAGAGCCAATTCAGTTGATTCCCTGGTGGCTATCTAGAATGTGATTCCTGTGGAGTTATTCACAGATTAGTTAGTGTCCTTTACAGAACCTCTAAATCCTATATAGGTTGGTGCCACTTATTCCTGGATTAAATCTATGCTTTCCGCTGCTAATACTGACATAGCTCAATATAGCTCTTATTCATTTTGGGACTTTGGTAGCCACTAAGGAAATTATCAAGGGGTTAGAAACAAAACAGCTCTCGGAAAAGCTATGATTCATCCTTCACAAGCTTGCACAATTCCTCTGCATTTGTTTTGACAGAACATAGAGTTCTTACACGCAGCAAAGCTCTGTGGGTATCCTGGATATTTTTGCACTGTATGAAGCAAAGGTAAAGGGAGACATAAAGTCATACGTACCAGCTTTGTTTAAAGAGACCTCAGCTATTAACTTAAAATATGACATATGTTCAGGCTCTAATCTTCTGCTCCCTGACGACAGCATCACAACGAGATACAATAAGGACAAAGAATGGTGTGGGGTTTCAAAATGAAAAGGTAAGAGATGTGTGCTTTATCATAAAAGACCAGCTAAGTCCATGAATGGCTCTTCAGTGTACTATGTGAACACAGAGCACTACTTGCGAGTTTTCAGATAAGGAACTGGTTTCCTTCCAAAAAGGTTATTAATGCTTTCTGGATTTACACTTTGACCTGTCCTGTCATGTGCACACAGCCCCTCTCCCCCTGCCAAATGTCTCTCAGATAGTTACAGCACCAGTTCACAAGGCTGGATTTTGAGATCTTTAGATATCTTGGTTTAGGTTTTCTTAGGAGGAGACACACTTTCAAGGAACAAATAGAATCTCTACTGCTCTCTATTCCAGAAAGTCGTGAGTACTTTTATCATTGAACTGTAACTAACAGAGGAAAACAATAAAAATCTGAGCATCTGTTCTATCCTGTCAACTAAATATCCACACTAATGTTTTGTTCTTTAGACTAGTATCATGAGTTCATGTACCAGAGAAAACATGAGTTCATGTACCTGCTCAGTTCATGAAATTTAAACAGAATCAAGTTTAAAGAAGTTTTGATTTGTTAATGACATCTAGTTAATCCACAAACAGTGAACTAGGCATTAAGGCTCAGTAACAGCAATGTAACAGATTAATCACAGTATTAGAAACTTGTAAGATGGTAATAAAACTATTGAAATGGCACAGTCAGGCAAACTCTTATGATGAGAGTTATGGAAAAATTAAGCCACCTGGCCTTTGGTATGCATGTGCTGGTGTCTACCTGAAAGCAAGGAGGGTGTCACTATAGCCAGTGGGGTTCTGATTGTGGTGGTGTGACTCACCCACTCCACTTGATCCACTCCATACTGGGCTCAATCTCTTCCCCCTTTTTGGGTCACATACCAACAAACCAAAGCATCAAGGCACCACCTTGATCCTACTTTCTTGGTAACAGGAACAGACTGGTACATCTGTCACTTCCAACCCTAACCATTCCGTGATTCTATGATTCTATAACATTCTTCTTCCTTTGGAAAGTGATAGTGATAATCCATCACCTCTTGTCAACCTGGTGCACTTGTGCCTGCACTGTAGCCCAAAAGGGAAGGGGATACCAGAAAATTCGGAGTTTAAGCCATTAGTGGAAGATACCAGAAAATGGTACATATGACATCCACCTACAAGAAGGGCCAAAAGGAGGACCTGGGGAACTACAGGCCTCTCAGCCTGACCTCAGTGCTGGGGAAGGTGATGGAACAAATCATCTTGAGTACCAACATGCAACACATGCAGGACACTCAGGCAATCAGGCCCAGTCAGCATGGGTTTATGAAAGGCAGATCGTTCTTGACCAACCTGATGCCCTTCTATGACAAGGTGACCTGCTCAGTGGATGAGGGGAGAGCCGTGGATGTTGTCTACCTGGACTTCAGTAAAGCCTTTGACACTGTTCCCCACAGCATCCTCCTGGAGAAACTAGCTGCCCATGGATTAGATGGCTATACTCTTCACTGGGTTAAAAACTGGCTGGACGGCCAGGCCCAGAGAGTTGTGGTGAATAGCATTAAATTCAGTTGACAGTAGGTCACAAGTGGTGTTCCCCAGAGCTCAGTGCTGGGGGCAGTCCTCTTTAACATCTTTATTAATGATCTGGATGAGGGGATTGAGTGCACCCTGAGTTAGTTTGCAGACAACACCAAATTGTGTGGGAGTGTTGATCTCCTGGCAGGCAGAAAGGCTCTGCAGAGGGACCTGGACAGGCTGGATCGATGGGCAGAGAGGCCAGCTTCATGGGGTTTAACAAGGCCAAGTACCAGGCCCTACACTTTGGTCACAATAACCCCAGGCAATGTTACAGGTTTGAGGCAGTTTGGCTGGAGAGCTCCCTGGAGGAAAACGACCTGGGGGTGTTGACAGCTAGCAGTGTGCCCAGGTGGCCCAAAAGGCAAACAGCTTCCTGGCCTGTATCAGGAATAGTGTAACCAGCAGGAATAGGGAAGAGACTGTTGCATTATACTCAACTCTGGTGAGGCAGCGCCTCAAGTACTGTTTCCAGTTTTGGGCCACTCACTACAAGAAGGGTGTTGAGATGCTGGAGTGTGTCCAGAGAAGGGTAATGAAGCTGGTGAAGGGTGTGGAGCACCAGGGGAGATTTGGGTTAGATATCCGAAAGAATTTTTTTCATGAAAGGGTAGTCAAGTATTGGAACAGGCTGCCCAGGAAAGTAGTGGAGTCACCATCCCTGGAGGTATTTAAGAGGCATTTAGATATTGTGCTTGGGTACATGGTCTAGAAGTGGACTAGGCTGGGTTAGACTATGGTTGGACTCTGTGATCTTAAAGATCTCTTCCAACGTAAGTGATTCTATGATTCTGTAAACGGGGCTAAGGTTAAAGTACCAGATAAAAGTCAATTCTCTTGCACCATATAGATAACAATTCTAAGCAAGACCTTTTAGAGCTCTCTTGGATCACAATGGGCTGTGACCCACCTGAACTGAGAGAACTCTCAAGAGGCAAACTCCATGACAATCATCTGCCAAGGCGAAGACAACATTCTTGAGTGTCAACTATCACCACAGAGGTGCATAGCTCTTTTTGAGTCTCGACCATCACCTGTTGAGTGATGTTGATACATTGTGAGTTTTTACTCTAAATTCAGAGAAGGCAATCCTGCCTACATGCTAGCTCCCTTCATTCACCTTTCTACATATATTCATTTAGCATGAATCTTGTAATCTCTGTATCTGTGTTTAAATCGCTGTTTTGATCATCATGAGCCAACAACAGTGCTCAGAGCCCAGAAGGCAAATTGTATCTTGGGCTGCATCAAAAGGAGAGTGGTCAGCAGGTTGAGGGAGATAATTCTGCCCCTCTAGTCTCGTAAGACCTTGAGTACTGTGTCCAATTCTGGAGTCCACAATATAAGGACATGGAACTGTTGGAACAGGTCCAGAGGAGGGCCATGCAGATGACTATAGGGCTGGAGCACCTCTCCTGCGAAGAGAGTTTGGGTTATTCAGCCTGGAGAAGAGAAGGCTCAGGGGAGACTGTATAGTGGCCTCCCAGTACCTGATGGAGGACTACCTAGAAGCAGGGAAGGGGCTTTTTAGAAGGGAATATAGTGATAGGATGAGGGAGAATGGTTTTAAATTGGAAGGGGGTAGATTTAGATTGGACATTAGAAAGAAATTCTTCACTACGATGGTGTTGAGACACTGGAACAGATTGCCCAAGGAGGTGGTGGATGCCCCCTCCCTGGAAGTGTTCAAGGCCACGTTAGATGAGCAGTCTGTTCTAATGAGGGGTGTTCCTGCCCATGGCAGGGGTTTGGAACTTGATGATCTTTAAGGTCGCTTCCAATACTAAGCATTCCATGATTCCATATGTTATACTGAGTTGCTTGTAAATCTTTAAAATTAGTCAATCATTAAAAAGTGCTAAAATTTAAACTTTGATTTACCCTATACTATTGATAAATCCTGAATTGACTAAATCTTAACTGTGTCAAACACCTTTCATCCATTACACTTATCAGTGAAACGTTGTGGAGAATATGCTGATTTGAAGGCAGGCACCCAGGAAATCCATTTAGTTATTTAAACAGAGGCATCTAATCCCATGTCAGACACATTACAGTGCCCCTCCTAACCTTCATCTTCTGCTCCAGAAATACATGGGTCTCTGGTAAATTGTTCCTCTGTTTTATCTGTGAGTCCTATTCAGATATATGATTTTAAGATCTGGGGTAACCTATGGAATTCAAATTGTGCTATGTGTTTGAGCACCGAAATCACAACTCTCTTGCCTAATCAGCTAAGCAGTCTGAACGTTCCAGAGGGTAATAAGAATAGGTATTTAAAGCATAATGTGGTGGGTTGACCCTGGCTGGAGGCCAGATACCTACCAAAGCTGCTCTATCACTCTCCCTCCTCAGATATAATGAAAGGTTCGTGGCTTGAGATAAGGACAGGGAGAGATTGCTCAGTAGTTAACCTTACAGACAAAACAGACTCAACATGGAATACAATGCATCTAATTTATACCAAATCAAAATGGAGTATGACAATGAGAAATAAAACCAAATCTTAAAACACCTCTTCCTACCCCTCCCTTCTTCCCTGGTTCAACTTTATTCCTGAATTCTCTTAATGAATTGCACTAGTGTGGGTCTCTTCCATGGGGTGCAGACCTTTTGGACCAGACTGCTACAGCTTGGTGCCCCATGGGGTTTTAATTCCTCCCCCCTCAGCAAACTTGCTCCATCATGGGATCCTTTCTCCACAGGTTGCAGGTCCTTCCAGGAGCTTGCTCCTATGCAGACTTCCCACTGGGTCACAGCAGCCTTCGTGTGTCTCTACCAGCTCCAGTGTGGAGTCTTGCATGGGCTGTAGGTGGAATCTCTGCTCCAGTGCCTGTAACACTTCCTGCCCCTCCTTCTGCACTGACCTTGGTGTCTGTAAAGTTTCTCACATCTTCCCAGTCCATTCTCAGGTATTTTTTTTTCCATCTTAAATATGTTACCACAGGGGTGCTACCGCCATCACTGATTGTTTTGGCCTTAGTCCGTAATGGGTCTGTTCTTGAGCTGGCTAGCATTGGCTCTGTCAGACCTAAGGGGAAGCTTCTAGCAGCTTCTCCCAAAAGTCACCCTTGCAGACCCCCTGCTACCAAAACCTTGCCACACAACCCCAAAACACATGTTTTATCCAATCAAATAAAAAAGTTTTCATTTAGGCCATTTGACATGCTATTGGATATCCATCACTAGTGTTTAGCTGCTGCTCCAAGAGGACATGGACCTACCATAGGGCCACATCTGACAGCCTGATGTATATGTCTTCAGGCATCACTAATGGCACCAAACTGATGTGTGGCCAACTGAGCTGAGCAGTTATCGACTGTAGTGGGAGCTTGGACTTCTAAAGCAGATGCAGATTGCATATGAAGATATGCTGCTTTGGAAGAAAATTACACTCTTTCAGAAAAACATAATCTCTGCTCTCAGCCTATCCTATCCTTCCTGACTCCTCTTCAACCATCTTTGTTATATTGCAAATTTCCATTTGCTCAGCACCCCTGTAACTCCTGCTAGAGAAGGGTAACAGTAGCAGATATGACTGTTTAAATCCTGCAGTTTGGCTTTACAGAGGCCTCTTAATGCACTGAAACTTCAATGCTGTTAGGTGACAAACACCAAAATTAAACACAGGCAAAGAGAGATTTCAGGATAATACGCCTAACTTTTCGTTAATTTTTGTAGGGATGCAAATACTATTCTACTTTCTTCAGAATGAATCTGAAAAAAGGTAAAGTACTTCTTTAATGAATCTGCTGTAAGAGTCTGAACAAAATAATGCCTTATTTTCTTTTGCATTCTTTTGTTTTGTTCTAAGAAATGGATCATTTCAGCTGAATCATAAATCAGATTGTAGCTAATGGTTACATTCAGGAATGTCTCATGCTTTTGAAAATAGCATCTTATCAGAAAGTATCTGCAGGTATGACATGTACACCCCTCATTAAATTTCTTATAAAATTTCATTTTATCTAATATTTATAATGTAAATTCATATAATTCAATATGTATGGGTATTAATGTAAAAAACTGGACCAGAGGCACAGCTGTTTTGATGTTGTTTTATTATTTTTCTTGCAGGTTTTTTGGCTACTTTTGTTATATTATTTCAGGAATATTTATTTCTTGAGAATAACATTTCACAGTTGTAAATAAGCAATACATAACCTGGTCCTCATTAATTTTACCATCCAGATCCAGTCGGTCTCTCCAAAGAAAGCTTGAAAAACAAGATGTGGGATAGAACACCAAAACCAACATAGAAGACAGCCTAGGTTTTTTGTTATTTTGTTTATAGTACTGGTACTGTAACAACTGCAAATTCTGTTCAGGGTTTAGACCAGGTATGCAGAAGACTGAGATGTTAGATTTATTTTTTATATTTCCATTGCCCTCAAAAGAATCATAGAATCATAGAATTTCAGGGGTTGGAAGGGACCTCGAGAGCTCATCGGGTCCAACCCCCCTGCCAAAGCAGGCTCCCTAGGACATATCACTCAGATAAGAAGCTGAATGTCTGGACTTCAGAAAGTTTTGAGCTGCATCCCTTTAAATATGGAACAAAATTTATTTCACCCTGTAGTTTCTTGATTCCAAAACCACCATTCATTTCAGTATCATGACTGATTTCGGCCACCTTGCAACCAGGAATTGTTTTGACCTGATGTGCATGAGCTTGTTCTGATTGTGAGTTTTCATACAACTCATGCAATCTTGCTAGATGTTTTGAGGAATATGTGGAAATTTAAGAGAATTATACATTTGGAGGTTGAAAAAACAGTTAGTGGTAACATTTGTATTGTGTCATTTTCAAACTGGTATTTAAATAGGCTTAAGATAGGGTAGCCTTGTTCTCTGCTGTTTGCCTCAGTGCGAGTTCACAAATGACACTAATCATTATGATGATTACCCTTTTACCCTAAAATGATTTTACCCTAAAGTGACAAAATGATTCTCCTTTCTATTTTTTAGCAACAGTAATGAGAGAAAATGGAGTTTCTTGCTACTTTGAGAAAGATCTTTCTCAGTGCCTGAAGAGCTCAAGCCACCTGCACTCCAGTTCTGAATGAAAAGTTGGGCAGTATTTTGAAAAGGTATTTGACCAAGTAATGAAAGAAAAAGCAACATAGTGAGGATAACTCATAGAAAGGACTTAAAAAGGATCTCAAAGGATTCGGGGAATGTAATAGAAATAAAAGATAGAAAAACTACGAGCACTCAAGCAAGAAAGTTTAATATGCTGAAGTTGGCAAAACTATTCATTTGAAACTGTCAGAAGAATTCATCCTGTACAACAAGAAAATATTTCAAGAGGCCAGAGAATAAAATAGAGGCAACAAAAGCATAAAATATCATCTGAGAAACAGAAAATCCCAGGTGACAGCACTCACAGATAAAGATGACAGGTATGTCACTGACAGACAGAAATCAAGAAAGAGATGGAAGAATTCAATCAAGTCTAGTTTACAAGAAAGTACATTTACTTCTGAACTTTGATGGTAATAAATAAAACAGGGAGAGGGTGACAACCTTTAAAGAACTGTAGGAAGATGTTAAATATACATTTTTAGATGTGGAAATTACAAAAAGGGAATGGGGATAGCAAAAAATTCTAAATAGATCATTTAAAAAAATGTACAGAAGTCATGATTATTGTGAGAGTATTGTGCCCTTAGAAAGATGTTAAGTTTACATTTTTTCTTGGGTTGGGATTTTTATGTTAAGAAAAATTCTACACAAAGCCAAGACAAAGACGTTCCCCTCAGAAGGATGTAAGTACAGGTCCCATTTCTTCAAAATGCGAATGGTTTGCAGTTTTTATACATTTTTATATTGGTGTCACCATCCCTCCATGAGGATCAGTAAAGCTGTTTTCCACATTTTGTGTTTAACAAATTTGCTAAGGCAGCATCTGGTACAGTTTATCTAACACTTGTCCTTAGGAAAAAGACCTTATTATGAGATGATTTGTCCTTTCTAGCAGGATGTGATCCTAGGATCTGGGCATGATTAACCTCATTAGGTATTAAAAAGTGAACATCCAAATCTAAACCCAAACAGTGTGAAGAAAAGAGCTTATTTGAAAACAGCTCTCATTGGAAGGTTTCCCTATCTCTGCAGTTCTGGGATATCTTAATTCAGAAAATATTTCAAAAGCATCTCTCAAATTATGTCCCATATTTCAAGCCGTAGGAGCTGTTCACATTTATTTCAACTCAAGCTCAGTGAAAGGATTGAGATTTTTACAGCACTCTACTTCCTGAGTGCAGGTTAGTGAACACACACAAAGTTAAAAGAGAGCAGGCCAGACCCTGAAATTTTTAATCAGGTGAAACTCCCATGCCTCGGTGAGAACTTTGCTAAGGTTAGGGCTGCTAGACTTGGCTCAGCTCCAGTGCTGTATCTGTGAACTTTGCTTAGCTTCAGGCCAATTAGAGTTCAGAGGCACAAAGGTACTGCAGAGACTTCACTGCCGATAACCTGAGGCCAGATCTTGAAGGTTTTTCTACTTTCTTTCTCAGCACACAGGCAGGCAAACTTCTACTGGTGCTGGGAGCTGACTGCCTGAGCGAACACATACGGAAGGGATTCAAAAATGTGTTGCAGAGATTGCAGTGGGAGCTTTGCTGCAGGGGATTTCATCATTTACTTCAGATGTAACAAAAATCAATCAAAAATGTTGACCTCAAAAATGTTAACCCCACACTAAGTTCCACTATTGACACATTAGTAAAACTGATACTGCATCTGGAATATTGTTTCCAATTCTGGGCCCCTCAGTTCCAGAAGGACAGGGAACTGCTTGAAAGAGTCCAGCACAGGGACACAAAGATGATTAAGGGAGTGGAACGCCTTCCTTATGAGGGCTGGCTCAGGGAGCTGGGCCTCTTTAGCCTGGAGAAGAGGAGACTGAGGTGTGATCTCATCAATGTAAAGGGTGAGTGTCAGGAGGATACAGCTAGGCTCTTCTCAGAGATGGACATTGATAGGACAAGGGGAAATGGGTGCAAGCTGGAGCATAGGAATTTACATGTGAACCTAAGGAAAAACTTTTTCACTGTGAGGGTGACAGAGCCCTGGGACGGGCTTCCCAGAGAGGTGTGGAGTCTCCTTCTCTGGAGACATTCAAAACCCACCTGGATGCATTCCTGTGTGACCCAGGGGGGTTGCAGTAGATGTTTTTTCGAGGTACCTTCCAAATCCTAATATTTTGAGATTAGAAATTCTTTAATTTTTCCTTATTGTTTGGATAATAAACTTAACTAAACATAGATTTGGCTAGATCTGGGGACAAACTATCCATGTCATTCACTAAATCACAGAGAAATTTTGCTAGGGTCCATGAATTATATTACAAGCTCCTGAAATACAAGAGGACAGAAAGCCATGATCTGACATAGATATTGAGTTTAGATGGCACAAATCCAAATAAATGGAACGATAGCTTTGCTATTAAAGCAGTGTCAAGGGCCATGTTAACACAGTGAGCAATATATGATGTGTTGGAAAAGGAGAACAGGAGTATGAGACGTAGATCTATTACTGAGCTGAAATCAGAGTAAGACTAACATCAGTTTTGTTTTCCAAAGGTATAAACCCAAGGTTTGGTTGTTAAACACAAAACTGGCTCATGATAAGATGACCTCTGCTTTTGCTCTTCAGGTGGTGTCCCTACTTCAGGGTTACTCAGATAACTAGTGCCAGGTAAAGCTCCTGGAGCAATCCGTCTGGCATACAGATTTTCCACCAGAAAGGCAAGAGTTTTGTGGGAAAAGTGCTAGGTCAATGCTGAACTTTATAATCTTAAATGTCTTCCAACAAAATAATTCTACCTTTCTATGATTTTGTAATTGATTTTGCAATTGATTTTGCATGAATCCCAACTCTTCCAAGCAACTAATGAGCAGTTCACGAACCAGCATATGACACGAACCATTCTCAGCAGGCAGTGTTGATGTCATAAGTCTGTTTTAAGGTTAAGAAAATTTAAGGATATTGGCACAAACTCTGCTGTGTTCATTTGCCTCATGTGCCTAAGAAAAGTCCCAAATATATTTATTATGGGCACCAGTATTACTTTCACACAAATATGACTCAGATCTCTGATTAATCTCATTTTCAGATTCTGAAGTAGGAAATTGCACACGTCCCTCCCTTGAAAACAAAAGAATATCTTTAAACATACAGATGTTGACACTCATGGATTTCAGTGGTTTAGTTTGGGAGTAGGCAGACAAGTGTACACACCTCTGAGAAACTCGTCTTGATTGAGTTCCCTATAATTCTGCAGGATGTCTTTGAGAGAGCAGAGCCTCGGTTTCCCCTTGCACCCCTCATGTCAGGATCAGGTTCTGGCCTTTCGTGTGACAAACTCTACACAAACAGTGTTGTACAAATCATTTACTGGCTCTGGCCATAAGGATATGGCTATGTGAAGTGGGAGGCCACTGAGGTTCCTAAAACAATGCTGAAGAAGCCGGTTCTGTCACCAGAAGCTGCATGGCAAGAGCTCTATCTGGGTTAATTAGGTCCACAGAGAGGCAGGGATCATTAGATACCAGAAAGTCCTCATTGACACATTTCTTGTGCTTCTGGGATCACAGCATCATTTCTAAGTCTAGGCTGAATTGTCTAGACATACTAGTTTACTCAGAGTTAAGTCAAGGTCTCTAGTCCTGCACTGTCTCTGTAAACCTGCCTTGAATTCTTATTAGCTCAGCTCATTGTTTCAAATTCTGTTCTGGACTCCAATGTTTAAAGGACTAAAACCTGGAATTTGATAATCATTACATTATTTAAATAAATTTTTGAGCTAATAAGATCTTTGGGTATAAGTATGTGGATGCATAGAAATTCATGCTCCTTCAATGAAGAAACACTTAATAATTTTTCTTTTGACATTAATCTATTATTCATGTCAATATGACATGGATGTAAGACTGTCATTACAAGATCATTACAAGAAATTTCTTTATCTGAGACTATGCAAGAAGGGATGGTAATTGTTATTGCTAATAAAAGTAACTGCTATTACTTGGGTTTTAAAATATAATTACATGGCAGGAATACTTTGCTGCCATTTACTTACACAACCCATGTAATAACCATATAACTAAATTAGAAATGGATGAGGTGGATAGTGGAGATTAAATCCAAATTTACCCGTTCTGATGATATGCAGAAAGTTCTTGCAGGACTGACTGAATAAAGAGCACAGAGTTAGTGGGGAGACATTTCTGTCAGCCTCACCATAGACACAGCTGATCAGAAGATTAACAAAGCAGTTGCTCACACTGGGCTGGGCTAGATGATGCTGCCAGCAGTCAAGCTGAAGGGTCTTCTGCCTACTGACAGGTTTATGCTGATGATCCATGCAGAGACCACCCTCTGTACCTGTGTATCCATATAGCTGTTCATACATACATGCACATTGCCTCCATAATGCCTTCTCTGTTGTCCCAAACCTCCCTGGTGCCAACTGCTTCATGATGTTAGGAAGCTGTAAGGGTCACCTGCATTCATAGGGATCATCAAAATAACAGATACATTTCTTACAGTCATAAATAATTAAGAAAAGAAAATCTATGATTTATCTGTACAATAGAAAGCTTATCTGAGAAATACGGTAGATAATAATGTGGTTTGTTCTCTGACTAAATCTGATTATAGAGTATATAAATACCAGACATAGAAAGAACTTTCCTAACCTGCCGTAGTTAGGGTGTAATAAATATTTTATTTTCCATGAGTTATTGTGAGTGTAGCATCTTTAGTTGATGGAACTGAAATATAAAGTGAGGTCTGGATTCAATCAAAAATATGTCAGCCTTCTGTAACAAGCCAGTGCTATTAAATATATTTTTATATGTGTATAAAAATTAATTTTATGTAGCTCTGCCACATGCCCTTTCTCTACCTTTTCTTGTTTCTCCAGCTCTGTACAATTATACAGTATGGCTATGGGTGTGTGTCTGTTGTGTGTGTGTTAGATAGTTCCACTGAGAGAGGGGAAAAAGATAATTGAATGAGCTTGACAAGCTTTCCTTGATGAGCTAAGAGTGAGGGATTTTGAGAATATGTATAATCCTGTAGGGAACAGGGGAGTGCATCTCATTCCTTACAGTGTGGCTGTGGTGTATTGCTGACAGTTTTCACCTGGGATTATACTTAGTGCCTTTGTTAATGATCTGGAAGACAAAGCACATTAATTCACCTTGCAGATGACACTATGGTGGGAAATGTTGCAAAATACAATGTAAGGAGAGAGAAACATCGGAAGGGACCTAAAAAGGAGATTAGAAGGAGAGGCAGGAAATGAGATTCAAGCAGGGAAAATGCATTTGTGGGAAAGAAACAACTCAGAACTCAGCTGAAGCTGGGGAGTAATTTAAAGTCTGATTAAAAGTCTCTTGACATTAGTGGAAAAGATGCACACTGATTTTAATGGGCCTTGAAACTGATGTCTTTTAAAGCACTTTGAGTTCCTCGAATGAAGGAGGCAATATACAGCAGGTCTGATCCTATGGGGGAGAATTTGCAGTGTATGTCCCTAGCAGGAAGAGCCAGGGAAGCATTTACAATGTTATTTTGGACTATGAAAGTAATAACAGCATTTTCACTGCTCTTCTCTCCTTTCTAACCTATCAGTCTTGTTTCTTGCAGTTATGAAGGTGAATAGGGCATAAGGGGGCAAGTTTATTAGCACAGGATACTTCAGTTATGTATGTGGAATCCCAAAGGTTCTATTTGTCACTCTCTTCATGTTCAAAATCTACACCATTCCACCCCAAAAATGCTCTTTAATGGGGATGGAATTCTGTAATAGAAAATAGCATTTCAGTGGTGTATAGTACAGGTTATATATATAATAACTGCTTTGAGGATGTCTTGCAAAAAACTTTATATATGTGCTTAATAGTTTATGCTATGCATGAAATATTAACAGTTCTTTTTCTTCACAAAATCTTAATACAAAGGATTCTCCCACTTGATTTATTAAATAGATGTGACAGGATGTAGACAAGGTCATGCATTTGAACTAGCCACTATTCATCCTCATCTTGAACACTTGATCCTTTTTCTTAAAAAACAAGTATATACACAAAACAGGAAAACTATCATCAGTATTAACATAACCTCTGGCTCACCTGGTTTCCTATGAAAAATGAAATTATTTTCTAATTATAGCTCATTTATTAATTTTAATTGTGCTACCTGCTGAGTCACTAATGAAGCAATCTAAAAGTGCTCTTTTAGAAGCTAACATAACTACTATAACTATGTAGTTAGCGTGTGATAAATACAAGTATCAGGGGAGGTTTATGTTGGATATTAGGAAGAGGTTCTTTCCTGAGAGAGTGGTTGGACACTGGCACAGGCTCTCCAGGGAAGTGGTTACAGCACCGAGCTTGGCTGAGTTCAAGAAGCAGCTGGGGGGTGCACTCAGTCCAGTGCTCCAACTTGTCTCGCCCTGTGTGGAGCCAGGAGTTGGACTGGATGATCCTTATGGGTCCATTCTAACTCAGTATATTCTAGGATTCTATACTCACACCAGTGTTAGGTACATTTAACATTTCTCTACAGAAAGTTTTTGTACAAATTTTGAAGTACGTATGTTATCATATGTCTCAAAAATATATTTATCTGTACTATTTTGAATGTTTTTATTTCTTTCTGTTAGCTCTTATATTCATTTTTTTCCATTTTCACCTTTCCTCATTTATTTTTTCTTTTCTTTTTAGTCCCTAAAAGAAATAAAAAAGACTAAAAAATCCCTAAATAGATGAAAGAGAAATTAAAATATAAAATCTATTTAATAAATGAGCATCATGAAACTCAATGCGAAACAAAGGAGAAAGTGTTATGTGTTCCCTTTTTGTCATTTTTGCTTAAAAATGTGGGAGCAAGGGAGCGACAACTTTCACTTCAAAGTTTTAATTAACAAGAAATATCTTAATAAACATAAATGCTTATGTAAGCTTTTCAACTTTTTTAATTGGAAAAGTAAAGGTGTACATCAATATTGTGCCTCGCTGAACACAAACAATTATGAAAAACAGTAAAAGTGATAATGAAAGGTGTACTATTTGCAACTGTGTTGTAATGCCTGTCTGGATCCTCTCTGAGGCATTCTTACACCACATGTTTCCAGTGAATTGGTCACAGAAGTTCCTTCAAACTCTACATCTCCCGAATGTTAAAGGCTTCACTTTGGTTTGTACTTAGCATCACTCTACACATCTTCTGTGAAAAGTTCTTTGTGTTAAATCAAGGCCTTCCCAGATCATGAAGCACTAACATAGGTAAGATACACAGGCTTTACTGACTTTACCCTACAGTAGGGTACCTATGTGGGTGGTGACTACAATGGAAACCTCTCACTATCACTAAGGAGACAGGCAAGCAGTTGTAAGGGTTAAATTCTAATCCAGGTAAGATTTTCTAATTCAACTATATGCTTTGTGTCTTCTAGCAGAAGGTTTCTACTGACAATCATTTTTCTGGCCTCAATCAGAGTCAGCTGGCTGAGAGGAACATCTAAAGGCAGTGACATATCGGACAGACCCATTGATACTTGCTGAGGCAGAGTCACACAGGTGACAGCACTATACTGCCACAAGCCAAATAACTGTGCACCCTACGCCTGGGCAGAATAACCACCTCTCCTGCTTGCCATGCATGCCAGCTGGTGGGGAAATATCAGATGCTTGCACAGGATTGGGGAACTTGTGCTTGAGTGTGACCTCAGGTGAAGTCTGTAGGAGAAAGTCCTGCAGGAGGGGGAGACTGACTTCTGCCTGGAGGGCTGTTTTCAGAGTCAGAGTGGCAGTAATCGCTTTAGATGAAGCTATCTGAAAAAGATCTGAAGTGGACAAAGGATTCCCCTAGTGCAGCACAGGAACACAGGGATGGAATGTGTTGCATATCAGATAAATGCTGTGACATTCAAAACTCCTTCAGCTCCATGACAGAGAAGTATGTTTTACAACAGCAGTTGTATATGCGCTGTTTCAACTTAATCAGCCCTAAACACCTCCAAAGTACATGCAGTGAAGCAACACTTTCAAGACATATTTTTATTTGTCATGTTACGTGACTTCATCTCTGTTCCAGCAGGATCTTTTCAGGGCTGCAGGGGATCTCTGCTCCGGGCCTGCAGCACCTCCTGTCCCTCTCCTCCTGCTGCAACTTCAGGGTCCCTCTGTGCTCCCTCCTTGGCAGGATTTCTCCTGCTCTGCCTGTGTCACCTTTGGGCCTTGCTGAAACCTGTTTGTCCCCTCCCAGCACCCCCAGCTCGGTTGAGGAGCTCAGCCATGTCCTGAGTTTGGGCTGTTGGAGCCGGCTGGGACTGGCTATGTTGCGCCTGGGGCAGCCCCAGCCTCTCCTCACAGAGCTGCCCTGCAGCCCCACTGCAAGATCTGGGTACAGGCACCTGACACAATTAGTACTATAAGGCCAGATTTTCAGCGTAAGGCACTGGGGAGATACTGATTTATAAGGTTGTGGTCTATATAGATGTATTTATTTCTCTTTACTAAAGGCTTGATTTGTGCTCAGATGGATCACTGGAGATATTATTTCCAAAATCATTTGACTGAGCTCTGAAGGAGCATGCTGCGTTCTGTTTTCCTGTACCACAATAATTTCCGTCACTTTGCTTATTATCCTTAAAGGAAGATGACCTTTAAGAAATTGGTGACCCTGCCCATGGAGGGGAGGTTGGAACTAGATGATCTTTAAGGTCCCTTCTAATGCAAACCATTCTACAATTCAATGAAAATCCCCATATAGGTCCAAAAAATAAAAGGTCTTTTTCTTAGAACAACCTTAATAAACAGAAATAATTATACTGCAGTATAAATTAGACTGTTTTAAGGGATTCTAGCATCATAGTGAAATAGTAACCAGTATGATTAAGTTCCACTACTTGGGAGATTTTCTTAATTTTATCAAAATACATATTTACTTTTCGTAATCAGTCATCTACATTCTCATATCTGACAGAAAAAACAGAATTTATTCACTGGAATTTCTTGCTGGTCCATAGGTTTAGCAAATGAAAATAAATAAGACCGTTACACAGTACATGCAAAATGAAAATTCATATGGAATATGAACAAAAAAAATTGGAGTAGAAGATAGATTTACTTGACTTTCTATTTACTTGATAGAAGCTAGAGTGGGATGCTATATACTGCTTAACCATAGATGTCATGGCCAGTGAAGCCCTTACGGAAATGAAATGAACTGCTTTAAAATGCCTCATTTTCGACAGTATTATAGAGAGAGAAATCTTGTTCTTCTTCTACCCTTGGGAGACTGGCAAATGCGTTGCCCCAGCTGTTGTTTAAAGCAATGCACTACACTGATAAACACAAAATATACACATTAAATCATAGTATCATTTTGATTGGAAAAGACCTCTAAGATCATCAAGTCCAACTGTTAACATAGCACTGCCAAATCTACCACTAAACAACTTCCCCGGACAGCCTGTTTGGATGCTTGACAACCTTTCAGGTGAAGAATTTTTTCCTAATATTCAATATAAACCTCCCTTGGTGCAACTTGGGGCCATTTTCTCTTTTCTATCATTTTCTCATTTTCTCTTGCCCTATCATGTGGAGAAGACACAAACAATCACCTTACTACAGCCTATTTTAAGGTACTTGTCAAGAGTGATAAGGTGTCCCCTCAGCCTCCTTTTCTCTAGGCTAAACAACCCCAGTTCCCTCAACCATTCACTATAAAAGATGTTTCTAGACCCTTCACCAGCTTCGATGCCCTTCTTTGGGTCAGCACCTCAGTGTCATTCCTGAGGTGAGAGGCCCAAAACTGAATGCAGTATTTGAGGTGTGGCCTCACCAGTGTAGAGTACAGGCAGGGATACAATTACCTCCCTAGTCCTGCTGCCTACACTATTTCTGATACAACCCAGGATGCTGTTGGTCTTCTTGGCCACCTGGACACGCTGCTGGCTCATATTCAGGTGGCTGTTGATGAGTACCTCTGGGTCCTTTCCCACGGGGAATCTTTCCAGTCACACTTTCCCAAGCCTGTAGCATGTCACGGGGTTGTTGTTACCAAAGTGCAGGACTTGTCCTTGTTGAACTTCATACAGCTGTCCTCAGCCCATTCATGCTGCCTGTCTAGATCCCTCTGTAGAGCCTTTCTACCCTTGAGCAAAGCAACAGTCCTGCGAAACTTGATATGGTCTGTGAACTTACTGAAGGAGCACTCAATGCCCTTATCCAGACCATTGATAAAGATATTAAAGAGAACAGACCACAGTATTGAGCCCCAGGGAGCACTACTTGTGGCCAGCTGCCTCCATTAAGCATAACTCCACTGAAGCATGGGATCACGGAGTATTTGTAGGGGGTGCCCTGGAGTGGAATTAATATTACAATTTTCTCCATACCCATCACTTACATTGTTAGGGTGTCTGTGCCCAGGCATTGGCAGGGCAGAGCTGAGCCCTTCAGCCCAACTGGTCATATGACATGGAATCCCCTTTTGGCTGGTTTGGGTCACGTGTCCTGCCTGTGTCCTACCCCAGTTCCTTGTGAAAATTAGCTCTATCCTGTGTCAAAAGCATGATAATTTGGTTGTTAGTTCTTTGTTTCGATGTATGGGGTGTCCATACCCCATTATTGGATGTGAGGGTGGCAGCAGTGGTGCTATGGAAAGAGGCCAGGGGTTGGCCATCTCCGCCAGACATGTATAGATTTCAGTGATAGTGCAATATAAACTGATGTGATACTTGAAAGGAAACCAGTGTTTCTGGAACCAGTATGCTCTAAGACCAAGTAATGCTTTTTCTCAGCTTTATGAAATGTTCATTAGAAAATGTAATCCTTGTATTCAGGACATTAAAATATACACTTGCCTTGGAAAAAATGTAAATAGCAGCATACGTTGAATGTAAATATGTACATGAAAGTTCAAAAGAGGAGAAAAACTGTGTTATAATGTGTTTTTTATACAAACTCTCTGTGATATTTTCTACCTGGGGATTTGTAAGTCCTTTAGCAAATATTAATGAAATAGAACTAAGTCATCATCAGTTGTGATTTGTTATTCGTAAGAAATTAATTTTTTCAGGTTAAAATCACATTGCAATTAACCCGCTGAAATAGTTAGAAATATCTACTAAAAGCCATATCCATCTTTGCACAAATATTTGCATATTTTTATTTAAACAGAGAGCTCGCAGTAGAGCAAACTAAACCAGAGGACTTACGTTTGCTATGTGTGCTTCTGTAACACCATCTGTGGAATATAATGAGTAAAGAACCCACAAAAAGTGGTTCTTACATTTCCCAGACTATTTTTTACACTCCTTTGGATCCTTTTCCTGATGTAATATGAAGACAGTGCTTTATAATATACTGGCTCCTGTTTCACGATCTCACTTTTCCCATCCTCCCTGTCCAAGCCTCACTTTGAACATGGGCTGGATTTAATTTCCTGTACCTTTAACTATATTAAAGTATAGAAATGTAGTGTAATGGTCCTCCATGTGTTATCCAGAATAAACTAACCCTCTTTGCATCCCACCATGTGGATTTAGGAAGATCATGATGTTGGTTTACGTGATAAAAGCTCATATGCACACCCACAAAGGATCGGAGAGTTCCTGACTGCTCCCAGCCCCATCCCAGGAGGCATCAGCCAATCAAAGGCCCATCTGCACCAGCCCAGATTCAGAAAAGCAGGTGGGAGATAATTTAGGGACTCAGAGGAAGGGACACCCTGTTTGGGCCTATCCCAGTGTTGTCCCAGGAGTGACTCAGCCCTGATATTCAAGAAGGAAACCCATCATGATGGATGAGTGCTGTAGCACTTTAGAGATGGAGGACGTTGCTGCCTGGGGGTATAGGACACACTATGAGATGCAGTGGAAAAGCATTTTGGGATTAAACAGGATTTATTATGGTCTAAATTGGGGAAAGAGAGATCTATGTAGTTTGAGGAGGAACAAGTGTGTGAAAACAGGGGGATAAAGGGAATAAAAAGGATTGGTAATGTGTAAATATCTGCTTCTCATTACAGTTATTAAATTCCTAACAATCTTCCTGTGTGAGGGCCTGTCTAGTCTTCAAGCAATGTGTGTATGGTGTTTGTGCGGCAGCAGCTGGATGAGAAGTTCCCTGGCTGCAGTGGTGTGAATGAAGGAAACCAAACAGAAGCCACTGTGGGGGCAACCAATAGAGGTCCCTGTGAGCCACTTTGAGCAAGTGTGAGGGTGCAGGGAAGTTTGTGTGTGTCAGCAAAGACAAAGCTGGAGTAGCCAGAGAGTAGGTGATGTGATCTGGAAGTCAGAGATGTCTCCAAGGGTGAAACCACAGTGGGGTTGACTATTGGGGTCCATGGGAATCTTGGCCTGTGTGGGTGTGGAGTGTGTTTGTGGGGGGTTGGTGGTGTGGGATATGTGGAGGTTTGTGTGTGTGTGTGTGTGTGTGTGTGTGTGTGTAAACTGGAGTAGAGCTGTGGTAACTGGGGGTCATAGGTCCAGATGCCAGCAACTGTGGATACTTAGATCCTGGGACAGCTGCTGGAGGGATCCATCTTGTAGAGGTACATATCTGTGTATTTTCAAGAATGGATTATCATTCTGCTCGGCCATAAAGGGAAGCAGGATGAGGCCTTAGGTGCTGTGTTTGTGTGACTGCTCTGTGTGTCTGACTGTGATCTGTGTGTCAAGCTGTGCATACATGTATAGATATACATAGGCACATATGTACTCAAGTACATATGTATGTATGTAGTGTATAGGTGTGTTCTGTGTCTATGTTCCTACTGGGAATGCATTTTCAGCATTGCTACCAGTTAGACCTGGGGGCTTTAGAGCTGCAGCAGCTTTGCTTTTTTCAGGCTGTCATATCTGGTGCTATTTCCCAAACATGTGTGATGTTGCAAAAACTAATGAACTCTGTCTCAGAGCTGAGACACCTAGCTTTAGACCTTCCTCAAAATGACTTAAGGACTGCTGTTTTTCTCTGTCTTAACCAACCACATCAGGATGGGCTCAATCTGGAAGTAGTTAACCCTTCTTCATCCTTTTCAGGAGTCCACAGCGACTGCTTTAGCCTGGATAGATGGACTTGTTCTGCTGCTTTTACCAAACATTGGGGTGTTGGAGGAGTTGCTTGCCCCAGTAGAAGACCAAAAATCAACAATTCCGATGTGTTTCAGCTCAGATTTCAGCACAGATAAGGAGCTGAAAAAAGTTCAGCCTTAAAGGTTCATAAAGTGTAGGGAGAACTAATCTTGTTTATTTTTCATCATGCCTTGGAATTTTCTTAAATGATCAATATAATATAGAAGTAATGTATTGCCACTGACTCATCTGAGCTGACCTTTCTCCAGCCTTTCTAAATTATAATTTTGCTACTTAACTGAACCCTTTTAAACCACTGGTGTGAGGTTTTTGTGTTCTTTTAGTTATTTTTCTTCCCTTCTCATTTTTTCCATTTATTTATTTGTTTGTTTGCTTCACTAGCGTGCCAGGTTTACTAATTTGATTGTGGTTACTAAGGGAATGACAGTTGCTACAGTACTAATATTATGGTTTTGAGAAACTTGTTCATTACTTATAGTTGGTCCAATTTCTATCTTAAGAAACTTCTTATGAGTGCATTTAATATTCAGACTTTCGATTTTCTTTTTTTTCAGTTCATTAATTTGAACAGTAATTTCATCTGTTTCAACACTGAACTGCAATCATACACTGTCTGGGTAAAATATTCTACTGATAAATCCAATAAAGTAATTTTCCTTAGACTACGTTTTGCACTTACATTAGCCACATTAACATCATCACCATAACCTAAGATGTACCTGCTGATCTAGAATCTAGAAATTGATATAGAGGTTTATTTTTAATTTTTTTTCCAACAAGCTATTGGTTTGACATTCTAGTCATTACCCCATAAAGAGGGATTGGGATTTCAGAAGTCTAAATATTTACTTGTTTTATCTATAAAATATATTGGCCAACTTACAGGCTTTTGAGTCTTCCCAGTCTTGCTTCATGTCCTATCACATCTGTGGGAATGTGTATGTTATCATCTGTTACTGTATGTTATGTGGACTGAATGTCACAAATTAATACATATAAGAAAATGAAAATTGGTGTTTCATTCACAAGAGTCAAATGATGGATGAGGGGTTGTTTCCTAGCTCTACTACAAAACAATGCAGGTGAGCGTCTTTAGTAGTACAGACTGATTAAATATATATATATATATAAAACAGAGTCAAAGCTCTTCTGGACAACTGCATTGCCCGGTTGTCCCTTTGATCTTGGCAGGTAACCTATTCCCCCATCTGTGAAACATGACTGAAAACAGTAATATTCCACAGCTTTACTGTGAAGACAATTTTATGCAAGACTGTGACACATTTAGTAAATTTTTAGGTCAAGAAAGATGACAGATTAGTGTCTGTTGCTTTGAAGGTATAGTAAATACACTTTTAGCACTTTGACACCAATAATAATGCTATATTTGAAAGTAACATCAGACTGTAAGAGCAGCAGTACTGGATTAGACTGCACTGGTACTGATCTCTGAAAGAATGAAATATTTTAGGATCAGCTACAAGAGACCAGCATCCATCTACCCTTAGATGCTTTGACATCCTTTGACCATTTAAAGCTTTGGGGTTCCCTATGTTCAAAATTGTTATCTGTATGTTTCTTCTTACTACTTTCAATGAACTCTTCTCTGTAACACAGCTGTGGGTTGACTTTGTCTGGCTGCCAGATGCCCACCATCCCTACCTTCCTAAACAGGATACAGGAGAAAATATGATGTAAATGCTTGTGGGTGAAGATAAGGACAGGGAGTTACCTCACCAATTACCATTACCAGCGCAAAAAATTGACTTGGAGAAATGAATTCAATTTATTGCCAAATAAACTAGAGTGAGAAATAAAAATTAAACTAAAAACACCTTCCCTCACCCCTACCACCTTCCCAGGCTACATTTCACTCCCAGCTCTTCTACTTCCTCTCCACTCACTCCAAGCACTGCAGGTGGAATGGGGAATAGGGATTGCAGCTGGTTGCTAATGCTTTATTTCTACTACTCCTTCCTACTGATGATGTTCTCCTGCTTCAGTATGGGGCCTGCGACACAGGATGCAGTCCTGTATGAGTTTCTTCAATGTGGGTCTTTCCCACAAGCTTCAGTTCTTCAAAAATTGCTTCAGCGTGGGTCCTTTCCATGGGGTAAAGTCCTTTGGGAACATACTCGTCTGGAGTGCCTCCTCTTTATGGGCCACTGGTTCTGTAAGAAAAACTGTTTCTGCATGGGTGACTCTCTTAAAGGCATAGTTCCTGCCAGAAGCCTGCTCTTTTGTGGATTCTCCATGGACCATGGCATCCTTCAGGACACATCCACCTGCTTCAGAGTGGGGTCCACTATGGACTTCCATGGGCTGCAAGGGGAAAACCTGCATCACCATGGTCTTTACCATGAGCTTCAGGGGAATCTCTGCTCTGTACTCAAAGGACCTCCTCCTTCTTCACTGACTTTGGTGCCTGCAGGGTTTTTTTCTCTCCCATTTTCTTACTCCTTTCTCACAGCTGTTGTCCAGCATTTTTCACCCTTTCTTAAATATCACAGAAACACTACTAATGTCGCTGGTTGTCTCAAATTTGGTCAGCAGCAGGTCCATCTTTGAGTTGGCTAGAGCTGGCTCTGTATGTCATGGAGACAGGTTCTGGTGTTTTCTGACAGCAGCCACCCCTGAAGACGTCCTGCTACCAAAACCTTTCCTTAAATACAATAAAGCAGTTAAGATTTTTTATTTTCTGTACCATTAAGCAAGTACAAGGCTCTCCTATTTTCTCAATCTTTCCATTATTTGGCAAGACACATTTGGGAAAATACAAGATAATCCTAATCATTAACCATCAAATAATCTGGGGGATTTGCAGAAACCCTTTAATGTTAGAAAACCCAGGTTTTCAGAGCCTCTTTGTGAAAGCAAAGTCTAAGAACTGAACCTTAGAGGAGCTATTTGAACTTCACAGGGCTTGGCTCATAGGGTTTGAAAGAGGTTTGGTTTTTAGGGATTGGAACTGAATCAGCTTATATGAGAGCACAGAGAATGAATCTTCAGAGGGATTCCTTACATCAAGGCTCTCCTTATCTCCATAGTCAGGAGGCTTTATCTGTGCCCAGCAAAGCACTGAAACCCAAGAAGCCAAGAAGTTCAAGCTGCCTGACACACAGAAATCACTGCTCTCTCCATCTGTCATTTAAAACATAGACATCATCTGGTCTGTGCTACTTTGAAAGAGCCATCATTATTTCTCCAGGTCGCTGAGCTGTGGCAGCTTTGGGATGGTCTGGAGACTTCTCAGCTCTTTTCTCTGAGCCATTCCATCCCCTTTAGAAATAGCCTTAGAGTCTAGAGTCATTATCTGAAGCAAGGAAGTGAACAGGACATTTCTCATCATAAAATGAAAAAGTGGGAACACCCCATCATCAGGCTAGAAACAGAAGCATCTTCCTTTGAGAAAAAAAAGTGGTTTGATAGGAAAAAATAGATTCAGCAAAGATGTTTTCATTTGAGACAATGTCCTATAAAGAAGACATTTTTCTCAATATGTTTGCTTGTACTGCTTGAGGCAGCCTTGAGGGACAACAGGATCTCTCTTAGCGTCTAGTAATTGTCAGAGCTGTTATTTGTGCAGTTGTTATTTATTACTGTTTGTTATAACTTTCTCACACCTTCCCACATTTTTATGAGTAAGAACACTTTTCTTGGGATCACTAAATTTCAGGTTTTCCTCTGCAAATAATAATTTTAACTTGCCAACAATTTACTGAGGGTTAAAAACTGTGCATCAAGACAGGATTAGAGCAGATGTGGTAAGCATAGGTAAGAGTATGAAACAGTTGAAAAAGGAAAATAAGCCAGTGTTTCATCTCCATCCTGCTTCATCCATCCCTTTTTCCCACATTATGCTCTCTCATGCTGTCTTTGGTGCCTTTCTGGTCCCCCGAAACAAGAGACAGGATCAAACACTGATTGGCAGAATAAAGGAATGGCATTTCAGTAGGTTATCAAGCTGGCTGTCTAAGGGATCCAACTCTCAATCTCTGCATCCACTCCTGGATCAATGCATTATGTGTTCAAAAGGAAGTGCTATGTTTTCACTTGATATGGTGAATAAATAGATTGGACATTCCCACATATAGTTACCAAAGTAAGGGCTAAAAATGTTTCCTTCACGTGAATTGGTGATCTCATCTTTTGTGAAAGATCACGTCATAGAGAAATGGACAAATTGGTTGCCAAGTTGGCAACTCCACTTCAGCAGAGTGTTACATAATTGTTTCTGAAGACACTTTAAAAAATGTATTTAGTAGTTAAATTTAGAGGATTGAGGGCCTGGAGCTTCTCCCCTGTGAGGAAAGGCTGAATGAACTGGGGTTATCCGGGCTTGAAAAAAGAAAACTGAGAGGGGATCTTATTAATGTTTATAACTATATGAAGTGAGGAAGACAGAGGGGAAATGGCCAGCCTCTTTTCAGTGGTCTGTGGGGACAGGACAAGGGTCAATGGCCTGATGTTGGAACATAGGAAGTTCCGCACCAACATGCACAAGAACTTTTTCCCAGTGAGGGTGCCAGAGCCCTGGGACAGGCTGCCCAGAGGGGTTGTGGAGTCTCCTCTGGAGATATTCAAGACCCATCTGGATGCCTCCCTGTGCAGCCTGTCCTAGGGAACCTGCTTTGGCAGAGGGGTTGGACCTAATGATCTCTGGAGTTACCTTCCAACCCCTAAAATTCTGTGAATTCTGTAATTCATGTTAAATGAATTAAAACTAGAAACTTCCTTTCTGAAGAAAAGAAAAATGTTAAAGTATTATTTCTGCAAAGCAAAGCATATTTAAACAAAAACAACAAACTCTGGAAATTTGTAAGTGCCTGTCACTCCATGCTTCAGGGCAAAAAACAGATGAAGGTTACAAATGTCTTCTGCCATTGTTCAAGGGTATCTGTAACTCCTGCATAGGGCTCGCAGACAAAGCAGGTCCCATGGAGGAGTGTACTCCCTGGATTGGCAAATAGCAAATTTATTTTTCTGATACAGAGAGACAATAAGTAATATAAACAAACACTTTCTAAAAGCAGCATCTTTTTTTTTTTTTCTTCTTTCCATCTTTCCTCCCTCCATTGGATATATGGAAAACAGAAATCTAGGCCAGAAAATTTTTTATTTTCCTTTAAAAAAAAAAAGGAAGGAAGGAGGGAAGGAGGGAAGAGAGCGAGGGAGGGAGGGAGGGAGGGAGGGAGGAAGGAAGGAAGGAAGGAAGGAAGGAAGGAAGGAAGGAAGGAAGGAAGGAAGGAAGGAAGGAAGGAAGGAAGGAAGGAAGGAAGGAAGGAAGGAAGGAATGGAGGAGAGCTGCTGAATACTCATCAGTGTACAGCACATTTCCTAATAGACTCTTTGTTATGCCTTTGGAAGAAAACTTTGCATCGGCTGCAGGTTTTTAAGCTACAAATTGCTCAATTCAGAATATTGTTTAATGACTCTAAAAGACAATTTTCTTGCTATATTAGAAGGAAAAGAAACTGCAGGAAGTTAAATACAAACTATCTTTTAAAAGCTCAAAAGGACAATTATAAAGCCAGACAAAACTGTAGATTACCTGATTTGTGTATCTTTTCTTGAACTGCATGACTAGTTCCTATGAATACTGAAATACTGTGCAGCATTCTATTTGTCTTGCAAAAAATTAATTAAACAGGCTCAGTAAAAATCTTGACTTGCACTGATTTGATTTCATCATCTTGTAACATATATTAATCTTCTATGAATTTTAACAAAGGAGTGAAAACAGAAGGGTAAGTTGCTTCTAGAAATTAGGGTATATGCACAAAATTATATTTGCAATTACTCAGGATATTTTTTTCTTAAAGAATCAATTAAACCAAAATGACAGAGTACTCATGAGACGTTTCAGAGGCAGTTTATTAAGAAAAAGAGGAGAATTAAAGGAGGTAAGGGATCTTTTATTGTAGCCTTGACTTATCATGTATTCAAAGGTCAGCTGAAAGTTGCAAAGAAAATCAATTTGTCACATGCTGCTCTGCATGAGACTTTTTGCTGTCAATGACCTGGAGTGAAAAGACTCCACAGACAGCTTCTGACATCCTCACAATGATAAACACACACCTCTGGCTTTTCTACCCTGCTGTAATGCCTTTCTTCCCTCCCAGCCTCCCCATGTGTCACTCACTCTGGTAAACCTTCTCATTCAGGTATCTTGTAGCAATGAAAAACAAAATATGCCTTATGGGGCTAAAAAAAACAAAGCCAAAGTGGATGATAAAATCTAACCCAACTGGCTACATCTTCAGACAAAGATAGTGATGTGAATCCAGATTACTGCTCACCTTTCACTAAAATAACTTTTGCAGGTTAGAGTCTATAACCCAAAGATAAGTGAATGTCAGGAAGCAAAGATTTACTGAGGAAATAATGCTTGGGGTGGCTAATGAACCTTCTATACTCTGGTTAACAAATCTCCCAGGGTCTCCCCTGGGATTTTTTTAACCCCATGATGTTTATTTGGCTTTTTAGTCTCCCAGTACATCCTGTGATGTAAAAATCTCAAACATATAAGCACAGCAGCTTCGCCACAAGCACCATCAAGAAGCTGAAGCCATATACTGTAAACTCAACAGAGGTCTTACAGCAGTGGCATGGGGAAGATGGCCCCCAGCACATGCAGTGATGTAGGAAACACCAGGATGTCAGCTGTCCTTGATGCAATGTCACATCAAGCTGGAGGTTCCCATTCTGTTGACTTCACCAATGTGTCTGTGCAAAAGATTTTTCACATGCCCCATTCCTGGAAGTATTCAAGGCAAGATGGATGAGGTTTCGGCAACCTGTTCTAGTGGAGGGTGTCCCTGTACATGGCAGAGGGGTTGGAACTAGGTTGTATTCAAGGTTCCTCCCAACCCAGGCCATCTTATCATTCTATTTCTCTATTTGAATTTAAGTCTTTAACTAACTAGAAGTTGCTGGTTTTGTGTTCCTTTTTTTTTTTTTACATCACTCAATAAAATACTTGGTGGAAAAGGCCTTTTAAAAGTGACCAGTATGTCACAATAAGCCTGCTAATGTGAATATCCCCACCTGCACCAGATGAAGCACTTGAAAGTGCTTTAAAAGGTTTCTCCTATAAATAGAAATAAATATATTTTTGCAATAGTAAAAGCACAAGTCTTATTTAGCCTAGGAAACTGTGATTCCTGAAGAAGAGTCATGCTGAGATCAGAAGAACTGAGCAGGAAAAAAATGAGGTAATAAACTGATTGTTCAGTTAGGGATGGAATTAATGAAGCTTGATTACTGATGTTTCCCTTCTCTCACCCCTGTTGATTCTCTGATCTCTAGAAATGATGTTCTCAGCTTTTTCTGTGATTCTGTGATTCACCAGGGGAAAATTGTGTCCGCTCCTCAGTGACCTCTTTTCATGGGAATTGTAGGAGTGCAGTACAACCTAAAGCCATGAGTCCATGAGACCATAAACTTTCAATGAAATTGGGTTAATAGTTTCAGAGGTTCCTTGGGGGATGAAGAAGAAAATGATCATCCAGCAGTTGTGTCCGTAAGGATTGATTACAAAGAATAAAATCTAGAATGAGACTGGTATAACATATTCCAGAAGCAGATGAGAATTTTAATTCCATTGCATTGACATTCAAGATCAAAGGACATGCTTGATTTTACAGCAATTCTGAATTACTTCTGTGAGGCCAGTTCTACAAATAGAGAGCTAAATATCTTCTAATCAGTTGTGTTTTATTCTCAGTTCTGTATTCAGATGTTTTGGAGGAAAGCATACAGTTCAAAAAAACCTCACCAACACCTCACCCCCATTATCAAAAGGGATATTGGGTATGGGAGAGGGGATGAAACATGTTGGGAGCAATCACTAGGGACTGATTTGAATTACAAGAAAGTTTTCTCTAGATTAAGCTACCTGTCTCACATCTGCTTGGTTCTAGGAAATTATTGTGATTTACCTGTATCAACTTTCAACAGCTAATGTTATGTCTTCCCTGAGACAAAAATATGAATTCTCATTCAGATAACAGTCAGGAAATAGTTTATATGTGCAGTCAATACATTTTATCTTTGTTGTGATGGGATGAAGTAAGTTTGGTAGAAGGCAGAAAGGCAGTGTTATGGTCTGTGTTTTGTGGATTGTGTTTTCTAGGAGTTAGTAGAAGATTATACAGCTGTTGTAGTTTTACATGGCTGGGTTCTGGTGGAGGAGGGGGGGCTGTAGGGGTGGCTTCTGAATGAAGAAGCTGGAAGCTTTCTGTAGGCCCCAGAAAGTAAACACCAGCTGGGATCAAGGCCAGAGTTGTTGTTGACCAAGGCCAAGCCCATCACCGATAGTCACAGCATCTCTGGGAATCACTTTTAACAGGAAAATAGCCCACAAGCAGACTTTTTTTGCCACCAGAGAAGGGAGTGAGAAGATGTTAGAAAATATGCAGACACCAAGGTCGGTGAAGAGGGGGGAGGAGACTCAACAGGTGCCGGAGAGAAAGATGCCCCTGCAGCCCATGGAGAAACCCATGGTGCAGCGGGTGTCCCCCCACAGCCCATGGAAAAGGCAGAGACCCCACCTGCAGCCCATGCAGAGGCCCCACGCTGGAACAGGTGGAGACATACAGAAGATGATATGACCCACACTGGAGCAAGCCCCTGACAGCACTTGCAGCCTGTGGAGAGAGATAGAGAGATAGACTTGAGAGAGAGAGATCCATGTCGGAGCAGGTTTGCTGGAGGAAGGTGGAGGAATCCACTGATGTGGAATGATCTGTCCCTGTCCACACCTTGACTCCTAAGCCTCTCAATATATATTTTCTCCCCTTTCCATCTCAAAAGGGGAGTGATTGACTGGATTTGGTGGGCATCTGGCCTCCAGCCAGGGTCAAACCACCACAGCAGCTCAGATGTTTCATCTTTTTACTTTTCATTCATTATTGTTTTCTGCCTGCATTTCTTTCAGAACAATGCAGATTTTAGCTTACAATAGTCAAAGTTCAAATTTGGACAGCTAAATGAAAATTTTAAGGAATACCATAACTTTGAGGTGATATTTTTTATTTCAGAGATAAAATTTACTATATTCAAGTTTATGAAAACTTGTGAGCTTTTAAAATATTTTGTGCTGGTTGATTTCTTTTGAAAAGACAGGTCAAACTGAAATTGACAGTGCCCCTTAATATAGACTATTAATTATAGATGTACTTAGAGTATATTGTTAGTCAAAGTGGCTAAATAAATAACACGCAAAACATTAATAAATAATAGCGTGATTAAAAACCTCTCTTAAACTCTCCAGTGCCATAGAGAACTTGAATAAGGAGACAAATGAGACAAATGTTGAATTTTAAACCCATAATTAAGCTTCACTTTTCACTAAATAACATTCACATTATTCAAGAACTGAATAGTCTCTTCATTTAGTATACTTTTTGAGAGAACAGTTTTTCTTTCATCTTGCTTTCCTGTTTTATATGACAGATTTCCTTCAATACTTGGGAAGGATTTTTTTTTGTTTGGGGTTTTTGGGGTTTGTGGGGTTTTGTTTGTTTGTTCTTTTTTCCAGTTGATTATATAATTTTATGTATCAAACCTTTAATTTGACAGAGGATGAAATAAAAAGAAGATATTTTTAGGAAACTTCCAATCAAGAAATAAATGTAGGGAATAATTGACTGGAAACTGATTATCAAACTGAATCCTGAACTTTATAAGGAAACTGTGGCGAGCGGCAGAGAGCAACACGCAATTTGATATGAATTGTAGGTGAAGCCATTTATTAGGTGAAATTACACAGATTATATACCTTTTTTACTACCAACGTGGCAAGCTAAAAAACTGCTAATTGGTTACACACACGGTTCACACCATATTGATTGGTTAGTAATTATAACAAGCTCTGATAAACCTATCTTATAGCTGAACATCTTTAGTTTACCTTTAACACCTAAAAGTATCTGCACACCTGCTGTTTTGACCCTCTTGTTATGGTTGGCTCCTAACATGTTCTGTTAGTCCCAAATACCTTCCCATAACTGCTTTTTGGTTTAGGGCAGCCTGTACCCCTATCAGCAAGGCCGCTGTGTTTTGAGAATGTGATTATTATGATCCTCTCAGCATGAGGAACTTTTCCTTTCTCATGGGAACAGAAGAATATTGTCAGGGCCTATGTCTTGGGAGAAGAGAGCTAGGCCGCTAGCAGGCCTGCTGTCTTCCCCGACAGGAAACATCATACAGGTAGTAGCTATGAGAACAGATGTGTGATAAGAAACTGCTCTCAGGTACAATAAACATGCAACATGAGAAAGAATTTTATTGTATTTGCTGTGTTTTTTCTGGGCTGAAGACTTTCTCAACTGCATCAAGGTAGTGCAGAGTGATCCCATTAATAATTGAAAAAAAATGTGTTTTTCATGGCAATTTACACTTTTCTTTGGACAGCCCCTTGACTCTAGGGAGCCCTGTTTCTTGGATGTAGGAATGGCCAGAGGTCTATCATGGGAATAACCCAGGAGACTTTTCTGAGGGTCATTCTCAATAGCAGCAGTGCCTAAACAATCCCTCCCACCTTCCCTCACCTACCATCTTTATTTACCATGTCAACAGACTGCAACGCTCAAGCTGCCCTATCCCTCCTCACAAGGAAGGAATCAAGCAGAAAATCCGCCTTGAGAGGCAACGGGATTCTACCAGAAAAAGTTCTCATGCAGACTTACCCCAAAACCAGGTGGTTTTTTTTCACTACTTCCTACTGTGACTCAATGCAATCTTTGTGTATTGATTATAAGGACACAAGGCACAACACCTGAATTCAGAACACTTCTGGGACTGCTCTTTCAGAGAGCTACAGCTGCCCAGGATTTTATTTTATTAATAAGATTTTAAAGTTTGATCCTTTGCATGGACATGTTTCTTAGGGAGATATATTAATTATCAAATCACATTATTTATCTCTGTAATGCTTTGTGGTGAGATCAGGGTTAATCCATAGTCCACATAATCTGAAGGATCCTTCTTGGTCTCCAAGCACCCAGCTGAGTCTGCATGTATTTATCCAAATATTGACCTTCTTCATGGAGGTAAAGGAAGATGTGATTTGTTGTTCCTTGTAATTAAACAGAGATCAATTTTATTATTAAAATATTCTCTATTAACAGTATTAATACAATGCCTAAAGTCTTAAAAATTTATGCAATTTGGCAAACTCATTTTTTTCTGTAGAAAATCTTTTGCCTCATATATTGTGTGTCTGTCTGCATATCAAAAACAAAACTGCACATTTTTAGAGAGTAGGATATCAGTAATGAAGACCTGCCATGCAGATCTGCTGGGAGAATTTTGCCTTTATTGTCTTTTCCTTAACAAGCTGGTACCTAGTTCATGTCAGTGTGACTCATTTGATGTGATATAATGAGATGCCGTTGTGCCAGTCCTGTGCGAAGTAAAAAATGAGTCAGAAAAGTTTACCAAGGATCATGCTAATGATTTCAGAGCCCAAGATATACAAAAAAAAAATCTTTTCTCAAATGTTGCTGTTAGACAAGCAGCTTTATTCTTCTGCCGATTTTACAGCCTCCTACTCAGCATCTACTTAATTTAAAAAAGAAGGATGCCTGGTTTAGTATAGTCTCCTGTGAATTTCCATGGATTAAATGGAAGAGCAGTTCTTTTTATCTACAGCAAAAGAAAGTGAAAGTTACTTCTGCATAAGGACTACAACTCCAGGTAGTGTTTTTGTTTTGTTGGGTTTTGTTGTTGCTGTTGTTCTTGTTTTAGAATTTGTGATCATGTAAGAGACTGGTATTTCACAGTATTTTACCACTCTCTGAGCTTACAGCAGTTCTTA
Source organism: Laterallus jamaicensis coturniculus (assembly GCA_022605575.1). Taxonomy (NCBI): domain Eukaryota; kingdom Metazoa; phylum Chordata; class Aves; order Gruiformes; family Rallidae; genus Laterallus; species Laterallus jamaicensis. The sequence goes on along the minus strand of JAKCOX010000002.1, from coordinate 87,021,588 downwards.
TTTACACTTTTGTGGCATCTTAAGATTTTGCGTGCAATATCATTAAACCCATGTATCCAAGGAAAACTGAGGAAACACTCCAAACCTCATCCTCAGTGCTTTGGGGGGAGGGAGAAGTGGGTGTGTGGGTGTGTGTTTGTATGTATGTGTGTTCAACTTTCCAAATTATGAACATTTAAGTCAAATTTATATTTCCACTTCTCTTTCACAAGAGAACGATGGTGGTTACAGACATATCTTCATTTAAAATCAAAGTAAAAATTATCAGATTATGTTACATAGAAGACTGAATATAAAATTACAAAGATGAGTGACAAGGCCCTCAGGATAAAGACACTGCTGTGCTGTGTGCAGAGCAAAACTGTGCTGCCATCCTTACCAAGCAGATCTGATTGCCTAAAAATCTCAGATGTGATGTGAAAGCAGTCATTTAGACTGTGACCTCAGACACTGTAGTAGAAGTCCACTTTTATTATATACCTTACCACTGTCTTGTCAACATCTGTCAGGAAAATATTATTCCTACTTGCAGATAGAAGAACTCACTAACTGTGAGATTTATCTCACCTTATTTAGACCCCCATAATGAAGCTCTCAACATCTGAGTTGGTCAAGAGAACTCTCTATAGCAAATGGAGAGAAATGGGTACAATTTGTCTTCCCTATTCTGTATCTCCTGTAAGATGAAAGGACTCTTACACTAGAAATGCTTATTTATTTCCACTGACTATAAAAGAGAGTTCAGATACAGATGTCTGCACAGTGAAAGTATTATGTATCTTATATACATGAAATCCTCTTAATTGAGATTGGTCTTCTGATGTGCTCTTTCACAGAACATCACAGAATCACAGAACATTAGGAAGGGACCTTGAAAGATCATCTTGTCCAACACCCCTGCCAGAGCAGGATCACCTAGACTAAATCACACAGGGACACATCCAGGCAGGTTTTGAATGTCTCCAGAGAAGGAGACTCCACAACCACTCTGGGCAGTCTGTCCCAGGGTGCCATCACCTTCACAGTGAAAAAGTTCCTCCTTACATTCACATGGAATTTCCTATGCTCCAGCTTGCACCCGTTGCCCCTTGCCCTATCACTGGCCATCACAGAGAAGAGCCTGGCTCCATCCTCCTGACACTCACCCTTTACATATTTATAGATATTGATGAGATCACCCCTCAGTCTCCTCTTCTCCAGGTTAAAGAGACCCAGGTCCCTCAGCCTGTCCTCATAAGGAAGGCGTTCCACTCCCTTAATCATCTTGGTGGTCCTTCCTCTTTAGAAAATTAGCCTTCAGTAGAAGGTTAACATATTAGTATAGAGTGCTGGAAATTTTCTCACACCTAATGTTTACACAGAGCACTTCCCAGGCACCACAAAATACCCACGACCTTATGAGAAAGTTTCCAGGCAGCATCTTCTTTATCACAATGTAAAAACATAATCAGAAATAAATGATATTTAAAAAATTGATTTTAAGTTTGCTTTTTTCTCCCTTTATACCACTGGTGGTATAATTTATTCTTTGTTTTTATCTATAAAGACTTTTTCTTTACTGCAAAAAATAATACCCAGACTGAAGTTCCTGGAGGAGACCTGGGGGAAAAAAACCAACCACTGTAACAGTGTCCTCAAATCACTCGGAATCTCAAAGTTCATTAGAAGCAACTTGATTATTCTAGTTACATTACAGAAATCTGAGTCTTTATTTAGAAAAAAACCCATTATTCATTACCTTCTACCTGAATAATTTGCCCTCTCCTGCATCCCATCCCTTTGGGGAGCACTTGCTTTAGATGATCTAATTCTGTCAATAAAGGGCATCAGTACCACTGTGGAAACCATATGCCTTTATAAATCTCTGTGTTAAGAGAATATATACAGTATGCTCTGCAGCTACGTGGAACTCTGAGAGGGCTGCACTATGACAAGCTAAATATTGAGACCTTGAGCATGGGTTACACTCTGATATAAACTTTTTACCCATTACTGAATTTAAGGGCAGGTGGCACACACTCAATTACTGGAAAGGTTGGTGTTTTATCAGCAAGAAGTAGAAAAGCAGCCAGCATAGCATGATTGCCATCCAAACCTATGATCCTACCAGAAGTCACAAAACACAGACGATGGCATCAACCCAATACCCAGGGAGAACAACCCTGAAGGAAAACCACTGGAGGATGCTGTGCATGTTGTTAATTCTCTCTGCTACTCTTTATTTTTTCGTCCCTATAGAAGTAAAGGGCAGATGACAAGAGGACGGGACCAGACATTTTTCACTGGTGCTCAGTGACCTGACGAGGGGAAATGGGCACAAGCTGGAACACAGAAAGTTCCATCTCAATATGAGGAAAGACTTCACTCTGAGGGAGACAGAAAACTGGAAGGGGCTTCCCAGAGAAGTTGTGGAGTCTTCTTTGGAGATATTCAAAACATGCCTGGATTCAATCCTGTGCAACCTGTTCTAGGTGGTTGTAGTGCTTTAGTAGGGGGACTGGATGAGATGGTCTCCAGGGGTCCCTTCCAACCCCTACCATTCTCTGATTATGTGAATCTGTAAATCCTGGGCCTGAAAGGTATTTTTTTCACTGACCAAGTTCAAAACTAATTATGGTAATATACTTGTCCTAAATGATGCTGTTAAGGTCTAGAAGTGTTTAATTAACACTCTTACAGTATGACAGAAATTTGATCCATTCTTGTCTACTGCATGATAAAGTTGTTTCAAATCTAAAAACTACTTGAAAATGTACAACTTGCATGTCAAGACGTAAGAAACAGTTTCTTCATCTAGGAGCTAGTTTGGCTTACACAAGAATATTTGACAGCAGGTTAAGGATAGACCTGAGGTGATCCTTCCCTTCTCTTCAGCATGGGTGAAAACATATCTGGACTGCTTTGTCCAGTGATGAACTCCCTGGTACAAGAGAGACATGTGGCCATACAGGAGGGAATCCAGTGAGGTACCATGAAGCAGATTGTCTGGAGCACATGACATATGAGAAAAGGATGAGAGCTGGGACTATTCAGCCTTGAGAAGAGAGGGCTCAGGGGTCTTTTATTAGTGCATCTAAATATCTGAAGAGGGAGTTCACAGAGGAAGGAACCAGATTCTTTTCAATGGTGAATAGTCACAGGGCCAGGGGCAACAATTGCAACCGAAACACAGGAGGTTCCCTCTGAACATTTTTACTGTAAGTGTAATGGAGCAGTGATACAGGTTGCTCAGAGAGGTTGTGGAAATCTTCATCCTTTAAGGTATTTAAAAGCTGTCTGGATGTGGACCTGGTTTAGGTGGCCAGATCTAGATGGCCCTGCTTGAGCAGTGGGGTTGGGCAAGATGACCTAAAGGGTCCCTTCCAACCTCAACCATTCTTTGATTCTGTAATATGCTGGGCTTCCCAAGATCCCAGAAGCAATTAAGCTGCAGGATATCTTTCTCCGCCAACAGCAATGATTTGCATTTCTAAAGACTCTCAGAGAGTGAAGTCCTTGTGATCTCTGCAGCACAATGCCTCATATCTTGGTTGAAAGGTGCATAGAAAAAGAAAGATTCCTGCACAAAAATAATGTCACATATATGCATCTATGCAAAGGCCAGGACCGATCTTGTTCATGATACATTCACAGACAGAATATTTCAGGCTGGTTTTTCCTGTCCCTTTCTAACCATGCTATGCTATTGGCAGAGATTGCAATTCATATCGACTCCACATCTCTCAGAAAGGTTACCAGCCCTTCTGACCTGCTGGCTGAGTTCTTCCTTGATCTTGATTTAATCCAGTTCAGTAAAAATGGGACAGGTGAGTAAAAATAGCATATCTTTATTAACTTGGCTTATAGAGACTGAAGTAATTTTGGTAGCTACATTTCAAGCACATGGAACAAAGATCAAAAGGACATGTTGGCAGGGTGGCAGTGACAAGAAGCTGTGGTGAAAAGCTTTTCACTGGCACAGCTGCACCTACAAAAATAAGTCTCTCAATATTTAGAATAACAACTCAGTAGTTAACACCTACAGAGTTTTCATCTGTGTTAGCAAAATGTAAAGAAATGAGAAGCAGTTTCCAAATTCCATGTGATCTTTAATAAAGCTCTTTATACTTTCATGTGGAAAAACACTATTGACATATCATATCTAGCCTTGGGCACTGAGGTGAAGCACTAACATTGGGAAAGCTTTTCTAGGCTTTCTGCAACACCATTGAGTTCAGGACGACACCAAAGATCTTTTTGCCTCAGAAGATGCTTATTTTTTCCATGGTTTTTGAGGGATGCTAGAGCATTTGCACTTTAACATTTAGGAAATTTCTGGAGACATGGTGGATGGCCCAAACCTGTCAGTGTTCAAGAAGCACTTGGACAATGCCCTTAATAACGTGCTTTAACTTTTCGTCTCCCCTGCAGCGGTCAGGAAGTTGGACTAGATGATCGTTGTAGGTCCCTTCTAACAGAAAGAGTCTAGTCTATTCATTTACCTGAGCAGAAGACAGACTGGAGTGGCCAACACAAGTCATGCAAAGAATATACAGCAGTGAAAGAAAGAAACTTTGTGCTGTTAAGAAGATATTCTTTCCCTCTTAGTGACAGAGAAAGTACCCTGCTTCCCCTCATATTAGAAGCAAGGCTGGCACAGGTGTGGTTGCAGCAATGGTAGGGTTATTACCCTGCTTCTAGCTGTTTTGATCACCTGCTTGACAGATATGATCAAACATTCACATGACTTGCTCCACTTTGTTTTTTTGATTTTTTTCCCCTTTTATTAACCCTCCAGAGATCTTCCTATCATCTCCATCCCCACCACAATGAGCAGCTCAGCCACACTTTTCTGATTCATCCCTGGTTTGTTCTCCTAGGTAAAGGAAGTACCTCCAATTTTTAAACTACAGTGTCTTGTCTTCAACTAGACTCTCTGGCACTTATCACAACCCTATCATCTGCTCTTCCATTCAGCCACTTGCCAGTCCACCTCACTGTCCACTCATCTAACTCACACTTCCTAAGCTTAAAACCCCCTGTCATCCTTGGAATTTATACAACAGCAATGTTTTCTTGTTGATACACCAATTTCTACACTCCTACACAAACACATTCAGGCAAAGGAAAATTTTGCAGAAGCACATACCTGTTTCCTGAGTATGTTTGTGAGACACAATTCGAAAATACCTCTTCTGACAGGCCCAGACTGGCTCAGCATGCTGCCTTTTGCCACTTCAGTGTGAAACACCTACTCATGTTCACTTCCAGTACAATGAACCCGTGCAACTGGGGACTATGGATTTGTCTCCTGGAGAAAAACATGCCATTGTTAAGCATTGAAATGCTCAGTGTGGCAACATCTAAATTCTCTGTGAATCTGGGACAAAACCAGGGAATTGAATCAAAGCATTATCAAATCAGTCATTTGCAGGCTTTGTGAGTGTGCAAAATATGCATGTACATTTTGGTGTTTTTTCTTAGGAAAAAAAAATAAAAAGGAAAATATTTATTTACCTAAAATGGGAGAAAGGTCCCAGTAGTAACAGCACTTTGTTAGTGGCTTTTTTGTTCAAGGCAGCTGTGGAAAATGGTATAGTAGAATATGTCAGCATCCTTTATCACCAACATAACCAAATGACACAAAAGGAAAAAGAAAGAAGTAGTAAGAATGGATAGCTGGCACAGGAGAAAGTTCTAACTGCTAAAATAATCTTAAAGCTCAGCAAAAAATGATGGGAAAAGCCTGGGGAAGCAGTCTCATTTTGTCAGCTTGGTTTCACGGTAATTACAGTAATAATAAAACTAATTACATCACATAACACCTCTGTGAGGCAGGTGAGAAATGCTGGCAGGGAGGTAATGTCAAGATAGCAGCTGAACATGCATAATAGGGAAGCCAGATGAAGCTCTTCTTCAAACAGCTTCCATCTAACCATGTACAGAGACCTAAAAGGGGGGAGTTACGTGACTAGAGAGATTACTTTTCTAAAAAAGCAATCATAAGTTGCTTGAAATTATTATTGTTTGTTTGATAATAGCTTATAACTAAAAAAAAAAAATGTGCAAAGAGAATTCTTGTATGTCTGCAGTTACCAGATAAAGTGATTGTGCTAATAGTTTTGTTTAACAGACAGTCAACACTAGGTGATGCGGTTAGGACAGACATGAGATGATACATGCAGCTGCTGATGCTCACAGGAGAAATCCCCATACCGCTTTGTCCTATCAGATTCCTTGCTGTGTACTCCACTTACACTCTGAGGTGTATCCCAGTTCTGGCCAGGCCAGAGTTAACTTCCCCAAGCAGTCAGCACAGGTGAGCTGACTTAGCTTGGGCTGTTCTCTACACCACTAGACATCACTCCCCCATTAAAGGGGCTGGTTGGGGAGGGGTGCTCTGGGGTGCCTCCAGGACAGTCTGAATATGGCTGGGGTGTTGAGTTGGTCCTTCTGTTGTGCAGGACTGTCATATTGTTGGGTTCATAAGGTGCCCTATCTTATCAGTGCAGGTAGTGTAATTTTTGATGAGCTGTTATTGTTCCCCTTTCATGGTGATTTTGTTAGCTGTCCTTATCCCAACCCATGGAGGCTCTGCCTCTTTCTCTTTTGAGGGGTTTGTGGTGCTTAACCACTGTTTGGGGCTGAACCACCCCAAGGTGACTTGACCTGACTTCTCAGCTTCTGACAAGAAGGCTGACTATGTTTTTCTAGTTCTGACTCTTTTCTTCACGGTGTACAGTTAAAGGCATAGCTCTTACTCAAACCTCTTCGATATGGATCTCAAAGCAACTGTATTAGTTTTACATGACAAGGTTTTGGAATCGGAGGAACTGCAGGAGTGGCTGCTGTCAGAAGACACCAGAAGCTTTCCCCATGTCAGACGTCTCCAGTTCCACAACTCCAGGATGGACCCACCAATACCCAAAAGCTGAGTCCATCAGCAGCATTGGTAAGGCCTCTGTGGTAACATTTTTAAAGGGAAGAATACTGCGCAAGAGTAAGGAGGTGTGAGAGAAACAGCCCTGTCAACAATAAGGTCAGCAAGGTGCAGTATCATATAAAATGTGTGATGAAGACCATGGTGGGCAGGTTGTCACCTGGCAGCCCATGGAGAGTCCATGGTGGTGCAGATATCCACCTGCAGTCTGTGGAGGCCATCACTCTGGAGCAGGTGGATGTACCCTGAAGGACACTGGAAGTTTATGCTGGAAAACACGTGAGGACTCCATGCGGGAGCAGGCTCCTGGCAGTAACAGACCTGCAGAGACCAGCCCACACTGGAGCAGTCCATTCCTGAAGGACAGTACTCCATGGAAAAAGACCCATACTGGGAAAATTCTTCAAGAACTGCAGCTTGTGGGAAGGACCAACACTGGAGCATTTCATGAAGGACTGTGTGCTGTGGGAGGAAGCCCACACTAGAGCAGGGGAAGAATGTGAGGAAGAAGGAGCAGCAGAGAGAAAGCATTCCTAACCAGCTGCACCCTCCATTCCCCATCCCCCCTTGCATCACTGAGGGGGAGAAGGTAGAAGAGTTGGGAGTGAAGCATGGGAAGAAGGTGGGTGGGGGATGAAGATGGTTTTAGTTCAATTTTTATTACTTGGTTTTCTACTTAGTTTAATTTGCAATAATGTAAATCGTTTGAGTTGAGTATGTTTTGCCTATGATGGTAACTGGTGGGTGATCTTGCTGTGCTTATCTTCACCCATTGCATTTCTCCCACTGTCCTGCTGATGGAAGAGGAGTGACAGAGCATCTTAGTGGGCACCTGATGCCAGCCAAGGACAAGACACCACAGCAACTTTAAAGACAACTTTAACTGCATTTTTTAGTTTACTTAGCATGCCAAAACTTTTACAAATAAGAAGTGCAATGATCTTTTAATCATGATTTGACAAAAAAGTCAGAATGTTAAACCATGTACAAAATATTAACAAAAAGAAACCCTAGGAAGGAAAAAATATGGATAGATAAGTCAAAACATTTCAGTTTAAAAATCTGAAAAGATTTTCTATCAATCTGGTGTACATGACAATAGAAATGAATCAGAAATTCAAAATTAAAAGTTATTTAAAGAAGGGGGGGGAGCAGAGAGGGTGGGGAAAGTCCCAATAAACATATTGTAGTATCCATAACTTCATTTTTCAAAATTTGACTGAAGATATCAGTCAAAGAATGTTTTTACTTTCAGAAGTGTAGGTTGTGATAAATTGGTATTCTCTATTGAAGAAAAAAATATGGTAAAAATTAATTACCAACCGACTGTGCTAAATATCAGACTTTCACTGAACATCCTGGGAACTGAGGCATGGAACAAGAAATAATTGTAAAGCCTGATTAACAGAATTAAATCTTTACAAGGAGATGCTGTTCTCTTGAAACACTGATCCAGAACCAAGTTAGGAGAACAGGAAAAATTCAGAGATTTTCTTCTGGCTCTGAGATCAAGTCTTTAATTCAACACCTAATGGGTCCAAATTTCTTTTTTAAGACCTGTGAAAGGAAGGCAGTCACACTGTCCAACAGAGGACAAGTTTTATCAGGTGGATATGGGGAAGAGCCTCCTACTGTACCATACTACCATCAGTAAGGAAGAAATTTTCTCAGGAGGCTAATTTAATTCCTAGAATCTGTAAAATTTCATTGTACAGTTTATTTTAAGCTGGTTCAACTTGATTATCAACTTTGTATGGTTGCCAACTGCATGCTGTTTTCTATAGTGTTTTCTTGGTACACTGTTGATAGGTTTTAGCCACATTTCCTTTGCACTTCAGTAATATCAAAACATCAGAAAATACAGTCAGAAGGAGAAAGGGCTAAGTACCAAATCTGTCTTTTCTCTCTCTCAGTATTACATCATGCTACTTACCAAGCCCACCAGTCTCTGTACTGAGTATCTTAACTGCCCACTCAACTTTTGTCCTTCTCTCCTTTCTTGTGCATGACTAAACTTACAAAGAAAAGAAGCAAGTCTTCAGTATTGAACAACTGAGAAAAAAAGTGCTTGTTTGCTCTCAGCAATGCCTACCTCAAGCACATCTATAATATGACATGTGAAGGTTTTTGCTCCATGATGATTTTCTTCCTGAGAATCACCAGGTGATTTGACAAGCAATCTAAAATTAAACAAATTCCCTTTTTGTCTTTATGAATCATAGAATTACAAGGTTGGAAAAAACCTTTAAGATCATTGAGTCCAAGCATACCTGTCCTATGCTAAACCATATCCCTAAGTACATCTACCCTCTTTTTAAACACATCCAGGGATGGTGACTCAAACACCTCCCTGTTCCAGGCAAAGAATTAGAAATGAGAAAGAATTACAGGGACATCATTATGCACACAAGTTCAGTCAGGAGTTGCCTTTGCAAGAGGAAGGTCAAGACTGTATTGTCTCAGAGGAGAGCTGCCCTGGCCTATATTGTGGTGGCACTGTAAGGCTTTGTCTTCCCGAGGACATGCATTCAGGTCCCATACTTTCTCTGTGGTCTAGCAGTGAAGATCTGGAGCTTTCACTCAGGTGACCCAGATGGGACATGTGGTATGAACCACCTTGGAGGAAAATCAGAAGGCAGACTGCTTTCAGGAGCTTCCGTACTCCCCAAGTCAACAAACACTAGTGTCAGCTGCTACAAAGTGGCAAGCCTTCTCACTGCTTGCTTTATCAGTGAATTGCAAAATGTCCCTGGGACATGGATGATACTTGGCAAGAAAAATGTAAATGCAGTCTTTAAAAGAGTCGGGTTGAGGTCTCCAGGTTCAGGTTATTAAGAAGATTGCAGGAAGAGCCTGGAGGAATGATCTCCACTGTTCCGGTCATCTGCATTCAAGAGTGATACACTCCGACAGGAACAAGTTCAGGGAAAGGCTACTAAGGGGACTCAAAGAATACAAAAAACTGTTACAGAAAGGGAGCCTTAGAAAAGTGTCTTTTAGCTTTGCTAAATGAAGATTAGGTGAGGATTGGATCATACTCAAGAGGACGAAGCATTAAGGAGGGAAAAGAACTACTTAAGTAAGTTATCTGTCAGTATTGACACAAGAAGAAATGGTGTACATTTAAGATAGAAAATAGAAGGATTCTAATATTCTAAGGGATATGTTAAATAGCTTTCCATAAGGTTTACAGGGACCACAAGCAAATCTCTAGTTCTCAAATGGAATTTGTGTGATTATTAAGAAAAACACTTTGTGAGGTGGTTACTTACTTTATGAAGCCACAGGATATGATGGCTTCAAAAGTCAGATACCCTTCTACTTACAAAGTGAAGAAGAAAAGAAGATTGACTATCCTTCATAAGCTTAATTAATTCCCACTGTTTCCTCTGGCAGCTGTTGTGGTACATGCTGGATTTTTTTTCCTTCAGCTGATAGCACAAATATAAATATATTGCAGTTTTCACAGGAAACAATAAAACTGATATTAATGCCTCAAGCAAATTTTAACATATGTACGTTATGGTAATGTGTGTTTGAATCATACAGTCTAATGGACTTGATGGACTAAAATTACAGAGAAAATATTTATCATGAAATCACAGAATCAAAAATAGTTGAAGCTTGAAGGGACCCTGTAGATCATCTTGTCCAGCCCCCCTACTCAAGTGGGGCCACCTTGAACTAATTAATCAGGACTGTGTCTGGATGTTTTTTGCACCTCTTACAAGGAAGAATCCAACACCTCCCTGGGCAACCTGTGCCAATGCTCAGTCACACTCACAGTAAAAATGTGTTTTCTGATGTTCAAGGGAATCTCCTGTGTTTTCGTTTGTGCCCATTGCCTTTGGTCCTGTCTCTGAGCATCACTGAAAGTTCAGCGACTGGCTCAATCTTATTTACAACCTCCCTTCAGATATTCTTATGTATCAATAAGATTCCCCGTAGTTTTCTCTAGGCAGCATAGTCCCAGCTCTCACAGACTTTCCTTATATGTCAGTAGCACCAGACCCTTCATCATCTTCATGATGATGCTGAACTCTCCCCAGTATGTCCATGTCTCTTTCCTACTGAGAAGCTCAGAACTTGACACAGCACTCCACATTTGGCCTCACCAGCACTGAATAAAGGGGAAGGATCACCTCTTTTCACCTGCTGGCCACACTCAGTGCAGCCCTAGACACCATTCACTGTATCTGCAACATTGCTGATTCATATTCAATCAGGTGTCCACCAGGACCTGCAAGTCCTTTCCTGACAAGCTGCTTTCCAGCTGTGTGGATCACAGCATATATTGGTGGATAAGGGTGTTCCTCCCCAGGTGCAGGACTTTGCACTTCTTGTTGAACCTCATGAGGCTCCTGCTGGTTCATTCTCTAGCCTGCTGAGGTCCCTCTGCATGGAAATATATCCCTCTGATACATCAACCACTCCTAGCAGTTTGGTGCTCTGAAAACTTTCTGATGGTGCATTCTGACCCCTAATCCAGATCAGTAATGAAGTTGTCAGGCAGGACTACACCCAGTATCGATCCCTGGGGTACACTGCTAGTCACTGGCCTCCAACTAGACTTTGCACCACTGATCACCATCCCCTGGGCCTGGCCATTCAGCTAGTTTAAAATACAACTCACTGTCTGCTCATCCAACACAATACATTGACAGCTTCTCTGCAGGGTTCTTACAGGACACAGTGTCAAGTGCTTTTCTGAAGTTCAACAATACCCACTGCTCTGCAATCATCTACCAGTTACTTCACTGTAGAAGTTTATCAGTTGGTCAAGAATGATTTTCTCTCAGTGAAGTCATTCTATTATCTACACAGAACTTATATATATATACATCTATACTGTATTCTACCAACTAAAATAAACTTTCACTCCATACTTACCATATCCTTTTATATGACTTTATTGACTACGATGATAGTCTTGTGAATCAGACAATACTAACCCTTTCTAGTTGATTCTGTTGCCAACAACCAGAAAAAAAGGTATCTACCATCACTCGGTGAAGACTGACTCTTTTTAACTGTCACTGAGGGATGTACAAATACAGTACAAAGTCAGTTATTACTGAGGGTTGTTTTGAGGCAATGCTATATGGTGGTGTTTGCTATAAGGAAAAGAGATTGCATTTGAAAAACAGGTGTTTTGTGTTATTATAAATACGGTATTTTGTTGTTTCCTCACTTGTCCTTAGGTCTACAATCATGTAATTTTTGCAGATGAAATGTATTTATGTTCATGTATAATGGTGTGTACTCTTTATGTGACAGCATGAACAGTTAAAAGATTATTTATGGAATAAAGCTGATACTTTGGATATATTATATAGCAAATATTTTATCTGAGCAAATGGAATGCACAATTTTCTTGCTATGGTTTTGTAATGATGATAATGCTTATTTTATATGATGCTGCACTGGAAGCTACTATAATAATGCTGCCAGTCATGTTCAAAACTGGTCTTGTAATCTGCACCTAGAGCTTATGAACTGCTATACCCTATATCATTTACAAAGAATACAATAGGAAAAAAATTGGATTTAACTTCTACTATAAATATAAGAATATAATTTTTTTTATATGTTATGTCATACCAAGGAGCCTATCCAGTATATTTCACCTTCCAGATCAAGAGACAATGGAAAGTCAAAGAGGAGAATTCTGGGTAGAGGACTAAGTTGCTGACAAAGGGCAAAGTTTAAATAAAACATGTTCAGTGGAGTTGAATCAATACTTTATTTGTTAAGGAGAAGTAAAAGTACAAAAAAGCTTGTACAACTAGGCATAAAAAAGTGAGAAATCAATTCTAGTTAATTCAAAAGGCTTGAAGAGTCACCTATGCCATTATGTATGAATAATTCAGGAACAGAAATTTATTGCAGACACATATTGTTTGGTTTGGATTTAGTTTTGCCCCTTGTTTGACCTGAATCCTGTAAAGAATGATATTCAACTAATTGAAATAACATTTTGCAGGTAAGTTGATACCCTAGGGATATTTCAAGACTAATTCTGAAATAAAATTTGAAAGATGAAATGTCTGATAAATTTTATATAAATAATGTTATTTTACAGTTTGTTAAATGTTGCACGTGGGAGTCTTCTCCTGCACGTTGTGTTTGCCTGTTGAAAACACGTAAGATTTTTCCCCCCCCGTCTCTCTCTCAATTCCTCTTTATTTCTCCCTGTAGTGTTCTTTCTTTCTGTCCTTCTCTCTCAGCAAGTGTTGATTATGTTTGGAAATATTTATTGCCTTCCATCTTTATTCTCAAGAGGATTTTTTTGGAACACATTATTGAGAATAATTGAAAGAAACCACAACAGTACAAGATGCTTTCAGATGGAATCAACACAGACATATTCTTTGTGTCCTGAGATACTGCACAGATATCTGAAACCATAAAAGACATGGGTTGACTACTCACGTATTGCAGTGACTACCTGTGTTGGAGTCACTGCAATGTGATCTCAAAAAAGAAGTAACATGGAAGCCCAGTATGTTTGATTGCTGGCTTTTATCTGTATTACAATATTTATATGTACTTGTGTACCTTTATGTGAGCATCTAAAAATTTTAGAAATATAAATGGATACAAAAAGCAGAACAGCAACCTCAGTGACAAAAATATATCATAACTGGTTCAGAGTTATATTCCAGTCCAGTGTCAGTTCTGGGCTTAGAAACCAGCCAGAGGAAATAATTTTGCAGCTTGCTCACTGAACTGAATAGCTGCCCTCAAACAGGAAATTAAAACCATTCACATACAGCTGGACTCTATTCATTGAATGGATGTTCAATGTATTGAATTTATTCAGATACAGGTTTTCAAGAGATGCTTGCTGTAATTCCTATAAAACTTTGTAACACCCAACATCAGTGTCTCCATTGGCAGCAACCAGCTTTATTTCTTGCTAAAATTTGAAAAATCCAGATGCTTAATTTAAGACTGAAGAATTGAGGCACCCACTTTTTGTCTTCCAGATGGCCTAATCCCCAACATAATCTCATCCTTGGTGGACATAAACTCTCTGGTACCTCTCTTGTGGGCTTGAATATTCCTTGTGTGTCTTCACTCACATGTGCATGCGTTCAGAAATACTTAACTTTGGCACTAATGCTCTGTTATAATTCAGACTCAAGCAGAGGAACCCACACTAGGAAGTCAGCTCTGACTTGATACTGATAGAAATGAGCTAACTAAAATGAAAATGGGCAGAGGAAGTGTCAGTACTTAGACTTTGCAGAATAGTTTTCTGGTCAGAGCACATGCACCGAGTGACCTTGCTCTGCTTAGGGGCTTCAAGTAACATCTCCAGAGACCACTCTGATCATAAAGGTGAAGGCCATATACTGGAAAAAGAGAAAGTAAGAGATACTAGGCTTAATTTATCTTGGCAGTTGGATTCTACGTTCAGTCAAGAATAAGAAACAATCTAAAAAAATGTTTCTAAGCAAAAGTAAGCTTAGTTCAGGAGCATACAGCTTGCACACTAACCTAATCATGGAGGAGGTTTTGTTCTGGTTTTGTTTCTAATACAAAATGCATAGACAGCATAAACATCTTGAGTTCAAACTCCCCACATATTCAAAAGGGGTGAAAACCAGTTGTTTTCATTTCTGGGGACCTGTGCCCTAGCCATTGGACTATTCTGAAGATATTTCTTCACAAATCCTTCAGCTCAATATGCTCAGCTTCCACAAATTCTCTTACATTTGTTAATACACCTAGAATAGAGTGTACAGTTTTCTAGAGATGTGAGAACAAATAAACTACTTCTACTTTTAATCTAGTAATGACAAAGTTTTTCTCAAACTAGATCTCATCTGAAGACCTGGACTTCATTAGTTGTGAAAGAACTTTCAGGTGGAACAAGCAGAGATCCTGGGTTCCCTCCAATTCAGTATATTCTGTGACTCTACGATTCTCTGATAATAGCCATAGCTGTAGCAGTATGATGAGGTAATTGTTTTCTAATCCCAAAACCAATTAGTATGTTATGGTTTGTGACAGTCCATCTAAAATCTCTTAGCCTACAAAAGAGGGAGGTAGCATCTGACCAGTCCTTTGAAAATGACCTCTTATCTGTGCTAACTTCAGGAGGAGTCCAATAGGACCACACTGCACAAATACTATGCCAGAAACCAGTCTAACAATTTAATAGTGTTGTCAATCATTCCAGGTCTCTGATACTATATGTTTTATTAATATAAACATAGCCATTACGTTTTAGACACCTGGTCAGTGCTGAAAAATAGGAATGATTGATAACCCTGTGGGACTTCGTGCTCATGCTTCACTGTACCCACAGTCTGAGTAGAACAAAGGCACCATTGATATTTCTCATGTCCATGTTTTGCTTGTGGATAATACAGCACAAAGCAGTTACTAAAAGTACCCCAGAACATCAAGCTTTCAGCCTTGTCCAAGGCAACTCAGGCCCTTCGTGCTACCACTAGTATTGTTTTCCAAAGCTGCCTTGTTTTCTTGCAAACAATTACATCAAACAGGCCCCTACTGTATTTTGCTGCCAGTGGTGCGTCTTGTTATTTAGTGGTGTTCTGTGAACCACTTCTTGATCAGGGTTTTGATTTATGAGAAGCTCAGAGCAGGGATCATCTTTATGTTCTCAGCTTTTTGAGAGCCTAGCACAGAGAATCCATGTGCCAGGCTTCTAGGTGCCACACCAATACATTTACATTGTTTCCAGCTGTGTTGTAGGAAGTAGAATGCACTCTATTGACTAAGAATCACACATACAATGTTGTCCAACTGCTTATAGCTCCAGCATGAATTTCAACACCATTACAGAAGTATGGCTTCTACCTCAAAAGTAAATACATACTACATTTTTGTTATAGCTTCACTAAAAATGGTATCTGCCTTGGCAACTTTAAACTTTGCTTAATGAGGATGTTAAGAGTTCTCTTTGTCTAAGAAAAGAATGAGAACAAAATCGAGATCCAAGAAAAGCATTTTATCCTTAATCACTATTATGCTACAGAGGACTCCAGCAAACCAGAACTGGAGCTTTCACATGAACTTTGCAGTTATAATGGTAGACAGCAAAGTTCACAATTGATATTATAGGGAAAATAACCCACCAAAATACCTGCAGTGAACATGAGCTGAGTAGTTTGCGAATAAGTTGTAATTATACCAAACATTTTTCTATTGAGGCATACACCATCATCCTCTGGGTAAATCATTCAGTAATTTATAGTCTAAAGAAATTTGCATAATTTATCACTTATGAAACAGTTCTTAAAAAGTATTGTCTTGCTTTTATACTCTGTGGGAAGCCCTGTATACAAGAAACAACCCTTTTGAGGACACACAGGCAACTCATCTAATTTCGTTAACAGAAGTAGAATGCAGAGCAACAATCTCACTGGAGACTTCGTGAGCTCTGCTAAATCCTGATGCCACCCATCCACATCATTAAAATAATTATAATCTGGCTGGAGCAGGCAGTGTGAGGATATGAGGTAATTGAGAAATAGAAGAACACCATTTTTACCATAATATGGTTGACATTTCTTCATTACATTAGATTTCTCAGCATAGCAATTTGCCAAATCTGCTCCATGTACACAGTAATTTGTTTCCAATTAATTTTAGGTAAACATTCTGTGTTAAAATAGGAGTTATCTTTGTTTTTACCATTAGGGAAACGAACCCAGTATGGAATAGAATGCTTCTGTTCATAGTGTTTTTTGAGAACTGTTGAAAGAATATTTACTTAGCTAGCACAGTTCTTGGATTATTGTTTCAATATTCTGGGTGCTTTCATGTACAAAATTATTTGGTATTCTTAAATTTTGTCTCTACAAAAACAGTGAGTTTGAAACGACAGATTTAGTCAAAAAGGGACACGATCTGGTTTCTTGGGGAAAAGAAAAAGTGTTCAGATAAAGCATGTTGATTCAAGCAAGGTTAAGCACAAGGGCCATATAATTTTTGGCACATAACTGAACTACCTAATTTAGGAATATAACTGCCCTACACTCACTAAAATGAATGGAGAGAGAGAGGAAATCAATGGAGAAATGTAGGACATTCCAGAGGTCATTTAAATTTCAGGTTGGTGGCATCAATCTCATTTTCTATAGAGGAAACCTAAGCTGACTATATTCCTATCTTGCACATTTTGGTCAGGTGCTCAAAGCCCAATGAGAAGGATGTAGGAATAGCCTCTACTGAAGTAAAAGGAAAAGCTCCTGCAGACTCCAGAGACAGTCATGGTTAGTTCTTAGATCAAACCTCCCCACCCTGGGGAGAACCAGATGACAGTAATTACCTACTCATTGCTCCAGAGAGAAGACCATATCGACTGTGTTTGAGGTGACATGGTTATGCAGAGCTGTAGATAAGCAAATGAAGTGTTTAGTTACTTTTTTTTTTTCTCCATCTTGCTTTGGTTTGGTTTGTTTGTTATGCCCTTCATGATTTGGTGAGGTATATGTAGCATACACTTTTATTGGAGCATGCTCAAACAATTGGACTTCAATAATTTTCTAATGGATACCCTTCTCAGCAGCTCTTGTGCTTTATGTTCTTTAGAACTGGTTGTTCCTTTTGGTTCTGTTTTTCCCTCCTCCCTGGAAATATGAAATTATCAGGAATTTCATATTCAACCCCTTTTGACTAGTATATACCTTTTCCATTTTGGAGGCAGCACATTAAACTATAATGTTATCCGCACAATAAAATTAATACGAATGTTAATAAAAGTAAAACTCGGGTCAGGTTTGAAATCCATTAATAGCAATGTGCAGTACTTTATTGGCTCAGCAGCACAGGTAACCATGGGAAATTAGAGATATTATCTTACTCACCAGAGAACCCTGATATTTGATACAATAAAGTGTATATATTATGTATTCATTGTTAACCAAATAAAAATAAATGAACGAATAAAGAATATAAATGAGAAGATGACTACACCTTCTCTCTCTTCTGGTCAGGAAATTCTCTGTAGAGATGATACTTATGGCTCCATGGTTATGAAGATAGTTTTTCACCAACCTGATAAGCTGCTGTCATGTATGGCTCCTCCTGAGAATACCTGGGAGTAGACAGAGAATATTAATGTTATTTTCAGTTATCTGAAACTGTCTTTCTCTTCCAGCATCTGCCTGGTACACAGTATTCACATTAGGAACTGCCTGTGTCCTCTCATTACAGGTATGCTAATAAATTAAATAGTATCTGAGATTATGCCCTGACACCATAATATGATTGCTAAATACATGTTAATTTTTAATTTTTTTTTAATGTACCAGTAAACAGTTAGAAGGGTCTCTTGCTTGGAAAAGCAGAATTCTCCTACACAAGTCCTGGTCACAGCTTTGATGTTAACTTGGTCAGGAATCATTCCCAATAAACAGTTTAAGAGCATTGACTCAGTTTTGGAAGCTGAAAGAGTCCAACAGCACAGATGTGAGCTTTCCCATGCCAGTTGTTCTCAGTGCCTGGAAAAGTTCCCAAAGGTATTTATTAGTCTTAGACATAGCCTCTATGTCTCAGCTGGAGAAGACAACTTTGAAAAAAATGTGATTGTTTTTGCAGCCAGTTGTTATCTACAGATGTCAAATAACCTAGTCGAGCTTGAAATCTTCAAGGTGTAAGAGCAGTTTCAGGGATCCTAAACACAGACTTTTCCCCATAGGCCCGTTATCCTATGGCTAAAATTCTAGGGAAGGAAGAAGGGTTGACTTCATCTCTTTTAATTATTAAAAATCTGACTCTCTCTAGAAATCCATTATAACTTCTAGAATCACATTCTTTCTCCATGTTTCAAAATCTGTCTATATCCATATCCTGGATTATTTCACAATTTTGTTTGGCTTTTTTGGATTTGTTTGAAAACAGCTGCTGTATTCTACCTTAGAATTGAGGCATTCAGGCTTTCAGTACAAAGTACATCATTCAAATAAACGCTTTCACTAAATGCAGTCCCTTCTTAGATGAAGTCCCTAGCTACTGACAGCACCTAATATTGGTAGTATCCTACATGTGAATATAAACATAGAATCATAGAATCATAGAATGGTATGGGTTGGAAGGGACCCCAAGGATCAGAGAGCTCCAACCCCCCTGCCACAGGCAGGGACACCAACCTCAGGCCTGGAGCTACACAAGGTTGCCCAGGGCCCCATCCAACCTGGCCTTGAACACTTCCAGGGATGGGGCATCCACCACCTCTCTGGGAAGCCTGTTCCAGGACCTCAACACTCTTTCTGTAAAAAACATCCCCCTAATATTCAATCTAAACCTTCCCTCCTTCAGCTTTAAACCATTCCCCCTTGTCCTGCCATTGTCTGCCCTTTTAAAAAGTTGATTCCCCTCCTGTTTCTCTGCTCCCTTCAGGGACTGGCAGGCTGCAATGAGGTCCCCCCACAGCCTTCTCTTCTCCAGGCTGAACAAGCCCACCTCCCTCAGCCTCTCCTTGTAGGGCAGGTGCACCAGCCCTCTAATCATCTTTGTGGCTCCTCTGAACCCTCTCCAACAGTTCTACATCTTTCTTGTATTGAGGGTCCCAGATTTGGACACAGTTCTCATACACATGCACACACACAGGCACACATTAAGCTTTCTTCTAAAAGAGCTGTTCTGTGTTAGCAAGAGCCCTACATCAGTAAGGCATTATGATTATGATGTTGTTTCTCCCATAAGGAAATAATACTGTAAAGAAATGTTTCTCCATGTGTTAGTTATAGTCCTTCATAATGATGCATATAAATACAGCATTAAAGACACTGCCAGTGTTTATTACAATCATCTGTTATTACCTACAAAATCTTCCTCCATGAGAAGTGCAGTCTTACTCTTTGCCACTGACATGCATTCTGGATTAGGTGACTGGACAGTGACTCCACTGTTAACCACTAAAAGGTTTTTCTTCTCTTTTATTTTTCTTCTGTAATGCATGTAGACTAAAGAAACAGTTTTCAATATTTCTTCCTCGGGTCCCCAGTATTTGTCTCTGTTAAGAAGAAATTATACTTTACTGACCTTCTGAGCCTCTTAATCCTCTTCCACGTCTCTTACCGAAACCTTCAGAGTGGATGTCTGCAGGCAGCTGCAGACATTCCTATCCTTCTGAGCTCCCCCTACCAGCTGCAGCTGAGAACTGCCTGGTGATGTCCAGTGACTTCTGTGTGCTTCCCATGTGCCAGACACCAAGGCACGCAGACTCTAAGAAACAAATGGCACAATTTAAATAGGTCAATCATGAATGTGTGGCTTTCCTGCAGATATGGGGGATGGCCACAGTTACTGTGGTGTCCAAGCTTTGTAGAGGTGCTTAAGTAGGTATCCAGCTTACTTTATAAAGAGTAGAAACTAAATTAAAACAAAACCAAAATAATACCAAAAAAGCAAAAAAAACCCCAACCCAACCAAAAACACCCAACCAAAAAAAAAAAACCAAAACCAACCCAAAACCCCAGAATAAAAAGAAACCCACAAAGCATGAGATTCATTGCAAACATAAACCACATGCTGTAAGATATAGAGAATTGTTCTTTGAAGCAGAGTTTGCATGGGTGTTAATTGGCCCATTGAATTTACACTCTCTGAGGGTTGAATTCCTTTGCTGTTATGGGTTATAGGCTCAAAGCCCAGCTACTCCACTGCATGCATATAAGTATAAAAAGGTTTGGCAGCTACTCAGACTCATACTAGGAGAGTAACTTCAATGATCCTTCCTCAGTATTTTCAGGTTTTATTTTCTTTGCTCAGAGGAGAAATAGTTTTTTTATATAAATAGTCTTCACTTCCACCAGTGTTATATAGAGCGGTGCCAAGCATGACCTCTTTCCTTCCCTCCTTGTACTAGAAAATGGCACTTCCTTAACACAAACATAAATAATCTCCCTTGTGTAGTTGTAGGGTTTGTCTGTATTATTGCTTTCCTGAGACCAGAACATTCACTCATTGCACTGGCAAAGTATTCCTGATATGGATGCATATCAGGAAAACAGCACGGACTAAAGAAACCTGTGCCAGTCACAGAAGGATTTGGCCTATCTTTACCTAAGGGACGTCTGCCAGCTCACATTTGCCAGTCAGGTGTGAGCCCTATTGCCACTCTTACTTCTGAAACTATGCCAACAGAAGTCAATATAAAGAGGCTTTTGGAAGCAAAACTATTCCTTGATTGACAGTAAGGGATATCAGATATTTGCATGCCAAGGTGACTGCATGACCAGTCAAAAAGCAGCTGAACATAAACTAGGTCTACCTGTAGGGCAGACCTCAGGCTGTGACAGGCTTTGGCAAAAAAAGAAAGGTGTGAAAAGGTGTGAACAGCAATCCAGGACTCCCACTGCCTCACAGCTCTCCCTTCAGCACAAGTACATGCTCCTGGAAGGTTATAGCATCTGTTTTTGAAAGTGGCCCTGTGGCACAGTAGCATGATATAACAAAGGACAGGTTCTTCCCTGTCCTATGCTCATATTTTTTTGTACCTGTTTTTAGGCTGCAGCACATGTCTGCATGCCTGGTCCATCTCTGTGCTGCTCATTAGCTCACAAGCATCCCATTGCTTCTCTGTCAAGAGTTTTGTTTGTTTTGTAAATGCCATGAAGAGATTCCACTGGGAAATAAGAGAATACAGGTGGTCTTTCTCATTGTTGATTTGTTGTCATTATGGTAATCTTTTAAAAAACCCCAACAAATGCACAAAAATAAACAACACAAAGTGCACATAACATTCTTGTCAGAAGGAAGATGTCTCTCTTAAATCTCTTTGAGAAATGATCTTTGTGTGTAAAATTAAATATACTAGGTACTTTATCTAACTGTCAACTCATTCAGTTCTTCCACTCTTAACAAGCAATAATAAGTTTCAGGAACTAAAAATGTGTACAAACAGATAAGAGATGTGACAATACCAATCTTAAGCATTAAGACAGAGTTGAACTTTCCATAGGAAACCTCATGATATGTGATAAGATTTTTCCCAAGAAATGGTCTTGAGAGAGATGTGTTATTTTTTTGTTATTCCTAACACCTATGAGCCCTAGCTGAAGAAAAGCTTCATTAATCTCTTGAAACAGGAGTTGGTTATTGTCACAGGAAGAGACAGGAAAGGGCTGGGAAGTATTAAATATTATGTTGAATTATGTGAGTGATAGATTAAATTATGTTTTGTGGATCACATGGAGTTTGCATCTATATTTCTGAGCTAGTAGCATTACAGAATGGCCTTGAATGTTTTTGATAATCATACTGTTTGGTGTCACGGTCTCTGGCATGGTTATGACCTGTTCCAAGACACTAGTAGGCAGAGTTTATAGGAGAGCATGAACCCTCAATGGTGTGAGCACTGTTGCCCTGTTTGGGAGAAAGAGTTGATCTTTATGGTTGCCAGTTGTGCTGTATCACTTGACCTTAGGGCCAGAAATGAAGCCTGTTCTTAATTTATTTTATTGTATCAAGAACTGGTCTGAACTTCAGATGCAAGCAGGAGATGCGTTATTTCTTGAAGAGCAGTTTTCCTTCTGAACATAATTATTAATAGCAGCTATATCTTTTCATTCTTTCCTGGATTAGCAAAGGGAGCCAGCAACATATAAATAAATCCACATGAGAGGGAGACATCATTTAATTAGATGAGACTAGATGAATACTGGAAGGCTTATGCTGGATATGATTAGTAGCATGCAGACAATTTATCTACCCTCTTGCTCATGAGACGTGTTTACGGTTTGGATATTCATAGTAATCATTAGCATGGGTAAGTGTTGCTTTACTTTGTATGAACATTTTACAGCATGCTTTCTTAATTTTTTCCCTTGTTTAATAGCTGAGAAAGCTGCAGAGAAATCTCTATAGGGAAAAAAGCACAACAGCAATTTTTTTTCAAAGTGCTTGCCCCTCCAAGAACAAATTGTTTCATTTTCCGAAAAAATAGCCATTACAGATCCTGGCCCATCTGTGTGTCATTCATGTCCATGACTGTCTGTGCTGTAGTGAAATGTTGACAGGGGAAGATACATACCACTGCACAAATTGGCTAAGTGCTTGGATGTATATTCCCTGGTATCTTAAACACGAAAGAACACTTCTTGACAGAACATGTGAATGGCATCTCAGATGGTTTCGTTTAACTGATTTGAGGGAAAGTTTTGACTGGCCAAATGAAAATCTTTGGCTGTCATTCATAAACTTATCTTTTGCCAACCCTATGTTTGTCTGTACAACCAAAGGTTTTCATATGGAAAACATTTGTTCTTCAAACATTCTCCCTCAAATCATGATGGGGAGAAAGAGGGAAGACAGGTTTCTGTAAATGATCAGAGGTGGGTGAATAAGGGATTGTGTGATGTGCTGAAGCCACATTTCTGCTGAATTCCCCTATCCAACTGACCTGTGATCTGGTATGACTAATCCAGTACACATATGATCCAGCACTATTGAATATCTTAAACTTTGTTCAAAATATAGCTTAACAACTTGAACTATTTACAAAAAACTGTCCTACTTGACTTTCTCTGCCTCTTCAGGAATGGTCTTGTTGATCATTCACATGCATCTTATCTGTGTTTGGTTTAGTAGATTCTGCAGCAGGAACCTTCCAGCAGACTGCCTGAAACAGCCAGATTACTCACTGAGGTTAATCAGCACACTGAAGCAAACAAGTAGCTGGTCAAGGGAAGTCAATTCAAAATTCCCACACAGGAGACCTCCTGTAGAAATGAGTCAAAAGAATTGCTGAGAAACCATCTAAATTTCAGTCCATTACAGGTGTGTCTGTTGTGTCATATGTGAAGCTGACTAGATGGGGAGTTTGTGGACAAGTCTTATGGGATCTTATGTTTACACAAACATGGCCTGCATTCACAGCTATATCACAGTTATAATAGAAATTTATTATAAAACAGTCCTTATTTCAATTTTATAGCCCACATTCTATAGTTCATACCTCAAACTTAATGAGACTGTGAATCCTGAAAATGTTAACAAATGTCTTAGCAGAAGAACCTTTGTATTCAGTCTTACAAAGAAAAAAGCATCACCTGGTCCTTCCATTTATTTAATGAACAATTATTTGCTGTATTCCAAAGACCAGCCACTGAATTTATGTCTTTTGGGAGCAGCCTGTTAGTTCTGTATTAACACTGGTGGGTAACTTAGACAACTCAAGCAATGTAACATTCATCATAAGGCTCAAAGATGTTGACGATTGTGGCTACCTCATCATATTTGACATGTAATGGGATATTTTGCTGGCTTTGGTTGGTTGGATTTGGTAGGAGTTTGGGGTGTTTTTGTCAGGAGAATTTCACAGGATCATGGACGACCCTCTGACTTCCTATATTCTGCTTCCTTTATTCACCTCACTGATCTTTCAAGAAGTAGGTTTATGTGCATCTAAGACCGGGAATTTCAACATGAATTCATGAAAACTTTTGAAGGCAAAAATAAACCCCACAAATGCAATTAAGCTCTGCTTTCAGATCATGAAAAAACAAGCCTCTAAATAAATTATGCAGCACACCCTAGCTAAGCATGGAATTCTTACGCACTGTAAAAGCATGTGATGTGGCCAGGTTTAGTGCTTATCTATCTGTATCATTGAAGGGTTAGACCAATAAATATCACAGTCAATAAAACATCCTGAAAACTCTCCTATTTGAGAATATATATTCTTTTCTCATTTAAAAAATATGATATATTAAAAAGAATCTATTCCTACCATGTCTCTGGTCGAAAATAATGAGACCTATTGCTTTGAAATCGTTGGCACAGTGGATCTATTGTTTTTATAAGAAGTCAATATGAAAGAACATAAGTTATTCTCTTTATTAACCGTTTTGCAAGATGTAGTGAAATGCTTGCAGTTTGAACTCAGGATGGGGACTATCATTTAAAGAACAGCAGCAGGTGATAGTTATGCCTAGAAAAGAACAATGTGTGCTCTTCCCTAAAGTATGTCCAACTTTTATCTTGGCAGAGAGCCATACTACATATAAAAGATAATCAATGGGCTGACTCAATATTTATAATGCAATTCGCAAGATGAATCTATTTGTGATTGAGCTAAATCTTTTAACACAGAGCTTAGGAAGAAAGCATCTAAGGACTACAGGAATCTTAGCTTTACCTTGTCAGGAATACATATGTAAATACATGAATTAGAGAGAGAACAGTCAAACAATAGGGCTGAGGGCACTAACTCTCTGGTTTCAATACTTCAAATACTTGAAGAGTAACGGAAAGAATACTGTATGTGGTTTTGTAGACAGTAAATTTTATCCTTCCTGCTGTGTGTATGAGACCATATGAGCTTTTGTGCCTTGATGTCCCTGGTATTTTTTCCTTTGTGGTTGTGTACACAAGCAAAGCAACGTGTTTGAAACAAAGGTTGAAGTTCCTTCCCACCCATCACTGCTCACTGTAGTTTCTGAGCATCATTTCCAAACAAAACAAAATAAAGCAGCCTGTCAAACTTTACTATAACTTTCTAAGTTACCTCGAGGTCTATCTTGGAAACCTTTGAGGCTGATTGCAGTGAATCACTTTAACAGCCAGCTTAGCCACTGAGGAGACAGAGCTGTCATTGTGTGAATGAGAGCTCTGCAATACAATAATGTCTGGAGTCTATATTGACATGACTGGGCAAAATTACATAAGCCAAATTTCTAGTTTTAAGGTGCAGCTTTAAAGGCTCTGCTTTTGAAATATGAGCTTAGAAAGTTTTCCAGCCTGGTGATGTACTGCTAATAAGGTAGAAAGACAATAAATTAAATGAACTACTAATATGCTGCCAGATATCACTATTCACAGATGACTGCTACAATTATTGCTAGGTAGTTTGGCACAACTCCAAGATTCCTAATGTATAGTCTAGTACACTTGAACAAATGAGCAGCTGCTGTAAGGGCTGCCAGCCCTGCACTTCCTAGGTATATGGCATCATCTTCCATTAGAAAATTCACCTCACTTCTGATACAGTTATCACAGTAGTGATCAGTATGAAGAATAATATTCCATCATGGAAAAGAAATCCTGAATGTGATGGTCTTGCATAGATTTTTAATGATTATTTTAATTGTTCTTTACTGTTATTGGTATGTTTTAACAAGGTTTTGTCTTGGTTATGCATGTAACTTTGTGGCACCAAAGAAAAGTGAGGAGTGTGTTCTTTCCCATTTGTGCAACAGGAGAATTTCTCCACATCTTGATTCCATGTTTGAAGTAGAAGAAAGTCTTAATGTCCAGTGCATGTCTGTGTAGGTGAGTAAATGGGGGAAAGTAAGAGATTGGAGGTGAGCTATGATCTTACATCACTGCCATTCTGATAGGCAAAAGTAATTTCCATCTGTAAAGGAGAGTGTAAGCTCACATACATGCACCTTTTTGTTGCTTTACCAGGATTAGATAATCTAGAATTATGTCCTGGTTTCAGCTAGGGTAGAGTTAATTTCTTTCTAGCAGTTGGTGTTATGCCGTGTTTGGGAGTTAGGATGAGAGCAGTGCTGATAACACTCTCATGTTTTTAGTTGTTGCCAAGCAGTCAAGGGCTTTTCAGTTGATCATACTTCCCTGCTAATGAGAAGGTGGAGGGTGGGGCACCAGCAAGCTGGCTGGGGACACAGCCAGGACAAGTGACCCAAACTGGTCAAAGAGAGTATTCCATGCCAGTTATGTCATGTTCAGCATAAAGGGGGTCTAGTGGGTGGTGGAGGAGCACACAGGTCCAGGACACATGAGTCTTGGGGATGGTCCAGTTTTGGGACCATGAGGTTTTCGGTTTTCTGATTTTCTTTTCTCTCCCTTTCTCCCTCCCCCAAATTCCCCCCCAACCCTTCTTAAAGATTGGGGTGGCTGCAGGGTGCCTGGCTCTTGGCTGGGGCAAAACCACAACATTACTTTTCCCATATGAACTGTTTGTAAAACAACTGAACTTCAGTAATTCCTCTCAACTCAGGCAGGCTGAAGTAGGCTTCAGTCCCATGATGGATACTTGTTACACACACCAGGGTGTGTGTAACACTGAGCGGCCACACAAGGTGATATGTTGGTGCCCTGACTTAGTGTTACCTGCTGATGGCAAGTACCAGCCTTACCAGACTCACAGGATTTGCAGCAAAAACAACAGATGTACACGACTTGGGCAGAAGTCATGATGTGTTCTGAGCATAAGTGGTTTGGGTTTGCTTGTCAAGGTTTTGGTAGTGGGGATGGCTTTTTGCCACCAGAAATCAGAGTGAGAAAATGTGAGAAACTTTCCCAACACCAAGATCAGTACAGAAGGAGGGGGAGGAAGTCCTCCAGGTGCCAGAGAGAAGATTCCCTTGCATCCTGTAGTAAAGACCATGGACAACAAGGCTGTTCCCCTGCAGCCCTCGGAGGATGATGGGGAGTAGAGATTCTGCCTGCAGCCTGTGAAGAACTCCACACTGGAGCAGGTGGAGACACCTGAAAGAAGATGTGAGCTGGTTGGAAACCCACAACACCCACACTAGAGCATGCTTCCACCAGAACCTGCACCCCATGGAGAAAGGAGCCCTTGCTGGAGCAGGTTTGCTGGCAGGACTTGTGACCTTGTGGAAAACCCACACTGGAGGTGTGAGGAATCCTTCTCTGAGGAGGAAGGAGTGGCAGAGACAGTATGTGATGAACTGACAACACCCTTTCCCCATCCCTCTGTGCTGCTCCAGGGGTACAATGTAGGGAATTCAGGAATAAAGTTGAGCCCAGGAAGTTAAGATTTGGTTTTATTTCTTGTTATCCAACTCTGTTTTGATTTGATAATAATTTAGATTTTTTTTTTTGTTGCTGTTGTGTTAGTTTTGCCTTTGACAATAATTGGTGAATGATCTCTCCTTGTCCTTATCTCAATCCATGAACCTTACGTTGTATATTCTCTCCCCTGTCAAGCTGAGGAGGGAGAGTGATAGAGTAGCCTTAGTGGGGACCTGGCATCCAGGCAGTGTCAACCCACTATAATAGGTCAGGAACTGAAGTATACTGCAGGTTATCCTATCATATACATACTTATTTCTGTAACACAGAATGTGTGTTCTTCTGCATTGCTGCTAATGACAGAAGTCAATGATTCTAGAGTATAAATTGAAGAAGAAAGGGAAATACCTTCAAAACAAACCTTTTCCTATTGCTCCTGTGGGGGTGAAAAACTCATGGGCAAAGTCAGAGAGATAATGACTTGTATTACACTAGAACTGATTCTCCCAAGACATGTTGCCAATTTAGATAAGATAATAAGAATTTGCTCTTATTTGCATATAGATAAATAGAATGCAGAAAGCTAAGCTGATTGTTAACAAAATGTCTTATTTCCATTAAAAAAATAAATATTTTACTTAGAGGATCTCTAGTAGAGCAAGGTAACAGGGAGCAGTTCTTGCATGAGGTCTAGAAGGTCCAGCTTAACCCCTCTGATACTACTGATCACTAAATCAGACCTTCATTAACTTCACTACACATGTATTAACTAAGGTTGGTTTCCTGAATAAATACTTCTAGGTCAGAATAGATCCCTATATGTCTTCTTGGTCAGTTTGTGGTCTATTATTATTAATAAGCAAATGTCTAGATGATAACATTTATGCACCTAAATCTAGAAAGTTTTGTGGCAGTGCTCAGGTGGTGATTAGAGTGAATAAACTGTCTACAGATGAGCTTATACTTGTGTGAGTTTCTGCTCAGCTAGGTTGAAACCCTAATACTACAAGAAATTCTGATTAGTGCAAAGAGGATTTCATATTTTATTTTATATTCTTATGACAAAACTAATTTTCCTACCTTCAGGCACTGGAAAATAGGAGAGAACTGGAAACATGAAGAATTTCTAAAGAAGAGCCAGAAGCTTTAAAACCACTTTGCTTAATGAGGATTACGTATATTACAGCGTGAGTATAGTTACATACATATTTTCTTTCTATTCATAAATTAAGTTCTTGGCACTTTGCATGTAAATAAAAATACAATTAGTTTTTGTGAGTACGTTTGTGTGCATGTGTTTGACAGAATTTTCTTTCTTAATAAATAAGAAATTAGCTGTTATGATGGTAGCTAGATGTGAAACAATGTGGATGCAAAAAGATTAGATAACATTAAAATAGATTTGATGAGACCAGAAATAAAATTTAGAGTGTATAAAATTATTTTCCTTAGGCACGAGGTGAGAGATTAATCTTACGTAACCTTAACTGTCTAAAAGTTATCTGTCTGGACGATCATTTAGGATCACACTACTATCAATGGAGAGATAAATGAGCACTTCCAGAAGGTCATTCATCGCATTTTAAGATGTCTGTTTCTGGACATTCGAATCTGTGTCTTTTGATTCTCTGTGTAAAGTCCACATGAGTAGCTTAGGCTCAATGTCTAACTCGGAGTAAGTGTGATTATAAACTCTTGTATTTTCAAAGTCTTCAAATATAACTATGATAATTTACAGGCCTACCTTACTTGCTTACATGTAATTTAACTATTTTCTCCAGCCAGAAGTGAAATAATCATCAGTTTGGTCCTAGATGACAGGCATATTGTAATACAGAGTAAAATTCAAAGTTTACTGAACTGACATTATCACTTGGACCTCAAAATTATGTCAATAGTGAATACTTTCTAAAGCTTCTTCTCTTCTATGACACAATTTAAATTCTGTTTTTATGTAATCACAAAGTTGGGGAATATGAATATCTCTTGCTTTGTTTTAGTTGTTGGACATAATATATTTGTTGTCATACTCTTCAGTAGCAATGCTATGAGTAAGAGGGTTGCCTGAAGCTTGAAAGAATGTGAGATCATACCCATTGTTGACTGCTATCAGGAATAAGATACTAAACTTTATAGATATAATGCAGCCATTTTAATTTCTTAGACTTATGCTGGTAGTATGCTGGGGTATGTTTGCTTTTCCATTGCAAAATGTGGATATATAGTTCTCTATTATTGTTAACAAAAACATTTCATGTTCCACAGTATTTTATGTTTAGCTTCTGTAGTGGAACCAGTCAGCTGAAGTCCAGCCCCCATAGGCTCTGCCTTCTGTAATTATGTCAGACAGCATTTTCAGAAATGCTGAACTTCAAGTATAAAGAAATTCAGCAATACATAGCTTGATTTCTTTTTCTTTTTTTTTTTTTTTAAACTATGAAGCCTGACTGATATGCAATCTCAAGGAAAATCTGTTCCTGCCAGCATAAGTCCAAACTGAAACCTAAACTTCCCAGGATTCTATAAGCAAGTCACATTTTTGTGTTGAAACCTGCCCTATATCTGCCCAGCAGTCATCCCATGTTGCACATGGGAGAAGCTGTCACAGAATCACACAGAATCACAGAATCACAGAATCACAGAATCTTAGGGGTTGGAAGGGACCTCAAGAGATCTTCGGGTCCAACCCCCCTGCCAAAGCAGGCTCCCTATCTCATATTACATAGATAGGCGTCCAGACGAGACTTGAATATCTCCAGAGAAGGAGACTCCACCACCTCCCTGGGCAGCCTATTCCACTGCTCTGTCACCCTCACTGTGAAAAAGTTCTTCCGCATGTTGGTGCGGAACTTCCTGTGCTCCAGCTTACAGCCATTGCCCCTAGTCCTGTCCCCACTGACCACTGAAAAGGGGCTGGCCAATTCCCCCTGCCACCCATGTCTAAGATACTTGTAAACACTAATTAGGTCCCCCCTAAGTCTTCTTTTTTCCAAGCTAAACAGACCCAGCTCACTCAGCCTTTCCTCAAAGGGGAGATGTTCCAGACCCCTAATCATCTTTGTCGCCCTTCTCTGGACTCTCTCCAGAAGGTCCCTGTCTTTTCTATACCAGGGAGCCCAGAACTGGACACAGTATTCCAGGTGGGGCCTGACCAACGCAGAGTAGAGGGGGAGGATCACTTCCTTCGACCTGCTGGACACACTTTTCCTGATGCATCCCAGGATCCCATTGGCTCTCTTGGCTACCAGGGCACACTGCTGGCTCATAGCCAACCTGTCATCAACCAGGACCCCCAGGTCCTTCTCCATAGAGCTCTTCTCCAACAGGTCATCCCCCAGCCTGTACTGATACAGTCGGTTATTCCTCCCCAGGTGCAAGACTTTACACTTGCTTTTGTTGAATTTCATTAGATTTCTCCCTGCCCAGCTCTCCAGTCTGTCCAGGTCTCGCTGAATGGCAGCGCAGTGTTCCTGCGTGTCAGCCACTCCTCCCAGCTTTGTATCATTGGCATACTTGCCGAGGGTGGATGCTATTCCCTCATCAAGGTCGTCAATGAAGATATTAAACAGGACTGGACCCAACACTGAGCCCTGGGGAACACCGCTAGTCACAGGCCTCCATTCAGATTCTACTCCACTGATCACGACCCTCTGAGCCCGGTCTGACAGCCAGTTCTCAACCCACCTCACTGTCCACTCGTCTATCCCTTGTTTCCTCAGCTTCTCTATCAGGATGTTGTGGGAGACAGTATCGAAAGCTTTGCTAAAGTCGAGGTAGATGACATCCACTGCTCTCCCTCCATCCACCCAGTTGGTAATAACATCATAGAAGGCTATGAGATTGGTCGAGCACGATCTCCCCTTGGTGAATCCATGCTGACTATTCCTCATGACCTTCTTCTCTTCCAGTTGTTTGGAGATGGCATCCAAAACAAGGTGTTCCATCACCTTTCCAGGGACAGAAGTGAGGCTGACTGGCCTATAGTTACTGGGATCCTCCTTCTTGCCTTTTTTAAAGACTGGAGTGACATTGGCTATCCTCCAATCTTCAGGCACTTCTCCTGTAGTCCAGGATCTGTCAAAGATGATAGAGAGC
The DNA here is from genome assembly GCA_022605575.1 of Laterallus jamaicensis coturniculus. Lineage (NCBI taxonomy): Eukaryota > Metazoa > Chordata > Aves > Gruiformes > Rallidae > Laterallus > Laterallus jamaicensis. The sequence goes on along the minus strand of JAKCOX010000002.1, from coordinate 86,989,868 downwards.
GGCTCCGCAATCACCTCCGCCAGCTCTCTCAGCACACGTGGGTGTATCCCATCCGGGCCCACGGATTTGTGTGCATCCATTCCTTTGAGTCGCTCCTGGACCACCCCTACCTCTACTAGAGGGGAGCCATTCATTCCCCAACCACTCCTACTTACATCTGGGATCTGTGAGTCCTGAGAAGCCTGTCCTGTTTCATCTTATTGTTTACACTGTGGACCCAGTGGCTCAGATTGAGTCTTCTGGCTGGTGCAATTGATTTCAGGACACTATTTGAAATATAAGCAGGAAATCAACTCTCTGCCCTTCAACACACCTGACAGGTCCACTTAGGCTGAAGTCCATTCACTAAATATCTTTATAAAAGGTAATATGAAATTGTAGTTGACAGTAACTTCAGAGGCAGTTTCTTTTGATCAAAAAATTTAGATTAAAGGTACCAGAGATAAAAGGGGCCATACTTCCTGTTCTGTAGAACAAAACTTTCTTTCTTCTCTTCAGCAAAACAAAGTCTTTTGTTGGTTTTACCAGACTTAGGACATCAATCACAGCTGAAAGATCTTGAGGCAAATGCCTGAAACCTGCAGTGAGTAAGAACAGTATCAGGGCTGATTTGCTGCTATATCATAACCATGGATGAGATGAAGATAATAGGGAAGAATATCATGTGTATGACAGAGTGAGAACCAGACTAAGTCAGTGACATTAGAAGAAAAATTTGTAGTGTGAAGACAACCCATTGTATATGATAAAGCTGAGGTTGCCTTCTTTCAATAATATCTACAAGATTCCTCATCTCCACTTCACAGTTCAAGGTAACATGTAAGGTTTCATGTTCATCTATACCTTATTCAGTCTACCCTCAGACACCTACTGGGTATCAAAAAAAGGTGAAGGGATAACAAAATAGTATTTCCAAGATTTTACCCTGTTTCGCCTTATAGATGGATTTGCTTGTACTCTGTTTTCTCATACCAGAGTAGATCATATTGCAGAGCTTTGCAGGTTTAGTTTTAGTCAAATTCCATGATTCTCAATATAATAGGAGAAAGACAAAGTTTGTACTAAATTATTACATTGTCTTCTCTTTATAGTAGGTAACTTTATATAGATAATATGGATAATTAAGTAGCATCAAAATATTTCTTGAGTTTCTACTCACTTAGTGCTAGTACTATCAATTCAGGAGGTAGGTTTTTTCATGAGTTGTACTACTCTGCCTGTATACAGGAAAATTAGGACTGCATTGAGTGTAAAAGAACTCTAGAGTCCTGGGTCATGGACCTTAACAGAATCTGTGATGTACTCTCAGGCTGCTGTTGTGGTTTAGCCCCAGCTGACTGGCAGCTGAGCATCATGCTCACTCCTTTCCCCCAGTAGGATGGGGAGGACACCGACAAGAAAAAGGTAAAACTCATGGATTGTTATAAGGGCAGTTTACTGAAACAGCAATGGAAGATGAAAATAACAACAGCAGTACTTAGAATACCCAAAATTGGTGATACACAATGCAGTTTCTCACCTAACAACCATATACAGCTGCCACTCAGACTGCCCAGGGGATTCCTGGAGGCATACCCACCTCCTAACTAGCCCCCTTTTATGCTGAGCATGACATCATATGGTACAGAATACCCCTTTAGGTTGTATGGCTCACCTGTCCTGGATGTGTCCTGTCCAAACTTCTTGTGAAAAATAACTCTATCCTAGCTGAAACCAGGGCATCTCTATATATTTATTTGAAGTGAATACCAATGTGAAAATACTTTTTTTTCTGGACTAAATCTCTTCTCAGAGTTTTAAAGACAAAGTAGGTTTCCCTCCTTTCTTGCATGCAATGTTCATTACTACAGAACAGTTTTGTGTAGCACTACAACCATGTAAGGTTCCCTGGGTGAATAGGCACTTCAGCATTTCTCCCTATCTCGTATCTTCTGATTACATGTGGGTTTTAGGGGTAACAATGGGAGGAAATGAGGAAACAAGGGTTCACTAACCATTTAAAATCTCCCTTTCTTTTCCAGGGTAGAATTTTTCATTCAACCTGTGACGTCTATCATACAAGTACTTATGTTTCAGGTGGTATATGCAGTGGAGATTTAACCAAAATAGAGCAATTGTTATGATTTAATAAAACCTAAATGGCTTTAGGATGAAGTTCATTGTGTTCTAATCTCCATAAAATATCTTGATTATCTCTCCACTGACCAGAAATGACCCTACAATCACTTGTTGGCATAAACACTTCCATTTGTAGATAAGAACTAGACTGCATCCACAGGAGGCTGGAACCAGTGAAGACTACATCAGAGCACTCTTTACATGTTGGCTCTTCCCCTTTGACTTAGACCTAAATTCATTGTGCTCTCTTTTTGCTTTTCCTACAAAAAAAAAAAAAAAAGTAGGTCTTTAGAAATCCTGTACTTTTCCCTGTAATGTCACTATGGATACGGTTACACAAGTATGATTTGGATGCTTCTTCACAGTTGTTTTACTAACCCAAATTCATGCATCAGGGCGTGTAGAGCTGGAGGCAACATTAAGCAATTATCTGTTTCCATTCAGTTCATTAATTCACAAGTATTTCTACAATTCTTACAGTCATTTCCTTGTCTCAGCTCCTAAGAAAAAGACCAAAGATGAAGATTTCACAGTATCTCTATGTTGGCTCTTCATACCCTGAGACCCTCAGATAGTAGCACCTTTAAAGAGTGGGAAAGAACAGTCCTGTAAAAGAGTAATTTCAACTACTAATGCAAAAATACCAAAATGAAGTTAAATTAGCATAGCTGATATATGAAATGCTATTCCCAAGAGCCAAAGCAGAGTGAGAATAATGTTGTAAAAAGCCAAGAACTTTAAGAAGAAAGAAAATTGTTAAATTGATAAATTTACCATTTTGAGTAGCTGAAATATAGCAGAGATAGGCATGCAAGAAATCGTTTGTGCCATGACTGGGAAAAATGGTAATAACCAAAGTCCCATAGAATTATTGAATGGTTTGGGTCGGAAAGGACCGTAAAAAATCATCCAGTTCCAACACCCCTGCCATAGACAGGGACACCCTCCGCTAGAACAGGTTTCCTAAAGCCCCATCCACTGTCTGGCCTTGAACACCAGGTGGCGTCTCATGAGAGCAGAGTCTCAGTGTCTCCGTTACTGACCACAACTAGAGAGACATAAAAATAACCTGTGCACCAGATTCCCTCATCAACCCCTCACCAAGGCCCAGAAATCTCTTTTGATCCCTCTTGGATTATGCATTGCAGCTTCATCACCATACACATGGAAGAGCAGTAATGGGCAACAGCTTAAGGGCTGTACCAGACCAAGCAGCAGACTTCCCTTAGAGTCTGTCTAGCATGTCAGACCCTGTGTTCCCCTGAGAAGGGAGTTGCCTACTAATATAACACACCTTTTCTTCCTTGTGAGGGTGGTCATGATGCAGGGTATGGGTCTTTCTAACCTCAATAAAACCCTTGGTGTAGATAGACCATCATCCATTTATCTAGCCTTCACATCCTGAGCCTCATGCCTGTTGTACAGAGGCACCTGGGAGGCTGAGGTGTGCAAGGAGGAGGTTCACCTGAGGCTTGCCTCTATTCACTCCTTTCCTTTAAGCTACAGCCTTCATCCTGGCAGAGGGAGGACACAATATCCCTTTGAAAACCTTGGGTTTTGTCTGGTGTCTGTCCCTGTTTCTGCCTGAGGCAGGGCAGAGCATGGCTCCACCAGTCTCTGTCTTCTCAGCCTCCCTGATGCTCCTTAGACTTGCTACTTCCTCTTGTGGCTCTGCCAGCAGGCTGAGCAGATCATCCCCCTGGTCACCCCTCACAGAGCCGTTTTCACTGCTGCATCCATTCCCAGGGACAGGCTCTGGCACTGCCTGCAACCTGAGGCCTGTGGGGCTGCATGTTTCCCTGGCAGCTCTGTCTGGGTTGCCACAGCATTCTGAGGAGCACAGAGGACAGACAGAGCTTTCTGCAGGGTGGATACCATAGCTCAGGTCCTTCTGAAAGGACAATGACACCGATGGGACCCTTCCTGTGCCACCTCCCACAAAAACTGCCACTCCATGCTCTCCCTGGACAGCTTTTTATAGGTGTGGGGGTGGCCACAGTATCTCTGGCAATGACTAGACCTTGTCAGTGCCTCTTGCCAGAGCTGCTGGCTCCTGGTGGGTATCTACAAGCTCTGGCATTTCTCTTCCTCAGGAAACCTCCTGTGCTCTGAGAATTGCTACTCTACTGATGGTCAGGCCAGTACTGGAGCAGCTCTTCTTGGCAACTGATTATCTGATGTGTATTTGAGAAACAAGTAGCCCATTAAAGAGCTCGATTTTATTTGTGCTGTTTCCTAATTGTTAGTGTCCAAAGCTGTAAGAATATGGAGGATGAAGATCGTATTATTTATGATCTATAGATATACAGAACATAGCATGATGTTTTCTGATCCAAGAGACAAGAGGGACAGCAAACTCTTGAGATATTATCTTTCTAGACCCTGTCTGTCATATGGTCATATTACTTTTTTAATTAGCTATATAAATGAAATAACAAGCAATTAATAACTGGCCCAAAATTTTGTTTTCCCAATAAATATGCCTTATGAATGCTAATCCATCAAGTTTTGAAAGTCCTTAGATAAATTCCTGCAAGATTTTAGTAATGCAGGTAGTTAGAAAGTTTTCCTCTTGACCATAGTTTTATTTAATTTTTTTTTAGTAAGTCTTATTTTTCTAGCTCTTCCTTACTGGCCACAGAAAATAATCAATTGCTACCCCTCCTATACCCTGTATCACAAATGGAAGTGTTGATCTCATGATATTTTCTCAGCATAAGTGAAACAAAGAAACAACAAAATTTAAAAAAACCCACAAAACAAACAACACCCCCCCAAACAACACCCTAGAGAAAGAAAAGAGATAAGACCCAACAAAATCCAATTGAAAGATAATACAGAACTCCTCAGTAGAACCTGGGTTTTCTGACCACCATATCCTCACGCTCATCCATCCTGGCTTTTGCTTTAACTGATTCTTGTCTGAATTCATGTTTTCTCAATTCTACACAATTATACACAGACTCAGCAACCTTTATCTGAAGTTAGAGTTCAATGCATTATCCAAGACACCAGCCTGAATATTTTTATCAAAGACTGTCTTCAGCATCGCTAAAATACTAATATTATACTACACTTTTCCCATTCAATATTAAGATAGACATCACACATTTGTAAAATGCAGCAGGTGATGGAAGGAGGTCCAGGCAGACTCAGATATTCACTTTAAACCTTTCTGATGTTACACCTTCAGCCTATATAAAAGCCTTTCAGCCTTTGTTCTTTTCCTTTAAAAGCTTGTTGATCTTTAAAGTCACACTCCTGCAAGTTTCAAGAACTCCCAAGGAGCCAACACATATGCACAGCAAGTCTAATGTTTGCTCCAGTTTCATAAAAATCACACACAGATGTGCTCTTTTATTTCCTTTGTGAAGTTAAGATCAGCTAATCACACCCAGGCATCTTTGTGAAGCTGTGCTGCTTTCCTCACAGCCACCCATTTCAAGAATTAGATCTTTGAATACTGAAAGGTGTATACAAATGGAGTTCCTCTGAAGCTGCCTAGACATAAAGGGATAGCAGGTGTAAAAGTGAAAACTTCAGAAAGGGCCACTTCCACAGACAGAAATGTGTTACATAACGGAACACTGATTTTCTATCTTGCTGTTAACTCTTAGTAAGGAGCAACAATCATCCCATGGAAAAGGTCTGGAAACAGAGGGAAAAGGTCTGGAAACAAGCAGGCTGGCTTCATGCTGATTCAGTTGAGTGAGGCTGTCCATAAAATGAACATTCAAAAATCGTGCTTATGTTAGGATGCTAGCCGGAAAGGATTCCTAGGATTCCTAGCTGGAAAGGACAAGAAGAGCACATTTAGAAGAAGTGTACAGGTACAGAGCAGTGAGTGAAAGCACTATGCTGGGAAGAAGCTGCACTGCTGCAACACTAGCAAGAGTATAGCTTGAAGAAGTCCTTTGCCACCTGGGAACTTCTTAGATAAATCTATGTCTGTGGTCTATGGATATATCTATACTACTAGATTAGTGTTAGTGACCACCCCCAAGCATGGAGCTCCACTGTCTGCACTGGTTAATTTCTGTAGGGCAACACATACCACTCACAATTGTTGTGCACAGGTCAGGAGCTAACTTAGGCCCAAAATAAATTCTGTTTTAGAAGCAAAGTGAAAATTTTAGTATGTGTGTGGGCACCTCCATGCCAGCGGTAGCACATATAGTTTATGAGCTATAGTTTTTTTCTCTTAGTTGTTCCTAGAGCTTGTGCATAGTAAACTTCAGTGAGTCTACGAAGAGAATATATTTCCTTTCTTGAAAGCCAGCCTATGCAAGCAATCTTCTCGCAAGAGAAAAATTACAGCATTACTTTAGGCATTATTTAAATTTATATTTTAGCTTGCGTTTGCAATATTTGCATTTTTTCCTCTGAGTTCCACTGAAAAACAAATGATTGTAACATGTCCCTCATTCATTGATTTAGCTAATGAGATCATTGTTACAGCCACAGATTTAGAACAGCAACAAATGGCTATAAAATGCTACCAACGGCTGGAGCAGATGCATGGAATGACCTTTCGCAGATTGCTTGAGGAAGCCTTGTAAAATCTCTTTTTGTTGGCTAAACCCATGTTTACTGCATAGCTAATGTTTTTTCACTGCCTTATGTGCAGTTAAAGACAGTAATTTGGACTGACACCAATCATAACTTTTCATGCTTCATGGCGGCCCCCACCTAAGCTATTAATTTGCCACCTGCTTAAGTTCCTGAAGAAATAAGCTGTCAACAATTTTTCTTAAACTCTAAGAGTGCTTTCAAACAAAAGAAGGCCTTAGGAGGATGAAATATGTACAATATACCAATTCATTTTATCAAACTGTTTCACAAAGTTCATATGTAATTAAAAAGTTGAATGTTAATAATATTTAGCAAACTTCTGAGCCAAGTCCCAGTCCTGTCTTCCACTGCAAGTGTTTACTCTGCATGTTTGGGATTCAGAGGATTCAGGCCCTATACTTCGAGTTTTTTGTTTTCCATCACCCATAGAAAGCCACTGAATGCTCAAAGACCTTTGGGGAATTTTGAAGTCACATCTGCATCTGACTCATTAAACTCTTGGGGGGTGGTGAGTTGCAGCAATTTTCTATAATGGCTCCAGTGTCCCATGGAAAACTATATTTTTAATGGACGTTCTTTGCAATGTAAATCTTGCTTTACTCCACAGAATGGACAGTTCTCACAGATCTGGGCTAGGATGCTCTTCTTAGTCTTCTTGTTCTGCCTAGCTGCATGACCATGATGAGTTCTAGCAATGTTATATGGGAATCATTGCTCAGTCTTAATATTTATCCTCATTTTACATCTCCTCCATATTATTAACTCCTGTATTCCTGAGTTTCTTCTGCCCTTAAATTGATTCTGGAAGTCTTGTGAGCATAATTCCACTACAAAGTGTTTTTCACATTTTTATCTACTCTTTCTGAGTGCTGGAAGAATATTAATACATATTTACATATTCCTGTTTTTCATAATTGCTCATAAATAGAATTCTTCCTGACAATTTTATTCACTAGGCAGTTGAAGAAAACAGATATGAACAGAATAGATATCTAACACTCAGAAGCTGTGACTAGCTTCAATATATAGATGAGGACAAGTTGCAGGTGCTCAGCGCTTCTCAGAGCTAGCTTCTATGGCATTGCATGTGCAAAGGAACAAACTCTCTTTAGTCTGAAGGAAACCAGAGTGTACTCTGCATTCTCTAGAAAGGATCAGTTAATTCCACTCAACTTCAAGACCTTCATTAAGGTACCTAATTTAGGATATCATTTCTCTATCACTCATTCAATAATCAGTGCAGAGCATACATATTTCAGCCTGTCTATAATCTGCAGCAGACTCTGTAATTTGCTTAATCCTCTCTACTGCATACACACAGTCCAAGGACTTTAAAGGTGCATTGGTCAAATGTCTAAATCTGTGTGACACAAATCTCTTCCACCATCCCCAATCCTTTAAGACCTCAAGTCATCAAACCATTGAGGGAGCAGTCAAGTATAATGTTTAAGTCCTGTTGTGTATAGTGTAACTCAGCTATCTGTTTAAAGTTAAGCACTTCACTGAAGAAGGGCTGAAGAAAAATATTATAAAATGCTTTGTTGCATTGGGATCTTATTCTTTCACTGATTTGCCCAAGGTTGTTTTATTTCTAAACGAAAGATCTTTGTTGCCTTTTTGAACAACTAAGATGAGGATCATTCATTACTTTTATGGGAGTTTATGGATGCTTTTCATAGACTTAGGGTATGTTCTTTCTTGTATAGTAAAACACAAACATGGAAAAAACAGTTTTGCTGGTTAATCCAGAGTCCCATGGCTCCAACAGCTTTCAGCATCTCTATTTTAAGTGAATTTCATGTAACCTTTCTAGGTAAGTTTTACTCCATAATTACATTTTGTGTTGTGTAATAGAACAGCTGCTTTTTTATTTTATTATATTGTAACTCAACTACCCTATGATAACATTAAACGGTATTATATAGTTAGCAAATTGGTAATGCCTAGAACCTCAAATAGATTAAAGCTAGACTGGGCCAACTAACAGTCTGATACCTAATGAGGTACATGTTCCTGACTGATTTTTTACAGTTGAAACACAGAGATGAGAACAAAATTGTCTCTAAATGTTTGCATCACCTTGTTATCTGGGCTTGTGGAGACAAAACTTTGACTATAACATATTGCGAAGTTCCACTTGAAAGAGAGAAAGCAGGTCGTGACCACCAAATGGAAGTTAGTGGCTCGAAAAAAGGACCGAGGGTCACAGTGGACATGAACTCTCCTTTCCCAGTGCAATTATAAACTGCTAATGCAGTCCTGGATGTTTAAATAAGGAGCTATAATACAGAAGAAAGCACATAATCAAATTCCTCAATAGAAAGTGGTTCAGAATAAAGTGTGTCCTCCTTTTGTTCATATTAACAAAAAAAAGCTTTTGGAGAAGGTGAAAAAAGACAAAGGATATGAGGATGGCAGAAAACCTTTAATGGCAAAAAAAATTTAAAGAGTTCAAGCTGTTTGGTTTATCTAATATAATAGTGAAAGGTGACTTGGACATTTTTAAAGTAATTTTGATTAATGCCTGATTGGCTTTTTTTGTTTTAAAGAACCAGTAAGGCATAATAAGAATTAACATCTGCACAAAGAAGATGGTAAAACTCAAATTAGGAGCAAGGCTGATGGAAGTGACAGGCTGGGTAGATGGAGGAAGAGCAGTGGATGTCATCTACCTTGACTTCAGCAGGGCCTTTGATACTGTCTCCCATGACACCCTGATAGCAAAGCTGAGAAAGCATGGGATAGATGAGTGGACAGTGAGGTGGGTTGAGAACTGGCTGTCGGACCGAGCCCAGAGGGTTGTGATTCGAGGAGCAGAATCTGACTGGAGCCCTGTGACTAGCGGTGTCCCCAGGGCTCGGTGTTGGGTCCAGTCCTGTTTAATATATTCATTGATGACCTTGATGAGGGAATGGCATCCACCCTCAGCAAGTACGCTGATGATACATAGCTGGGAGGAGTGGCTGACACGCAGGAACACTGTGCTGCCATTCAGCGAGACCTGGACAGGCTGGAGAGCTGGGCAGGGAGAAACCTAATGAAATTCAACAAAAGCAGGTGTAAAGTCTTGCACCTGGGGAGGAACAACCGTTTGTATCAGTACAGGCTGGGGGATGACCTGCTGGAGAAGAGCTCAGTGGAGAAGAACCTGGGGGTCCTGGTAGATGACAGGTTGGCCATGAGCCAGCAGTGTGCCCTGGTGGCTAAGAGAGCTAATGGGATCCTGGGGTGCATCCGGAGGAGTGTAGCCCGCAGGTCACAGGAGGTGATCCTCCCCCTCTACTCTGCCCTGGTCAGGCCCCATCTGGAGTATTGTGTCCAGTTCTGGGCTCCTTGGTTTAAAAAGGACAGGGATCTCATGGAGAGAGTCCAAAGAAGGGCTACGAAGATGATTAGGGGCCTGGAGCATCTCCCCTATGAGGAGAGGCTGAGTAAGTTGGGACTCTTCAGCCTTGAGAAGAGAAGACTAAGGGGGGACCTAATTAATGTCTATAATTATCTTAAGCAGAGGATGCAGGGGGAATCAGCCAGCCCCTTTTCAGTGGTCTGTGGGGATTGGACAAGGGGCAATGGCTGCAAGTTGGAGCATAGGAAGTTCCGCACCAACATGCAGAAGAACTTTTTCACAGTGAGGGTGACAGAGCACTGGAATAGGCTGCCCAGGGAGGTGGTGGAGTCTCCTTATCTGGAGATATTCAAGACCTATCTGGATACCTATCTGAATGATATGTCCTAGGGAGCCTTCTTTGGCAGAGGGGTTGGACCCGATGATCTCTCGAGGTCCCTTCCAACCCCTACAATTCTATGATTCTATGATTCTATGATTGTTTAAATCACATAATTTCATGTCTTCTGAATTTCTTTGCTAATATGCTAAGGTCAAGGTCTCAGGAAGTGGTTCAGTCACACACTGTAGACATAAATGATATATCAGAACCCAACTAAAGAAACTGCTGTTCCCCCAAAACATGGTCCCACCCCTTCCCATCCGCCTGATCATTTTTCATCTCTCTTCCCTAGCTCCCAATCCTGTTGTTTCACCTTGTTTCTCAAATTAGACAGATTCTGCTTTCTAGCATAGAATAGTTTCCCTGTCACCATCCAAGGGAGGTTTCAGCAGGATTACTTTTACTGCATGGTCAATTAGTGGAGAGAGCTGGTGTGAAAGAGGGGGTAGACATGCATGTCAGGAGCACACAAGAGGAGTGCATAATCACAGGCCAGAGGTATAATTCTCCTGTAGGAGAGAGTGAGCCATTAGAGTAGATGAGCAATAATGCATACTACCCTTGCATATTATTAATTAACAAGTCCAGTTTCTGATGAATTTTTATGGAACTGAACCCTCTGAGTGTCTTCATAACTAATTATATCATGTTTTTTCCAAGGTGACAAAAAGTTTTTTACAGAACCAGAGATTAATCCAAAATTTCTTTAAAGCAAATGTTTGATAATTCAGAGGTATTTTTGAATAATTAAATAACTTTACATTTACTATAGCAGTATTTTATTTTTCTTATGGTTTTCTAATGAGTTTTTAATTTACTGGACAGCTGGTTTTATCAGTTTCCTTTTGGGGTGTAACAAATACTTAAACCCATAGTTTTGTTGAAACCCAGTGCATAAAAGGTATAATGATATTATTCTGTTAATCCAGTTGTTATTTCAAAAGTATGGAATATTGGCTAATACATAATGTCAAGTTGTTAAATATATATTCTCAAATTAGCCGTGTATGAAAAAGTCAATACAAAATTAGTAACAAACAGCCTCTTTCATGGTACACTACTCATCAAAACATACATAGGTGCTCCTTCAAAATATGGTCCTTCATTAGTACTTTTGCTGTCTCATTTAAATTTTTTTCATAGAGTGGCTTCCCTCTACCTCTTATGTTTTAGCTCATTTCAGTTCTTACATATGTCGGATTTCGTTATTATTATTATTATCAATGTATGATGCCTATAATATTCTAGAAGGATCATTGACTTAATTAGAGCATTGTTCTTTAATTTTTATTAGTGAATTTTTACAATTTCTTTTCACAAACAAGTGTAACATTTAAGGATATTTTCATGAATTATCATCTAGTAAAATGCAGTGTTTCTTTATGTGCTATTTATTCCTTATGTAGCCTTACTAATTGAAATGCTAAAAAGATTTAGGAAAACAACCATATAGCAGAAAAGAAAACATAATAAATTGTAAACAGTGAAACATATCCCTGAAGATAAACACTTCGTGAACATTCCCTAGGCTGATATTGTTCATATATATACTATATGGCAATTACACAAATGTCAATATTGGCCTGAAAATAGCCACTGAGAAAGAATAAAGGCCTACAGTGCTGTGTCATTATCATATGCTTGTTGCGGATTTAAGACAATTCAATTTGCTCACAGGCAATACAGGGATTTTTAACCACAAGAGCTGTAATTTAAATTTATTTTTTTTTAAATTTGAGAATTTTTAATTTACTAATTCTCTTCTGAATTAAAAGTTTTGAATCTACTTTTTCTCCTAACACAAAGCCATCCTTCAGTAGTCAAAGGAATCAGGAAAAACTTTTAATAAATAGCAGTAGATTTCACAGAAATTTGGAAATTAGTCATATCATCTCCTTTCTCCTTTGTTGTATATATATTATCTAATCCCACATTTACAATCTTACTGAGATTTACACATGCTCTTGCCTTTTTGTGGGATTTTTTCCAGTGAAAAAAGTTGAGAAAATTACTAATTCTTTTGATAATGAAGGTCCTAAATTAAAAAGCACTTGGCCACAGATTGAGATTCTTTAATTGTTGCAGACAGAATAAATAAACTTTAAAAAGCCCACCCCACACTAGTTGACAGGACATGCTTGTTCATATTATTTAAAAATGAACATTTCTGTGTAATCTAAATGAGAACAGAGACTATGAAAAGGTCTGAGGTTTTCGAGTCACAAATGAAAGAGCAAAAGTACTGTCTGACTACATTAATTTTCTCATTGTCATAGTTTAATTTTCACTTTGCCTATAGAGCTGATGAAATTGTAATTCCCTTACTAATTTATTTTCTATTCTAAAGTGCTACTGTATCATAAATACTCCTGCAATTGAAAACAACTTAAAACGTTTAAAAAGAAATAGTAAGGTTAACCTTTCAATTTGGATTTCAGGAAAAATAATTTCCCAGCCATTAGCTATAGCAGAATGTTAATATAACTGCCAGGATTTGTTAAAAGAAAAAAATGTTTGTGCCACAGTAGAAGTAAATAAATAAATAAATGCAGCCAATTCAGAGTAAATGAAAATATATTGACCTAATTTCCTAGCGACTGAAAAACCTGCATGAAGAAGACTTGCTGGTATAAATTATGTATTTCCTGTGTCAGTAGAGGGGACGGGAATGAGCGGCTAGTGACCAAATTTCCCCTGATGATTATCTTTCTATTTTCTTCCAGCCCTTCAGTGAACTGGAAAAAGTTAACAGTATTGCATTATCAGCATCATATTTAGCATGCTGAATTTCTAGTTGTCTCCAGAAGAGAAAATTGAACATAAAATAAAGAACAGAAACACAGGACCAAAAGGGAAAGGAAGAGGCTAGGTTCTGGCCTTCAGCTTTCAACAGGACAATGAAGATAATTAGATAAAACCTTATTTTGAAGTAGAGTATTTTTTATACCGACTGGAAAGTACAATTGATCCATTCTTCATAGCACATAGCCTGCAGAACTTCATCTGAAAGTAAGTAACTTAAAGCACATAAGCACTGTAACTTCCACAAGGCCATTCAGGAGTTTGAGGACCTCCATCCTTATGCCATGTTGGTAACACTTTCCAAAATCAGGAATTAGAGCCGAAACCTAGGGCCAGCTTAAATACCAGGAGCCATTTGTTGATTTTCTAAAAATACTCTTCTGATTGCCTTTTATCAGCGTTGAGATTGATCTGATTTCTCTTTTCACTTCCTATCTCCAAGATCTCAAGATCAAAAAAGGTTTGTAGCTCACGAGTAGCTGGGACCTAGAGGAAAATTTAAAAAATCCCCACAAACATCACATTATGGGATGGGGAGATAGTTATTAATGTTCTTACGCAGCTAAGATCTCTGTAAGACTTGCAGCAGCTCCAAGCCATTAGATTCTTCCTGAGAAGGTACTTCCTATTACTTCTGTCAACCCTCTTCCAGTGCTATGCTGCTCCCAGGACAAGTATTCTCTGTCAAACCTTCAAGCCCCATGCACACTGAAACACTGAATTGGCTTGATTTTGTTGACACATTTTTCAACACGGGTTTTGACTTCAGAGGAGAGTTCACTGATCTGAAACAGCTTTGAAGCAGTGCTGCAGGGTGACAACTTGCCATTATGCTCCCATTAGAGATTGCTCATCCTTGCTCACTGGAAGTGATGTCTTTTTGAAAGAGTCCATGAGATTTACACTGTATCACTAATGCCATCACCTGCAGTCATTAATCCATGGCTCATCCAAAATCAAGAAGCATGGAGTAATTGTGTCCACATTTCTCAATGCCAGATTTCTCCAAAGTTTACTGGTTATCCCTGGCCTTGGGTTTTGCCTGTACTCCATTTGGGGTCCCAAGCATCCTAAAACATTCCTATGTGTGTACCTTTGGAGTGGTTGTGGGGGATGTGCATGTCATTTTGCATTGGTTTTGTTCAAAATGCAGCAATAATGGGAGGGCTGTGCTGCGGACTTGTAAAGTGTTGGCTTTTTATAACACTGGATTGCATGCTGAAGGTATGGATTGAATGCTATGGGTTTGGGAAGAGAGTATGGGAACATGCTCTCAGATACAAAAGCTGCTTCAGTGGTGTAGAGGACTGATGAGGAAAAGGGTAACCAAAGCTTTCATTTACTTTTTATTGGGACAGCCCATCAAAGCAAACTATTTCCAGGAACCAAGTTTTGTTTTAGATGGAAATGAATGATTCATCCCAAAATACAGCCTCAGAATACACTAACATTTATGCAGTCTGGAGGATGAGAATTGCAAGCTAAGCTGTCTGGTAGGGTAAACATATCTTTCATATCAGCAGTACAGTCATCCTTGAAGTTGGGTTTATATAAAGGTTAGCTTATACTTATTTCACTTAAGTGTAATGAAAACAACAGGGGAAAGATAGAGAAGGGTTAGCCTTTTTTTTCTGCCATTTACAAACTAATTGCTGGGAGATCCTTAGCTGCAGTAAACTACCCATCTATCTAGCTTAGAGCACGCAATTTACTCCTCAGGACCCTGGAGCTTAATCTAATATTCTTTACACTAAATCAGATTAGAATGTGAAATTAAAAGAGAGGAAAATTATGCATTTATAGTGATTTTGTACCTCTGTCCTAACTGTAGACAATGTAATCCTTAAAAAAAACCCCTAATATTGACCTGATAAATCAATAATGTTAAAGGAAACCAGTAATATCTGAATTGTTATTTAATTTTCATTTTTGTCTTCCTACCTATCTTTCTTGACATGGCAATGCAAAAGAGTGCCTTGCACTGAGCATGCTTAATTCATATTGATGTTAGAAAATGGATGCAGTTTGAGTTTAGAAATGTGTCATAGACCATGGTTCATAGTTATGTCACAGTATGTTTTAAAATAATAGACCTATCTGGTATTGAAGGAATATCAAAAGAACAGTTCCTACTTCTGTCACCTACTTAAATGTCGAATGGCAATGAAACATAGAAGTGCATCACAGTTATTTGGGATGATTGCATTTTCCCAGAGGAACAAACATGCAGATGACACAATCCTCAGTAGACTAATTGCACATTTCCTTGTATCATGTCAAACTGTTGCAAATGTATATCCTTATATCCTCTCCTTTTCCCTCGCTGAGATTTTGATAGCCTTATGGATTCACTGATATGGATCCTTCCCCATCTGCATTATGTAGGAAAACAGTAGAAAAGATTCCATTGCACAATGCTATATGAAGTTCTTTTGAAAGTATGGGAGTTAATCAACTAGAAAAGTGTTCTAGAATCACATAAAGAGTCTGACCTTATCAGAAGAAAGTGATCAACATAGTGGCCTCTTAGTGTCACAGCACAGAAGCACAGGCTGAAGAGCTGAGAGATCAAGACAGACCTACTACTAGCAGAGCCAATGCTTCCGATTATAGATAGTACCTGTTGCATAGTTTTGAGTTAGAAAGCAGAAATTATGTTAGCAATTTTTTTTGGCAAAAAATAGAAAAAAGATTTGCAAAATATAGAAAACAGTATGGTTTTATTTCCTCAGACTTTGTTAAATATTTTAATTCACTGTGATTCATGCACATTTACAAGATGTTCCATTAAAGCCAAATGCTCACTTGTTAGAAAACTTTTCAGCTCAAGTGATAACTCTACAACAGATGACAAAAAAAGTGATTTTCATTCTCAAATCTCATATTGTAACACTTTTCTTAACACTAGTAGGTATAAAGCAACAAACAAAAAAATGAACTAGTGTTAAAACCTTCTAAAAAGATATTGAGACAGGAAGATGTAAAATATATATCTCATGAGAGACAAATTTTGAAAACTTAGAAGTGAACTGAAGCTTCCACCACTAGTCATGCTCCTGAGCAGCTGATCCAGTGAACTATTTACAGATTTCCCAAGTCTGTGGTATGAGGGAATCACAAAATCCCATTAAAATTATGAGGCAGCTACATGAAGACCAGTGCTGAGAATCTTCTGATTTAGCAATGTTTGGGTAAGAAGTAAAATGAAATGGGTTTTAGGAATAATATTTGTGCAGAAGATAGTCTGGAGTAGGCTTTTGCAACAAGGTATGAATACCACTGATACAGGCTGTGGTGGGTTGAGTTTGGCTGGATGTCAGGTGCCCCCCACGCTGTTCTATCACTCCCCTCTTCAGCAGGATAGAGTCAGGGGGAGAAAATAAGATGAAAAAATCTCATGGGCCAAGATAAAGAGAGTTTAATAAAGCAAAAGCAAAGATTGAATGCAGAAGTAAAGGAAAACAAAAGTTTTATTCTATACCTCCTATCAGCAGGCAATGTCTGGCCACTGCACAGGAAATAGGTCTTGAGTATGCATAGTGGTTCTCTGGATGACAAACACTGTAATGGTGCTCTTCCTCCTCCTTTCTCTTAGCTTTTATTGCTGAGCAGATATCATATGGTATGGAATATCTCTTTTATCAGTTTGTCCTAGCTGTGTCCCCTCCCAAAATCTTGCCCACCCTCACCCTCCTGGGGATGTTGGAGAGATGGCCTCAATGCTATGTGAGCATTGCTTAGCAGTAGCTGGTGTATTACCAACATCTTGCTCATTACTTGTACAAAGCATAGCACAGCCATAGGGTTGCTATTAATTAACTCCATCTCAGCCAGACCCAACACGCAGGGGAAAAATCCTAGTGTGTTGCCCTAGTAGTCACCTACCAGGAGGAGCAGACAAGATCAAGCGCATTTTAATGTGCCACGCATTTCCTCCTTATGCATCTTTTCACTTGCCTAAGTTTCCTTATTTCTCAAGGGTTTGATGATGAGATATTATAAACCAGAACTGAAGTATGTTATCAAAGCCATTCTGATATAAAAAGTTTACACCAGTCAAGAAGTAAACCTTTGTTATCAGTTAAACTGTTGGGTCAGAACAGTAGTGAACTCATGCCAGAGTTAAGTAACACCTTACAAAGGTCAAAAGTCATGTGGATTTGTAAAAGCTGACCAAACCCCAAATATGTCGAGGCAAAAAGGGGGGCTGAAGTGTTTCTATCCCAAATACAGGGAGAAAAAACCCAAACCTGGCTCAAAGCAAATCCCTGATAGAAAGAGTTGTGGCATGTGTCTAACCTGACAAATTTCTGGTTCAGTGGTATAGGAGAAAAAATAAAAATTTATACACCTAGTATATTAATCAGAAAGTAAAATTCTGGTCTTTCAAGACTCTGTTAGGGGTTATGGAGAGGGAAAAATGTATCTATGGTTTGATTCACTAATGTTGCCTTAGGCACAGCACTAATACTTCCAGTGGAAGAAATACCTGAGAAAATTTCACCCACTTCATTTTCCCTTCGCCAAGCAATGGATGTGCTGCTGACTTCTTCAGTTTCTCTTGTTGATATTTTTCTGTACCAGGGCAAGGGCCAGGAATATGACTGTTTGAAGAAAGGTATCAAGTGCTATCTGTATTTTTTTAAGCTTGGCTGCATCCCGTGGCTACACTACACTAAATAATACGAACAAGTGTTCTCTGGACATTCAAATATGATTTAGATATTGTTAATGTGTTTGCATGGTCCCATGTTTTCAGAGACACAAATTGAAACTTTTTTTTCCTGTGAGGGTGTACAAGCAGTGGAACAGATTGTGCTGAGCAGCTGTGTAGTTTCAATAACTGGAAAGGTTAAAAAATGGTTGGACATTGGAAATATTAAAAACATAACTGGATATTGTCCTAGGCAACTTGTGGTAGTTGACCCTACTTTAGGTAGGGAGACAAGACTGCATGATCTCTGAACGTACCTTCTGATCTCAGCCTTTTTGAGACTCATTGTGCCTACCTGCATGTGCCTGTTGGAGACTTCCCTGATTGTTGTCTGCTTTGCAAATAGGCAACCGTCCCAGGCCAGCTCTTTCCTTATGCAACTTCATCACCTGCTGTGGATGAAGAATGATTCTGTTTCCCCCTTAGCATGCTCAAGTGAAGGTGATTGCTGACTTTCAGTCCTTTACAAATAAGCCTTAAAGAAGCAAGAGACAATTTAATGCCAGCCGCAAATGTTATTCCTCTAGAGTCTTAAAACATTTATCAGTATTTAATTTGGAGCAGCAACAACAAGAAGAAATGGCTATTTGCTATTGTGGCAGCTGTGAGTTTCAGTCATTAGATGAGTAATCTGATGAAGTGAACTGAGAATGGGCAAACCAAATAAACACCTATTGTAGAGACAAATACTAGATGAACTGCTGCTGCTGTCTGTACTCAGGGATGCATGGAATTATTAACAATATTTTAGTGGGACAGGTTATACCTCAACAAGTTAAATCAATAACAGCTCCAAAATGACCACTAAGTCTCATTTGTAATGAAGGAGTGACGTACATGACCTTGTCCCTCTCTAACAAGCATGTTGTCATTAACAGAATACATAATGAAGGATAAAAGCAGTATTTCAGACAGCCTTAGAAACTGGCTTACAAATTAAAGCCTCATCATGTGAATTCAGAGATTGTATAAAAAAATCATCAAACATGTTGTTGGCTTCTTTACATTATTACTGCCAACTCTGTACAAATGATGAGTGCATACTCTATTCAAAAAGAGGGGGTCTTCATAAGAGTGAGAAATCTACCAAAAAAAGGGTGTTTTTTTTTTTTAAAGGTGTTAGTTTGTTAGTTTGTTTAGCTTGTTAGTTTGTTTTGTTTTAAATTCCCTTACATGATTAACTTTCATGATTAATTTGAACCACAGTTTCCTGACACTGGAGTAAAAGACATTGACTGTGTGATAAAAATTCTGCACAGTTTGCAATGAAATCTACAGCTCTTAGTATCATTCATACTTTGTGGAAAAAAATACCAGAATAGCAGTTCACTTTATAAAAGCATTCTGCACAATGATTACAGAACTTTATAAATTAATCCCCATTTCTTGTTATTTTAACAACAGCTCTCATAGTATTCATTGTTGCCTATTTTAGAATACTACATATCATTACATATATGGTGACCTCTGTGTAAAATTGAGGGCACCTGGGAAGTGCATATATGTGCTTAATTTATTTTTTTTTTACTGGAAGAGTAGTTTTTAGTTGTGGAAGCTACAAGGTAGAAACTCATGGAAGGAGACAATTTGATTTTTTCAAATTAAGCTGTGGTTTTATTTTTGATTCCCTTTCTCTTTCCCTTCCCTTCCCTTCCTTGCCCTGCCCTGCCCTGCCCTTCCCTGCCCTGCCCTGCCTGCCCCTTTTCGGAAAAAAAAGGACTTTCTTTCCTAAACAGGACTCCAATATTACATTTATATAGAAATATAGAATTATGTCCATATGAAGCTCTTGGAAGAGAGCAACTGAACAGTATAAGGAGGAAGAATAAAATAAGATCTGGGGGAATTAACAGTGTTTCAAGGCTTTTTTGTAGCAAAGCTACAACATGAATCATAATCAGGCTGCAGATGCAAAATGTAAACCTCTGATTTCCTGGTGACCCATGTAAGTTGAATTTTTAGTTTGGCAACATATATGGTGTTTGGGTTTGGGTTTTTTATTTGTCTGTGGAGAAATGGAAATGTCATTGAAAAAAATATTTTATCAAACTGGAAATGAAATAGCTACAGTTTTGGAGGCATAATACAAGTAAAAATTGTTATCTTGTTTGGCATCGACTTTATCAGAAGCAAAAGGATCTCCTGTCATTTTGAGGTTATTTAACCTTTTTCCTTAAACTTGTTTCTTCTAAATTAGATCATTTCTAAAACAGATAATGCTGTTCTAAAGAAAACAATTCCAAAGCTTTATTTTACTACAGCTGAAGTGAGCCCTTCAAACATTTTGGAAAAAATCCACGTTTTGTGTTTTTCATCCTGTTTTTTTTTTTAATTTGTAAATTTACAGATGAATCAGTTATACTAAGCCATCTTAACTTTTTAAAATTTATTTTTAGGTGGTTTTTTGGGTTTTCTTTCAATCTGGTTCTGAAAGTTTAGCCTTTTTAAAAAGAAAAGAACTTGACTATCTCATTCTTACCGTATTGTTCTTTATTATTAGAAACACCAAAGATTTCATCTTAAAATTGAGAAAAAAGGTGACATGGACTCAATCTGGTGCTGACAGGCCTTGGCTTTTAAGTTATATCACATATGCAAAACAGTCAAATGGATGAGCCAGGAAACCTGATCATGTCCTCTGCTGTTACATAAGCCAAAGAAGGATGTCTGGTTGTGAAGTTACTCCCTGATCCCTCAGCCTTTGCTCATAGGGCAGATGACCCAAATCCTTAATCACCTTTGTGTCTCTATTCTGGGCTCTCTCCAGTTATGTTTTGTTGGGGAGCCTAGAACTGGACACAGTACTCTGTGTGGTCTCACCAGAGCTGAGCAGACTGCCTCAAACTGTGAGCAACACTCTTCCTAATGCAGCCCAGGATACCATTAGCCTGTACAAGGGCATACTGCTGGCTCATGTTCAACTTGGTGTCCACCATGAACACCAGGTCCTTTTTTGCCAAGCTGTTTTCTAGCTGGGTGGCCCACAGCAGATACTGGGACATGGATTTATTCTTTCACAGGTGAAGGACAATGTACTTTCCTGTGTTAACTGTCCCAGCCACCTCAAAATACTAGGAGCCTGGATTCTACTCTTACTTCTACCTTGCTATATTGCTTCCTAGCCCATTATTATCCATTTGGATAAAATTAGGACTTAGGCAGCAATAAGCAGGCAATAGTATTTTTTTTCCCATACTCTTATTCTTGTGTAATCTCACTTTATCAAGAAGACTCTCTGTGATCATCAGATCTTAAAATGAGAGAGAGAGGGGTTAGCAATGGGGAAGAAGAACTCCCCTTGTCACAGAACACAGCTTTTCCTGTTCCTTACAAGCTGTTCCCTCTGACAGCGCATCCTGTAGAGAATTGGCCAAAATACTGGGGCAATGATTATTCCTCAAGGCAGAACACCAGCAGATTATCTAGTGTCCCAAGGGTTAAACCACTTCTAATAGATGCATGCTGACTATAATGCTTTTTTTTCCCTTATAGATGTTTGGTGGAGCAAGACAGATTTTTTTTAATGTTTCAATGATAGGAAGAAGATTTAGGAACATTAAATTTATCACTTGTTGAGGAACTTCAGGCAGCACATAACTAGAGTAACATGGTTTCAGCTTTGATCTCAAGCTTGGTACCTGGGAATGGGTACTACCATCCCCTCCTTACACTGCACACTTGCTTTTATGCCCTTACTGCCTTGATGGTGTCTCTTTGAGTGTCCTAAGCATGTAAGAGTTTATTAGAAGTGTAAGTAAGAAAAATAAAACAAGTTTTGTTAGGGCATTAAACTATGCTGCAAGACCAGTTAAATAAGTGGTTTGTCAACCTGATGAAGGTCAAGGGACACACAAATGATTTCTGAAATAATACAGGGCAGTGAATCACATTTGGCTGGTGAGAAAGAAAAAAAAGAAAAAAACATAAAAGGATGCTAAAACAGTCTGTCTAGTATGGCATGTACATCTGTCCTGAACAACACTAAAACTTACTGACAGCTGCCAAGGCTCTCAACCAGTGAGGTGCCTCACTCCAAAGAAGTCTCTAGTGGGTTACCATGTATGACTATGAGCTCCAGTCTGACTCGGCTATATAATGGAGTCCTGCAGAAGCGTGTTCGGAGTCGAAGCAGCAAGCCTGTGATGTGAGGTTCTCCCTGTGGCAAGGGACACCTACCATGGATACTCGTTGAGACTGGGTGCCCTCGTGTTTGCTGCTGGTGAAATTGCTATGAAATCAAGGTCATATATATGGCTAAGCAAAAGTTTATACAAAAGTAAAGACAAAAATAAAATTTCTGACTATTTTTTTTAACAGGCAGCTGCAGCAATGTGCTTTTTTATTTTTAATGGGCAGCTGCAGCAAGGAACTTTGAAGACTCAAAAGCAATCTTGCTGCTTCTGTGGATGTTTGAACATTGTTTTCATGTTTCAGTATAGCTGCAAAAAATGCAACATTTAGAAGTAATTTTTTTCTGAGGTAAATATAAGCATTTATAATCCTTTTTAGTTTTTTTTTTCATTTTTTTCATTTAATTATTATTAAAGAACTCTTGAGCACTATAGAACCTGCAAAGATAGATAAAAACACTTAATGAGTTGAAATTAAACTCCATCCATATTTCAAAATTGTCATATCAGTGTAAGCTGTAACACACACACACCTTGGAGACCTGAAATGAGGGAAAATCAAAGATGCTTCCCAGCATCATTCCTATTCTCACCTCCATTTTGCCATAGATGTGGGACAGATGTGATGTTGTCATGTTGACATCCTGTTAACAACAGTTATCCCACCATAGAATGGGTGATTCCAGTAGCTTAGGTGCCTCCAAGCTTTCTTCCACCTGGGAATGACAACTGGTTTTCCTTGAAAAGAGCACAAAACACGTGAAGGGCAGCAAGGCAGATGAGCTGTTGTAATTCTGGAAAACCTGATGGTACAGTTAAAAATAGTTCATGGAATTGAGAGGATTATGGTAGCTGAAGAAAGAGGGAGTTTTCTTGGACCTAGTTATTGTAAGGTCTGTGGAACAGCTCAATAGAGGTTTCCCTTGCCCTTCTCTTTCCTCCCCCTCAGATTCAATGATTCATAGGGGTTGGATGGGACCTCTGGAAATCATCAAATTGAACCCCCAAACTAGGGCTACTGTGGTTTCATGCTGACATTTTGATCTTTTGCAGAATGTCTATAAGTATGATAAATACCTGGAGCACTGAAGGAGTGTTAATGCCAGGTTTGAGGGATCTAAATACATTCCAGTGTGATTCATGTCTAATGGCTTAGACCAGCAAAAACCCTAGTGCTTTTCTGCTATTAGGGATCTCTAAAGAAAATTTTGTATGCACATACCTGTAAAACATAGCAGAGGTTTAAGAGACAGACCTCATACAAAAGATACTGTATAAAAAAGAAACTACCACTGAAGAACACAATTCTGTGACAAATACTTACCAACTGCTTCCTGAACAAAATCACACTACCCTGAAAGTGTCAGTACCCTGTAATTTTCTCCTATGCTTTCCTTTTCACATCTAGGTCAAGTTGAGAGAGTCCTGTTGGATACATGCAAGTTTAGCAAACAACAGGTAAATCACCACTAACAACTTTTGTTCATTTTCAGATATTTCCTGTGCATTGTGGTGCCCAGATTGATGAAAACAAACACACACAAAAGATGCCAGTTCTTTGGAAGGGGTTACAGTCATCCACTCCACAGGCTAACCTGGGCATCACCCAGGCATAGACTTGCCACCAGATGTATTTGAGAACTCTGCAGTAAATTAAATTTCTAGTTAATAAATAAATAAAGCCAGCTTTGGAAACTACTGCATGCAATTACTAAGACAGAGTGCCAAACAAGCATATTAGCAAGTTCTGACAGGGACAGACCCCCAACATAGATGATAAATATCAGAATGATTATTGCTTCTGTTACTGACCCAAGGATTAGAACCACTCAATCATGAAGCAAAAGCCCACAATGTTAACAAACAAAAGAAAAACAACCTTGCACCATAGGCTGGATGTGTGCTGCTAACTTGCATTCATGCAACTGTTAAGCTACACAAGTGACCAGATAAAAGCTTCTAATCTGGATTGCATTCCAGATATCAGTAAGTAGATGGATTAGATTTCACTCAGTTATCTAAATACATTTTTAATTGTCTTTTGGATGCCTTAGAATATACAATAAATTGGGAGGAGCCGTTGATTCTGTTGAGGATGGAGAAGCTTTGCAGAGACCTGGGCAAATTTGAGAGCTGGGCAATCACGAACAGCATGAAGTTTAACAAGAGCAAGTGCTGGATTCTGCATCTGGAAAGGGGCAACCCTGGCTACACATACAGGCTGGGGGATGAGATGCTGGAGGCCAGCCATGCTGAAAGGGATTTGAGGGTCTTGGTTGACAGCAAGTTAAACATGAGCCAGTGGTGTGCCCTGGCAGCCAGGAAGGCCAACTGTATTCTGGGGTGCATCAAGCATGGCATTGCGAGCTGGTCCAGGGAGGTGATTGTCCTGCTCTACTCTGCGCTGGTGCTGCCTCACCTTGAGTCCTGGGTGCAGTTTTGGGTGCCACAGTACAAGAGGGACACAAAACTATTGGAAAGTGTCCAAAGGAGGGCAAGAAAAATGGTGAAGGGTCTGGAGGGGAAGTCTTACGAGGAGAGACTGAAGTCCCTTGGTTTGTACAGCCTAAAGAAAAGGAGACTGAGTGGAGACCGTATTGTGGTCTGTGGCTTCATTATGAGAGGGAGCAAAGGGGCAGGCACCAATCTCCTCTCTTTGGTGACCAGTGATAGAACATGAGGCAACAGTGTGAAGCTGCGACATGGGAGGTTTAGGTTGGATGTTAGGAAGAGGTTCTTTACTGAGAGGGTGGTCAGACACTGGAACAGGCTCCTCAGGGAAGTGTTGACAGCAACAAGCTTGACTGAGTTCAGGCAGTGTCTGGGCGATGCACTCAGTCCCATACTCTGACTTGGATTGTCCTGTATGGAGCCAAGAATTGGACTTGATGATCCTTATGGGTTCCTTCCAACTCAGGATATTCTATAATTCCATGCTGTGTGATGCATCAATGTCTCTGGTGTGCAGGTCAGACACAGGTCTTATGTTTTAGCTGTTTCTGAATGTGAACACCTTAGGAAACTAAAGGAGTCCAAAACAGAACTGAATTAAGTCCAAACTTCATAGAAATTCAGCATATCTATCTTTCCATTATCAAGCATTTAATAAGATTTGTAGTAGAAGTAAATTTTAAGTTAAAATTCTAAGGCAAGAAGTGTCTAACAACTGAAGACTCAGGCACTATTGTAAGAAAGATCCCATACATACGTTTGAAACAAGTTCATGCTAGTTTTTTAAGGCCAGTAGATAAGTGCTCATGACAATTCATCTTAAGGATGCTTTCACAAGATGTTTCCCAAGGTTTGCCTTTCAAAATTCAGTGAATTATTCATAAACACTACAGGTTGATTTCATCTATACAAAAAATTCATGACCTCTTTATTGGCTTCTTTGCTGCTGTCAGGCTCCTCAGGGTTCAACAACTGTATTAATAAAAAGTCATTCCAACTCCTGTGCATCATGGCATATGAACTTCTCTGGAACTAAGAAATTAATCAATCATATTCTGCTTTTTCTGATATTATTGGATATTATATAAATTAAAATAAAGCTGTTAGTATATTAATATTAAAGGTCATACCTAATTTTTCCACAGTCTCTGAGCAAATTGCTAAAGGAAAACAAAACACTAACACCTAAAGGTTAACATACAAGTCTTCATTTCTCACTGTTTCAGAAGGACTCAGAATGCATTAATTACAGGGAGAAAAACGTCTGTTGCAAGACGTTGACTAATGCATTTTTCCCATCCATATACAATAGTTGCATAGAACTGTGTTTTATTTCATGAAAATTATCTCCTTTTAATGGCTGTTTTATGAAATGGATAAACATCAAGATGGCCATAAAGTACATATTTTTGAATGCATGTCTGTTTTTTCATATTTGAACACAACTTGCTTGTCCTAATCACCTAAGACAATCATCCCAATGGGGAGAATATACAGGGAGAAAAGAGGATATTTAGGAAAAATCTTATTTTGGCCTTAAACTTGGTACTATTCAGAATGTGTGCTTGTGATTTAGAAACCCCAATTGTCCCATTTCCTCTCTATCCTTCCTGTCTCTGCATCATTCTCACAAACTGTTGTCATTCTGAGTAAATAAAACTAGTGATTAAACAGCAATACTCTAGTAACTGCTGAAGCTCAAGCTGCCTCATTTACATGAGAATGAAACACAGAAAATAGAAGTAATCACATTTTCAATTCTACTCACTCTTGCAAGGTTGGGGTTTTTTTTGTTTTGTTTTGCTTTTAATTCTATTTTTTTTAAATTGTATAAACCAAATCAGATACAGAAAAGAAAAAGGATGGAAGCTTTCTCGTATAATGGCTTAGCAAATTCAGATTGTGGTTAGGAAGCAATAAGGGTTTCCTATATGGGTACCCTGCTGTAAGCAGAACAAACAATTGTTAGACACAGAGAACTGTGAGACAACAAATCCACATGATGTGCTGGAAAGGATGCATGGAAGTAAAGGTACGTTATTTACTGTGAAGAAAAATAGTGTTTCCAAAGGTCTTATTTCCAGTGTTTCCAGAGAGAATCACTTCTTCAGAGTGTCAAGTTTAGAAATATGCCTCAGGCGCCAAAACAGATGTGGACTCAGAGCTTATGCTTTTAATTTGCGATCATAGTACTCACACATCTTTGTCACCTACAGTACCTTGTTGTTGTTCAAATGCTATGATTAAAATAGTTCTCATTTCTCCATCACACCATCAGACTGAAGCCCCATGCCTGCCAGGACTTACATAGCCAGTACCTAAACCAAGGCGAGTCATCTGACTGAGCCATTCACTGTATGCAACTTTCTTGGCTGACAGAAGTCTTTGAACTCATTGTGAGCTTCCCACACCTTTGGGTGAATTGTGGCTACTGAAACACATAGTCACTGAAGATCAGGTCTGGTGGAACCTGTAGGTTATGTGAAATAAATCATGTTATAGGTGCCTGTCCTCATGCAACTCCCGAGACCCTGTGTGACACTATGTCCTCGATTTTCAGAAATCATACGTGGCCATTTACTTTTCTTCAGGTAAATCAGTAATAGTCTTTCTTGTCATCTATACTCAATTATCCAGGCATAACAAACCTTGGATGAAACAAGAAAAGTAGTTTAAATGTGTTTTAAAATGATCTGCATAAATAAAGTGTTCACAGCAGAAATCAGGTTTCAAGAAATAGTAACATATTTCATGGGCAGAGGTGAACCAAAGGGTCTGACCCACAAAAGAATCTGGGTTACTAAAATCCTCTTAGCAGCCGTGCCATTCAGATATACCTTCAGAGCCACCTGAGGACACTTTTTTGACAGTACTTTCACACTTGGTACTTTCAACACTTTTCTAAACAAGACAAAGTATTGACGGGCTCATGCTGTCTAAAGAAACAATTCTACTGCATGTTTCAAATGTATAGCTACTGAATCAGATGACATACAATCAGAAAGAGATATTCATTTTCATATAATCTCTTTCCATTATCTTTACCTAATACCTTCATGGCTTACTACAGACTTTTGTAGTGATACATCATGTTTTTCTCCCATACTTTCCATGTTTAGGCACACACATTTCTGAAGACACATAGCACAGTTCATTGGACAATGTGGACACAATTTCTCATGAGTCTAATAATTTTGGGTGCATAAGGAAGCATCCAAAATCAGCTGTGGACTGCATAAAATTTCCCTGCTTTGCAAGTTTTTACTAAAATTTGATAGACCAGCATTGTTTGATGTTTCCCTTAACTTGGAGTGGTTGTTTTTCCATGAGCAGTATGATTACTGCATACCATTGTCCCAGCATCATTATTAGAAAAATGTAGAGAATTTCTCATACTAGGTCTCATACTGCCTGCTGGCACCATCCCTTGACAACAGGATGGTCAAGTTGAGCAGCAGAAGTCAAAGTGTGATTTGAGGTTTCTTACCTCTTTCTTTTAGAATCTATTTACTGGGACAGAGTTTCACTGAGTTCAGTGGGACAGCATTGATTTGCATCATCTGAGGACATTTAGCTTCTATCCTACACTCAACTGAAATAAATTAAAAAAACCCCAAAACCCCCCTGTAACCCACAAATGAAGAAGTGTGGGGTATTTTTGTTAGTTGATTGGTATTGTTTGGATTTGTTTGATTCTCTTTATCATGGGTTAACCCCAACTGTTAACTAAATACCACACTGGCAGGATGGAGGAGAGAATCGGAAGGATGAAAGTGAGAAAACTCATGCAAAATAACAGTTAATTAGTTCTTCCCCCAGCTTTACATATGCTGATCACAACATCAGATGGTGTAGAATATCCCTTTGGTCAGCTGGGGTCAGCTGTCCCAGATGTGTCCCCTCCCAACTCCTTGGGCACCCACAGCCCACATGCTGGTGGGGTGGTGTGAGAAGCCAAAAAGGCCTTGACACTGTGTAAGCCCTGCTCAGCAATAGTGGAAACATCTCTACATTATCAATACTGTTTTCAGCACAAATCCAAACCACAGCCCCATACCAGCTACTACGAAGAAAACACTACCCCAGCCAAAACCAGTACAGTGTAATCCATTATATTTCTTAAAATTATTTTACCTCCAGGAGCTCAGCATTAAGTATTCACATATGAGACCTAGAGTCTAAGGATGACGTATTGCTGCATAAGGCAGCAATCAAGGAGTGGGCAGTGTATAGAAAATTATGCCAGCTGCTACAGTTAAGTGGCATTTTCTCTTGTCTTTCACCTTGGGCATAATAAAAGATCTTCAGGAAAGACACCTCATTGACAAAAAGACTTCACATGTTGTATATAGCATGTCTATTGGATGACCTTCATCTGCTGTTCTATGAAAAGACCAAAGTCATTATCTTCTAAAATAGGCAAAGGTGATATATAAAATCTCATTTTGTACTGAGATGCCACCTGCCTCAGATGAGGCATCCTCAGTACTGTTCCTTGGAGATGGCACTTGTCCTTTTTATTCCTCCTTGTTTTAAAGATGATGAAGGGCATTGGATAATACCATAAGTCCTTAGAATTCAATAACTGTTTTCCCTTTTCTCAGATAAAAATGTACGCTTTAGGAAAACATATTTTGGTACAATTCTGATTTAAATTATGGATGAATTAGTGGGACAGATTGTCGACAGATGGCACTTGTCACAGGGTGGAGAATACAAGCTCTGAATGCACCTTCAAAATTTCAATAACATAACTTTGGATTCCCTCTGACAAAAGTGGGTAAGGGCAGTGGAGGCATTGCAGAATTGGAAAATAAAAAAAGATTTGCATATACTGTAAGTACAGCTGTTTCCTCGAGATACAGTATACAGAGTTTTACACAGAAACATGCATGCGCATGCACTTGTGGACAAAACATGTCCCCTACTGCTCTGCTGCACTACTGTCCACTGTTAGATTCAGAAATCAACTGATGGATCTGAGGCCAGGTCTCCACTGGGCCTTATGTAGGTTAGGTGTCTGGCAGGAGCACTTCTATACTGTCCCAATAGTCTCAGGGACTTATGTCTTGAAGATACAATGCAGCTTTGATTGCTTCCTGTGGTGGTTTGACCCTGGCTGGAGGCTCTATCCCTCCTTTTGTCTGGACAGGGGAGAAAATATGTCTTGAGAGGCTTAGGAGTTAAGATAAGGACAGGGAGAGATCATTCCACAATTAGTGTCATGGGTAAAACAGACTCAATACAGAATAAAGGAAAGAAAACTCTCTAATTTATTACACTACACTGTACAGACAGTGAAACCAGAGTTGGATAATGAGAAGTGCAACCAGATTTTAAAGCATCTTCCCTCACCCCTTCCTTCTTCATAGACTTAACTTTATTAATAATTTTGCTCCCTTCTTCCCTGCATCATGGCACGGGGAGGGTCAGGGAATGAGGAATGAGTCCTTCCTGTCAGGGCTTCACCTCCTCACCAACTGCCCCAGTGTGGCTCCCTTCCATGAGGCGCTGACCTTCAGGCCCAGATTACTCCAACCTGGTACCCCATGGAGTCACAAGTCTCCCCAGCAAACCTGCTCTGGCATTGGTTAGTGTCTCCATGGGCTTCAGCTTTTACTGCCAGGAGCTTGCTCCAATGCCAGCTTTCCATGGGATTACAGCGTCCTTCAGGTGCCCTCACCCACCCAGGCGTGTGGTCCTCCACAGGCTGTAGGTGGGATCTCTGCTCCCTGTCATCATCCATGGGCTGCAGGGGGACTACCTGCTTCACCATGTTCTTCTTCATGGGCTGCAGGGGAATCTTGCTCTCCAGCATCTGAACCACCTCATCCTCCCCCTTCTTCACTGACCCTGGTGTCTACACAGTGTCTTACATCTTCTCACTCCCTTCTCTGGTGGCAAGAAGTGGCTGCTTGCACTTTTTTTCTTCTTAAGTGTGATTCCCAGAGATGCAGTGACCATCGCTGATGGGCTTGGCCTTGGTCAACAACAACTCTGGCCTTGAGTTGGCTGGTGTTCACTCCCTCAGCCCTGTAGAAAACTTCTAGCTGCTTCTTGCAGAAGTCACCCCTGCAGCTCCCCCTGCCTCCACCAGAACCCAGCCACACAAAACTACACTTCTTTATGCTGTGTCTTGTCTCCCTCACTGGAGGCGCTTTTACTTTTTGTGGACCATTGTGACTGGTCTATCTAATTGGGATGAATGTGATTTATGTGCAGGCTTTGTTTCTAGCCAGACAGCTTTCTACATTTTAGGCTAAACAATAAGACAATTTTGCAAAATTTAATCATCCTGTGTTGTTATGAAGGTTGTCATTCCAATTAGAGTGTATGAAAACTTCTCTATAGCACTGAATCTTAAGTGTAGTTCAATCCATGACATTCTACTGGCTGATAGTGGCTAGGAAACTAGTATTCCATTGCATTCCCCTTGATACATGCAATGTCTCACATGATAGTTAGCAAGATACTCAGGGACATGGGACTAGATAAAAATCAGTGTGTTTGTTCTACACCTCCTGTTCCGAGTATATTTAATGGTGCTTTGCTTTGCTTTTTTTCTTGTGCGTGGTGTGGTGAGTTTTGGTGATCTTTGTTTAAAGGATATAAAGCCATGATGTTGAGATTATGTAGGTTAAGGTGAATGGTGTGTTTGTCTACAGTTGATGGGATGATGACAGAATAATCTGTCAGAGAACACAAGGGAGGGTTAAAAATATATAAAAATTAAAATATGAACAATGACCATGAGTCTGGCTATAATGTTCTGAAAACCAGCTTATATGTCCTGGTACCTACAGCTTAGAATTAGGGAGAAATACACAGGTTTTTTTGGCAGCTAATTGGTGTACTTATTAATGAACTGGTATTACTCTAGCTCTGGTTTGGCTGGTTTTCTACTAACTAAAATGTCTGGCTGCACAAAATACTCAGTTAATTTAATCAGTTTCCAATAATTTAATGGGAAACACTTCTAGTACCCAGTATAGTGATTCAAACATCTGTCATGACATTGAAATGCTGGTTTGAGAAGCCTTTTCAGTTCACCCTATTTGACTTATTTTCTTTGTTTTTATTTTACTCTGAATCTCTGCTTGTCATCAAGAGTCTGAAGGACGCGGAAGAAAGTGCATCTGAGGAACTCACTAACTGGAGGCTAAAACAGGTTTCTGTACCATGTCTGTAAAACTTCTGTTAGCAGGTGCCTTGCTTAACACATTTCAGCAACCACATTAATGTAACATAGACATTACTCAGAGGAAAACACAGTTATCTTTTCATGAGTGTCTAAAAACTATGTGGTACCAAGTACCTGCATATTCAGTTACAAATTAACCTGGTTTTCCACATGCAGTGGCTAAGTAAAAGTTGTTCTGTGTGGCCACAGGAAAACAGGACACTATTATTATTGGAAGTAGAAAGGTTAGTTTAATATAGTTCAATTGGAAAACTAAGGAAAATATAAAAAATGGGTATCTGTTCTTCAAGTTGCTGCTACTAAGTGATCACCTGGTACTTCAGGACAAGGGAATTACTGTTCAATGTAGTGTTTATCAACGAGTTTCTTTTCAGCTACTGTAAATCAGTTTTTGGGTTTCTGAAGGAGACAAAGTGTATTTTGAAGATACAGGTTTTCTATGTGCCTGAAGCTTTTCAAAGTTACCTTCAAGTAGCTGATAAAAGCAAGCTATATAATATATGAAAATACTTAGATGTTATTACCTAGCAATGCTGTCTTAGAAGACAGACATTATGAATGGGTATGAACACAGGCTGAGAGAGTTGGGCTTGTTCAACCTGGAGAAGAGAAGGCACCTCACTGCAGCCTTCTAGTACCTAAAGGGGGCCTACAGGAAATGGATTCTTTATTCTTAAGCATAATGATAGGACAAGGGGTAATGGCTTTAAACTAAAAAAGGATAGATTGAGGTACTGGAGCAGTTTTCTCAGAGAACTTGTGGATGCGCTGTGCCTGGAAGTGGGCTAGGTTGGATGAGGCTTTGTGTAACCTGGTCTCTTGGAAGGTGGAGTTGAAACTAGATGAACTCTGAGGTCCCTTCCAACCCAAATTATTCTATGATCCTATGGTTTTATGTATGATTGGCAAGTATATGATTTCCATTGCCTAGATAAACTAGATTATTTTATGATCCTTCAGGTGAGGTCAGTTCCTTTATGAATATAGGATGTGTTTGATACTGACTGATGCTGCTGAAGGCAGGTAATATATAGTGGATTCCTTTTGAAAAGGTTATGAGTACTTACTGTAAAATTATTAAAATATGTACATCTGGAAAGAAACCCTATTTTTTAAGGATACTCAATCCCAGGTCATACTCTAGAGGATGATTTCCAAAATTTCCATTGCCTAATATTAGATAAGAATTTGATATTTTAGTGTTTTCAAGTTCCTCTGAAGGCTGATACCCAGCCCAAAGGAATCACAAGTCACAAGCAGAAATTAATCTGACTACAGACCATCCTATAAACTTGCACCCATTACTTTCTGCACAACCCACTGACTGACCTCAACACATTCTATGTATAAATCAGGATTTCAACTTGAAAAATATCTACAGAAAAAAAAAGCTAGGGAGAAGTCATAGTGATGTTATAGTTTGGGCAAGGAGAGATGAAGCACAAAAAACCAAATTACTGTTCCATAAGAAAGGCTATTCTGGGTTGTGATCAACTCTAAAGAGTACTTGGCATGAGTACTGTCACAGAAGCAAAGATGATAATGCCCCTGCTTCTATGAAGTCTTTTGCTAAAACTGAAATATTTCTTTTTATCAATTCTGCCACTTCTACCTTGTTTCTGTATTTAAATTTATGAGAACGATTACCACCGTGACAAGCATTTTCAACAACTGTCATTCATACAGAGTTACAGTATGGAATGGGAGGTGTATGTTCAAAGCCAATATATGATTGGGGTTTTTTTTCCCCTTTAAAAAAACCTGAGGCATGCTTCCTGCACTCCAGCTCACAGGTGCACACCACAAAGCTCAAAAGCTAACAAAAAACTCCATTCTCAGTTGTCTTAAATTTTTAATAAAAAGATGGTTAATACCCTCAAAATGAATACAAAACTAAATACAAATTCTGATATTTGGTTTATTTATGCTATAGCTATAAAAATTACATGTATTATAATAGGAAAAATTGAAAACCTATTTTAAAAGGAGATTTTGTACAGACTGTATGTTTTTAATAATCCTTTATTCCCAATACTTCAGTCCTGAGTTGTAGATATTGGTTTACAGCAAACTAAATCTTGTGTAGAAAAGTCTGGAAAATATGAGTGATAAATGTCCTTCTTCTTGAAGATTCAGGACTGTCCTGTAAATCAAACCATGAAGCCCCCTTCTTTTCTGCACTCTACACAAACTTCAACCTAATGAGGGAAGCTGGGTTAAAAGATACGGTTATGTAGTATGGTCACATAAACTGCTGTCACAGGGAGAGGTAGCACAAGAGAAGAGTCTTAAAGGAAGGGAGAGATATCAGGACAAATCTCAGGACAGTATAATGTGTTAGAGAATCAGATCATAATAGAAAGAAGCATGTCCAATACTTGTGTATGGGAGGAAAAATGAAGAATTAGAACAAAACATTTAAAAAGAAATTCAAGGAAGACAGCTAGGCAAAATAAGGGAAAATCAAGATAAAGATAATTTCAAAGATGAACATGATAACATGGTCCTGTTGTAAGTGATCAGGAAATAGGGGTGTTTGAAATCAAACAAATGTATATGTGGTAGATCAAGGTCTTAGCAAAGAGAAAGAGAGAGCTTGGTGGAAAAAAGGAAGAAAAAAACCAACAAAAGATAAGGGATCTCTGTGGAAAGGAAAAGACAAGAAAAACGCAGGTACGCACCAGCTGCCTAGCTACTGAGCACCCTAAGGACTGCACAAGGTTGTTTCTGCTGCTTCTTTACATTGCTTTCTGAGGTCATTCCTCACTTCTTTATGTTAACAGCTGCAGAGGTGAAGCCCTGAAGGTGTCAGTGGAGATATAAGGGAAGAAACCACATGCAGGCAGTGGCTGCGCCGATATATGATGCACTGAGGAAGCAGCTGAGCAGAGCAGCTGCCACACTTGGTCATGTTTTTCCAAGTTTTATAATTTTCTGACAAGAACTGGAACAAAATCCATCATATCTGGGGGCAAAATGGCTTACTCTGTGACAAGCTGTTTTGCTGTACCTTAACCAAGCCCAGGTCTGGGAGATAAAAAAGGGAGAGGTCTCTTTTTGAGTTTACTGTTTCATAAATGGCATCAACAATTACCTAGCAAGTAATTGCACCTTGAAATGGTGGGGTGTTGTTACTGTTTGGGGTTTTGGGGATTTGTTGCTTTTGGGTTTTTTTAACCTGCCATTTAAGTGTAGCCCATTAATTTGTGGGTTTGCAAAATTTGCTCAAGAAATATTGACAAAGAGTTTTGCAGATATTTTACTATCAAACTAATCTAATTAACACTTCTATTAATGCTGTCTGAGTTATTTAAATTGCCCTTCACTCTAAACCTTGACAGATGACTCGCTCAGGTTCATGGATGAATTTGCTTTCTTGGATTTGACAGATAATAACAACGGAATATATAAAGCGAGGTTGAGGGGGCGGTGGGGAGGAAAAGGCTGGAAATAGATGAAGGAAGGATAATCCTGGATGTAGAAGGAAATCCAAACAGCTGTTACAGAACTCTGGGTTTTTTTAGATGTTTTGATATTAATTTATGATACAATGTTTAAGGTGCTAGATTAGGAGTAGGAATACTTGGTTTCACATGCTTGCAATTCTACAGACCATTTATGTCATGATGAACATCCTTGTCCTGTGTCTGTACCTCCAGCTTTAAAAGGGAGACAGTATTTTCCTTGCTGTCAGGATAAACTGATGAATACTGAAGTACCCACTGTTAAGAGAGCCTGATGGCTGAAACCAAAATGCTGCCACTTATTAATTAGACCTCTGTGTATAGTGCTTTGGTATCAAGATGAATTGTATTAGGCAAAATTGTCTTATTTTAAAATACAGTTCTATAAATATAAAAGTATTTGGAGCTACATCCTCTAAAACCCGAAAATTATACTCTTCACTTTGTGAAATTAACTGAAAATAAATTCTCTCTCTGACCTGAGTTTACACAGAGCTATGCAAATCTGCCTGTCAAGAGTTTCATGCCCTAAAAGCCTACCAGTCTTTGCAAACCCCTGCATTTAAAAAAGGGGAAATTGCTTCATGTGGAAGATTCACATTATGCATGAAATGACTCCTGATGGCAAGTGTTCTTCACCCAAATTAGGAATGTGTACAGGAGGGCTTGTCTATACTTACTTAATAATAAATATCATTTAACCTGGACACGCATTCATTGTGACCTCCTGTTAAGTGATTTACTAAACAAAACATCGGAGACTTGTTTTGTTCTTAAGACTGAAAGAATTATTCAGCTCAAGGGAGTAGTCTGGTGAATAGGTTAATATTCTGTCAGGTCACAGGCTCTTTGCATCATGGCTAAGGCTAAATCTGGCTGAAGCAAGAGTGACCAAAAATCAATCTTTTTTAAAGGTTGTAAAAGCCAGGAGCTTAATAATTGTATACACAGTTATTCAAGAAGTATACAAAAGTATTTTTCTACATAAACCTAACATAAATCAGCACAGGATTATATGGCACAGCCAGTTCTTGGAAAAGTACATCAAACATTTTATAAAATGTCAGTGTCTTTACTTAAATTGCAGAAGAACAAGTCCTTTTGAAAGAAGGGAATAGAGTCATACACAAGATGCATACGTAAAAGGGGGACATTGCCTGTCAGCTACTGCATGCCAATGTTTCCTCAATATTGTCCATAATGGGTATCACATTTCAAGGACAAGGACAAAAACGAAGAAAGGACATTTCTCTCAGTCACCAATGCAAATTAAACCCAAGATGGAAATAATGATATTTTAATGATCAACTGTAATTATGATATTATGATATCATTATAATTCTTTGAATCCTCTTTTTCTAAATGAATTTGCAGGCCTCCATACTCTTCCAAGGGGATAAAGCAAATCCAGATTCTGAAAAAGTAGAAAAACAAAAAAGCACCTGTCTCAAATTTTTAGAAAATGGGGAGTTTTTTAAAAATAACATACCAGTTTCCTTCTCCACTAAATAAGAATTGAGAATGTACAAAAGAATCTGAGTAGGAAATGATCCATGGATCACAACAGGTTCTTGAATAAGTGCAGACATTTGTAATACAGAATTGTAGAATCATGGAATTGTGGAATGCTTTGGATTGGAAAGGATCTCAATGATCATCTAGTTCCAACACCCCTGCCATAGGCAGGGACACCCTCCACTAGACCAACAGCCTCCACTAGACTTGTCCAAAGCGCCATCCAACCTGGCCTTGAACACTGCCAGGGAGGAGGTATCCACAGATTCTCTGAGCAACCCATTCCACTGCCTCACCACTCTCACAGTAAATAATTTCTTCCTAACATCTAATATAAACTGACCCTCTTTTACTTTAAAGTCATTACCCCTTGTCTCATCACTACATTCCAGTATAAAGAGTGTCTCTCCAACTTTTCTGTAGACACGCTTTAGCTACTGAAAGACTGCTATAAGGTCTCCCTGGGGCCTTGTCTTCTTCAGGCTGAACAAGCCCAAATCTCTCAGCTTGTCTTCACAGGAGAGATGCTCTAGCCCTCTGATTATCTTTCTGGCCTCTTTGAGACTCTGTCCAACAGCTGAGTACCTCAGAGATGGATGCAGTACTTCAGGTGGGGTCTCACCAGAGTGCAGTAGAGGGGCAGAATCACCTCCTTTGACCTGCTTGTCATGTTGGTTTTGATGCAGCTCAGGATACGGTTGCCAGATGTTTATTTATTTTGAAAAAAGCAGAGCTCCATCCACATAATGGTTGCCCTTCTTTCCCACGTTGTTTTTTTTTTCTCTTTTTTTTTTCCCCCTGAGCATGAGATTATATGGCATGGAATATCCCTTTGGAAGATTGGGATCAGCTGTCCCAGCTGTGTCCCCTCCCAGCTCCCTGCGCACTCCCAGCCTTCTCACTGGTGAGCCATTATGATACTATGCAAGCACTGTCCAGCCATAAGAAAAACATCCTTGTATTATCAACTGTGTTTGGATCACAAATCCAAAACGAGTTCTGGCCCCTTCAGTTCCAGAAGGAGAAGGAACTACTTGAAAGATTCCAGTGCAGGGCCACAAAGAAGATTAGGGAGTGGAACATTTTTCTTATGAGGAAAGGCTGAGGGAGCTGGGTCTCTTTAGCCTGAAGGAGACCAATGGGTGACCTCATTAATGTCTATAAATATGTAAAGGGTGAGTGTCAGGAGGATGGAGCCAGGCTCTTCTGTGATGTCCAGTGTTAGGTCAAGAGGAGATGGGTGCAATCTGAAGCATAGGAGGTTCCATGTGAACCAAAGGAAAAACTTTTTCACTGAGGGTGACAGAGCACCAGAGCAGACTGTCCAGGAGATTGTGGAGTCTCCTTCTCTGGAGACATTCAAACCTGACCTGGATGCGTTCCTGTGTGACCTAATCAAAGTGATTGTAACCTGTCAGGGGGGTTGGACTAGGTGATCTTTCAAGGTCCCTTCCAAGGACCTTGAAAGTGATTCTGTGATGCTGTGAAGCAGCATACAAGCTACTATGAAACTGAGTTTGTCACAGCCATAACCAGTACACATTGTTACAAAAGAGTGTTCTCTGTGACCATCCCTGACTCTGTAGGAAGCTGTCCTACTGACCATTTACAAACATCTCCCTTTTGTTCATTTTGATCAATTCTGCAGCAGCAACGTCCTTGAAGAATCTCTGGACAGTGGGATGGCCCACATGACGTCTTAGTCAGAATGCCAAATCACATAAGTCATGCCAATCAGAGGGTCTAGGACCTGCCTGGATAGTTGCTCCTGTAGCAATGAATGAAATGTCTTGCTGTAATTCATCTAAGAGTTCATTCGGTTATATTGGCTCAAGTGTGTGTATTGTCTCAACTTACTATATTGCCATCTATGCAGATGACTCAGGAGTTCGTGGAGCACTGTAAGATTTCACAAAGACCCTAGGTACATACAGATGCTCAGCCCAGACTCTCAGCTGTAGATGGAATTTGTGTGCCTAGCATTAACTGTCTTTTAACAGTTATAACCTCCTTCTTCTATTAGCATCTGCTTTGTCTTCCACCCTTGCCATTGTCCTTTCCATAATTTTCAGACTCTGCTCTTCTGTTCCTTAAGTCATAATTCCTGAATTTTATTATATCCTTGCTTTCAGCTTTTTTCTCTCACCTACCCATTTGCCTCATCTCAGTCCTGTTCATTTACCAAAATATAGGGATTGTCATCAAAGGTAAGCATGCATGAACATATGTAGGACAAAGTAGTAGTTTTATTAAATTTGTTCTTTTTGTTCTTTGCATTACAAACAACTTTAGCTACTTTATTCCTGATAAAATTTGGTGTTAGAAATACAGAAGATTTTTTTTAAGACTGGCAAAAATATTACTTTCAAAAATTGGCACTGAACTATCTTAACTCCCCAAGCTCTGACTACTTTCTTTCTAGCATTTTGCAGCAACCTCATAAAGATGAGGCCATTGATGCTTGTTGTCCCCAGTGGTGTTGGCCTCCTCTGTTTTCTAGAATTTTGTGTCCTCATGACCTGCTTGTATTTGTGAGTAGACAGTCTTTGATGACAAGATTGAACATTGCTAAATTTGTAATTAAAAATACAAGTATTTCCACTTTTGCCATTGTACCTCATGTGTTTTTCACTAATAAAGATTGAAATTGTTGTGAGTGCACCTCTCTATTTAATTTGGGACTTCAGTGCCTAAAGCCCACATAATATCCTAGTCACAATCTGCTTGGTTTTGTTTTTTTTGGGGGGGAGGGGTTCTTAGTCATTGGAGATGTCAGATGTATAAATGCTTTAGAGTGTGTCAAAGCAGATCTTTCCCTCCTCTAGTCTTTGGGATTAGTTTCTACCACTTTCTGAAGCAATGTTTAAACAAATCTTACATTAAAGATCAAGATTTTACTATGAGGGGCTCAATCTCGGAATATGAAAGACAATTAAACCTCATTACTTAGAACTCTATTTGTAGTAGCTTGAATACTAGATTCAGGCATAACTAGTGCTTTTATGATTAAGGTAGATAAAGCTGAAAGAAGCCAGCATAAACTTGCTCAGCAATTACTTGCTGTTTTTATGATGACTGTGTGGGAAGGAAAAAAAAATCCTTCCTTGACAAAACATTAAAAAAAGGCTTATCCAGAACTGAATGAGAGAGATAAATTCTGAAATTTTTTAAGCAAATGAAGAGCAAAATCCCTCTTTGACCTTGAGAACAGACAGGGTAGGTTCAAAGTGTGAAAAGAAAGATCTTGAATCTTGCATTTTTATTTCAGCTAGCTGGGTTTCAGGGCACTGCATATATTTTCCTGGGACAAGGTGAAAGAACTAGAGGAGGATAAATAGTTTTATCGTTTATTTAATCTGAAGGTTGTCCCCATGAGGTGCTAATCTTATTCACTTGTCATCGTCAATCAATTTATGATGCAAGAGGGAAAGGTGTGGGTGTGGGCTTTAAAATCACTAAATATTATGTGTGAGTGTGTCTGGAAGCAACTTGGGTTCTACAGGACAGTCCTGTAGCATCTTCAATTGACAGCACTAGCTATAGAAAGAATTGTGAAATCCTCTTACAAGCTTGTCACCTTTAATTATAATCTTCTGAGGTCTTTGCAGATAATAGTTTCTATTTCTTTCACAGTAAATCACTGAGTATGAGAAAGCTGTGTTGCTTTTCCAGTGCCCAAGACAAATACAGCTTATGGTCTCTTTTCAGAAGCTTTGTCTCTTAACAGAAACATTTTCAAATAAAGAATGTGTTGCTGTTACATACGTTGCTGTGTAGACTGTGATTGTTGCCTTGAAGAGATGGGGGAGAATGTAGCCCCTACACATCCCAAGGGATTGATTGCTAAGAAATCAATAGCAGTAATGCTGCATTTTTGTGTCATTATTTTTTACTTTGAGTTGCTTTACCACTTTTCCATAATAGCTCCAAAACATTCTGGTCAACAGCTTAAAAGCAGCTTACTGAATTTCTTGTCATAAGCTATCCCTTAGAAACAGTAAAATGTAGAAGGGCTGTTTCATACTAAGAGTCATTCAGAATCACAGAATCACAGAATAGTTTGGTTTGGAAGGGGCCTCAGAGATCATATAGTTCCAGCCCCCTGCCATGGGCAGGGACATCTGTCACTAGATCAGGTTGCCTAACCTGGCCTTGAACACTTCCAGGAATGGGGAATCCATAGCTTCTTTGGGCAACCTGTTCCTCTTCAATACTGGCAAGCTATCACACTTCCAGGCTACAGTGGGTTTGGTTTTTTTCAAGGCTGGCCATGTCATTAATAATGGCTGGGTGTTTGATAGGCTGGAAAGTGATA
Organism: Laterallus jamaicensis coturniculus; assembly: GCA_022605575.1. Taxonomy (NCBI): domain Eukaryota; kingdom Metazoa; phylum Chordata; class Aves; order Gruiformes; family Rallidae; genus Laterallus; species Laterallus jamaicensis. The sequence goes on along the minus strand of JAKCOX010000002.1, from coordinate 86,948,858 downwards.
AGGTAATCTTATTTTCTACAGTACAACTATGCTTTTATTATAAAGTTACTACTTCAAAATAGAGAGGAAGACCATATTCTGTAGATATGTTTTAGATTTGTAGATTTGTAATTTTTTACATCAATCAAAAAATATAGACAGACATTACTTTTTCCATTATGCCTGCAGAATTCTCTTTTGTGGTGTTTTGATCCTGGCTGGAGACAGATGTTCACCGAAGTTGCTCTATCACTCCTCTTTTCAGCTGGAGAGGAGAGAAGATATATAGTGAGAGGCTTAAGAGTTGAGATAAGGACAGGGAGAGATCATTCCACAATCAGTGTCATGGGCAAAACAGACTCAACATGGAATAAAAAGGAAAAAATATAAGCATCTGATTTATTATACTACACTACACACACACAGTGAAACCAGAGCTGGATAATAAGAAGTAAACCCAAGTCTTAAAACACTTCTCCTCATTCCTCCCTTCTTCACAGAGTTAACTTTATTCCTGATTTCTCTCTCTTCTTCCTCCCTACAGTGTGGATGGGTGGGTGTGGGTGGGAGGGCAGGGAATGGGGGTTTCAGTCAGCTCCTCACAAGTTATTTTCCTTCTTAGCGGAAGGCAGAGGTCATTCTTCACACTCTTCTTCTGCTGCAGGGTGGGGTTCCATCCTCAGGAGACAGTCCTCCACAAACTTCCCCAAAGTGAGTCCTTTCCCACAGGGCTTCAACTCCTCACAAACTGCCCCAGAGTGTGTCACTGCTATGGGGTGCAGTCATAGAATCTTAGAATGTCTCTCAATCTCTCAGGCCCAGACTGCTCCAGACTGGTCCTCCACGGAGTCACAAGTGCCCCAGCAAGCCTGCTCCAGTGTGGGCCTCTCTCTCTCTCTCTCTGTGGGCTGCAGTCCTGCCACGAGCTTGCTCTAATGCACCATCTTCCATATGTCTCTACCCGCTCCAGCGTGGGTCCTCTCCTTGGGCTGCAGGTGGACTCTCTGCTCGCCATCATTTTCCATGGGCTTCAGGGGGACAACCCACTTCATGGGCTGCAGGGGAATCTTTCCCTCTGGTGCCTGGAGCGCCTCCTCCCCCACCTTCTTCAACGATCTTGGTGTCTGCAGAGTTTCTTCCATCTTCTTACTCCATTCTCTGGCAGCAAAAAGCAGCTGCTTGTGTTTTTTTCTCCTGAATGTGATTCCCAGAGGCGCTATGACTGTCACTGTTGGGCTCATCCTTGGTCAGTGGCATGTCCACCCTTGAGCCCAGCTGGTGTTTACTCTGTTAGGCCTAGGTGAAGCTTCTAGCTGCTTCTTGCAGAAGTCACTCCTGCAGCACATCCTCCTCCCCCAGAACTCTGCCATGAAAAAAACACCATATCTGTTTTCTCTGCAATGTTTGGCTTTATGATTTGCTAGAGTGCAAGTACAAAGTCATTGTCACCTGCAGGAACTTGTCTTTTGCATGCCAGAATTATTAATACCACCCCTCCCCAATGCTTTAGTTGTGTCCAATGCTGAGGTGGATTCAGTAGGATTGCAGAAAGCCTTGCAGAGAAGATTTCAGCTCTAATTTAATTTAAAACTAATGCAGGAGAACGGCCAGGAACAGAAGTATGGTAGTTTGAAGATGGATCTTGAAGTGGTATTTGTTACATTTGAAATCATGAACAGAGCTGCAGAGCCACAGCAAGGATGAGGCAAGAGGGTACCCCTATTTTGTGATGCTGGTACAAATTGCCCAGTCCCAGTGTCTGGAAGGAAGTCAGGAAATCTGTAGGTGGGTAGATGTAGCTGTATACCTCTTACAAAACAACAGGTCTCACTAGGAAATCGTACCTGAACTATAGCAATTAGCTGGTTCAGGTACTAATGGCAGTTATGTGCAGAGAGCTCAGAGCTGCACAGACTTGCTGGGACCTCAGGGAAGCATCTAGCCTGCACCATATTGTCAGAATTATGCTGCCAACATTAAATGAGCTTAAAGCCAGGCTGTGAATGTCCTCTCGCTCTGCTGTTGCACCTTTGTGAGCTGCATTTGCACATCCCCCACACCCCACAGTGCCATCAACTCCCTGTGCACTGACAGAGCACAGGTTCCACTTCATCTCATTTCTTTCTTTTCTTCCTCAGCAATGCAGAAAAAAGCAGCTGGTGGGAGAGTTGGTTATGCTGCTTGACACCAGCTTAGAGCTCCCTTATGCTACAGAGAATTTCAGACCTTTCATTAGGGTCTCTGAGCAGTATGAAGTGGCAGGAAGGGAAAGAGGGATTCTGGCATATGGCTGCACACACTGCCTTCATGTCAAAAAACTTGAGCTGGAACAGCCATTAAACCCAGGACTGAGCAGGATAACCTCTCCAGGGCATTAAGTATTATATGATTATATGAACTTGGGAAAAAACTTGGGAGTAAACCAAGGAGAAACTATCATAGATAGAAAAAGAAGCAGTTAAAGGAAAGACTTTGGGGTTTTGATAAAAATGTTCTCCAGTTATAACATGATTTTCTCCATCCTGATCTGAGTTTACTCCCATTTCCAGTCTGCTGAGTTCGCTTTATCCTTACAATTTCACTCCATTATCTCCCCCTCTAAGTCCCTGCATCCTCCCCTGCTTCCTTCCCTTCTTCTCTTCCTCTTTCAAAAGGCATAATTTTTGAGAAATCATGAATGGAATCCTACCAGAGCTAAAAAACCCACAAGAAATAATGTATAAAAAAATTAGAAAGGAAGGTTAAAGTAAATGAAACATGGTGATGGGAAAGTTAATAGGGCAAATGAGCCTGTCAGGGAAACTTTCTCTCTTAATGCCTGTGCAGCTGATAAATTGGGTAGAATTTAGTTTATTTAATCTAGGCATATTTTAAAATCTTACAGACTTTTGACAGAAAACATATCATTGTTTTACATGAAATGAACTGAGGAATTTTTGCCAAAACAATATTGCTTCATCAAAATACTAATTTTTCATTCCATCTTCTCTGTCCCTAAGTCCTACAGTGATTGAGACTCTCTACCAGTTATGTAGTAGCTTAATGTTCTGTAACTTAGTCCTGCGTTTGTTTTTTTTTTCCTGTGGGAGGAAACCTGGTGAAGGCAGAAAAATGAGCTGCTCAGTAAAGTTAGTTTCACTCCAAAATCAAGGTCTTGTTTTGCTTGCATCCATTACATGGAGAGTAATAAAACAGACAAGGAAGGAGGGAGATTTGTATTATTATCTCTACTGGACTGAAGAGAGGATTAAAGATGGATATATATATACATATACTGCCGGTCAAAAAGCAAGTCCCTTTCAGAAATAATGTTCCAGCCACCCTACCATCACACTCATCCTCTTGTACTTTTCTTATACCTAATGTGGCCTGTGTTGCTGTTGAGCCTATTTCCTTCATGAATAACATGAAAAACAAACAGAATGAGGAATCTCACAACTGCAATGTTAAAACTTGACAACCATGAGCAGAAGCATAATACTCCTAATTTCCACCTCTTTTCCATACCCTGGATTTAGTAGATTTCTCATTATATGCTTCCCTCCCCTCCTCAACAAATAAAGGACTGAGGTATCTCAACTCAAGTTTCTGATGATGTTTAAAATTTCCTAGGTTCATACCCTGTCTGTTTCAAAACAAAGATTTTCACTCCAGGTTACTTCAATTCATGCTAGGTATTTCCAAGTCTTCCACGCCAGTTTGCTTAATATTTCATTTGAAAATTCCCTCTTGCCTATTTTCGTCTGGTCCTCTTCATTCTCCAAGATCCCCCAACAAAATATTCTCTGGACTTTCATAGACCAAGCTCTAAAACATTCACATCTATGAAATATTTTGAGTTTCATGAAGCAAAATCCAACAGCATTTAATCTAGTTAAAAATAATAATCAGCTGCAAAGTTGTATAGCATTCCGTATACTTACGTTCTGGCTTTACCAGTTTATGAACATATGCATACATATATATATATATAAAGGTATATAATATACTTATCTATATATACATCTATAGGGCTTAAAAATACAGATTAATATCTCATTTTTTAGACTGAAACTGAAAAAAACCTAACATACAATATATGTTATGTATTAGAGGTGGTGCATGCACATGCATACACAAACTTTCTGACAGCACCATTCTGGTGCTTGGCTCATTCAGATCCAAGTGTTATGGTTTTTTTGTTTGTTTTTTTTTAAATAAAGCTTCAGGCATCAGGCTCCAGGCCAACACTACAGAATGCTAGAAAAAAAAAGAAAAAAAAAGAGCTGTAGACCAAGCATTGCTATGTTTGCCAGCTTTGACATATTGGGTGACAGCATAATACATTTCACTCTAATCTAACACATAACCCCATTGTAATTAAAATCTAGCACATTTTGCACAAGGTCACATTTAGTTTTATTGACCACTGTGATGCTCAAAAAAGAATTATGAAGATGGCTTGAAATGTCTCAAGTGCTAAAGCAAATAGATGTAAAATGTTTCTCACTTGAAAACCAGCTAGGTAATTGTCCTTTTCTTTTGTGATTTCTGTAGAAATCTCTCTTTGTCTGAGGGTCGCAGTATACCAGTCAGAAAATTCTCTGTGCCATTATAACTCAGCTTAAGGTTTTTGAAATGTCAACTATAAAGTAAGGCTATAAGAGTGTGTTAGATTTTTTGATTTTATTTTTTTTTAATGTTGCTGAATTTTGTAGATATTCTAACAACTTCAGGACAGAAACCCAAAACAATTTTTCTCCTGCCTTCTGATGTGATTCCTCCGAGTCCTTTACAAACTGCATGGATATGAACTGGCTTTCTTTTTAAATTCTTAATGTAGATGGAGTGGTTATGCTCTAAGCCAGTTAGTATCAAGATGGAAATTGAGTACTGCCAATGCCGCCTGGTATTTGTCAGCTGCAATGATACTTGAAGAACTTTGAATTCTTATTTAAGTGTAACACTTAGACACCTTTTTCTAGGTCTGTAGGGCTTAAATAAGAAAAACATCAAGTCTGTGTATATCTTTCTCATGAAAATTTAATATTAAATTTGGCTTTAAACTGGGTTTGAGCACCCTGCACTTTCTGAGGCTGCTTCAGTTGATGGAAATAATCAAATTATAATGATAGCTCGGTCACTCCCTCTTTTTCTGTGGTTACATCCTCCATAACAGAAGAGGAAGTAATAAGCAGTAGCTATTTTGACAGCAACTAATCAACGTCTTGAATAAATTAGTATTCTATGATAATGATTGTCAGTATAGAATTGGGGGAAAACATTTTAAATATAAAGATACTAAAATGAAAAATACTCTTCAAGCAAGTTTTTGTGACTTAAGACGGTAAGAATGGATTGAAGTTTGAGATAACTTTCTCTAAGGCTATTTTCACTTAGGTAGTTACTATGGCTCAGCTGCCATTAAGTAAATTTTAAAACAGAAATAAATTGTTGATTGAGTCTACAGTGAACTTAAAAAAGTGAAAATAATGTACAGACTAACATGGAATATTCATATCTGCGAATTCTTTTTTCTGAAGAGAAATAGGCAAATTTTGTGTATCTCAGCTTCCACACTTGATGTTGACACTCTCAATGTGAAACACCACTGAGACAAAAAACGCGAAACAATATTTTCACCATTATTTTTTCTCAGGGGACTAATTTTAATGGAAAGGAATCTGGAATGGATCCAGTATATGGACCACAATACTTTGATGGAGGCCATAGCTATAAAGCAAAGCTGATATTGATGGTCAAATGATAATCATTGAAGAGGAGGGATGCTGGATGGTTGCAGAAGTTGTATTGTCATAATTCTGACACCTACTTATAGTAAGGCAACTGTCACCAGTTACTCTTCACTGTCACTGCTTAGATTTCAGCTACACTGGCAATAATTCCTTTGGTGTAAATATTTCTATGATGTGTATCATCTGTATTCATAGACAAGATCTTTAACATCTGATAGATGTTAAAGTGCACATCTGATAGAGGTAACATCCAAATATAACATACATTTTATACCTTCTTTATGATAATATCAAAACTGGCTGGGGGTTTATTTTTCATTGGATAAGAAAGGGGTGATTGGATATCACAACTTTTTGTGTGATATGTTTCAGGTCTAGAATTTTTCTGTTCCATAATTAAATAAAAGCAAAATCTTAAGAAAACTACAAAAAATATTGAAAAAAAAATTATGGTCAAACCTTCTTCAGATCTGAGAAAACTTCATGTTCTTTCTGATTCTTACATTTCATCATGGTATTAATTCATAAGGGTGCATTTATCTATTTATGGCAGATTTCATTTTTTAAATCAGTAATGGTGTCTTGAAGTCCTCAACTATATTTAGTGAAGACAAATTCTTAATCTGTAGCCTTTTCTGATGTCATCCATAATAGCTTTGATAGAAAACATAGAAACAAACCAAAAAAGTTCAATGCACATGGGAACTGTCTCTAACAGAGTTCAAACATAATTGCAAATATTTTAGAGGGACCTTATCTCAACGTATCTATTCATCACCCATCAGGAACTGAATAAAATCTTTCAGACATTTTTTTTTCATTGGCAATGCATTTATTTTCCCTACTGAGTCCTATGGAAGTAACAAGGAATGGTTAGCAGATAGAGGGTTTCAATTTAACCAGTGTTAAAGGTGTTCTTTGCCTCACTTGAGAAGTGAGTTAGAAAATTTGAGGGATTTTCCTTAAGAGTTTTTTGAGCATTTAAGTAGCCACGGGCTGGTGTGAAGACCTTAGCAGCCCTGCACATAGGACTAATTGAAAATTAAGAGTCCGATTCATTCTACATTTAGACTTTAAATGAAGTGTTAAAAATTATGAGGCTGGATGTTTTAAATTGTCTCATGTGTCATTATAGAGAGATATCTGCCTACAGAGAGATCTATGATCCAAATTTTTTCAAAGCATAATTCTCTTTGCATTTACTGTAAGCAAAGTCTAAGATAAACAGCAGACAGCCCCTAAAATGTTAATTGTGGATGAAATTCATCCAGCTGTTAGGTTGGGTATCAAGTTATATTCTGGTAAATTAAGGTTAAGAGGATATCAGCAGTGTTCAGTATGGTGATACACATGCTAAAGTAATCATAGAAGTTAAAGTTTTAGCATCATGCAAAATAAGTGAAAGCATTACTTGTTAGAGCATAACTTCTAATATAATTGAACTCCATGTGTATTACAGGCTGATACAATGAAGTTGTCTTCAATTTAAAAAGAACGTGCCTGTCTTGATCTGGTAAGAATCTACTTTATAGGCTCTAGTCATTACCTACTCTGAGGCCAAATCTTGCGGTTGTGTTGGTTCAAAACCTACTTGTTTAGAGCACAAATAAATCTTGCAGATGATCCAGTATGAAATTCAAATTTCTAAGTTGCTTAAGAATGATGGAACATGTTTTTTAAATTATATACAAGTCCTTTGTTTCTAACACACTCCTTTTACTAGTTACAATAATCATATTCTGCAAAATGTACTAATATTTAGTTCATTTTCACACCACTGAGGAACCAAACCATTAGAATAAAACACATGAAATAAGAAAATTGGAATGGAACTCTCATTTGTCTCAAAAACTTTCATTAATCAATTCATTCTGTTTTTAAAAGATACCATATATGTATTGAAAAAGAGATGTATTACACTTTGAATCATATAGTCTGATTTTTTTCATGACCTTACCACAGAAAGTCTTACAAGGGCTCTGGATATGTGAACTATGATCTATGGATGTATTCAGCAGTGCAGCTGAGATTTCCTAGACTAATGATTAATGTTGGGTTCAGGCTGTCCATTGCATATCCTTTACTATGGCATAAGCACTATATTCTGAATTCCAGAACAATACTGTACATAGACAATCATAGCATCATTTGGTGTGATAGCACTGAAGGGAGTTGCTAGCAGCAATGAATTTCCATTTATTTTAATGGATTTAGGGTGTAGCTAAAACAATAAGAACAGATTAATATAGGACCGCAAAAATAAAACAGTCTATTAAAATCTTTGCTCAAGCCAATAAACACCAAACAAATAAAATGAAAATGTTAGAATGAAATCCTCCTGAATTTTGATAATACATGGACCTTAATCCAATGTAAATAGCAGATATTATTGCTACCTGAATTCTGCCTCCACTGCAGACTAAAACATAACTCAGTCTTCCCTTTAAAACAGATTTTCAGAAATATTTCTCTGAGACACCGCAAATGCATGATCTCATCCCTACTTCCACCTCTCACACTCTTGAGCCTGCAAACAGCAGCGGTACTCATGTTTTCTGAAGGTATCCTAATGCTATGCATACTTTGTCACTATAAGGAACATGATCAGTAAAGGGTTTTGAAGGCTGTGAGATGAAAGAGCATTTCCTGAGTGATTCTCTGGAGATACAAGTTTTTTGACTTTTAATGTTCATTTGAACTTCTGTACTGCTTTTTATTAACAGAAGATCCCTTCCACTTCCATAGAATCACAGAAGAGTTTGGGTTGAAAAGGACCTTTACAGATAACCTAATCCAGCCCCCCTGCAATGAGCAGAGACATCTTCAACTAGAACAGTTTGCTCAGAGGCCCGTCCAACCTGACCCTGAACACAGGGATGGGTTTCCTGGGAAACTTATTCCAGTATCTCACTGCCATCATTATCACAGAATCACAGAAATGACCTCTGGAGATCATCTAGTCCAATTTCTCTGCTCGAGCTGGATCACTTAGAGCATGATCACTGATTCTGTGGTTCTGTCTGCCCTGTCTCTAATAGCTATGCTGCAGACCACACTGGGCCAGATGGGTCAGTTTAGCAGAAAGATGAGTAGTAGAATCATAGAATCATCAAAGTTGGAAAAGACCTTCAAGATCAAGTCCAACTGTGAGCCACTAAACCATCTCCCAAAGTGCTTTGTCCATCTGTTTTTTAAATATTCCCAGGGACGTCGACTCCAGAACCTCCCTGGGCAGCCTGTTCCAATCTTTCAGTGAAGAAATTTTTGTTAATATTCAATCTGAACCTGCCCTGGTGCAACTTGAGGCCATTTCCTTTTGTCCTATTGTTAGTCACCAGGAAAAAGATGGCGATACCCACTTCATTTCAACCTCCTTTCAGATAGCTGTAGCAAGCAATAAGGTCTCCCCTCAGCCTCCTCTTCTCCCGGATGAACAGCCCCAGCTCCCTCAGATCCATAATCAGCCTTGTTCCCCTTCTTTGGACATGCTCCGGCACCTTGATGTCCTTCCTATACTGTGGCACCTAAAACTGCACATACTACTCAAGGTGTATCCTCACCAGGGCTGATTACAGGGGCAAGATCACAATGTCCTAATACGGTCCAGGATGCCATTGGACTTCTTGGCCACCTGTGTACACTGCTGTCTCATGTTCAACCAGCTGTCAATCAATACCCCCAGGTCCCTCTCTGCTGGGCAGCTCTCCAGTGACTCTTCCCCAAGCCTGTAGTGCTGACGGGCATTGTTGTGGCTGAAGGGCAGGACCCAGCACTTGACCTTGTTGAAACTCATACTGTTGGTTTTGGCCCATCGATCAAGTCTGTCCAAGTCCCTCTGAAGAGCCTCCCTACCCTTAAACAGATAGATACCTTCATCCAGCTTAGTGTCACCTGCAAACGTACTAAGGGTGCGCTCTATTCCCTCATCCAAATCATCAATAAAGATGTTGAACAGGAGTGGCTCCAGCACTGAGACCTGGGGAACACCACTTGTGACTAGCTGCCAACTGGATTCAACACCATTTAACCCAGGTCTTTGGGCCTAGCCATCCAGCTAATTTTTTATTCAGCAAAGTATGTGCATATCCAAGCCACGAGCAGCCAGCATCTCCAGGAGATTGCTGTGGGAAAGTGTGACAAAGGTTTTGCTAAAGTTATGGTAGACAACAGCCCTTCCCTCAACCAGTAAGCAGGTCACCCTATCATAGAAGGGGATCAAGTTATTTATGAACCCATGCTGACTGAGCCTGAATACCTGGTTGTCCTGCATGTATTGCATAATGATACTCAGGCTCCATCAGCTCCCCCAGAACTGAAGTTAAAATAACTGGCCTGTAATTTCCCAAATCATCCTTCCATCCCTTCTTATATATGAGATTATGTTGGCAGATTTCCAATCTGCTGGTACCGCTCCAGTCAGTCAGGACTCTGATAGATGAGAGAAAGTGGCTTGGTGAGGACCCCCGCCAGTTCTTTCAGGATCCTGTACTTCACCTACTCATGATCATTGCAGCCCAAGCTGCCTTTGGTCTTCACACCCCCAATAAGCCTCTATTATTCTGAGGTTTTCTTCTTATTTTCCTTTTTCACACTCCTAATCATTTTCTTGTGCTCTCAGACAGCAGCAAAAATTCTAAGAGCTCTGATCTGTAGATTGTCTAATCTATTCTTTTCTATCACATTGATGGAACAAGGGTAATTAGAATATAAAAGAGTATCCTGTAGCTATCCAGAAGTCTCCTGAAAAAGCCAATGAATATTTCCTGAGTGACACCATCTTATGCTAGAGGAAGAACTTAGAGAGTGTATGGTTTACTCTCCAAAAAAGGAAAGAATTAAACAATATTTTTCCTCATTTCACACATAGGATTAAAAAGCCAAAAAAGTAATGCAGAAGTTTGAGAGCTCCTGATTTTTTAACTCTGAAAAATTAAATGCAGTACAAAATTCTTCTGTTAATGTAGAACTCATTCAGGTTCACAAGGTCTTGCTTAGAATATTGTAATACTGTTAAATATAGCTGAGAAGCTGTTTAATCCTTATAAAGAGATATCATAAAAATAATAATAAAAGCACATTACAATGTCTGCTTAACTAGGAAATTCTGGTTTGGGAAATTTATGGAATCGATGGGAAAAAAAATCAAGTTCCTCTTATTTTTTCCCCTTATTTTTTTCGTATCTTTACAGCACAGCTACTTTAGTGTAAAACCTTAGTAAGAAATAAGTATTAACTTTGAATCTATGTATGAATTGGAGCAATTCCAGATTTCACCATCCTTTTCTGGCTCTTATAAGATTGGATCCACTTCTTTTTAGTGGTAAACTCTAATTATTAATTAATTTTACAAAAGAAAGAGAAACAAAAGTTAGCTGCATCCTTTGTGTCATTTATAGTCAGATCATGCTTTAGAAATTATTTTATGATAACTTTTTTTTTTGGTAACTACATATTATAATAGTAATTTGGCTGATAAACACACTATATTGATGCAGAATATAGACAGAAATAGTTAAAAGTTATAAAAGGAACTTCCTCATGATCATGGCTTGCACATAAACATGTAAAAATTACCAGTAGTAATCTTAACTTCACCAAACTGGTCTAATTGTTTCTTTAGATATATTTGGGGGGATGAGGTGAAAATATGAGATTAAGTAGTGAGGAAACACTGAGGTCACTCAAGCAACAGTACCTTAGCACAGCTCAGCTCAGGTAAAACCTGCGTAAAATTCCTCATGTCAACTACCAGTAGAGTCAACACTGAGCAGGAAAGGTTGATTGTAGGATAAAGAAAAACACAATTTCTCTTTCTATATGAAGGTTAAACACTGTCTTTACAATATGCAGGTATACAGGCTATAGGGCCAGGTTTGTTATTGTTTCCTCTCTAATGTAATTCAGTACAAATAAAGACTCATAGCACATAAAGAATCACTGCAGTTGACTGAACCATGATAAACTGATTTCATTAATAATGGGAATATTCTGAAAACCTTTCTGCTTCACATAGTTTTAAATGAGTCTGTTTTCCATAGTTCATCACATTTCCTATTGTATCTATGCTAACATCTTTACAGGGGTTGGGGGTCTGGGTGGTTTTTTGTCTAGTTTTGGTCAACATAGAGCTTTTCAAACTCCATGTTCTTCAAAGAAATCTAACAATGTTTTTTGAAAACAGAAACCTATTGTTACAGCTTTCATATAAGTTCTAAACCATCATCAAAATGTCTTCAGAGAACATGGTGAAAAAGGAAGAATCACTGCTAATATTATTCATAAAAATATTTCTTTTTTTAAAAATAGCTTATTTTCTAAAAAAATCTTGCATGAAAATGGATGTCTGTTTTTCTCATTATTGTGGTACAGTTATTTATTGCTCACTTCTTTTATTATAAATTATGAATTACATTAAGCCTAAAATGAAAAAAAATAACACGAACAATTCTAAAAATACCATTTTGCTTTAGAAGTTGATATTGGTATCCGCACTGAAATGCGATATTTTTTTCTTTTATCAAGGTTTAGTACTTTCTTTTAATATTTTCAATGTTTTCTTAAAGAAAAGAAAAAACTACATGATAAGTTTTCCTGTTAATTGAGTAATCAAAGATTTATTTTCATAACAGTTTTCTCATGTTGAAATTTTTAACTTAACAGCTTACATTATTGCAGTATGGTCTACACAATCACGTTACTGTTTAATCTCCATCTGTGATGAGTAGGTTTTTTTCTGTTGTGCATTGTTGTTTTTCTTCATTCCTTGAATCAGGTAACTTTTTTTTTTCTTTTTAATATGTTGACACCCTCTTACACATAATTTCCTTTCCAATCCAAAATTATCCATATTCCCAGCCTGCTCCCTTCACACTCTCTGAGTCTGCTAGTTGTGGTTATTTCATTGTTTATTATCTTTTAGTGTTCCAAATCAGATCCAGACAGATTCTGTTCTCAGTTCTACCTTTATCAAACAAAAGGAAAATCCATTAACACTAAACGGTGTAAATCTATACAGAAATGAACAGATAGAAAGTAATTCTATTTACAGAGTGTATTAACCTCTGGTTTTCATTGAAATGCTGTTTGAAATTTGAATATGATTTTAAAAATTGTATTATGTTTTTATTAGCTTTCTGCTAATGCAACTAAAACTATTTTTTTCATAAAGTGATTCCATTAACAAAAACAAACTATGATTTTCTCTGTTCTTCCTGCTTCCCCCCCTTTCTGTTTGCCTAACATGTTCCGAAATTCTGCTACTACAACCACTTGCTGGGCTGCCATGTGAAGTACATCTGAGGGCTAACCTAGAAGAACATAAGTATCATGAGTGTCAAGGAATGCTAACAGCCGATCACAAACAAGCCCAGTGACAGCAGTGGGGATCCTGTGGCAATGAATAGTAAGCCTGGGACATTTGGTGGACAGAGAACACGGACATCCTCATCGCTATTGAAAGCCAGTACACTGTGAGCCTGTGCTCCCCAGATTACAGTGAGCTAATGGTCTCGACAAGAAAGTACTAGATGTTGCTTCAAATTTTCCACATTTTTCATATTCAATGAGTAATGATAGAGGGTGAGTTCTTAGCTGTCATTTCTGTTAAAGGCTGAGCAGCAGGTTGTTAATGTGTCGAATTGACACACGGAGATGAGTCCTGACTGATACTTCTTCACATTTTTGAAAAGTCCCTGTGTTTTCTTTTTCCTTTTTCCTCTTGCTGTGTTTAATTGAATATCTCTAAATACCTCTGGTTTATATGTACACCTCTTGTAGCTGAAAGCAGATTATGTCCTGCATGCAAATGATGAAAAATGTTTTCCTAGTGCTGCAAGGAGTCAGAAACCATAATTTGGAAGTGTGAACAAACCTAGTAGTTTTCACAGGCAATAACCAGGTGTTAGGGATAATGATATTTCTCATTTGCTTGCTCATCGAAGTAAAGAGGGAAGGAAAAAGGTAGGTTTCACTGTCAATTGTGGTGTGCACTTCCCAAGATGGAAGTCAGTTCTAGACTAAAGATGAGTAAAACTTAGAAGCCCAATTCAACAGATGTGGATTTGTACATTGATTGCGATGGAGACAATAACCAACCAAATATACATGGCATATGTTCCCAATCCTGAGAAAATCTGTAGTGAGGCAGAAGTTCAAATGGAGCAAGCTCAGCATAATATTTGAGGCAGTGATATTTATACCAACTTGTTTACAACTTACAGCGCTACATAATTACCTAATCTCCATCTGTTTATCTCAGAAACTGAAGAACAGAAATAGAGTACCAGACATGCAAACCATTTTTACTGGCATCTGTATGTCATTCTTGAAAAAGGAAGCATCAAAAGTGCAGAACACACACATTTCTGGTGCTGCTACAGAGAAAACAAACACCAAAAAGGCCTGCTTATCACATCTTAAAATTAGGTTAAAAAAGTCAAAGACTTAAATTGGATCCTTAATATAACTCTGCAAGCATTGCATTTCATAACCAACCACAGACAGAACTGCAGAAGACTCATTCATACATGCAGAGAAGGTAAAAGCATACATAAAACAATTATAAGTATCAGTAGAGGAAGAAAGGCTGTTCAGGGAGCTACACATTGTCAGAGGGAAAAGCGAGGTATTTAAAACGAGCCAATGTTGAAAAGGGAATTTGTCTGCTCTTGTTTTCCTAACTGACACTCCATTTTTAAAAATTAGAGAATGTTTACATGCATGTGTACATGCATGTAATGAAGAGACGTACATTTCACTTACATATGGTCTCTTTGCACTGTGCTGTCAGAGTGATGGGACATTACCTGGATAAAAATGTAATCCACAATGCTTGTGTGGTGGTTTAGCCCTGGCTGGAGGCCAGACACCCAGCAAAGTCAGTCTATCACACCCCTTTTTGGCTAGATGGGGGAGAAAATAGCTATTCAGAGGCATAGGAGTTGCGATAAGGACAGGGAGAGGATATTCTACAATTAGTGTCATGGGCCAAACAGATTCAACACAGAATAAATAATCTGTAAGCATATCACTAATAACAACAACTACAAAAATAGCTATTATAAATATGAAATATTTAATTATATAGGTCATTATAATTCTGCTAAAAATATTAATTAAAATGGTTTAAAACTGGATAAAATGGGGAAAGGCAATTAAATGGCAAGTATAAAAAAAATAAACAAGTTCTGTCATTTACTAGAATTTCTTCTGGGGTCTAGGAGGGAACTTACAGAATTATCATATATACTAACCTAGTTATTACACTTATTACTATTCACATATTACAAGTTTTGACAGAGACTAGATAAGGGACTAAATGAATGGTTTTTCTGACTCAAGTATTCACCATTCTTCTGACCAGATCATTGGTGTAAGAGCTGGCATCCTTCTATGTGCTTTACAAGCAGGGCATTTTGAATCAACAGAAAAAAAACCCCACCTTAAAGCTCCAGAATGGTAGTGGTGAAATTCAGATGGTTCAGCTGCAAGTTTCTGCTACTAGGAGATCCGCATTCATCTCTTGCTAAGGCCTGAAGGTACATGAGGTTCATTGCTGCACCAGGTTGTTGTGATTTCTATGATCTGTAAAATAGAGCTCCTCCACAGAACCTGTTTTAATAGGATGGAGCAGTTGAGTGTGTGGCACATACCTCTGTCTGAACAGGCTGCAGAAAGAAAATGTAGGACTCATCAATCTCACCTGACTTCCAGCAGAGACACCTACATTTGAACTGGTTATCTGTGTTCCTATTATCAGTAGAGATCTGCTCACTTCAGTTAATGGAGTTTAGGATGCAATTCCTCTGATAAAAATGCAGTCATCAGTTTAGGATAGGATGAATCACCCCCTAAATTCCATTGTCTATATTACTAGTGCTTCCCTGACAGTAAAGACAACTCCGGAAAGTGACTTGCTGAAATGTGCATTAGCACCCACATTTAGTCAGATGTATCCTGTTATAAGGGTTGCCTCCCGAAGAATTCGGTAGTATAAATGTACCCAAAACATGCCTAACCCAGCCTGATGGGACTGAGCAGATCAAACCTAATGGCTGCTCTCTTTTCATCTCGTAAAATCAAAGAAAGAGGACTTTCCTCTAATTTATTTTTTCTACAGTGTTGTAGAAGAGATCATTCTTGAGACATAAATTGGGAGAAATTACACTATTGAGCTATCCACAAACAGACTGGCCAAATGAAAATCTGAGGTCAAGCCACACTGAAAGAAGCAACATATTTTGTTCCGATTTCTTCAGGGGAAATTTTCCACTCTTGGAAAAAGGCTAAATAATTTTAAGGGTTCTAACAAACATACGCAGCCATCTTTAAAAAAATCAGGCCAGCATCACATCCTAGAGGGTAACTTGTCTATGTCCATAGCATAAACAGGTTGAAAATATTGCTAAGTAATTATATAGTGTAGGAATCTCTGAGATGGACTCATCCAAGGATTTGAAGTAGCACGTCAGCTCTGGTAAGCGGACAGTCAAGCCCTTAACTCAAATACTTCAACACCTTGTGCCACTCAGTGTGGCAGATTTAAGCTATATTTCTGCTCCCATGACACTTGAACTGGCCCATACCCAATTGCACTGCCAAAATAACCTGGTAAAAACTCAGAGTTCAGCTGAGCATATTGAAAAAACATGGTCTCTTTCCCTTTAGGCTACAGATCCTTATAGGATATGTATACCAGAAGAATAATTTCAGCTCTGTTTTCATCTCTCCTTCCTTCCTCCTGTCCCTTTTTCTCCTTAATTCATGAGGTAGTAAAAGAAATTGGAAAACACTATTTTTTCTGCTGCCATGTTCACTCTCCTTTAATGTGCCTATATTTTGAAAAATAGAAAGACTCAGGAAGTGTATACCAGTGATTGTTGTATTCATTAACGTTGAAATAATAAAAAAAAAAAATATAAAAAAAAATGAAGCTGAGCTATGGCTGGATGTACAGGGACATAAATATCACTCAGTATTTAACCAGAGCTCATGTTGTCTGGTGTAAAAATCCAATAAACCTCCCTCTTTAAAGGCAAGTTATTTACAGTGCTTTTCCTCCCTTAGGGGATACATTTACAAGCTCAATGCCAATAATTCTAGGCAGGAAACATTGTGATTACATCTGAAAATAGTGTTCTGCAACAGATGAATTAGCTATTCCCTTTCCTGGGAGATAACTACTTGTGTTCCCACAGCTATTGTTTTAGTTAAAAAGTAATTTTTAACAATTTATCAGGGATTAGAGTAACACACTTTCATGGAGACAAAGAATAACTTTGTCTGGAAGGGATTTCTGTATGTCATATGGTTCAGTCTACATCTCAAAGCCAGTCTAGTTTCAAAGATCCACAGATATCCAAGTAGCAGACCTTTGGTAGTTTTGAGCATGTGTCAAACCTATAATCACCAGGAGGTCAAATGCCAGCTTTAAGACTCCATTGTATAAAATTCTGTTTGGTTTAGTATCCAGTCAACCTTCAATAAAGGATGTAGAGAATTGTTTATAGGGGGTACTGCTGATGTAAGGTTTCAAACAACTTCTGACTCAGTTCTCCTAATGATTTTGAGTTTTCAGATTTTTTTCTGGAATGTGTTTCTGACTTGTACTTCTCAAAAGGAAAGTCTTCTATCACCAATCCTAAACAACAGCTTGTAAGAATGGATGTTGGGTGGAGTCCTGAGTGAACTTTTCTGTAATGAATTTGGGTTTGATATAATTCTTAGTGTGCAAATCTAAAGACTAAATAATGATGCTAAAGGTGACTTTAAAAAAAAACAATTTATGTTACTCACATGACTAATAAGAAATGTACTTTTAGGCAGCGTGAAAATAATTGGAGACCAACTACATGACTTCAGCTGCTTTCATTATCCTTACATCCAGTTTCCAACTGTGCTACAGGTGCACTTGGCATGAAACCTAGTATGCAAGTACACTGTGAGTGTTTTGAGCTAATACAGGAGCAGAATTTTACCTCTCCTTTTGTAGGTTCTGATGCAGAGTAGTTGGTTAACGTGAAGGTGTTCCTGCTGTCTTCAAAATCAGTCCCTTACTGACTTCAAAAATAATATGACAAAAATGTCATGAAACCGTAGTCCCTTCGAAGTCTCCATCACCAATCTTATCACTTCAGCTGATGTCAGGTAGTATGATTTTAAAGACTATCATCCCTAGCTGTTGAATACTAGCTGGATAATTTAGACACAGGAAATGGTGACATGCAGAATTTAAACTCATGTTGATATTTAGCAAAAGAAGTTAATATAAAAAAAACCTCTACTGAAATTCAGCCTTGTTTTGGTTTGTTTGGGATTGAAAGGATTGCACCTGGTACAACTGAGTGAAAACAGGTTTTTTCCTCAGTCTTTCCACTTTCCTGGAAGTCAGGTATACTGAAGAAATCTACACTTTCAAGAAGTGACTTTTTTTTTTCATTTGCAAATCAAAAATCTGTTCAAGTATCCTGTGGAATTCTTGCCTAGTCCCTAATGCTTATGGTGATGGCATATATGCTAGAAAGAATAAAAAGATATTATTTAGAAATGTGAGGGAATTGCCTACAAACATATAAAGAAGGCACCTGTTTTGTGTGATTACATAGTAAAAACACAGAACGTCAAACCCCTTGCTCACCCAAAAATACCTTTCTCACATGACTGATCTCCCTGATTTACACAGTTTCACAGCATGGGCAAGGAAGAAACAGGGGAGAAGCTTTTGTAGGATTGGGCCCTTGAGTGACCCTGGTGATTGCTTTCTCCGTTGGCAGTAAACTTTTGTGAAAATAAATTGTCCAATCTACAATTTGTCCCTATAGTGTTCCACTGTTTACGGATCATTTACAACACTCTTGTGAGCACCTTGCTAAAAGTACTTTGAAATATCAAAATGGACATTATTTGTGTAATGAGGTTTGGGGTTTAATAGCTTCATTCACACATGAGGAATTGCAGGCTTTCCTGATAGGCATCTATTAAGCAAAATCGTTTGCAACCTCTGCTTGAGGGTAGAAAAACGTTTGTGTTACTGCTCTGGCCTGAGATTAAATAGGGGTTATGTCTGAGCAGAAGCTTTTTGTAGCACGAGAAACAGCACATTTTTGCTGTAACACTTTTCTTAGGGTGACAACTGAAGTGGGAAATAATCCATGCTGCTGTCAAAAAGAAGAAAGGGGTTGAAAGAAATGTTTCAAGAACATTGGAGCCTAACTCCCGGAAGTATACACTTAGACCCAATTACCAAATTTATTAATGGTCTTTAGTTTCAGGTGGGTCCCCAGGAGAATATTTTGAAATCCCACATTTTCCATCTTCTTAGCTGTCAAATAAATTCCAGTCTTACGCCAATTATGCCACCAATGGCACTCATTGAGATGGGGTGGGCAAATCTATCTCTTTCAGCAAGACATTTATTTTTCTTTATTATAACCCCCTTCACTGTGTTTATTCTAATTAATTAAATAGCTTTAAGCAGCATTCATGAGTTCTGAAGCTTCGTTCCACTTACAGTGAATTTGTGATTAACTTTGGTGTGACTTTAATGTGGACTAGCCTGTACATTTTAGGCCTTAGGAAAACTTGAAATCCTTCCAAATATGCAGTTTGTATGTGGCTGCTCTGATTTGCAGGCTAATATAGTTTAATAGGACAAACAGAGGTAATTCTGTTTCACTCAAATTTAACGCTAGAGGAAAGTTCTAATCAAATTTATTTTAAATCATTTTCTGAGCGCTTTCTGCCCCAGTTCACCACATAAACTCTTAATACTGGCACTTGTTACCATACTGTAAGAGACTATTGACCTGATTCAGTTGTCCACCCTGGGGTATCTACTTTAATTTGAGATGCTTTAGAGTACCATGTGTGGCTTCCACTTTCCAGAATGGCATAGGTTCTGTCTTAAATTTGCCAGTCCCAATTGAAGGTTACCAAGTTCAGCCCTGGTAAAAAAACATAATGGAAATTTACAGTTTGGCTTATGCCTTAAATGCATGAAGCTGTTGACATGTAATTTGCTGTGGTTTATTTTACCTTAACTCGATGCCACTGCAGAAGGGCACAGTCCTACGACATATTTTCCTACCTTCTTAACTCTCAGATAAATAATATTTCACACGGCTTTACATACCAATGTTTTGAAAACTGCCTGTCTTTATATGACTGTGCAATAGCTATTTTGATCTAAAGCTAAATTATACCATCAGTGACTGTTAATCAGACAGTCTGTCCTGAAGCAGACACTAAAAAATCATTGCAGTAAACAGATAGGACTGTGTCTACACTAATAAATTAAAAATGGTCAGGTCAATGGTTTGGGTCAACTAGCACTTTATCAAGCAATGCTTGAGGACAATCAGGAGCTAGTTAAGATCACAGACTACTGCAACCAGGCACTTGGGACAGGGCCTCACTATTTTGAGTAAAAGGATTTTTTTAGAATGTAGACATGAAAGATGCTGTGCTAAATGATGTCAGTGACAGATAATGTATTTTATACTGCTTTATTTACCAGTTTGGCTGTTAAGTTGCAATTTTGTGTCACAATGAAAGTCATCTCACAGTATTGTCTCTCTGCTACAGGATGGTCTCACTGTCTTTCTCTTCAGGCCCCTAAGTAACTTTCATTTTCATTTCCTCCTTCATACCAATACTGAAACTTGTTTGATCGCTCAGAGAAGCAGTTGAGAGAAAGCTGTACATTTTTCTACTGTACTTATTTTATGGGTCACCTGAGGGTTTCATGCCCACAGGGATCACACACAACTGCTTTCACAAAGGATACAACCAATGGAAGCACTGGGCCACAGAAGCAAAAGAGAAAAATAGTATGGCTAGGAGACAATAAATCACTATTTCTTTTATCAGTACTTTCACAGCACAGCCTGAGGGTGTAGATATCCTAGCAGCCTGTGCTAATTTAAACATGGAGGTGCAGTCATGAATTGGCTGAAGTGGTGTCCGCTCCAATTCATAGAATCATAGAATCATAGGGGTTGGAAGGGACCTCAAGAGATTATCGGGTCCAACCCCAAATTGCCTCAGTGGTGGGAGCTTTCAGCCTCACCATACAGTGTCCAGATCAAGTGTCTGCTGGTAAATAACTATGGTGGGTTAGCCCTTTTCTCCAGCCACTCCCCCAGCTACTCACTCCATACCCCTTCTCAATAGCATAGGGAGAGAAAGCAGGATGGAAAAGCTCATGGGTTGAGACAAAGACACAGCTATCACTCAACAATTCCCATCATGTGCAAACCAGACTTTTTTTTTTTTTGTGAGAAAAGAAGACCCTGCTTGGGTCTCTGCTTCAGCAGGGGCTCTGCAGGGCTGCAGAGGTCCTCTTGCTGACCTCTGGACCTCGAGGTCCCTCTGCTACTGTTCCCTCCTTGGTGGGATTTCTCCTGCTCTGCCTGTGCTGCCTTTGGGTCTTGCTGAAACCTGTTTTTCCCCTCCTCTCCTGGACCCCCCAGCTCAGCTGAGGGGCTCAGCTGAGTCCTGTTGTGGGGCCATTGGAGCCATTTGGGACCTGCTGTGTCTCGCTATGTCCTGTCCTGCATGGGGCAGCCCTGGCCTTTCCCCACAGAACTGCTCTGGAGCCCCACTGCCGGTGCCTAGGCATGGACACACCAAGAGAGTAAGTGATTGGCATGGAGAAAATGATAAAATTTTTTTTAACTCCACTGCAGGGTATTCTTTATAAATGCTTTCTGACACCGTGCTTCAACATCTATGTGGGTTTTTTTGTGTAGTACATTGCTCGGTACAAAGTCTGATACACCCTGCAAGAAAGAAGACACAAACAACTCTTCGGTGTTGGTGATTTTGTAAAACATCATACCCCACACAGGCACAGACTACCCTGGGACTTACTAGCAGGCCACCACTGCTGGGTGATTCAACAACAGGAAGTCCTTTTCCAATGAATACTTGGTGCTGCCATTTTGTTTCAGCTTTTTTTAAAATGAATTTTACGAAATGTCTTATCCTATCTGTTCTCATACTGCCTTGCGATGGGCTGGCAGGTCCTAATGCCCATTCTGTTTATCCCAGAACTATGTCATAACTGGAAGGCTGTGTCCAACACATACACATAGCACCATATGCCTACATGTTTTCATACTGCTATTTGATTAGCTGGTTGTTTTTTTCGAACTTTCACACCTTGGGATCTCGGAACACCCTTTGATTTTCTGCCTATTTCCTTCAAACAGGGAAGTACTCACATATATGAAAATACAGAAGGATTTTTTATGTCAATGTATGTATATAAAATAACTGCAATTATTTTATATATATGTATACAAACACAGAAATGCTTCTTGTCTGGAATAATCCCATTGTTTCACTAGTGAAGAGACCTGATGGGGTGTTCCTGGGACACCCTAAGAATTAAGGACTTCTGTACACTGGTTGCATAGTGTATATGCAGCCAAAATGAAATTATACCTATAGGACTTTTCCTAAAGGAATGTTGACTTTCATACTCATATCTCACTTTTAATTTAAATTCCATAGCTTTTGGCAGAATACAAGTTTCTTTATTGACATGGGTCCCCGTGCTGGGAGATGGCATCCCTCTCAGATGAAACCATGCCACAGAACTGTATTCACAGACCAGGCATATGCAGCAGGTCTCTGGGCACTCCTCTGGAGGGGTAAGGTGCTGGTGTAGTCACTAGGGGCTGCCTTCAGAGCTGCCAAAGAAGACCCTGAATGGCTATAGTACCTATGGTTCTTTGGGGACACCTGTAAGGCTTGTATCACCACTGATGATAAGCATCTTTGCCTTTAATCTGGACCCATATTGCCTGAGCAGTTGCTGCTTGTTGAAGCTGGAGAGACAGCTCTGTGGTGGTGCTGGGGCTAGTGATCTCTGACTGCATGCTGAAAGCTGTTAGGGTAGGCATGAGACCTACACCTCCAAGCAATACCCCCAGACCTTCCTGGGAGAGGGGTAATATGCCAGTCCAACCCTGAGCACATATTGCAATGCCTTCCCCAGCCCCTCGTTCTACCTTGGGGCACTCTTTATAAGGGCATACATAATGGACACCATTATGGCTTACGTGTCCATAGATATCTGTGTCATCACTTATCCAGTGATGTAGCATGCATGCTGGGAGTGGAAAACAGATGCTGCAACTACTGAGCACATCTCTGGGGCTTTGCAAAATGTCCTTGAGAGTTTTTTTCCCCCTAAAGGACAGGTCTGTCCTGTGGTGTTGCTTTGGGCATTGAAAAGTTTCCCTGACCTGTAGCTATAACTCCAGAAGGGTGCAGGCTGGACATGCATGCTGTACTTTATCTGTCTGCTTGGTGTAAGTGTCTCAAATACTCCACAAACTCTCAACTGACACTGAATATTAATCTGTAGGTAACTGGTCTTTGTACAGAATAATTCAGGTGCTTAAAGTTTGATGTCTAATATTATTTTATATCCCAGAGTATCCTGTCTGATTCCAGTATGAATTTTCTCATTTCTACTGTAGATCTTGTGTCATAAATAACAGGTCTACTTAGGTATCTATCCCAGGCATTCCAGGGCATCTAAAATGGCACTACATATATATATATATGTATATATTAAGTATTTAATTATTTTCCTACATTGAGACTTTTAAATTTAGTTGCATACCATCTGATACTGAAAGATATAATAAAAGATACAGTTCTTTGCTCCAGTGGTTACAGTTCAAATGAACTATTGTAGAGCTTTGCCAGGATGGGATGAACCTAGCCCTACAATTGCTGTGTTTGGGGGTGTGTTTTTCTAAACTATCGCACTAGAGATGACACCTTATTTTGACAAATAGGGAATTTCATCTCATGAGGTATAATTATATGACTGAATGTTGAACTGCTTATTGCAGTATATGTATCTGTTAGAAACCCCTGCAAACAGAACAGCTGCCCAGTTGCCCTGTAGGAAATAATTCTGCAACACTGAAGCAACCAAGTGCAATAAAGAAAAAAAAAAAATTTAAACCATGACTAATTTCAGTCTCCCCCACTCACAGTCATACCTAAAGCATCAAGATGCATGTAAATAGCCTGCAAAGCATTCAGGCATTAAGATATCTGTATCCAGGGACTACTTCAAGGATTGCTTTCAATGACACAGAGGACAAGGAATATCAGTTTTTGAGTCCCTACCTACATTTCCTGGGTTCTTCTTCGGGGTGTGCTGGTTTTGGATGTGTCTCAGCATACCTTTCAGTAGGTGACAGTGATTAATCTCTCTATCCTTTTGCATCTATAAGAGATATGGATTCTGTTTCTGTTTTCTTATATAAGGTATGAACTTTGATATTTGCTGGGGGGAGGATGACAGTTACCTTTTATTATACATAATTTTTATTCCCAAAAGTCTTCATAGCTTCTGGCTCACAGTAATTTATTATGGCAACCTTTACACTTTCCTGCCCCAGGATTATGGAAAAGATTAATTCACTTCTTCTTATGTAATATTTTAATCTAGCAATTCTAATCTGATCCAATCTTCATATTCTCTCTACACCTTTTATAGGGTAGAGATAGAAATGTGACAAAACAAATACAAAGCTTCTTATTTCCATCATGCCTTTAGACCTGGATCTGTCTGGTCTCAGACGTACTTGTTCACTGAGGAAAGAATTAGTATTTGCTTACTTACTTTAGGACACACAAATCTAATAAAATTAAAAAAAAATATTCTTAATGAAAAATTATATATAATTTGGAATATCATGTAGGCAGGTCAAACTGCTGAACAGTCTAACTTTATTCATATGCGATGTACAGATCTTGAAATCAAAAGTGTTTTCTTATTTTAGCAAAACACAAAATCTTTGTTGAGTCCCTGAGGCCATCATAAATGATCTAGGCCAAAATTACTTTTAAAAAATCTGAGTTATAGTCTTATGATGAGGTGAGTATACCTACTGAGAGTCTTTAACTGTGTAAATAGACATGTTTATCAACACATAAAAAAAAAAGAGATCTTATTTAAAGAAATTGTTTCAGTAATCATAAATGAAAACTATCAATATTTACCAAGATGAAGAATTCAATCTTTTCTTCTAATCTGTTTTTCTTTTAAAGCACTTCCTTGACACCTTCTGTAAACTCCAAGTGTCCCATCTTCCAAGCAAAGATTCCATTTGGCTTCTATTGAGACCAGAAGTTTGTTTATCAGTTGCTTCAAAGAAGGGATTTGTAACCCCACATTTCCCACATCCCCAGGAACAGAATCAGTGTGTTTTAGAGGTGTGATGTCTACTGACATTCTGCTAACCATGAACCTATAAGAACTGAAACACAAAGAAATAAATTTAACTCATGGAAAAAAAAATATTAACAAGGTGTAAGGGCCACTGGATACTAGCCAGGCTTACACAGCCTTTTTCCTTCTTTCATTGAATGGTGCTGTCCTTCATATTCTCTTTGTCCTGACTTACATTGCTTCAAGTGTGTGAACAGATCACGGGACACGTATGTTTTCTACTTCCTTCATCAAACGGCTTTTAGAAGATTTCTGTAATGCCATTGATTTGAGGATGAGGATTTAGAACAAGGCTTCTTCCACACCCATGCTTTCTCTGTAAAATTTATTTCAATATACAATGTAAAATACACAGGCCCTGAAGAACTGGTCATAGTTAAGTTGTGTGAAATGTTTTGTACATTGTATTGGGGTCACGGAGCTTGTGTGATTAGGGACAAGCACAAGAGAATTAGAGAATGAAAATTCATGAGAATTGATCATAATCTTTAAAAAATGGTGAACATTATGCTGGTTTAAGAGTGTGCTCAATGGATGTTTTAATTATTTTTTTCCTTATGTATTCTGCAATGTCATAGGTATGTACCACTGCTAGGAACTGTTTTAAAAGCCCTGGGTATTTCAGCACTTTTTGACTTTTAGACCAATCACACAGAGATTCTTGGATACATAAGATGTATTTAGGTAGTTGGGTAATTAAGATGTACTTTCACTGGTTCTGACTGGAAAATTATGTTGCCATTTGTCTTTAGTTCACATTGGCAATTCATCTGTTTGCAGCTTCAGAAAGGAGATTTTTACCCCCTAAATCTTCCTACTTCCTCTTTTAACAGAAAAGATGGCCTAGTCATGTCAACTTATATGTTGCTATTAAATAGATGTAAGAAATGGAATTCTGGATGGAGAAATGCACACAAAAATATTATCAAAACTATATGAAATATGCTAGTAGCTGGTCAGAATTCTTTAGCCTTTTTTTTTTTTTCTTTCCTCAAATGCTGCTGTCCTTTCTATGTCTGATTCCCTTTCTTTGAAACCTGTAGGCCCAGACAGCAACATAAATAAGCAGTGGCACACATCTGTCTTCTAAAGAGTTATTCCAATTTAAATCCATCATGAAGCTACACCCTGGTTTGATACATTTGTTTAGGTTTTTATTTGTTTTGGAAGTGAAGAAGAGAAATTAAGTTAAGGCATCTTCCATGCCATTGAGTAGTGTCATATGTTTAAACAATCAATTTTCAAATTACACATTTAATGCAAATTAATTTCATTGAAAGTTTTTTCATAGGCACGCTTAAAAACTCACTTTAGTAAAAATTAGGAAAATTAAGGAAAACTGGAATAATAGATTCAGAGGCAAAATTATATCATTTATATTATTCATATCACAGTAAAATAGAAGACAAGAAAAATGTATATGTGCATATACATATGTAGAGAGAGCTGTTCTCTAGCCTGACACAATGCAGTAGGAGATCATAACAAAACATACCAAAATTCTCTTAATTTTAAACCACTGTGAAAGAACAAAGCACCAGGAATAAGGAAAGTGCTTTACTTGATCAAGAAGACATGTCATTTTGCTGACAAAATGAAGGTTGCCATTTAGAAAAAAAAAATGCTGTGGACCTTGTCAGGATTTGAACCAGTAATGCCAAGAAACTGAGTCATGAACATCCCAATGGAATGTCCTGTGAAACTTTGTAATGGTTCTTAGTGAAGACCAAGAACTACTTTCTGGGGGCTCCTTCGTGTGTTTTCATTTGCAAATAACTGCTTTTTTTGGGCACTTTGTTAGGAAAAAAGTTGCTTAGCTGTGTATGAAAGAGAGCAAGAAGGCATCCATACACTAAAATAGTAGGGCTACTTCATTAAGATGTAAAAGGCTCAAATAAATTTCTTCACTGACTTATGCTGAACAGAGATTTGAAAGTTGGTTCTGCCACCTGAATGTTTTCCAAATTAATCTTTAATCTCAAATGAATGACTTCTTTTATGTAGTCTGTCAGATGTTTTAGTTGTTTTTTTTGGTCTTGTGGTAAACAGGAGGGAGGCTACAGATTTAATTCCTTATGCTTTTCATTTGAATCTATTACTTCATTGATTTTGGTTGGGTTTTTATGGACTTTTTCTCCTCTCCACAATTTTTTCTATGATAGACTTTGAAAGATGTGAGTTTTCGCCTTATTTGGAAGAAAAAGTTTTCAGACTTTTTATTTTGAAGTAATTTCCTGCCCATCTGTAACCTAGAAATATCTAGACCTGTTCCTAAAATAATGACATAGAAAAGATGAAAGGTATTTATTAAGCCCAGATGAGTAAGCTTGCTTTCTTTCTTATCTCCTTTCTTGAGGATGAGCTGTTATGCTTGTGTTTATTTAAATAACTATCTCAGAGACTTTAAAACCCTGAGATGAGGGATATTCATTTAAGGACTCTTCACATCCAGACCTAATCCTTTGTGGATGTGTCATATTTTTAAACAGTAAGAGTAAATCCAGGCAGTCCCAAATATGTGAGGGAAGCAGTTGCAGGGAGTTAGCAGAAGCTATTTAATAGTTCTGTCATAGAATCTGTAGCCAAAACAGTGGGTTAGCAAGCAGAAGCCTATGATATTTTAGGGTAGAGTGGAAAGAGATATTAGAGAGCTTTTCTATTAATTTATTTGGTTTTTAAATATTTATTAAATTAAAATTAAATTTTATGTTTGTTAGCCTAGACTACCTTTTCACTACAGAAGAACTCCATGTGCAGACTTATGTTACCCATTATGACTAAATAACTCCTACAAAGATTCTACATACTCTAAAAGTTGGGTTTTCAGTGTGCAATGTTGTTCACTGAAAAGTACTCAACAGGTTTTTAATCTGTCAAGCCTCCACTTTGCAGCACATTGAACAGTACTGAGGAAAAGATAGTAATTCACACACGCACATGTATAACCTTTAAACCAAAGTGTTAATTGAATAAAATGACTGTGGGGAGCTAGTATGCACCAAATTGATCCCTCATTGAATTAATTCTACTTCATAAATAAAATTTAGTCTTAACGGGGGATAAAAATGACAAGGGCAGTAAACCCAGATAATACCTTCAATTTAAACTCTCCTAATACCTAGCTGTTGTATAAAAGTCAATTAGTCATCGCCAGATATATTTTCTCAAAATATTCCCCTTGGAAAATGCATTTAAAGGATAACTGTGATTGGCATGTGGTATCAACAGATGGATGTTATTTTTCAAAAGCAGTACTTGCAAGGGAAAGAACTCGATGAATACCATACTTAAAACCTTATAATTGATTTCCTACAAAAGTGGAGTGTAGAGAAAAGGTAGGCTTGAGTGGTGGACCCATACCAATCTGCTGAAGTTCAGCAAGGCCAAATGCACATAGGTTGGGGGGGGGGCAAGCACAGGGCTGGACAGAGAATGGATTGAGAACAGACCCAAGGAGAAGGACTTGGGGATGTTGGCTGGCTATGTGCACTTGCAGCCCAAAAGGCCAACCATATCCTGGGCTTCATCAAAGGAAGCATGACCAGCAGGTTTAGGGATGTGGTTCTCCCCTTCTACTCTGCTCTCCTGAGATTTTGGACTACTGAATCAGGACCTGGGACTCCCAACATAAGAGGGACATGGAACTGTTGGGGTGACTCCTGAGGAGGGCCATGAAAATGTTCAGAGGTCTGGAGTACGTCTCCTATGAAGATAGGCTGAGAGAGTTGGGCTTGTTCAGCCTGGAGAAGATTCCAGGAAAGACCTATTTCCAGCCCATCCATAAGTAAAAATGTTTGGCAAAATGCTTGATTATCTTAATACTGTATTTTATCCCAGGATACAACTCAGAAATCAAATTGGTTTGGGGGTTGGTTTTGTGTGGGGTTTTTTTTAATCCTCACTTGAGTTTAACTGATTCATGTAATTTCCATGAGCATTATTTTAATTTTAGAATTTTGTTTTAAATTTAACAAGAACTGTGCAGTATCACAACCCAAATTTTTCACCTTGTGTCTCCTCTGTGAGCTATGGGATTGCATACAGTTCGGAAACAGGATTGAAATTCCTCCATTAACAGTGTATTAGTGTTTTAAAAGCCTTTTTTTCATCAGCAGGTTTTATTTATCATATTGGACTACAGCCCGTATATTCAAAGGTCTTAGAGTATGCAACACCCATTGATTCCACAGCAAACAGTTGTTTCCAATAACACTGAAAGCCCTTTTGAAAAATATGGGCCTCATTCCTGCCAGAACCAAGTCTCTGTAGGACAGCAAGAATCCCAAAGCTTTACAACCTTAGCATCAGTATTGCAGGGTTTGGGGTTTTTTTTCAGAAGAATAACCTTTAGCTTTATCATAGCTGTTTTAGGAAGTGCTTTCCAGACACACACTCTCCTGGGTGCCAATTGGCTTACAGTCTTCATTATTCGGCTGCTACAGAGTAAAAATGCAATTCATCCATTCTTAAAGAGTCCTAATTTCATACAAGCTCATAGAATTTCATTTGACTGAATCCACTTCTTTTTTCTTTTCTTCGTACAGAGTGTGGTAAAATTGAGTGTCTATTTGGTCTAGGGACTTTAGGAAATCACTCCAAGAACTTCCACTACTCATGCAGATAAAAGGCTTTTTTTTTTTTTAAGCAGGATTGCAAAACTCTGACTTAGAGCAAACAACTGGTACTGACATGACCATCATATGTTGGCTTATGAAGAAGGAAGCATGTTCTTTTAGCAGAGTACATGCACACTAGCTTTCTGATAGTATGAATAAGAGACTACAGTTTCTCTTTATCTCCTACAATCACTAAACTCTCCTCCTCAAATAGCTTCCTAAAAATATTGTGCAATGTCTCTAAACTAGTATATCCCACCCAACTTGTCATGGATGGTCCCAATTCTCACTCATAGCTGGATTACCAGGACTTTGGTACCACTGGTGTTCCTGAAAATTTTCTTCTTCAGTGGTGACACATCAAGGGTGTTGACTCAGTCACACTGAGTTTTATTTAGTGCAAAGTTGTCATATGGTATGTTGCTTACTGTCCTGTTTCAGGACACCTGGCTGCTCTGATACTGGGATAACTGCCTGGAATTAGAGGAATAGCGAAGCCAAGCATCTGGGATCCCTGTCTAGAGAAGGGGACATTGACAAGGCAATTAGGAAAAAAAACCCATGAGCCCTCAGTCTTTGGAGGTGACTCCTTTCAAGTGTGAGGGAAAAGTGTCCCTTCAAAGAAAATCTTACATGTCAAATGGACAACAATGGAGTGAGATATCCTGTACTTTAAGGAGTTAGTCATGTGGGAGATGTTTTATTTATCCAGATGAAGTTCAGTGCACACAACTCAAGTGGCATTAGCCTGTATCAAGGGCATCACCCTACTCCAACTCCCTGGCAATAAAAGACTGGGAAGAAAAAAGAGGAGCCAATGATAAATAAATTGACTAGTCAACTCGAGCAATACAAAGAAAATCTCTCTTCTTCCCTTGTCTCAGCTATGGAGAAACTTGTCCAAAAATTAAAATAGCATAGATCCTACTTCCTACTGTAAGGACCAGTATCAGCTATTAAGAGTAAGTGTTCTTCTTTCCAAGAGAGAGGATATAGAGGGTACATGCCCTGAGGCACCCTGTGATTTTACCTATGAGACCATGGAGAAGACATGAGTAAGTGGAATAGAAATTCTACCTCCATTAGCTGAAGGGGACCAACAGGAAAGCTAGGGAAGCACTGTGTGTAAGGGGATGTAACGATAGGATGAGAAACAATGGCTTTAAACTAGAGCAGGGTAGGTTGAGATTAGACATTAGGAAGAAGTTTTTCGTTATGAGGGTGGTGAAATACTGGAACAGGTTGCCCAGAGTGGTGGTGAAGGCCCCATGCCTGGAGGCATTAAAGATCAGGCTTGATGAAGGTCTGAGCAACCTGATCTAGTTAAAAGGTGTCCCTGCTTACTTCAGGGGGGTTGGACTAGATGGCCTTTAAAGGTCCCTTTCAACCTAACACCTTCTATGATACTATGACTGTAGAGTTACGAATATATGAGTTCCAAGTAAAAAACAATCACAGAAAGGGATTCTTCTAGAAAAATGCTGCTTCATATTCCAGCAGGCAGTTTCCCAGACAAAGTAAAAGGTCTGACTGTACTTAAGATCCTCTTGAAGGGACTATTAAGTCATGCTTAGGAGAAGTGAGAAATGAATGTAATGAACTCAGCCAATGAGTTCTACCTTTTGGATTCTCTCCCTCATGCCACTGGTGGGCAGGGTGAGTGAATGGATGGCTGTGGTGTTGTTTCTTCTGTCTGCCAGGTTAAACTAGAACACTCACAGCCTGTAATTTTGCATGCTGTGTCACTCCTGTTCATAGTAGCCAGGAACTATTACTTCCATGGGAAATCACAGCAGCAAAAAACTGACACGTCCCTTGTTCTTGCTTCACTTTTCAGAGCAATACAATTTTCTCGTAACATGGAGGATGACACATCATGACATTTTCTATAAGCAACAGGAAATAAGTTCTAATCAATGAATGACAGTCCACTCCTCTTTTTTTTTCCTGACCGTATATATATGTATATATTTCCTAACACATTTAGAAGCAGTCTGAAATCAAGAACAGAAATTTCTCTAAGCAGTGAATAAAAAACATTACAATCCTGCATTCTTAGAGGTGATTACAAAATAAGGTACTCAAGCTCAGACTAGACTCCATTAATCACTTTGGGGCATTTATATATATAGAATATGGTAAGAAGGGTGAACTTTGCCTCAGACACTTTCTAATCTAAGACTCTTACTGAGCAGACCTTCAGATTGCTTGGGTTTTTTTGGGGTGTTTTTTTGGGGTGTGTTTATTTTTTTCTAT
Organism: Laterallus jamaicensis coturniculus; assembly: GCA_022605575.1. Classification (NCBI taxonomy): domain Eukaryota; kingdom Metazoa; phylum Chordata; class Aves; order Gruiformes; family Rallidae; genus Laterallus; species Laterallus jamaicensis. The sequence continues at coordinate 86,917,014 of JAKCOX010000002.1, read as the reverse complement.
GTTTTTTATCAGTTTCATCTTTTTTTCTGATTGACTTTGGCAGTTAGTTCACTTCATTCCTCATAATATTTGAATTTCTGTCCTTTAAGGCCCTCTTGACCTTTTGTCCAAGCAGATTAGCCTCCTTTCTGTCTGCTTGTAGATTCATTGATCCTTTATTCTAAAGGCTGGACTCCCATCCTCATCTCAGACCACAGCTGTCCTGTTACTCTCTGTTCCAGTGTGTCGTAGCAGCCAATCTTCTCTGTCTTATTAGCCCTTTGGATACAGAGAACAGGTGTGTACTGTTAAAGGAGTAGCTTCTGCATGGACATTCACACACTACTCATGGTGACGTGCATACACAGACTCAGACACACTTATTCTTGAATGGTCTTTCTCCTTCTTCAGGCTCAACCATAGGTTTCCAGCAGCAGAGTTTCAGGCATTGTTTTTACAAAATAAATAATTTTACTTAATCCCACAGCAGGATCTGCCCAGGATGGATGCCTCCAAAGAGAGAGAGACAAAGAAATCCCAGGGTAATTATACCCTTCAGATCCATATACCTGCCCCTCATGTGCCCTTCACATGTTGTCTACAATTCTTTCAATCCAATGGTGATTTTTAGTCTGGGGTCTTCTAATATCTAATTGGATTCTTCTGTGTTCAAGCCGGTAGGCTCTTATCTTGTTGACTTGCTGTTTCTGCAATTTTTTGCTGAAGGTTGGATCCTCCTTTTGGTTTACATTCCTTGAACACCTACCCTTGCTGTTGGGACATGGAGAACTGAAGAGTCCCAAACTTGGGAAAACACTACTGAAACATTAGAATGATATCAAAATACTTTCCTACACCAAAAGACTAAACCCAGCATGTAGCAGCTGTTAGGAAAGCTACTTGAGAAATTAGCAAGAAAAATACCTGTATCATGGCTTAAAAGCTTCAGTATATCTAGCCAATCATGTTAAGTAAAGCTAAGCAAACAGTAAAAATCATACCCTAAGTATTTTTCTATGTAAAAACCTACTTATTTAAACCACTAATATCCTTTAACATGTATGTACCTTGTTTTTGTTCCTTCTGAAAGCTCTTTGAAGAACCCTTATATTAAACCCCAAAACAAGCTACCGGCAAGTGGCATAGCTAACTTTAGTATTAATGGCCAGACCTTCAGCCAGTGTAACTCCAGATACCAATAAAGCTAAACTAATTGACTCCAGCTTATAACATAGCCTGCTATAGCTTAGACAGACAGGCAACTTGTTTACAACATTTTGATGTCTTTCACTCCTTCAAGCTACAAGTGATTTAACAACATGTGAAACACCTACAGACTTGTCACCATCCTTTACTCTTTCTCCATTTTATATTATTATGTCCGACCTCAACATTACCACAACAAGGGGATAAGTGAGGGAAGACATTTCAGTGACTACTACACTTGTCAAGGGATGATGAGACTTAGACTTACTGGAAATAGGCACTATAGTCTAAGCGAGAACAGACCGAAATATCTTCTAAACACTCTTGCTTTCCTCATTGACTGGATAATTAAAATAGAGATTTAAATGACTGGACATACCTAGAAGATCAGGTATCAATTAACTAATTTTTAGATGGTGAATTTTACTGGTCATTAAAATTATATCATAAGCTTTTTAAATCCAGATGTTATCACAGAATCACAGAATCACAGAGTTGTAGGGATTGGAAGGGACCTCGAGAGATCATCGGGTCCAACCCCCCTGCCAAATTAGGCTCCCTAGCTCATACTGCACAGATAGGCATATAGTTTTGTGTGGCTGGGTTCTGGTGGAGAAGGGGTAGGTGTAGGGGTGGTTTCTGCAAGACCTGGTTGCACTTCTCATTATCTGACTCTGGTGTCACTGGATGAGCAGTATAGTGTAATAAATTAGATGTTTTTCTTTCCTTCATTCTGTGTTGAGTCTGTTTTGCCCATGACGCTGATTGTGGAATGATTTCTCCCTGTCCTTATCTCAATACCTAAGCCTCTCAATATATATTTTCTCCCCGTCCAGTCGAAGAGGGGAGTGATAGAGAAACTCTGGTAGGCATCTGGCCTCCAACCAGGGTCAAACCACAACACAAGACTAGAAAGCTAGTGCACAAGTTCATTCCTTAGATGGACTGAAATCCTTATACTTTATAGCCTAGGGCTTGTGATTTAGTTGGTGCTTCTTTTGTGCTTGTTTTTTGTTTGCTTGTTTGTTTGTTTGTTTTGGTTTTGGGGATTTTTTGTGTGTGTATGTGTGTATGTGTTTTTTGTTTTGTTTTGTTGTTTGATTATGTTTTGTTTTGTTCTTTACTTTTTGTTTTAAAAATATGTATCAACACTAAAGTAATCAAGATTTTAATCCTGAATCCCTTCATAAAAATATCTTTAAACTTCTCCACATCCTTCACCTGGCATCTTGGCATCTAGCCTTTATTGGAATTGAGCCATTATAGCTTCATCAAAACCATTTTGTCACATTATAGTTTTGCAGTTTACCAGCAAAGAAGCTGTCCATTAAAAAAATTTGGCCCATATTTAAGAAAATATTTGCATATTTATAGAGTTACTAAAGGAAGGAATGGCAAGACAGTGGTGATGGAATGGAGAAGATAGCTTAATGATGCTACAAGGACCTGCAACTAGTATGTTTGTATTAGTAGATAAAATCATTTCCCACATAGCTCACTTAGCAGTATCTTCAATCCCAGTTTGAGAGAGTAAAAACAGTCAGAACCACCTCCTCTTTTGTTGGCAAAACAAATATCCTGCTGCTTTTTCTGCATGCAACCACAGTGACCCGACTAACCAAATATTCAGAAGCAGATTATAATGTTCATACCCAGTTTTAGCTCAGCACTGTGTGCACAGTTATATCTGCTGCATCTTGAAGCCAAAATTCTGCATTTCCCAAAAAATGGCATTGCTTAATGATTAAGAAGGATAACTTTTCATGCAAGCTTATCACTCTCATACTACAGTATAGATAGAAGAAGATGGCTTGCAATGAGATTTATGTTATGAAGGTATTTTGTCTTTAAAGAACTGACAATAAAATCTATGTGTTAAAACCAGCTGATGAAAAGGAAGCATGTGAGATATACTCCAACACCACTCTCCCTCATGGATGACTCTCTCTTTTGATGTTTATTAACTTGCCTGTTGTATTAAAGACTTCTTTTTCTTCTCGGCTGTAAATCAAAGTTCTCTGTAATCACCAGCTAAGAACACCTCAGAGAGTTTCCCTGATGTGTGATAACAAGCACCAGCTTATCCAAAGCTGCAGATCACCCTCATGTACATTGTGGCACCTGAGAGATTTGGAAGTAAGGAGCACACACAGTAAAACTTAAAAGCTAGCAATAGGAACTGGTAGTGAATGAAAATCACTTGGAAATCAGGAGAGTTTTGTGGTAAATTCATCCAGGTTCCTCAAAACAATGTAAGATGATGTGTTAATGTTTGAAATTGTTTTGACATTTCCTGGCTAATCACAAGGAAAAGATCTATTGTTATTGTATTGAAGGTTACTGCTTTCAGTGATCATTGGTATGGCCTATGTTTGGATTTATTTTTACATGGCATTATTGCAGTCTTGTTCTGGGATATGGGAACAGTTAAATTCCTTCATGTTTCTGTCCCTCGTTTCCTGGAAAAATACTGTAATCCTTCTGTGCCTCAACATCCCAGTTAATGAAATGAGATAATTGATGGTGTCTACTTTGAGGTATATTTATTAAAAGCACTGTGAAGATGATAGTCCATACTGTTAAATCGATGGGGAAATCTGCTCAAAAATCACAAAAGATGTCTATAAACATCCTACATAGATAATTTATTTCATTCTGGAGCAAAATGACAAAAAATCAGGCATTTATTACTTTTTAATGAGGATTAGTCAACTAAATAATTTGCTAAATACTCCTTGATGACAACTGGGTGATGAGACTTCCAATTCTGTGGAAAGCAAAGGCAGTATTTTCCTGACTTGTATCTTTCTTCTGAAAAATGGGGAATGGGATAGCACAGAGTATTTGGTGAGATTGGAGAAACATAGAATCATAGAATGGTTTGGATTGGAAGGGACTTCAATGAACATCTAGTTCTGACTACCCTGCCATGAGCAGGGACACCCTCCACTAGATGAGGTTGCCCAAAGCCCCATCCAACCTGGCCTTGGACACTGACACGGAGGGGACATCCACAGCTTCTCTGGGCAACCTGTTGTAGTGTCTCACCATACTCATTCTTCCTTATATCTGTTCTGGTTTCTGCTATGACAGAGTTAATTTTCACAAGGAGCCATCACAGGACAGCCAAGCTGACCAAGGGTGTTTTCCATACCATATGACGTCATACCCAACATAAAAGGGGGCTAGTTGTGGTGGGGCAGTTCCATGCAGCTCCATAAATGTCTGATTGTAGGCTGAGCACCTGGTCAATTGTTATGTCAGTAAAATGCCTTGTGTTACCACAATTTTTGTATATTCTGTCATAAGTTTTGTTGTTGTTTCCCTCTCCCTGTGCTATCTCAGTAAACTGTCCTTTTCCCAGTTCACTCAATCTGACTTCGTCTGCTCATTTGTCCTCCCAATCTCACTGGGGGAGGAGAAAGCAAGCTGCAGGGCTGCGTGGTGCTCTGCAGCTGGCTGGGGCATTTCAGAGGTGAATCTTATGAATCATCTGAGATCCACATAGCTCCTAAGCAAACAAAGCCTGTGTTTGTTTAGAACTTGGTCCAAATTTACAATAGGGATTTTGAATATTGGATAAACACAAGGTTGGTCGCAAATGGTAAGGTAGACATTTTTAACATATAACATCTATCTGTGGATTAGCAGGAATACTTTATTATGTTGAAGAACCAGGAATAATGCGAAATTCATAATCAGTGCCCAATTATCATAAAAATCAAATTCTCAGCTAGTTTTCAACCCGATTCTGATTTTGCTTTCTGTTAGTTCCACGTGTGTTCACTCATGGCCCCGTATCTGTTTTCCTAATTGAGAACTACAAATACTTCAGTATGGCCAGGTGTGTTTCAAGACCTGCAATCCTGGAAACCTGCTTATTTCCACTCTGTTCTAGTTATTTTATATGTCCTTTTTTTTGTAATACTGAAGTGGAAAAAAGTTTCCCCAGCTTTCTAGGTCTGTGGAAAAACACCACTAGTGATCCAATCTCTACGGCTTAAGCTTATCCAGTGTTCTAGTGTGTAAATCTCTTGCATCGGGTTGTGCAGTGCTTTATCTATGTAAATTTCTCCAGCATCCCCTCTCATAGATGAGTAGTTGCTGCATCCAAAGTCAATATAAATATGAACAATTGCAGTGTTCTTTGGTCTGTGCCATCTCCCTAAATAAGCCTTTCAAGATCATTATCTAAATCATTCTGTCAAAGCTCTGTGGACACCTTGCCTATAAAATCCTACATAATTCCATTGGTTTAGGGAACTTCACTTGATCTATTCAGCTGCAAGCGTATTGTTAAGGAAATGTAAGTCATACTTTTGAGAGGGATGAGCTGATTTCTTGAGGTGTGCATGGGTTGGCAAGGAACTACATAAAGAAAAGTTTAGCAGAGCACTTGCAGAATACAGCTGTTCTTATTTTCCATTCTCTTGCTTTTCTGGACAGCCCAGGGCTGACAGAATGAAAGGTCGTGTTGAAAATTGTATATCTCCTTCATCTCACAGCTGGCTAGCTGAAACTCTTTGTGTCCCATCCAGGTGCTTCACTGGCTTTGCATATGCCTTTGTCCACGATTATAGCACCACTTTAAACAGTTGCCCATTTATAATGTTCTGAACACCAAATTCTGCAACAAATTCTGCCTCCTGAGCTTATGGTTATCAGGACAATAGATTATTTTATCATTATCAGTTTTCCTTCCTTTTACTTTCTAAGTGTTTTGAAAAAAGAAACTTTTTTTTTTTCATGATTTGAAGAATGCATCCCCTACATCCATGTCAGTGGCAAAATGGATAAAATACTGTTTGCCAGAAGTGGGTCCAGCTCTAACTCTTAAGTCATGCTAAAAAATGCTTCTGTTTTTCTTAATTAACTGATAGTCTGGTGGAACTAGAGGCATTATGTTGTGCTAGCCACATTTCCTTCTAGTTTGCTATTAGCTAATGATACCAGTATTAATTATATCAGCCTGATAAGGTGCCTAGGACAAATATTAGATCATCACAGAACTGCAAAAATTTTTATTTCCAGTAAATTAAGAATAAATGTTCCCTGTCTAAAATGAATTGCTCTTTTAGATAAAATATCTATGGAAAATTACCTGCACTTTTTCTATTTGAATGCACAGTTTATATCTATATGAATAAATCAATTCAAACCATACACTGGCACAGAAATCTGTCAGCATAGAACATCCTATTTTTATGTTGTTAAACTTTTAGACTTCAAAACACAGTGCCCACACACAAGCTGCCTACTGGGAATAGTACCTGCTCTGTACTACTTCCCAGAATTGTATCCTGAGAATGCAATTTGGACTGAGTTGAACCACACAGGGCATCACAGTTGCCACATAAAGAAAGGTACCCTGATGCTCTTTCACTGGCTAAGCCATACAGGTTGTACATATAGGAGGAGTTACCAACTCTAGGCAATAGATTTCTTGCTATATTTAAAATCTTGTAAAACAGACAGGCATAACTTACTGACAAACACTAACATCACTATGTCACTGAAAAGTAAAGAAACTTCGGTTAAAGTCAGCTATATAAAGCCATTAGAAGAGAGGATTTGTTTAAACAAGAATTGTCACATTTGCTATAGTAGATGTGTTAATGATAGCAGTGCTATGTTTTCAGTCTTGTCATGTTTGAGGTGATGTGCATTACTGTAGACAAGGTTGGTTTTTTTCTGGATGTTGCAGGGACAAATGCAGATTCTATTCCAAACCATTCACTAATGTTAAGATTATAAAAGGAACTACAAAAAAGTCATTGCTCATTTCTCACTGACAATATGGTTTGAAGATTCTGCAGCTCCTTCTCATACTCCCTGAGGAATTTTTCTCTCATAAAAGCAAGTAAATTTGCAATCCACTTTATTTACATCAAAAGAGGTCTGAAATTTCAAGAAAAACATAAATAAATATATCTCTATAAAATTAACAAGTTTTATGGCTACATTTTTGGTAGCACTTTAATCCATATAATTCATGATGGAAATAGTGTTTTCTATACACTGGCTCTCGACACCAATACCAGTACCAGTTCAAGGCCAGGTTGGATGGGGCCCTGGGCAACCTTGTGTAGATCCAGGCCTGAGGTTAGTGGCCCTGCCTGTGGCAGGGGGGTTGGAGCTTTATGATCCTCAGGGCCCCTTCCAACCCTTGCCATTCTATGATTCTATGGTTCTATGATTCTATCATTCTATGATTCTACTGGTAGAATTAGAGCATCAAACAGTGCCAAAGAGTGTGTCTAGATAAGGAAATATAATTGATCATGCTGAAAAGTTGTTGAATTGTGCCAGTCAGCAGTCTCACCAAGACTGTTCAGTGTGGTTTGAGAGTTAAGACGAGCCAGGAATTATTTCTTGAATACATGTGGCCACATGGTTTTGGAAAATAAGATGGTTTATAGCATTAGTGGAAGACATTGCATACCAACTGGCCCCAGAACAGCTCTGGCAGATGTAGCACAGAATTCCAGTCCTAGCCAGCATGGACAAGGAGAAAATTGTTTGGAATTTTCTTTTTCTTTCCACTTTATTTTCTTTGAGATACAAGTCAATATGGGGCAGTAAATAAGGATAAAATGCTAGGGTAATGGAGAGGACACATTCTGCAAAATTATGTTAAAATAAGGTAAATCCCAAGAAGCACCACATATTTATGTCAGTGCAGCAATGATAACTACTAGCTACATATCTGCCTAGAAAGCATATTTTACCTTATCCCATATCTAGTGGGCACTTTCTGTATCTATGTCATGTCCTGAAATTTCACTTTTCTTTCTAAGTGTAAACCAGTTTTTAGGGTACCAAACAGTACTTCAACCTAGCCAGAAGAGATCAAGCCTTGCCAGCACTAATTAATCACCCCACTAGAAGTTGTTTTCAGATTATGATACTGCCTTTGTTAATAGCATTTAGGAAAAGCTGTCTGGAATTACTGTCACTATGTTAATTTCTGACAAATTACCCCAGGATCTTGGTCAGCCTACTCTGACAGCTGGATCTTTTTGAGAAGGCATTGACTAGCTCAAGTCGGGCTGTAACAATATCAAGTCCACCCACTGACACAAGGAGGGGGGGTCTGTTAGTGAAAGGAACACAGCTGAGAGATGAAGCATAGTCAGTACTATCAACACTGATACAGTAGGCAAGACAGATATTTAAGTCACATGTTACAATTCCGACTGATAAACCAGGACTAGTCCAGTTGAAATATTTAGTCCATCAATTTTGTGACACTGCTTTACATACACCACAACTTGATTAATATAAATATTACAAATGTGAATCTTATTTTAATTACAATAAATATTCAAATTTAGTATCAGGTCCTTTGTATTAGTATAAAATATCCAGTCCAATATGTATCTTCAAAACATATGTTATACTAATGTATGATCTTGGGTCAGATGAAATGTACTATAGCTTTCCTATTAACTCTTAAAGAGAATCTGTTTCCATACAATTTTTTTGTTCATGTTCATAGAAGGAGACTATTGTTGCAAATTCTATTTAAACAATATTTACTGGATGAACAGATAAGTAGAAAATAAACCTGAAGCAAATACTCCAAATATACAGTATTTAAGTGGGAAAACAACAAAAAAAAAATGGGGTGGGTAAATATATTATCTGAAGTTAAAGGGTAGGAGTAAATTCTTGAGATTTTATAGAAAACGTCTAACCCTGATCACTCAGATAAATTAGTCTAGGAAGTTACCACAGGGCTCAGTACGAGGTCCAGTTCTGTTTAATATCTTTATCAATACCCTGGATGAAGGGATCCGATGTTCCCTCAGTAAATTTGCAGATGATGCTAAGCTGTGAGGATGTGTCAGTCTTCTTGAGGGTTGGGATTCCCTACAAAGGGATCTGAACAGGCTGGATCTATGGGCTGAGACCAATGGGATGAGGTTCAACAAGGCCAAGTGCTGCACCTGGGAAATAACAACCCCGTGTAGCACTTCAGGCTTGGGGAAGATTGTCAAGAAAGCTGTCTGGCAGAGAAGGACCTGGGGGTGTTGTTTGACTGCCAACTGAATATGAGCCAGTGGTGTGTCCAGGTGGCCAAGAAGGCTAATGGCATCTTGGTGTGTATCAGAAGCAGCATGACCAGAAATTCTGGTGTAGTGATTGTTCTCTGTACTGGGCATTGGTGAGGGTCCACCTTGAATACTGTGTTCAGTTTTGGGGTCCTCCATATTTTGGGGTCCTCCTTCACTATAAGAAAGACATCGAGGTCCCAGAGCATGACCAGAAAGGGCAGCCAGGCTGGTGAAGAGGCTCGAGAGCAAACCTTATGAGGAGTAGCTGAGGGAACTGGGATTGTTTAGCCTGGAGGAGGCCAACGGGTGACCTTATCACTGCCTACAATTACCTGAAAAGCAGTTGTAGAGAGGTTGGTGTTGGTCTCTTTGCCCAAGTGACAGGTGATAGGACGAGGGGGAATGGTGTCAATCTGCATCAGGGCAGGTTCAGATTAGGCATTAGGAAAAAATTCTTCACCAAAAGGATTATCAGACATTGGAACAGGCTGCCCAGGGAGGCGGTTGAGTCACCAATCATAGATGTATTTAAAGGACAAGTACACAACATGCTTAGCGATATGGTTTAGTAATGGACAAGTACGGTTGGACTCTTTGATCTCAAAGGTCTTTTCCAACCTAGTGATTCTGTGACGTCACAGAATGTCTAAAACTCATGAATTTCCAGATGACTATCAGTTTGCTGTCTTGCCTCTCTTGATCCTAATATATAGATATTCCATGAATTTATAGTTGCATAAATTAGGACCTGACACAGAGAAACCTTTAAATGTGCAACATACTGCATTACCTGTATTAAGAGAATTTAAATTATATTTTTATTTTCCTTCAATGTGATTTAGTGTGAATATATTAGATTGAATAAGAGAAGCTGGGCAACCCTTCATTTGAACGGGGGAAGACATACCTTCAAGCTGTGCCAGGCACCCATGGCCTATTCAAACAAATTGCTTCCAATTTTCATCTTGATGTTTCCTTCTAATTGCCTATCTAAATGTATTCTTACATACAATCACTATAAACAGTGCAATTAGCGATTATGCACTCAATTAGTATCTACCATGTTTTGAAAAGGCCAGTCAGAACCATCACCTTGCATAATCAGTTATAACATTCCTCTTGATCAATTGTCAACAAGATATGTTGAATAAATCTCATGAAGCGAGAAAAAGGAGCACAGGTGTTGATGCATGCAACTACTGCAGAAAGGCAACAAAAAAAAGGCTTAAGGGAAAAGTTTGCTACCCTGCTATCCATTGCTGAGCATTTCATAGCTGTGATTGTGTTACTGAATTTTGAAATGAAATTCTATAGGGCTAATAAGTGTGTGGTACTCAGATTTTTATAAAAAGGAAGGTGTTTTCCTGTGGGGTTTGAGGTGTTTTTAAAACTCAAAATATATTTTTATAAAAAATCAAATTCTGTATGAAATTGTTTTATCAATAATCTGATGCAGTCTAAGTGCTGTGCTGTTTCCAATGCTATCAGCTAAACCACAAAGAACAACATTATTTCCAATATTCACCAAAGAGTGCAACTCTGATGCTCTTATAGTTATACTACATCCACAGAACTGTAGTACTGCCGAACTGAAGGCAACTGAGTGAATGGATAACAGGGGAAATGTCTTTGGGTCAATTTCAGCCTTGAAATGGCTGAAGAGATACTTTATTTTTCTCTCATTTATACTAAAATAATTAGGAAGAAGTTCCCCAAATGCTCCTTGGTTACACTGTTGCATGGCTCATTTAAGCAGGGTCAAGCCTACCTGTTTGTGTATTTGTATGCATAAAGAGACTTAGTACCACAAACCCTGTGCCAGTGTCTATATGTATAAACATATATACATATGTACAGACACACATAAGTATACATATATCAAATCTACCTGGTAGTTTATCACCAAGAAGTTTTGTCTAGAGAAGTCTTCACATACAAAAAGACTGTGTGCCCATACAGTCTCTGTAATAAAAATACAATTAAAATTTTATGAATATTTTCATCTTAAGTATACTGAAGTGATAAAGCACAGAATTTGATCTGAGTCATAAACCCAGGAAAATAGCCTTCCTACTGCTGTGGAAAACTCCCTTTTAAAATCAGAAACACCAAGGTGCCCATTAAGAAAAGAATGAATGTCATTGCACAGAAGTAAATTGCTCTCCATGCTTCAGCATCCTTCTGTAATGGAGGAGCAGGTTATACCCTTTCTGTCAACCACCTTGTTAAGAAAGGAATTGTCTGTGTTTGTGAAACAAATGCCTCCCTTCATCCATCTTTGTTCCTGATCATGAAAGAGTCATTAGTAGTTGAATCCACACAGGCGGAATCATCCCATCTATTTCTCCTTCCTAGAGCTTCTTTGAACCACCAAAGAATCTAAAAATATCTTTTAAATTGTTAACAAATAAAGCAAGTAAGTGTAAATAATAAACTCTGGGAATCGTCAATGCTTTAGTTCTCATTGCTCTTCTGTTTTTCAGAGAATGTATTTTCTCACTCTTGCTATCATTTGTGAGCAACAAACTAAGGACAAAGAAGGAGTTCAAAAGATGTATGCTGTCTTACATAGTTATTGACAAGCAAGGAAGGTTAAAACTTAGATCTCACTGAATGTCTGGTTGATGTCAGTCATCTGCACCAGGTACAGAGTTCCAGCTGCATTCCCCTCCAGCTATGGTCACCTCTGCATTTCCAGTGACATGTTGATTTTAGCTGAGTGAGATCCAGGCAGTTGTTTAGGGCAAAGTCAGCTATTTTCATATAGTCCTCTAGGCTCTGAAGATAGACCTAAGGACCCCCTCCTACCTCCTGGAGCTCATCTAGAGACTATGGAAGTGGTCCTGAATAGCCAATCTGTGTTGGATTTACCCAGGTGTCCCAGTCCACATGAACCTTATTGATAGTACCTAAAGCATAGTTCTTTTGTTCATCATGAATCATATCATATTAATAGCTCCATTCAGAAAGTTTATTTATTTTCTCTGCTGTCATTCCTGCCTCATCCCTTCTAATGCTGATCTGCATACTGTTACAAGAATTTGGAAAACATATTAAGAAAATGTCAACCATCAAGGCATAGGTAAGAAAGCAAAGCAGCTTGCTTTCTATTGCAATAAATTAGCCATATTTGCATAGTTTGTTAGTGTGTCTCATTTTAGAACTGATAACATCTTGCAGAGGAATGGCAGTTTCTCCTAATGAGCCAAATGGATAGCTAGTCACTGCTGGAAAATACCTGAAAACAGCATATAGGAGTTTATGAACAACCTGTTGATGTCCCCCTTGATCAGAAAGTAGAGTTCAGAGAAGAGTGTCCAGATGGTAAAAAGGATAAAACAGGCTATTCAACCTGCTTGAAAGCCATGAAAAACATTACCTCCAAATGAAAGTCATTAGCTCACTTGATCAAGATGACATTGGGAGAGTTTATTTGTTGTTTTTCTTTTCAGGTGATACACGCAAAGTGGAAAGCATCAGGTAATGAAGAAACTTGAGCAAATTGCTCTCCTTTCAAGCACATGTGCTGGTGTCAGCTCCAGACAATGAAACAAGCAGATTCTGATGAAGAAAGCAAACGTGTTGATCCTAATTAGAACAGACAAAGGCATTTTTCATCCTGGATCCCTTGTTTAAAGGTTGACTCTTGGCAGGCATGCAATAGCTCAGTGCACTAACGGTGCTGGTTACCAGGGTGTCCATCACATGGGGGATATGCAGCAGGTTCAGAACCAGACTTCATGCCTGGAACTGAAATGCCTGCCAGAAGCAGATAGGTCATTCTCTTCACATGATGACAGAATAATTGCCTCCCAGTGGAGGGCTAAAATCTACTGGCAGACCTTTCAGGGATTCTGCAGCTATTGCTTATCTGCTTGATTATTGTTGAACTTAGAGGAGATCTTAAAAAAGTTACCCAGGAGTCTTCAGGATGACACTAAACCCAGAAAGTAAGCAATTTTGGAACCTGCATTAAAGACTAAAACTTAACATTAGGAACCCAAAATATAAATGTCAAAATCCAGATGTCCAAACAAAGATTTTTTCCTAGGCATTTTCTAAGATTTTTCAAGAATTAAGCATAGGATCTTCCTAAGTAATAATGTTGAAAAAAGGGCTAATGTCTTATATATGAAGGAACCCCTTTTATTTTATTTTTTCTTAAAATGTTTAATACTAGCACCCACTGGCCTTATGTCACTGGTTTTAATGTAGTATAAGGGAAAAATGCAAAAGAAATTCAAATTTAGAGAACATTCATCAAAAATTCAGTTGAATGACTGCCCACTGGCATTGGGATGACTCTAAATGTAAATGTTCTTTCTCACTTTTGCTTAAGGTCAGGGATATTCTAGTGGTTAGTTTAAATATTTTTTGTCATGTTGGCTACACTGAAGCACATAACGGTGATAAATTTTGTCTGGAGTGATTTCACAAGGGAAAAGGGTGAGGCAGTCCTGTTGTGCAGTTGAGTGCTATAAAAAGATGCTCTTGCAAGTGTAAATGTGGTACTGGATCTTGTCTTCGCAGTTTGGCATCAAATGGAAGATAATGCATTCTGATACCTAAAGTTAATATCTTCACCTTTTTTTAAGAGTTTTTCTAAAGAATGACCAAATGCAGAATCAAAAGGCAAATCATAGCATCTTTTGTGTTGGAAGGGACCTTTAAAGGTCACTTAGTCCAACCCCCAAACAAATGAAAAGATAGTTTTCTACTTTTGTCCATATCAGAACCTTGTACTATAAACATTGTGTGGTTTTGATCTGACCAGGAGAGAGACTAGTTCTATTGTTGCCTGCTTGCTATTTATGGCGCTGAGCCTCCCCTACCACTCCAGTGTCTCATATACATCTGATCATAATCACAGGCACATTTTTGCGATTTCTCTTTCTGTAACTTTCAAAGAGATCTTCTTTTTCTGTTTTTCCAGTAGTGTAACTCTATAAAAAGGGAATACAGGTACAATCCTCCGAGAACAATTTGAAATTCAGCTCCTGGAAAAGTTAACTTGTGATTCTGATACAGTAGGAAATTACTTTGCACTCCTGGGGAATGGGGAAGGATGGATTCCAAACATTTACTGCATCATTCCTCAGTGTACTTTGCAGTTGTTTCTGTGACAAAAAAATCTGAAATCTGAGCAAAGTCAGATACTTTATTTGTACAGAAAGCAGAAGAGACCAATGTGTAATTGTAGACATAAGCTGACAGATCTTCTAATGTTCTCATCTCACAGAATCACAGAGCGTTAGGAGTTGGAAGGGACCTTGACAGATTATCTAGTCCAACACCCCTGCCAGACCAGGATCACCTAGACTAAATCACACAGGAATGCATCCAGATTGGTTCTGAATGTGTCCAGAGAAGGTGTCTGTGGTTACCTGGGTCCTCCTTCTTGCCGTTTTTGAAGATTAAAGTAACATTTGTTTTCCTCCAGTCCTCAGAAACCTCTCTTGTTTCCCAGGATTTATCAAAGATGATGGATAGTGGCCTAGCAATGACTTCCACCAGCTTCCTCAGCACCGCTGGGTGCATCCTGTCAGGACCCATGGATTTATGGATGTCCAGACAGCTTACTTCACCCCCGAGTCAGTCCTTATCAACTGAGGCAGACTCATCATTTATCCTGACTTCCTCCAGGGCTTCAGCTATCTGGGGCTCTTGCAGTCTCCAGCAGCGTAGACAGAGGCAAAGAATGCATTTAGCAACTCCGCCTTCTTACTATCCTCAGTCACCGGGGCACCCACCTCATTCAACAGAGTCTACATTGCCTCTAGCATTAATTTTGTCTCCAATGTATTTGAAGAAGCCCTTTCTGTTGTACTTGACCTCCTTGCAAGGTTTAATTCCAAAGAGGCCTTAGCCTTCCTAGTTTCCAGACTACACGCCCTGAAAACAGTCTTATGTTCCTCCCAAGTGGCCATCCCCTCCTTCCATGACCTGTAGACTCTCTTCCACTTGAATCTACCCAGAAGTCCGCTGCTTATCCATGCAGGTCTTCTGCCTCACTTTCATGACTTCTTTCCCGTTGGGGTGCTCTTATTTTGATCTTGGAAGTAGTCCTTGAATATGGACCAAATATCTTGGGCCCCTTTTCTTTCCAGTACCCTGTCCCATGGGATTTCCCTCAGTAATTGCTTGAAGAGGCCAAAGCTGGCCCTGCTGAAGTCCAGGGTTGTAGTCCTACTCGATATTCTCTTCCTACCGCATAAGATCTTGAACTCCACCATCTCATAGTCACTGCAGCCACGTCTACCCTCAACCTTCACCTTTTGAACCAGTCCCTCCTTGTTAGTAAGCACAAGATCCAGTAGCGCTCCTCTCCTAGTAGGTTCCTTCACCATTTGCATTAGGAAGTTATTGTCACTACACTGGAGTAACCTATTGGACTGAGCAGCTGGCAAATATCTGGGTAGTTAAAATCCCCCAATAAGAACCAGGACCTGACATTGCAAGGATACTATCAGCTGCCTGTATAAAGGCTCATCAACTTCCTCCTCTTCATGAGGCAGCCTGTAATAGACACCCACCACAGTATCACCCATGGTAACCTGTCCTTTAATTCTCACCCACAAACTCTCGACTCGTTCCTCAATACATTCTACTTGCTCTTTCACAAAAAGAGCGATTCCACCTCCTTTACTTTTTGCTCTGTCTTTTCTAAAAAAGGACATAGCCATCCATGGCCACATTCCAGTCATGTGAGTTGTCCCACCAAGTCTCTGTAATTGCAACTAGGTCATAACCCCTTGATCACACAAAGATTTCTAACTCCTCCTGTTTATTCCCCATACTGCGTGCATTGGTGTACAGGTATTTCAGGGACCAAAATGAGCACACCATTTTTGCCTTAGGGTGGTGTGAGGTCCTCTGGTTCTCATTATTACCAGAACACTGCCCCACTGGTGGGAACTCAGCAACAACCCCACCCCCCTTCAAACCTAGTTTAAAGCCCTATGGATGAGGCAAGTTAATTCCCTTCATTTGCATTCATAACTAAACTGTGAAGAAGACCGTCTTCATTTTAAGGAGGTCACAGATACTTAAGGTTAAATTAATATGAAGATGTAAGCTCAATGGCAATGTCTTCAAGGGGGAAAGAGCTTAAAGAGATTAAATTGTCCACTGAGGAAACAGATTAGGTGAATACATCCAAATAAGTCACAAAGAAGTTGCAAATTAAAATTTCTCTCCATCTTTCCTTTTCTCTCTCTCTATATATATGTATGTAGAAAGCAATGTGTCTAAATGTAATCTCAGGGTGCTACATCATTACTTGATGTAAATTATCTCAGCTTCATTGATTTCTGTAAGATTTTATATGTACATAATATAAAGGAGGACATTTTGTAGTGGTTTATTTTCATAGAAAGTCTGTCATCAGTCCATCATACACTCCTACAGTAACTCTTCTGAACTAAATTGCTGGGTAAAGCACATTTCAAGATATCAGTAGAGAAATCTTTTGAAAAGTTCAATCAGCACCTAGCAAAAAACTAGAATGGAATGTGAGAAATAGTGTCAAATATTTTGCTAACCAGAACTTTACATGGTGAGGAAAATGACAATGTGTATCCAATATTTTGAAATATTCAATTGCACACAGCTTCATTTCCAACTTCGTTCTCGACT
Source organism: Laterallus jamaicensis coturniculus (assembly GCA_022605575.1). Classification (NCBI taxonomy): domain Eukaryota; kingdom Metazoa; phylum Chordata; class Aves; order Gruiformes; family Rallidae; genus Laterallus; species Laterallus jamaicensis. The sequence continues at coordinate 86,900,137 of JAKCOX010000002.1, read as the reverse complement.
ATCCAGTGTAGAAGCGAATATGGTTTACGATTTCCATACGGAATGCTGCTAGTATTCTTTTATTGCTGCTTCATAGCACTAAGAGCTTTCCTTTTTAAAGCAATATTTCAAAGTGTTTCTCTTTGCGTGGTAAGTTCACAGGCTGCAGTGATTATTCTTCAAGGTGTTCTTGGATTAATCAAGAAAAGACAGAATATTAACTATTTACTGGAAAAATAAAGTAAAATAAAATTTAAAAAAACCCACCAACTCATGTTTTAGTACAAAATTAAGTGCACTTCACCTGGGATTATAAAACAGATCTCATAATACCAGGAGTCACAAATATGCAATTCAAGATATCAAGTCACAGTTGCATGGTGCATGACTCCAGCTCAATCAGAATTCAGAAGGAGCCATATGGGACCTTTTATATGTCATATGTTTGCATACAACCCCACCCCCCCGCCAACAAAAATCTTTCTCTTTCATGCCCCCTGCCCCAGAACTAAAAGCCTTTAAGAAATTCTTTTTGGGCAAGAAAAATGGAGGTTTTTGTAGCTTGTCAACTTCTTGCCAACTGAACAGTCCTGTCAATTTCACCTCCTGACCTCTTGTCAATTTCATTTTCTGCCAGAAGGCAGAAAGTTACTCCGATGAGAATCTTTCAGGCAGGGAGCCAGTGCCAAACACTGGTCACCTGCTTTATCTGCCTCTCCAATTCTCAGCATCCCCACCTGTACCAAGCCTACTTCAAGTTCTATAATTCCTCACTTGAAATGTCTTTGGCAATCTTGTTTTCTTTTTTTTTTACTTTATTTCTCTTTTTTCTTTCTTTTCAAATAGATAATAGAAACGGAAACCATAATCACAGTTTTTCAACAGAAAATCCTAAGGATTTTTTTCTTTTTTCTTTTTTTTTCCCTATGGAGAACTTAGATTACATTTTTTTTCTGAACAGATTGCTCTCTGTTCGAAAATCATTCTGCCATAAAATTGACTATCAGCTCTGTTTCTTTCTTCCTCCTCTAATGCCTAAAAAGGGGCTTAGCTGACTCCAGAATATACAGGAATGATGTTTCCTAATGTACTCAGCATGGCTGCTTGTGTTGGAAATGAGATGAAAGCACTTGAATCATTTTCCTTTTCAAATGGCAGTCTAATTAACATATAGATCAGCTGGCTAACACTTCCATGAAACACGTACGGTGCTTGTTATTAAAATACAAGCACTCTTTGAACTTCAGCAGTCACTTGAAAATTTTTAATCTTCTGATTCTGCCTTTGTTTGTAATAGTTTAGATAAGAAATTGGACAGCCAGGGTGTTAAACCTAAGCAATCATTTGGACACTCTTAATGTCGTGGTTATGCTTCTATTTGTTTAACAGTATATATTATGCATAAGGAATCCCAGTTCAAGGATTTATCTAAATTGAATGTGTTATAGCAGATGACAGCAAGAGGATTTCTTTCAAAATTAGCTTGTGTCTTTTTAGGCAGACTGAATTATCCCCAGGTCCCATGAAATCATCTACAATAGCTTTCACTGGCTCTTGGCAGTAATGGTACCTTCTGCTCAGAAGAGCCAATCAACTGGAATATGCTTTTGTTTCTGGACCTGAAAGCTGCATGAGATTGGAGCATGAGGCATGAAAAACAGGGGGAAAATCCTGAGGGCAGTGTTACTGCTCACAGACCTGCACATCCTGGATATAAAATACAGGGTGAGTTCAGTTTTGATTCGGAGGGTGTTGGGGGGGAGAGGGAATCTAGATGAGCAAACAATTGTTTAAGCCCATAAGTGCTACACAATAGGTAAGATAAAATTGAGTCTTGATTTAAATGCATTAGTCTTTTTGTTTAATAAAAAAGGCCTGGTATAAAATTACATTCTTTGCTTGATATTTATGATGGTTGTCCAATTTACTTCAACATAAACATTGGCAACTGATAAGATGATTATAAAACTGAAAGATTAGCTACTTTACATTCATTTCCCCTATGTATTGTAATATAGCCTGTGGAGAAAGAAATGTGTGTGGTTTTCCTTTTTTGTCTTTTTTTTTGTTGTGTTTATTAGGGTTGGGTCTGCTTGGGGTTGGTTTTGTTTGTAACTGGTTTCAGCAAATCACAATTGTTAAAGGAAAAAAATATTTGGTTCTTTTTGTGTGTTTTGTTTTTTTTTTTGGAGGTTTTGTTTGTTTGTTTGTTTTCTTTTTGTGGATATGAAAAAGTTTGCCAAAATTAACCCTGGGTAGTTTCAGTGGACATATTTCAGAGCTTACCAGATAGGCTTAAATTGAAGTTACTGGGATTTAGATATCCCTGATAAGCTTAAATCATGCCCTTTGTAAGTTTTTTTGCTGTGGGATTATTTTGGCCTTAATTTTCTAGCTGAATATCTCTGAAACCAGTTTTGCTCGTAATTTTCCACAGACCAAGAATCACAAGAGGAAGTGATGAATGAACTACAGATGCAAAGCTAGAAGGACAGTTCATTTCACAAGTCAGACTGGAGCCTTAGTTTGAATCTACATTTTTTTTAGATGATTCCAAAAGCCTCAGTAAGGGTTAAATTCAGTTCAGGTTTTTAAGATCTGTCTTTTCTACGTAAACACAAAAAAGACCTCTAAAACCATCCTTGCTGAATTTAATTACTTTTCAATGTCAAACCTTATTTAGGTTTTGACAATCAAAAGGAGACTAAACAGTAATAATTTATCTCTTACTTCTGCTAGTCTTCTAGGAGGTGTTCCAAAAGAGTAGTCAATATACAACAGATAGACACTAAATATACCCTGACTACCTGATTGTCTTTTTTACCTTAGGCTCACTTGTCCTCATTGCTGCCTTTGCAATGCTGGCAGCATGAGGACCAGCTGAGAGGCCGAGTGCACACTTGCTGCTTTTTACTTTTCCCTCTGCAAATGTAAAAATCACATTGCAATCGAGACACTTAAGACATTCAAATCCCACATGGATGTGTTCCTGTGTGACCCAATCTAGGTCACCCAGCTCTGGCAGGGGTTTGGACTAGATGATCTTTCAATGTCTTCTGAGGTTCCCTGTAATCCTTAAAGTTCTGTGATTCTCCATCAATTAAAATCCAAGATGGAGAAAAATCCTAGATGTCTCTTTTGTTCCAGCGCAGAGAACACTGTATATTTTATAGATAGATTTCAGTAATCACAAATAATTAATCAAGACCACAGGGTCACCCATTACTATGATAAACATTTTTTCCTGAGTATATATTTAGTACATTTAAGTCCTGCTCACAGTATCTTCCATCTGGTCTGGCCATATTAGAGAACAGATTCCTTCTTTTAAAATTGGGTTGTATATTTGAAGCTGGTAAGTGAATCTAAACCCAAAACTAAGGATCAAAAGATCATTTACCTTCCTCCACTGATAGTCAAACAAAAAAAAATCCATGGTAAGCATTTGTTCTTCCCAAATACAAACCTTTTACTTACATTCCCTTTCATCAAAGGAGAGAGTTAGAATCAAGCAAAGGACAAATCTGAGAACTAAAGTTAAGCTCCTGTTTTAAATCTCCATCTGATCATTGTGAGTCTGCTAAAAATGCCATCTGGAGATCAGAAAGACACCTGACAATTAAGACAAGAAGGCATAGTACCAGCTTGACATAACATGGTGCTTGCAGTGGAAGAGTGCATTGCTGCAATTAAATACTAAATATGGCTGTTCTGTTTTTTAACTGATTGGTAGAAAACTGTGTTAGTGCAAATAATCCCAGATGAATTCAAGTATTGGTTAAGGGTTATCACAGAATCATAAACTGGCTGTAAAATATTGACGTAGGGTCCAACAATCTGAAAATAGGAGATTTGGAATAGAATCTCCATAGGAATTATGGGAAATGAAGGGCCTAATTAATTTTATGAGGAGCTTGGAGAATTTATGAGTATGAATAGATGATGTGGCAGGGAGTTTATTCAACAACCCATGAAATAAATCCTTGATGCAGGCTTCTCCAATAACAGCTGAATCACCTATATTCACTAGGTTTTGATTTCATTTTTGTTAAGCATTTGTTAGCATTGGGATGAAGGACTAGTCTAGATCACCATTTCTTGTGACTGTACTTATAATTTTTCAGAGACATGGTAGGGTTTTTCTGTGTGTTGCAAATGAAGTTTGAATACATGACTTTTGTTAATTACTCTGTGTTATTATTATTTTATTATCATCATTCTTTGAAGGCACTGCAGACCAAAACACTGTCTCAGACAGCACTTTTTGGGGACCTATTTGTGCAGAATTTAAGCACTGGCCTAAAGAATACCAGTCATGTAAACCAGCAAGAATCATAGGAAATGTACTGATTAAACAGCAGCTTCCTTCTCAACTTTATAGTTTCATTTCTGGTCAATCTGTCTAGCCAGTGGGAAGGTACCAATTTGCTTCATCAAATTTTCAGTGGTGCTCTGTTTGAGAAGCTACTTTCCTTTCTACCCACAGACAGGGGTTATGACTAAATCCCCTGAGTGTTTAGGTGATAGCTCACAGAATATGTTAGCAAGTTGCAGTGGATTGAACTCCAGCAGTCTGACACTTAGCTCTTAATGCCTTTGTTTTACAAGATTGTTACTGCATGAGGTGCTTAGTACTGAGTAGTTTCAAGTGAATGAAACCAGAATGTGAGAGGGACCATAATTTAACTGAAGCACTTCTGTGTGCCCTGCCTTCAGAACACCACATTTTCGGATTCTCATGTCTGTGCTTCTCGGGTTTGACAGCTTAGTAAAAAACCTTTAACCTCTAAGGCCTAACAAATGTACCTCAAATAAGAATTATCATCCTTCTCTGGACTGAAAAAAAAAATAATTGTTTTAGCGGATAATCTGCCTATCCTGAGTGCCATAAATCATTTTGAAAGAATATAGACTTCAGAAAGTAATTCTGGCAAAAAAGCATGGCTTAGATGGTCCTAACATAGTACATTTACAGTTGATGCTGTTCACAAGGATTTTTTAATGTGAATTATTTTGTACATGTCTACATTTGTTCTTTCATGTTCATACTTAATAGATGCTAGGTTGAGACAAAAATGCTCATTGCTTTTCCTTCACACAAAGGAAACATGATATGAAGACTAATTACGTTTTCTGTCCCCCAACGTTTTTTGCATAAAAACATTCATCAGTGTATATTTCACAATCTGTACGAGGTAAACATTTATGACTTCTATTCCTGTCTAAAGATTAGTGGATTTCCTCACAGTATCCTGAACTGTAAATGACAATAATGGTAGGTTTATCTGCAACAGATTATCCTTATCCCACTGTTTATATTATCCCTCTGTTGTTGGCTACTACCCTAATAACAGGGAGGGCTAACTCGGGTATAAAACCACTGCTTAGCCTTTATGAATAAACAACTAATCCTGAGCTTGTTATGAATGCATTATGACCTCAGCCAGAGGGTTTGAAGGCTAAGAAAAGAGCATGTTTCATTTAACCAACACAAAGACTTTTTTTAAGGAAAAGTGAAAGAGGCTGCTAAAATACACTTCCTTTTTAGACATCTTCAACATAACCTTTCCATATTGATATGTCAATACCCGTGGTATCTCCTGCTGAAACACTTCTATGCAGTGTGTGCAATTAAATGCCAGGTGAACCAATATTTTAAATCACTACTAAGCCTCTACCACTAGATTAATTATCAACTTGGTTTCCCCCTCAGTTTTTAGTACCTGTGGCCGAATCTTCAGCTGGCAGTGGGGAAAACTCTTAATTATCATCTACCCAAAATCTAAACTAGGAGAATATATAGGAGAATACTGATGCATGTCTTGTTGATAAGATACACACCAAGTATTTTGCAGTGCAGCTTTCATTTTTCTTCTCTTAAGCCAATCCTCCTCATGGAGATGGTAAATTATTACTTCAGTAAGTAGAATCACTGTCCAAATTACAAATTTCTGAGTTCCTATGATACACTCTGTTTAGTCTGACTTTCAGACTGCATAGTGCTGCCTAGTCTCAACAGTAATGCTCAGACTGTGATCTGTCAGGTACTTCTGAATATGCAGAGCAAGTGGCAAGGCAATAAAACTGATGCTGCATTTTGTTTTCTTCTACTTTTATTTTTTTTCAAGCTATTTTGATGTGATTGTTTCCTTTAATTCTCCTGCCAAAATATATCAGTCTACTGTACATGTTACATATTGGAAAGAGAAGACATCCTGTTGACCTTTGATGCCTTCAATAATCTACAATAATCTGCATGCATACATATTTGTGCTGGTTTTGGCTGGAACAGAGATACATTTCTTCATATTAGCTGGTATGGAGTTATGTACTGAAAGCAGTGTTGATAACACATGGATGTTTTAGCAGTCAGGGACTTTTCTTTTTCTCATGCTGCCTTGCCAGAAAGTAGGCTGGGGGTACACAAGAAGTTTGGAGGGGACACAGATAGGACAGCTGATCCCAACTGACCAAAGGGATATCCCATACAGTATGACATAATGCTCAGCATATATAAAGCTGGGGGAAGAAGAAGGATAGGGAGGAAATTCAGAGTAATGTTGTTTGTGTTTTCATGTAACCGTTACATGTAATGGAGCCCTGATTTCCTGGGGATGGCTGAACACCTGTCTGCTCATGAGAAGTGGGAAATGATCTGCTTGTGTGCATGGCTTCATCCCACCTCATGCATTTTGTCAGTTTCACTTTTCTAATTCTCTCCATCATCCCACCATGGGGGGCAGCAAGCAATAGCTTTGTGGTGCTTAACTGCTGTCTGGGGTCAAACCCTGACAATATTAAACGTTCAAATATACATGTACACATAGATAGATATATACAGCAGATTTTTTAAATTATCCACTAATATAAGGTTCTTCAGTCATCTCTGAACTTTAACCTTGTCCAGTCTTAATCTCCACATATGCTTGCATATTTTCTTTGTGTTTGAATTCTCTTATTTCCTATTTTTCTATACACCTCTTATGATTGTCCTCTGTAGGTGTTTGATATTCTGGTTGATCTCTCTATCCTTTCTTTCCCTCTGGCTGTTTACTGTCTGCTCCTTTTAGCAGTCTCCTTTTTGAGTGTAACATGAGCACATTTGTGTTTGACTTAAAGTCAAGCTCTATTTATACATTTGAAATCAAGTAAAATAAGTTCTCCCAACTCATAATAATTACTTGTATATCTGGTTAGTTATGAATTCTTTAAAGTAGTGAAGAAGACTTAAATTTGACCTAAATATTTTATGATGCCACTGCCTTAATATAAGTAGTCTTTGGCAGGTACAAAGAAAAATAAGGATTGTGAATACTCCTTGTAATAGACTAGCAATGATGGAACTCTAGAGAAGTGTGTTCAGGACCACTAAAAAAAAACCAACTTTTTTTTTTGTCAGTCTGGTATTTTTGTGCATATCTTATAATCTTTTTGTCAGTGATGCCTGAGTTCATGTGGGAGGAACAGACTTTCCAGCTAAGGTGTGTCAGGTCACTTAAGCATATAGCTGATAATGGTGGTGTTGTATGTGGTCTAAGGAAGTCCTTATATTGTGGAGTTCTCTAAAAGATTGGCAAAAGCAAGCAATATTACAGTCAGACATTCCTGCACATGCTTTTGATCAAGCAGCAAGTATCATTCATAGGGGTGAAAATAATCATCCTTCCCATGCTCCTATTGTTCCCATATTCACGAGAATCATCACCATTCTTTCTTTTCCTTTAAAGGAGACAGTGGTTTTACACATATTACTTTACAGTTGTTCATTATAGGTTAATCTTTAGAAACAGGAAAGAGAGAAAAGGATTTAAAAATGTATGAAGACATTAAGCTTTGGTTATACTATACTAGAAAGGTATAAGTATCTTCTAATATTTGCCTATATATTACTTCAAAGGAAACCTTATACTAATTCAGTCACACAATTTTATTATTCATTATCCCTCTCTCAAAGCTTCACATACTCATGCTTAATTAATTTCCCTCAACTTTTAACTACTTTAGGTAGAGATGACACTTACTTAGTCCCTTTTATCTAGATTTTTCTTTGTTTCTTTCATTTCACCATCATTTCTCCTGCATAGTCAACAGATTTATCAGAAAGGGTATGGCTGAAATCAGCAATACTATTAAGTTGAACTGCTTCTTATCATAGGGATGTTCCTCAGAGGCTTCCCATAAAAATCCACCATTAGGTTACATTTTTTACTACATTTTCAAAAGCTTTAGCTGAGATTGACAAGACTTTTTCCTCTATGTTGCAAAGGACTTTTGTTATAACAAACCACCTCACAGTCTCAGGGACTGCACACTACTACAGCTTTGCTGCAGACACCTGTTCCTATCTGGTGGAAATTGCTGTGACCATATCCACATATCCTCCAATTAATTCTTGATATATTTGCATTTGAGCTTATGCAGCCTTGAAACCGTAGTATGTGCTAAATATTGATAATTTTAAAAAAAACAACAAAGAAACTGAAAAACAAAACCACCCTTAACAATTACATTGTAAAGTGATTTAGGAGTTCACCTTATTTTCTGCCATGGAATTCTGACATCTGTCATTGAAACTTCCAGTAGGATCCAGACTCCCACTAAATAATGTTCATGATCTGTATTAGGAAAGGAACTGTATAGACATGTATAGACATTCTGTCCCTTAGCCAATGTACTTTGGATGTCATTGGAATATGACATCGTAACAACTTGGTATTGAGCACACATTAAGTATGTATCTGAGCAGCTAATCAATGTTGAAATCCAGCCTGCCACCTCCTCACTGTTCTCAGCATCTAAATAGGTGCCTGGAAGACAAGGCCAGACATGTTCTTTTGTGTTGTCATCATACCCTGTAGGTATCCCTGATTGGTCAATCCAGCAGTAGTAGCAGAAGAGCTAAAACTCATCAAAGCCCTTTGCTCAGACCCAAGGGAGTAGAAACCAGAAGCTCTCTCAGATTTGCAACATGATCAAAAAAAGAACATAAAAATTAACTGACAGTAGGAGAAAAAATGTATTTGTTTCACTGAGAGACTGTACCACGGACAAAGCTGCAAAACAGATTGTAGATTCTCTGACCTTGCCTGCTCCAAATTAATCTCTGGACATATTTAATTAAAACCAAATCAGATTAAGTCATTTTGAACTATAGGAAAATGTTGGAACCCTTCAGGTGCAATCCATGTTGGAAGAAACACAAGGATAAGATTCTTCCTTGCAGCAACAGAAATCAGCTGCAAAAATAGTTTAAAGCCCATCCTACTGGGGAATTGGACAGACTTGAGATAAGCAAATGCATTGGCCTCTGCTCTTTTATTTCTCTGGTCAGCAAGACACTTACAATAGGTGTGAAGCACCCAGTTGAGACAAATTATGTTCATGTCATTCCTTTATTTCCCTTTTTCCCTTACAATCCAAGTTTCTCTTGTATCAACCATTTTTCCAACTCATTTTGCCCTCTCTGGGACTGGCTGAAACTCAGAATAATTAAAAGCCTTAAATTAAGGAAGTTTTTGTAAACTGGGAGATAAAAAGAACAAGATTTTAAGAAAATAAACCCCAACAAAAACCCCCCATAATACCACCTTAAAATAAATGCTCTGCAATCAAGAACTCTTAAAGTATTAAAATTGATTTTAATTCAGTATTTATAAATTAGAAACTTCATTTAATGTGAATCTGGACAATTTAATAAAAATGGTTAGTAATGGGTGCTAATAGTAGAACTTATTAATTAGATTATTTTTAAAGTAATGCAGTAGATTATTTTTAAAGGAATGCAGTCCTTATGGTTAAAGTTATATAGAACCACAGAATGTGTAAGGTTGGAAGGGAACTTTGAAGGTCATCTACTCCAACCCCTTACAGTAAGCAGGGACATATTCACTGGATCAGGTTGCACAGCGCCCCATCAAGCCTGACCTTGAATGTCTCCAGTGATGGGGCCTCCACTACGCCTATGGGCAACCTGTTCCAGTGATCCACCACCCTTATATTGAAGAACTTTTTCCTGATATCCAACCTAAATTTATACTTTTTGAGTTTAAAACCATTACCCCTTGTCTTACTGCTACATGTCCTTGCGACCAGTTCTTTCCCAGAATTCTTATAGGCATATTTCAGGTATTGGAAGACTACTATAAGGTCTCCCTGGAGCCTTTTCTTCTCCAGACTGAACAAGCCCAACTCTCATATCCTGTCTTCAAAGGAGAGGTACTCCAGCCTGTTGGTCATCTTCGTGGCCCTCCTATGGACTCACTCCAACTGGTCTACGTTGTTTAGAGAATAACTGTTAGAATAATGCTAAAGTTCACAATTTCATATATGTTAAAAATATCTTTTTCCCAATATGAACAAAAAACTCACACAATGGCATAAATAGTAGGAGCAAAAAAGTTCATACAAAAGTGAAACTGCCCATAGTATAGCTGTTACCAATGAAAAGAGGAATCACTATTTTAATTTCCTAACTGATCATCCTCAGCATGAGGATATCAGAAGTAATCTCATTTTTTAACAAATGTAGTTCCTACTGTAACTGAACTTCCCCTGTTGAAATGTGAATGTCACTAATGCAGGGATGATGAGCCCACATAAAGTTGTGATGATACCTGTGGCAGTTTGACCCTGGCTGGATGCCAGATGTGCACCCAAGTTGCTCTATCACTCCCCTTTTCAGCTGGACAGGGGACAAAATATATACTGAGAGGCTTAGGAGTCAAGATAAGGATGGGAGAGAGATCATTCCGCAATCAGCATCATGGGCAAAACAGGCTCAACACAGTTAAATAAAGGAAAGAAAACTCTAATTTATTACACTGTACTGCACATCCAGTGAATAGTCAGATAATGACAAGTACAACCAGATCTTAAAGCACCTCACTATTAATGATTTCTCTCCCTTCTCCCTCTCCTGCCCATTTTGGCACAGGGAGGGGCAGGGAATGAGGGAATGGGGGTTCGGTCAGTTCCTCACGAATTGTTTTCCTTCTTAGCTGTGGGTGGGGGGCATTCCTCATACCCTTCCCCTGCACCAGCGTGGGGTCTCACCACAAACTTTGCCAATGTGAGTCCTTTCCCATGGGGCTTCAGCTCTTCACCAGCTGCCCCAAGTGGGTCTCTTCTATGGGGTACGCTTATAGAATCATAGAATGTCTCTCAGTCTCTCAGGCCCAGACTGCTCCACCCCAGTCCCCCACAGAGTCATAAGCCCTCCTTAGTAAACCTGCTCTGCTCTATGTGTGTGTCTCTCTTTCTAACCTGCTCTGCTCTGTGTGTGTGTGTCTCTCTCTCATCTTTGTGTCTCTGTCTCTCTCTCCACGAACTGCAAGTGCCGGCAGAGGCTGGCTCCAACATGGGTTACATTGTCTTCTGTATGTCTCCACCTGCTCCAGCGTGGGGCCTCTCCATGGGTTGCAGGTTGGGTCTTGCCCTTTTCCATGAGCTGTGGGGGGACACCTGCTCCACTATGGTGTTCTCCGCGGGCTGCAGGGGAATCTTTCTAGCACCTGGGGGGCCTCCTCCCCACCCTTCTTCACTGTCCTTGGTGTCTGCACAGTTTCTTACTTCTTTGGTGGCAAAAGCAGCTGCTAGTAGGTTTTTTTTTCCTTCTAAATGTGTCGCTGATTGGCTCGGCCTTGGTCAACAACAACTCCAGCCTTAAGTTGGAGAGTTGGGGAAAGCTTCTGGCGGCTTCTTGCAGAAGCCACCCCTGCAGCTACCCCTCCTCCACCAGAACCCAGCCAGGCGAAACTACAATGCCTTCATTAAACCTTACACTTACACTGACAAATATGCCTTGTTTTCTGATATCTGAAATGGTCATAAGGTATCAAAGTAGCTCACCGAATACATTGACATAAGACCACAAGGATTATTAATATTAAACATTAAATCTCTGTGAAGATGACATTAAGGATCTGATGTGAACTGACAAAAGCAAATTAATTTGAAGTTAAACTTGCTACTTTGTCCTTAATTCACTTTGGGATGACTACCAGTGGTGTTGGAATTGATGTAAAGTGGCATGAATATTTAGGATGCCCATTGGTGTATTGGCAGAGGGCAGTGTCTTTGGGCTGTTCCTTTTGTTGCGTGAAGGATTGCTCTGTTTCCAACAACTTCAACTCAGACCTTTAAATATTAAGTTATAAAGTTTCAAATATTTTCTTAAGGGTCAGTCTAAGTAATCAAAAATATGTTGCTGTGTAAGACAATTTTTGGAGTTTAAACTTATTTAATTATAACAACCTCTTTTCTTTTTATTTTTTTTTTCCTTTCAGTTTTCCGGGTTTGGTTATATTATGATTTACAGCTCTGATCTTCAATTGGAAACAATGTTTTTCCCTTCTTCTTCCCCACAGAGATTTCTAAGGCAGAGGTGCTATTTTTAATTACTCAATTAAACCTTCAAACATTCATCTTTCAATAAATGTCTTCCCACTTTGCAATTTGATCTAGAGAACCAGAATAAATGTCCTCAAGCAGACATTAACAACCGACGTGATTGTCCTTAAACCTCCCTTATATGTACAATGCTTACGGGGAAGATCAACATTTATTTTCTTCAGCAGTAGAGTTGGTTTAAGATATCTCCTATTCCCAGCTTCCTTCTGAATTGGCCAACAATTCACTACAGTGATGTGATACATCTGTGTGTCTTATCTGGCGAATTATAGCACTTTACTGAACTTAAATGATTCTCAAATAGTTTCTCCTTTTCTGTAATGGTGGTTATTTTGATCATACAATCATAGATTGGTTTGGGTTGGAAATGACTTCAAATATCATCTAGTTCCAAATCCCATGGCAGGGACACCCTCCACTAGACCAGGTTGCCCAATTTCCCATCCAACCTTGCCTTGAACACTTCCAGGGAGGAGGCATTCATATCTTGTCTGGGAAACCTGTTCCAGTGCCTCACCATGCTCACAGTAAAGAGTTTTTTTCCTTCTATCTCATCTAAATTATCATATTTTGGTTAAAAGATGGTGCAGTGTATGGTGTCCTCCTGCAGCTATTACTTCAGCACAAGGTGAGGAGAAAGAAGTTGGATTGTGGAAAAACTAAACCTCTTCCATAGAAATTCATCAAGCACCACTTTGGTGCAAAAGCAAGTCTGTCACATCATGGAGCTGTGAATTTAAGAAGGTAGGGGCATTTGGGAGAGGAGACACAGTGTAACACAACCTCACCATGTCAACTGCTAGCATGATAATATAATAGCCTCCCTCTATAAAGCAGTCAAGCAGATTTAAATTAAATTAGAAAAAACACCTCGGGAGAGGAAGAGAAAAGAGGAGGGGGACTACCAAGTGCCAGATTCTAGTCTGATGCAAATTAAAAGACTTAATGTGATAAATCCCTAAGCAAATGGGCTTTTATAATGGAACTATGGACAGTCCCTCCTTTTTAACAGTGCTGCCAAGCCTTGCCATATGAAAGCATGAAAGCAATCACCTGCTGTGTTTGGTCTAGGTTCAGCTTCCTCCTCCTTGCTTCATGGACCACATACGAACCGTTTTGGAGAACAACTGACATCAGTGATTAGACCCTCCCTCGGAAGAACACACTGACAGGTACCTCAGGCAGTTCTAACTCATTCCGTTCAGATTTATGCACCCTCTGTCCTGAAAAAGCCTCAGTTCAACCTTCCCTCAACCTACCCAGAGGGCAGAGCATCTCTGGAGTTTTAGTCAAACAAGAAATTTCTCAAATAAGGTAAAATGCAGTTACAAAAAGAAATATAAAAAATAAAATCTCAGAGTTCATCAGTGCTTTACAAGAGCCTGAAACATCATGGAAGTGAATTAGGGTCACAGTTAAAAACATTAAAATGTAAATTTCAAAGTTTAAACTAAGCAAAGTATTACAGAAAACATGATATTTAGAGCTCCTCTCTGTTTTCACAGTAAGAGTCTCACACTAGTCATTTCTAATAAATCATTGAATGAAGCTATCTCTTCACAGCATGCCATGTTACCTATGTCAAGAACAAGGGCTCAGAAGTCAAAAGTAATGGGAAATATATGTCTGTTTCAGTTGCTGGGGATGCCTGAGCAGTCATGCAAATCATTATTTCTCCTTCTATACAGTGGTAGTAGAAGTCATCCTTGCCTGATGGTTACTAATGCCATACAAAGGAATGGATGCTATGATTTCCTCAGATGAAAACCTTGCTGAATGGATTATGTAATTGTTAGTGAAAAATAATGAGGAAAGCATACGGATAATGAAATTCATCTCACATGACAATTTAGATGCCTAAAAAAACTACTCAATTATGTACCCTCAGAACAACTCCTTCCCACATATTTCACCTCCCAGTGAAAACAGCAAGGTCAAGAAACTGATCTTGTACAAAGTTCTTTGATACAAAACTAGGCATTCCATCTAAGGACCTGTTGTGAGCCCAAGTCTTTCTGGATTCAGACATCAAATAGCCTGTCCACCTTAGCAGGGGAGGTAAGGTCCACATGCATGCTTCAACTGGTAGCAGACTGAGAACCCACAAGCAAGAGTTCTGGGCACAGTTTCAGTCCTTTTGTTAGGAGTTCCAAAGCTATTAAGCTACTATTAAGCACTCTGGAGGTACCTTCATGTCTAAACAAAGACCAAAATTCTTTAGACACATGAGAAAGCCCACAAAATTTCTGCATCCATATACATTTGATCCCTTTTGCTGCAACTGTTAATCCTCTCTTTATTTCAGGGGGCAGCTTCTATCAGAAGATGAAGCAGATCTTGTGCTACAGCTTTGTCTTACGCATTATGCTTTAGGTTGCCTTCCTTCTGAAAAGAATCACCTCTTCAGATACGTTATTCCCTTGTGTCCTTCCTACATATATAACATGATTGAGGATTTCATTGCATTGATTCATCAGTCCAACATGTGAAAAGTTTAAGGATTTATGACACGTCATTTTAAGTGAAAATCTCCTGCAGCACAAAAGCAGTACAGAAAATGCAAAGGTTACTCCTGTAACTTCTGAAAGTCCTCACACTGGCTCTAGTAAGCTTTAAATGATACTCTCAGTAGAAATCATTATTACTGAGTTTGAATTCTGTGAATGAGGTGAGGTTTATGGGTAGTGAAAATGCCTCTTAGTAAAACATATCACACAACTGAGAAATATGGAAAATTAAAGCCTATTTTTTCTCCATGTACTTTTGGCCTGACTTCTGTCTTTAGGGCTAATCATGATTGCAATAATTTCAGGAAATTTATCATGAAGTACAGTGAATGCAACAGGCTATTACTCATCCAATTGCCTACCAATTTGGATGCATTTAAAATGTGTCAAATTTAAAGCTATTATACTAAAAAGAAAATTTTCATACTGGCTCAGAAACTGTCCAGCCCCACAAAGATCAAATAATTCTCTAAAAATCTTTTTATCATGACCTCTTCTTGCTATTGTTTCTGCACAATAAATCTCTATCATCTCAATGGACTAGAGACTAGAAGGCTGTCTAAATAGAAAATGTACACAGGAAGCTGCCCTGCTCTCAGATCTACAGTGGCCCCCAAGTTCTTGATTCTTTTTAGTTCAGCTTTAGATGCCTTGGTATCTAGAGACTAAATTCTTGCTTTTCAACAAAGTGAAAGAAAAGGAGATTGTCCTATCCCCACCTATAGACCTACAAAGAGCTTAGGATCTTTTAGCCATGTCTGATTTCATGCAGGATTATTTTCCCTTAATTTTGATCATGTGTGAGCTAAAGATATAATCTAATACATACTCTTAGGATCTCATTATAAACAGTGAAGGGAAAAAAGCAGCATATCTACAAAATAATTTACTTTGTCCTAGAACAGGATGATTTGCCACTCACAAGTATTTCTCCCCTTTCACTATAGATTAAAGATTAACTTCAGACAGGTAAAGTTAGGGCAGGTAAGTTCTATTCTAAAACCAAAAAAATCTAAAATGTATCTCATTAGTTCTGAGGACATTGTCCTTGTATGCATGAATGCTTTGGATATCTTCCAACATCTCATCAGTAACAATTTAGTATTTTTCTTGTGGTAAACATCTAGACTCCAAAATGGCATAAGCAAAGGAAGAAAATATATAAAAAAATATCCAAAAAGGATAGCAATTTGCTGTATACAGGGAAGATGTGTCACATACTTGCATATCAGTAGAGTGAATGAGAACTCTCCTAATGCTTTCCTCTTTGAGAAACACACTATGGTCCTAGTGTGTTTTACCTAATGGGGTGAAGACCAACAGCACCTTCTCATTGCTTTCTCCTCTCACTCAGCAGTGAATGGATTATAATTGTAAGAAACATCATGGTCTTGATGAAGTTGAGAATATCAGTTGTTGGTGTTGGCAAGGTAGATGGAAGAGGCTGTTAAAAGAAATTGAACGAATTAACAAACTTTTTTGAAAATGTAATATTAAATATATAAATAGGTCTTATGACATTGTTCAAAGGACGGTGGATGTAAGGGAAAAGAAAATAGAACATGGATACAAATTTCTGGACTCTTAACCCAGAAATTGAGTGATTTTAAGTTCATACCTTTATCACCATTCACCAGTTTTCATTCCTGCAATGCAACCATAACTGGAAAAAAGGGAAAAGATATTCCTGATTACTGCTAAATAATGATGTGATGAATGTGGAGTGTTCGCAAAATGTAGAACACGAAATCCTTCCACACTTTGAGGCATCAGACAATAAAGGTGTTACTTGTATTTTTTTTAACGGACTGTGAATCATTTGCTATTTCATGTAGTCCTCAAACCTCCCTTCCCTTCCCTTCCCTTCCCTTCCCTTCCCTTCCCTTCCCTTCCCTTCCCTTCCCTTCCCTTCCCTTCCCTTCCCTTCCCTTCCCTTCCCTTCCCTTCCCTTCCCTTCCCTTCCCTTCCCTTCCCTTCCCTTCCCTTCCCTTCCCTTCCCTTCCCTTCCCTTCCCTTCCCTTCCCTTCCCTTCCCTTCCCTTCCCTTCCCTTCCCTTCCCTTCCCTTCCCTTCCCTTCCCTTCCCTTCCCTTCCCTTCCCTTCCCTTCCTTTTCCCCCCCCCCCCATCCCCTCCCCTTCTTTCCACTCCCCTTTTTGCTCTCACACTTTCTTCTGAATGATAGTTTAAAAAATCACATTTCAACACTGTGCCCTTGTTTTTAGCAGCACAACTTTAGGAATGAAATATCAACTGTTAGATAGTAGTAGGAAAGACAGGACTGTTTACAGCTGTAGCTTAATTCCTCAAACACTAATGTTTCATAAGTGTATTAATAATATTATCTTCGTTCTTTCAAAGACAAAAGCGCACCATGTCTTAATATTTCATAATAGCTCTCTTCCAGTGAGTTATATAGGGATATTGGCTTTAAGCATAACAAATAGTCTCATCAACCTTTCCTCAAAAATAAGAATGGTCTGATGTTTTCAGCAAGAAATTCGGATCTGAGACATCTGTGTTCAGTTCTCTCCTGCAGCCTTTGGCAATCTTTTAAAAGACATTTTAGATGGTAGCTGAAGGTAGAATACATCTGAACCACCTTTGACCGTTAAAAAATGACTATTCCATTTAACATGATAGCCATGAAAAATACCTATTTAGTCAATGGAAATACACAATCGTATAGAAACTTATCCTGGATAATTCATCATAGTAATCTTAGAATGGGAATAAACATAATTATAAATTTACTGTTCTCTTTCTCTCTATATGCTCTACAGTGAAGTTAAACTACAGATCTCATTGAAAGATAAAGTTATTAAAAGCATATTCCCTGTCAGGTGCCAAAAGATCAGTGTGCGCATCAGATACCATTTGCATAGACACCCACTGAAATCAGTGGGGACTGAAGAACACACAAAAAATTAAATATTTGTCTCTCTCTTTTTATGTATTTCAGTTTCCCAACTATAAGACAAAAATAACAGATTTGTGTCCTCCCAGAAGTAGTGAGCACAAAGCCATTAATCGTAGTAAGACACTTTAGCATAAATAGGTTGAAGGTGCAAGCTGTGTTGAAAGCAGAGTGTTCTTAATCCAAGACCACTCCCAAATCCAAGGGAAAAAAATCATAAGTGCAAGAGCCTTTATGCTTTGGGCGCAGTTTACATGGCTGAAAAAAGTGGAAAAAACTCAGGCCAAATCACATTATAGCCCAAAGGCTATGAAGCATTTTGGCAGTGTTAAGCATGACCAAAGTATTTAGGATTATTTTTACAGCTGACACACCACATCTTTTGCCAAATATGTAAGATCAGCTATGTAAGTAGGACATAAGATTCAAACACTTGAAGCACTTGACTAGTGGCAAAGAAATCTGAGCTTTGACACTGTTTACCTTTGACACTGATTCCATTGTGTCCTGTGTCATTTTCCATCTCTGCAAGTTCAGTCTCTTCCCTTGATTCTGAGGGTGCCATGAGAAAAATTCATATGTGTAAAATGGGACCATGGTAGGGTTCTTGCTTTTGTGTATTCAATGTCAACTGAGAAGCTACATACAGCATGGGTTTTGGTGTTGTTTTCATCCTATGTTTGGAGTTACTATATCTTAGGACAACCCATATACTTAAAAATACCAAAATTAACATCAACAGACAGAGGGGATCAATCCATTAATACATTGCATAAAGCCAGTTAGCAGTGAACACAAATGAAGACCTAAGAAATTGCTGCCTCATAGTAGTCATTTGGGTAAGAACTACATTCAGGACTGAGAGCTCACATATTTCTTGTTAAAGGAAATTTATAAAATTTCCTCTGTTTTGACAAATGAAAGGTGATTTAATCTCTCTTGAAGCAGGAAAGGTTAAAATTAGGTCCTGGCAATTTTTTTTTTTCCTTTATGTGCTATGCTTCAAATGGCAACAATATTAATCAATAATAATACCTTCTTCTGGTTAATCTTTTGAATCATGTTCCATATGTAAAAATCAAAAGAAAACTTTCTCAGAAACAATAAAAAGAAGTGAAGGATATTTATCTTATGGCTATTCACCACCTCTTTATTCTTCTAATATAGGCAACTGCTAAATTAAATGACACTGAGTTTATCAGTTGAAAAGAAATCTGAATGGCTTTGTAATTCAAAACCAGGACAACATTTCTTCTTTAAGCTGCATCATAGTCTAATGCTATCTTTACACATCAAGCCCCTTTATTTATAATACAGCAATACTGCATAAGTTAAAGGATGAAACATCTCCTTGTTGATGAAAATGTAAATTGCTACATGCTGATGCCTTGCTCACAGAAAGTCTCAATTTGGTTTTACACTGGAATGGATTTTGGCTATTAAGAGGTGATGTGTTCATGGAAGGAGCCTTGCTCTGCAACAGCTTTGTTGAAAACAGCACTCACAACCCTTCCTAACTCACCATCAAACAATGGCCAAAAGGTAGTTCCATTCGGACTGATGAAGAGAAGGATTTTCCTGTGTTTTGAGTTTGTGTTCCTTCAGTGTAGCAGCACTTTAGACCATCTCAAAGGCTGTTCTAGAATTTCACTGCACAAATATTAAAAAAAGAAAAAACCAAACAAAACCCCCATCTTCTCATTCTTAACTTCATCCTAGCAAAAGCCATTTGGCCATTTGGCTTTATACATATTGTCTTCCAGCTCAGATAGCATTGTTCCTTCCAGAATGATTACTGACATTCACAAACCTTGGTTTCATAACACTTGGGATCAGAGTTAATTTGGTTCCCTTCTATCAGTTAGATCATAGAGTTCCAACCCCCCTGCCACAGGCAGGGACACCAACCTCCAGGCCTGGATCTACACAAGGTTGCATAGGGCCCCATCCAACCTGGCCTTGAACACTTCCAGGGATGGGGCATCCACCACCTCTCTGGGCAGCCTGTTCCAGGACCTCACCACTCTCTCTGTAAAAACCCTCCCCCTAATAACCAAAAAAAAAAGCCCAGTTCCATGGAGGTTTAAGTTTTTCCAGTCCAACTATCACTTTTTTCATATTGCATTAATTAAGAGATTGCTCTCATTTATCCATCAAATCAACTTTTTATCTTACAGTCTACAATGAATTAAGACATTGCCTGGCAATTCCTTAATTTCAGCAGCCCGTTTAAGCATAAATAAGAACTCTACAGTGGCATAAACTGTGCTTTACTCATATCTCTATCTTTGTAATCTCTCTCTTTTTTTTTTAATGAGGACCTGAGTTCAGATGAAATGCCCTAAACCTCAGAGACTTCTTCCCTGCAAAACTATACACTTACCTACAAATTACTTACGGTATAAAACATTAGAGACCTCCACAAGGCCATCCAAGCAGTCAGGGGTCTTAAGTTTTTGCATTTAGCTGACAAAGATGATATTCCTGAATTAACTACTTCTTACTTTGGAATGATTTACCTCTGGTAGTGGGGAGAATGTAAAAAAAATATGTATATCTTTTACTGTATTTCTTATGGAAGGTTGATGTGGGATTCAATTGACTAAGGATAGATACAAACCTTATAGATTACTAGACTTAACTAAGTCTTTGTGCTCTCCTTTATAGTCAATTAAGAGTAACAGGCACGATTAGTGCAGTCAATCTCATGCTGAATTAGATATCCATAATAAATCAGATTAATTGTGGCCTTGAGATGCTTCTTTTTCTCTTTTGGCTTTAAAGGAAGTCTGAATTATGTAGGTCTTGCCTCTTCATTGCCTTATAGACACCTGAAGACAAGTGAGATAAACCCACTCCAGTGATCTAGCCATGATATTGTAAAAAAGGTGTTTGATCGATAACTAAATCTAACTATAATTACAGGGAGCAAGCAAACTGTTTTCTCTTAGCATAAACAACATTCATGCACATTGACTAATTTGAAAAGCATGTGATCATATGGTTAGACCTCATCTAGGTTAAATTTATATTTCTCGATGACACCATAGCATTAAAAGTATATGTTCCTGCACACAGAAGAAATATTCATGTCATATTTAACATTGCTATTTTGTAATTGCATCTGTAGTTATAAAATGATCTGTGGAGGGCAAACCTGCTCTGCTGCAAGGAATGGCAATCATCACAACAAACCTTCAAGTATTTGCAATGCAAATACATTAGTGTTGGATTACCTTCATGTGGATAGTCACTTTAAAGGGTTGCCTAAGCTATTCTAAAGATCTGTCATATCGAGGAAGAAGCATTTATTTAACTTTGTGCTGTTATTCCTTGCGAATAAACAGTGGTCAAGAGTCCATTTCTCAAAACAATAAAAGGCATCAAATGTGGTAATTTTCATTGGGAGATAAATTGCTTTCTCAGAGTCATATTTTAGGATAAAATAGGAGTCAGTGCAAGACTGCACCCTCTGACTACACTAGTGAATTATCATTCTAGAAATGTCTTTTACGTGCAAACAGAGATCCCACTGGTATAACTGGTAGTCCAATCAGATAACAATTTTATCAAAATCTATATTTATTGTGTTAATCCACGAGTATTCTTTTTATATACAGGTTTTTGGGTTTACATGCAGTAAAAAGCAGGACTTTTTAAAAATAAAAATATTATTTTTATTTTGGGGGTTGGGAAATTTTTAAATCTTGATGACTGTAATGGATTTTACCTTAAACAAATCTCCCTGAATTTTTCTTCAGATACCTGAACAGGAACTGAACTATTGAGATTTAAATTGTATTAATCACAATGTTACTCATTATACAGAGCTTCAGGTACTCTCTACGGGAAGGAGTTAATTGAAAAATTCCAGAAGCTTTGTTAGATGTTATCATGTAAGCAAATTGTTCTGTAATACTGGGGGTTTTTTTGGCCCTCTACAATTATACTCATTCAGCTTTTATCTGAACATGGAATGTTCTTTAAAAGTTGATTTTAAAATCAAAGGATTACATAAATATATTTTTATATTTTTTCATTATTAATATTTTCATCCAAGAATTCCCCTGGCAGCTTAAAATATTAATTGAGTAAGCTTGTCTGGCATATAGGCAAAGGTTCTGTTTTATAAATGAATGAACTGATCAAGAGAGACTGAATGGCAGAGACAGAAGGCAGGGTCCTAGCTCCAGACTGTCTTCAGCTAGGGGAGCATTGAAGCATGTTTATTATTTTAAGAATGCAATTAAGTGTTATTACTGTTAATTCAGTTGCTTATGTTCTGACTGCAGTAGAAATTAATGAAATTGGTACTTAACTGCTGTCCCAATTTGAAGAGATCAAGGAGGAATGTGGTAGATTCAGAACTTGGCTAACCAGGTATATTATACACTGCAGTAGCCAAGATATTTCAAAGTCACCGTTTCTCAAAATCTATAGCCAAGAGGGCAGACAAAAAGTGACCTAATGAAGTGATTTGAGGAGCATCTAGAAGTTTGTCAATAGTCTATAAGCTACTTAGAAAATGTTCAAACCTTCCTAGCCTGTACAGATGGAGATGGGTCTTTATCCTAAGAGTCTATAAGTGTATCTTCACCTTTTCTATTTTCATCTACCATTTGATTTGCCCAGCTTTCTGACCTTTATGGACTCTTGATCTCTCTAAAATATATGGATTTCTTTTTCCTGAATTTGCACCTTTGACACAAAAGACTGAAGTCTTTCTTGTTCCTTTTTTCCTTACCACAGCTAGTGCAGATAGAGTCTCTGAAGTTTAGTAGATATCACAGGTATGGGAACTAGCATTTCCCTTCAGGAAGATAAGTTGCTAACACTTATCTTACTGGGACTTGAACCTAGCTTGATAATAGTGACAATCTAGATTTGTGTGTACAGCTACCATTGCAAGGATTTGGAATATGAATGATTAATCTAATTTTAGCTGTCAAAACGTGTATGTCATCTTACAGAAAAGCTGAGATCTGTCTTAGTAGTCACTGGGGGAAAAAATCAACTCATATTTCACCCCAGACAGTAACTTGCTCAGTAGTTTTGTAGTCTTTAGCTCCTATTTGTGTTCAGCCTGTTCTTGTACTTTAGTTTCCAAATGACAGTATTATTAACATCCAAATTACAAGAAAAGAAAAGAAAAGAAAAAAGAAAAGAAAAAAGAAAAGAAAAGAAAAGAAAAGAAAAGAAAAGAAAAGAAAAGAAAAGAAAAGAAAAGAAAAGAAAAGAAAAGAAAAGAAAAGAAAAGAAAAGAAAAGAAAAGAAAAGAAAAGAAAAGAAAAGAAAAGAAAAGAAAAGAAAAGAAAAGAAAAGAAAAGAAAAGAAAAGAAAAGAAAAGAAAAAAGAAAAGAGAATATTTATTGTAAAGGGACCTACAATGATCATCTAAAATCTTAGAATCATAGAATAATTCAAATTGGAAAAGACTTTTATGACTCCAACAGTAAACCTAGCACTGCCAAGTTCAACCACTAAACCAAGCCCCAAAGCACCACATCTACATATCTTTTAAAAAATACCTTCAAGGTTGGTGACTCAACCAATTCCCTGGGCAGCCTGTTCCAGTGATTGATAATCTTTTCAGTGTTTTTTTTTTCCTATGATCCAATCTAAATATCCTCTGGCAGAACTTGATGACATTTCCTCTTGTCCTATCACTTGTTATTGGGAGAAGAGACCAAAGCCCACTTCACTACACCCTCCTTTCAGGTAGCTGTAGAGAGTATTAAGGTGTCACCTCAGCCTCCTTTTCTCCAGGATAAACAATGCCAATGCTGTATTTACCCTACACACCAGCTTTGTTGCCCTTCTTTGGACATGCTCCAGCACTTCAATGTCTTTCTGTAGTGAGGGGCACAAAACTCAACACAGCACTCAAGTTGTTGCCTCACCAGTTCTGAGTACAGGGGTACAATTACTTCCCTAGCCCTTCTTGCTACACTATTTCTGAACAAGCCAGGAAGCTGTTAGTCTTCTTGACCACCTGGACATACTGTTGGGTCATATTCTGTTGCCTATTGACCAACACATCAAGATCCTTGTCTGCCAGGCAGCTTTCCAGCCACTCTTTCACAAACCTGTAGTGTTGTAGGGGGTTGCTGTGACTCAAGTGCAAGACCCAACACTGAGCCTTGTTGAACCTCATACAGCTAGCCTCAGCCCATCAATCCCTCTGTAGAACCTTTTTACCCTCCACAGATCAACATTCCTGCCCAACTCGGTGTCACCCACAAACTGCCTGAGGGTCAATAACCTCCACCAGATCATTGATAAAGACATTAAACAGAACTGGTACCAGTACTAAGCCCAGGGCAAGACTGCTTGTGACTATCTGCCCAATGTATTTAACTCCATTCACCACAACTTTTTTTAGGCCTGACTATCAATCCAGCATTTTGATCAGATGTCATGGTTCTGGCCAGAGTTAACTTCCCGAAGCAGTCAGCACAGGTGAGCTGACTTAGCCCAGGCTGTTTTCAAGACCACCTGACATCACTTACCCATAAAGGGGATGGTTGGGGAGGGGCACTTCTGGGTGCCTCCAGGGTAGTCTGAGTGCAGCTGGGGCATTGGGTCAGTCCTCTGTATTATTGTCAGGCAAATAAGGTAGTTTGTGTTATCACCAGGTGTAAGTGAAATTTGCCACAGACTGTTACTGTTCTCCTTTCACAGTGATTTTAACAGCAAACTGTCCTTATCCCAATCCACAGAGGCTCTGTCTGTTTCTCCTCAGGGAGTGAGTGAGCAGTGTGTGGTGCTCAGCCACTGCTTGGGGCTGAATCACCACATCAGGAAAGAGTAAACTCTAGTCCAACTGTGTCTGTACATTTAAATTACCAGAGTGATACTGGTTTCTGTCATCTTTTTAAATTACATTTTTTCTCCAGGAATTCTCCAACTCTCAGGTCTTGCCTATTGTGGCAAAATATCACTCATGCCTGCATTTTATTGCCTTTTGTGCCCATTGAGTAATAATGCAGCATGTAATAATTAATCAAAATATCATCCACACAGGCATACAAAATAGTGTTGCTTATGCTTATATTCAGAGGGCCCAAATATTGCTATTTCTTTCCACCTGTGCTAGGAAATAGAGTCTAGCACAGACTGCAAATGGTGTGCCATGGTTAACTTACTTCTTTCTAAAACATAAGTTTCTGTCCATGCATCTTGGTATCACACATGTAGTTTGTGATGTTTTGTGTTGTGTTGCCTTTTGCTGCCCCGGGAAGCAGATCTGGGTGTTGTGGGAGAAGGCTCATTGTCAGATCTGGGTGTTGTGGGAGTAGGCTCATTGTCACAAGCCGAAGCTGTGCCATGACACTTGATGGATGATCATATATGCAACCAGACCACATCAGGTTTTCTTCTAGCTGCGTTACTGCAGCTGAACATTGTATGAGAGCAGGGCAAAGTTCATTCAGTGAACCCCTAAAAGATAATACATTAACACTTTGATTTTAAGTTGTGCTCTGAAGAGTAAAAAAAGAGAAAAAGAGAAAGAAGCTACCTAACTAGATAGCTAGCATGTGTTGTGTATGACAGATTATCTGCATCAGGGAAATTGAGAAGAGGAAAACACAGTTGGTGTCCACTTAATTGCATCTGGGGATATTCCAGATGCAGTAAATTGAGTTATTGCATTCAGAAATATAGAAAGTCAAAGCAATGACACAAATAGCAGGCCGATAGAAGAGCATAACCAGCTTGTACATCTTTATCAGATAGCTTCAGATTTTATGTGATTTTTGAGAAATTTGTGCTGGATATGTTTTCCTGACTACATTAAAGATGCAAAGATGCCTTAAAGTTACATTTCTGAAAGTAATTAGATTTACTGCTTTGCCAATTAAGTATTCTAAAAGACTGTGACAAGCTTAGTTTCCTGTGATTTTTCTTTTAATAATCTGCCTTAAAACATATGAATTACTGGACAAATTAAATGCCTTTTCCTGTAACAATGGCCATAATCTAAATGCCTTGTCTGGAATATCATCAATACTGTACATTTGGCCAGCAACTGATTCATGTTGCATTAAATTACATTTCTGTTTTCCTGGGCTGCCTCTTCAAATTTTCTTGACACTTCAATTCATTAAGGAGATGGAGATGGAACATGTGACTGAAATATTTTGTTCAATATTGCTTAAGTTCATTCCCAGCAAACCAGGGTAATCTGCTGCTCTTAGAGGAGGATTGTTTCACTTCAGCACCTTTCCTAATAACTGGTTGAAGGCTCCCTTACAGAAATCCATTTCTGGCAATTCATGCATAGTTGATTAAATACTTCTATTTAACCCCGCCTTTCCCTTGATAAATGCAAAGAAGCTGAAACTGGAAAGTTGTTGATTAAGATGATATTGGACAATTAATTATGCATTGTAATAACCTTTGACCTAAACAAACGCTTCCTTTTTCTTTTTCTTTTAATCAGTCGAAATGAAAAGTGATCAAATAATTACATGTTCTTGTCTTCCAATCAAGCTGTAGGTAGAGAAGAGATGTTTAGAGGAAATGAAGCAGAACCTTAAAGAAAGTAACAAAATAATGAAGCAAATGCAGCAGAAGAAATAAATCTCTTTAAATAAATAATTATATTTTTCACTTCCTGCAACATCATATAAAGAAGCGAAGCCCTACTGAGATGGCTTCCATCCTTAGCTTCAAGTCAGCACCACTAGGATATGTAGAGGTATTCCTGACCTCCGTATTTATACTTAAGTGAAAAAGACCCATCATTTAGAAATGATTCTACATTTGATTCTTCAGATGCTGCTTCTTTTGTGTCATTATTTCCCACAGGATGAGGGGGAAATGTTTCATGAAGTCTTCTCTGCTCTGCAAAACAGTGAAGTTGCATTAAGCATGACATGAGAGGAAGGTTTGTATCTTAAATCCTCAGTCCTTGGAAAGTCATTATCTTTCATGAAAAAACTTGTGACTTCAGTAATTTTAGATCTGGGGAAGTGGTTTTGATCTTACTTCTCATGGAGTAAAATTATTCAATTTAATAAAATGCGGAAAGTGAGATGAGAATTTTGTATGGTTTTGGTTTTAGTTGGGGATTTTCTTGTACACTGCACAATAATGACTCAATCCTTTCACTGGGTAAACTGTGAGCTGTTGGAGCAAGTCCACAGGAGGGCCACAAAGATGATCAGAGAGCTGAAGCACCTCTCCTGTGGAGACAGGTTGAAAGAGTTGGGAATGTCAGCCTTGAGAAGAAAAGGTTCTGGAGGTACCTTCTACTACCTAAAGTGTACTGGTAAGAAATCTGGAGGGAAACTGTTTACAAAGGCATATAGTAACAGGATGAGGGCTAATGGGTTTGAACTAATGAGAACACGTTTAGATGCAATATAAGGAAGAGATTCTTTACTCCAAGGGTGGTGAGGAACTGGAACAGGTTACTCAGAGAACCTGTGGATGCCCTATCAGTGACAGTGCTCAAGACCAGGTTGGATGGGGTTTTGGGCAACCTGGTCTAATGGAGGATTTCCTTGCTGGGGGCTTGAAACTAGATGATCTTTGAGGTCCCTTCCAACCCAACTGTCCTGGGTTCAGCCCAGCAGCAGGCTATGTTAGCCCTGAGAGTATTCCATACCAATTGCGTCATGATCAGACAGGCTGCCCCCCCCCCGCCTTTGCAGGGGCGACTCCGGACCCAGGCACGGGAAGTCCTGGTCTGAGCAGGCGTGTGGGAGTTCCGGTTTCTCTCTTGTTCTCTCTCTCTCTCTTGGATCGGCGTGGCAGGCGGTGGTGAGGGGGGTGCTCGGGGGTGCTGGGCTCGGGGAGTGCTGCGTCCGGGGCTCTGAATCTGAATCGGTTCGGGCACGGCTCAAATGACATAGTGTGGGGAGAGGTTTGCACTGTATATAAAAGCACTGTAGTTAGTTGTTTTCATACTTTTCCCTGTTGTTTAGTAAACTATCCTTATCCCAACTCTGCAAGCCTGTGGTTTTTTTCCTCTGGCTCTGCAGCTCCTCGATTAGCTCAGTTCGCCCATCCTCCACCTCTTAAAGTGGTAGGGGGCTTCTGTTTTCTGACCTTTGTGGCCCCAGCTTTCCGCTGAGGGATAAACCACAACACCAACCCATTCTATAATTCTATTAAGTAACATTTCTCAAGTCGAGGATCGTGATCAGTCTCTAGCAACATGGTGCTTGTGTCACTTTGGCAGTCTGGGGTACTGCACGGCTCACTGGCAGTGGTGCTTCTCCTCTTGTACCTTTGGGGGAGCTCTGCACCTCTTTTTATCTTCACTGTGACGTGAGAACTACTCATACCCTTAGTGCTCTGAGGAGGTGCCTATACTTCAACTACCAGAGTTATGTAGGTATCTTGACTGGTGATGTTCAAATGACATACTTAAATGCTAGCATGTCAGTGTTACCTGCTGCCTTTGTGCTCTGAGGAGGTGCCTATACTTCAACTACCAGAGTTATGTAGGTATCTTGACTGGTGATGTTCAAATGACATACTTAAATGCTAGCATGTCAGTGTTACCTGCTGCCTTTGGTTTTTAAAAGTTGCACCTCTGTGTATTCCGATTTAACTAGATCTGGCGACAAAAAGAAAATACTCAAAGCAGAGAATAGTTGATATAAATTCACTTATTGGTTTAATAAGTCATTAAAAGAGAAATATGTGTTAGTCAAATTATTAAAGTATAGAAAGAACCCCTTATTTTTACTATTAAGTTTGTTAAAAATCGCTGATGTCTTATTTGTAATTAGTCAAGTGAGATTGGCTATCTGCAGTTCTGAGTACTTTATTGTACTCAGTACATACCTTTATTACACAAGAATACAATTCTATTGAAATGCATTTTCAGATCAGTGAATGATCATTAATATCCTTAGTATTAAAAGCCTTTCTACTGCTAGGAGTTTTATTTTAACACAGATTCAGAAAGGTTCTCAAGTATGTTTTGTTTATTTGAACAACAAAACAATAGTAGCTGCATTTAATTCCATGTGTAATAAAATATTTATTTGATTTTGTATATATGTGTTTCTTCCTTTTATAAAATCTTCATGTAGATATGAAGATTTTCATATTCTTTTTAGGAGTATCTGCAGGATATACCACATATAGTACTAAGGTGGGATGGAGTACATTGTTCTCTCATGAATATCACTTTTGATCACATCATTAAGTACACAATCCTGCCATACAGATGAGCAGGGTGTTTGTGACCCAGTGATGTGGATATTAATGAGCATCTTTCCTTGCATCTGACTTTGATTGAACTTTTCATCACCTTTGCTGTTTGGAGAGCTTTACATCAATCCCAGTTAAGTCCTTGCAGAACTCATTTAATTTCTTTTACATGAGTGACCTTTCTCACACATGACTGGCTGTCAAAAGCTGAAGAGACAGTAGGTCTGGGTTTCTGAATTTTGAGCCATTTAATTGCATCAAGAGGCATTTTGCTGTACGATAGGAAAGAATGCCTGATTACTTAACTCATTACATGCTTTAAAAATGATCCTGAGAGATTTGGTACAGATTTTCTGAACCTCTTTGGGTGTTTTTGTTTGTGGTTTGGTTTGGGTGGGATTTTTTTTGGAGGGTGATGTTTACATGTCTCCCTCACCCTCCCACAATTTAATAATAAAATTATCTAGAAATAATTACTAACTGAATCAACATTCAGTTTAAATTTTCAGAACACCTCCTTATCTCTAGAAGGTACAAAGGAATACATCTTCTTCAACTGTTAATAATCGCTATTTTACACTAGTTAGTCTTATGTTCATTGGCTTTTTTAAATAAATGTATACTGTTCCCCTTTAAAACCATATTTTTCTTTCTGGTGATGAACAACTGAGGTTAGTTTGATATCTGTACTGTTCTTTTCACTGCAGTAAAGCTAAATTGCCATATATTCTATTATTTCTGAAAGAGTATAATATTCTAAATTCAAAGAAATTGTTTTAGGAATTGTGATGTGTCCAATATGTTCAAACTCTGGGGTTTTTTTGTTTGTTTTTTTTAGATTTAGGTTCTGATTCATGTGACATAAGGTAATATTTTTAAAACTTAAACATCTAAGCTAGTCTTTATACTCCCTCTAATGCTCATGCAGAGAAACAGACTCCTCTACAGGGTAATTTGTCCCAATTGTCTTGGATATCGTAGGTTTTAATTAGTGACTTCGGGTAACTGTTTCTCATCAGAGGAGCCTGGATGAGTATCTTAAACTAGATGCTTAACAATATGATGGTGAAGTCTAGGTGATGCAGACTCCACATCATGCTTTGTGAGATACAGATTATCTTTCAGTCAAGTAGTGTACTACTCATTTGAATATCTGAGACTAATAAAC
The DNA here is from genome assembly GCA_022605575.1 of Laterallus jamaicensis coturniculus. Taxonomy (NCBI): domain Eukaryota; kingdom Metazoa; phylum Chordata; class Aves; order Gruiformes; family Rallidae; genus Laterallus; species Laterallus jamaicensis. The sequence goes on along the minus strand of JAKCOX010000002.1, from coordinate 86,869,989 downwards.
CATGCAGAGCATCTCCAGAGGCCCCCTCAGTATCCTTCATGTTATTGATCAGTCTGGTAACTTTCTAAGCTTCAAAGATACCACCATGCTGTGTGTAAGTTGAGCTCTACACTACTTTTCTGCCTGAGTTTTTACACCAACTCAATGATGAGGACTATTTGTAGCTGGTGTCAATGAAAAATTTGCCATAATACCTGCTCAAGGAGTTAAGCAAAACGCAGACCTGAATACCAGATTATTTGTTTTGGTTTTGTTTAGTTTGCTTGATTGTTTGGATTTTTAATTTGTTCTGCTTGCATTAAGGATAAATAGAAGAAAAATGCAGACAAAGAGCTCTGGAATGACATTTATGTGTAGCCTCAGTGTGATACTAGACATAATAACTAATTTTTTTTCACAGTTACAAGGCAACAGAAATTAAAAATGGTGAGACTCAGACAGATGACTTTAGTTAACTAATCATCAAAATAGTTCAACTGGAAGAGCAGTTCTTGGACAACAGCCAATAAGTAAATTCCCCATCTATGCTTTAATTTCTGACCAAATATCTATGGGGACACATGTAGCACATTAAAAAGATCAAAAACATTCAGTGTCTCTCTCCCGATAATGAATGTTCTGTCATTTTCCATGCCACAGCTAAAATTAAAGCCCGTTTTCTCTATGAAACCATAATTGAAGAACATACTGTAGGCTATATTAATGATTTAAGAAAATAAAAAACAATTCCATGTGGCCTGAAGAAGGCACTATAGTTTACATTTTATCCTTGAGATATAGGTCAAAGAGATATAATTTCTTATTTTCTTGGAACTATTTTATCAATGTTTTCACTGAAAATAGGAGATTTACTCAGTATTTTCTTAAAATAAATCAGCAAATTAAAATGTATTTCTATTTATTTTTCCAATCTGAATCCAAGTTGATGCCAAACTGGCCTGTGCAGAGCTGGGCATCAATACAATTATTGCAAAGAGAAACAGAAAATTACAAGTTCATGTTGTTGTGGTTTAACACATGTGTTGTTCTAAATCTTTCTGCAACTATGGAGCTGCTGGATTCCTTCTATTATTTTATATATTTGAATTATCCTGTGACACATATCAACAAAAAAAGTGCAATAAGAAGGAATATAGATGAGCGTTAGAGAAAAAGATATTATTTTTCTAGAAATGGCAGCTATTGAAAAGTTCAGTTTGTACATGACAGTTAACACCTATTTTTAATGTCACATCTAGTATCAAGAAACTGCTGGGAAACATATTTTGTTCATGAGGATCTTCCTTTGAAAATAATTTGATTTTGCACTGTTGTGCTAGACATCTGGTTCTAATACCCACCTTCTGCCATTCAGGTATTGATGTGTGGTGCTGTGATGGAAACCTTCCCACGTAAACCACAAACAGGCCAAATTCTTAGAGAATTTTCAGTTTGCAGACCAAAAGCTGAGGTCATAGAATCATAGAATGGCAAGGGTTGGAAGGGATCCCAAGGATCATAGAGCTCCAACCCCCCTGCCACAGGCAGGTCATGTGCTTCTCTGTCATTAATTCACCACAAATTTGAAGCCTTGCTTAACAGTTATTTATCATAACTACCAACCTGTCAGCCTCACCTCTGTGCCTGGGAAGATCATGGAATAGATCCACCTAGGAGCTATGCTGACGCACATGGAGGACAGGGAGGTGATTCGAGACAGCCAGCATGGCTTCACTAGGGGCAAGTCCTGCCCGACCAATCTAGTGGCTTTCTATAGTAGGGAGTGTCTGCATCAGTGGGCAAGGGAAGACCTACAGATGTCATCTATCTGGATTTTGCAAGGCTTTTGACACTGCCTCCCCCAACATCCTTCTCTATAAATTGGAGAGATATGAATTTGATGGGTGGACTGTTCAATAGATGAATTGTCTGGATGGTGGCATCCAGAGGGTGGTGGTGAAGGGCTTGAAATCCAGATAGAAGATGGTAACAAGCAATGTTCCTCAAGGGTTTTCAATGGTGCTGTTTAATATCTTTATTAATTATTTTGGCAGTGGTATTGAGTGCACCCTCAGCACCTTTGCTGCTGACACCAAGCTGAGTGGTGAGGTTAATGTGCCAGAGGGACAGGATGACATCCAGAAGAACCTGGATAGGCTGCAGAAGTGGGCCCTGGTGAACCTCATGAGGTTCAACAAAGCCAAGTAAAGGGTCCTGCACCTGGGTCGTGATAACCCCCCATTATCCGTACAGGTTAGGAGATTGTATGCTAGAAAGCAGCCTTGAGGACTTGGGAGTTCTCGTGGATGAGAAGCTGGGCATGAGGCACCAGCATGCACCTGCAGCCCAGAAGGCCAACCGCATCCTGGGCTGCATCAAAAGAAGTGTGGCCAGCAGATCAAGAGAGGTGATTCTGCCCCTCTACTCTGCTCTAGGGAGACCTCACCTGGAATACTGTGTCCAGCTTTGGAGCCCTCAATACAAGAAGGACACGGACCTTGTGTTTTGAGGAGGGCTACAAAAATGATGAAAGGGCTCAAGCACCTCTCCTGTGAAAACAGGCTGAGAGAGTTGGGCTTGTTCAGTCTGGAGAAGAGATGGCTCCAGGGAAACCTTATAGTGGTCTTCCAATACCTGAAATGTGTCTGTAAGAAAGCTTGGGAAGAACTGTTCACAAGGACATGTAGCAGTAGGATGAGGGGTAATGTTTTTAAACTCAAAAAGGGTAGATTTATGTTGGTTATTAGGAAAAAGTTCATCAATAAGAGGGTGGTGGATGACTGGAACAGGTTGCCCAGAGACACATTGGAGGCCCCCATCTCTGGAGATATAGAAGGTCAGGTTTGATGGGGCTCTGAGCAACCTGATCTAGTGAAGATGTCCCTGTTCATTGCAGGGGGCTGGACTAGATGACCTTTAAAGGTCCTTTCCAACCTTACACATACTGTGATCTGCCTTCCGGTGGCTTGGCATTTCCTTTTTTATCAGACTAACTTTGTGAGTAAATTAAACAGGAATAAGTACATTGAACATGAGGTCTTACAGAAGTTTTAAATATTTTGGAAGAGTTAAAAAGTCTGGAAAGAACTTACTGCCTCTGTTCCAAAAGAAAATGAGTGTTGAGCTGGCTAACTCTTTGAAAAATTACTGCCAAGGACCATCATGAAATAATCACTATCACACATTATATGGGGGTTTGTGGTTTTTTGTTGTTGGATTTGTTTGGGTTATTGGTTTGGGCTTTTTTTTTTTCTTGAATATGGCAGGTTTTATTGTCTCCTGGCATGATTTGGTCACTTTGGGAAGTATTGTGATCATTCGTTTTTCAAGATAGCACCTTCCCATAGAAAATCCATAGGAAACTTAATAGCTTGGTTAGTCCATGTACTCTTTGTCTTATTATTGACATGGGTCAAACATGAAGTAGGTTGTTCACAGAAGCTCTAGAATATCTGCCCTTGGAGATGTCTAAACCACCATTGGACAAGAATCAGAACAGCCAGATCTAATGTGGAATTTATCTACTCTTAGTAGAAGCTTGAGCTAGATGATATCCTGAGGGCCCCTTCCAACTTAAAGTGCCATGTGAATGTATTGCATCTCTGGGACAGTGAATTACCCACAAAAGTTAAGATGAGCGTGAGAACATTCAATTCATCAGGACCAGTCTCCAAGGATAATGATGGAATGGAATCCTTCCAAACCCTAGATTATAGGCTCTAAATAGGTACTTGTGAATAGTTTTGCTTTACCTTTAATAACAGAATGTGCTCTCCCTTTCCCACTTTCTCCAATTTTAAACTATTGCATGGTCAGTAACTTAAGAAGAGCTTTTGAATTGCAAGTCTCCCAGTGTTCAGTAGTGCTTCATTTTTCAGGATTTGCTGCTGTTCAAGATTTTTTTCCCTTTTCCTGGGCCACTGATTTACTGGTCTAGTGTAAGACTGTCATATTTACCCTTTTGGAGAGAGCCACCTGTCAAGGGAAGACATGGAGTTCTCAATTCTTAGTGCATAGACATGTAGCCCTCCTGATTTGTTTGATCAGATGCTTTCCTGTCTGCCAAGTCTTTCCTGTTGCCTATCACAAAGTAACGCTTTGAATAATATGAAATTATTAATTTCTGTAGATTCATTATTCAAAATTAGCTATAATACGTTGCAGTGATAAATAAGTATTTAGCATTATGAAATGATAGCTCTTGACTGTATATGCCTAGCTTAGGTTCTCTGTATTATATTCCTGAGGTCAAGCAACTTTAAGAATAAGGCAGCTCAAGAAATTTAGCTCTAGCTTGCCAGTATCTGATAAGGTGAGTTAGTAACAGAGTCATATTAGACTGTCAGACCTTTTTTATAGCCACAAATTCCCTCAAACAAGACTAGATTAATTTTTAAATGTTCCTTCGCCCTATAACATAGTTGGTCCAAGTTTAACTGACACTGTGCTGGAAGCGGGCAAAGCTAAGATAAGAAAGTTCATCTGCTTTATTCTAGGATAACACACAGCTATATGGGCATGTATTATCAAATGTCTACACCCTATGTATACAAATAAACCTCAAACATTTTTTTCCTGATCTGTGTACCTCGGGTTTATAATGGTATGGAAACAAAAATACACTGTCTTCTACTGATGCTCTGTGACTGTTATGCTTCCCAGTATGGACATAGCTTCAAGAACAAAGTATATTGTGATTTTCCTTTCCAAGGTCTTCCCTTTAGTTTAAGTCCTAGTGACAGTGGCTCAGTGTTATGGGGCAGTGCAGATGGTAAATTCACACCTGTCCCATATTTTGCACCTTGTCAGAACCTGCCATGGCATGGATTCTCCTGGAGTGACGGTATTATTAAAGATCATCTGGCAGAAGCTTCAGAAATCAACACTCAGCTCAGATATGCCATGAAGAGCTGTAATATTTTTTTTGAGAACAGAAGAAAAACAACAGATCTCTGCTGTGATACAGAACTAAAGAAGGACAAAGGAGCCCAAGAGAATTTGTGGTTTGCAAATACTGTAGTGTAATATACTATATTAGAGGGAAAAAAACAACCAGCCAAACAGAAAACCAAAACAACTGTCCTTTGAAAAAGAGAGAATGAAAAAAATCTCATTTTTTAGGATAATATGAGCCTTGATATTTGTTAACTTTGATTAAGGTTCAGCACATTGAAATCTGTTGTTTTATTTCAAGAGAATTGTCCCTATCTGCTTGACATCAAGAATACAATCTTAGGTAGTTGGGAATCTGGAATCACCATGTTGACGTCACAAGAATTATTTTAGCTCTACAAAATTACCCAGAAAATCAGAATTAGTATGTCATCAACACCCATAATCAGTGCTGCACTGATTAAGGGAGCAAACACCTTCCCTACCCAACAGATTCATTCACCAAGAAAGAGTCTAGGAGAAATTTGCTGTTATATCAGAGGGAACAGAATTTCATATGTGAGACTTTAAGTAGTAGCACACCAACTGAAAGAAATGTAAAAACTTTTCCCTTTATGTTATATGGTTTCACACTTTCTCCTCTACTTCTGGCTAATGAGAATGGAAACTCTACAGCAATACCGAAAATTTCCTAATGTTAGCAACTAGTATTGCTGGTTGCAGGTGTCAAGGAGATTGCTATAATTTTTTATATGCTTTATTAATTTAGAGAGTTTATTTTGGGCTTGTTGCAATAAAAAGGAGTTTGGCAGAAAGTAGACCCCTTTTCATTCTAGCTTCTCCTCAGATATCAGAAGGGGGAGGAGGGCATCTGGGCTTAGATGCTGAGTGATTCCCGATTTGTCACTCTAAGTATTGTTTTGTTCAATATACAGAACTACCACAATTATGGATGCACAAATAGTGTGAGGCACCTTCAATCTAGTTGCATTCAATGAACTGGCATGGTCTGACTTAAGAAATTTGGTTGCATTCATTAAGAACTCTCACAGCTAGATTAATGAGTTGTGGAGTTTATTGAGGCAACAGATGTGCAGATCCTTTTGGATTCCAGGTGATGATACACTGTTTAGAAAAGCATGTGCGAGTAATGTAGTAACATAAGCCAACATAAAACTACACATAGAGCAACATAAAACTACTTGAGTAATACAGTAGCATAAATAACTATAGAAATTTAATCTCACCCGAAGCGTTCATATGGAAGGAAAGAAAGGCTCAGCCTGTTGACTGTTTCCCAAAGTCAGCAATAGCTTGTGATGGTATCTTCCTGAATTGTCTGTGATGGTATCTTCCACCCACATCCCTCTGTTCTTAAACTATTTTTATATGATTTTTACATATCAGGTGGAGCTTCAGTGACTATAGTCATACATAACTTTGTTATGATTGGCATAAATTTTCCTGTCTTTGTGTTTAAATGTGTAGACTAACAGAACTAAAAATACAGACTAGCAGAAATTCAGAGCGCATGCTCAGTGATGGGTGGGCACACCTTAGAGGCCAGCTTTTGGAATGGAGATGTGTTTTGGTATTATAATGACATTATAATAAATAAAGTTCACCCAAAGGACATGATTTCAACAGAAAATGAGGAACTGCTATCTCGGGTCTGTCTCAGGATAACAATTATGCAGCTTGATCAGTTCCATAGTACCACCAAGTTCCCATATTATTACATAACCTGGCTGTGGTGCCTTCCTTCTATTCTACTTTCTACTCCATTTCCCTTAGAGTTAGCACATCAAGCTCCCTGGATGTTATCAACACCTAAGGTTACCTAGGGAACTTCTGTGGAATGGATTCCTTGCATACAGCCACACTCCACCCTGGAATTTTCTTCAGTGCTGTGTGAGTGCTGGAAATTGTATCCTGGACTGCCTCAAAACAGCATGACCAGCAGGTTAAGGGAGGTGATTCTGCCCCTCTACTCTTCTCTACTGAGACCCCACCAGGAGTACTGCGTCCAACTCTGAGGTCCACAGTACAAGAAAAACATGGAGCTGTTAGACTCAGTCCAGAGTAGGGCCACAAAGATGATTAGAGAGCTGGAGCACCTCTCCAATTGAGACAGGCTGATAGAGTCGGGCTTTTACAGTCTGGAGAAAAGAATGCTCTGTGAAGACCATATAGCGGCATTCCAGTACATGAAAGAAGCCTACAAGAAATCTGGAGAGGGACTGTTCACAAGGACATGAAGTGAAGAGATAAAGGTTAAGGATAAAGATAAAATAGGATAGATAAGATGCTAGGAATAATTTATTTAGTCTAAGAGTAGTGAAACACTGGAACAAGTTGCCCGAAGAAGCTGTAGCTGCCCCCTCTCTGGAAGTGTTCAAGGTCATGTTGGATGGAGCTTTGGGCAACCTGGTCTAGTGGAGACTTGCCTGTGGATACCCTCCCTGCCATTAAGGTCCCTTCCAACCCAAACCATTTTATGATCCTATGGTTCTATGAAACAATACAGTCCTCTGCATGTTAAATTGATGGGTGTAACATCACATAATAGGAAGGTCTTGTTTACATATTCTATCCTCCCCCTTCTTTGCCACTCTCCTCTGAAAGTTTAGTAATTGTGATTCTTTCAACCACACTGGAGAGCTGATACTCTATCTCTTTCTGCTCTGAACCCTGCAAACCCTCAGCACTGTTGAAGAGAATGCATCTGTCCTGCTGGAATAGCACTATGGTGCAAGTTGGGCTCTGAGCAGCATATTGGCTTGAACGTGATGAAGGTGGGAAGTAATGAGATCCTGAAGGATGAAACAAGAAGAGTAGGAGTTCAGTCTTTCTACCAGTCTGCCTCTCCATCCTTTCACCCTGTTAGTCCTCCTGTTTCACTGGATCACTGGCTTCAGTTTCTGGGCTGATACTTCTCTAAATAATTACATCATACTAATAAATTTTCTTCTGCATAAAACAAATAAAAGTGGAGAAGTTTAAGAATTGCTTGTATTCAATCCTGAGAGAGTGTTAGTGCTCAAATACTATGATATCATTTATTGTAGCATTGTGAATAACACTTTCATGTTTAATAAATGTACTGCATATTAAATAGATGTTGTAGTTTTCACCTCTGTGAATCACATATTTAAGATTTGCCATTAAAATCCCCAACCAAACAGAAATTTCCACAATGATTACACTACCCTTCTGTATTCAGTCTGTTCTGCCCATTCCCTCTTCCAATTAGTGTCCCTGTCTCAAATTCCTCAAGCCCTATATTGGGGACCAAAAAGGACAGAGGTGGTTTGGCCCTAGCTGGAGGCCAAATGCCCACCAAAGCTGCTCTCCCCTTTTCAGCTGGACAGGGGAGAATATATATTTTGAAAGGCTTAGGAGTCGAGATAAGGACAGGGAGAGATCATTCCACAATGAGCGCCATGGGTAAAACAGACTCAACACAGAACAAAGGAAAGAAAACTCTCTAATTTATTTCTCTACACTACACACTCAGTAAAACCAGTTGGACAATGAGAAGTGTGACCAGATATTAAAGCACCTTCCCCACCCCTCCCTTAGTTGCAGACTTAAATTTATTCATGATTTTGCTGCCTTCTTCCCCTGCCCATTTTGGCACAGGGAGGGACAGGGAATGAGGAAATAGGGGTTGGGTCAGTTCCTCACGAATTGTTTTCCTTCTTAGCTGCAGGTGTGGGGCCACTCCTCATACCCTTCCCCTGCTCCAGCGTGGGGTCTCACCCATGTGAGAAAGTCCTCCATGAGCTTTGCCAATGTGAGCCCTTTCCCATGTGGTTTCAGCTCTTCACCAGCTGCCCCACCGTGGGTGACTTCTATGGGGTGCAGTCATAAAATCATAGAATGTGTCTCAGTTTCTCAGGCCCAGACTGCTCCAGACTGGTCCTCCACCGACTCACGAGCTCTCTCCCAGCAAACCTGCTCTGGGATGGATCTCTCTCTCTCTCTCTCTCATCCCTGCATGTCTCTCTCTCCACAGGCTGCAAGTGCTGGCAGGGGCTTGCTCCAACCATGGGTTTCTTCATGGGCTGCAGGGGCATCTTTCTCTCTGGCGCCTGGGGTGCCTCCTCCCTCCCCTTCACTGGCCTTCATCTCTGCACAGTTTCTTACATCTTCTCATTCCCTTCTCTGGTGGCAAAATTGGCTGCTTGCGGGTTTTATTTTCCTTCTTAAATGTGATTTACAGAAGCGCTGTGACCATCACTAACTGGCTCAGCCTTGGTCAACAATGACTCCAGCCTTGAGTTGGATGGTGTTTACTCTGTCAGGCCTACAGAAAGCTTCTAGCTGATTCTTGCAGAAGCCACCCCTGCAGCCCCCCCCTTCTCCACCAGAACCCAGCCATGAAAAACTACAATAGAACAGAAATTTGTTCAATTCTGTGAACTTTTCACAAACTGTACCTTAAAATTGAATGGGTTTAGAAACCTGAGTAATCGTAAGACTTGGCCCTAAAGATCCTGGAGAACTGGGGAACAGTTGTCCCAGGCTTGATATACTCATTTTAATAAAATAATAAGTTTAATACATTAATATCCTCCTGAAAAACCAATTATTTTTTCAACAGCATAAACCAGTTATAAAAGCTGTTTTTTAATTAAAATAAACTCAAGTTCATTTGTGCACAAATGGATACCACAAGGCTTTTTAAGTAATCACTCTTAACACTCAGAACAGCTAAAAGTTTATCTAAGGTAAATTGAATTTATTTTTTCTCTTGAGATAAAAATTGTGTTTATTGTAAAAAAAACCAACCCAGAAACCAACCAAAAGTATAAAAAAGTTCATTTGTTGAATTTTATTTCCATGTTTCTGTGTGTTCTAATTTTTTTCTTTTGCCAGCCACATCTATGTGACTGCAGTGCTACAAGGACAATTCCCCCGGCTCTACAGCATGTCAAGAGGAGTTTCAGGGCTAGGGTGGAGTTTCACATCCACTTTCAATTGCAGTATGATCTAAATGGGTCCAGCCAATAGCAGGAAATAAAAGCAGTGTTTTGTTCATTTGATACAGATATTTTCAGCTGGCAGACTGGACTTTTTTTTGCTATTATCTTTAAAAAGCAGGTTTTACCAGATGAGATAATCTGCCCCTTTACCAATAGTATGACTGACTACCTTCCATTCACTGAGAGAGCTGTCCAGTCTTCAATGTACTTCTACTCTTAACCACGGCTATTTTAATGGGGAAAAATAAATTTAAAAATTAGATTACTTGTGTCTGACAAACTGAAGATGTTCCCATCTTCTTCTTTCACAGATGTTCCTTCCTTCAATATCATTAGAGGTTCCGAACCCTATTTTGACATTTGCCATGCAAACCAGATGATGCAGCATTTGCACAACCTGGGGACTTAGGAACCTTTCTAGCTGAATCAATGTTTGACCTCTGCGTCTGTTCCTGCATCAGAATCTCAGCCTTGCTGTCTGCCACAGGCTCTCCTGGCCTCGACTGAATCATTCATTTGTATAGTTGAGTTTGAGCTAAAGGGTTTGGAGTTGTCCAGCGAAAAGCATTCATTATCACTCATTTAACTTTTTTTTTTTTTTCCAACTGATCCCCAGTGGTGCTTACTTGTCAAGAGTAACAATACATCTGCTAGAATAAAACCTGGGCAGTGTTCAAGCACATTCATCTCCTAAAAAACTGTAATAGGTGGCATTTAGAGGTGCCAGTCCGTCAATGTGAGTGCATGGTTCCCTCTCTGGGGTTCACATTCAAATGCAGTGTTGATGAAAAGAGAAATCAAATGTCAGGATATGTAGTACTGGACTAAAACATTTAGACTTTTCCTCAGTTCCCCACATCTATGCTATTATGGTTTTTTATGCTAATGCAACTGACCTTGCCTTAAAAGTGTATTTATGCTCATTTCTGCAAAAGATATTCCTTGTATGGGTATGCTTAGCTACTCACACTAAGAGAGTTGCAAAATGACCACTAACTTCAGCTGGGCTCAGATTCCATCCCCAAATAATGCAAATTAGGAGAGCAATGTGAACTGACACAGACAGTGCAGAAAATTAGGAAAGCAATAGAGTTGGTTGTTTTTAGTTTGTTTGGTTTTCTTTTTTTGGGGGGGGGAGCCTTTAATTTGAAGTAAAGAAAATAAAGATAATCTAGAATGAACTTATAATTGAAATTTAATTTTCACCTTCCATAAAAGTAAAAATGCATAAGAAGAAGCTTTAAGAGCAAGCAGTCACAGTTAAAAGCACAACATGAGCATCTGGTTCTTTCGTATTATGGATGATATGTTAATATATGATCTAAACATCATCTCTAATGTTTTATAAACAAAGATAAATTAACAGGATCAATTTTCCCCAGCAAATATTCTCCACCTAACAAGATAATCTTTGAACACTAATAAAATAAACCACAAATCATATTTGCTCTTGGGCTCAGTCTCTTGCTGCAATTTAGCCTAGCTTGAGACAATATGGCATACTCTATTAGCAAAAACATAATTTACTTTTTTCTCCAAAGAATTTGTTTTCTTTTAAGGTGGTTTTGCATAGATACAGTTCTCTCAGAGTAAATGCATTAAGATAGTTAATATTTACTCATTAAATTAACTAATTTAAGTATATAATTAACATCAACTGAATTTTCCATAATGCAGTATACCTGCATTAAATGTTACAACCTTTCTTTGTATCTAACAAGAAGACATTTATTCATAAAACTGCATAGGTATATTACCAAGGCTGTGCATGATCCAAACTATGAATATTATGTATAGATGGCAATTCAAAGCAGATTTCCTGAATTACGATTCCTGTCCAGAACATTCACAAGCACTGCAATGTCCTATAATAGTTGGAGAGGCCATTCCTGTAAATATATTTGGGTTTGAATCAAAATCCATTCACAGAGTACTTTTTTGCATGTTCTAGGAGGAGGGTAAGAAATGGAAAATTCTTTTCACAGGAAATCATTACTTTCTCAGTGAATCAGCAAACAAAGATCATTCAGCAAACCAACAGAAAAAAAGAGCCACTCACTATGAAGAACAATGCTAATGTTTACAGGATCTCAAGTGACTGAACTTGTTCAGAGGTATTTCTCCTCTCAGACAGAGATTCCCACTCCTCAACTGATAAGTTGTGATATCTGATCCTTTTCACTGGGATTTGTACAAGTTAGTAAGTTATCGGGTGTTCCCTGACAGAAAAATAACATTCTCTTGAAGACAAATAGTTGCCTTGAGTACATCTAAATACACCTTTTTGCAAGATAAATTGCCTGAAAATATGGAGGATCAAAGAATTGTTGAGTTAACATAGCTAAATTGTACCATCCAAGTTTCCACAGTAGGAAAAACCAAACCAAACAAAAGCAGGCATTGAAATAAGCCAATCCTTTGGTTTCAAATGACAAAACAGTGTGTATGGATTTTTTTCCACTCAGGTGCCAAGTCTAAATTCTTAGTGGTACTGTATAACAAAGAAAGCACTGACAGCCATAAATGTTGTTATGTCTTACCTAGAACCAGAGGGAACCATCATTTCCTACTGATGGTGTTTCGTGATTGATTGACTGTCTTAGAAAAGAAAACAACCAAACAACCAGAAACCAAAACCAATAACAAAATCCCCTTGAGTTGAGATGATTAAGGTATTGGAACATCTTTCAAATGACGAAAGGCTGAGAGAGCTGGGACTGTTCAGCTTGGAGAAAAGAAGGCTCAAGGAGGTTTCATTCCCATGTATAAATAACTGATTGGAGGAGATTTCCTGGTGGGAACAAATGATAAAAGAAAGAAGGAATTAATTAAAAAAACAAAACCAAACACATCAAATTCTGTCTGAACACAAGAAAATGGTTTTTTTTTTTTGTCTTTTTTTACTGTGAAGATGACAGAACTGTCACAGGTTTCCCAGAAACATTGCAGATTGTCTTTACTTGATGATATTTAAAGCCCCGTTGGATACTGTCTGCTTTTGCTGGCCCTGCTTATCAGGGAGTTGGGATGGTTTATCTGAAGAGGTCCACTCCAATTTCAGTGATTCTTTGATACTATGATTGTGAATTAGCTGTAACTTAAAATGTGGCAACTTCACATTTTAAAGTTTATAAAATTTATAGCTGATTCCACATAAATATTTTTCATAAAACATTTTACCTTTGTCTTCTTGATACCAACCCATAAAAGACAGTAAAGTTAGACGGATAGACCTTCATTAACATTCCTCAAAATTTCATGTCAATGAGATGTCCTGGAAAAGCTGAAGGTTGAACAAAGGAAACATCTCAAGTGGTTACAGTCTTTGGGGACTGTATTCCAGGTCCTCAGTTATGGAAGAATAACATTAAGAAGGCAATATTATCAAACCTTTCCCCTTGCTTTTAAATGCAGATATAGACAAATTTGGAGTAATCTGCATAATTTACACAGTATAGATATCTGAATTAGAAGGTTAGTCCCTCCAACTTTCCTTTCAGTAAATGGCAGAAATAATTGCCCAGAAGATCGCTGAGATCATAGTCCCTCTAAGAGAAGGAATTTAACCCACCTTCCTATATTGCTGACTTGAAGTTAAGGTGTGCTACAACATAAATGACTCATACATAGGATTAATTTTGTTTGTATAGGCCAGTGGTGCAAAAAGATAGCATCCTGCAATCCACAGTGCTCTGTAAATGAAAAATAATGTTGGAAAATACCTTCAAAATTTGCTATAATGAGACCCAGTCCTCTGTGTATTACTAGAAACAGGCCAGAAAAACTACTTCTTAGTTTTATTTTTTTCTCACTGTTCATCCAAATTTGCTTCATACTCTTTTTACTTAGGAAATTGAGCAGATAATTCTCTGTAAGTTGGGCCCTCATTAAAAGATCTTGTGCTACCAAGTACTCACGATGGGATTCATCAGAATTAACTTTAGATCTGAAGTGCATAAACATTAACATTTGAGCTAGGCATCTCAGCATGGTCAGGAGACCAACTCCCACTCTAAGCTACTTGAAACTTAATTTTTCTAAGCAATTTCATTATTGTTTGTTTTCCCAAATATTCTTTAGTTAGTCATGTGTGTGAGGTTTGTTTTCTTTTTTCTTTTAATTTTAACCAAGTAAAAGGAAGACGAAAAAATAATTCTTTTGTGGTCAGTTTCTAGAAAAAAGGCTTACAGGACAGAAAATGGGATGAAAAATATTGTCTAAAATAAATATTTAAAAAATTAAAATAGTTATTAAAAAACCAAACCAGAAGCACTCAAACCCTCCACAGCAAACAGCATTTCTCACCAGCTCACTCTATGAATAACTCTCTTCCTATAGTCTCCCATAACATTTCAAAATCATACAATTTTTTTTCTTTTTTTTTTTTATCTGTAAAACAAGATCCTGGCTGTAGGGAAGAATTACTAGATTGAATTTTAAGAGTAGTGCAATAGGAAGTTCTAATTCCATGTTTGTCATTTGTTGGCAAGTCCACCCCTGCACACACAAATGAAACAGGAAAAAACTGGTGAGAATGATGCTAGATGCTAGTGTGAATGTGACATGCCAGACAACATTACCTTTTCAATGTTTTATTTCTCCTCCCCATCTGAACTGCCACACAATATATTGAGTTTAACAGCTCAAGGTATTTTCTGTAGCCATTGCCTGACTGATGTTCCCTCTGATTAATACTAAATACAGAGGTAGGTCCCTGTCCTCAGAGGAAGGAAGAAAAACTATTTTGGTGCTTCTGTTTGAATCTATCATCATCCAGGAGAAGCATATCATATATCAATGCATGTGTGAGGCACTAGGAGCCATATACGATTGAGGAGGATCTGGCATGCAAGATATCTGATAAATCTGCCCCAAGTAAGATCAGTGCATCCAAACAGGAAAAGAGCAGTGGCTATTCATGCTGCAACTGAGGTTCAAAATGTATGATCCTGACTCTGTCTTTGTGACCTGGTAACCCAAGATAATTGACAATCCACTAGCAGGGCCATTTTCTTCTCTTAGGAAAACAGCAACAGCTGTCTCCGCAGCAACCTACAGGAACCAGGTAGTAATATGTTTTCAGTCATCCTTTCAACAAACAAATTGCAGTTTTCTGGACAGGGGAAGAAAGAGGCCATCTGTTATTCCTCTTGATGAAATGTTTAGAGTGGGAACATTTTTTACTTTGCAAGGTGGCCTCAGAGGCATAAAGCAGATCTACTACACATCTGTCTATCACAGAGGCATTACTTCAGCTACTAACACCTCCCCTCCTCCTGACATTTGATTGATTTCTATTTCAGTTTTGTCTTCTTTTTTTTCTCCTTCTTTCCCCCTTTTTTCTAATTAAAAGATGTTTCCGTTGTTTGCACTTTTTTGTTTGCTTGTTTGTTGGGGTTTTTTTGTTTGCTTCTGTTTCTTTGGAGATTTTTTTTTTTTTAATCTGTCACCGTGGAGCAGCTAAACTGCCTTGACAAATTTTTCACCTGATGTTTAATACTTAAGGTCTTATTCATGCATTGGTTTGCTATTGGAGGTTTCCTGTGTTTAACATATACTTCAGTGGAAAGTGAATTGGATTTCAAATATATTAATGTGAATTTTCTGTTTATAGCAAAACTTCACCCCCACCTCTTCTTTATTCATATTTTGAAGGGCAAAAGGGAGGTGGTGGTGGTGTCTCCATCCCTGGAGGTATTTAAAAGACGGTTAGATGTGATGCTGAGGGACATGGTTTAGTAGTGGATGGCAGGTTAGGTTGATGATTGCTCTTGACCTAAATGGTCCCTTCCAAACAAGACAATTCTATGATTATTCATTACTATGTTAGACATATCATTTGCAAACTGAGTGGTATCTGCCTGAGTAACCCCTAACAGCTCATGAGCCACTGAACAGCATGGGCAGATAATTTTCCTCCCTGTTTGCTATAAAAAGGGTAGGTTCAGTCACTTCTCTGGAATTCTGCAAGATAACATTTAGTAGTTGGGCTGCTTCAGATCTGGCTATATGCAATGTTCACTCATGTATGCCACCTGACCTTCTAATCTGATGCTTTCAAATGCAGCATCCACCAGAAAACCACCCTTATGTGTGAAAATATGTAACTGTTACTTCAAAACTCTTGGTTTTTTCCCTTTAAAAGTAAAGTATCTGAAGCTTTCCAAAGACACAAACCAGGCAACAGCAAGCAATTCCAAGAGTAGACCAAGCTTTAAAAGAACAGATGAATCTTAGCAACTGTTTTGCAAACTCCTGACTTTAGCATAATGTTTCTTAACAGCTATCATTCTTAAAATGTTTCAATTTTGAGGCCACTGAAACTTGGCCACTGAAATGTACTGTGATTTACAACTGACGAAATAGGTAACAGATTTGATCCAACAGGCAACATGAGACATTGATTATGTTAATTCAACTTTTTCTCTCAACAAATGATTTATTTTATTAAACATTACATCATAGTACAGACATGATAATTTTATTCTGATGTGTGACATATGCATTGCACCAGCATTATCTGTTTGAATAGCTTATATTTTTTTAGACATTCTAGTTTGTAATACAGCTGTCTCCATCCTATGTTTCTGCATTTATAGGAATGAAACACCCCTGGATAATAAATATGCAGACTACCTCTACCTGTCTTGTCTAAAATGTGCTGATTCTGCTAGAAAACAGCTGTGTGGTCTGCAATGGTCCACCTGAACTATTCACAGAATTAAGAGTTAGGTCCTAATTCAGAATGTGTTCCTTACTGATGGAAAGATTTAAGCCACTGAATTCAAAAGGATTATGGGCTGAGAAAGGGTTCTTGGTTAAATGCTGACCTAAACGAAGCCTTTATGCAGACCTCTGCTTTTCTATTTTTGTTCTTCCAACAAATAACTTTATCTCATGGTCACTTTCTAAGAAAGATTTATACTAATACATATACTAATACATTTTTAATGTTCAGATTATCTGGATTCTGTTTGACCCAGTTCAATTGATTCTTTACATGAAAGAGGACACCATACCTTCAGTTGCTTTCCTTTCAGTTCTGTTTCTCTATTTTTAATCATTCATTAAAACTGAAATGAGAAATCAACAATATTCTCATGTCGAAGCTTTTTTTTGTATGCATGAAAATCAATGGTAAAGTGTTTATCGAGTTAAATGAAATGTATCTGATCTTTTATATGTATCGATCTAACAAGATAAGGTCTTAACTATTTGCTATTTAGAGAGCTGAGATACCCTACCGTATCCATAGAACTGATAAAATCAGACAGTATATGATATGAAATGGCAAGATGACCATTGACTTCCAAGAGGAAAAGAATGTGAGATAAGAATCTTTTCTGTATTGTGTGCTTTTGTCCAAGGGCTTATTTTATGTTAACAAGTAATGCAGTGCAGCAGAGAGACATCTGGAAAGTGAAACAGTTTGTGAAGATTGTTAGAAGTCCACACAACTTATATTTCAAGGTTTTTATTTAAATCTGTCTTGATATTAATTCATGGACTGAATATATGTCTGTGGCTTGAGAACTGTCCTGAAGCAGATCTTCCACTTTGATTTCATCTAAAATGAGTGTGCATGCACAAAGAGAACCCTCTGATACAAATGAAACCATTGTTCGTATGAATCAAAGCATACTGAAGAGGATCTTGAGAGGTTCTCTTCAAAAGAGCATTCCAGATCTGAATCAAATGCTGGTGAGGTGAAAATGTCAGGGACTGAGCAAGAAGGATGTGCTCTTGAGTTGTTAGAGCCTATGACAAAATAATCTGAGGCAGAAAACCGAAATAACATTATGAACACCAAAGATGGCAACGTGCTTTTGAATTACATGGGTGCAAGGCTTCTTCTCCAGGCTGAACATGCTCAAGTCTCTCAACCTGTCTTCAGACGAGAGGTGGTCTAGCCCTCTGATCATCTTCATGGCCCTCATCGGGACTCAGTCCAACTGGGGTCTTTGGTTATGTCATCCCAGTTACAGGTACCCAGCTTTGTTAAACTTCATATAGCTGTTACTTTCCTACTCTTCCAGCCTCTCCAGGTCCTTCTATGGGATAGTCCTTGCAGGTCCCAATTTGTGACATGCTGCCACACTGAGTAAAAACCTTTGATTACTACTGTCTGAGTGCGGTTTATTAAGCAATTTACTACCCATCTGTCAGACTACCCTCCAATATGTATCTTGTCACTTTGTCCAGGAAACAGTATCAAACACTTCTCTGAAGTCCAGGCAAACATTATCCACTGGTCTCCCAATGTCAAGAGAAAATGTAAATTTTTTTGTAGAAAGTGGTCACATTACTTTGGCATTTGCCTTTGGGAAATATCTGTTGGCTTTTCCCAATCACCTACTTAATTTACTTTGTTATTTTCAAGGATTAATCATTCCATTAGTTTTGCATGGACTGAGGTTAGACTAATGGACTTGTAGCTTACTGCGTCCTCTTTTGGTCCTTCTTGGAGATAGATATGATGTCTGCCCTTTTCAGTTGGGGTATGCCCTGATCTCCAAAATTTTCAAAGATTGTAAGAGTGTGGGTAACAATACCAGCCACTTCTCTTAACATCCTGGGTTGAATCCCATTCAGACCCAAAGATTTATGTGGGTGGGTGGATTAAGCTCTTGCATGAGGCCACAGACCAGCCCTTCCTCCATTACTGGTGGATCACATGTATTTTGTGGTGCATACTTGATCCTGTAATGTGGGGTCCAGTTACAACAGTAGACACAAAAATGTGTTGAGAACCTCTGCTTTATTATCAACTAGTTTCCCTGCCATATTTACCAATGGGACTATGTCTTCCCTATGCTTCTGTGTACTTGTCATACATCTGAAGAATCCTTTGTTGTTCTTGACATCTTTGTACAACTTTAGTTCTAGCTGAGCTTTAGCTTCTCTGACTTCATCTCTGCATGCCCTAGAAAGGTTCCTGTAATCCTCAATGGCTATTTAGCCACCTTTTGTTAGGCAGTATTGTGGTGATTTAACCTTCGATGAATGTCAGGTAACCACCAAGCTGCTCTATCAATCCCCTCCTCATCAGGGTGGGGAGGGGAGAAAAATAAGATGGAAAAATCAACCCAAAACTTGTGGTTCAAGATAAAGGCAGGTTTTAATACAAAAAACAAAATTGTCGTGCACAAAAGCAAAGCAAAAGCTTATTCTCTACTTCCCATCAGCCAGAAATGTCTAGCACTTCCCAGGAAGCAGGACTTAAGTGCACATAGCAGTTTCTCTGAAAGACAAACACTTAAAAAAATGATGCCTGCTAACTCCTCCCTTTATCTCTCAGCTTCTTATTGCTGAATGTATGTCATATGGTATGGAATATCGTATTGGTCAGTTTGGATCAGCTATTCTGACTGTCTCCTTCCATGATCTTGCATACCCTGAAGTGATCTTGCCTTCTGCTTGAGGGGGGAAGAAAAATTGGAGAGTCAGCCTTGATATATGCCAGTACTGCTCAGGAATAGCCAAACCACCAGTGTATTACCAACACCTTGCTAGCTACCAATGCACAGCACAGCACTTTGAGGGCTGCAAAGGGGAAAAACTAACTCCATCTCAGCCAGTCACAATAGAAGCATGCTTCTTTTTTGCTTTTAATAACACACAGAAGCTCTTTGTTAGGCCAGGGAGTTATCTAGTTCTGTAGCTTTTCTTTCCTTTTGCAGGGAATGGACTTTTCTTGTGCTTCCAGGAGACTGTTCTTGAGTAACTCCCAGCTCTCATGAGGTCATTTACCCTTCCATGGATACTTCCCAGGAAATCCCTTGCAGCTGGGTTCTGAGCATACTGAAGTTGGCACTTCTAAAAAGCATAGTCTTTGTCTTACTACTGGTCTTCAGTCTGCTTAGCAAGATCATAAACTACGTAAAGTTGTTGTCACTGTATCCAACACTACTGTTGGAATTTATGTTGACAAGTAAGTCTACACGCTCCAACATCTCAACGTCCTTCCTGTAGTGGGGGATCCAAAACTGGACATAGTCCTCACCAGAGCTGAGTGTAATGCAACAGTCACTTCCCTACTCCTGTTGGTTACACTATTCCTGATACAGGCCAGGATGCCTTGGCCTTCTTGGCCACCTGGGCATACTGCCAGCTCTTGTTCAGCTGTTGCCTAACACCCCAGGTCCTTCTCCTCCAGGGAGCTCTGTCCCAAGCCTGTAACACCGCCTGGGATTATTGTGACCAAAATGTATGTATTGTGACCTGGCACTTGGCCATGTTGAGCCCCATGAAGCTGGCCTCTGCCCATCTACCCAGACTGTCCAGCTCCCTCTGCAGAGCCATGCTACCTTCCATCAGATCGACACTCCTACACAATTTGGTATCATCTACAAACTTACTGAGGGTGCACTCGATCCCCTCATCCAGATGATTAATAAAGATGTTAAAGAGGACCAACCCCAGTACTGTGCCCTGGGGAACATCACTTGTGACCTGGTGTAAACTGGATTTAACTCCATTTACAACATTTTGGGCCTGGCTGTCCAGCCAGTTTTTAACCCAGTGAAGAGAATACCCATCTAATCCATAAGCGGCTAGTTTCTCCAGGAGGATGTTATGAGGAACAGGGTCAAAGGCTTTACTGAATCCAGGTAGACAGCATTCCCCTCATCTACTGAGCAGGTCACCTTGTCATAGAAGGAGATCAGGTTGGTCAAGCACAATCCGCCTTTCATAAACCCACGCTGACTGGGCCTGATTGCCTGAGTGTCCTGCATGTGTTGTGTGATGGTACTCAAGATGATTTGTTCCATCACCTTCCTCACCACTAAGGTCAGGTTGACAGATGTGTAGTTCCCCAGGTCCTCCTTCTGGCCGTTTTGTAGATGGATGTCACATTTTTCAGCTTCCAATCAAACAGTGTCACCTTGGTCAGCCAGGACTGCTCCTAAAAAAGGCTTGGCAAGCACTTCCACCAGCTCCCTCTGTACCCTCTGGTGTATCCCATGCAGACCTATCAACTTGTGTGTATCTAAGCGACTGAGCAGGTCACTAACCAATTCCCCTGGGATTATGGGGGGTTCATTCCACTTCCTATCCCTATCTTTCCACTCAGGGGTCTGGGTATCAGGAGACCAACTTACTACTAAAGTCTGAGGCCAAAAAGGCATCAAGTACCTCAGCTTTTTCTTTGTTCTCCATCACAATGGCTCCCCCACATCCAATAAAGGTGGGAGATTCTCCCTGGACCTTTTTTTGTTATAGATATATTTATAGAGTTTTTTTTTTCTTGTTTTTTACAGCAGGGGGTGGATTGAGCTCTAACTGGGCTTTGGGACTCCTTATTTTCTCCCTGCATAACCTCACCTCAGTTCTGTACTCCTTTTGGGTTTCCTGCCCCTTCTTCCAGCAAAAATAAACTCTCCTTTTCTTCCTGAGTTCCAGTCAAAGCTCTCTGTTCAGCCAGGCAGGTCGTTTTCCCCACTGCCTTGACTTTCAGTACAGGGGAATAGCTTGCTTCCGTGCCTTCAGGACTTCATTTTTGAGGAGGGTCCAGCCTTCCTGAGCTCCTTTGTCTTCCAGGACTTGCTCCCAGAGGAATCTATCCACTAGGCTCCTCAGCAGGACAAAGTCCACCCTCTGTAATTCCAGGGTGGCAGTTTTTCCAACCTTTCTTCTTCCTTCCACAGGAATTGAGAACTCTATCGATTTGTGATCACAGTGCCCCAGGCAGTTTCAAACCATCACTTCATCCACAAGTCCTTCTCTATTCATGAAGAACAGGTCCAGCAGGGAGCCTTCCCTTGTTGGCTCACTCATCAGCTGTGTTAGGAAGTTATCTTCCACACACTCCAAGAACCAAGAATCTAAGGATTGACTCCTCTCTGCTGTGCTGTCTATCCAGGAGATATCTGGTAGGCTGAAGTCACCTATGAGAACAAGGGCCAGCGATTGTGATGCTACAAGCAGCACATCCCACAGAAACCATTTTTCTTTCTAAGTGCAGGAGCACTCAGACTCAGTGATGTCTCAGTGTAACTTAACTGATGTCAGGAAGAGCTGTGTATTTCCACAAGATACATTGCATTGTTTCTTTTGGATGGGCTATTTTCAAGTCACTGGTAGCTGTGGGACTGCTTCACCATGCTCTGCTGGTCACTGTATATGAGTTTTTTGGCTGGCCCAGATGAATTCAGAGATTTTCTATTCTGGGTTTTTTTGTGTGCTTCCTTTTATTTCAGCCTTACTGAAATATGTTGAGCATTTTCCTTCACTTTAAATGAATAAGGCCAACCGTCTCACTTCAAATCTCAGATATTTGTATTTGTTTGATAGAAATTTATGTCAATTTATTTTTTATTTCTTCCATCCCTCTTCTTATCTATTCATTCACACACATAAAGAATCTCAAATATGCATTAGTGCCTGTGTATTTACAGCCAAAGAAAATCAAATACTTTTCTTGCCAATGTAAATTGTGTGGCATTATTTTATTCTCCAAATCTTTTGAAGGCACATTTTCTACCAAATATTTGGATATGTTTTTCGTTGTATATGAATCAATGTCTTTTCCTAGAATCACAAAGCAATCAAGGTTTGTCTGAATAGAACAAATATTTGTGAATAGAGTCCATAAAATTTAGCAAGTAGTTGATTAGTAGTAAGTACTGGCTAATGATACATTTGACGGAAGTTGGGTTTTTTTTTTTAACTGGTTAGAAGTAAGTAGCTGATTATATTTAATAGACCACGTTAATTACTGCATCTCTGAAATTTATTGAACAATTAAAATAAAGCACCAGAGACTTGTTATACTGAAGGGAACGATCCTACAGTGAGTGTTACACGAAGGGAAAATTAAATGACCTAGTGCCACTGAGCTTGTTCCAGCTGGCAATTCCACATATCTATTAACACAGTTCAAGTCTAAACTTCATTCTGTGTTTTGTCATTGCATTAGCCACCATGTCCAAGGATCTGACCTAAATTCCTCTTTAGTTATTGGCAGAACGCTCACAGACTGCAGTGTGCTTTGGATCAGGCATCCCAAATCACCCAAAAGACTGACTTTCAAGACTAAAATAATGGAAGTCTACCAAAATGATTTGTCACCTTTGCCTGATGTTCACACATACTAATGAGTTCTGAAAATGTTAATTTGCTTTGTGCCCAGATCAAATACACTGTTCTGTCAGAATAAAATAAGTTCAGAGCCAACAAATTTACATGAGTGTAGTTTATTCTGAAAACATTTACATGTCATTAATACATTAACATAATATGATGTTCAGAGCATATTTTACTGTGACTGGGATGCTCCTGTTTAGGAATTGTGGACAGCAGAAAGATCACAGCTTTTGTACGTTGTAGATTTTTTTAGTCATCCCTGGATTATCTTACATCAAGAAAGCTGACACTTTCTGCTGAAGTGAAAATTGGAGATCATAATGCTTTAAGCTATTATTTTCCTGTGGGATCATCTATTCTTACAGGCTATTGATAGTTTGAGTTTTGCTAGACCCATGGGATGGGATTCAGCTGTTTATATGCAGGTGTTTAGTACCATTTTAGCTTCACTGCATCCTGCCTGGCCCCAAGCTCTCATGTTAGAAGAGAGCTTCCAGGGTCCTGCAGCTCACACAAGAGCAACTGAGGAGACCTGGGCAGGGCCATAAGCAACATTTGCCAACCCCTCTCTCCCCAGAAAAGTCCCCCCAAACCCTAGTGAATGCCAGCAATAGAGAGGACAAACAGGACACGGCACTTCAGAAAGGACATCCAGTTTGCATGAAACAGCAATGTTGGAAACATGCTGAAGCTCTGATAGCTTGTAGCAACTGTATCCAACAGAGAGCTTTCCTAAGCTCTGCACCCATCAGGACTGATGCAGCTTCCCAGTCAGAGCTCCACAGGGAACATAGGGCCCCTCAGGTGCCAGGGTGCAGGCTCTGCCCTACTCTTACACCAGTACAGGACCAAAGGAGTAAGCACACTTGTGGGACTTGTGCCCAGGGGGCTGAACTCCCGCATTCAGTGACAGAGCTCTGTGAGGAGGTAAGAAAGAGACAGACTACTGGAATCACAGCCTACCTTCCCTGGGACAGGCCTGCCAGGCAGGCAGGATGCATGGTACAGAGGATCCCCTATTCTCTGTCTGCCTGTCTGAATACAATGAGTTAAGGGATAGGGCACAATGGCAAAAAGTTCCTCCCTGGCACAGCAGATGCATATCCTCTGTGACTTCCTCACCTCCAAAGGTGCTCTTGCATAACAGATAGAGGCTTTCAAGTGGAACTGAACAGTAAGGACAATGGATTGTCTAGCTTGGAACTGTCACAATGTCAAGTCAACCTCTGCCCTGCATCAAAACTACTTCCACCACTGTCATGATTTTGGGGGTTCTGATCATGAGTCAGTCTCCACAACACCAGGCCTGCTGGCAGCAGATGGAGTAGACCTGTGTCGAAGAGGTAAAAGAGCAGGAATTAACTAAAGAGCTTTAAACTGGATCTGAAGGGGAAAGGGGTAAAAGCAGGCTTCCTAGAGATGAGCCTTGGGCTGCAAGATAATATTTGTAGAAAAGTGTGCTAATGAGGTTCTAACTCCTTGAGAATAGGAAGGCTTTACTGAGAGATCTGGACAGGCTAGATTGATGGGCTGAGGCCAACTGTATGAGGTTCAGCAAGGCTCAGTGCAAGGTCCTGTGCTTGCATAGCAACAACCTAATGTCTCACTACAGGCTTGTGGAAGAGTGGCTGGAAAGCTGCCTGGTGAAGAAGGATCTAAGTGCACTGGATGATAGCCAGCAGAATATGAGCCAGCAGTGTGCCCAGGTGGCCAACAGCATCCTGGCTAGTTCAGAAATAGTGTGGCCATCATGACTACAGAAGTGATTGTGCCCCTGTACTTGGTACTGTTGAGGCCCCACCTTGAATACTGCGTTCAGTTTTGGGCCCCTCACTACAAGACATTGAGATGCTGGAGCATGTCCAAAGAAGGGCATCGAAGCTGTAGTAGGGTCAATAGATAAGGGAACTGGGGTTGTTTATCCTGGAGAAAAGGAGGCTGAGGTGACACCTTGTTACTCTCTACAACTGCCTGAAAGGAGTAGTGAGGTAGGTGCTTCTCCCAAGAAGTGGCAACGAAAGCATGCATGCAGATAACATTCATAGTGGGGAGGGAATGGAGATGCCCCAGAGTATGTCAGTCTGAGGTGGATCACCTGTTTGCAGACTTCAGGAATTAAGACTAAGCAACCAAGTCTGGGATCTGGCTGGCAAATCAAACGTGTTTTGTACACATGACCTGGACCACAGATTCCATTATGGAATACCAGTGACCAAAAGAGAGCTGGAGGAGGAATTTTTCAAAGTAGCTTTGCAGGCAGTCAAAGCTATCTGCCTCTGCTATTTGGCAAATTTTGTGAACAGGGAGTCTAGGTGGGAGGTTATTTTTCTTCTTCAGCCTTAAGTCAGACCTGCTGCTTAGTCAGTAGAGCCAGATTTTTTAAGTGTAGCCTTTCTGGAGGGCAATGAGCAATTGCGTTTCTCTTGACTGAACAAGATATTGAGAAGCAACGAGCTGCCTGGCAACAGGATTGTTCCTAGCTGGCTGCATGATGTCGACCAAGGCTATGTGTGACGTCACCCAGCAGCTGCCAGCCTCAAGCTGATTACAACCATATGATGATCAGCCATTTAGTTTCACACACAAACAGCTCATTCATGCTC
Organism: Laterallus jamaicensis coturniculus; assembly: GCA_022605575.1. Lineage (NCBI taxonomy): Eukaryota > Metazoa > Chordata > Aves > Gruiformes > Rallidae > Laterallus > Laterallus jamaicensis. The sequence goes on along the minus strand of JAKCOX010000002.1, from coordinate 86,844,440 downwards.
AGCTGCTGCTTTCTTCCCTGGGTAACAAAAAGGCTCTTTGATACAATGATGGCACAGGGAATATCATCAGACCATGGGAACGAGCATTTAACTCCATCATGTTTTCGAACAATGATTTGGAAAATTACTCCCCTTAAGGTGAAAATAATAATACATTGCCAAAGACACAGTATAGCACATCTTAGTGGTACTGTCAAAAGGTACTTTACTGCATGACTGTAGAATCTCTTACCCATTATAGGTAGGGTGGATAAGGACAAGTGGAAAAGGAAAAAGATAAGTATGACTTTGTTTTAAGCTGTCTGCCTTCAAAATGTAGCAAAGCAATTAGAGCTGAGGCTCAACATGGCAACAAACCAGGGTGTGTGTTTAGCACTAGTGCTGTGGCTGCGTTTGAAACCCTTTCGAAACCCACATAGCTGTTAGAGCTCATGATCATGAAGAATGAGGTTTGTCTTACACACAGATTTTGTGATTGTAGAATTTCAGGCAGTTTATTTATTTATTTATTTGTATCCCATATTGCTGATATATGTTGTTCTGTAATAAAACAACAGAGATAAATTGGTGTCATAGTCCATACTAACCTGGTCTTTTTCCACCCATCTTTAAAAAGTAAACACTTAGAGTTATGTGGAGGGCACCACTGATATTTGGAACTGATTACTTGATTCATACCTTTATTTCTCTTAGATTACAGAAGAATATTTACTCAGAATCATTAAAAACAGTGTATAAATTCTCCATTGAATCTGGCATTCTATTTTTATCTTTATAGTATATGGATATACTTGTTTGTGTATAAAAATCATTTGGATGGGGACCTTTACACTTTATTTTTATGGTTCTTGCAGTTTTACTTACATATCTTTGTATTGAAGTAGGCTAGATAGATTGCATATCAGATGAATTTTAACCACCATCTTTCAAGGTTTTTTTTCCTTTATTAGTTTTCCATTTGCATTGCCATTTCATTCATAAACCTGCTAATTAAAAAAAAAAGTAAAATTATTTTTCCTCAATTCTATTATTTTCACTTAGTCTCTTTTTTTATGCAACACAACTCATATTCGTTCAGTTCAATTTTTTTTTTTCCGCTGAGAACTCAAGGCAGTTCAAAGTTTCAACCATGGAAATAATAAACCATTAAATATTCTTCCCATAACAATGAAAAAAGTTGTCTTTGTTCTAAGGAAGGTTATTCAATTCTATGAAGTGCCAGTGGTTTGGGTGCGTTTTTAAAAGCTTCAAAGGAATAAAAGTAAAACACACAACAGTGACATCAGACATTTCATGTTTTAAATTATTAGCTAGCTGTGAATTTATATCACACTTGTCAACACCGTATAGAAATACAGTCTTTAGAGCAAGGTATTCAAAGTATGTCCTGCTCTAGTGGCCACTTCATTTAATGTGTTGATAAACAGAACAGGTTGAATATTTTCCTGGAAAACAGGTTCTTATACTAAGAAAACAGACTTTTTGATGCATTTAATTTTGCTGGCAGAACTGACAATTAATTAGTTACCTGGAAGTTGAACTAGCTAAAGTTCCAGCTGATCTGTAAAGATCAAGAATTTGGCTGAGACAGAGCCTTCCCATGCTAGAAATAAGTTGTGGTACAACAGAGGAGAAGGGAACCAACTCAGCTACCTGCCCATACTATGTATGCCCATACATAAAGAGAAGACACATGGGATAGCTTATATAAATAGTCTGCAGAACACTAATAATAAAGTGTATCACTGAATGAGAACAGTTAAAATATCAAATTGATATTTCTATAGGAATAAAACAAACACAACAGAATTTCAGAATCATAGAATCTCTGAAATTTTATGGAATCTTCTAGAAAACCCTGTCTTCTCAAGCAGGGTCACCCGTCACAGTGTGCCTAGGACTGTCTCTACTTGGGTATTGAAAAAGAATAGAAATATTACAAACTCTCTGGGCAACCTGTTCCAGTGCTTGACCACCCTCACAGTAAAAACAAATAAAAAGTTCTTCTGCTCAGATGTCTTGTGTTTTGAGTTGTGCCCATTGTCTCTTGACATCACTAGACACCACTTAGAAGAGTCCATCACTCTCTGTTTCATTCCTTCCTGTAAGATATTTATCCACCCTTTTAAGATTCCTCTGAGTCAACTCTTCTCCAGGTTAAACAGTCCTGGTTATTTCAGCCTCTCTCCTCCTATGAAAGATGTTCCAATCCCTTCATCATCTTCATGACTCTGGACTCACTTCAGTAAATTGATACACACATGCTCATCACGTTCACCCCTAAATATTTATGTATGCACATGCACAGATGCATATAGATATGTTCTGCAGAAATGCCATAAAATGTATTATTTGGTCTTCTCGGACCTTTTGGGGCAGCAGATGGGAGAAGCTGTTTGACAGCTTTTAGCCATACTGCTACTGCGATAGTTGAGGAATCCTATTCACATGTTAGGATCCACATCAGTCTTGGGTTTGTTGATGCAGGCTCAAGTATTCCAACTTTGCTGGTAATCTAATTGGGGCACCTAACAAGTTGGTATCTGGAAAGAACATGCTGTAGGGAACAAATCCCTATATGCAGTAAGGACATCTATCCTTTCTCTGGGGTCATTCTGCTTACCCAGTAGTCACCTCTGTGCCATGTTCAGAGGTCACATTCCTCTCTCATTTTGTACTACAAAACAAATGGAGCTGTGCCAGTGGTACTACAGGGGAAAGAAAGTGTTATGAGTTAAGCCCAGTGGGCAGCTCAGCTCCACACAGCTGCCTGTTCACTTTCTCCCAGTGGGATAAGGGAAAGAGTTGGAAAGGTAAAAGAGACAAAACCTGTGTGCTGAGCTAAAAACACTTTAATAAATAAACAAAAAGCTGCATGTGCAGCCAAAGCAAAATAAGGAATTAATCTGCAGCTCTTCATGTCCAAGAAACAAAGGTTTCATTATCTGCAATGGTTAGTTAGGAAGACATGCACTACAATCCCAAACATTTCCCATTCCCTCTTCCCCCAGCTTTTATTGCTAAGCATGATGTCATATGGTACAGAATGTCCCTTTGGTCATTTGGGGTCAGCTGTCCCAGCTGTGTCTTCTCCCAACTTCCTTGGGTACCTACAGCCTACTCACTGGCAGGGCATTGTGGTTAGCAGAAAATGCCCTGACTCTGTGTAAGCACTGCTCAGCAATAAGTGAAACATTTCTGTGTTATAAACACTGTTTTGGTCATAAATCCAGCTATATGGGCTGCTATGAAGAAAATTAACTCCATCTCAACCACAGCCATTAGAGAGACCAGTATTATGATCAAATCTTACAGGTATCATCCATATAATTGTTAGATTTAACGGGGTCTACAGTTAACATACTCTGAAATGCAGATGTGAGTAACAATATCACCACCTAGAGGGACAGATACTCAGTGAGGTGGCAATTTTGAGGCTGAGGAAGCTAGTAAATGCCACTTTATACTAGGTGAGATTAAGTTTTTCCACGAATGCTTACTTTTACTTCGTGAGATGGAGAGAACAAAAAGTGTATTAGCATGAAAAAGCAGCCAGGAGCACCAAGCCATCTGTCTGCCACATGCTGACAGTGCACTGGGACACTATAATGAGTTTTGAGAAGCTTGCTGAAGAGCAAGGCACTTTGTGTTAGACTTTGAGAAAGATGTATGGCAGATGAACAGATAATGAGATGAAGGAGAATAATAGGTAGTCAACACCTACCAATTTTGATGGTAGTGGGAGATAATTAAGGATCAATTAGAAAAATCTGCCCATTACTTTAATGCCAGTTATAGTAAAAAAACTGGCAATGGTACACTGATAATGGCATTTTGATTACCTGCATCCCCATGAGGCTCCTCAGCTTCCAGTGAACTATCAATAAAGTCTGTGGTGATAATTCACATAGGGTAAGATTGCTTTCCAAGAACTGGTTGCTATTATGAAGGACAGTCAGGAAAACTCTTCCTGCTATGGCTAGATCTAGAAATTATGACAATATCTCAACCATTCTTACATCATATTTTTGATCCTCAGATCTGAAAGCTCCTTGAAGAGGAATCTAGGTTTATCTGCACTGTACTAATGAAGAAAGAGTTATGAGTTGGTAAAATTCACTGCATTAAGAGTTAAGGCATTGTTCTGGTGATCAGGCATTTTGGCCCTCTTAAAAATCTTTTATGCCTGACCTGTTCCTATTTCATATAATTTCAGGAATAGTCATTTCATTGTGGCCTAAGTACTTCATTAGTCTGTAATGCATGCTAAAAAGAAATAATCACACTGTATATTAAGCATTCATTTTCTCTATGCTGTAGAGGAGACAGCTGTCAAGGAAAGGTTTTGATAAATCATGAAACCTAACAAATTGCAAAGAAAACACACATTAGTTACAAGTTATTGTGATGTAAATAATCCATTTGTTTCATAAATAGTATCCTAATTGTCAAAAAAGGCAGCATGGGGCACAAAGTGATGTGATTAGACAAGGAATATAAACAAGAATATAAAAGATTGATCAAAAACATTAAAAGTTACTCAGAATCTAATAATTTGTGGATGGGGTTTGCTCTGGGAGGAAGGGAAAATAACAAAGAAGTGATTCAGAGAGGAAAAATATAATGAACTTTGAATAACAGGATGCTGAACAAATAATGTGATTTCACGCTAGGAAAAGTAAACAATAGTGAAATGAAAGATGAATTATTTTAAGGATAATTATAGGGAATTAGAGATGGAGGACAAGGGACAAAACAAATATATTCAATAATTACCATCAGTCAACATAAATGGAGAGGGGTGAAGAATGGAGCTTTGCTGAAATGAAGAAGTGATTTCCAGAGAAGAGCCCCTTAGGACCTCCAAAACACATACATAAAAGAAATTACCGTTAGTCACTTTTACAGCTGTCAGAAAGGTGAATTCTTAAGAATGTTAGAATGACAAAATGGAAAGACTGAAAGGCTTTAAGGGAAATGCAGGGTTGTTTGGTTTGGTTTTTTTTTAAAGAAAAAGGATTGCTAGACTAAAAGGAGAATCACATATTCTATACATTAGTGTAAAAACCTTATGGAATGAGTTACCTAATTAAGCTGTACAAAATGGAGTGGAAAAAATATGAAATGACATACCCTTCTTTTTCCTGATGGAGACCATTTCATAAAATATAGAATCAGAGAATAATTTAGGTTGGAAAAGACCTTAAAGATCTTCAAGATCATTAAGTCTAACTGGTAACCTAGCACTGCCAACTCCACCACTAAGTACTTAAGTTTCAATTCTTGTTATTTGAGAGAAGAGACAAACACCCACCTCACTACAACCTTCTTTCAGTTGTGGAGAACAACACGGTCTCCCCTCAGCCTCTTCTTCCCCAGTTGCCAAACAGCCCCAGTTGCTTCAACCACTCCTCATAAGGAATGCTCTCATGAGCCTTCACCAGCTTTGTTGCCCTACTTTGGACACCCTCTTGTCTTTCTTGCAGTAAAGGGTCCGAAACTGAACACAGTACACAAGCTTTGGAATTATGTATAAAAATATTTCTTTAAAGTACCATTGATTGACTTGATTAACAAATAGAGTATTCATGAAGAATGAATATGAATCATTAAGGGATGATCTAACATTTATTAGATGGAAGAGCATTTTGATTGTTATTATGAGAACAGAGTACTGCACTGTACTGTCTCAGCAGCTGCCAACTAAGGTGCAAACTTGCTGCACAATATGGCATCAGGGATTTAAAGTCTATATGTGAGATTTTGACTTGACTGTTCGAATCAAAGAATGTGTTTGGCTGGAAGGGACCTTTAATAGTCATCTAGTCCAACCTGCCCAGCAGTAAGATCAGTTCGCTCAGCTCATCAAGCCTGACCTTGACTGTGGTTCAACCAGATCTTGATAGCGAGTTCAGAGTCTTGAATTTCTTCCCTAATTATTTTCCCTCCTTTTTCAGTAAGCTTTTTTAACATGGACTGCCTCTTGATATGCAAAACAAAATAGCACTTAGCTACTGAACTACTGAATGCTACTGAATTCAAATAACTAACCACAGTAAAATTATAACAAAAAAGTAAATGAAGAAAAGACAGAATCATACAGATAGATATTCTGAATCAAAATAATTTAAAAGAGGCCAAACACAAACAGAAAGCAAAATATCGGAGAAAGCTTGAAAATGTCCTTTAAATGTGCCATGAAATACATGGTTCTCAAAGATAAAATGATGAAAATGCCATCCTAATGTGCTAGGGGATGGTAGTATAACTCTTAGGATGTGGCATTATTGCTGTAAAGACACTTGTTATACCTGATCCAGAGCACTTTCTGCAGCTTTTGTTGCAATACCTCAGCAAGAACATAATTGCCCTTGAGCTAGTAAGAAGCAGAGCAGCAAGAGTAATATCCTTTGAGATGTGTCATAGAGAAAGGTTAAAGGAGTTCAGTCTAGTGCAGTATAGGAAGAGATTTTAAAATAAATTATTTGAAGTTTCTGGGGCTATTAACAAGCTACCAGCCATAACTTGAGAACAGAAAATCACAGAAAAATAAAACTTATTAGAATGGCTTAATTTTAATACTTTTTCTACTAAAACATGCAACACACAATAGACTAGATTCGTGTCTGGGGAAAGTTTGAGATTAGGTGATGAATCCCATCAAATTACAGTAATTTACACCTGATGAGTATCTATCTAGCAATTAATTTACTCTCAGAACATTCTTGTTCATATTAAACTATTTTTCATTTAAATAAGTAGAATAACTTACAAAAATGGATAAATAATTCCTTCAAAGTAACACAAAGAGTGAATATCAAGAGAACTTTTCTTTTGTTTTGTTTTATTTCTCCCTTGGTGTCATGTTTTCTTTTCTTCTTCTTTCATTCAAAGTCTGCTAAGGAGTACAATCGAGACATATCAAAATAGGTTTCTTTGATCAATCAGGTTTTAGCCAGAAATGATAGGAAGACTTTTTTCCTCTCCATGACACTGTTCAAGCATTTCAGGATCTTCTCAATGTCAAGTTTAATTTAATTTATTTCTTTATTTTAGTGAAGTACTTGCCTGGGGGAAAAATACTTACTTTGGAAAGATACTGCCTTTAAATCACATATTAAACTGCATGTTTACTTGATATGTTTTCAAAACTTAAGGTTAATCTAGGCTGACATCAACTTAGCAAAAAATTAGAACTTTAGTTTCATAATACTGTGTTTGCTAGTTGTTAGACATGATGGGAAACTTCTAAATAATGTATAATTTGGAAAAGTTTATATATGATAACAATTTAGTTGCTTTTCAGGGGACATTCTTGTTTAGACCAGGACCTGGACCAACTCTATATTCTGTTCTTTTCCATTCATTCGAAGTCCTGAACTGGATGGAAGTCAAGCAAGCAAAAAAGTGTGGAAAAAGAACAGAACACCATGGAAGCAACTTATGATTGCACTAGAAGCAAACAGAGACATTACACACATTAAAATCCAACAAGAACTGGAATCTGAAACTATACACCTTTTATATAACTCCAGGGATGGTGACTCCACCACCTCCCTGGGCAGCCTGTTGCAATGCCTGACAACCTTTTCAGTAAAGAAATTCTTCCTGATATCTAACCTAAGTCTCCCTGATCGAATTTGAAACCATTTCTTCTGATGCTATCCCTTGTTACCTGAGAGAAGAGACCAACCCCCACATCTCTATACCCTCCTTGCAGGTAGCTGTAGAGAGCCATAAGGTCTCCCCTCAACCTCCTTTTCTCAAGCCTAAAAGCCCCAGCTCCCTCAGCCTCTCCTCATAGGACTTGTGTTAAAGAACCCTCACCGCCTTTGCTGTCTTCCTCTGGACATACTCCAGCATCTAAACATCCTCCCTGTAGTGCGGGGCCCAAAACTGAACGCAGTACTCAAGGTGCAGCCTCACCAGACCTCTAGTATAAAGGAACTATCACTTCCCTATTCCTGCTGGTTACACTATTCCTAATACAGGCCAGGATGCTGTTGGCCCTCTTGGCCACCTGGGCACACTGCCAGCTCGTGTTCAGCCGGCTGTCAACTAACACCCCCAGGTCCTCTCCAGGGAGCTCTCTGGCCACTGCCCCAAGCCTGTCGCATTGCCTGGGGTTATTGTGCCAAAGTGTAGGACCTGGCACTTGTCCATGTGGAACCCCATAAAGCTGGCCTCTGCCTATCGATCCAGCCTGTCCAGCAGAGCCATGCTACCTTCCAGGAGATCAACACTACCACATAATTTGGTGTTGTCTGCAAACCAACTCAGGGTGCACTCAATCTCCTCATCCTGATCATTAATGATGCTGTTAAACAGGACCTGCCCCAGCACTGAGTCCTGGGGAACATCACTTGTGACCTTCTGCTACCTGGATGCCTTCCTCCCTGCTCCCCACTCTGTTTTCCCCATTCCCAACTTTCACCCCCTCACTCCCAACTCCTGTCCCCCCGAGGGTGCACGACTGGGCATGGGGGTTGCAGCGGATCCATGACAGCCCCTCTGGGCTGTTCCTCCCTTTCACCCTCATCTCCCTGATCCAATGCAGGCCCTTCCCCAAGGTGCAGTCCTTCAGTGACACCACAGCTCCTGCAGGAAATACACCCCTGCTGCGACACAGGGCCCTCCGCAGGCGGCAGGGAGGGTCTCTGCTCCAGCGGGGGCTCTGCAGGGCTGCAGGGGATCCCTGCTCCGGGCCTGCAGCACCTCCTGCCCCCCTCCTCCTCCTGCTGGGGCTGCTCCTTCCTTGTTGGGATTCCTCCTGCTCTGCCTCTACCGCCTTTGGGCCTCGATGGATCTCGGTTTTCTTAACACCTGGGCATTAACACTGTGTATACTGAAACTAAGAATTAGCAATCAAATATCCAGCTAGTAATTTTGAAAGAAGACCAGACAGATTTGGGAATGAAGGTAGAATGTTGTTAGAAGACAGAATAACTTACCTACAGCTTAATCCCTATTGTCTGACCTGGACTTTAATAATGTACTTGACCAGTAAGTAAGGGATGGAGACAAAATTACTACCATATCTTGCCTCATTTAAATACACTCCTGCTGTCTTTTTTAGTGCAGTAAAGGGATTTGGCTTTACTTGCTATATAGCATTAGAAAGGGAGAAAAAGTTTTCCCCACCAAACCCCCAAAGAACCCCCCCCAAAAACCCCCAAAACCAAAAAACCTCTTTTTTGCTCATTGACCAGCAATTGCAGCTCACTTTTGACTGAAGTGGGATTATATGATTTACCTTTCTCTTACAGTCTTTTCACCTTATCAGTGAGAGAATCACGCAACATCTGCTTCTTTCAAAACAGACGGGGAGGGGGTGGTTGAGGAAGAAAGAGGCTCAGTCAAAGAGGAACACATCCACAACTGAACCTGCACATCTTGAATCCAATTTGAAATGTTTCCTTTACTCAAAAATGAAACTAGTGATGCAGATGGAAAACAAATAAATCCACTGGCCTGTGAATACTCACAGGCAACAATGAGGGAGAGTATCTTTTTCTTTTTTTCTCACTAAGTGCTGCTGCACAGCCTGACCATGCATTGCTAATCATAATTACAGAGCTGATGTGCTCAAAGGACATAACATTGGGAAGCAGAGTGTTGGAAATATGACCTAATACTTTATGCATTTCAAGGAAATGTTGCAACAGGTTGTGAGAAACCTGAGTGAAATTGGAAAAAATTCTGATAGTAGTGAAAACAAAGATAGCTTTTAAATGTGTACCAGCTAAGGCAAATAATCAATTGGAGTTAATATACTCCAGTTGAAGACCTGGGGTGTATGTTTTAATCACTTTACAGCATTTATTTATTTTTTCAAAGTTCCTTCCAGTTTCTTCACCATTTTGCAAACACAAGTAAAGCTGAAAACTCAATTATTTCTAGATTATTTGTATTAGACCTTCAAATAAACATGAGCAGTTCTAGCATTTATAAATAGCAAATGGATCTAGGGTCTCAAATTTGAAATAATGAAAATTTCCTGAGTTTCAAGAAGGTGGGTATTTTTTACTTTTGAGGTTTTTAATTATGCCTTCTAGAATACTTTGTATTCATACAAAAAGCCATATGAACCTAGTCTTTGTGCTTTTTCTAATATCTTGTCCATCTATTTCTAACAATTCTTATTCACTGAATACAGTGATGATGGGAAGAAAGAACCTTTCAAACCAAACCAAGTCTAAGATGTAATGGTGAAAAGGGTTAAGACAGTGAGTAAAGTATAAGAACACTGACAGAAGTAGTAGTATAATATCCCTACATATAGCTCAGATGCATAGAGGCAACTCATGGTCACATATCTATTTAAACCATTTTCGTGGCAGATGATTACAGACTGGTCACTGGACTATATATATAAATCAGAATAACTGAATTTATTGCCATTACATGTGCAGAAAGCTTTCAGCCCTTCTAACCAGGTTTTGGTGTCAGACTTATTTTTGGTGTCTGGAAGTAAAAGCTGTTTAGTAAACACATTTAAATGTATCTTAATCTGGTTATTATAGTCACATTATTTTCTCTTTTCTCATTTGATCTTTACCTTGACCTTGACTTGCCTTCTACCATTGTGCTAGATCCAAAATTGATTTTTAATTATGGAGGAGATTCCATACCTACGCTGGGACATCTAAGCTAACTTCAAAGGGGAGTTAAGGTCAGCACTGCAGTGTTTTATTTTAGTGGTTTGTCAGAGGACAGTACCTACAGCTTAGTGTCATCAACTGTCAAGGCTTTTAAGAGTGTAATCTATAAAAAAAAACCATAATACAGACCCTGGAAACATTTTAATATGGTTAATTGCAGATACTGTTGTCAGGGTGATGCTTCTCAGGAATTTTGGTGCATCTTTCCTCTTTTCCCCAGTTTCCTATCCTGGTGAAGCAGATAATTCAATCAGAACACTTCTTGATCAAGACAGCAGTGTGGGTCGTCTTTCTCCCAGTAGCTGGTCATTAAAATACTCATCTGGATTATAAAAAAAACCCTGAATGAACTCTACCTTCTGATTTAAAGCAGATATTTTGAATCCCTATCTCCAGCATCCCAGCTGAACACACAGACCATTTGATCAGAGAATATGCTCAGGTATTACTTTTGCAATATCTAGCTATGTTTAAAGAGTCAAGCATAAACTGGGCTATGTGGAAAACAAAAGGAGACCGAGTCTCTAATTTAATGGCAGCGAAACTCATACAGGAAAGGCAAATACAATCCTGAGCTTTGCCTGAAAGTATTTTCACTCAAATACCCTATGAAAATTCACCAGAGACAAGACGTGGTCATTGAGTTATCAGATTTTCCTATATTTTTTGTTGAAGCTGTTTCAGTTTTCTTAAAGTTAATAAATATTCATCAGCTGATACTGTAGGAGACAATAGCAGCAATCGTTTAGGACAGAAAATTGGATCTCTCTTCTTAAACATGTGAGTAGATGAAGATTATTAGTTGTTGATTTATTTATTCATCTATACATTTTTACAAGGTGCAGTGTTTTCTACAGGATATACAGTTATATTGGGAACAATATAGCTTCAAATACCTTATACTGTAATTATTTGTGCAGTTACTTTAAGAAGTGTATGCTTGATATAGTTTAGATAAAAAGAAAGACAGAAATTAAGCTTGTCCATTTTTAGAAGACTATTTTAACTACTTCACTAAAAGGCATAGAGTTGTTTTCTCATCTAGCTATCTTCTGAAGGAAATTAGTATCATTCTCCTTTCTTTCCTTTTAGAGTTCAGCCATTTAATTTCAGTAGAAGGATCAGGTTATGAATCTTGAGAGGACAAAGCTATTTGGAATTTTAAAGCCTTCTTCCCTCAGAGAGGGAATTTCTGTCTTCTGAAAAGCATGAGTAGGGAATCAGACATTTTGTCTGGCACTGTATAATAGAGCCTGGGTAGAGACCACTAATTCCCCTTCACAAGACAATGCTTAAATCATTACTGGAAGTGAAAACTGAAGTGCCTTCCTTCCTTTTTCTTCGAATCATAGAATCATAGAATGGCATGGGTTGGAAGGGACCCCAAGGATCATAAAGCTCCAACCCCCCTGCCTCAAGCAGGGACACCAACCTCAGGCCTGGAGCTACACAAGTTTGCCCAGGGCCACATCCAACCTGGCACTGAACACTTCCAGGGATCGGGCATTCACCACCTCTCTGGGCAGCCTGTTCCAGGACCTCACCACTCTTTCTGTAAAAAACTTCCCCCTAATATCCAGTCTAAACCTTCCCTCCTTTAACTTTAAACCATTCCCCCTTATCCTTCCATTATCTGCCCTTTTAAAAAGTTGATTCCCCTCCTGTTTGTATGCTCCCTTCAGGTACTGGAAGGCTGCAATGAGGTCCCCCCACAACCTTCTCTTCTCCAGGCTGAACAAGACCAGCTCCCTCAGCCTCTCGTTGTAGGGCAGGTGCTCCAGCCCTCTAATCATCTTTGTGGCCCTCCTCTGAACTCTCTTTCCAACAGTTCTACATCTTTCTTGTGTTGGGGGCCCCAGTTCTGGACACAGGACTCCAGGTGGGGCCTCATGAGGGCAGAGTAGAGAGGGACAATCACCTCCCTGTCCCTGCTGACACCCCTCTTCTGATGGAGCCCAGGATCCCATTGGCCTTGCAAGCTCCAAGAGCACACTGCTGGCTCATGTGAAGTTTCTCATCCACTATGACACCCATGTCCTTCTCAGCAGGGCTAATCTCAAGAAGCTCTTCTCCCAATCGTGCCATGAACTCATCTAATGTTCAATAGGAAATGCATGCTTTGAAGGATGGATACTGATGTATTATACTGTTTACAAATGTCAATTAGTTCATAGGTGATCTCAGACAGGATTCTGTAGAATAAAAAGTAATATACAATTGTAACACGCAAGCTTGCAACACCAGGTTCAGCTTACAGAATGCAGCTCTTTGTCACAAGGGTACACTGTTGGTTCATGTTTTACTTGATGTCCACCAGGACTGCCTGACCTTTTTTGCAGAGCTAGACTGTATAGTCACTTAGTCCCAGGAATGAAAGTTAGTTGAATATGACATTTTCACTATTGTTTTCTAGTGGATCTCCACAACAACAGATTAGACACACTTTAAATTTGACATCTCAAGACTTTTCAACTTTACACAATGATTTCTGCATCAATTCCATTGATTACTGCTTGTCATTTACATAGAATGGCACTCTCAGTGCATTGAGAAACTTCAAACCACAGGAAGCATTCCAGATCCTTACATTTTTTTTAACATTTTTTAATAAAATTCAATAACGCTAATTTTGTGCTATAAAACTTACTTATAAAAGTTTCTATTAATAGTAACAAATATGCAAGTGGACTATGCACACAATACAAGAATTTGCTTATTGTTTGTTTAAATTTTTCAAAACTCTATAATAATAGTAGTAATATGATAATAGAAGACAAATGTACATTTCTAAGTAATCAGAATTTAAGGAGTAATTATTGCAATAGAATGATATTTAGTTTCTCTCCAACTTTTTTTTGCAATGGAGTCTAAAATAATAATGTAGAAGTTAGAAAATATGCAGCATAAAAAGCAAATACAGTGATGACACTTATAAAAATATGAAGACAGATGAACCTAACCACTTCAGCTTCTTTTCTTTTCTCAACATACCAAAAAAGAGTGAGCAGTTCCTTTGATAGCTTCATAGAATAGAAAATTCAAGGTAAATATCTCTAAGTTTCCTTTCTATTTCTTGCTAGGTTTGAAAGTCCAAAATACCATGTGATTTTGAACTTTAGAAATGTTGCCCAATTATCCTAAAGAGCTAATTGTGTTCAATACCTGCTTTTTCTCCAAACCTAAGTTTTTATGTTGGCAAACCTTATCTTCTATCATGGAGTACCTTCATCTGATGCTGTAGATCACAGTATCACCTTATCTTTCCCCTGAACATAAAGATGTACTGACATTGAGAAGATGAGAAAAGAGAGGGAATTTTCTGTGAATTTGGTGCCACAGTAGAAATCTTTTGCAGACCATACTGATGAGACCTGCTGATTTCTTCTCTGATCCCCTAAAAAGTTGCCTAGAGTTTTGTAGACCTCATCTGTGAAAGCTTTTCACTCACATCACCTTCAAGGAACATATTGTAGTAACTGCCTTAATAAGTTGATGTTTCATAAAAGTCACTTATATAGAGAAATAATCTTTACATTAGTCACAAAGTTCTTTCTTCAGCCAACCTTACAGTCCCCACGTCAATAAGGAAAGGAACAATCATACAAAGTAAAGAGCAAACGATTTCTGATAAGAATTGCTTAGTACTGGGGCTGATTGACTCTCTCTGATACCTTAAAGCTTCCCCGCATCAAGTAATGCCTTTCCTGAAACTACTGCTGGCTCTGGTTGATAAGGGTACTTGAAATGCTGAAAGCTGTGATCTTGTTAAAAAGGGTCAAAAGAAGCAATCTTAGTAACATTTCAATGGTTGGATTACTGCTACTGAAGAGAGCAGTAAATGCCACTTACAACTAAATTTTCCACTTCATCCAAGGTGCAAGGTACGGGTAACTGTTCTTCTGATACCTTTCCCCCAAGGAAAGCTCTGCAGCAGTATGCAAAGGAAAGTAATTACATATTTAAAGGTACAGCTTTCTTAGATAAATTCAATACATTGGGAAAAATACATATAAACACAAAGATAAATTCAATACATTGGGAAAAATACATATAAACACAAACCTAGGGGAAAAAAGAAAGGAATCACAGATTTTTTTTATAGTTATTATATTTGATTAAACTAGGCAAGCCATGCCACATAGCTCAAATCCGTTGCTTAAAATTAACTGTGTAATTGTTTATTTACAGGTATTTTTTTAACTGTAACATGTTTTTATTGTATCATAGAGTCTTTAAGGTTGGGAAAGACCTCTAAGATCATCAAGTCCAAACATCTGTCCAGTATCACCATATCAACCAAACCATATTCTGTAGAGCCATATCTGCATATTTTTTAAGACCTCCAGGGATGGTGACTCCATCACCTCTCTGGGCAGCCTGTTCCAATGCCTGACTGTTCTTTCAGTGAAGAAATGTTTCCTAATATCCAATCTAAACATCCCCTCATGCAACTTGAGACTTAAAATGACTTGATATATTTTCTTATGATGCCTGCTCAGCTGTCATACACCTTGTTATCCCAGAGATGGCACATGTATAGTTTTCCTTTCCTCTTTGCCTTTGATTGCCTTTTCTAAACATAAGATGAGTTGAAGTGGCTCATCTCATCTTTGACCAGCACAAGGACAGGAAGAAGAAAGGAAAGGAGAAGGGGAGGGGAGAGGAAAGGGGAAGAGAGAAAGAAGTCAGCTTTCATATAGATATTGTAATATTTTCAAGACTGAACCTGATAAAGACCTGATGAACTTGGTCTGGGCCCATAGCTGCCCCCCTCCTTTGGGTAGGATATTTGACTAGAGATTTCCTGAGTTCCCTTCCAGCTTGAGTTATCCCATGATACCAAACTGCCATCTGAAATGATCCTCAGAACCTAATCTAGAGTCTCCATGTGACTCCTAAAATAGACATTAAATCTCAGAAGGATGGAAATATCTCCTATATATGAGAACATAGAATTTTGAGCACATTCTAAAGAAAATGGAAACACAGAGGTCCTTAATATTGTACTCAGATCCAGGACAAGACATCCTGTCATGAAAATTATTTTGCTAAGCAAAAATATATCTCTTTTAATTTTAATTGTAATAATTCAAATTTATTCTAGTACTTTTAAAATTTTGACATTTCTGTATTCTGACAGGAAGTGAAAGCAAGTGTGGATATGACTATCTAACCTAGTGGTAATCCCTAATAGAATTTTATGTAGTAGTAATTTTTCAAATGATTTATCAAAATAGTCCATTAGGTGGAACCCAGGTGAGTTATCTACATAGAAACTTACAGACTTATTTCATATGTATGCTATTAATGCTGTTAAAATACAAATCAATTATAATAAATGACAGAAGAAATTCTGTGTAATATATATTTCTTTAAAATATAAAAAATGTAAATTTCTGCAATATCTACAGTGAACAAAATGCCACAGAGAAGAACAGTTCTCCATGTGCTTGGAAGCTGGAAAGAGATTTTTTTGTTTGTTTTTTCTTTGTTGATTGATATGTCTTTTTTGGAACTATTTTATTCTGCTCTGCTCTTTTTCTTTCTTTAGGGTATTTTTAGGTTTTTTGCTTGTTTTGTTTCTGGGTTTTTTTCCTAGCATGCTACTTTTTACTGTCTTTATGATTTAACAGACATTTCTACATCTGTACTTGCTGACAGTGCAGCTTGTTCTCACTGTGACACTGGCTTGAGTTCACCTCAGTTTGCTCAAATTCTCTGCAGACTGGTAAACCTCCAACTATATTCACAATTCTTTTTAGTCCAGGGACCTAATTTAATCAAACTAGAAAATGCTAAGCAGGCTTTCAGAGACACTTCATTGCTCTCCACTGACTAGTTAAGGAGTTAAAAATTTTCATTTAGGAAGACTGGCTCATTTCCCACCAATTTCTTCTATTCTTAACACTATCCTCCCTTCTGCCTCTACTGCACATATTTAAAACACTACATTTGAGGTTTACCCATGCCTAAGTTAGATGCTAAATTAGTCACACTAGACTTGAGAATTGCTAAAGAGCATCATTTTCACTTTCATAGAATCAAAAATTTAGCTGCTATCTGGACTCGCAACTCTCTCATTACTGCTTGTAGCACAAACTAAAACTGCTCTAAAATAGACTTATTTAGTCACCACATAAAGTACCTGTCCCAGTTAAAACCATTTCTCCCCCTACTTTGTAGGAGACTATGCCTTGTCTATTGTTTCAAAATCCTATTTTGATGGCCAACATGACAGCCATAACATTTACACAAGGCCCATGTAACACGTATTAATGACATTTACAGCAATATCTGTTTACTAATATGCTGTCACAAACTAGATCACTGTGCATGTTGTAATGAACACTTCACTTAACTGTAGTTAGACTTTTCATGCATTTATATTAAATAAGATATTAAGGAATAATTAAATGTTTTCTCTGTCATTCCACTTGGTAATGAAGATTTCCCATACTATTTGTGATAATGTATCCAGTTTATTTAAAAATATTGCATCTTTTAGTGGGATTTACATTGTGAGTGTTTAGTGTACTCTAAACATAATTTATAAATTATTGTTGGTGTTTTTTAATATAATTTTTTGAAACCATAGTACTTGGGTAATATGATTTCACATGAAAAAGTTCTATTTGCCATCTGTTCATGCGTGAAAACAGACTGGGACCTCAGATGGATGTGGGGCCAACACTATGTGTTTGACAGGATGATCTTTTGTTGAAGGCACTAATTTAGGATTGAGATGATCTATACTATACTGTCTCTGACAAAGAGTTTCTGTGTAGTCTTGGGTGATTCATGTAATCCCTTTCTTCCTCTGTGCAACTAAAATTATCTTCTTGGTTTTTTTTTTTTTTTTAATATCATCATCATTGAAAAAGATTAGTACACTATACTGGAAACTGATAGCTAATTAGGAATCAGTGATCAAGATCTCATATTACTACTTCTGCAGCAAGAAGTAAAAGACGAGTCATAGTGGTAGGAGAGTTCCTGCTAAGGGGAAGGGAGGCACCGATACTCAGGGCAGATCTTCCTCCCAGGGAGGTCAGCTGCCTCCTGGAAGCCCAGGTTAGGGTTATAATTAGGAAACTTCTAGTCTGCTATGGCCCTTGGACTATTATCTGCTACTGCTCTTTCATGGCAGGAGGTGATGAAGCTGCAGTACGTAGTCCAAGGGCAATGAAGAGGGACTTCAGGGCCACGGGACAGCTAGTGAGGGAATCTGGGCCCCAAGAGTACAAGGTCTTTAGGGGTATGGGACAGATGAGGAGTATAGTTAGGACACTCAATTTTAGGAAAGAAAACTTCCAGTTCTTCAAGGAGTTAATCAGTAGGACCCCTTGGGAAACAGTACTTAGGGATGAGAGAGCAGAACAGAGCTGGTGGATCTTTAGGGATGCTTTCCATAGAGCACAAGAGCTCTCCATTCTCAGATGTAGAAAATCAAGCGGCGAAGGGAAGAGACCAGCATGGCTGAGTCGAGACCTGCTGGTCAAACTAAAGAACAAGAGGCCACTGCACAAGCAGTTCAAGCAGGAACAAGTAGTCTGGGGAGAGTATAGAGATTCTGCCCAGTTGTGTAGAGATGGGGTCAGGAAGACTGAGGCACAGCTGGAGCTGAACTTGGCAAGGGATGTGAATAATAATAAAAAAGCCTTCTATGGGTATGTCAGCTGGAAGAGGAAGGCTTCCTGCTCTGAAGAATGAAAATGGAGACCTTGTACTAACAGATGAGGAAAAGGCTGAGGTGCTCAACAATTCATTGCCTCAGACTTCACTAGCAACAGCTCTCCTTGACCCTCCTGGGTCAATGGGCAGCTAGATGGGACACAAGGGGGTATGGCCCCTCCTACTATAGGGGACGATCAGGTTTGTGACCACCTGAAGAACCTGAACATATATAAGTTTCTGGGACCCAATGAGATGCATTCCAGAGTTCTCAAGGAATTGACTGATGGCAGTTGCAAAGCCACTCTCCATCATATATGAAAAGTCATGGTGGTCAGAGGAGGTCCCTGATGACTGGAAGAAGGGCAATGCTGTGTCCTTTTTTAAAAAAAGTTAAAAAAGACAATCCGGGGAACTACCCACCTGTCAGCCTCACCTCTGTGCCGGGGAAGATCATGGAACAACTTGTCCTAGAAGCAATGCTAAGGCAAATGGAAGACGGGGAGGTGATTCATGACAGTCAGCATGGCTTTACCAGGGAAAATGCTGCCTGAACAGTGCTAGTGGCTTTCTATGATGGGCTGACCATGTCAGTTGACAGAGGAAAAGCAATCAATGTCATCTATCTCGACTTCTGTAAAGCCTTTGTCACAGTCCCCCACAACATCCTTCTCTCTCAACTGGAGAGATACGGATTTGATGAGTGGACTATTTGGTGGATAAGGAATTGGTTGGATAGTCACACCCAGAGATTAGTTGTCAAAGGCTTGAAGTCCAGATGGAGAGCTGTGACAAATAGTGTCCCTCAGGGTTCTGTACTGGGACTGTGTTGTGGTTTAACCTCAGCGGAAAGCTGGGATCACAAAGGTCAGAAAAAGAAGCCCCCTACCACTTTAAGAGGTGGAGGATGGGCGAACGGAGCTAAGAAAGGGGCTGCAGAGCCAGAGGAAAAAAAAAACCACAGGCTTGCAAGGTTAGGATAAGGATAGTTTACTAAACAACAGGGAAAAGTATGAAAACAACTAACTACAGTGCTATTATATACAGTGCAAACCTCTCCCCACACTATATCATTTGAGCCGTGCCCGAACCGATTCAGATTCCCGAATGCAGCACTCCCCGAGCCCAGCACCCCCAAGCACCCCCCTCACCACCTCCTGCCACGCCGATCCCGAAAAAGAGAGAGAGAGAAAGAAGCCGGAACTCCCACACGCCTGCTCAGACCAGCACTTCCCGTGCCCGGAGCAGGTTCTGATAGGTCCGGAGTCTCCCCCGGAACTGGCACTGCGGCTGCCCAGACCGGGACTTCCCGTGCCTGGGTCCGAAGTCGCCCCTGCCAAAGGGGGGGGGGCAGCCTGTCTGATCATGATGCAATTGGTATGGAATACTCTCAGGGCTAACATAGCCTACTGCTGGGCTGAACCCAGGACAGACTGGTATTATTTAATATCTTCATCAATGACATCGACAATGAGGTTGAATGCACCCTCAGCAAGTTTGTGAATGGCACAAGCTGAGTGGTGCAGTTGATACACCAGAAGGACAGGCGAACATCCAGAGGGAGAAGAGCTGGAGAAGTGGGCCCATGTGAATCTCATGAGGTTCAATAAGGACAAGTGTAAGGTCCTGCACCTGGGTCAGGGCAATCCTCATCATCAGTACAGGCTGGGAGATGATGTTATAGAGAGCGGCCCTGCAGAGAAGGACTTGGGGGTGATGGTGGATGAGAAGATCAATATGAGTAACAGTGTGAGCTTGCAGCCCAGAAGGCCCTGGGCTGCGAGTCAAGGGAGGAGATTTTACACCTCTACTCCACTCTTGTGAGACCCCACCTGGAGAACTGTGTCCAGTTCTGGAGTCCCAAATGTAAGAAGGACATGGAAACACTGGAACAGGTCCAGAGGAGGGTCATTAATACGATTGGAGGGCTTCATAGGAGTCCAACTCCTATGAAAACTGGCTGAGAGAGTTGGCATTGTTCAGCCTGGAGAAGAAGAGGCTCAGGGGAGACCTTATAGCGGCCTTCCAGTACCTGAAGGGGGCCTACAAGGAAGCTGGGAAGGGACTCTTTAGAAGGGCATGTAGTGATAGGACAAGGGGGAATGGTTTTAAATTGGAAGGGATTAGATTTAGATTGGATACTAGGAAGAAGTTCTTCACTACAAGTGCGGTGAGACACTGAAACAGGTTACCGAGGGAGGTGTTGGCTGCCCCCTCTCTGGAAGTGTTCAAGGCCAAGTTGGATGGGGACTTGAGCAGCCTGGTGTAGTGAGAGGCGTCCCTGACCATGGCAGGGAGGTTGGAACTTGATGATCTTTAAGGTTCCATCCAAGCCTAATCATTCTATGATTCTATAATTCTATAATTAATGTGTTCTGAACAAAAGATGTTCTAAAATTTAAAAAGGGATATTTTACCCCAAGAAAGTAAACTTGAACGTCTAAATAAAGTAGAAAGATAAATTCATAATGAAGAATATCAGTGCTTATTGGGAGTTCTATAGGAAAATTTATGGCAGATGCTCACGAAACTGCAAGTTTACAGTCAAGAAACTACAAGCTAGTTTTTTGAATTATCAGCTATTTTAGCCTTACTATAAGCCATAAGTGGAAGTCAACACATTCTTTATTCCTCTTCTCTCCAAATCTCACCCTGATAGCAAGCCTTACTGGTAAAATTATCTGCTTTAATCTAATATGCATAGACTTAACCCAACATGGTATTTCATCTGAAAATATCAGCATACAAATCATAATGTGCATATTAAAAAGATTAAGAATAGCCATCTGACATTTTAATAAGTCAACACCCAGGTCATGCTAAATTTCATGTTAGCAGGACCGCGTAAAGATCAAAACTTGGATAGTAAGTTATTCAACATCAGAATTAAAAATCTGAAGTAAATGTAAAAACATTGGATAACTCAAAAAAAAAAAGTGTAATAAAGATAAGAAGAAACAGAAAGTTAAGCTACAAGGGCAGTCTAATTTATACAGACCAATGAAAAATTAGATGTTTGGGAAAAATTCTGCAAGGGTCATGCAGCCTTGAAGAATGAAGCAGGGTTTTCCACTTGAAAACAGTGGCTCTTAAAATGTTTATTCAACATCAAAAACTTAACATGATCCTTTCTTAAAATTATATAGTATAAAGAGGTAGAAAAAGACTCTCAAAGTAAGAATAGATATGTAAATGAGCCAAGCAATGATTTTTATAAATAGAATCATAGAATCAAATCCTGAGTTGGAAGGGTCCCTTAAGGATCTTCACTTCCAAATCCCTGATCCTCACATGACTATCAAAAACTAAACCATATGACTAAGAGCATCATCCAGACACTTGAATTTTGGTGCCATGCCCACTTTCTTGGGGAGCCTGTTCCTGTGAAAGGCCACCTTGGAAAGAAACTAGCTGCCCAATAAGTTAGCCTGATGGCGTGTTCAGATGTAGGATCTGCGATTTGTAAAGGATTTTGAAGAATTTGAAGCAACACAGAAAAAACTATTTAAAGTATTAAATGGTTGGAGAAAATGCCTTCTGAAAATGGACAGCTTAAAAGCACAGCCTGCTTAATTTATTATAAGAGATGTCTGAGAACTTGATTAATGTATGTCACCAAAAAAAATATGGTGTATAAAAGGGCACTTCAGCCTAGATATTGATGCTATAATGGGAACAAACTGTTAGATAGTGACACAAGGCAAATTCAAATTCATTAAATTATAAATTTTTAAAAATATAAAATGAAAAACATAGTTATAAATAAAAAGCAAAATATGCTTTTTTTTTCTTTTTTTTTTTTTCAAAGTTGTGAAATGAAACCCTGCCTTCCAGGAAGTGCATTGATTTTCTGTTGCTACTGAGAAAAAATTTTCGACAGATAAGTGAAAGACTGGAGTTTGTATTGATAAATCTGAATCAAATGACAGTTTTTGGCTATTTCCTGCTGCCCAGTGAAGCACCATTGTGAAAGAACAGTCCCATTGTTGATATTAATTCACTTTAGGAAGTTTCATGTGGAAGGACCTCAGAGTAATCTATAATTTTAGCAAATTTCATTTTCCTGGACTTTTGTTTCAGTATGATCTGATGCAAACCGACAAATTCCAGAAAACAGTAACATCATAATTAAATTATATGCTTTCCATGTGTAATTAACTGAAAAATTTTCCTCATATCCAATCTCAAGATTCATCTCTTCTTGACATTAAAGATTTATAAATCTTGTGTGTGTGTGTGTGTATGTATGTTTTGGGTTTGGTGGTGGGGATTTTTTAGGTTTGTTTCTTTTTTTTAGTTTTGATAGACATTTTAGTACCTGTGTATATTGGTTACCAGTTATTTATATGAATATTCATGAATATTCAGCCAATGTACTTCCTGATACTGGTGCTATGAATAGTTTCTTCACCTGAACAAGAATTTTTGATGTGTAGATATAAGTAGGTGCCTACAGCAGATTGAGTGGCAATTTAGGACTCCAGACTGCCCTGTCACAAACAGTAGAGTTACCTGAGAGGTCCCAGAAAACACCTTGCTTAGGACAGCATAGACATACAGTTTCTTTTTTGGGTACTGAATTGAAGTACATGAATCTCAAAATGTGCCCCTATCAGGATACATTGTAATCATGCTTTGTTGCTTATCAGTAAATCATTTAAAGATAAGGGCTTCACTGAAGTTGAATCTAGATATGCTAGTTCTATATTTGACTCGTGGGGGGGAACCAAATGAACCTAACAACAGGTTACCAATGGGCCAACAAAACTTCACATCCTGGAGATATTCAAGGTCAGGCTCGATGGGGCTCTGAGCAACCTGACCTAGTGAGGATGTCCCTGCTTACTGCAGAGGTTGGACTAGATCACCTCTAAGGGTCCCTACCAACCCAACATATTCTGTGATTCTATGATGTTCACTTAAGCTACAATGTGAGGAATGCGTGTGACTCTGCAAAATTCCCAATGCAATGAGCAAAATGAAAAATGACATAAGAAACTAGATACAAATTTTACAAATCAGGAAGAGTAGGTCAGTAGCCAGATAATTTAACTTGCATTTTTTTCTTTGCTTTTGTTAAGTAAATGAAGCTCTCAATATCCTGATCAATCAAGAAGATCAGGAATCTTTTTTTAAAAAAATTTTTTTAATGTCAAGTAGACAAAAGCATACAATGGATTTAGAAAGCTGATCCTTCATTCTGGGCAGGTGCCAGTTGTTCCACATGAAAGCATGAGGTAGCAAAAGCAGGACAGAGAATGGAAAGCAACCTGAGCTATGCAGCCTCCAATTGATTCTTGAATAGCTGTAATGGGGCTAACAGAACTGTATGAGTAAAAGTCTCGTTACTGAGCTGAGTTTTATATTTCAGCACACAGGCCAGACCCTTAGTGGGTGTAAATCAGCATAAATTGGCTGTGGATTTAGCACACTAATTTGTCAGATCTGACAATCTTTGGCGAACAATAGCCCTTTCTACCTTCCCATTCTTGCAAATAAGAAAGCGGTTTTGTGGAAAACTGACATTTCACTTCCACTACGTGCAGAGAAATAAATCTAGCACTTAATCTTACTTGTGTTCATGTACAGCTTCCACTCCCACCTGCTGTCCTTGTTGAACAAGAACTTACAGGTTCAAGGCCTTGGGGCATGGGTGTCATGATTAGCGATGTGGGCCTTAAAGCTAAGGTAGTTTGACAGTTGTTCCATTTCCTAGCATTTACTTCTGCAGTGAATTGTAATACCTTAAGGAATAAATACTAACCTCAGACAATAGACTGTAATCCCAAATCAAATTCTGGAACTGTATTACCCTTGAAAATGATTTCAAGTCTTTCTCCTTCCTTCACTTAACTGTCATGACCCAATATAAGCCCCCAGATTTGTTCCGTTAGTTTTTTTCCTTGCTGCTAAAAACAGACTGAATTTTCATCAGGCCAAGTTATTTTTGAGGGAGAAAGGAAAATGGCAAAAGTCTGATATTCTGAAATGATTATTGTGTTCTGATACAAAGAAGCTGACAGCCCAACCTCCTCTACCAGACAGGAAGCCCACAGAGCACAGTATGTAGAAGCATCAGGGTATACATCTTTTTTAGATTACTCCTCAGAGTGTTTGATGATGTGTCATGCAATTCTTCCCACCAGGGTAAGTGGATAAGTGATCTGAGAGTCATTTGATCAGTACTTAGGGTAGGTCTGCAGTAGTAAAATAACACTGTCATTCATAAAGCTCCTACTTAACTGTTGCCTGGACTCCAAGGAATTTCAGGTTTCCAGGATGATGTAAGCTTGTATATGCTTACAGAAATATGCAAAACTTATGTTGGGAAGATCCTCCAGAGATACTGCCTGCTTTGAGCATATATAAATTTTAAGTTCTATCAGGTTGTTCAGGTCTGTGAAAAGCTAACTTTTGAATGTCTTCAAGAATAGTCTCCACAACCTCTTTGGACAGCCTCTTTTGCGAATAACATTGTGCTGGTTTTATCTGGGATACAGTTAACTTTTCTTAGTGTGGGGCTGTGTTTTGGATTTGTGCAGAAAACAGTGTTGATAATGTAGAAATGTGTTTGTTATTGCTGAGCAGTGCTTACATGGAGTCAAGACCATTTCTCCTCACCCCAACCCACCAATGAGTCAGCTGGGGGTGCACACGAAGTTGTGAGGGCATGCATCTGGAACAGCAGACCCCAACTGACTAAAGGAGTATTCCATACCATATTATATATAAAGCTGGGTGAAAAAGGAGGAAGGGGGGCATTGAGAGTGATGGCGTTTGTCTTCCCAAGTATTGTTGAAAACATTAGATGCCTTCAGAGCCTTTGCTTCTCCAGCCTAACTCAACCTTTCTTGATACCATTTTGCTCCAAACCCTAACCATATTAAGAGGTCCTTGCTGTATATGCTCCAGTTGGTTAACACATCCCTTCCACTGTGAACTTTTAAATCAGACATTGTTCCCTGCATCTCCCAAGGTCCTACATTTGATCTGGTTGAACTCCATGAGTTTTCTGCCAGCTTATCTCTCAAAGTTATCAAGAGCCCTCCAGGGTAACAGTGGCTTCCCACAGTTTGGTGTCAACCCTAGACATCCTGCGGCTATGTTTCCTCTAGCTGTACAACTTGTTAAAGGAGAGGTCAAAATCTGCCAGCCCAGAAACACCTCAGCTTCTACAGTTTAAGCCAAAACAGGATCTGGAAGCAGGATGCTTTCAAAGAAAGTGTAAATATAGACTTGTTCTGTTGCAGTGGGACAGATTTTCCATGCCAAAACCTAGGATCAACCAGTTAACAAAATAATTAGGTATAGATAAATAGAATAGCAGAAAATGAAAAAGAAAGGAATCATAGGGCATCAAACTTTACACATCACCCATATGGAATTAAAAATGTAGGAATAGATAATAAGGCTGTCTTTGGAGTAAATATTTGAAGGAGAATGATTAGGAACAGTAGAAAGTAGATGATTGTTTAAATTCAGTTAGACAGACATATTTTATTTTGCTTTATGGAAAGCACAGCATCAAAGTCACATTTAAAAATGTGGCTGTCATCAAATGCCAATACCAAATAGCTGAGGAGTGACAGAGGCTTTTACTCACTCTTTAATTATTAATAGTCTTGTTTTGTAGAAATCAGACCTTAGGAAAAGCTGTCAACTCATGCACAGAATGGCAATTTAGTAGCAACTCACCTCCCCATCAGGCAGTAGTTCTCAGAGCTACCCCACAGATTGGGAAAGCATTACCCTAGAGCCACAGAACAGTTGCAAAGCAGAAGGGTTGTTTCTGCTTTGGGTGGCATTTTGCCTCTTGGTGGAACTAAGACTCCTATAAGCACTCAAGTTTTATGAAGTATTGTAATAGCCAAAATAAAAATGTTATTTTGTCACTTCCCATCAGGTCCTTTCTTGCAGTTGTAAAGCAAGCATCTCCAACCTGATTCCAGTTGTCCAGCTTGCTAGGAAGATGCCAAATCTCTAAGACAGCCAGAGGTGATATTGTCACAGATCCATGTGCCAAGTCTAGCCAGCAGAGAGGATAAGTTTGTTGATGACAGGTTGGCTATGAGCCAGCAGTGTGCCCTGGTGGCTAAGAGAGCCAATGGGATCCTGGGATGCATCAGGAAGAGTGTGTCCAGCAGGTCGAAGGAAGTGATCCTCCCCCTCTACTCTGCGTTAGTCAGGCCCCACTTGGAATACTGTGTCCAGTTCTGGGCTCCCTGGTATAAAAAAGACAGGGACCTTCTGGAGAGAGTCCAGAGAAGGGCGACAAAGTTGATTAGGGGTCTGGAACATCTCCCGTATGAGGAAAGGCTGAGAGAACTGGGTCTGTTCAGCCTGGAGAAAAGAAGACTTAGGGGGGACCTAATTAGTGTTTATAAATATCTTAGGCATGGGTTGCAGGGGGAATTGGCCAGCCCCTTTTCAGTG
Organism: Laterallus jamaicensis coturniculus; assembly: GCA_022605575.1. Lineage (NCBI taxonomy): Eukaryota > Metazoa > Chordata > Aves > Gruiformes > Rallidae > Laterallus > Laterallus jamaicensis. The sequence goes on along the minus strand of JAKCOX010000002.1, from coordinate 86,817,675 downwards.
GTCAGTGGGGACAGGACTAGGGGCAATGGCTGTAAGCTGGAGCACAGGAAGTTCCGCACCAACATGCGGAAGAACTTTTTCACAGTGAGGGTGACAGAGCACTGGAATAGGCTGCCCAGGGAGGTGGTGGAGTCTCCTTCTCTGGAGATATTCAAGTCTCGTCTGGACGCCTATCTATGTAACATGAGGTAGGGAGCCTTCTTTGGCAGGGGGGTTGGACCCGATGATCTCTCGAGGTCCCTTCCAACCCCTATGATTCTGTGATTCTGTGATTCTGTGATTCTGTGATTCTGTGATTCTGTGATTCTGTAAGTGTGTATTAACAGTAGGCACATACACAAACAGGCATATACCATACACATATGCACATGCACACAGATGGCCACACTGATCAATACAGACAACAGTGCTTAGCAAACACATAATCTAGTCCACAAAACAGCACCAAAGGCTTCATCCTCTTCTCCTCTCTGACTGATAAGGATGAAAGTCCTTTAATGAAAATATACTTATATACATATATCCATATATCCACATATCCATATACACATATATACCTTTGTATACAGTGTGGATCCCTGCAGTAATTGATCTCAGCTGCTCAGCCTGCCCTGCATCGCAAGTCCTCAAAATTGCCAACACTGGGATATAACATCCTTGTGCCAGTTAGTGATACACAGACCAGCTTGCTGTGGATCCCATGAGTAATAGTCCTTAGACACTCAGTACGCTCAGAGTCTGGACCTTGGACCCTCACAGGGCTCCAAATACTCTTACACAGAAAGACACACACATGCAAACAGGTCCCTCAGTTGATCCCTAGATCTCATGGACTCCTCAGTAGCTGGTTTGAACATCCTGGAGCCTCCAGTAAACAACTTGAAGACTCTCTGTCCTCACTTGGGGCCTGCCCAGACCATCACCATATCAGCGTTATTCTCTTGCATCCCATAATGGGTCTCATATCCTAGACACTGACTTTGATTTGTGAGGTGACCTGGTGTCCTGGTTTCAGCTTGGATAGAGTTAATTTTCTTTCCAGTAGCCAGTGGAATGTTTGGGAGCTAGGTTGAAAGCAGTGCTGATAACACACTGATATTTTCATTTTTCTCAAGCAGTCAAGGACTTTTCAGTTGGTCACATTGGCCTGCTAATGAGAAGGGGGGAGTGGGGCACAGCACCCACAGAGCTGGGAGGGGACACAGCCAGGACAGGTTACCCAAACTGGCCAGAGGTTATTCCATACCAGTTACATCATGCTCAGCATAAAGGGAGGTGGTGAGGGGAGGAGTGCACATCTCCTGAGCACACAGGTTTTGGGCATAGTCTGGTTTCGGGACAGCACTGAACTGTATGGCCTGAGTTGTGCAGTTCAGTGAGAAACTGCATTGTGCATCACCAGGTTTATATATTTTGCTATAAAATCCTATTATTGTTAGATGTGGCTCATTGAAAGGCATGGACTCAGTCTGTGGAAGATCAAAGACAATTTTAGTAACAACTGAACAAACTTTTATACCTTCTCGATGGCTGATGCAGCAGCCTGGAGTCTGGATTCAGTACTTTTTAATTGCACAAGAACCACAACTTTCTTATATAAAAGGTTCTCCCACCCTGACGAACTCCCTCTGTGCAGGCTTCTTTCTGTCTACACCTTCCTTAACATTACAGAGCACACCATGCCACTGCCCTACTAAACACACCACAGATGTACATGTCTACAATACCCCACTCATTCCAGCAGCTTTACTGCTTTATCTCTCCCTCCAACAGGCATAACTGTGTCTCCCAGGACTGCTCTTCATTTCCCACAGTTAGATAACCTTCTCTCTACTGTCCTAGTAAACTATCTTTATCCCAATCCATGAGGTTAGGTTTTTTTGTTTCTCTTCCCCACCCCCCCTACTTACCCCCAACACCCTCTTAGAGAGAGTGGCTGCATGGTTCTCAGCTTTCAGCTGGGGCAAAACCACAACACCTGGAGAGCTGTCACATCCTGTTCCAAAAGGAGGGACATGTGAGTCAGATTCACCAATTCCCTTTGGTGGAATTGAAGTGAGACAACATTTAAGTTCTGTACACAAATGTTAACTTTAATAGGAACACAGAGATCAAGCGTACTATTAACACTGACACCCTCACAATTAAATCTATTTCAGCTATGCAGCTTTAGAGGAGACAAGTTAGACTTTGCATTACTTAGCAGCCTTTGTTACTTAGCAGCTATGAGGGAAAAATATAAAGAGATAGGAAAAGAGAAGAGAAAAGAAAGAGAGAGAGAGATATGTCCTGGATCCAGGTCCATCCTGCTAACAAGGGTGTTCAGTGTGAAATGCCCCTATCCAGGATCATTACTTGCTCTTTTTATGCCTTGTTCTTATATTAGACTGTAATAACGATGGTATAAAAACCTTCAGACAATCTCACCTAATTTATAACTTATACTTGGTCAAGGTGCTAGCTTTGTCTGACTACTCTGTATATCCCAGAAAGACTCTTTTCAGTTGTCTGACAGAGGGAAGTAGCCAGACTCTTTCTGTGGAGACAGGACAAGGGGCAATGGCTTCAAGTTAGAACATAGGAAGTTCTGCACCAACATGTGGAAGAACCTTTTCACAGTGAGGGTGACAGAGCCGTGGAACAGGCTGCCCAGGGAGGTTGTGGAGTCTCCTTCTCTGGAGATATTCAAGACCTGTCTGGACACCGACCTGTGTGATATGTCCTAGGGACCCTGCTTTGGCAGGGGAGTTGGACCTGATGATCTCTGGAGGTCCCTTCCAACCCGTACAATTCTGTGAATTCCATGTGAATTCTGTGAAATAATAAAAATTACACTTGAATGTGGGGGCAGGAAGAGGGAAACCAAAATGGTTCAAATAAAGTAAAATATAACGCGAGTCCTAATGATTTCAAGTTGTACAGAGTGCAGTTGTTACAAAGGCAAAAACCACAAGCTATTTATATCTCAAGACTAAGAAAGGGACATATTTTGAAACAGTCACAACCAAATTAGTCACTGTGTCTCAGACTGGTATTGAAAGAGGAAAATCTCATGAGGCTGAGACCCAGTGGAATGCTGACATCTTTGAAATAAGGAGTAAAGATCAAAATGCTGCTGGATGCTTTCAATATGAATTCTGAATGCAACAGTTTTTAATACCTCGTACCAACCGTGTTACAGGAGAGGTATTACCAGGAACACTACTATAGTGTGAACAGCAATTTGTGTAGGGTCTTCTCTTCATTAACTAATGACTTGAATTACTTTCTAAAGTATATTTGTGTGAACACACAATCTGATAGCCTTCCCCTTGCATTGACCTGTCCATTAGAACATGCCTTAGGATGCAAGCTGCTTCTTTCAAATACCCATTTTTATTGCCAAGTGTGACAAATCTTCTGCTGCCTTTCTCTCAAAATTTTCTTTTCCAAATCTCTCTTAATGGAATTTTGCAGCCTGGATTTAGGGTGTGTTTGTGGCTGGATGTTAACTTCTTATTTTTTAGTTGTAACTGCAGAAAACTGGTTTTGGGACTTGAAATTTGGTTAATCTTGCACAGTGTGCACAGCCAAACCAAATAGCTCCTTTTATAGTCAGTGTAGAGAAGTAGTTGTTTTGTGGTGCAATACAGATAAACATAAAGTAGGTGGTTAAAAATAGGGCAGGAAAAATTATTCCCTGAAAATTTTCATCTCTCTACTGATTAGAATGAGAAATAGTTAACTGTAGGCATCTAATTTAAAAGTTTGTTGAAGGCCAGCTTGATCTTCTGGCTAAAACCAGCCTTGTTCCAACTTTCCCACATGCTGCTATAACTGTAGTTCCTTTCTCTGGTAATAGCCTCTAGCTCAGAGCACAGGACTGCAGAAAGGGGTAGTTGAGCTGGCTCAGACTCTGACACCATTACAACCACAGTTATTTATCTGTTTTTCCTGACATTTAGAGTGGGTTAGTACAGGTTGGGGTCATTTCTCCTTTCTTGTCTTGTTGGTAAGGAAGTGAGTTTTGGAATGATGTGAATCCCTGCTGGAATGTAGCATAAATATCAGAAAGTGGCAGAAAGTTGACCTATACTCTCATCCTTATTTGAAGAGACAAGTACACAAAATCTGCCACAATTAATCATCTGCTTCCTAACCAGCTATGGTCAACCTGAGAAGCCTAAGGCTGTTGTTGCCCTAATTCTGTACAAGGAATAGATCTATATTCCTATTTGCAGTCAAACTGGTCTTTCAAGTAACTGTACTTTTTGTGTAGATGAGAAAAGGGAACTGATCTAATGGTTTATTGATCCTGTCCCAAATGGCAGAGCAAATGATCTTTCATAGCAAAACCTGTGAACTATCTTTCATTTCTCCCTGATTAGCACTTTTCTTCTTCCCTGCATTTAAAAATCAAATTTACAAATACAGTCATTACTATACTATTAAAAAATACAAGTTTTGGTTTTGTTTTGTTTTTCTTTTTAATTAACACTCCTACAGACTGTCATGGCCAAATATTAGTAATAGGTGTCATGGGTTTTTAGTTCTTCCTAGTTATGTAACAGTGTTATAGCAAACCAAATTATGTCAGTTATAACATTCAGTTAGGTGACTGTGCAGGTCCTTATTCTTGACCACCATTTTTTAGTTCACAGTTCACTGTGCCACTTGGTTCTTGAGTCAGTTTGCAGCTGCTGCTTCATCTTACTTGCCTCTCCTGCCCAAGGGGACTCTGTGTTTGTTCAAGGAGAACAGCTTCTCTTATCTTGGTGCATCATTGCTGCCCATATGTGGCTGAGTTCAGTCAGGTGTATATGTGGCTTGCAGTCAATCAGGTGTAAATTCATTATTTCCAGGACTCATCCATTTAGGCATACCTGTTTCTTCTTCCACTTGCTCCAGGTAACCCTATCAGAACTATAGCAGCACATCCAAAACCTGCCTGGTTGCATTCCTGTGTGACCTAATCTAGGTTACCCTTCTCTGGCAAGGGGATTGGACTAGATGATCTTTTGAATTCTTTTCCAACCCCTAACATTCTGTGATTATGTGATTCTGTACTTTCTATGGTATCCAATAGCACCCCATTTTCTACCTTTAAAACTAGTCCTTAACATAGGAGCAGAATATTACAATATCTCATCCTTGGTCATTTGTGCCAGGGACTGAAGAAGCTTCTGGTGGAAAATTTTTCTTTCAGTCTGAAGTGTGTTCTAATGGTATTGTTCAATGTCACTGACCTTTAGCTTTATCCTTCATAAACCTGCACAAGGCCTCACTAGGTTTCAAAGGAGATCACACTATCAACTTGGCCTTCCTGGGAAGTTACTACATGGTCAATGTTCCCTCATTATCCACAACTCATATGCACTAGTTGTCTCCCTGGTTAGCGATGGGGGTTGGACCCGGTGATCTCTTGAGGTCCCTTCCCCCCCTACAATTCTGTGATTCTGTGATCCTGAAGCAAAGTGGTTGTATCAAAGAAAAAGCTGTATCACTCACTACAGACTGCATTTCAGACAAGTGCGAACTGACTCCTCCTGCATTATGTATCCTCCAACAACAACATAACAGGCAATGCCACAGAGGGCAATGCCACCACTGAACTATCAGTGTGACTTCCAAGGTTAAGCAATATGCAACCTTAACTACATGCTCTAAAGAAACACTTTCCTAACCTGCAGCATAGCTATTTGGAAATACTACACATGCACATACACACACACAGAGTGTGTCCCAGGAACACTATAATGTTCCCCAAGGAGACCAAGACTAAATGCCTCACAAGTCATCTCCGGAGAGGACTAACTCTGAACAACATAGAAATGAACTAGTTTATGCTGTTTAGCCTGAGGAGTTCTCTTCCTATGATGGTCCCCAAAGGTAAATGTTACTGCTCTATAAAAAACAGCATGAGTTTTCACACCACTTTTTGTTGTAAGTTCTTTTTTTTTCCCCTGAGAATGGATATATTTACAATGGCTTAATTTCTGTTTCATATGAAAAATTCAATGAAATCTATGTTACTTTCAAAATTTTAATTCATACCAATTAACCCAAGCCATTTTACCTGCAATATTACATTAGTCGAAACAAACTTCTGTAGGTATAACAATATTTTGAATGATTGCTCTAACGTATATTGAGTCATCTTACTGTTAACATAAAGAACTAATCACTTTTCTCTCTGTTTCTCCATCAGAATTACAGTAATTCTCTAGTGTGGAAAAATAAAACTAATCAACCTAGATTGTAGTTCAGGCTGAGTTTAAAATACTGTTTTCTGAATTCCAAAGTATGCTTTATTCAGAATATGGGCACATTCTTCTTCCATTTCTGAAAACAAATGAATGAGAAAAATACGATTGATTTTTGCTATTGGACTTACTGATTTTAGGCAATTAGTCAGAAATATTAACAGAACTCATTAATTAACCAGCTGTCCAATATTTCCTATAGACTGTTACATGGAATCCTAGAAAAGCTTTACTTTGCATTTCTAGATGTGTTTATCATAGATAAGTTAACAATTCAGTTTTCCATGGTAAAATGTTGAAAGTAAGAGGGACAGTTCCTGCAAATAATGTGTCTTAATTTCTTCCAAAATATATCTTCTCCTGGAGCTTTACCATTCATGGAACTCTAATTAAGCTTGATATTTCTGGAATTACTTAGAGTAGATCCTCTGTTCATGCTTCTGTCTTTCCAGTATAGTCTTTCTATTATCACTACCACACCAATAATCCATATAAGCCACACTTTTAAAGGATAGTTTAAATCCATTGAACAATTTGCCTGCTTAAAGTAAAGGTGTTCCTCTGGATTGAGAATATGCTGCTTAATGTCAAGGAAGATCATCTGTGGAGCTACAGTCAAGCTTTACTTGTGTGATCCTGTCCAACAGTGATGATTCCATAGCTCCCCACAGTTCAAAGGCAAGTAATGATCAAACTCCTTACGCTATTTTTTTCTTTTATTTTCCTTTCCCTGACCTTATAATTAAACCAAAGCAAACCAACAACAAAAAAACCTACAACCCAAAACCAAACAAATCCACCAAAAAACCCCCAAACCCTGAAACAAACAAAACACACAAACACACACAAATACAAAAGCAAAAAAACCCAAATCCAACCAAAACCCAAACCAGAAGGGATTGGATTATCTCTTCAAATATCTTTTTCACTTTTTTTAGTCTGAGGAACATGTAGCTGATGCAAAATAAATTTAAGACTTCCTGGATTACAGACTGAACAATGTAGGCCTAGTAATGTCCTCTTTTTCTGGTTTATATCCAAGCCTCTATCACCAAGAAACATGACTGTTGACAAGTAAGCTACTCAGAGTGATAGTTCTCACCTGCTAGAATAGATTAAGATTTATCTATGATGTAGATAACTGAACTGAGCTAGGTTCCTTTTACTATGAAAGTAAGGAAATTGGCATTTATATAACAAAATTAATTAGATTCATTTCAGTGTGACCTAAACCATTGTCAGGACTTCATTTACTAGTCATCATATCTGGTTTGTCTAGGTCATATGTAGTTGTCTACACTATAGATGTTTTTTATTTGGTAAAAGAAACCCACTGACAGATGTTCATTTGGAGTTGAGTGGAGTGGCATATCCTCATGCTGGCAAAAGAGACTACTTAGTACTGATAAGAAAAGATAGGGTTAATGTGGGAAGGATCTGAAGGACACTTATGAGTTTCAGAAGCACCCTCAGTGTAAAAACTCCTAAAAGTGGGATGTGGCACCCTTAGGATACAGTTAATAACTCACCTTATTATGTCTCTCACAGGAAAATATATGGGCATGCATAAATCCTCTAACAAGGCAGTCATAATTTCAATTCCGTATCTAAGTTATATATGTAAATATATATATGTGTATATATATATACATAGACAAAATGAAAGAACATGTTATCAGGTCAACTGTAAAGCAATTGGCTTGACCTCATCAGGGAGCAAAATGAAAGATTATTTATTAAAAGGCAGATCATATTAGATGAGATCCATTTGTGCTTAGAAACCTCATGATTTTCTTGACAAAGAATGAAAAGTATGTATCATGGAGGGCAACATTAACTTAACTATGAAATATGGCATGTAGACAATTACTGATACACACAGGTAACAGAGCTCAGAATGAGTTGTGCTGAAAGAGCACAAAGATGTTCTCTGCAAACATTAAAGGAAGGTAAACATGGCAGAGAGAAATATAAACCCAACGTCTCTTGCACGAGAATAAAATTTTAAAATATGCTTACATTGGAACTGAGCAGAATGGTTTTTAACTTTTAGAAGAGCTTGACTCTGGAGCTTTCCAAAATATAGATCATACAGATTTATTTTTTTTAATTTAATATATAGATAACTTTTATAAAATAATTTTAGGATGTGATTGCTTGTGGTACTGGTTTATTGGCTTTTTAGTTGCAGGAGTTTCCAGAGACTTGTGGAAACTTGTGGGTGAACATTTTTGGCTATGTGTATATTTTAAAATATAATTATTTGGATTAGTTTGTCTTGAAACTACAGTGTTAACTAGAAGTGTGAGTGTTCTGTAATTCATTTCATACTGGAATTGAATGGTTAATATCTGTAATGATACTTCTCTTGTACAAAAATGCCCCTTTTTTTTCCTACTTTTTTAAATGCAGCAATATTTTGTTGCATTCTCTCAGGGCAGAAAATATAATTGTAGCACAGAAAATAATTGGTACATTACTCATGCTAGCCCTTTGGAACTGCTTTTCCTTCCCTTTTAAATGTTACTCTTTAGCTAGGTTGCTTTTGAAACCAAAACAATATAAAAAACCAATCATCTGCATTTTAAAACTATACTGCTAAGATGGAAGTTCATGTAAAAGCTGACAGAGAAGGGATTTGCTCTATCTATAACCAAAATAATGTCAAAAATAACAATATTTTCTTTACATTAAAGTGGAATATAGAGTCATTATGCTTATTCTCTTTAGGAACATTATAGGACATTTACATTTAAAAGTAAAAAATAATTTTTCTTTCACTTTCAATAATGACACTAATTCATTTAGATTGCTAGATGGTTAAATTAGGATCTACTAGAAGACAATCATGTCAGGGCATAAATAATCCAAGATCTTTCTGGCGAGCTCAGAGAATTTTTAGCTGAATGTGCTAGAAGAACAGCATAAGGGTTGCACCCTGCTGGATCTGCCACTCATTAGTAAAGAAGTGGTCTATGATCAATAGCAGACTTGTCTACAGTGACCATGAGGTGGTGGAGTTTAAGATCCTAACGTAAATAAAGCAGCACTGTAGCAGAATAATAAAACAGGACTTGAGTAAAGCAGGCTTGTTCAGGAAACTCATAGGCCATGTGCGTTGAGAGACTGCTCCAAAAGACAAAAAGCTCACTAGAACTCATTGATCATTAAGAACAGTTTCCTTAAAACACAATGCCAATCTTTTCCAGTGTGCAGTAAGTTGAATTGCCATGGTCAAAAGCCAGAGTGGCTGAGCAGGGAGCTCCTGATTTACCATAAATACTACCCAGAAGAGGCATAGAGACACTGCCCAAACATCCAGGCTTGAAGTTAACCAAACTGTTTGGTGAACAGGCTAAGCCAGTTCAATACAGACCTTGGAAGGATGGGAGGAGCAATAGCAAGCAGAAAACCCCCTGTAACTTAATCAGTCAAAACCTAATCGACTGAAATTAAAGTATTACAGAATCATAAAATCTTTGAGGTTGGAAAAAACCTCTAAGATCAAGGCCAACCATCTGTCCAATACTATCACATCAACTAAACCATATATGGTGACTCCACCACATCTCTGGACAGCCTTTTCCAATGCCTGTCCATTCCTTTAGTGTAGCAGAAAAAGTGATATCCTCTCACTATTTATCTCTTGCTTTGGGACTGAATAAACAACTACAAATCCCTACTAAGGCTGAGGAGCCTGAAGTTACTAATGTTGCTATTATACTATGGACATCTCGTAAGTAAAGTTATGCCCACTCAGGAGTGATGAGAGAAGAGCTGTTCAAAACCTTTTACTCTTAATCCTCAGCCTACTACAGTACAGACCATTTGCAAAGGAAACACTCTCCTGACTTCAGATGGTAAAGCTGATGTGCATGGCAAGTATTGTCTTCCCATAAAGATTTTAAACTGCAAGAAATCTCATGAGGAAAAAAGGCTTATTAGACTAAATAGAAAATTATTACTTTTCCACAGCTTTTCTGGGTTTGTTATGCCCCAAAGGCTGCTACAGCATACCAATCAAACCAGCTGATTGAAAGAATATATCAGTTGGCTCAGCAGCTGGCTCTTAAAGAGCTTGGGCACAGAAATGTCCACAGGGAGAGCACCTAAGTATTTAGTCTTACCATCAGGCTTCAAAACATAAGTGCATTTAAATCCAATATATGACTTCATTAGTAAAAACTACAGAAAATGGGCTGAATCTCTGTTACAAAAAAAGTAAAGTTTCATTTAAGCAAGATTAATGAAATCTTAATTTTCACTTTAGGGGAGTTTGGATCCTTGTGTGATTCTCAAGTCCCTGTGCTGCCGAGGTCCTATGTGGATTTCTGATGCTCCTAGTTTAGGATTTTCTTCCTTTTATTTTTTTTCCTTTTTCTTCTTTTTTTTTTCTTTGCTGTCTAAACCCATAAGGCACTTTTTACATCTTTATAAGTGCTATGCAGAGCTGGTTTCTTCCATCAAGATCCTTTATCACATGCGTCATGGATGGTTGACTCACTTCACATTTCCTTTCACTTGCGATTTCCAAATTGTGTCAATACAATTTATGTTATCACTGAGTTAAGTTAAATACAAATAACACATTATGTGGTATGAGGTCAACAGTTTCTCTGTTCCTTTTTCTGGCAACACTCTGCCGAGGTTGCTTTGGGGCTGACAGCATTATTCGAATCCCACCAGCTATATAAGATATTTGAAATTTGTGCTGTAGAAGATGGTAGGAATTTCTGCCTTCAGGCTGGACTATAGATTTGAAGGAAGAATGATATACACAAATGAATTATCTACAGATTGTCAGCCTACAAATTTCTGATTTTACCACATTCTGAACCAAAGTAGAGGATATGTCCTCATCACATCTAAAATATCCTTGGAAAGACTGGGCTTTCAGAAGGATTGAATAGAAGAATGTTTTGCTGCTAGAATCCATTTAGGACTTATGTACACTTACGAAAGAGCTCCATTAAGGCATCTAGTTCTTGAAGCCTTTAAGATTCAAATGAATGAAGAAAAGACATCTGGGCCAAGATACAGACTATTCTAACATAGAACTGAAATATGTTTAACTTTTTTGACAAAGACACCTGATTCTGTGCCAATGGAGCCTTCATTGACTTCCAGAAGAATTATACATAAAAAGGGTTAGCAGGATTAGGCCAAGAAGGCACTGATTTTCAGAGGTATTTTTGTCAAAGAAACAAATGGAGAAGGTAAAAAGTGCAAGAAACAGGTGAGAAAACTACACATTTGCTTCCTCTGCACACAACTGTGCACTCTTAAATAATCTGTGATGAGGTATGTGTAAGGTATTGGAAATATGCCTTACCAATTGCCAACAGAACCGTGTTGTCCCCCCACCCTTTCTCCTCTCACCTAACCAAACCTCATTCCTAGCACACTACATCACCACCGGTCAGGCTCAGGCTTCCAAGGACCTACTGACTATTCAACAAGCCACCCAGAAGATATATATCAGGGACCATTCATTCCACTATCAGGAGCACACATCGGGAGCCATTTCAACTTCGGACATTCCGTCATCCACCTTGGAGCATTCCCACAGGCCAGGTGGAAGCTTGTAGCGAGACAAAGCATCAGTATCGCTACAAAACGGAGCTTTCAGCCATGAAACGTAGAGGGGAAAGCAACATGAGGGAAGGGAATCAATGGAGAACAAAGACATCAAGAGACAAATGAGGGAACTCTCTCCCCTTCCATCGGACCTGGAGAAACTGAAGAATACTCCGCCGTTGGATGGAATGCCGTAGCCTCGTGGTGGTAGATATAGCTCCTCCCCTCTTCCTCTTTCCACTCTCTCTCTCTTTCTGTCTCTATCTCTATCTCATCTCTATCTCTATCTCTATCTCTATCTCTATCTCTATCTCTATCTCTATCTCTATCTCTATCTCTATCTCTATCTCTATCTCTATCTCTATCTCTATCTCCTTTTCACGCCGTTTTCTCTTTCTTCCCCCCTTTCCTTGCCCATTTGTTCCAAATAAAGCAACCTTAACCTTGACTCCGTTTCGAGTCTTAATTCTGTTCTCCGAGGATTGAAGTCAGAACTTATCACAATAAAACACCTAGTGATTGGACGTCACTCTGGGGTTAAGTCCAGCCGCCCCCAGCTACCCAGAGTGATCTGAGGTTCTGTTGGAACACAAGGGGGTTTAACCTCTGCCAAACTAAGTCTTGTCTAGGTTGTGGATTGTGACAGTTTGAAATCTTGCAAGGATTTTAGTTAGTCTACAATTTTAAAAGTTTTTGAGCTTTCTACATTGAAAGACAAATGGAAAGGGAGGAAAAGGTCAAAGGAGATAAAAATTCATCTTAATTCACATTCTGACCTTGAAGAAAAAGATATGTTATTTGTAAATACTAGAAGCAAGGTACTGTGAGAACAGCCAAGATTAAAGTGATTGCAATGAAAAAGGCTACCTTGGAAATCAGAATGGTACATGTGAACCTTCTGTCAAAAGTTTGCTAAGAGATTTTTATAGTCATCATCCTGACTTTATACCTTTATAGGAGGATAACTTCAATTAAAAGAATCCCGGGGAGTTAAAAAGCAATTATTAAATAAAACATAAGTTGGTTCTTGTCTTTAGTAAGTGTATCAGCTTATAAGGAATACCAATCAAATATTTTACAATATATTTCCAATCAAGTATTTTACAATATATTTCCCTTCCTGAAAAATAAGACTAAGCTCTGGGTCCTTCCAGGTTTTCCTTTAATTTCTTCTGCCCCTGATATTCTACAATAAAAGGAAACTCAACTATGGGTCATAGAGAGTTCAAAACTATTTAAATTTCTTCCATAAAGAACAAAAGATAAATGTATCAAACCACCACAGAATAAAACAAGTGTTTCACATTTCTTTAGTGATAGTAAGTATTCTTTGATTATCAGTTGCAGAGTATTAGCAATGCCAAAGGTTCCTGGTCAAAGTTCCTCGGGCAGATGTTCTGTCCTGTACATAAGTGGACTCACAGTAGTGTTTAAAACTAAATGCATCAAAAATGCGAACTTGTTTCCAAAAACTTTTGGTGAGGTAATAAATGGCATCACATGCAACATAGAAACCAAGGAGCAAAAAGTTTAGGGACCCAGTAACTGCCAACTGAATAGTTCAGCAGTGTGCCCAGGTGTCCAGGAAGGCCGATGGCATCCTGGCTTGTAGCAAAAATAGTGTGGCCAGTAGGTCTGGGGAGGTGATTGCGCCCCTGTACTCAGCATTTGTGAGGCCATACCACGAGTACTGTGTCCAGTTCTGGGCCCCTACTACAAGTACAACATAGAGGTCCTCAAACATGCCCAGAGAAGGGCAACCAGGCTGGTGAAGGGGCTGGACGGCAAATCCTATAAGAAGCAGCTGAGGGAGCTGGAGTTGTTTAGTCTGGAGAAGAGGAGGCTGAGGGGAGACCTTATCATTGCCTACAACTACCTGAAGGGAGGTTGTATTGGCGTGGGTGATGGCCTCTTCAGCCAGGTAACAGGAGATAGGACAAGGGGACATGGCATTAAACATTGCCAGGGCAGGGTCAGATAAGATGTTAGGAAAAAAAAAATCACGGAAAGAGTTGACAGTACTTGGAATAGACTGCCCAGGGAGGTGGTTGAGTCACCATCCCTGGATATGTTTTAAAAAAGGGTAGATGGAAGGGACAGGAACAGTTGAACTCAATGATATTAAAGGTCTTTTCCAACCAGATTCTGTGATTCTGTAAGGAGAATCATGAAATTTGATTTGTTAAAAAACTTATGGGAAAATAATTCTTGTCACACAATTGATGAGATCAGTAAAAAATTAAAATTTGTGTGAGAAAAATCAACTATTTATCACCAAAAGAACAAAACAGAGCAATCATGTTCTTGCAACATGCGTGCAGCCAATGAATGTGTTGATATTTTCCAGTTACCACTTCTCTTCAAGTCAACAGATTCTGTAAAATAAAGTAGTATTTATTACCTTTGCAGCATGCCCTGAAACAAATGGATGTAGCAGAATTTCAGTAGTGGAACTGTATTTAAACATAAAAGTAATCATCAATAAACAATTCAAATTGGTTTAGTTGGTTTTTTTTTCACTGAATTTTCTGATGTGATTCAAGACAAGTCCAGTGTTACAGAATTGGGATCTAAACATACAAAAATTTACTCAGGAAGTTGCCTTAGCTCTTATTTGCATAATGTAAAAAGATATGCTAATGTTCTCCTAAAGTACTCAACAGTTTTTCGTAGCACGTAGACATTGTCTTCAGGAGATATAAAAATCAAAGCTTCTACATTTCAATTTCATTATGAACCGCAAATACAGATCAATTTCCATGGGTTTTTGTTAGTATTATCAGAAATTTCAGTCAGCTGTGGTTCTTGCAGCATTTCTGGCTAATAGGATGTAATTTTATGGTCAAGAGTACAAAAAAATTTGATTGTTGCTCTGAACAGTCAACCAGAGTTCAGCCGTACATCCTAATGGGTCAGTCAAAATGTGTCTTGACATTGCTGCAACCAGGATTTAATTTAATGTTTTTAAGATGCATGTAAAAATGTCACATGGGTTAAAGGAGATCTATACATTTTTCTTGTGGTAATTTAAAAGGTCTTTATAGAAGTATATGATAAGCCTTCATCAGGTTAACTCTAAGTGCTTGAAATAAAAATGTTATCACAGAATCACAGAATCACAGAATCTTAGGGGTTGGAAGGGACCTCAAGAGATCTTCGGGTCCAACCCCCCTGCCAAAGCAGGCTCCCTATCTCATATTACATAGATAGGCGTCCAGATGAGACTTGAATATCTCCAGAGAAGGAGACTCCACCACCTCCCTGGGCAGCCTATTCCACTGCTCTGTCACCCTCACTGTGAAAAAGTTCTTCCGCATGTTGGTGCGGAACTTCCTGTGCTCCAGCTTACAGCCATTGCCCCTAGTCCTGTCCCCACTGACCACTGAGAAGGGGCTGGCCAATTCCCCCTGCCACCCATGTCTAAGATACTTGTAAACACTAATTAGGTCCCCCCTAAGTCTTCTTTTTTCCAGGCTGAACAGACCCAGCTCACTCAGCCTTTCCTCATACGGGAGATGTTCCAGACCCCTAATCATCTTTGTCGCCCTTCTCTGGACTCTCTCCAGAAGGTCCCTGTCTTTTCTATACCAGGGAGCCCAGAACTGGACACAGTATTCCAGGTGGGGCCTGACCAATGCAGAGTAGAGGGGGAGGATCACCTCCTTCAACCTGCTGGACACACTCTTCCTGATGCATCCCAGGATCCCATTGGCTCTCTTGGCCACCAGGGCACACTGCTGGCTCATAGCCAACCTGTCATCAACCAGGACCCCTAGGTCCTTCTCCATAGAGCTCTTCTCCAACAGGTCATCCCCCAGCCTGTACTGATACAGTCGGTTATTCCTCCCCAGGTGCAAGACTTTACACTTGCTTTTGTTGAATTTCATTAGATTTCTCCCTGCCCAGCTCTCCAGTCTGTCCAGGTCTCGCTGGATGGCAGCGCAGTGTTCCTGCGTGTCAGCCACTCCTCCCAGTTTTGTATCATCGGCATACTTGCTGAGGGTGGATGCTATTCCCTCATCAAGGTCGTCAATGAAGGTATTAAACAGGACTGGACCCAACACTGAGCCCTGGGGAACCCCGCTAGTCACAGGCCTCCATTCAGATTCTACTCCACTGATCACGACCCTCTGAGCCCGGTCTGACAGCCAGTTCTCAACCCACCTCACTGTCCACTCGTCTATCCCTTGTTTCCTCAGCTTCTCTATCAGGATGTTGTGGGAGACAGTATCGAAAGCCTTGCTAAAGTCGAGGTAGATGACATCCACTGCTCTCCCTCCATCCACCCAGTTGGTAATAACATCATAGAAGGCTATGAGATTGGTCGAGCACGATCTCCCCTTGGTGAATCCATGCTGACTATTCCTCATGACCTTCTTCTCTTCCAGTTGTTTGGAGATGGCATCCAAAACAAGCTGTTCCATCACCTTTCCAGGGACAGAGGTGAGGCTGACTGGCCTATAGTTACTGGGATCCTCCTTCTTGCCTTTTTTAAAGACTGGAGTGACATTGGCTATCCTCCAATCTTCAGGCACTTCTCCTGTAGTCCAGGATCTGTCAAAGATGATAGAGAGCGGCTCCGCAATCACCTCCGCCAGGTCTCTCAGCACACGTGGGTGTATCCCATCCGGCCCCATGGATTTGTGTGCATCCATTCCTTTGAGTCGCTCCTGGACCACCCCTACCTCTACTAGAGGGGAGCCATTCTTTCCCCAACCCCTCGTTCCCCAACCACTCCTACTTACATCTGGGATATGTGAGTCCTGAGAAGCCTTCGGAGTAAAGACCGAGGCAAAGAAGGCATTAAGTATCTCCACCTTCTCATCATCTCCCGTCACCAAGACACCCGCCTCATTCAACAAGGGACCTACATTATCCCTGGTCATCCTTTTACTATTTACATACCTGAAAAAGCTCTTTTTGTTGTCCTTTATGTCCCTTGCCAGCTTAATTTCTAAGCAGGCCTTAGCCCTCCTAGTTGCATCCCTACAGGCCCTGGCCACATCCTTATATTCATCCCATGATCTCAGACCCTGTTTCCACAGTTTATAGGTTTTCTGCTTCCCTTTGAGTTTACTCATAAGTTCCCTGCTTATCCACGCAGGTCTTCTACCTCTCTTTCCCGATTTCTTACTCAAAGGGATGCACCTATTCTGCGCTTGGAAGAAGTGCTGTTTGAATGTTAGCCAGCACTCGCAGGCTCCCATTCCTTCAAACAGAGCAGCCCATGGGATAGCCCCTATTTGATTTCGGAGGAGATCAAAGTTAGCTCTTCCAAAATTCAGGGTAGCTATCCTACTTTTTGGCTTGCCTCTTCCACTCAGGATCTTGAACTCGACCATTTCATGGTCGCTTTGTCCTAAGCTGCCCCCGACCTTCACTTCACTGACGAGCCCGTCCTTGTTAGTAAAAACAAGGTCAAGCATCCGCCCTTCCCTAGTAGGTTCCTGCACCATCTGTATCAGGAAGTTGTCTTCCATATACTGCAGAAATTGTCTGGACTGCATACGACTGGCCGTATTGCTTGCCCAGCAAATATCTGGGTAGTTGAAGTCCCCCATAAGGACCAGCGCCTGCGATCTTGAGGCTACTTCCAATTGCTTATAAAATTCATTATCAACCCGCTCCTCTTGATCAGGGGGCCTGTAGTACACGCCCACGACTATGTCACCCAAACTGGCCTGCCTTTTAATTCTTACCCACAAAGATACTTTTAGGAAGAAGTTCATGTGAGAACATAACTGTAGTTACTGAAGCTCAGCTTTACTAAAAATTACCAATGTAGCAACCTGTTTGTCCTTTATTTTTAAATAAATACCATGTATCATTAATATAAGTTATTATAAAGTGAGGTTCTATTACTTTCTTAACATACATGAAAGAACATAGTTTGAAAGCAAAATATTTGTATTTCTTAAGAATTAAATAAATACATCATGAAATGAAAACATATATTGAGCTAATTTCATATGAAAGTTTGCATATAAACAAGATGTTTTAATATAATGAATGGTTCTAATAAGCACACTTTCATAAGAAAAAAATACAAGTTATTGAAAAGCACAGAAATACAGAGTGGGAGATTTAAATCATGTGGATGCTTCTAGCAAAAAAACGCAGTCTGGCTTGAATGAAAAGAAACAAGATCTGTCTCTTAGTTCTTACAACTGTCTTTCATTGCCTATGTAGACTATAACATCTTAATAACAAGATCTTATTCTTACATTATCTACAGAACTATTCTCAGCTGGCACCTCTAGATGATACTGTAATACTAAATGATATTAATGACTTCAACACTTTTTCAAGAATTAAAATACAGTTACAAAAATAATTGTGTAGAAACAGCTCCTCTTTTCTCAACTCATTGTACATTTGTTCAGACAAAAATAAATTTGATTTCCTTTAAGCATTGGCAGAAATGAAAGCAAGACGGAAGTTCTCTTCGCAGTGAAATTCAGTAGATGGGCACAAACTGAAACACAGGAAATTCAATTTAAACAAGAGAAAAAAGAGTTTTTAACTGGGAGTTTGTAGTACACTCACCAGGCTGCCCAGAGAGGCTGTGCAGTCCCCATCCTTAGGGAAAATCAATCTCCAACAAGACAGAGATGTGCCTTAGCTAGCCCTGCCTTAAACAACATACCATCTCTTCTATGGTTAATTATCTTGACTTCTTATCCAGGCTATAATAAGTGATGATCCGTACTCAATTCTAATTTCTTATCTGAATGTAGCTGAATTCAGCTGCTAGCAAGAGGAACTTGTGATACTTGTCTTTAGAAAGAAAAAGTCCACCAACCTCTGGCATCTTAATTTGAGTTCTATTAGAAAGTCTTTCACTAAAAAGACTACAGCACTTTACACATTCTTTACAAGGTCTTGTATGTAACCATTTTGTCTATTATGCCATTATTCTGTCAGTAAATCAATGCATTTTCATAAACCTATTAAGATGAATTTTAAAAAAACACCCTTCTAGCATTTATCTCAAAACACCTACTCAGATATTATCACGTGTTACAAATAATTTAACTGGCTGAATATGTGATCTTTGTGTTTGTCCTTTACATGAGATGATTTGTGAATTTTCTTAAAATACAAATACTTCAACTGTTAATTTTTTAATTTGTTTAATTTTCTAGAACAGAAAATCAAAATGGTCCAAGACCCTTCTGAAAGATGAAGATGATATGTTAGGAAAAAATATCTGAATCTCCTCATGTATCATTTGAGCCTTACTCTCAATTTAAAAGCTGGACATTCAGAGGTTTTGAGTCATTAGAAATAAAATACTGCAGCTTGGATATGAACCCAAGAATGAATTATTCACATAACTCTGGCCAAGAGCTTTGTTCATGCTGCAAAATGCAGACTTCATAAATTCTTACATGTAATTTATTTTGTACTAATACAAAAAGCTGTCAAACCTACTCATCCAATATCTGCTGGGGGCAAAGGCGAAGAAGAATACTCAGAAAGTGGTCAAAGCATCAGTCTTTTTAGAACTGAGTTCCAGTCTGGCCCAGAGCCTATCACCAATGAATTTTATTCAAACTAGGAATTAGTAATTAACAAACTTCAACAGTTAGCATAAATTAGGCCTATTTGACAAGAATGTTAGCATGTGAACTTTAGCTAACCCATTAGGAACAGGAATTAGGTTTGTTACAAGAAGAGAGGAAATCCTTGAGTGTAAACAACTTGTCAATCACTGTTAAAGTTGCAAAGGAGAAGAGCAAATTGTGAGCATCTGTGAGGGTGACAGTCCACTTTAAATGACAAGTGAATTTGAAGGAATTGAATAAGTATTAGCTATTTTCTACCAATTCTATAACGGACTACATTCAAAGTCATTTGGGGAGGAACCTTAAGGGACCTAGTGATCCTACTTTTAATACTACTGCTAGCAGGACAACATTGTCCCTCGGGCTGTGTCATCTCTACCAGAGAACAGGGAAGTTGTGTAATATGTAAAATTGTGTATATCTGTGTTCTTTCTGAGTCAGTTTAGACTCACATCTTGCTTTTGGTTGGCATATAGTTAATTTTATTTGCAGTATAAGTATATACTATATTGGTCCAGTGCTGTATTTTGGATTTACTGTGAAAAATATTGTTGACAATACAATATTTTTATGTTTAAAAAAGCCTCAAAACAACCCCCCCCAAAAATAACCTGTTGGTGTTCAACCCTGCAGGCTGCTAAAACAGTCACACAGCCACCTTATTCCCCCTAGCCCCTCACTGGGATGGGGGACAGAATTGGAAAAAAAGTCAAATTCATGACATTGAGACATAATCAGTTTAACAGGAGAAAAAAACAAAAAAGGTTCAACACAAGAAACCCCACAGTAACAACAACAATAATATACAAGTGATGCACACCCCTTGCTGATTGATGCCCAACCAGTTCCCACGCTATGGTGCTCCCTGGCAAACTTCCCCCAGCTTATATACTGGGAATAGTGTCATATGTTGTGGAATATCTTTTTGACCAGTTTGAGTCACCTGTACTGCCTGTGTTCCCTCCCAACTTCTTGTGCACTGCTTGCAGAAGGCTCACTCCTGCTTTGGCAGGGCCTGGGAAGCTGAAAAGTCCTTGATTTAATTGTAAAGACTGGTTAGCAACAATTAAAATATCAGACTGGAAGATGAGACAGCATGCTGAGAGGGATTTGGGGGTCTTGGTTGACAGCAAGCTAAACATGAGCCAGCACTATGCCAGCACAATGCCAGCACTATGCCCAGGCAGCCAGGAGGGACAACCATATCCTGGGGTGCATCAAGCATGGCATTGCCAGGGAGGAGAATGTCCCGCTCTACACCACACTGGTGTGTCCTCACCTTGAGTACTGTGTGCAGTTTTGGGCACCATATTATAACTGGGATGCAAAACTATTGGAATGACCAGAGAAGGGAAACTAGGATTGTGAAGGATCTGGAGAGGAAGACTTATGAGGAGAGGCTGAAGTCCCTTGGTTTGTAGAGCCTGGAGAAGAGGGGAATGAAGGAAGACCTCATCATGGTCTAGGGCTTCCTGACGAAAGGGAGCAAAGGGGCAGATGCCAATCTCCTCTCCTTGATGACCAGTGATAGAAACTGAGGCAATAGAATGAAGCTGTGGCAGGGGAGGTGTTGATTGGATATTAGTTAGAGGTTCTTTACTGAGAGGGTGGTCAGGCACTGGCACAGGCTCCCCAGGGAAATGGTCACAGTACTGAGCTTGACTGAGTTCAAGAAGCATCTGGACAATGCCCTCAGTCCTGTGCTCTGACTTGCATGGTCCTGTGTGGAGCCAGGAGTTGGACTTGATGATCCTTATGAGTATATTCCAACTCGGGATATTCTATGACTCTATGATCAGTATGCTATCAACATTATTTTCATACTAAATCCAAAACACAACTTTATACCATCTACTAGGAAGAAAATCAATCCTATCCCAGCTGAAACCAGGACAACTCAGCACTGACATTTAATCTGAAAGGCACCTTCTGGTAAATTATGATTCTCTTATGAACATTGCTGATACTTCTCAGATGAGCTTCACTTATCTTCCTCCACCACTCCCCCTGCTCAGAATACCATTATTTTACTTTTGTGACCTTTACCTTTATGGCAGCAAAGCAAGCTGACATCCTAGGTTTACTAGCGTAATGTACCTGATAAATAGTTCTACAGACGCTCTACAGTCCATGTCTCTACTGCAGATTATGTGGTTATAAGTTAGGGTACAAAGATCTGAGCCACCAAATCACCTGGCTGGAGAAACAGAAATAATCTAAGGACCGCGAATTTTCATTCAGAAAGGATTCCAGAACCTATGGGTAATTTAAGCAAGATCTGGTATTGCTTATTTTCCTAAATCAATCCCAAATAACATCCATATTTGAGCTAATAAATAGGGAGACTTTGTTGAAACCAGAGGAACTGCAGCAGCGGTCTGCCTTGAGTTGACCTTGGTGTCAGACATCCACCTATACACTCTCTTACTCCTCCTCCACAGGACCAAAAGGGTGATCAATATAAAAATTGGGAGATCACTGTACTCAGCCTTTATTACCTGTTCATTGCCTGAGAACGACTCATCTGGTGTAACTGAGGTATCCATCTTGGCTTGAACTGTACAGGTTTCAGAGAAACTGAATAGGAAACAGAGACTTGAAGCTTAATTTTCCAGCTCTTAAGTAAATTGGATAATCCAAAAGTTATATGGCATCAGTTGATATTACTTGTGTTGCTTTATAGGCTATTTAAAGTGTCTTTCTACATTAATATGACATCAGACATATAAAAATATACACACACAGGAAAATGACCAATTTTTGTTAGGTTGGTGAAAATATATCACATGAAAGGTATTTTTCATCTTTGGTCTCCATAGCAGAACTGTATTTCTGCGGTTTACTTGCACAATTTGACAGTGATGTCAACTTCCTTTTCACCTTTTCTCTTAGCTTGCCTCAATTAAGAGCAGGAGAGCAAACAAACAGCGCACTTTTCTTGATCCTGAGACCGCTTTGATAAAATACTGCCTCCCTAAGCATCACTGTGAAAGGCAAAGGCTGTAGTCTGTAATGCCTTTTGCATTTTGCTCTTTTCTTTATCAGAGTGAAATATGTTGGGTAGATTGGTTGTTGCTGTGCTAATCATCACCAGCTGTTGATTACTGTCTAACAGTTACAGGTGCAGCAGCATTTTGCTACCGTGGTTTAGGCCTCCAATCTGCTCTTCCGGAACAGCTCAGCAACAAAAACTTTCTTCTCTCCTTTGTAAATACTCAAGGAAATAATTTGAAAGGCCTTTTTTATGCAAAAT
The DNA here is from genome assembly GCA_022605575.1 of Laterallus jamaicensis coturniculus. Taxonomy (NCBI): domain Eukaryota; kingdom Metazoa; phylum Chordata; class Aves; order Gruiformes; family Rallidae; genus Laterallus; species Laterallus jamaicensis. The sequence continues at coordinate 86,795,035 of JAKCOX010000002.1, read as the reverse complement.
ACACTATCCTCTTCAAAATCTGGGTTTTTTTTTACTCATGGAAGAACTATAGTAACAAGTAATAGTGGTGACATCATAAGAAATACCAATCACTGTGCCTGCTGCTTGGTAAATATGTTTCTTCACATCTTATTTCTTCTCTGCTACTAGGTGCTCTGACAGAGGAAACTGAAGCAATATTTAAGTATATATTCAATCTCCCTCCTCATCCTAAAGGACCATAGCAATGGAGAAAATAGGTAAACATGAATAATGAAAGTAGGTATATAAATCATTGGATAGATTAATAGAAGGTAGAAACAGATAGATTAATATACTAATAGATTAATCCTCCAAGGAATATGATGGCAAAATTTAGCTTCCATTACTGTTACCTCTGTCCAGCTAATGAAACAAAACCTTGTCTGTTCTCTGTTCAGGGTAAAGAAATGCTAATGGATGGTTCTATCCAGATAACTACAACACAGTTTATACACTTTATCATATCTAGCAATTCTGGATGTGTTGCTGGCCAGTACCAACCCAACCCAGTTGATGAATAGGAAAAGATGTTTATTTTTTACACTAGCCACCATCCTTGTATGCTAAACTATCTGCTTCTGAAAAGCTTATTATTTGGATAGAGGTAATTTTCAATAACTTTGGATTGAGGTATTTTAGATATATCTAAAGTTCTGACTTAAAAATATATCTACACAATAAAACTTTTAACAATAAGCATTTCTTCTGTTGCCAAAGCTTAAAATTTCTAGCTGTTTACTCGTAATTTTAAATCATATTCTTAATTATAAAACCAGGTCTTCTTTGCTGATTGGTTTTGTTTGTTTGTTTGTTTGTTATCCATAAGAAATAAATATAAATAAAACTAAGACCTAAGTGTGTATTATTATTTGTTTATTTGTCTTTATCTGGTAGAAGATAGAACTGATGTGTTGAAAAAGCCTGTAAAATCAAAGTACTCACAGAACCAGATTTACTGGAAGCAAGGTACTATTTAATGAGCAAAAGAAAGAGATACTAGTGCAAGAAATATGCAAAGACCTGAAGTGCCCAAAGGGCTCTATTATTTCCAGCAGTAGAGAAAGAGAAGGGTTGAGTGAAACCAGAAAAAAAAACATCAGAAAAATACAAAACAAGAAAACACAGGACATATAAATGACAGACATAAAGGGAGTATTGGTGTAGGTCTAAAGTAAAGGGAAATATGAAATTATGGTTGCCCTATTATACCAGGGAAACTACTTTAATCTTTGCTTTTGATTTTTGTTGGTGGTGTTCTGTTGTGTTTTGTCTCCTGGACTTTTAAAATTTAATATCAAACTTAATATAACTATTTTATAATTTTGAATGTCAGGGTTTTTCAGAAATTCTGACAACAAAATGAGAAGAACAGACCTACCAAATCTTCAGCTGCCACTGAAAGGATAAAAAATTCCACGGTTCAAAATGAGGAATAGTAGGAATAGTCTTTTTTTTTGTTTGTTTGGCTTGCTGAAAGCAACACAGAATACAGAGAGATTGATAGAGCAGAGAGATGCACCAAAAAGAAGTCAAAGTATTTTAAGTAACTAGTATCTGGAAAGTCTCATTTAAAAAAAAATAAATCACAACAGCAAGAAATTCATTCTAGGATCTAAAATTCTTTCACCCATCTGTCACTAATTAAAAAGAATGTCAAAGAACATATGGTCATGAAACCACAGGGAGTTAAAAAATAAAATCAAAGGAGCTCCACTAACTGTGCACCTAAATAGCAGTTTTCAGTGAGTGCTTGACAAATCCCCCAGAAAGGTAGCTAAAGGGTAGAAGGCTGAGTTGGAATGAAGGACCACAACAAATTCAACTCATGTGATGACTTTTTTTCCTTTTCTGATACTACAAATTGCAAAAGTGATAAAAAAAACTTCCCTTGGAAAACACAAGGGAGACAGGCTGCAAAGGAAGCCAGACTCCTTCTGGTAGTTTGTATGTCAATGTTTTCCATGAATGTCATCTTTTTCTAATTGCTTCTGTAGATCTTGTCTTCCTCTAAATTTTACTGACTTCTGTATTTAAAAAAAATTGACTTTTTTTTCTTTGCCATTCCATTAAATTCATTATTAAAGAATGTAGTTTTCAAGAACTGAAAATCTCTTACTTTTTCAGTAATAAGAGTCTCTTATGTCTTACAGATTGCAGGAAAATGAGAGACTATGCAATATTTTGGTGTAATAAATAACATTATATGGAATGTATTATTCTGGGAATATTACTTTTTTTTTTTTTTTACTACCACCACTTATCGTATACAGAATCTATCTCAGTAGTCACATACCATTTTCTCTTTCTTAGTAGCTTGCATAATGGTGTTTATTCTTTAACACCATAATCATACCTTCCTCATAATTCAGTCTTATTGCATTTGTAGGTTTTATATGGGGAGTATTACATTACTCTGCAATTTATCATTTCTGTTTTTCCTCCTCACTCTTCTCCTTATCAGTCTTTCTTCCATGTTCATCCATATTCCTACCAGTTCTGTTTCTCTGATAAAAGTTCTTTTTTTGGGGGGGGGGGGGGGAGTGGGACGGGGGAAGCATAGAATAATTAAGTAGTGTAAGTCTGCAGGAAGTGTATCCATACCAAGACTTTTTTAAAAAAAACCCCACTCATTCCTCAGAAAAAAAACCCATTTTTTCTATCCAAAACACTTCCTTGATAAAAGTCCTTTCTAGAAAGTTTCCTTGGTTTAAATTGTATAAAGAAATGCTTGAAAACAAATAAAAACTAACTGTCTTCTTTTTTAAAAGCATTGATTTTCTTCATAATAATATTGAAATAAACTTGTTTATAAGCTTCTTGATGGCTAAAATATATAAAAGGTCATTACTAAAGAAAAATATTTTAAAATGTTTTTTACACATGTTTTTTACACAAACTTTTCTACAAAATTTTAATTCATAAAATATAATGAGGTTTTGGGGTTTTTTTCTCAGTTCAGGAATTGCTTCTGAGATCTCCTGAAATTTAAGTTGTGAAGATCACCCGCAGTCAAGTGCATCCATATATAACAAAGTCCTTCCTATCTGTACTCATTCATCCATCATCCACAGATTGCTGGAGGCTGGGAAAGGATATATAATGATGGAGAAAGAATAGGAGATACCAAATACATTTCAGTGTTTTTATACTCTTACTTTGGTATCTGCTGCTGGTAAACAACATTTCAGACAAGACAGATCTTTGATCTGATTCAAGAGCACTATGATTATCCACTTCTGCTTATGTTTCTAGATAAATAGCAGAGACCTAAAGAAAATACAAAAGTTACTTGTCTTTAACTAGAGCATGGAAAACCATGTGCATACAGTCTGTTTGAAAAAAAAATAAATTGTCCCCTTCATATTCTTAAAAATTCAAAATATTCATTTTTTTTCTGAAAATAATATCCAGTCACTGTCATTTACCTGATAGATTTCCTCAGGATCTTCATCATCCATATAACATGCCTTCACATCTATCTAGGTTGCTATTACAAACTAAAGAGGGAGGGAAGTTCTCCATGGGAAGTTAAGAAGAAAGCTTAATTTAATTCCTCTAGTGTAGTATCTCCATTTTCACTGACTGTATCGTTCTGTCTTCACTGTCTCTATGTTGCAGAGCACACTGGGAAAGATGGCTCAGTTTAGCAGAAAGATGAGAAAGCAAAGGTGACCAGAACACACACAGAGACCATAAGTGTGGGATACAGAAATGCAGCAGGCTGGGGGTGCACAAGAAGTTGGGAGGGGACACAGATTGGACAGCTGACCTCAAAGGACCGAAGTGTCACAGAATCACAAAATGGATGATCTTGGAAGGGGCCTCTTGAGATAACCTAGTTGAATCCCGCCCTGCTAAAGCATAGCCACCTAGAGGTGGTTTCACAGGATCGTACCCAGGCAGGTTTTGAATATCTCCACAAAAGAAGGCTTCACAATCTCTCTGGGCAGTCTTTTCCAGAGCTCTGTCACCTTCAAAGTGAAGATTTTTTCAAATTGAGATGAAAATTCCCATGTTTCAGTTTGTGCCTGTTGCCCCTTGTCCTGTAAATGGGAATCACTGAAGAGTCTGCACACCCACCGTTCAGATACTTACAAACATTGATAACATCTACTCACAATCTTCTCCAGGCTAAACAGACCCAGCTCCCTCAGCCTTTCCTTGTATATGAGTTGCTCGAGTCCCTCAGTCATTCTTGTAGTCTTTTGCTGGATTCTTGACTAGTTGTTTGTCTTCCTTAAACTGGGAAGCCTAGAACTGGACACAGGATTCCATATAATATGACATCATGATCAGAAATAAAAGATGGAGGTAGAAAAGGAAGGGGAGGCTATTCAGAGTGTTGGCATTTGTCTTCCTAAGTGACTTAAATGGGATGAAGCCCTGTTTTCCTGGAGATGGCTGAACATCTGCCTTCCAATGGGAAGCAGTGAATTAATTTCTTCTTTTGATTTGTTTGTGCACATGGCTTCTTCTTTACCTACTGAAATGTCTTTATTTCAACCCATGAGTTTTCTCTCTTTCACTGTTCTATTTCTCTCCCCCATCCCACTGGAGGTCAGTGAGCAAGCGGCTCTGTAGTACTTAGTTCCCAGCTGGGGTTAGACCATGACAGATAGTCCCTAGTCTGCTCCTAACCTTCCTTGTCTGGAGAATTACTTCCTTCATCTCACAGTAAATTCTTGATTTCCCCTGGTATGCAAACCCTCATTTTCACTGGTGTGAATCACAGGTGCCAGTATTGTGACAATGAAGACTACCCTCTCTAATAAACCCTGTGAAAACTTACCTTCTACCTTACCTTCCCAAGGTAGTCTTTATTTTTTACATTTCACTTTGATAAATGGAATAGTTTGTGCTTGCATTTCCTTATTCTCTCACTTAAAGTGAGTGTTTTTCAGATCAAGATATACTCTTGCTATTTTCCTCTGATCCTTTCTATGGTCAAACACAATTAATGACAACTTCAACATTGGAATTTTTTTCCTAATAACACATAAATTGCTTTCTGCAGCTGCACAGACTGCTTGAAAACTTAGTCCTATGTATCTCATGAAAAAACAATTTCATCTTTCATTTTGAGAAATTAGTAAGATTCTCAGTCATAGCTGAGATTTGTGAAAGTGGAACCTTTTGGCTTTTGTGAGATGTTTTGAGACTTGACAAATCGAGGTCTGAATTCTTTTCTTCCTTAAGTGTACTTCAAAACAGAGCACTGCATATGCATCAGAGTTCAAGTACCCTGATTACTGAAAAAGAACAATCAAAAAAGAATCAGATTAAAATTAATTTAAATTATTATTTCTGGCTGTAGTAGGGAAGAATTGTGCATTTTTAAAGCCCTGATATGCTTCATTTAATGTCAAAAGAGAAAAGATAAAAAAAAATGGGGCAGAAGGAGGAAAAATTAAGGGGAAAAATACAGAATGTAAATAAAATTCTGCAAAATTGTAAACAATACTTACTCTGTACTTTATTCTTTTTTTTTCAAATCTGTCTGTCTTCTAGTTTTGGCATTGGGTATTGGTACAGTGAATGACTACAAAGAAATTAAATGAGTAAATTTCCAACCAGACCATTAAGACACACATATAAGACCTGAGGTAATCACTGCCCTCTTTGCTCAGACATCCATGATTAGAGGCAGGATTCAAAAATTACTAGCAGTGGATGACAGTAAATTCAGGGATTTCTAGAGAGAACTCAACCCCTGTAAAGCCATGGGACCCAAGAAGCTGCATCAAGGGATGCTGAGAGGGCTAGTCAATGTCCTTGAAAGCCACCGTCTCTCATCTTCATCAGACTGTGGATATTGGGAAAGATCCCTGATGACTGGAGAAAAAGACCTGTCACACCCATCTTAAAAAAGTGACAATCCAGAAAACTAAAGGCCAGTTGCTTCAGTCTCAGGCAAAATTACGGAGTGAATCCTTTTAAAATACACTTGTTGGCACATAACAAACCCATTAATAAGTAATAAGTAGCATGCATTAAGTAATAAGTAATAAGTAGCATGAATTAAGTAATAAGTAGCATGAATTTATCATGGGTAAATCATGCATGACCAAGCAGGTTACTTCCTCTGATAAGCTGTCTGGATTTGTGGATGGGGAAGGTGGATGCAATTTATTTTCATTTTTAGAGAGGTTTATGACACTGTGTCTCAAAATATTCTGGTATTGAAGTTAGTATGTTATGGTGCCCATGGGTGGGCAGCAAAGGTCCACTAAGTGGATTAAGAATCTGGAAAAATGTGAGAAAAAGGAATGTTAAGGGAATTAAGTTTCTTTTCTTATATGATAACTCATTGTGTTTGTTTTATGTGGTAAGGTTTTGTTACTATGGAGTTGTAGAGGTGACTTCTGTGAGAAAAGATCTGGAGTTGACTCAATGTCAGATAGACCCAGATCTAGCCAACTCCACTGGCCATCAGTGATGTTGGCAGTGCATCTTACATTTAAGAAAATGTGAAAAATGTTGTGTAGCAGCTATGAAATAGAAGTGAGAGGGTATGAAACAGCCCTACAGGCACAAAGGTCAGTGAAGAAGAAATGTTCTAGGCACCTGAGAAGACATACCTCTGCAGCCCTTGGAGGTGACCATGGCAAATCAGGCTGTTCCCCTGCACTCTATGGAGGCACAGAGTGGAGCAGATATCAATTCCATGATGGACAAGTCTCCTGTAAGGACCTGAGGACTGTGGAGAGGAATGCAGACAAAGGAAGGTTCCTGGCAGGACCTGTGGGGAGCCCACACTGGAACAGTCCACTCTGGAAGGACTATAATTCTGTGCAGAGGGCCTATGCTGGAGCAGGGGAATAACATGAAGGAGTGGCAGAGATGAAGTGTTATGAATGGACCACAAATCCCATTCTGCTTTCCCTGTACCACTTAGAAAGGAGGAGGTAAAAGAGCTGGGAATGAATGAATGAAGTTTAACCTGTGAAGAAGGAGGGGTGGGCGAAAGGGCTTTATTTAGGTTGGTTGGAGCTTTTTTCCCTCACTGTCCTGTAATATTTTTAACTGGTAATAAATTGAATTATCTTCCCCAAGTAAAGTGTGTGTTAAATGGGATGGTAGTTGTCTTTGTCTTGACCCCCAAGTTTTTTGCCCCATGTCCTGTCATGTAGGAGGAGTGAGAGAGAACCTGGGTTGGCATCTGGTCATAGTGTGGTATTTCCCTCTTCAAATTTTCTACCTTTTAATTAACTACACATTTTTCATGTCAGTAGTTTCCTCCATTTACATAGATACTCTTAAAGATTCTTTCAGCTGTCAGTGGAGTAGAAAGTGTAAAAAGAACAGATAAATGTCTAATTATAATGAGAAGTGTACATCCATCTGTATAACATCTACTAAATTCCTGCGATTTTATTTCCAAAAAAATGCCTCCATTTCTTCAAGTTAAGAGGAATATTTCTTACCTACATATAATCAGAGAATGTTACTGTTGTCATCGTTACCCATGCTTTAACAAGTGAAATAACAACTGCAACTGAAATAACAGAGAAAGGGAATATTTTCATTAATAGAACAGGGTGTTGCAGATAGTGGTCATTGGCAGAACATACACAATTTGGCAGCTAGTTTGTTTAACTGGTTTTGCTATTTTATTTCTGTAGTGTTGGCATATCCCATTGCTTTTTGGTGGGAAATTAACATCACACTGAGCTGGATTTCTGGCTGATTTAGATAGGTATGACTTGAGTGAAATCACTGATGATTCAATCCATCAATTACAGATCTGGTGTTCTTTAATCTAGGTGGCTCTTTATCTTTTACTGAGGAAAAGCTGCTAATCCCCAACTTGGTATTGTCTCTTCAAGGTCTGGTTTTGAAATACAGCTCATCAGCTCTCATATGAATGTTCCACAATAATAATAAAACAAAGTTAATTCCCAGACTCTCCTAATCACCATGGTAACCCACTCAGGCAAGCACAATGAAGAAATGGAGGTACCCTGAAAGATATTGTCTAAAAAGCAAAATCGCAGTCATGTTCTGAGTAGAGAGGATTCTTGTGGATATTTTTGGGGATAGTTTGCAAGTCCTCCTGTCCTTGAGTGAAATGGCTCTGGAACCAGCACACACTACAAAATAACAAAATAGCTTTTCTGTTCCAAATATTCCAGTAGCATTACCTTTTAAAATTTAACATGAAAATCAGGATCTATTTTCTTCTGACATTATCCAAGCTTTATTAATTCACTGCTATAACTTGACTGGGGAGGACCACCATTGTAGCATTCAAAGCTAAGCTCTACTGATTCATCTCCTTTGATGACAGTACCTTATATTATAAAAGCTTATTTCACCTCTTCCAATGCTTCCCTTCCTGCTATATTCATGGATAACATTGTTAGCCTCTCTTGATAAAACAAAACAATTATTTTTATATGCAATACAGATAAGCAAGTACTTGTCTCTCATTGTACTTATTGCAGTAACCTTTATCTCCACAGCATCATTTTTCAACTGTTTTTTGCAAATAATGGTCAGAATGATACACACTATTCTGAATGAGCTTTTATCCTTGCCTATCACAATGGCACAAGAAGTTTGCTACATAATTTAGATGATGATACAGTCCTCTTTTATGCATGTGTTAAATTTGGCTGCTCCAAATCCTCCCTAATTGCAATGTTTTGTAGTAGATACTATTTTTGTTAGTCTTCAGTTGGCTGACTTTTCAGATGATATGACCAAAGTTAATTTTGTATTTATTATTTCTGTCCTTAAATGAATCCATTGCGCCTATAAAATATTCTAACTCTTCTGCTTGCTAACAATTCCTCATAGGTTTGTACCATCACCATATGTCATATATTACTAAACAATACTGGTATCAATAGGGAAAGATTTTCTAAGATATTCCCCGTTTCTGTGCATACAAAATCCAATTTACTGAGATCTACAGCACACACTTTCCTGTGGAATAATTACTGGAGGTGACTTAAAATTAAAGTTATGTTCACAGTTTAAGAAATGGTTCAGCATTCAAGAAACTTCCAGGGTGAAGAGTGGCTGATATGCCAAAAATCCATGTTGCAGTAAGTTCCCTAGGCATCAAGGAAGCTTGATGTGCCAACACTGAGAGAACAGTACATGAGGTGTAGAGCGGAATGCAGATGCTCTGGCTAACTCCTGTGATCTATGGGGACCTGGTGTACTGTAGTACCAAGACACTGCATTGTTTCTGCTCAGAGTGAGAACTGAACCAGAACTGAGCTAGCAATTCATCATTTTCCTGACCAGATGATGTTCTTCAGGTCAACTTTTGCTCATTATAATATAATTGTAATAAAAAAACACACCTCCATCCCCAAAACTACTGGCCTCCAAGGTGCAACCACCCCTCATTGAGCATGTACTCTGAATTTCTGTTAGCCTATACCTTTAAACATGAAGGAAAAAAAATTTACACGAATCACAACAAAGATATGCATGACTAGAATCACTCAAGCTTCACCTGATAGGTAAAAAGTAGCCCAAAACCAGAGGTGTATTAGGGAAGGTACCATTGCAGCAAGTCAAGAAGATACCATCATGCACCATTGCTGACTTCTGGGATCAGTTGACAGACTAAGCCTCTCTTCCCCACACACAGGGACACCCTGGGTGAGATTTGGACGTCTATCTAGCCTAGGAAACTTAGAAATCTCTATAGACAATTATTTATGTTGCTATATTGCTCAACTAGTTTTATGTTGCTTCATATGTAACTTCATGCTGTCTTGTGTTGCTATGTTAGTTACACCTGCTTTTGTAAACAGTGGATCATCACTGACAGTCCAGAGAACCTGCACTCTGTAATCCCAAGAAAGAGCACCATTCATTACTCTAGCCCCAGTAGTTACCAGCTGAAGATGACCCAATCATGTGAATCTGACCATGGCAATTCATGAACGCAATCAGACTGAAAAGTACTTGCCCTCTTTGTGAATTCACAATTGTGGTAGTTCAGGAAGTGAACATAACTGGATTTATAGTACAGAATTAGCAGTCACTCCGACTCCTGGCCACTCCCAACCCCTCTCATAACCCATGGACCATGAAGAGATTTATTTCCTATGAAATTCCTTTACCTGTTTCACATAACACTACCGATACTGGATTTACTGAGAGTAAAAACACCAATACAAGTCTCCCCAAAAATTTCGTCGAGTATCTTTAATTTACAGATTTATTTCTTTCTTCTCAAAATATCACATCAAACTGTTATGACTGCCTCCCTGATTTATGTTTTTAAGAAATATAACAAACCCATCACAACTTTCTTTACATTCCTATCTGCTACTGTACCATGTTCCTGTGATCTCATCATAGCAGTTTTCACATACTGTACCAGCAGTTCATATTCTGTCACTGCTTTGCCCATGTTCCTTTGGTGAACAAATATTTCACTTGTGTCTCACTGATTTAATTCATTTTCCTAGCTGGATTAGGTACAATAACTTCATTATATGTACTGCTTGCGCTACAGATGTTCTTCTATACATTATTTCTTTCTTCTGTTCTGTCATGTTTCTTCTTTATCCATGCTGTTCTTTTATATAGCTGTTGCTCTTTCATATGCAGTTTTCCTGTATTGAAACCAGTCCTGAAGATCATGCAGAGGCTTCCAGTCTTCTATTCATTTTCTCTTGAACACTCTCATCCATTGTGCTCATTTTCTGGTACATTTTATCACTTTGTGTGAAAGCCTTCAATAGCCAGGTTTTCCTCCTTGCAGCAAACTCAAACCACACCATGATCTCTGTTCCTTTTTTGGAAACACAAAAGGGAACAGAAAATCAACCTCCAACAGAAAATCATCCTTTAGTCAAGATTATACTTTCATAAATAACAGTCTTCTGCTCACTAAAGGTGAGAGTGAAATTTCCACACATTTTAATGGCTGTTTGCAGGAGTTTCTCACTCTCTGCCTCTACCAATGTGATAATATGCATCAAACTGGTTTTATAAAGAAATCTGTATTAAAAATAATCCTTCCTGACCTCTGCCCCAAAAGACTTCCAAATAATTTCACTTATTCTCTTGTGGATGCCCCATCATTGGAAGTGTTCAGTGTCAGGTTCAACAGGGCTTTGAGCAAAATCATAGAATCATAGAATGATTATGGTTGGAAGCGACCTTAAAGATCATGAAGTTCAAACCCCCCTGCCACGGGCAGGGACACCTCTCACTAGACCAGGCTGCTCAAGACCCCATCCAGCCTGCCCTTGATCACTTCCAGGGAGGGGCCATCCAGGTTCCCTGGGCAACCTGTGCCAGTGCCTCACCACCCTCATAGTGAAGAATTTCTACTTAACATCCAATCTAAAAGAAACTCCTTCCAATTTAAAACCATTCCACCTCATCCCTTCAAAACATGTCCTTCTAAAAAGTGCCTCCCCATCTTTCTTTTAGGCCCCTTCAGGTACTTGAAGGCCACTATAAGGTCTCCCCTGAGCCTTCTTTTCTCCAGGATGAAGATGTTCCTGCTCCTGGAAAGGGAGTTGGACCTGATGGTCCCTTCCAACCCAAACAATTTTGTGTCTTTATTTTTTTTTTTCACCACCCACTGCGCAATTGAAAGAAAAACTATTTCTACGTGAACTTACAATGGAAAAACAACCTTCTTTTCTTGGGTTTATCATTCATAGTATTTCATAGTAAAAATGTTCAGAAATTTCAGGTTAATCCGCTTGCAGAAGTGGAATACCCACAGAGTTAAGGCTACTTCCCTTGCAGAGACAATACTAAAACTGCCCATGTTAAATAGGACCTAGAAATGCAAACCAATTAATTTTTGTTTCCTTGGAAAGTGAAACAAATACAAGTGACATTTGTCATGTGTTTCACAGTTCCTGCTTCATCTCCTGAGGCTACCTTTACCATACTTAGCTTTGTGAGAAGAAATTCACATCCCAGTTCATTAGCCTTTGAGTGGGTGTCTCTGTCTTTAATGGTTGCCAATATAGTGATCTTCAAAATTTTTAAGAAAGACCGCATCTCAGCTCAACAGAATATTCACCCAACGTTAACAATGTCCCTTTGATAGTGGATTTTTTTTTCTTTCTTTTCCTGGAAGGAATGAAGTCAGTGTCTGCAAGCAAATTTGATTTCATTATGATGAGTTCTCCAGTTGTTGCATGAGCTTTCACATATTTTTCTCTTATTTTCTTTTTTATTCTATTTTTTTTTCCCTTGCAGACTGCTATCCATGACAAATAGCTTAAGAATCTGTTAGGATTTTACTTTTTTCTTTCTTTCTTTCAGTGTGAAATAGTATTAGTAACAGTCCAGTAAATTTTGAGTCCTGGAGAGGGAACACAAAAACATTTTCTTTCTGAGCAGCCTTTTCCCTTCTGGGTCACTCTAACAAGTATCTTGTCTACAATATGTCAGTGTCTCAGTTGCTTTGAGGTGGGGTCCAGGATAGTCTGGGTATAAGAAATTTTCAGGATAGTTTTCTGTTTCTTCAGGGTACAGATTGGAGGGGGTGGTTTTTAATGTGTGATTTATGGACAGCTGAACATTAGACATAACTTATGGCAAGTATCTTTATATATTAGAGAATACTTAATGTGCAGCTCCTGCTAAGAAGGGGATCATGCACAATGGTAAAGGATTTATAACATGGTTTCTTTTGCCAGCTATATTTTTATCCAATCTACATCTTGCCAAAGCCCAAATGCAACCATCTGAAAGCTAACAAAATTGGAAAAAGGTTTCAACTGCAGCGGTGTTATACAGTCAGGTGTCCCATAACTGCATATCTTTAGTAAACTTGCTTAATAAACTCCTTTGTTCCTTTTTGGTATTATGTGTTCTGAGTAAAGTGCAGGAAGCAAAACATTCCTTATGCAAACCCAGGAAAATAAAAGTTAAAGAAGGTCTGAAAAGCTCATTGCTCCTTCATAAAGTACTTCTATCATTTGTTCTATATTGCCTTCTGTCTCTACCACTAAATGACTAACCTTAATACATGCTTGTTGTCCATTAAAACAGTATCCATCTATCTTTTCCATGCTTGCTTCACTACAATCCCTTACACATTCTTTGAGCTTCACCTTTGTATTGGTTATAGGGTGGACTAGGAACAGGAGCTGGCAAAGGGTGGATCTTTCATCTTTTCATCTGTTGTGCCCCAGGAGTGAAGCTTACCTTAGGATGGAGAAGGGCAGTGTGAGCACAGAAAGCAACATGCCCATTGTCAACAGTGTATTTATTCCTTCAGCTTCAATCCAGGACAGACATTTATCAAGTGCAATACTTATTAGGATTTTATACGGAATTTACTTTTTTTCTTTTTTACACAGTGAGAGCAGAGCAGTTTTGTGGTACTGAGGACAAAACAAAAGTTTGCTCATAAAAATTCTTCTCACTCTTAAATATGTTTAGTTTTCTTGAATCTCACATCTATCTGGCACAGCAACAAAAGTCAAGCAGCAGGCTAAGTGCCTTTAAAGATTCCCCCTCTCCTTTTCCTCGAAGGTAGATTTACATAGTTAACCATTTCAGACCTGTCAGTGAGAGCAGTAAGCTGAAACTTCTGTGTTCATGTAGAAAGAAATTGTGATAGAATTAAAAAAAAATAAAATAAAATCACACCGCCCTAAGTAATTTTGTGTTTAAACTGAAGAAAACAAGCTAGAAATTCACTCTGGCAAAGGAACAGGAGAAGGGTGGTTCATTGGTCAGAGAGGAAACATGAAAAAATGCTCTGAAACAAATACTGAATAAGTATGCAGGAAACAAGGCAATGACTCTTGCCCTTGTTAGCACACAGAGACAGTACTGTAGCTACATAAAGAGGGAGTCTACATTTATTTCAAATAACAGGAGATAAATGTTTTGGATCTGAACAGGTCACACCCAAGTCCTACTGAACAATATACCAACCTACTTCAACTCTATGCCTTTTACATATTATTATATATATTATACATTATATATATTACCAAAGAGCACAAAATATGGGTTGACAGCTTTTAGCAGCCACAGTTCTTGTGCTGTGGTAGTAATTTTGCTGCAGAAAAAAAATATTATTAAACTGGGCATTGTACAAACACCACAAGAAGTGCAATTATACAGTGAGAATAAGGCACGTGATTACAGGTGGCTGCACAGAGACAGAACGGATAACACAGGAAAACACTGAAAAATAGGAATGAAATCAGCCATCATGGAGTACTGCCACTGCATGTTTTGTCCTTACAGATAAGGTTATTACATACTACAGGTAGAATGTTTATCTTCCTACACATGAAATAGTACCATTTCCATATATTAAATTAAATTTTTCAAATCCTATCTTATCCTATCCTATCCTATTCTACTGTTATTCTTTATTAGATCATCCTCATAGTATCCTAAAGTTTTCCACAGTGTTTAAAATGGTATGACTAACAACTCTTAACGGATTATTTTTTCTCTCAACCACCATGAAATGATGTGACTTATTTTGCTTTGCGTTTTCCTTTTCTTCAGCAATGTGTTGCCAGGTATTGTTAGAGAAAGCACTTAAAGTGAGAAGTGGTGACACTTATGACAGTTCCAAGTTTCTAAAGTGAATTACTTTGCAGCCTTGGACTGCCCCCTGAAAATATTCCATTTTTCTCTCATTTGCTTTTCTGTACCTGCAGAGAGCTCCCTTGTGCCAAGGGACTGAAACTGTCAACCAGGTTCTTCACCTCAAAGATATAGGTGATTTTTTTCTTTTCCCTTAAGTATCCTAAGCCAAGTGCTGGAATACTTTGAAGAGAACATACAAGACCTTGAATTTCTTTCATGTTCTAACAGGAGGCAGTGTACAGAAAAGTGTTACCTTTTCATAAGGTAATATACTGTGGCAGCATGTCCCATTCAGAATTTTTAAAATATTGTAATCCTTGTACCCTGGCAGGCAAAATTGTCTCGGAATATGTGAGAAGTGAGGAAAACATGGAAACCAGTCATCCATTAGGATGTGACACGGTCTTTTACTTGGGGTTGATATTATTTGTACTTGAGTGCATGTGCATGTGAGGAATCCATATTCACTGAGAATAAAAATTTAAAAATTCAAAATATAATATAAAAAAAGGAAAATATTAAACATAAAAGTAGTTTTCCACCTTCCTTCTGCTTTTTAAACGATTCGTGTATATTTGTTACTAAAAGTAGCAGAAATAATTCTGTTATTCATTACTATAGCTTTCACAAAGATTTCAGGGGAAAAAATAAGCCCAGATAAATATACATTCTATGTGTATGTATATATATTTGCATATATATGTTTATATATACATGCTAATACATAGATATGTGTATACCTCTGTGTTCACTGTATGTGACAAAGATGTATAATGTAAATAAGGACTGAAGACGTTAGGTGTGATCATGGTGAAAGCTTTGGCTCAAGACCCTGCTGCCTCTGTGATTCAGATTGAGGTACAATGAACTAGAATCCAAGCACACATTTTTGACAAAATCCTATTTGGCTCAGAAACTTTCTTCTTTTTCAGAGGCAAAGTGAAAGCAAAAATGAGACCTGGATAAAAACAGTGAAATGTCTTCTCCTCTGCTCAGCTTCAGTTATCTCACTTTACATATTGCCATCAGATCTGCTACAAAATCAACTCATAATAAAGAGCAAAGATCAAGGTATGACAAAGTTTAAAACAAGAATCAGTTTTGTATATTACCAAATCTGACTTTTTCCTGTTTTTCCATCACCCTCTAAACAACCGGATTTTAAGATTTTTAAAACAACTGCTAATTCCACAGAACAAAAAATGAAGTTGTTTTATTATTAGCCATTAATTTACAGAAAATTGATATAAATTACTTGACCACAGATGGTCACCAGAGTTGTGGCTAAACTTTTATAATTGCAATAGTCGAAACTTTAACATGGGAGTAGTCACTTCTAAGTAGCTTCCTTTTGGGCTGATTGCTTTGGGCTTTTCTTTTCCAAAGGGATGTTCACCATCACTTTTGGAAAACTCGGTCTGTCAACATGATTACTTAAATTCATTAATCACAAAAAAATTAAAACTCTAAAATCTTTCCACATGAAGAAGTAAAAACTAGAGGAGATATTCATTCTCAGTGTCTACCTCAGAGAAATGTGACATCAGAAACTGAGAAAAGAATTTAAATTTCACCGAGAGGATTTCAAGATTTTTCCTTGAGCTTGTACTTAAGGACCATTTTCTAAAGATATTAGTTTTTTCTCCTCTGTATCCTTTCAAGGGGGACAAAAATATGTCAGCTGAAGTTGTCATTCCATATGATATGCCGTAATTACAATTATCCTGTTGAAAAAAGACAAAAAAGGCTTTTGAAGTCTAACAATGTTGCTGATGTGCCCAGTTTTCTTCTCAGAGACACCATCTCTAGAGATAAGAAAATCTTTCTTTCTGAATCCAAAAGAAAAAAAACACAACATAAACATATAAAGTGGTATTTCTCATATTTATATTTCTACAAGGAGCAAAACTAGAAAATCAGCTATGCATTTCATCAAGCCATGAATCAGCAATACTTTCATCAAGCCATGAACAAATTTTGTAGGACAGGAAAGAGAGTTGCTAAAGGACTTTTCAGGCTGTTCAGCCTTGAGAAAAGAAGGCTAAGAGGGGATCTGATTAATGTTTATAAATATCTCAAGTGAGGGACACAAGGGGAAATAGCCATCCTCTTTTCAGTGGTCTGTAGGGACAGGACAAGGGGCAGTGGCTCCAAGTTGGAACATAGGAAGTTCCACACTAATCTGTGGAAGAACTTTTTCACAGTAAGGATGACAGAGCCCTGGGACAGGCTGCCCAGGGGAGTCTCCTTCTCTGGAGATATTCAATTATCCATCTGGACACCAAACTGTGTGATAGGTCCTTGGGAAACTGCTTTGGCAGGGGGGTTAGACTTAATGATCTCTGGAGGTCCCTTCCAACCCCTACAATTCTGTAATTCTGTGATTCTGTGACTTTAATCTACTGACCCACTTAGATCTTTTTTAAGTAGTGCCCCTCTACTCCACTCTCGTGAGACCCCCACCTTGAGTAATGTTCTGGAGTCCCAAACATAAGAAGGACATGGAAACATTGGAACAGGTCCAGAGGAGGGCCATGAAGATGACTGGAGGGCTGGAACACCTCTCCTATGAAGACAGGCTAAGAGAGTTGGGGTTGTTCAGCCTGAAGAAGGCTCAGGGGAGATCTTATAGTGGCCTTCCAGTACCTGAAAGGGGCCTACAAGGAAGCTGGGAAGGGACTCTTTAGAAGGGCATGTAGTGATAGGACAAGGAGGAATGGTTTTAAATTGGAAGGGATTAGATTTAGATTGGATACTAGGAAGAAATTCTTCACTACAGTGTGGTGAGACACTGGAACATGTTGCCCAGGGAGTTGGTGGCTGCGCCCTCTGGAAGTGTTCAAGGCCATGTTGGATGGGGACTTGAGCAGCCTGGTCTAGTGAGAGGTGTCCCTGCCTATGGCAGGGGGGTTGGAGCTTGATGATCTTTAAGGTGACTTCCAACCATAATCATTCTATGATTCTATGACACAATATTGTTTCAGAATATCCCTTTGGTCAGTTGGTGTCTGCTGTCCTGGCTGTGTCCCCTCTCAGCTTCTTGTGCACCCCCAGCACACTCACTGGTGGAGGGGGGTGCCCCAGCAGAAAAAGCTTGACTCCATGTATGAGTAAAATATCCCTGTGTTATCAACACAGTTTTGCTGGCAAATGTGAAACATAGACCCATACTAGCTACTACGAAGAAAATCAATTCTATCCCAGCCAAAATCAGTTCAGAAGTTTTCTATTCCAGGAGACAGTTTCATGTCCTGTTTCTTAACTTGATTCAACTTATCATTTTGCATTGAAGGTAGTAGCAGAACCAAGAGTGGAAGCAGTTTCCAATACTTTCCAACTTTTACTATGAGCGCTTCTAGGTTCTCTTTTCAAACACCATATTCACTACAGGGAACCAGCCACTGAGAAAACACAAATACAGATTACAAAGCACACGACTGAGTAAAACTTTGAAAATACAGAAGGCCTTTGTTCAAGCTGCCTGTTTCTGGGTATAGTCAGAAGTTGACCAGAGAACAAAAGAGCAACTATTGTTTTGTGATCTCCTATTATTTTCTTTTTCAATTGTCAAAATGTATTTACTTTTTGTCTACAAATTATTTGTATTAAGATGTGTTTAGCTACCAGGCTCTAATAGTCAAGACACTGGATGAACTCGAGGCACATTTCCAGGATCACCAGGGAAGTAGTGTGAGGCAACACAGCTTGAGCATACAAAGCAACTCAGCGTTAAGATGACATAGTATGTCCTGAGCCCTATACCTGTGATTTACATATTGAACTACTTTCACATTTTTTCCCTTTTGCCTGCATCAAAGTCACCAATAAAATCAGTAACCTGCAAAAATACGCAATGATACATTTATTTATCTTCTCACACAGCCATTAAAACGAAACAAACAACAATGCACATCTCCTAAAAAATAGACAGAATAATGAATGCTACTTATTATCTTCCGTAATGCTCTGATTTCTGATAACCATAATCAATATAATAAAATTAATTTCCATGATCTCTTGGGAATGTCGAGTTTTTACCTGTGTGTTCCTAGATGTATATGAACATGTGTGTGTGTGTGTGTGTGTGTGTGTGTGTGTGTGTGTTTTGTGTGCAAAACCCTGAAAAAGCAAGTTATTCAGTATCCATCTCATCTACACCAGTCCACATAATTTCCAAATATTTCTGATACTTTGATGTTTCAGGAGATTTTATACACAGTAAACCAAACAAGAGCTTCATCCTATCAGTTATTAGCAGCCTATTTCTCAAGAATTACTGTCTGTCTATAAAATGTTTCACCCGTGAAAACAGTAAATTTAATAGGATCAATTTTCTTTAGTGATATTCTGTTTAATGTTAAACTCCATCCATAGCAACAGAGATTCTGAATTCATGCTTAGGGCTAGAAAAACTAAGATGCTTTATCATTAGTGTTCAGCATGGCTAGACAGTTCGGTTAAAGCCAATTATTAGAGAGTGTTTTCATGTCAAAGTAAGCTGGGAAGAGTTAATGCACTTGGGAAAGGGGAAAAAAATCTGATTCAATTCTCTGCAGCAATTCCCAATGAGTAGGTGACATATAAGTCTCATACCACTACTGTAATAATTATCTTATAAAAGGGTAGGAAACATCAATTTATTAAACTGAACAAAGACTTTTCCCATTACCACCATGGGCTCCCAAACATCCTATTTCCTAATACATAATTGTACTGGGTTATCCTAAGCCAGCTGTCAAGTGCCCACCCAGATAATCCTCGCTATTCCTCTAGCTCCCAGTAGGGCAGAAGAAGAAAACAGAATGGAAAAGCTCATGAATTGAGAAAAAGACTGTTAACTAGTGTGTGGGTTTGTGTGGCAAGGTTCTGCTAGAGGAGGGGGACTGCAGGGATAGCTTCTGCAAGAAGCATCTAGAAGCTTCCCATGTCTGATAGAGTAAATACCAGCTGGCTCAAGAATGGACCTAACACGGCTGACCAGGGCCAAGCCAAACAGTAACAGTGGCAGCACCTCTCTGATAACATATTTAAGAGGAAAAAACCACCACCAATGGCTCCTTTTTAAATTTTTTTTTAATTGGAAACAGAGAAGGGAGTGAGAAGATGTAAGAAACTTTGCAGTTTCAGTGAAGAAGGGGAGAGGAGGCACTCCAGGAACCGGAGATGATATTCCACTGCGGCCCGTGGAGAAAACCGTGGTGGAGCAGGTTGTCCCCCTGCAGCCCATGAAAGATGATGTGGAGCAGAAATTCCACACTGGAGTGGGTGAAGATGTATTGAAGATGCTGTGATCCACATTTGAGCAAGCTCCTGGCAGGACCTGCCAGGTCCTGGAGAGACTGGCCCACACTGGAGCAGGTTTTCTGGGGGGACAGGTGATTCCGTGGGGTACCAAGTTGCAGCCGTCAGGCTGGTTCTGAACCGCATAGAAATGATCAACACTGGGGCAGTTGATGAAGAGCTGAAGCCCCATGGGAAAGGACTCACATTGGAGAAGTTTGTGTAGGACTGTCTCCCATGGGTGGGACCCCACACTGGAGGGGAGGATGAGTGTGAGGAATGCTCTCTCCCCCTTTCCCCCCCAATCCCCCAGCTAAGAAGGAAAACAACTCGTGAAGAACTGATTGAAACCCCCATCACCATTTCCCTCCTCTATGCCACAATAGGGGAAGAAGGGAGAGAAACCATGAATAAAGTTTAGACAGTGAAGTAGGGAGGAGTGGGGGGTGGTTTTTAAGATTTGATTGTATTTCTCATTGTCCAATCTTGGCTTCACTCTGTGATTGTAGTGTAATAAATTAGAGAGTTCTCATTCTGTTTTGAGTCTGTTTTGCCAATGAAGCTAAATACAGAAGGATTTCTCCGTGTCCTTATCTCGACTCCGAAGCCTCTCAATATATATTTTCTCCCCTGTCCAGCTGAATGGGAGACAAATACATGGATGTATAAAACACTAAAACAGTTCTGAACTCTGCATCTGCAGATAATGGCGACAGGCCAAAGTGAGCTGCTATACTGCGTGCCAAAAGAAGACATGTATTTCATGCTCTCCTGCATTTCAGAAACGAACTGGCTACTTGATTAACTTGAGCTGATCAGGAAGCAAGAGTCTGACCCTGTAACGTACACTTATGTGAACAGCTGTAATTGGAGCATCTTCCCTCTATGTACTGTCTGACCTCTAATTTTACGAAGCTTATCTGCCACTGTATTGCCTGCTTGGTTGTGTGAAATCTGAGGACATGAGATTTGAAAAATAGAAAGTTCTCGTCTGCTAGTTCACAATTTCACTGTTCATAGGATTTCTAAAAATCTCAATATAGAGAAACTAGTAGGTCCCCATGATGGACACTGCCCTAGAGCTCCAGTAGGATAGTGAGGCATAATTTCCCTTTAAAAAGACACACTGATGTTTCTTCCTTGTGCCTAAATCTGTGGTTTCTAGCCACATAGAAAAGTCCATATATTCGAGTCTTAGGGATATTCTTTGTAAAATGCATATGGTGAATATTTGTCACTTTCAGGGCAAAAATAACTTCTTTCACTTTCCATTCACAAACAAGATTTTTTTTTTTAATCAAGTGTCTCTTTCCTTCCAATGAAAACAAAAACATAAGCAGGAAGAAGCAGAAGACAGGGGATATCCTACTGTATTTAATTGTCCATGGATTGAAACACTTATATAAGGGAAGATCTTTATATGCTTTTCTTTCTTTCTTTCTTTCTTTCTTTCTTTCTTGCTTTCTTGCTTTCTTGCTTTCTTGCTTTCTTGCTTTCTTGCTTTCTTGCTTTCTTGCTTTCTTGCTTTCTTGCTTTCCTGCTTTCCTGCTTTCCTGCTTTCCTGCTTTCTCTTTCTTTCCTTCTTTCCTTCTTTCTTCCTTTTTGGTTTGTTTTTTCTTTGTTTGTTTTGCACTATAGTCTTTGCGAAATGTTCTATGCAGATAGAGCATACTTGTGAAAGATCATTTTCTTTTCCCCTTAGCTGAACCACGGTATTTTGCTTCAATACTCTTAGAGAAGTGTTCTCTATTTTAAAGCTTAGTGGTTGCACTATTCAAGTGGAAACACTCTGTCCTTGTCTCTGTTGAGAATGTCAGAAAAAAACCCAAAACATTTTCAACAAGGAGACAAAGGAAAAGAGTTCATAATGTCTTAATGTTTTGATGGTGACTTCAGTTTTGAGGAAAGTCAAAACAGAAGGTTCATCTTCCCTTAAAGAAGAAAGTGAGTTGGGTTTCTCATGTCAATCCTACTCAAGTTATAAGTGCGATGCATTTATTTGTTCATTTCCACATACTGCATGAGTTGCACATGGAAGTTATGACAACACTGAGTAACCTAGGGCAGGAAACTCTGTACCAACAATATATGTCTGCCATACCTTCAAGTAACAAAGCTGGAATTACCTAACACATTTTACTGCCCAAATGCTGGAAACTAATACCTCAGGATAACAGAGAAAATTGGTTCTTCTTGATTTTTGGTTCTTAAATAGAACAGTTCAATATATTAATTTTATTATAGTGTTAATATCAAATTCTTCACTGAAATAAGTAAACTCAGAGAGAGAAGAAAGAATATTCTTCTAACATCACCAGAGTTTGAGATGGGGCATTTGTTTCCTTGTCTACACATCTCTCCCTAGGTTATACTTTTGGTATTCCTGAATACGTAGCAGTTATTCCTATGAGAACTTAATATTAACTTAGTTAACTAATCTTGATATTAAACCTGACCACCTTAATATCCTTGCTTAGCCATCTCCTCCTTTCAAAAGTAGCTACATGCTGTTTTGTATCATTTCTATCTGTTTCTTCAGGATTTTAATTTCTACCCAGTCTTTATTTTTTTCCCCAACTAATCTTTAAATAGACCAAGAAATGCAAACTAGCTTCAAGAAGAGGACAGTCTCTTGGTGGAGGTATGTACCTTGGCAGTGGTGAGGGAAACCAGATCAACCACAGCTGAAGTTTAATCTTCAAGGAAGTTTATAAGGGATTTGACTGAGTACTTGGACTGTAATGTTTAAACTTAGAAGAATGAGGACTTTCTTGAAGTTCAACTATTTTTTTCACTTACTCTGAGAGTTCTTGCTTAATCTAATGTTCCTTGTGGACCCCATTTCAAAGCATTTAACTATTTCCCAGTGCTTATATTCACCTTCTGAGAGGTGTTTTGGTACCTTATTCCTTTTACCAAAATCACAGAGCAACTGTTTGACTGCACTGCAATTTCTGTCTTGTATGCCCTAAAGCCTGTGTTTGATGGACACTTACGTTTTTCCTGGGACATTGCTCAGGATTTGGGTAAGAAACTTTGAGGCAAACCTCTGTTTCATGATGGATGTATACTCTAGTGCACAGTTTATCCTGTTCCAAGAATGTATGTATTTAAGTCATGGTTATGGACCCAAACACCTGAATTGTGTGTCAACTAATCCTCAGTACAGAATACCTCTCACATTGTCTCAACTCCTAAAATGTTAAAAAAACCCCAACAAAACAACAAAGGAGACTTTCAGATAGCTCTCTGTAGTGTTCTAGAAGCAAAACAAATAATTTATTCTTTGATAGTTTTGGAAATTTGCTTCAGCTTTGACCTTTAGTACTCCTTGATTTACACCTTTGGAGTCACCCTTGAGCCTTGTCTGATGCTACTTTCTGGTATGGACAACTGATGGTTAAAATGCGAGCACAGTATCAACATGACTGACCATGTTTGCAAGCAGTCATGATTTGCAACAACAAAAGGGTTACCCATTAAAATTTCAATTACAGATTTCAAAGAAAATTATCATATGGTTAAACAAAAAATATGCTTAAATGTGTCCTATAAACCTTGGCCAACGAAAAACACGTGCAAAAGATCAGACTGTCCTGAGCCCTGTCACAGACTTCCCATTTTATTTTGGTCTCCTCAGTCCTACAATATTCATCTAATAATTCCCTACTTCATCCCTTTAAGGGCAGTAATATTTTCACTACCTTTTATTTTCATTCCTTACTGTAACTGTCTGTTTCTTAGTGAGTATTTACATGGTTGCTAGCACAATGGGGCCTCATTCTTGACAGACAGATTTTCTATTAATAAAAAGAAAGAAAGAACAAAAAAGATATAACAGAAAGTCGTAGATGGAAATCCTCCTTAATTCGTACAGAGCGTATCAGGCTACCACATAGATATTGTACATACACGTACATAGATATAAAAATGATTGAAAACTGCTTTGGAAAAAGCGACTGGCTATGCTGATTTTTATAAACAGCTGTCAACTTCCCTGACTGCTCATAGCATACCAGGATAGATTATGATGCCTTTGCAAGCTCTGAGCTGTCATTCAGGCAGAGACTGGGTGAAGATGTTGATGCCTTAGAAATAGATTCAGATTATTACCATGATGGGGATGTGACCATTTCCTTGCTTTCTCTGATAATGTTTCAGATATTGCAATGACACACATTATCTTCACAGCTGCCAACATATTTCAAGAGACAGAGGGGGAAGGGAAAAAGTCAAATCCTGTACACAACAGTTATTTCATCTAGAATTGAAAGGTTTCATCTCTTTATTCTCAGCCAAATAAGCAGGCAGACTGACTTTCACAGGTAATTTCTTTTGTTCCTGTAGACCCTTGTCTGTAGCACCAACGTGCTAATGATTCTGCTCTTGTTCTTACAATGAGAAATGCTTTATTCAACGCTAGTCCCACTGGGCTACGGAGCACTGTAAGGAAATGCCCTTTTGTGGAGGGAAAAAGGCAAGTCACAGCACCCAAGGCATACCCTTAGGAAATCAATTTGCTGCACAAGGCCTCAAAAGACATGTCACTGAGTGCCAGAGGGCAGGTCTATTAAGTATTTTGCCTAGTATAATACTAACTTTCATCCAATATGGCTTGAGATCTCCCTCCTGCTAAACAAAAAATTCTAGGAGTAGAAACAGCATAGTAGTGTTAATGCAGTGCTCAGCATGTACGAACACGCATTTCCTGGGAACATAAAGGGCCTCTGAGGAGATTCATGAACCCTTCTTCTGGGACCCTTGTGCTGCCAGTCAGTTTGTTTGATCTTGGGGATGGAGCACTTCTGCTAAGGCCTGTTTGGGGGTCTCCAACGTGATGTTCTCCTCTACCATATAGGTATGCCTGAAGAATGCATTAGACTGCAAAAATCCACATGACTGACTAAAAAATAGATAAGGACATACACAGATAAGTATGAAATTACCCTTGCCTTTGTATATCAAAGTCTGTAGGGTGATTTAGCTTTCTGAAATTCATGACTAAAAACACATCCTCAAGAAATTACAAGAAATGAGAACTTTCATTAACACAAATCCAGAAGTTAGCTTTTGAAAATGAATAAATAAATTAATAAAAACCTTTACTGAGGTCTTTATAAATTTATGGCATTTTTCTCTTCTCACCAACAAGCTAAAAGGCCATCATCTGTGAATATAATCTGAGTTGCTGAGTCTCTGCAGTTCTTCTGGCACAGTGGGAAGATGGAATAAAATCTTCCCCCATTTTTGCTGTACCAGTTTCCCTTTTGATGACCTCTAAGGTTTCCTCATTCACTTCTTCCTCTATATCCACTCGGAAGGATGTAACAGTCATGGAATTATGTTTAAAAAGAACAAACAAAACCTGAAAAACCCCAAACAAGCAACCAATAAACCAGAAAAGCCCCTAAAACAACCAAAACACCCTGGCTGCAGAAACCCTAGAATTCCATGTTGGAGAACATGTTAATATATGTAAATCTGAAAATAAAGTTAAATAAAGGCAGTGTGTTTTTCTATTATTTTGACAATCTAACAGAAAGATTATAGTGTTATACTACCGTGAAACAAAACAACCTCCCTGTGTGCACAGGAGAAAGTTGAGAAATGAGTGTTGAAAAGTACATAGCACTGGTGCTTTTAATTTATGGATACATACACTATTATATCAAAGTAAGCAACATCCTTTATGACTTTTAAACATTCACACTATTTCAGGTTGGATTCCCATGAGTGTGAAGAGTGTGACATTATTTTCATTGCTGTTCCACATCATTAAAGGCAACAAAACTCAGAAACATCCTTTAGCAGCTCTGCTTTCTGGCTTTCACTGCTGTATGGTCCTTGTGTGCATTAATAATGAAAGCAGCAGGGAATTTTTCACTTGCAACAGAAAAAGAACAGACAAAACCCAAAACCAAACAAAAATGAAAAAGAGATAGTAAGCGAAAGATTAAAAAAAAAGTCTGTGTGATTGCTTAAAGAAGTCTAAACACAGCTTTACCCTGACACACTAATGATAATTCACAGCTCAGTCTCTAGAATGAAAAAGATTCAATGAACTAGGACAATCAAACTCTCTGTGGATGTTTTTGATGACTCTAATCATCTTTTGATGATTACATTGATAAAGGTAATATCGGTGAAATATTCTTAGATTCCTGTGAGGCATTTGATTTTGTAATGCTTTTTTTTTATTTAATTAGAATCATAATAAATGAACAGATTCTATATTAAATGGATGAGAACATGATTACATCATACATCAAAGCTTTTTGCAGACAGAGGTTTTACTCATATTCTGAGGAGATGGAAACGGAATCTACCCATGTCCTGAGTTATAGGTACCTTTAACCTTCAGCCTGCTGAATCTCCTGCCTATGGTTAGTGATACTGAAAAGTTATATGGAAAGTACTGTGTCTGCTTTTCTATATACTATCCTAGAACGCAACCATGATGTCCTCATAGAGATCTGCTAGAAGCCCTGGAAAAGTGCCATTGTAGAACCAGGTTTTGTACTTTTTGAATACCTAGAGATATTGTGAGTAGAATTGTAGGCCATATACTCAGTCATGACTCTCCAAACCTGAAATGGAAGAAACTGGACTTTAAGACACCATTCAGGAAAGTCTTTTAGCCTGGTCTAAATTTCACTGTTTTTTGTTAATCTGAGAGGTACTGAGATATGGTTTAGTAGAGGACATGTACAGTTGGACTCAATAATCTTAAAGGTCTTTTACAACCTAAACATTGTGGAGCCGCTCAGCATCTTTGACAGGTCTTGGCAAACAGGAGAAGTGCCTGAGGATTGGAGGATAGCCAATATCACTCCAGTCTTTAAAAAGGGCAAGAAGGAGGATCCTAGCAACTATAGGACAGTCAGCCTCACTTCTGTCCCTGGAAAAGTTATGGAACAGCTTGTTCTGGATGCCATCACCAAGCAACTGGAAGAGAAGGTCATGAGGAGTAGTTAGCATCGATTCACCAGGGGAAGGTCGTGCTTGACTAATCTCATAGCCTTCTATGATGTTATTACCAACTGGGTGGATGGAGGGAGAGCAGTAGATGTCATCTAACTTGACTTCAGCAAGGCTTTTGATACTGTATCCCATGACATCCTGATAGAAAAGCTGAGAGAGTATGGAATAGATGAGTGGACAGTTAGGTGAGTCGAGAACTGGCTGTTGGACCAAGCTCAGAGGGTCGTGATCGGTGGAGCAGAATCTGAATGGAGGCCTGTGACTAGCGGTGTTCCCCAGGGCTCAGTGTTGGGTCCAGTCCTGTTTAATATCTTCATTGACGACCTTGATGAGGGAATAGCATCCACCCTCAGCAAGTACTTTGATGATACAAAGCTGGGAGGGGTGGCTGACACACAGGAACACTGCGCTGCCATTCAGCGAAACCTGGACAGGCTGGAAAGCTGAGCAGGAAGAAACCAGATGAAATTCAACAAAAGCAAGTGTAAAGTCTTGCACCTGGGGAGGAACAACCACATCTATCAGTACAGGCTGGGTGTTGACCTGTTGGAGAAGAGCTCTGTGGAGAAGGACCTGGGGGATCCTGGTTGACGATAGGTTGGCTATGAGTCAACAGTGTGCCCTGGTGGCTAAGAGAGCCAATGGGATCCTGGGGTGCATCAGGAGGAGTGTGGCCAGCAGGTCTAAGGAGGTGATGCTCTCCCTCTACTCTGCCCTGGTCAGACCCCACCTGGAGTATTGTGTCCAGTTCTGGGCTCCCTGGTATACAAAAGACAGGGATCTCCTTGAGAGAGTCCAGAGAAGGGCTACGAAGATGGTTAAGGGCCTGGAACATCTATCCTATGAGGAAAGGCTGAGAAAGCTGGGTCTGTTCAGCCTGGAGAAAAGAAGACTGAGGGGGGATCTAATCAATGTTTATAAATATCTTACGTATGGGGTGCAGGGGGAATTGGCTAGCCCTTTTTCAGTGGTCAGTGGAGATAGGACAAGGGGCAATGGCTGCAAATTGGAGCACAGGAAGTTCCGCAACAACATGGGGAGGAACTTTTTCCCAGTGAGGGTGACAGAGCCCTGGGACAGGCTGCCCAGGGAGGTGATGGAGTCTCCTTCTCTGGAGATATTCAAGACCCATCTGGATGCCTATCTGTGCAGTATGAGCTAGGGAGCCTGCTTTGGTAGGAGGGTTGGACCCGATGATCTGTAGAGGTCCCTTCCAACCCCTACAATTCTGTGATTCTGTGATTCTGTGAGAGTTGGATCTCTGATATATGGGCCACCAACGTTGTCTGAAGGAAGTTATTTAGAACTTCAGAAGGCCAATCAATATTTGAGACTTGGTTTAGGATGGGATAAATTGCCCACTGCAGTTTGCTATGAAAAGAGCTTAATTAGCAATTCAGTTTTCAGATAACCAGAGTCATCTAAGATGAAACCTACTCATCTTCTTTCATTAAGAGCTGTTAGAGTACCTGTTCCTTTAAAAGAATATAACTTTTTCCCTTAAAACTACAGTTACCAAAATCAGCCATGATATTAAGATCTTGACATTTTCCTAGGTACTTAAATGATAACAAAACTGCTCATATTAAAGTTACATCCTAGTTATAAGCATCAATCCAGATTTTTTCGCAACAAAAAGGCACTAGACAAGACTCAATACTTCAGGAAATGTGTCAAACTTTGTGATTTGATCTAAGTATTAATAACTCACAGTGCTGAAATATATCTCAGACTAAATATTTGAATGTGTTTTAGCTTCTGGTCCAGTCTTTTTTCTTTGTCATGTCTTTAGTGAGTTGTTCGAATTTTAATCAGAGCAGTGTGCCTCAACCCTTAGCAGAAATTCTTATACTATGAAAAATAAAAAAAACAGTGCCATCTCCCTCCCAGTCCTTTCTTTCTTCCCTGACATGCTAAACCATATTTTTCATGTTAAAAATGAAAGAAGTTTATGTTATCTTGATATCATCATCACCATCATCACTGGGGTTTCTAGTGCATGTTTTTGATTTTGGTTTTTTTTCAGTATCTCCTTTTGCTTTACATGATGCAAGCACATTTTTGCTCATGAGATACTTGTAACAGACTTTTTCTGACAGTTGTATCTACACAATAAAGGAAGCTTTAGAATTGCAAATACTTTATATTTCCCTAAGGTGTTTATAAAATCATCAAGTCCAGTCTCCATTTGATCAGCAGCATCGAGTCAGAAGGACTAGTTAACAACTGATCTGTTGATGCGTTTGTGACTCTCTGTACACTTATGCATGCATGTCTTTGCATTTACATATATGCGAGTGTTTCTGGTTGTGTGTATTTTGTTTGAGGGAATATTTGGAAAAAATAAAGAAAATCACAGCTGTGCTGACATATTCCATGGTAATTGCAAAAGAATACATCTCACTGAAGGATAAGTAGCAACATCTGTAGTAATGTTTAGAGAATAAATGAATACTGAGAAATATCCAGTACTGGAGCAGCTGCAGTCCATGCTGAGGTACTTTGCCTATTATGTAAAAACATTAAGATACCCTTCCCACAGGTGTTAGGCAGTAGTAACTGTAAGGTGATAGTGAAAGACAAAAATAGATTTTTGTTCTTTCGCACTCAATACTAAGAGTAAAACCAGACAAGATCTGTGTCATACATTATTAATTCCACTCTACTGCAAGATATTCCATTTGGCAGTGTAACATCCTGGCATACCATATAAAGTTCTTCTACTAAACATTAAAATCTACCCACATGAGTCTCTTGGTAAATTGTGATACTGGTCTACAGATGTGTTCTGTGTTACAGGGACAGAAAGTTTATGAGTCCAACGTGGAAAAGCAGTGCAAGAAGAGAAAACTCCAAGTTTAACAACAATCTTCCCATATTTGTTAGCTCTTCTCTTAATGCCACAGGCACTAAAACTATAAGGAGTCACCAAATGATTTTTTTTCCCTATTTATGAATAGTTCCTGAAGAAAAAGTTTGCAATTTATCCTTGAGGCATTATTTTTATTTTCTAATCATGCAGTGAAAATAAAATTTAGTTTTAGCTTGAATATCTCTGCCCAAAATGCTTCCAGCATTGAGAATTATCGATTACTGGATACCAATATCAATAAATGTTTATATGTAGTCTAAAGCATTATGCATATGTCTGTCTCAGAAATGTGATTATGTGGAAAATTTCTACCTTGTTTTATGGGTTTGGCCTACAGCCATTTTATCATGATTTCTCATCAAGTTACACCCTGCCTGCTAAATCATCATCTTAGCAAATCTCAGTCTACATCTGTAAATGAAGAAATTACTTCCAAGAAAATGTGATTATTCATTTCCTTCTCTTTTAGTCTTGTAATGTCTCAAGGTTAAAAATGCACATTGTGGCAGTGTAGTTATCCTTGAGTTTTTTCCTATTACAACCCATTTACCAATATTCACCAATAAAAAAGTAAGAATAAAAGTGGCATGGTTTTGTAGCTGGAGCTACTTTAAAGAACTCAAACGGATAGGCATGCACAAAGCAAAGGCAATTATTCAAAATAAAAATGTTTTGTGAAAACACATAAAGCAGAAGAATGCTAGTGAACTTAACAAAACAAAACAAAACAAAACATAAAGATGGGCAAGAGAGTTTTGCCCAATTTTGCAAAGATTATGAAAGCTATGACACTTACTGGGTGACAGCTCCAGGGCCTGTTACTTTTTGGCAGCCCACAGCTAGGGAAACTTGTTGCTTCTCTCATCAGATGTCTGCTTCAGACCACATATATCATACAGTTGCAGCCTAGGATGCCAACTGTGCGATGGCTGAGTTGCCGTTGTTAGCAGCTCATTAAAGATTAGAAGCTGCCAACAAGAAATCTCCAAAGTAATACTATTTTACTTTAGAACTATGTTGGGTTTGGGCTTAGATTGGACAGCTATAATACTCAACTTGTGAGATTGTTGTCTCTAGGATGAGATCATAATCTTGCTAGGAAAATTAAAATTACCCTGACAAAATACAATCTGATTTCCTTGCTTTGCTAGTTCTAATACACATATCCCTTCGTGAGAAAATGTAGATCTGTGGGACAAGTGCCTTTCTGAACAAGCAGAGGATCCAAAAACTGGTCTTTGTACTTCTAGATAGTTTTAGCAATCTGCTGTAGCGTGATTCAAAGGAGGAAAGTTAGGAGTTGAAATTAGACAGAGGAAAGATGTGGCACTGAGTGGAATAGAAGAGCAGAGTGGAAAATGAGATTGAGAGAAATCATGTGTTCTTTATTTCCTGTTGGGGTAAGAATGTTATTTGTACAGGAAGCCCTGTTTCTGTTGCTCTATTGCTTCATTACTGAACTTATATATGTATAATGAGAAAATAATAAATGTAAAGACATACACAGAGGAAAGCCCTTTGACAGATATATAAAAATACATGCACATACAATATGCAATAAATATATACAGCTATATGCACCTATTTTATATACATATCCATATTTACACGTATGTATGTTTATATATGTACACACAAGCTTCAATATGTAGTAATGAAAATATTACTTATTCTATACATGTCAGAAAAAAACAGCAATAATAGCTGATAGCATCTCTGTTCTGATACATATGAGGAGCTGCTAAAATCCCATCAGGCCATAGTTCAGGGATCAGCAAAGACCTTTGATGATTCATATGGGAAATAACTTCAGTATATGGTGAAAATTTACTGTGCTGCACTAAGTGGATGCACAGTGCATTGCTCATGGTCTCCCATGGATTCCTCAGGTAGAGTAATCAGGAGGAACGTGTTTCTGTGCAATCATCTTCACTTATACAGTAGCTCAGTGCCATATCGTTAAGAGTCAGTACAGAAGTATAGAAACTTGTCATTTTGAACACGGCTTAGTTACCCTGTTGGAGTTCTCTCTTGAACATGTATGAATTGTAAGTACAATTACAGCTCCTAAATTAGGATGGTCTGTCAAAAACATGTCATTGTATTTATCTCAGATGTGAGATTTTTGTGTCTAGTATAAAATTTCAGAAATGCAATCAGGAAAAGCCCAATTTTCCATTCAGTGAAAAAATTTCTTTTCTGTAAACATTTGTATGGAAATAATTTTTTTATTACAGACATTTTCAGATTTCTGCAATGACTTCAGTTTCAAATGAGAGAAATGTTAAAAAGATCAGACTTCAGTACTTTTCAGTTCCTAAAATTTTGAAATAACTTAAAGTGAATAGTTTTCTTTTGAATTATTGTAGTAAAATCTAGTAATTAAGTCTTGTGAATACAAGTAGGGAAATAATTTTTGATTCGCCACCAACAACAAAAAATGTGTGTTATAGCTAAAAATAATGTTATTTAGAAGAATGAAAGATGAAGAACTTTTGATCAAATTAAATACTGCAATTTAGAAAAAAAAAATTGTCTTTTTGTCTACAGAGCTAGCCAAAGGAAATTTTGAAGCAACATATTAAAGCATTAATTACTAAACATTTGCTAAAGAAAAGAAAGTAAATATTTCCTATATTAGTTTATTTCATTTCAGAAAATAATACTTATTCATTGGGTTTTATTGGTAGTATTATTTATTTTATATTGCTACAGAAAAATGTTGCAAATCTTAAGACATTTAATATAACTGAATTTTAAGACAAGGTTTTGTGCAAAAGAAGGTGCCTGCTGATTTTCTGTAGTTTGAGGTTCACATCTTACTTATACATTTTTTGAATGAAAGATGGAGACAAACATGGGACCTCCTGCTGTTCATACTAGCATATTAAACTGCAGGGAAAAAATAAGTCTTCCTACTACAACTTCAGAGTTTACATAGAAGTTGGCTTCTTGCGAACTCTTTTGAAAACATGGCAGAAAGTGTGAGCATGGACAAGGAGAAGAAATAAAAAGGACTATCTCTTCACCTCTTCTATTTGGCAGGGTTACTTGAGGTTCCAAGCCCTGATAGCATATTTAGATGTTCAGCCTTGAACACCAAAATCTTGAGCATGACTGAGAAAGCATGCAGTTGTCCTGGTTTCCTACAGGTGGAATCATCTTCCATAGGCTGCAGGGCACTGTCTTCTGGTGTCCAGAGAACCTCCTCGCCCTCCTTCTTCACTGACCTTGGTGTCTGCAAAGTTTCTTACATCTTCTCACTCCTTTCAGCAAAAAACAGACTCTTGTGTTTTTTGTTTGTTTAGTTTTGTTTTTTTTTCCTTCTTAAATATGATATCCCAGAGGTTCTGCCACCATTGCTGATTGGATTAGCCTGTTCCACAGTGCATCCATTCTTGACCTGGCTGGTATTGGCTCTGTCAGATCTAGGGGCAGCTTCTAGTAGATCCTTGCAAAACAGCAGTTGAGGGAGGGCATTAACTTTTCCTGAAACTTGTCAGGAGAGGTGAAGGCCAGATTTTCAGGAATAAGAACTAGAAGATCCCAGTAGCTCATTTGAGCAAACTGCCTCCAGCAGAACTGTGGCCTCATATATCACTTAGCCAGTGCAGAAGCTGAACTTGAATGTTGCTGACTTGTACTGTTCTTTCGCAGAGCAATGAGTCTCTACTATTCACAATTATCATGACTCCTACATGTTTGATCACATCAGCTACTCTTCAGAGGATTTACCTACCTAGGATTTAAGCAGCATTCCTTAGCTGGAAAGATTTTTTTAATACTTGAGTGAAACCAGACACAATTTTTCAGGGCCCAAATTCAGGTTGTCATAACAACTTGACACAGTCCTAATAATCCCATTTTTATTACACTGTTTAAGTAGAAAGAACAAGATCTATTTGTTCCCCATAAAAACAATTGCAATCCAACCAAAGTGTGTTCTTGTATTTATAGATGTAAAGCACCAGTACACTTCACAGTGACATCATGTTGCTCTCAAAGTAACCCTGCTGATGTTCATGGTTTAGTTTTAATTGATACATGTGTATCTGAGATCTGAATGTGTCAGCAAGTAACCAAGATTCTGCTCCATAGGAAAGCCCTACTGTTGAAATCAGAAAGCATACAGAAATGTGAACATATTGAAAAAAATGAAGTGAAAATAAGATACAACAGCAAATTATGTTTGTTTAAAGGCAAGAAAGGAAGGTAAGTTCTGTAAAGCACACAGGAGTCCTTGATCTAATAGTGAGACATTTCAGTGCCCCACAGGACAAAGCAAAACAGATTACTTACATGAATTTGATATGGGTTCCTCTGAAAGGACTAGAAGATTATACATTCTGTCACAGGTAAAGCCTGGTTTAAGGAACCTGTCTCTTTCCACTTTGGGGATGGGATTCATGTCATCTCACTGCAGGCATAAATTGGATATCTAACCTAAGACGTTACAGAGAGTTGTCACATTCAGAGGGAGACCGTCTTCTAATGAGGCTGTATTTCACACGTGTAGGGAAAGAACATATCTGAACCAGGCATCTGATTTTCACATGGCAGGAGTTAGGTGAAATGGTTTCTACTCTCTGTTCCCAGTTCTTAGTTGTGACTTGGTATCTCTGTGATGTTTTTAAGCATGAAAATTAAAGAGGTGAACCCTAGGCTATATCAAATAGATTTTCAGTTCATTTGTGCTAGGCCTTGTGGATGCAATCCCTGGTCTTGCTATAATATGTAAACTAGACTTCTGCTTTATTCCATATTGGTATATGAATTTATAAGTGGTTAAAAACTATGTGAAGGTTCAGGTTAGGTAGGATTTGTGCAAATGTAGGATCCAGGGGATTTGCACTGCATTTTTCCCTATGTTTTTAATAGATCTTTGAAATGCCATTTTGTTGTTCTCTCCCTTAATGTTTGGGGTCAGGAAAAAGAAAAAAACCAACAAAACAAAAACAAAGAAAACCCAACAAGCCAAATCCCCAAGTAATAGCCTTTCACTTATTTTCTTATCTTACTAATTTACATGCAGACTTTTGGGACCAAAACCTTCTCACTTGTATAGTAACTAATATGTCTGGATGGTCTACACACCATTAAAACAATTCCACCCTTGCCTTTAGTGGTCTGAATCCTCACAAGAAAGTGATCTATCACAGGGACATGAATCCTAAACAATGTAATCAGACAATGCATGTAATGTGGACCAAAAATGAAGCAGCTCCTATTAGCATTGATCCATTCTAGTATTCAATAGAAAGGCACCTAAGCCATTTTCAAACATTGAAAAGCTCCCTAAAGCTTTTGTGGTACTACCAAAAGAAGCTAAAGGACCACCCACAAAGCAATACAATGAAGAGAATCTCCTGAACAGTTTCAAATTATTATAATATGATGATAGCCAAAACTACCCTCTAAAATATTTTGCCTCCAGAGTGCCAATAAAGGAAGAAGCAAGTTGCTTGTGTTCCCTTAGATTTAAAGACAGTCAGTGTGATATTTAAGAATATTGAACAATAAATATCATGTGTAATGTGACATTCTGCACAAACACAATTTGCAACAATAAAAAGAACGCAAAATAAAAAAAAATGTACTGTTAGATGTGTTGTGCCTAACAGTTTCTATATTAAAGAATTCATTGTTAGATTTCTTGATCAGTATGCAAGGTGTCAAGCAACCACTTATTGTCCCTGGGTATTTCAACAGCTGACAGTGCTTTTTACAAAACAAAACCCCGAACCAACCAACCAAAACAAAACAAACTCCACCCCCCCAAAAAACCCAACAAACAACGAAAACCCACCAAAAAAAAGGAAAACAAAACCACACAAAAAAACACCACAAAGTATTTTTAAAGCATTTGCTTTTCTTAATATCACCTAAAGTTGTCACCTTAATGACACTATTTTCAGATAGAAGACTGACATGCTGACAGCAACTGTTCCATGCAAATGGTTGTATTTTAGTACTGAAATACAGGTTTTGTGAAATGTTCTGTTTATACTTAGAAAATCTGTTTTTCAGCAATGCATCAAATACAAAGTCTGGCTGCCCATGTCTTTGTACTTTACTGGATTATTGATAGCTGTGTAAAGGAAATGTACAAAACTACTAATATCATAGAGTCATAGAATTATTAAGGTTGGAAAAGACCTTTAAAACATTTTCAATTGTAAAAATTTCTTTAAAAGAAAAACATTTTATGATCATAAAAATAAATACAAGTAATATAATTATTATTACAATTTATATTTTGTGGCTCAAAATCAGATTGAAGAAAATGAAAAGTTGATAAGTATGTTTTAAGAAACTTTTATTTTGAGTAATAATTTTAAAAGTTAAAAATGAGTGTGCATATGTATTATAGAATCATAGAATGGCAAGGGTTGGAAGAGACCCCAAGGATCATGAAGCTCCAACACCCCTGCCACAGGCAGGGCCACCAACTTCAGGCCTGGAGCTACACAAGGTTGCCCAGGGCCCCATCCAACCTGGCCTTGAACACTTCCAGGGACAGGGCATCCACCATCTCTCTGGGCAGCCTGTTCCAGCCCCTCACCACTCTTTCTGTAAAAAACTTCCCCCTAATATTCAATCTAAATCTTCCCTCCTTCAGCTTTAAACCATTCCCCCTTGTCCTGCCATTGACTACCCTTTTACAAAGTTGATTCCCCTCTATCTTTCTTGTATTGGGGGTCCCAGATCTGGACACAGTACTCCAGGTGGGGCCTCACGAGGGCAGAGTAGAGAGGGACAATCCCCTCCCTGTCCCTGCTGGCCACCCCTCTTCTGATGGAGCCCAGGATACCATTGGCCTTGCGAGCTGCAAGAGCACACTGCTGGCTCATGTTAAGTTTCTCATCCACTATGACACCCAGGTCCTTCTCAGCAGGGCTACTCTCAAGAAGCTCTTCTCCCAGTCTGTATCTATGTCTGGGATTCTTCCAACCCAGGTGCAACACCTGACACTTGGCAGTGTTGGACCTCATTAGGTTCACCCGGGCCCATTTTTCCAGCCTGTCAAGATCCATCTGGATGGCTTCCTTTCCTTCTAGGGTGTCGACCACTCCACTCAGCTTGGTGTCATCTGCAAACTTGCTGCGGGTACACTCAATCCCATCATCGATGTCACTGATAAAGATGTTACAGAGAACCGGTCGCAAGACAGACCCCTGGGGGACACCGCTTGTCACCAGCCTCCACCTGGACATAGACCCATTGACCACCACCCTTTGGCTACAGTCTGTTAACCAGTTTCTTATCCACTGGATGGTCCACCCATCAAATCCACATCTCTCCAATTTAGAGATCAGGATGTGGTGGGGGACTGTGTCATAGGCCTTGCACCAGTCCAGGTAGATGACATCGGTTGCCTT
Organism: Laterallus jamaicensis coturniculus; assembly: GCA_022605575.1. Classification (NCBI taxonomy): domain Eukaryota; kingdom Metazoa; phylum Chordata; class Aves; order Gruiformes; family Rallidae; genus Laterallus; species Laterallus jamaicensis. The sequence continues at coordinate 86,757,943 of JAKCOX010000002.1, read as the reverse complement.
CCCTTTATCTACTGATGCTGTCACTCCATCATAGAAAGTCACCAGGTTGGTAAGGCACGACCTTCCCTTGGTGAAGCCGTGCTGGCTGTCCCAGATCACATGCTCTTCCCTCATGTGCTCCAGCATATCATCCAGGAGGATCTGTTCCATGATCTTCCCAGGCACAGAGGTGAGGCTCACCGGCCTGTAATTCCCTGGGCCTTTCTTGCTCCCTTTCTTATAAATGGGAGTGACATGACCTTTTTTCCAGTTCCCAGGGACCTCTCCTGACAGCCATGACTTTTCAAATATGATGGAGAGCAGCTCAGCAGCCACATCAGCCAGCTCCTTCAGGACCCGGGGATGCATGTCGTCCGGCCCCATAGACTTGTAGACATTCAGTCTCATGAGGCGGTCTCAGACTTGCTCTGCTCTTACAGTGGGGGGGATTTACTCCCCCAGTTCCCACCTAGAGGTCCAGGGATGCAAGATTCTGGGATTTGAGAATTATGAGAATCCTGGCTGCCTGAGAAGACTGAGGCAAAGAACTCATTCAGTACCTCAGCCTTCTCCTCATCAGTTGCAGTCAGTTCTCCTTTCTCCTTTACCAAGGGGGGTACGTTCTCTTTGGCCTGTCTCATCTGGCCAATGTACCTGTAAAATCCCTTCTTGTTTTTTTTTAACACCCCTTGCCAAGTTCAGTTCCATCTGCGCCTTGGCTTTCCTGACCCCGTCTCTGCAAGTCCGAACCTGTATTCTTTCTAAGGCTAAATAATGTATTATATATGTATATATTTATTATATATTTATATATTTAGAGTTCTACTTTAAAAGGAAAACATTGCTAAAGTAATCACCTTTGGTGTGTGTGGTTTTAAAAATAGAATTTTTGAATTGTAAAAAATTTTTTTGCCATATTATTTAGCAATTTCAAAAGCAAGATAAAGCTCAGAAGAGCTGTCATCTTAATGTTACTTTCAATTTGTTTATTGTGAAGATATTTGTATTTCACTTCTAACCAAATCCTCAGAGATCTCAAGCAAAGTTAAAAATTCTTTTCGTTCTTCATGACACTTTCAAGATGCCTTTCCTTACAGTAATGGATTGTGGAGGAAGATTGATCTCAAAGTAAATTATTTTTTTTGTGAAAAACATAACACAAAGTATAGGACAGGAATTTTCCTCCATGTGATGTCACTTTTATCTCAAGTGTATATAGAAAAGTTATAAAGAGATGAAAGTTAATATAATTTTTTCTTCAAGGGATTGGAATTGTCATTCTGAAAACAGATTAAAGATGTACTGTTTTCCTTCAAAATAGATTTATTCCAGATCTTCACATAAGTATTGTTCTATCCTCCATATTTCACAGAATCACAGAATCACTAGGTTGGAAAATACCTTGGAGATCATCGAGTCTATCAGTGTAGTACAGCCTGTCCTCTATTAAACGATATACCAAGCACCTTGTCTACCCATCTTTTAAATACATCCAGGGATGGTGATTCAACTGCCTCCTTGGGCAGCTTGTTTCAATGCCCAATAACTCTTTTGGTGAAGAATTTTTTTCCTAATGTCAAATCTGATCCTGCCCTGGTGCAGCTTGAGTGCTATCATCTCTCACTTAGCTAAAGAGACCAACACCACCTATCTACAACTGCCTTTCAGGTAGTTGTAGGCGGTGATAAGGTCTCCCCTCAGCCTCTTCTTCTCCAGGCTACAGTTCCCTCAGCTGCTCCTCCTAAGGTTTGGTCTCCAGACCCTTCACTAGCCTGGTTGCCCTTCTCTGGACACATTCCAAGACCTCAATGTCTTTCTTGTAATAGGGGCCAAAACTGAACACAGTGTTCAAGGTTTAGTGTCACCGATTCTGAGTACAGGGCACAAACGCTTTCCTGGGCCTGCTGGCCACAATGTTTTTGATACAAGCCAAGATGCCATTAGCCTTCTTGACCACCTGGGCACACTGTTTGCTCATATTCAGTTGTCAGTCAACCAACACGTCCAGGTCCTTCTCTGCCAGTCTTTCTAGCCAGTCTTCCCCAAGCCTATATTGCTGCATGAGGTTTTTATGTCCCAAGTGCAGGACTCTGCAATTGACCTTGTTGAAGCTCATCCCACTGATGTCAGCCCATCGATCCAGTCTGTCCAGATCCCTCTGAAGAGTCTCCCTATCCTCAGGCAGATTGACACTTTCTTCCAGCTTAGTGTCATCCACAAATTTACTGAGGGAACACTCAATCCCTTCACCCAGGTCATTGATAAAGATATTGAACAGAACTGGACCCAGGACTGAGCACTGGGAAACACCACTTGTGACTGACTTCAGCTGGATTTAGCTCCATTTACCACAACTCAGTGGGCCTGGCCATCCAGCCAGTTTTTTACCCAGCAGAGGGTGTGATTGCCTAGGCCAGTGGTAGCCAATTTTTCAAAAAGAATGCTATTAATAATGGTGTCAAAGGCTTTGCTGAAGTCCAAGTGCACTACATCCACAGCCTTTCCCTCATCCACTAACTGGGTCACCTTGTCATTGAATGTGATCAGCTCAGTTTGGCAGGACCTGCCTTTCATAAACACATGTTGACTGGGCCTAATGACCTGGTTGTCATACGCATGCTGCGTGATAGCACTCAAGATGACCCTCTCCATGATCTTCCCCAGCACTGAGGTTAGACTGACAGGCCTGTAGTTTCCTGGATCCACCTTCTGACTCTTCTTGTAAATGGGTGTAACATCTGCCAGCCTCCAGCTGAGTGGAACTTCTCTGGTCCACCCGGATTGCTGGTAGATGATGGAAAAGGGTTTGGCAAACACATCTGTGAGTTCCCTCAATACCTTTATAGGTGGAACCTGTCTGGCCCCATACATTTGTGAATGTCTAATTGGCCTAGCAGGTCTCTAAAAATTTCCTTCTGGATCATGGGAGTTTTGCTCTGCTCTCCCTCCCTGCCTTCTGGCTTTTGAGGCTGAATACCCAGGGAACATCTCACCTTATGATTAAGACCGAGGCAAAGAAGGAATTCGGTACCTCAGCCTTGTCCTCATCCTTTGTCAGTAATGTTCTCATTGCATCTGCTGTTAAGATCCTATCCTATATTTCTTTATTCTTTACTGTTGGCTGAGTTAACTCTGGAAAGTCGGAGAGACATAATGATGCCTAAAAGGCAGTGGAGAATGCTCTAAGCCATAAAATCCTGCAGTTCCTCAAAGTTCACAAACACAGACTTCCCAAGATAGGAACTGTGCTATTTCTCATGAGTAATATTTAAAAAGCTTAGCCAAGAGGGATGGGATTCTCGAAAACTCCAACCACAAAGCTTCCTCTGTTTTCAAAAACTGCTCCATGGTTTTAGGTTTTTTTCCCTTCTTTTTTCATCTGTTTGGTTTTTTCTTCTTGTTTTTGTTTTGAAAGGACTGCTTTTCTTTATCAGACTTATTTGGCATGCAAAATAATCTGCCAGCTGCATCATGTCTTCTCTGGGTACACATCAAAAACTAGTTTGGATGCCACCTGTTTGATTACTCATCTAGTGATGCCAGTTCTGATTTTGCTCAAACGTGCCATGAATGGAACAAAGAACAACAAATATATATTTTGTTTTTTCTGAAAAATGAAATGAAGTTGAAGAAGTGGTGTTAAAGAAGCCCTGATCAGAACCAGATCTATCCTATTATCAAATAAATACTTATATTACATTTGAAATTTTGGACCATATATCCTGGTTGATTATATAAGAACTTCTCAAAGTTCAAAACAAGTTTTCTGTATCAACTTCATTTTTTCTTCAGCAGTAGAATTTTTATTACCTTATGGAAAAATGCCTGTGTGTATATTTGCAAATTACTGTATATGCTTTCATTTTTATTTACATACCTTTGTATATAATTTTGTATCTTAAAATAATGGAACATTCACAAATATGACTATAGGCTAGGGTAGTCTTAACCTCCCCGAGCAGCCAGCACAGTTGAGCTGAGTTAGCCCCAGCTGTTTTCCTCACCACCTGACACCATTCTCCCATAAAAAGTGGTTAAAGCCTCTGTGGTATGGAGGATGATGGCTAAAATGCAAATATGGAGAGGCTTAGCAGATTGATTATATAACTCTGCCACAGACATGCCAAGGCAAGTGGTATTCGTTCACAATGGTAGAATCAACCACTGGCTTTCTAGAAACGTATCCTGTGCCCCATGCCACTGCCTGGAACACCATCCTGGGTATTTGGAAGCAAGTCCTCTGGCAGCATGGCACTCCAGAAAGAGTCGATTTGGACAGTGGAACTCATTTCCAGAATAATCTCATAGACACCTGAGCCAAAGAACATGGCATTGAATGATTGAATGGGCACAGTATGTTTAAATAATTCTTGTACATCTTCACGAGTGAGTTATTTACACTGTTATCAGAACAAGTAAAGGCATAGTGAAACCTAAACTAAAACTCTACTTATTCTTAAGTAAATGCTTAAAATAAACAGTTGCCTAACTTTCAAAATGCCCTTTTACTGTAAAGGGAACCTATATTCACTAGTTCAGATGTAGATGCCTAGATTGCAACTATTTGCAGTTAGGTGAAATAAACTCATTATTTCTGATCAACATCTTGACAGGGAGTTGACCAATTGCATATGTGGCTGAATTATATCATTCAGAGATTTTTAAACAGGGTACAGGAGGAGATTAGAAAAAAGGATGAACGAATAATGCCTTCCGTTATGGTCACTTTATACATTTTTGAAACAGAGCTTAAATAGAGGTAGGATCAGTTTCTACATTTGTGTAGCAGCTTGCCTAGGCATATTTAGTTATATACAAAACCAGCTTTGGCATATTTAGTTATATACAAAACCAGCTTTGGCATCCATTAAATGTTTGCCATTAAATTCAGGGAAGACTGGATCAAAGAGGAAAGACAGAGAGGTAAAAGACAAAATGTGAGTAAATGTAAGTATTATGGGAGAGAGGGATGTTAAGGCATGTTTTGAATTTCACAAATGATTGTGCTTAGATTTGGATGTCGGTTGATGTTTGGGTAGAGAGGTTTGTTCATTTAAATTAAAGGAGCTTCCCTTTTGCTAGTAAAGGAATGAACTTTTAAGCTTTTTAATGAGATGCATATATCATTTGATATGCATCTGGGTACTGACAATTTGCCCACTAATTATGTGGGGAATAGAAAGCAATTAATTATTCAAGCAGTTTTTTTAAGAGTTAATCAACCACTGCCAATGGCTCTCTACTGCAATGACTTTAATGTCTGTCTGTCACAGCTTATGCATGCTCCTGATAATTGAATATTATGACTGTTGGCCTCTTGCATTATGCAATTTAAGTTAGGTCTACATGAAATTTAGTGGAGTATCTTACAAGGGTTTTCTTGAAATAATCCAAGGGTTTTCTTGAAATAATCCAGGACGAAAGTATGATGTAATTAAGTGACTTGTCTTTAATTTCTCTTTTGGGAAGCTGATCAAAATTGTCTTCCATGTTTATGGGAGCAGTAAATGAGAATGAAATTCTGTACTTCAGGTCAAGGTGGCTTTTATTATCAGCTCCTTAGGAGGAGAAAAATCTTGTAATGAGTATTTACAAAGAAGCTCAGACATCTAACTCATACCACAGATTATTATCAGTGAATTGACAATTATACAAAGTAAGGTTCATAGTTGGTATGTGATGTAATTAGCAATATAATCAAGCAATTAAATTATCATAGGGCTTCAGTATGGTTTACTAGAAATTTTGAGGAAAGATGATATTCTTTTGGTTTTAATAAAATTGGAAACTAATTGGAGATGTTACCAATGTAAGAGAGCTACAAATGTATAAACGCATTGAGTTCAAACTGTGATTGATCTCTTTATTTCAAAAAGAATGCTCATTGTTCTTTTGCTTTAGTTCCAGTCTTAAATCAGTCTTAAATCTGCCTTACACAGGAAGGGCACAGATACAAATTATTCTTTATAGTACTGCTACACTTGGCTTAATTTATACAGCTGATGCACTACAATCTCTGTTTATTGTAGCAAATTTTTGTTTTGATTTCTTTTGATACCTTGGATTGCTCTGTTCCCTGGATTTCTCTATTTTTTTTCTCTACTTATAATGCTAAACTGTAAAATTATGAAGGCTGGGATTATTATTTCATTATGAGTGTGAACTGTCCCTAGCACAAGAGATTCTGATCCCTCATTTAGCAGTTTTATGTAAGTTCAAAACCACTATTAAAGTACTAACTGTATTTGTAAGAGTATGCAGAGGAGAGCATTTGGAGCAGGCACCTGGTGCTGGCTGCTGGGGTGGGGCATCATCCCCCATATTGGGATGTGTGTGGGATGCCTATGTATTCACCAGCAAACTTCAAGCTGGATCACTTGGCTAGTGGCAGGATCTGAGGTCTAACAGACAGAGGGGCCTATGCTGGTGTACACAGGAGAACCAGCAAGCATGTCATGCATGAGAGACAACTGTGTGGTATGTGTGCATGTCTGCAGCAAGCATCAGGATGGACCAGCTGACAAGTAGGAGACCAGTGGGGCAGTTAAGGCAGTCCAAGCAGGGGTGCTGGACAAATAAGGGCTGGAATTAATTTTCCCAAAGTCAAGTTTTTCTTGCTTGTGATAATAACTGGTAAATTTATTTATTTACCTTTCACTTATTTATTTTCCTTTCACTTAGGTGAATTTCTTGTCACCATCAAATATGATGATATAAGAATTGTTCAGATGGTCAATAGCCCACTTTTTTAAAGTGCTGTGATTAAGAAGAAAACATTTATACTATATTTCATAATTAGAGTGATCTCAAAATAAAACAGTAGCTAAAATTGATCCAAAACTTTTCTAGAAAGGAGAAACTGAAAAGTCTAGTTACTTACAAAATGAAACAAAGGATACATGAGGCAGATAAATCATTAAAAAGTTTAAATAAAGTATGATCCAGATAGATCTATTCCACATATCTTTGAATATATGAGGACAATATTTGATGGTGTTTACAGAGTCATGCAAATTAATATTCCTTTTGTGAAAAATGCCAAAAATTTTCTATTGAAAAAGGTGGAACTCATCATACTCAAAACCAAGATAACAAAAAATGAGGTTCTTGTAACTGATCCATTGTAGTGGTGGTGTTATTGGTAGTTAGGGACATCACATTAGAGATCAATTACTTGTATTAGTTTTTACATGTCTATTAGAAATCTTGCAGCTCAAATACATTTTGTGCTGTCACAAAAATGTTTTGAACTTTGTTTTACAGCATAAAAAGTGTTAAGAAACCTCCTAAAGGAAGTCAGTATATTTCACGCTTTCAGTGACTTGATAAGGCATCTTCTTTCCACTGTGGAATGCATTTCTTTTGCAGTTCCTTTTTTCTCTTCTATCTAGACCATTTAATTTCAGTGATAAATTGACCAAATGAGTGTTATCGAACAGAGCAAGGATACAATATAAAGTTGAGAATCTATCAATACAAAGCTTTTTACGAGCAAAGAAACAAAACTGCCTATTAGTTTTCCTTATGCATTTTCTCAGTCACTGGAAAGCTAGGGAAGAACTGTCCTTCAGAATTGTTGAAATAAGGTTAAGAAACTTAACTTGCTACTCTATATTTTCCATACTTGCTGGGTATTAATTTATAGGATGTTGTAAATACATATTGCACTATTTCAATCTGGTTTATATAATTTGCTTTTGTACTTTACTGCAGTAAGAATGTGACTACTAATATATTCATATTGCACTACTACCTGGAAACAATCAAGCATATAATTCAGTCATTACACACTGTAATAAATATCAATGCAATTTTAAAAGTGAAGAAATAAATCTGTCTGACTAATATTTCTCTAAGATGTGTAGAGATTTCTTGTGACAGTATATGTATCTCCAACCTGACTGAAATCTATCTTTATTGGATGAATGGGCAATCTGAACTGTTATGCTAATATGCCCTTCAAGAAAGTTGAGACAGGGGGAAAAAAAAAAAAAGGAAAGGTAGCATTATCTATCCAGAACTATATTGCAAATGGTTTTTATTTCTTAATGAAGGACCTAAACTTTAAGATCTTAAATCTACTCAAAACAATGCATTTGTATTGTTTTTTATATAAAAGGTGAATTCTAAGTTTTCTTTCCAAGCCTTAGATTCTAAGGACAAGACACATCAATTGTGAATTTCTTAAGAAAAAACAATATAATATCCAAAGACCAAATGGCTTGCAAGCTATATGAATGAAAGACAGATACATGAGTAGAATAATCCTATGTTACAGAATTTTTTTCTTGTATCTGCACATATTGTACATTGCTTCCTAAGATTCTGCAAGAAAAATCTGTGCTATAATAGCTGGACAGAATGTTCCAAATCAAGCAAATGTATAAAATGTATGAGATGAGCATTGAATTAAGTACATTCCAACAATCTAGTGATTTTCAAGAATGTGACTCATCTACAAGTTATAAGGCACCTGTAGTAACTGCTGCTGTTGGCAAAATGCATTAAAGCTCTGTAGAGGGTTTTATGTTCACGCACATCATAGTATGGATATGAGAGTTACTGAGCTCCATTCGTCTACCTCTTTAGGAAAAGCTAAATGCTTTTACCTCATTTATGTCTCATATGCATCAAACCAGAATTTGAAGGCAATAAAGATAATTCATTCTGAAGATGGTCAGTGCCAGTAGCCTCAGATTTGATTACTTCTTTGTTCAGACTGCAGGCAAATGTTTAGCCTGCTGACTAAGTCCTGATGTGAGGTTAAGAGAACCAAACAGATGTGGGAAATTGCTGGATAAAACATGAGAAATTAACAGAAGTGACAGGGGCAGTGTGGGAAATTGATAACAGTTACAGATAATGCCATGAATTTTGCAAGTAGTTAAGAGGTATTTTAATGTGAAATGTCAAGACAAACTGAGACAAAAACATTTTTGCAGTCAAGGGACTGAGAAAAAATAATTTTCCTTGGCTTAATAGAGAACAGCTGTCCAGACAGCTCAAGAACCATGATGTCAATGTGCTGATGTCCACTGCAGAGCTCCAGGATTTCAGAGCTCCAGGATTTCTGAGCCCATTGCAGCTGTCTATGCTTTCAGAATGTTCTTACTGTCTTCCGGATGCGTAAGTCCGATGAGGTTAATTAATTTCAAGCAGGGAATCATACTAAAGTTAACCATCTAAGCTGACCTACTTGTATCATTGCTCTGTAGACAATGGAATAATACAGGGACCAAAGACCTATTTTTCTAAGATAGACGTAGAATATAGAGGTGCTAAATCACCACTGAAAGTTTTTGTTTCAATGTACATACCTGAATTATGGACACAATGTGATACAGGATGAAATTCGCGTTTTTGTATACACACGTATGCATATACATACATAAATATATATAAAGATAATATTCTCTTCCTTATCTTTTTATCCATATTGTAACCATTTTCTCTTCATTATTACTTAAGATGTGGAAATACCACTGTTAATTAAGAGTATAATGGCATTATTCATTGAAGATCACAGTCAAGTTTAAAGTTCTTGTCTCTAAGCTTTTGTGTAAAAATAGATGTAATTGACTATATTATACTATTAGGCCTGTGTTTTACATCACATTTCAGATCACAACCATTTGTCACCTCTGTTTCAAGGCATTAGGCTCAACCTGCAGCAGCTGCTAAGAGCTGAGAAGTTCTGTTGAAAATTAATAAGGATTGCTTTGCCTTCCATCTGCCCCCAACAAGTCCTTCTGAAATATATTTCATAGAATCGTAGAATGTGTAAGGTTGGAAGGGACCTTTAGAGATCATCTAGTCCAACCCCCTGCAGTAAGCAGGGACATCCACTAGATCAGGTAGCTCAGAGCCCCATCAAGCCTGACCTTGAATATCGCCAAGGATGGGGCCTCCACTATGCTTCTTGGCAACCTGTTCCAGTGATCTACCACCTTCATAGTGAAGAACTTTTTCCTAATATCCAACCTAAATCTCCCCTTTTCTAATTTAAAACCACTATCCCTTGTCCTAATATTTGCAAATCAATGTCCTGTTCCTTGTCTTGAGACTGGAAATTTTGCCACATACATGTATACATGTATAATGTGTCTAGTAATGTCAGAAACTTTTCTGCAGCCCTGGGTTTGCTCTCATACAGAGGACTACATGGAGATTGAACTAGTCCAGAGACTCATTTTTTAGTGTGGTTCCACTTCCTTACTGTATAAGAACTTTGGAACAATCTTGTGTGTGCTGTACATAAATAAATTAGCGACATAAGGAACCATTTTCAGCTTAAAGATAACTTGTGACAGGCAACCTGGGTATCTTGAAACAAGCTTCCAGACTAGTTATAAATATCACTGCAGACAACAATTTTACTTTAAGAGCATTGAAAAGAAAGTAGAAATCTAATCTCCATTTAGTCTTAGAATAATGTATTCCTGCTTTTCTTCACTGTAGGGAAGAACAAAAAATTACAGCATGCTAAGAAATGTGGAACTGGAAGTGTTTTGAGTGACTGAGTTGTATTAAGAGATCTGTATTCTGGTTGGCTTTCACCCTTTACCCAAACAGAAAATTCTCATCCTTCATTAATGAACTTTTTCACATACTGTCTATGATTTTTGGCCCACCAACAATGTAACTGTGAATACAAGCAATTTTAAAGTTCTGTAAGTTTCTTATTGTAATTTTACTAGTAGTTGAACTTTCCTCTAAACCTAGATCCACAAAATTTGGTAGAAATGCAACCTTGACCCCACTGACATCTAAACTGAACCCTACAGCAAATATAAAAGGATCACTTTACAATAAAATAAACTTCAGATTTTTGCCATCCAAGCCTTACTGTAGACAAGCTATCCTTGTCTACCTCCATTAGTCTGAAAATCTCCTTGCTCCATTAAGGAAAGCTTAGGAGAGCAAGGATACTGAATCTTTTATGATTTTATGAAAAAGTAATACTACAGCATTGTGCCTTTGAACTTATAAAAGAGCCTGGGAAGGATTTTAAATATGGATGCCTGTATATGTAAACACAGAGGTCTACCTTTAGCTTTGTGATCAAAATATTTTCCTGAAAGCTGTACTTCTAAAGTATAGAATGATAAAAGCAGAACCGTCTTGGTTAAGTGTAACTGTAAAGGAATATATTTTAGAGATGCATGCTCTGTATCCTGAAAAGACTTCCATTCTGTCCTGATTATTGGACACAATCTAACAGACCAAAACAAACAAAAAAACAAAACCAAACCAAAAAAAAACCACCCTACCCCCAAAAAACTAAACCAAACCACAAAAATCCACACCCAAAGCCTTTAAACCTTAAAATACCTTGTCATTTCTTGTTTGTGGAAAAATGAGCTGTCTACATTACCTGTAGTTAGTCACTCATAAAGCCAGAGTTCATCCAGACCAGCTACAGCGTCTCCTCTTACAAGCTGGATGACACAGGATGATTATGAAATGGAAACAATAAAATGATGGGATTGTGATTTTTTTTGAGCTTTCCATGGTACTGAATTTCAAGTTAATGCTGCTGAAGGGTATCGTGTTACCTGTCACAGTACAGTCCAGCTTTGCATACTACTCATGAAATATTAAAAAACAAGATAAAACCACCAGTTTTTATTGGCATGACTGTTCCATTTGCTGAAAGCATAAATATTTATGATCAGTCCATGGGTAGCATTGTGACAAGGTATGTTTCCAAAACAATAGAGATAGGGATGTCTTCCCAACAGAGCCTTTACCTCAACCTGGACACTGAAATGTGTGCAGACACGTCTTGTCTCTTTTCTGACCCAGAAAGATACTTCTTCAAAGAAAATGACCTCAGGTTTGGGAATTTGTTGGCATAACTAGGACAATGTTTTTTAACTCTAATATATGAGTTTTGGTATTGAAATTTAAGGATAATACGTATCTACAGGTTAATTACTAGGCAGTGGGCTATGTTCTCTAGCAATTCGTACATTTGTTATTGTTATTTGTTGTTTCTATTATGAAAAAACCCAGAGCCTGCATCTGAGAGCAACAACATGCAAAGTAATATTCAGGTATAATAACAGGTTGCTTCAGAGACTTTGCAATTAAAGAATTAGATAGCCAAGTACAAAATTATGATCCTTAAAACTACTTTAAAAATTGTCCAATCCTTAAAATTCTTATAATCCTCATCTAATTTGTTTTTTTCTCCCTTTGTACTTTCATTTCAAGGATCTTGTGGAACATTCTGTTTCTAAGAGAAATTTAAGATTTTTTGTTCTTAGCCCACTCAAGCTGCTGTAACAAGAGGTGACTCAGTTTGAGTATATGTTCTCAGTTCAGTTGCCTAAATGTAGGATTCATGTGTTGCTAAAGGTACCTTTGGGTATTTAAGGCATTTACATTGAGCTGGAAAATAATGTTCTATACCTAGAGAAGAACCTAGAGAAGAATTAAGTTATTCTGCAATAGCAGCTGGAGACCTGCCAGGACATATATAAATTTATATATATATACACACACACATACACACACATAGAGAGAGGCATTGAGAGAGACAGCAGGCGTGAGAGTGCATTTTGTGAGGTAGTCGATGCATATCTTTCAGCAACTGACTGGCTGATCTACCTGTGTTTGCATTGTACTACTTAATACTATCATAGGTTGGTGAGCTATGTAGATCACCTAAAAGTAGACATACAGGTAGACATGATTCATATAGTAAACATGTGTCTAATGTCATTTGAGATGACCTGTGTATCTTATCTGTTCCCAAAAGTCTCATCCAGAAGGATGTATGTCTCTTGAACTTCCTGTGTCAGATATGTGAGCCCTGTGCAGATGTTCCAGATTTCTGACATGGTACATGTCACCAGATTCCCAACTTCAGATAACAGACATGAGCCCATGTTAGCTCAATATCTGACTGGATTTTCAACATACTAACTGAAATGGAGTTTTGATACACCTACTGCCTTTACAGATGCCCAAATTTAGGGGTTCAGCCTGAGTCTCTCCCTTTATGTTGCATCCAGAAGCCTTCACATGAAGACTACTGGATTGCAATCCATCCAAAAAAAGATAAAAACCTCCACTTCAATTTAATCCTTTTAAAAAAAAAAAACCCAACAAAACCCCTTTCTTTCCATGCAATAGATCAGGTACTTAGTACACTCTCTAAAGATGAAGCAGATCAACATGTTATTCCCTTCACTTCAGAGATTCAAAACAGTAGCTCTTCCTTCCTGAAGCATATTCTTACTCTCCATCTGTAAGGATGTGAGAGCTAAGAAAGAAGAACAGGAGTTTATTACCCTCATGTTTAATTGTAAAGAAAAAAATAATGAATGAGACATTGAGAAAAGGAATATGCTTTGACTCCGTATCCAAGTAGTTCAGTTATGAAACAGAGGAAACCTGCTCGGGCTTCTCTCCTGCAAACAGCTTCTCTAACTTATATTACTCATACACTTGATGAAATATAAATCCTTATTTTGTAGATCACCTAAACACATCAGGTCTGTTTGTCTAAGAGCTCTTGCCCTCTATTTTAAAGATTAGCATTTGAACACAATCACTTCCCAGGTTGTTCTCTTGCTTTCCCCACACATTCTCTTTTCTCTTGTAAGACAAGAAGCAGCACTCACTGCAAAGTTGTTTCAGAGCTGTATGTGTATGTACATTAGTTCTTTAGCTAATATGTGCTTACTGTCTAAAAAAAAGGCCAAAACAAAGAAATCTGAGACAATTCTTTTTCTTTTCTTTTTTTTTTAAGAGGACACATGCTTTACTGAGATTTTTCTTTTTTTTCATTCAAAGTATGATTTGGCTTAAAATTTAGCAAACTGACATTTCTAATCTTTGCTACTTTAAGAATGAATGAAGATTTAAAAAAAAAAAAAGCAAGTACAAAAGTACAGGCTAAAACAAACTTTGGGTGTTGTCTTGGTTCTGGCCAGGACAGAATTAACCTCCCCAGGCAGCCAGCCTAGGTCAGCTGAGTTAGCCCTGGCTGTTTCCCACACCACCACCTGATTTCACTTCCTCATAAAAGGTGCTGGTTGTGGAGGGACACTCCTATGTGCCTCCAGGGCAGTCCAAGTGCAGCCAGGGTATTGGGTTGGTTCTCACATCCTGCAGCACCCTAATCATTGGGTCGGTAAGGTAGTCTGTGTTATCAGCCTGTGTGAGTGTAGTTTGCTTTTATTGTTCTACTTTCACAGTGCTTTTGCAGGAAACTCTTTATCCCAACCCATGGAGGCTCTGTATCTTTCTCCTCTGGGAGTGAGCAGTGGCATGTGGTGATCAGACACTATTTGGGCTGAACCTCTACAGGTGTACAGATTAAACCTGTACCTGACTTTTCATATTCAAGTGACTATTTTAATGACTGAGAGGCAGAGAACTTTGTTTCTGTCTTCTCACAACAATGTCCAAATTATTTTCTGTAGAATAAGATAGCCATAACTGAAGGGCTGAAGTATCTTCAGTGTCTTTGGAAAGCTTGCAAGCTGGTGGTTAGGATACGTTCCTTACAGATGAGAATTTAAAACCTGAAGACTTTTGAGATGTGGTTGGAATTAAATCAGAGTACTGTAACCACTCAGGTGTTAGGAAAATATGTGGGTGGCTTTTCTGCCCTTATAGAGAACAAAAATTGGAAGGCAGAACAGATGACACTCTTTTTGTGCAATCTGTCCTTTCAGAGAAAATTTTAGGCATTATCAACATATTTCTAAATCATTTAATTCCTCAAGGATTTTAAAAGGGAAAAGCTATTTTCTGGAACCTTGTCAGTTTAGAGGCATACATCCCTGCCAAAAATTAAGTGATTTGTAGTGCCTCTGTGTGTGTAACTCATAATATCTGGAAAACTTTCTATATTAGGGAGAAACAAATGTTCTATCATAGTAGAATTGCATTTTGAGGCTAGACTACAGGACCTATATACAACTTTATTTCCTTGTCTTTTTAAAATTTTTTTTGTTTTCTGATTTTGTCATTGTCTTTTGTGCCCAAGCTGAAAATAATCAAGATTAGATAAAGTGATACTGTCTGCAGTATTATTCATGTCAGTGGTGCTTGGAATAACCTAATTTTGAAAATGTCTGTCAACAAAGGGATCTGTCCAGGGAAGTCTGGATACAACTTGTTTATGTCAATACAGTTAATTGAGGAAATGGAACTTGATGATCCATCAGTTAGTTCATGCAAACTACGGTACCTTGCCTGTGTCACATATTAACCTCTGTGATGGTGATTTAGACAACTTGATCGCTTGCACCCTTCATGCTAAAGATCTGATCTCG
The DNA here is from genome assembly GCA_022605575.1 of Laterallus jamaicensis coturniculus. Lineage (NCBI taxonomy): Eukaryota > Metazoa > Chordata > Aves > Gruiformes > Rallidae > Laterallus > Laterallus jamaicensis. Next base: position 86,742,671 of record JAKCOX010000002.1, on the reverse strand, counting down.
AGGCTTAAGTGTATTGATTTTATTTGTTTGGAAATGTGTGCCTTTTAGATTCAGTTCAGTCACATGAAGTTCCTGCTTGGGATCACACTATTGTGTGAGCTCACCACTTCCACTTGCCAAACAGAACCAATACAACCTGGAGTATGTTCAATGCCTCGGGAACTGACTAATGTATCAGAAGAAGAGTGCCTGTGACAGTATGTCAGCTACAGAAACAAACAAAACTGACCTGGAAGACACCAAATAAATCTGGAAATAATAATTTCCATTCAAGTGGATAGGAGAATTTGGCAGAGAAGGAATAAACCAGCATATTGTCAGGCAAGAGTTGGCTTTGTTATCCCTGTGTGAATAATAGTTTTCTGGAATATTTTATTGTTATTTTGAAATCAGATATGAATGTAGTATAGAAAAAGTGCCTAAGAGAGAAAAATACACCAAATCTGGGAACCTGAATATACTATAAATATTGAAGAAAGCCCCTAAAAATATCCAAGATATTTTGTTGTTGGCTAATGCCAAGAAACTCAGTGCTACTGTGGCTAAGTGTATTCTGATGTCTAATAAATTATGTATGTCAAGGTACAGTGATCATATACTTAGAAAAGCCATACTTCTGCTTTAGAAGCAGGAGGAGGTTCTCCAAAGGAGTCAAGTGTTTAAAACATGATTCTTCATGCAGAAGAGGAAAGGAAGACTATGCCTTCCAGTGTTTGCAGGATGTTATCAACTATCTTTACTTTGCAATGTAGTCAACTGTATAGACCAGCAGATCATCCAAAGAGTGAATGAGCAGTGAATTGATTTCTCTGTAAGAAAGAGTGCCTGGGGACATGTACATATGGCATTAGCAGATTCACTGATCTTGCAATTCAGTGTCTTTTACATTTACATTAGGTGAGTTTTCTTTCTTTCTACATTTATTTTTTAAAGTGGATCATTGTGGCTCTGCAAGAAATGAAACTTCTTTATAACCTGAGAAAGAAAGAAAGAGAATACTGATCTAGGAAGTAGAGAAAAGGACTGGGAGCCAAAAAGCTTGAATTTTCAGTCTAAAATAAACACCCCCATTAGTTTCTAGTTGAGATTTTATGTATTTCTTGCAAAGTAAAAAAAAAAGCAAACCAACAACCAAGCCAATGACTTTCTCAAACTGTCTTTCCAAAATAACTTTATGTGAAGGACTGTGTCCCTCAATGAATGGCTCTACCAATGGACATATGTCTCAACATTGCTGAAATATTGCTCCTCCTGCTATTACTGCTATTTGTGATAAAGGGGACTTGCTAACAAGATGCTTGTAAAGGGTTAAGGAAGACTTGCTAACAGGATGGTTTGAAGTGCCATAGTGGTTATGTCAGAGGTGACCTCTCATAAACAATGTCTCACTTGAACAACTCTAGTGTTTTTAGTGTAGCTAGTCTTGAGTGATTACTGTTCTTGGAATAATTTAAAGCAGACCCAGCACTAATAAGGAGGAAGCATCCCAAGGAAGGTGGTGTCTGGGATAGATAAGAATGAAACATCCCAAGGATAATTGTGCCCATCTGGAACAATCACAACTACGCATGTACTAGGGGAAGGAGGTGAAAAGTTCAACCTGATGAAGACTTTGAGCCTTCATCACTGAGAATTCCCTGACAACCATCACCATGAGACAGTGTGCAGATGCAATTGGGAGGAGTTATGGAAACCACCTCTTGGAACTCATTTTAATACGAAGCAGCGACAGATTATGAATATGTATAGGTGTATGAGGTAATCTAATGAATAAGCATCATTGAACTGTATATAACCAAGAACTTCCATGTTAGTGTGCATGTCTGCTGTGGAACAATTCCCTGTGCACCCAGCACTGAACCATGACAACCAGCAACTAATGGAATTCCCCACCTGACGTGAAGTCAATCAGACTGATGGGACGCCTCAGCTCCATGGTAGTAGATATTCCAGTTTCTCTCTCTCTCTCTTTTTCCTCTCTCTTCTTTTTCTTCCCCTCCTTCTGCACAGTTGTTGTGGGCCAAATAAAGTGATTTGAACCTTGACTCTGTTTTGAGTCTTAATTCTGTTTCCAAGAATTGCAAAGACCTGGTCACAATAAAGCACCTAATTGGACATCACTCAGGGGTTAAGCCAAGCTGCCCCCAGCTACCCAGAGCAATCTGAGGTTGGTTGGAACGCAAGGGGGTTTAACCTCTGCCAAAAGTAGTCTATCTGGTTGCGGATCATGACACTTTGAAAGGTAGTAGAGTAAAAGAGGAAAAGGAGTCTCTGTTAAACACAAGGTAACTTGGTTTCTTTGTAGCTATATATCTTAGTGCAATCATAAAGGGAGATATTTACTAATTTACTTAATTCCCTTTCACAGGAGCCTTCAGCAAAGAAGTAGGACCTGAACTTTTAAAATGGGACCATAAATAACTCTGTGTGTTGGGTTGACTTGGACTGGATCCCAGATGCTCACCAAACCACTCTATCACTCCACCTAGAAGGAAAGAAGGAAAAATACAATGAAAAAGCTCATAGGTCAAGATGAGGGCAGGGAGATCACTCACCATGTACTGTCATGGGCAAAGCAGAGTAGGCTTTGGAAGATTAATTTATTGCCATTTAACAACATAATAGGTTAGTGAGAAATGAGAACAAAACTAAAAATATCTTTTCCTCACCTTCTGCATACACTTAAATTCACTCCCAATTCTTTACCTCCTCCACTCCAAGCCTCGCAGGGTGATTTCATAACAGAAGGAAACTAGGAGACATGGAAATGAGAGCTGGAAGATTAGAAGGTTTTCATTCATTTTCATTGCAATAAATTAAGAAAGGTCTGGATTTTGGACTGGGTGTTGAGATTCTTAAATAGCAAGCCAGTATGTGAAAAGATGTTTGGCACTCAGTGCAAAGCACCATAAGTAATACAGACTTGTCTCCAACCCCAAATAAGCAGCTGCCTTTGTATTTAATTCTTTTTTACTGTTTACTAAAAGGAAAGACTATAATTTACCCAACGTATTCGTATATCATATTCCAAGGAGAAAATTTAAAAATGCAAAGATAGCCAAGAACAACCTTTTTTATATTCTGGACCTCCAAATAAAGATCCGCAGTGCCAATAAAGCAGTCAGCTTATGCATTTGCCTGACAGAGGACAGAGTAGCCAGCTCCCAAAAAAGCTACCGGTCCTGTGGAATCTTCTGACCGCTAAACATGATGTCGTAAGGGATCTTCAAAGATATGCTGTGAGATGACAAATTAATGTCCACTTCTGCCCTCCTCTAATTCAGGTTAATTATCCAGGACTGATACTGTTCAAATGCATGGAATTAATCTTATCTCTTTTTAGCCATCTCTAAATTAGGTGGAAAAGCTATTAATCTAGTTTCTATACATAATCAGTAGATAGTGTGAGAGCTTCCTTCAGAAAGTGATTCATGGCATCTATCTGAAATGTCTTTTTCAGGAAATACTCCTTGTTCTCCACAGACTGCATAAGGAAGTTTAGGCAGCAAGTTCAGGACTAGTTGCCAGTTTCTGGATGCTTAAAGTAGGCGAAGTGAACCTGCTAAGTTTGTATACCATTTTGAAGGTAAGACTGTACCATACGCCTAGCAAACTGGGATTAGGAACAGTGACAGTGAACACATTGCAATACTGTAGAAAACTTTGTAGTTCAAAAAATTTTTGAGTTCACACTGTGATGCCTGTCTGTATTTACTGGCAACTAAAATTCCTAATTGGTTGTTTATACAACTTTGCCTCTACTGTATCAGTAGAAATAGCTATTTCTATCCAAGATGTGAGTGGTAAATATCTTAAATGTCCCAAGGAATTGATTCCCCTCTGGTATCCCCCCATCATCCCTGTGCTTTTCTGCACTAATTGAACATCACAATATCATTGTGTAGATCAACAGACTCAATAGAATGACACATTAACTTCCTGTGAACTGAATATTAAGCAGAACAGTCCCACAAGCTAATTTGTATAAGTATCATAAATACTTCTATAATCAAAAGTTTAAGCAATGCCATAATACACTGTTCTGTACTGGTCAGTCCTGCTTTCATGTAATATGAAGAAGGGTCAGACCCAACTCTCCAGAAATAATTTGAGCAAAACCACTCATGCATGAGTCGTGGAAGTTTAAGACCAACAAAATAAGGTTTAATGGATTTTGGAAAAATGTAGAACTGTCAAACTGAACGGGGAACTCTTTGGCAGACATTACTTATTTACTGGTCCAGGATTTCAGTTGGGAACTAATGCCACACAGTGTAGGACTGAATTTAAGTTTAGAATGGTGAGACAAAATGCATATAACACTCATCTATAAAGTGAGGATATCCAGTTGCACTAAGTTACTTTGTATGGCGTCCTGATGGCCTTGCTGCTCTGAGGAAAATCGTTCAAAAGGGGTCTCTGGTGGAGGTTATATTTATACCCTTGGTTGGATGTGAACTGTGGTCATCTCTTGGTCATAGTCACATGCAGCTTCTGTTGGTGGATGGGTCTCCTAGGTAGACTTACTGGCTGAGATGGTCTTTGGTGGGGTCGGTTATCTTACCTCCACTGCTGCGAGTACATGCCCACAGCATATGTGATTCTTGCTGAACTAGTCACAACTTCCTCCTGTGCCATGCTGTTAGACACACAAGGTGGGTGGGGAGTGCTGCTGTTGTCACAGTATGTGCTTCTTCCAAACAGAGCACTGTGCATGGGGTATCAGTCTCTGCACATGATCATAAGGTCCAGTTCTTTTCTTGAAGAACAAATACCAAAAAATAAATGCAAACTCATGCTGTGTGTGTCCAATTAAATCAGGAAGTGTCAAGCAGGGGTAGCACACATCATGTCCCTGCAGTCTGCCTTCAGGACATTTGAGAAGATTCTCAGGAGTACTAAAGCACTGTATCATTCTGCTCTGTATTTCTATTTTGTAGCATGTGTAAAATAGGAAAGTAGAACTTGTTGTTTTGCTACTTTTCCTTTTGTGTTCAAAGAAAAGTGAGTATAGGTAATAAGTATCAGATTCTTAAAACATTTATCTATAGGTTGCTGGGGAATTTTTATTGTACCCCTTGATGTGTACAAGTTTGTGCTGAAATGCTAAAAAAAATAAAAATTAATGAACATTGGGCAAAGTGCTCCCATCATAAGGAGTTCTACAATGACTGTGAAAAAAAAGTGTGGAAATGGAATTGGAGTGTGGAAATTAAGAGGGAAGAAAAGAAATTTGAAAAAAAAATCAAAAGATATTTTTGTCAGCTGGAGAAAACATAATTAAATCACATTGCAGACAGGGTTTTTAGGGTCTACCTAGAAGTTAGTGTTTAGTTTGAGATTATTCAGTCAACCTGTATAATATTTTTTTGAAAGCTGAATTTTGCTCATCTCAAAAATCCTATCACTTTTGTCCTATTGCTTCTCACTAGGGAGAAAAAGTCACCCCCCATCTCTCCACAACCTACTTTCAGGTAGTTACAGAGAGCACTTTGATCTCCCCTCAACCCCTTCTTCTCCAAATTGAACAATCCCAGCTCCTTCAGCCGCTCCTCACAACACATATTCTCCAGTCTCCTCACCAGCCTTTTTGCCCTTCTCTGGACATGCTCCAGCAACTCAATATCTTTTCTGTAGTGAGGGGCCTAAAACAGAATGCAAGTCCATATTCACCATCAGGATAATTTTTAATGGGAAAAACCTGTCCACTATTCTGGATGTTATGAAAAAATAGTAATTGGGATGGATAACAATTATTTCTTAGTAAATTCTAGACTCCAATTCTACAGAAATTAGGAAGGAGATTATACACTTACATTTGTATGTATAAAAATAACAGAAGTTTTGTTTGTGGAGCAGAAGATTCGTGCAACTTAATGACAGCCTAGAGGTCAAGGTTTCAAATAATAGTTTTATTATTGCTCTTTTAATTTTGAAGTCTTGGTTGTGGGATTGCGCATCTGCAGATTTTGCTGTAGTTCTTTCCTTTTTCCAGCAATCCTATTGATTTAACCTTCTATTGTTATTGCTCATTAAACAACAGAGCAGGATAAAACGTTAATCAAATACACTGATTTTTCTTTTTTCACGAATCCACATTAATTGAAAAAATATGTGTATGTCTCTCTCCGTATATAGATATATATTAAATATTATATATTTATATTTACCTTGATATTTATGTTATATTTATCTCTCTATGAGCATAGTTTGAAATGCAACATTTTTTAACCAAGCCATTCACCTATGTTCATTGAAAAAAAATGCTGATTTATTTTCTTAAGTATTATTATGTGCACTACATTTTTAAATCTAAACTGAACATAATGTAACAGTTTCACACAACCAAGCGCTTTCAATTAGCCAGTAATACATAGGAAGTCAGTTTAGTACATTGCTATAATGTGATAGCTGGTTAAATATTCAACACATTTTTAATGAAAAGGTGATCAGAATAATAAAGTTTAAGAACAATAAAGTCTGCTTGCACAGCAACCCATACAATAAGAATTAAAAATTGTATCTTCCTTAGATTTTTGACTTAGGAATAGTTTAGGAAAATAGTATTTTTGGAACACAGTGAAGGAAAAAAAATTACAAGAGAATACTTGATAAATAAAATATCCAAATATCAAAAATCATATATCAATATCCAAAATATTTACAAAAAAAACCCTCTAAATGCTTAGCCTGGATTTTTCTGATGCCATTGAACCCCGTAACTTTGAAGGAAGGAATCTGATTCCATGTAAGAACAGCTTTAATTTGATGTCACTGTGGATATCTTAATTAGGACAGTGCTAGAGTTTGTCAAACTTTCTAGGTATGGCTATAGAGAATATTTCTGGAGCATGGACAGGTCTTTGCATGGGCCAGTGTGTATGTCTATATATACAGATTTCTGAAGGGTATAAAACAGCATGATGCACTCTTTCTGGTCTGTGGTGTATAACCTAAAACTGATTAATCATGTGTACTAACCTGTTACACTTGTATGCATCTGGATAACCTGTAGTTCTATTTCTTAATTGAATTTAGTAAGTAGATCCTGTTATGATTTTTAATATGCTCTTATTTCAGCTCAGTATTTAAATGAACTCAGAACTTTAACTAAAAGTCCTCTGTGTATATTCTACCATTCAGTGACTCTCCATATAGTGCAATAGAGATTTACAATGTTAAGAAAGCACTATAATACTTCTGTGAGTTGAAATAATATGGTAAAAAGCCAGTTAAATTATTGAGAGACATTGCTTAGTACTGTGGGGAAAATGTAAACTGAAATTCTAGAAAATGTTCTTCCCACCTCCACTTTACAGACAGATTTGCCCCTTTTAAAGGAGATTCACTATGATCTTCATTCAAACTGACTGTCACTTCCTTCATCAAAGGAGGTTTGGAGCTTTTAGAACAAAAGCAAACAGGTAGAAGTAAGTGAATGCATCTAGATGAAAGAAAAACCCTCCTGAATCAAACTTAGCAGAAATCTCAAAGTGACCCAAGAGGATTTAATGTTTTTGAATACAGTCAAAAGAGTTTTAAGAAGGTATGCTGTTTTTATGTTATGATTGATTTGGTCAAAAATAACAGCTGAAATGCCTTCAGGATGCAGTTATATTAATAGTAAATGAGCTACAGAAGTAGCTTGCATATAATTTAACTATGCATTGTGTGCATAACTGAACAAGGTTGTAATGTCACACCCCAGCTTGCAGTTGCCTAATCCTTTCCCCGCCCCTGATCCCTACATTTCCCATAAATCCTCTACAATCCCCAAATGTTCTTCTTCTGCATCCCATAGTGTACACCTTAGGTCTATGCAGCAAACTCCCTCAGTCCAAAGAGTGCTGTAGCGTTGACTTATCATGTCAATGCCAAGTCAGTTGCTCACTATAGAGGAAGAATAAGTTTGGGAACATAAAAGGAACCTAAAGGTGCATGGGATCTGATGAGATACATCTGAGGGAAGTGGTAGGGTGAAGTGGCTAAGCCACTCTCCATCATATTTGAGAAGTCAGGTCAATCCAGTGAAGTTCCTATTGACTGGAAAAGGGGAAAAATAACCCCCATTTTTAAAAAGAGAAAAAAGTATGACCCAGAGAACTACAAGCCAGTCAGCCTCAGCTTTGTGCCTGGCAAGATCATGCAGCAAATCCTCCTGGAAAGTATGCTCACACACATGGAAAGCATGGAGGTGACTGGTGACAGCCAATATGGTATCACTAATGGCAAATTGTGCCTGAAAAATCTGGTGACTTTCTGTGATGGAGTTACAGCACTGGTGGATAAGGGAAGAGTGACAGATGCCACCTGCCTGGACTTGTGTAAAGCATTTCACACTGTTCTGCATGACATCCTCGTCCCTAAATTGGAGAGACATGGATTTGACAGATGGACCACTTACTTGGTATATCAGAAATTGGCTGGACAGTCGTACTCAAAGACTTCTGGTAATCAGCTCCATGTTCAAGTGATGAGCAATGTTTCACAGGGGTCAGTATTGGGATTGGCACTATTTAACATCTTTGTCAGAGATATGGGCAGTGGGATCGAATGCACCCTCAGCAAGTGCCAATGACATCAAGCTGTGTGGAGCAGTCAACATGTTGAGGGGTAGGGTTGCCATACAGAGGCACCTTGAGAGCCTTGAGAGGTGGGCCTGTGTAAAACAGATGAAATTCAGCAAGGCCAAAGGCAAGGTCCTGCACATGGGTCAGGGCAATCCCAAGCATGACCACAGGCTGAAAGCAGCTCCGAGGAGAAGGACTTGGGGGTGTTTGTTGATAAAAAACTGGACATGACCCGGGAATGTGCTTGCAGCTCAGAGAGCTGTGTCCTGGTCTGCATCAAAAGCAGCATCAACAGCAGGTAAAGGGAAATGATTCTGCTCTCCTGAGAACCCACCTGAAGTACTGTGTACAGCTCTGGGGCCCCCAGTAAAAAAAGGACATGGAGGTGTTGGAGGAAGTCCAGAGGAAATCACAAAGATGATCAGAGGTCTGGAGCACCTCTCCTATGAAGACAGGCTGAGAGTTGTGCTTGTTCAGCCTGGAGAAGAGGATGCTCTGGAGAGAACTTAGATCAGCCTTCGCATTCCTAAAGGAGCCTATACAAAAATGGGAGAGGGACTGTTTATCAGGGAGTATAGCGATAGGACAAGGGTCAATGGTTTTAAACTAAAAGAGTGTAGATTTGGATTAGATACTAGGAAAAAAAATCTTTACTATGTGGGTAGTGGAGCATTGGAACAGGTTGTGCAGATAAGTTATGGATGCCCTGTCCCTGGAAGGGACATTCTTTGCCTGGAAGGGACATAAAATTGGACATCCTTTGCTTTGATAAGTTTTAAAGTATACTTTACCCAGTCTGGCCGCTATGAACGTGGTACAATAAATAGATGGGGGGTTAAGTTAAGGAGAACTGTTACAGCTTGATATGTTTATTTACTAAATACTTTTTATTGAAAGATGATGGAGACAGAGAAAACCTGCCAGTGAAATAAAAAAAACATGTTAAATCCAATCCAACTCTATCATAAAATAGAATAGCATTTTATAGCCATTCACTGCTTTGTTCCAGCTGGTATGAATTAAGATAACTCCTCTGAAGCCAATTTATTGCAGATAATGAGCAATTTCAGTCTTTCAAGAAAAGAAGAAAGAGAAACATGATGTTGGAAATGAGGGAAAGGCAACATTTGGAATGTAATTTATCAGAGACAAGCAAGGCAAAGTCTGGGAACTTGATTAAGTTGACAGTGGCATCTGTCAGTAATGGTTTCTTTTTACTCTTTCAAGGTGCCTTTAGTCCAACTAAGATGCTGTGGTAAGCAGCAATTGGAGAAAATCCAGTGTTGATTACCTTTCATGGCAAACCACACTCACCCCCAAATAAAAACCAAGCACTACTTGTATTGTCTCAATTAAGGACTTCCTTCCCGAGATCATCATCAGAGAATCAGATAGCCTCTGCCAAACTCAGAATTCAACCTGAATGGAAACTTTCCTTGCAACCAAATTTCCAGCTGATATCAAGTGGCATAGGTTTTAGGCAAATGTAAATAAATTAAACCTCTTGAGGATATGACATACTATCTCTAGAATGGTCAGTTGCTTTCCAAACTGGGAATATTTTAATGAATGTACATGAAAGGGATAAATCACAAAGATCTGTTAATTTGAACATTCAGCATTTCCTTTTAATGTACTGGTTGGAACAAAAGGCCACTAAAATATTTAGATTAAAATGCATCAAAATAATTTATTTTTGTCTTTGTTTTTTCTAAGTTCTTTGCTCTTTGACAGATGTTTACAAATAATTCTCTTAACTGCAAATACTTTCTGACTGAATACTGAAACTCATAACCTGTGTTCATCAATGTGCTGTAATTGCCCCACCACTGTATTCTCATTGCATGTGATGCAAACTGTAAGTGAAAGTTTACTACAAAGTACTTCAAGACACTGTTAGAAATCCAAGGAAAATTTGCCTGTCCTTATTAGAATTTTAAGTAACCTTTGGCTATTGATCTGAAGGGCTGAAATATTCCTTAGCAGCCTTTATTATCCTTCAAATTAGGTTGTAAAAATAATCTGCGAATACTAAGTTATGGAATTTATTTACTTATTGAGTCTTTCATAGTGTATTTGGCTCAGTCTGGCACTTAGCAGTTTTAGAAGATATTACTAGGGTAATGGATACTATTTCTATTTCAAGCCTGTCCTTTCTCCCATTTATTATGATTGCATCAGTTATAATCTCTCTGATGATCATTTTCCACAGTCTTCCCCACCATGGTACCTAGTAGTTTCATGACTGTGGAGGTAAAACCTTTGTGGTGTAATACAACAAAATTAGAACCTCCTAGCTCACTGCAGTTAGTGTAATGTAATTACTAGTATGTCATGGAAAATAAATTACTCTCTGTGTTAACTTCACTAGTGCAATTAAGAGTTTTATGAGGTGATTTGCACAGAAATGGAAGATCTGCTTTATGATGGAACTGGCTTCAAAAGATCCCAAACCAACAAACAAACCTTGTTTCCCAAGCACCTGCTGAGTGCTCATGTTAAGCTTCAGGAAGCTCAGAAATACTGCAGAGATTTAGAACAAGTGATTATTCATCTAGAATATCATAACAGAAAGTGAGTTGTTCATAATTAGATACTTATTTTCTCACTAATACTTTCTCATTCATCCCATGAATGACAGAAAAAAACCCTAGCAAGACATATTTCCTTAACGACTCTCTTAAAAAGTGCATTTTGAATTGGTAAAATGATGCACCAAAAATTATGAAAATAATTGTGAATTGAAAGAGCAAAAACCCTATAAACAAAACTATGCAAGGAATAAAAATCAAAGTAAATTCTCAAACAGGGCAGAATATTTTAAAAAGCATGCAGAAAAGACACATCAAATATAAGCAAACTGAAGTTTACATTTTAATGGACATTAGTTGAACACAAACCAATTAAAAACAAACCCCCTAAAACTAGAAAAAAGAGGATCAGATCACAAATAATTAATTTAAAACATGAAAGTGAACCCAGATCAAATCCCAAAGCAAGCTATTTCTAATTAATTCAATCAGACATGTTCATGATGAAGGAAACATTTACTTCATTACTCTAGGGCAATGAAGGCTTAATTTCATATCCAGCAAAGCTAGTGAAACCTTTGTTATGAGCATAAGTAAAGAACCAAGAATTTGGAGTTTATATTGATAAACTGTATAAACCTTTTTCCTTACTTAAGGACTCAATACCCAGTGTCTTTAACAGCGTATAGGAACACTGAATCCTGGCAAACAAGATTGAAAATTATATAGCAGCCGCAGTGGGAAATTTCAGAACATGCCCACAGGTTAACAGCCGGATATGTTACCTGACAGTGTCTAAAACTCTGCAATGCTATATTGGTCATGTCATGAAGAGATTTAAAATATTACTCAATCTGTTTGTAATTTAGGACATCTGAAAAAATAAGTATGCATGCATTTTAATCCAGGATTTTTACAGCTATGGTTTCTCTGTTTATTAATACATAGAGTAAAACCTAATGGTAATGCAAACTCTCCCCCTTTTTTTTTTTTTTTTTTTTTTGTGAAAAAAACCCCAAACAACAAAAAATATCCACAAAGATTAGAACTCACCCAAGTCAGAGAACCAAGATTCTTATTATCACGTAACTGGGCAAAATGTATAAGAAGTTCAGGGAAATATGTGTCCAGCTGGAAAGTGCAGGAGCAGTATTCCCAAAGAATCTGGACCTCCTTTTTGCACAGAGAGCAACTATGTCAAGACACAAGAAGTTGGATGGCTAATATATGCTTATTTCCCTATAAAAAGAAGGGGGGAAGGGGGAAACAGGACCCTGCCATTTGTAAAACAAAAATAATATAATATTTCTTGAAACTGGATTATGTTGAGAATAACTCCGCCTTCCAGATGTCCACATGTGCAAATGACAACAACCTTGGAAGGACAAATGATTATATTGCGATAGCTTCTTAAATTCTCCCTTCAGTGTAACAAATCACTTCATTAAAAGGAGGATGAAGGTACTGAATTTACTAAATCTACAGAAGAAATGACTGAAGAAAAGAGTAGGTGACCATTTTCTAATATGAAAAGACGTTCTATATTGGCAAGATCCTAATTAATCTTTGTCTGTATCCTGTGGCAATAGAAAAAGAAACACCCACACGGGTGAAAACTTTTGTATACTTTAAGATGAGGGATTCTTATTTAAACACCCCTCCCCTGAATTTTCTAGTATCAGGTACCAGTGTAGTCCCAGCAACAAAATTTCAATAACAATCAAAGACTCTTAGAAAAGATGTTTGGCTCTTCCTTCAGTGCACCAGACTGTTGGAATGGCCTCTAAAAGTTCAATGATATTTGTTTCTGTGTTTCAGTGATATAGTGACCACTGACATCATTATTTCTCATACTCTGATTCTCAAATAACATTTCACTAATTGCACTACTCTGTTCTTCATTATTATTCTTGATCTTAGCATTTTTGTTGAATATGTGTAGGTAAGACGGTATAACAGTGAAACAGTGCATACTTTTATTATCATAAATTGTGCATAATTGAATAAAAGTCTGAGATTCATAATGGTAATTAATTACTCTCTGACTATTTTCTGCTTGCTTTTTAATGAAAATTTATTTTTTACTTTTATTTACAAATGAAAACATTTAATTGGTGACTACTTCAGAGTAGTTGTTGTTCCCCCCCCCCAAGCAAAATCAGATGAAAGAATCAGTGGCTGGCACTTAAATCTCTGCATAGAACAAATCTATTTTTTTTTCTTTTTATTCACACCATAGAAGGAAAAAATTATCAACTGTGAAAAAGTTTGCCTTTGTGTAAGAAACAGCTTCCACCAGATGGCCTCTATGCACAGCTGCAAGGATGAGTGAATTCAATCATTTGTGTGAAAGAAGAAATATGCTAGTGTTCAGTTCTGTTAACAAGAAGGGTAAACTGAGTCACTGGAAAATAAGCTTCCACATTTTTGAGCAAAGCTATTCCATTTTGGCTTGAGTGATATTATAAAATAATCCCTAATAGTATGTACAACCAGAGTGCATTAAACTCCAAAAGAAGCCCACAGGAAATGAAACTGTGCATGACTGAAAAATGAGACTGCCAATCTAAGTCTCACAATGGAGCAGCATCAGATAAAAGAATATTTTTTAAAGGTGATAGTTCATATGAACTGCCTGTGAACAGGTTTATTCTGTTCTGTGCTGTTAGCCTCCAAACTGGAACTACAATTATGGCAGCACAGAGACTGAATTTAGGTCCTCCAAACTAGCTGTAGTTGACTCAAAAACAAGAGGTACGATCATAGTTGGTGTCATTCTTTTCCTGTCATTGTAGAGAATTCTCAAAAAATCAAATTAAATTTGTATTTTATTTGCTTCTCAAGGTGTGTTTCTACTGACTTGCAAAGAAGAGCAGTGAAACTCCAAGCCTATAAAACTAATTTACATGTCTTGAATTAAGTACAATGCTTCCAGGGAGAGACACAAAAGGTATAACTCAAGGGACAGTTAAATACAATAAATAGAAGATAATTGTCTGATAGTGATCTGCATAATAAAATTATTCACAGGCTTTGGGTAGAGGGAAAAAGTCAGACATGCAATCAATTTTAAATCCCCAATAATTTATTTGCTAATTTAGAATGTATTCTGTGATATAACACAGACAATGTAAATTGATGTAATTTTGCTGATTTCTGTGAAGTTCTGCTAATCCCAGTTTACATCAGGTGAATGATAGTGTGACTATTTTAATAAAACCCAAAGTAAATGCCTACATTCAAAGAATTTTGGACAATATTTTTCAGTGTGATATTTTTGTTGCTTAGACCTACCTCCTTAAAATTTTCTTTGCATTTCAGGTTCAGACTCAGTTTAGATACAAAAGTTGGCTGAACCCAGAAAGATGATAATTTGACACCATGGATGGGATTAATTCTCTGTAGATTTAAATAGGCAAAAATTTAAAATCCTAGGAAAAGCCAAACCCTTGGTCCTGTCTACTAGGAATGGAGAGAGCAAAGTTCTGTAGAATTGTGATGAAATGTATATAAAAATAAAAGCTTGAAACTGATGGGATAAATCCTACCCACAGACAAGGAATCATCTGTAAAATGGGTATCTAAGTTTACCATCTAAATTCATAATACAGTCAAGGAAGGAAATTGAACTTAGAATGTTTGTTCTATTTTCCTGTATAATGAACAACTAGAGCAGGGTAGTTGGCTTGCTCCCTAAAAATGCCCAGTAGTTCTGAAACTATCAAATGATAATCAACTGATTCTGATTTTCAGAACTGATTCAAACACTACATCAGAAAACTTTGTTTCCCAGCTATATTGCAGAAGTTTCACCAAAGTCTAGTCATTCCTTTGTTGTAGCACCAATTCATAGTTCCCTAACAGCCACATGAGGAGGAGCAACAACTGGTAAAATTATGGATTAACATGGAAAATTGAAAATGTTTTCTTGACTTTCAGAAGAATGTGAACTGATAGGCAGTTATGTTGCTACATTTTTATAACAGAAGAAAAAGTGGAGAGTCCAGTAAATACACTTGGGACATCTTAACTATGATACGTTTGCCCTCCAATTGAACCACAGTATATTTTAAAACTTGTAACTAGAGTTTATTTATATTCAATGAACAAAAGCAGCATTAATTAATCACTGACATTTTGGGAATTTAAATTTACAGGGAGTAAAATAGGATTCACATTTTATTTCAGGAAAAAGATATCTGATTTCATTTCACACTGAGTTGAAGTGATTAGTCCTTAATATTTAGTAACTAATCAGTAATTATTAGTGTTTACAAAGTCTGGAATTTTGGTCTAACACACTAAACTATAAAATTTCCTTACATTTAAAAAAAGTATAAGATATGAAATTTGCATAAGCTTTTGTCTTCCAAAATGCTTAGAATCTAGTATTTTAGGACACATCTAAAAGACTTTAGTGTTCACTCAATTACATGTGAGGAACTGGAATCTTCAGAAACCTTTTATGTTGTAAATCAGAACCTGACAAAAGGAAGAACTGCAGAGCACAGTGCTAAATCTCTGCACATAAATGAAGTAGCTAAATTGGAACTGAAGTATTTTCAAACATAGGTAAAAAATTCGTGTACTTAGTAAGTGATGGAGGTCAAGTTAGCTCAAAAATATATTTTAAATTTAAAAAACAAACTAATCACTCATCCTACATCTCTATGAATGTTCTGTTATAGTTTTGGTGCTTTGAATATCCACAAATCTCCATGTCAGTTTAAATAGCACATAAAAAATAGGAGCAGCTTAACATTCTAAAGAGGCATGTAGAGCAGTTCTGTATGGAGATATATTTTATTAGACCCACACAGCGCATTCTTGTACTACTTTCACTGAAAAATAAAATTTAAGAAGTTCAATGAAGCAACAATAAGACAATAGTTCAGTACCAATGGAACCAGATTAAAATCAGAATGCTTCAGAGATTTCCCTGAATGTTTTTGACCTTCTACCATTGCTCCATCCTAATGAATTTGTGAGGTAAGTTTAAATTCTAGCTGAAGGTATCTAGGAAACTGGTAGGAGAAATGAATGTTGAGAGGGATCTGCTGTCTAGCACAAAGCAAAGGAGGTCGCAGCTCTGCTTACTTGTCACATTTCTCTCTTTTTTGTTCCATGGTGGTTTGTAATTTCCAATGTAGTCTGTGTGGGGATTATATGTAAAGTTTGCAGTTATTTCTTTGTAACTGAAGCTCTTGACAGATATTCACTACCAGATGTGATAGACTGAAAGAGATGACTGTCTTGACTCCTTCTTCACTACCTTTCCCTGCTTATTACCAACCACTTCATGTTGCCTTCAAAAACTTTCATGAGCAATATTTGATTAAATTCAGGCAAAATAACCTACGCTAAGGGCAAATTTTAAGTCTCAACAAAACTGGTAATTTTACCAGAAATTAATTAGAAGTTCTTAAAAAAATACTCTGTAGATTTTGGAGGGATATAGTCTCAATTATTTGAGCAGTAATGAGTGGTCAAGAATAACAGCCTTTTTTTATGTCACAGCTGTGTCTAGAAAAGGACAGCTGTCTTCCACCCAAATAATTACTCTCAGTAAGTTAATAAAGTTACAGGTAATATGAGTAACTTCTCAGTATACTCACATATTCATTTCAGTTGTACTATTAAGAAATAATATTCCACTAAGCACACACACACACACACACACACATTCACTACATATCTATATTAAGTAACTTTATAATCCCTGCGGATGAGGGAAAAAATAATAAAAAAAACCCAACCACTCTTCATTAGAAGTAGTAATGTGTAAGCAGTGACCTCAATGTAAGTAATGTCCCTCTCTATTCCCCACCTGGAGTACTGCATCCAGTTCTGAGCTCCCTGGTAGAAAAAGGGCAGGGATCTCCTGGAGAGAGTCCAGAGGAGGGCTATGAAGATGAGGAAAGGCTGAGTGAACTGGAGCTGTTCAGCCTGGAGAGAAGAAGACTGAGGGGGGACCTTATTAATGTTTATATCTTAAGCGTGGGACAGAGGGGGAAATGGCCAGCCCCTTTTCAGTGGTCTGTGGAGACAGGACAAGGGGCAATGGCTGCAAGCTGGAGTTTAGGAAGTTCTGCACCAATGTGTGGAAGAACTTTTTCCCAGTGAGGATGACAGAGCCCTGGGACAGGCTGCCCAGGGGGGTTGTGGAGTCTCCTTCTCTGGAGATATTCAAGACCTGTCTGGATGCTGACCTGTATGACCTGTCCTAGGGAGCTGTTTTGGCAGGGGGGGTTGGACCCGATGATCTCTGGAGGTCCCTTCCAACCCCTATGATTCTATGAATCTGTGAAGTTGTATACTGACTCTATCCCTGGTGTCCAGTGTATCCAACTCACCATAGATGTCTGCTGCCATATGCCATAGGGCATTTACAACATCCTCATGGAACAAACAGATAGCTAGACATGTTTGCTTAAGACTAAAAGTCACATTTTTGTATTACTGTGGAAGTCTAATTTTGTTGAAGGTGGGTCTCTTAAGCACTGTTGGTTGCTAGTTTATGCTAGAGGTTCAACAGGACCAATGAACCTAGCAAGAAGGCAAGAACCTTTTGGTTAATAGCTAATGCACTACACGTATGGGATAGCTTAAACCTTTCAGGGAGGAAAATATGGAGACTTCGTCTCAGATGGAGCATAGCTAGAATAGTCAAGAGTGAAGACTGAATATATTAAATTGCATAGAAAATGACTAAATATCTCTAACAAAAACAGTGGAACAAAGGCTTCCGCTTTCCCCTAGTTGCTTATGTATCTGTGGTACAAAACTGGGGGCCAAACTTGGCTGTCTCACTTCTGAGAAAAGAGAGGTATAAGCGAGTCACTCTAAGACTTATGTTGGGCTAATTTACATGACCAAAATTGCCAGCTCTACTCTTAATATGTTTATCGAGGACAGAGAAAGTTGAACAAGGGAAAAGTAAGGGAGAAGAGGAGAAGAAACATTGGCACTCAGTAGTAGCAATGTCAGTACCAGTTTTAGAGTTAAAAGGTCCAAGGACCTGTGTTGAGGGTCCAAAGAGCTAAAAAACCAAAAAAGGAAACAGAGTCCATACACGATTCCTAAATTAAAGCAGAGAACAGAGGATTCACTTTTTAATATATGTATATAAGAGAAAGAACAACTGTGTTACTGATGAGGATTTCAATTTTGGAGGCATATTAAAGGTTTCACAAAGGCAACATTATTACAGTTCTTGAATACATGCATATATGGGTGGGTTATGTTTTTTCTTTTTTTTCCATCACACTAGAGGCATCAAGCTTAACACATGCTAGCTTTATTTTGGACCTCATTATATGGATAAAGATGAATTAATTGCTGGATTAGTATCTGGCTGTTGCTTAGAAACCGGTGATTATAACCTGCTTATATTTAATATAAGCAGATAAAAGATAGTCCCAACCACTTTTATTTTGTTTCATTGATTGCAAGATGGTCCTGACCACCACTTCCTAGGAAACCGCCAGCTTCCAAGCTGGTGATTAGTTTGTCTGTATAAATTATATATGGCATTTCAGACAAGCCCAGTTTCCAAGCTAAGGAGAATTAAATGAGAAAGGGAAGACAAAAAATAAAAAGGGGAGCAACAGTCTTTTTGAAAAATGGAGGTTTATGAAAAGAATTTCTGCTATTATTTTGCTATTTACTTGAGAAATAATGATTCCATATTTATAAAGAAGACATATTTTCCTAGCACTTAATCTGTCCTAGTGGAAAAATGAAGGCAATAATTGGGAAATAAAAATCAATATCTATCAAAAGGAAGAAAAGGGAAACAGATGATAATAAATAAAAATTAGAAGTTAAGAGTAAAATATCATAAGAAAAGACAAACACATAAAGTAAAATTAATGGCTCGAATAATGAAGAATATGCATACAAGAAACAAGTTCAGTGGATAAGTCTACTAGTTACAGATGACATTACAAATAGCTGTTAAGAAAAAACAGAAGTTTTCTTCTATATTTGGGAAAAAAAACCCAAACCACTTCACAGAATCACAGAATCACAGAATCTTAGGGGTTGGAAGGGACCTCAAGAGATCTTCGGGTCCAACCCCCCTGCCAAAGCAGGCTCCCTATCTCATATTACATAGATAGGCGTCCAGACGAGACTTGAATATCTCCAGAGAAGGAGACTCCACCACCACCCTGGGCAGCCTATTCCACTGCTCCGTCACCCTCACTGTGAAAAAGTTCTTCCGCATGTTGGTGCGGAACTTCCTGTGCTCCAGTTTACAGCCATTGCCCCTAGTCCTGTCCCCACTGACCACTGAAAAGGGGCTGGCCAATTCCCCCTGCCACCCATGTCTAAGATACTTGTAAACACTAATTAGGTCCCCCCTAAGTCTTCTTTTTTCCAGGCTGAACAGACCCAGCTCACTCAGCCTTTCCTCATAGGGGAGATGTTCCAGACCCCTAATCATCTTTTTCGCCTTTCTCTGGACTCTCTCCAGAAGGTCCCTGTCTTTTCTATACCAGGGAGCCCAGAACTGGACACAGTATTCCAGGTGGGGCCTGACCAACGCAGAGTAGAGGGGGAGGATCACCTCCTTCGACCTGCTGGACACACTCTTCCTGATGCATCCCAGGATCCCATTGGCTCTCTTGGCCACCAGGGCACACTGCTGGCTCATAGCCAACCTGTCATCAACCAGGACCCCCAGGTCCTTCTCCATAGAGCTCTTCTCCAACAGGTCATCCCCCAGCCTGTACTGATACAGTCGGTTATTCCTCCCCAGGTGCAAGACTTTACACTTGCTTTTGATGAATTTCATTAGATTTCTCCCTGCCCAGCTCTCCAGTCTGTCCAGATCTCGCTGAATGGCAGCGCAGTGTTCCTGCGTGTCAGCCACTCCTCCCAGTTTTGTATCATCGGCATACTTGCCGAGGGTGGATGCTATTCCCTCATCAAGGTCGTCAATGAAGATATTAAACAGGACTGGACCCAACACTGAGCCCTGGGGAACACCGCTAGTCACAGGCCTCCATTCAGATTCTACTCCACTGATCACGACCCTCTGAGCCCGGTCTGACAGCCAGTTCTCAACCCACCTCACTGTCCACTCGTCTATCCCTTGTTTCCTCAGCTTCTCTATCAGGATGTTGTGGGAGACAGTATCGAAAGCTTTGCTAAAGTCGAGGTAGATGACATCCACTGCTCTCCCTCCATCCACCCAGTTGGTAATAACATCATAGAAGGCTATGAGATTGGTCGAGCACGATCTCCCCTTGGTGAATCCATGCTGACTATTCCTCATGACCTTCTTCTCTTCCAGTTGTTTGGAGATGGCATCCAAAACAAGCTGTTTCATCACCTTTCCAGGGACAGAAGTGAGGCTGACTGGCCTATAGTTACTGGGATCCTCCTTCTTGCCTTTTTTAAAGACTGGAGTGACATTGGCTATCCTCCAATCTTCAGGCACTTCTCCTGTAGTCCAGGATCTGTCAAAGATGATAGAGAGCGGCTCCGCAATCACCTCCGCCAGCTCTCTCAGCACACGTGGGTGTATCCCATCCGGGCCCATGGATTTGTGTGCATCCATTCCTTTGAGTCGCTCCTGGACCACCCCTACCTCTACTAGAGGGGAGCCATTCGTTCCCCAACCACTCTTACTTACATCTGGGATCTGTGAGTCCTGAGAAGCCTTCGGAGTAAAGACCGAGGCAAAGAAGGCATTAACTATCTCCACCTTCTCATCATCTCCTGTCACCAAGACACCCGCCTCATTCAACAAGGGACCTACATTATCCCTGGTCATCCTTTTACTATTTACATACCTGAAAAAGCTCTTTTTGTTGTCCTTTATGTCCCTTGCCAGCTTAATTTCTAAGCAGGCCTTAGCCCTCCTAGTTGCATCCCTACAGGCCCTGGCCACATCCTTATATTCATCCCATGATCTCAGACCCTGTTTCCACAGTTTATAGGTCTTCTGCTTCCCTTTGAGTTTACTCATAAGTTCCCTGCTTATCCACGCAGGTCTTCTACCTCTCTTTCCCGATTTCTTACTCAAAGGGATGCACCTATTCTGTGCTTGGAAGAAGTGCTGTTTGAATGTTAGCCAGCACTCGCAGGCTCCCATTCCTTCAAACAGAGCAGCCCATGGGATAGCCCCTATTTGATTTCGGAGGAGATCAAAGTTAGCTCTTCCAAAATTCAGGGTAGCTATCCTACTTTTTGGCTTGCCTCTTCCACTCAGGATCTTGAACTCGACCATTTCATGGTCGCTTTGTCCTAAGCTGCCCCCGACCTTCACTTCACTGACGAGCCCGTCCTTGTTAGTAAAAACAAGGTCAAGCATCCGCCCTCCCCTAGTAGGTTCCTGCACCATCTGTATCAGGAAGTTGTCTTCCATATACTGCAGAAATTGTCTGGACTGCATACGACTGGCCGTATTCCTTGCCCAGCAAATATCTGGGTAGTTGAAGTCCCCCATAAGGACCAGCGCCTGCGATCTTGAGGCTACTTCCAATTGCTTATAAAATTCATTATCAACCCGCTCCTCTTGATCAGGGGGCCTGTAGTAAACACCCACGACTATGGCACCCAAACTGGCCTGCCTTTTAATTCTTACCCACAAGCTCTCGGCAAGCGGTTCATCCCTACCCAGGTGGAGCTCAATACATTCTAGGTGCTCTCTAACATAAAGAGCAACTCCTCCACCTCGTCCCTCTAGTCTATCTTTCCTAAAAAGCACGTAGCCATCCATGGTAGCATGCCAGTCATCCAGGCTGTCCCACCACGTCTCAGTGATCGCAATGAGATCGTGGCCCTGTGACCGCACAAAGATCTCTAATTCTTCTTGTTTGTTCCCCATGCTACGTGCGTTTGTGTATAGGCATTTTAGTGGGGCAGCACTTAGATAGTTTTGAATTACTAGTAATTGAAAAAGTCACTATCTGTCTTAATTAATATAGGAGTCATCCAAAATCATGCCCAAGCTACTTAGGGAGTTTGTTGTGCAGATTTCTGGATATAGAGTTAGATATTTAATAAGGCATATAATAACAGAACATTACAAAAGCTTGAAGACACAAACATTTGCCTAGCATTCAAAACAAGCAAACAACAACAAAAAAGAGTATGTGGGTGATTGGTGACTGTATGCCTGAAGTAAGGATAGCTATCACCCAACAGACTATTAAAAGACAGAAATGTAATTACTATCAGTAAAACCAGCCTTCAAGAATATAGGTTTTATGAAAAAAACTACACAGATAATGGTGGTTGATACAGATAATACCTCCTGGTCATCAGAGCCACCTGTGACCAGCTGTGTTTGGCATGGGTCAGCCCCAGCCTCTCTCCATAAAGGCTGCCCTACAGCCCCTGACAGCACCTGGGCATGGACACCCTGTACAGTTGTGTCTCTCAGTGTCTGCTTTCATGGCACCCATGTGTCCATTCTGCAGCACCTGGAGTGAGTGCTCTGCTACATAAACTGCTACTCTAAAGTGCTATGACAAGAGGAAATGGCATCAAGTTATGCCAGGGATGGTTTACATTCAATATATAGGAAACATTCTTCACAGAAGGAGTTGGCAAGCATTAGAACAGGCTGCCCAGGAAGTGTTTGAATCACCATCCCTCGAGGTAGTTACAGGACATGCAGATGTGGTGCTTAGGAAGATGGATGGTGGAATTGGTAGTGTTATGCTAACAGTTGGATTTGATGATCTTAAAGATCTATCCTTCTATTCTTCCCACAGAGGTCTCCCTGCAGCCCCTGCTGCCAAGACCTGGGCACAGTCCCCATGTACACTATCATATCTCAGTAGGTGTTTTCATTTTGCTCTCATGGTGCCCACAGTTGTGTGAGTGTTTGAGCTTTGTTGTGTATCGAAGCAGACCTGGGGTCCAGGGTTAAATGTGCATGTATCAGGGTGAAGCACCTGGAGGACCTGGCTACCTGACAGACATGTGGTCCAGGAGACCACTTGAGACCTGGACAGATTGTACCTTTTAGAAGTGTGAAGTCAGAGACCCATTTGTGTGTGTGTCTATGCTGGAGGTACCAAGAGGTAATGAGGATCCAGGACCAGCTACTGGATGGATTATTTGTGTAAATTCAGTTACTGGAAGGACCCACTGTGTGTCTGTTTTTTTGCTGTGCACAAGGGGGATCTAGTGGAACAACTGTAGTGAGGTTGCAGGCTCCAGTGCTTGAATGACCAGGTGCCAGCAACAGGGAATACTGAGACCCAGGGGTAGGTAATGGGCAGACAGTGTGTCTGAGGCCAGCTGTTGTAGGGATCAGCATTGTATGTGTGTAGATATACACTCTCACTTGTATACCTTCATCCTGATCAGATGGTGAGAAGAAAAAGATGAGGCCATGGGTCTCTGCTCCAGTGGGGGCTCTGCAAGGCTGCAGTGAATCCCTGCTCCGGGCCTGCAGCACCTCCTGCCCCCATCCTCCCTGCTGCTGCGGCCTCGGGGTCCCTCTGCTGCTGCTGCTCCCTCCTTGGCGAGATTCCTCCTGCTCTGCCTCTGCCGCCTTTGGGTCTTGCTGAAACTCCCTCCCCCCACCCCCACCCCCCCCCCGGCGCCCCCAGCTCGGCTGAGGGGCTCAGCTGTGTCCTGCAGTGGGGCTGTTGGAGCTGGGTGAGACTTGCTGAGAGTGACTGTGTCTGGCATTCAGCCTCTGTTCACACAGGCTGCCCTGGAGACGTTGCCTGGACAGGGACATGCAGTCTACAGTCCACTATTTTTTTTTCCCCTTCTAGCATAGAAAAGCTTGAAGTAAATTCATGGCTGGAAGTTGGAGGCAGACAAATCAAAAACAGAAATCCAGATCTAAGCTTTTAACACAGAAAGGTGATTAAGTGCCAGAAAGAACAGCCTAGTGTTTATTCTCTACCTGCTGATGCCTTCAAGCAAGAGTAGACTACTGGCTGGAAGTTACTCTTTATCCACACATCTTTTTTCCATTAGTCTAATACTAACTGTTAGACTCTGCCCATGGGTGAGTTAAACTTAGTGCCCTGTGTGGAGAGAGATTAAATAAAAATATACCACGTTTTTTTCTGGTTTTCCAATGCTTGAGTCTGCAAGTAATGAAACAAAACTTTTTTTTGTTATTTTCTTAACTTTAAAAGAACAGGGAGGAGAAGTAGTATTTTCACCAGGGAATGACTTACAAAAAATATAAGTACTGTTATGCAAGGGCAGGCCAGACTGCCTGTCTGTATCTGTGGCTTTCTCTCATGCTTCCTTCTTCTTGTGTGTGTCCCCATGCTTCCGTGTCTTGTTTTGATAGATGAAAGTTCAAGCAGTGAAACACGCTGTCAGACTAAAACCATTTGTCACTGAAAGCTAGCAATGGTCCGTGTATAGATACCGGGTCTGAGTCATGTCTTTTCTTTTGACAAGGATGTCAGTGCTATTTGTCACAGACTTGTTTATCTGCCAGATCAGACTGCCATTTTGCTACCCTGGGTCAGCACAAAGGAGAAGCAGCTCACCTCCAGTAACACTTTCAAATTACCCTCAGCATGAAGACACCAAAGCTGGTGCCTTCATATTTTTTAACTTTAACGAGACAAGGTCAGGAAGAGTAGTTTTGACAAGTCCTATGGGGCCATACACAATGCCAAGGCAACACACCTGTTCAAAAAAACCAACCAACCAACCAAAAATATAAACATATGGGTGCATTTAAAATGGTTTTAATCTTTGTTTCAAAGAAGAGATATCAAAAATGACCACTTTAATCTTGCTTGTATTTTTACATTTTGGCACATTCAGTGATCAAAGCATACTTTGGTTACTGACAGCTCATGTAGCTAAACAGTGGCTCTTTGGGCTAGAAGTTAATCCTTTCTTTAATCTCCATGTTAGTAGAGAACTGAATTGCAAATGTAGCTGTAAATGGTTGGACGGGGTCCCATTATTGGGTTTACAAACTTTAATGCGGGGATTTTTTTTAATCTAAAGATTGAAGGATTAAGGAAGGATTTGTGTAGTTCTCTTGTTCTCCAGAATCTTTTGTTGCATTTCAAACATGCATTACACAGACAAGGGCAGAAGACATCAGAAACATACTGCACAGTAATACTACAAAGGCTGCATTTGAACTGGAAAGGCAGATTACTATGCTAATACAAGAGAGGGGTGAAGAGTAGATAAATATTTCAAATCCATCAGATTGTTCTTGATAAGCACTATTATGACTACAGATCAGTTTAATTTGTAAATATACTGTAGCAGCTACTTATACATTCCAAAGTTTCTCAAACAGCTATCAGTTTTCATGGCAATATTGTATGAAGATGAGAATTGATGAGTTTTGAATGAGTTGGATTAAAAAAAAAAAAAAAAAAAGACATTTCCTCCCTTGTTACACAAATGTATGGCAATTTTTGTACCAGATTTGAACTACAAATACTTTAAAGTTCTAAAGGCTCAGAATTTTCCTTCTCATATGCTTAGTTTGCAAACTCCCATAGACTTTTAGGCCCCCTTTGTCCTTTTTCTCCTGAATTACTAACACACACAAGTGGGAGAGGCAGGAGGTTTATTATTTGAACTATACGAGGTACATAGATCTGTTAATCCTTTCCTACTAGTCCAGAATCCCATTTCCACACATTGATAGAAAAGATAGAACAGAACATTGTTAGTATTAGCAACAATGTATAGTTAACTACAAGTGTTATTATTTCAGTCCTGTGTTGTGCCCTCGGTGTTCCCAGCAAGACTGTAGGAATAGAGTGCAACTTGTGGGAAAAAAAAGCCCATGTGAGCATCCTGTAACTCTCCTAAGAGTACCTTCATTGAAACTCAGTGAAGTCAGTCACATTGCCTGACTGCAATTAAAGGCAAAATTTCTCGTAGCCCTTAAGTGATTCATCTCAGCTTAACAACTGAGCTTTTTGAGTTTTCACTACTTATTCTTGCCAGCCACACCATAAAGAGGTGTGGGTGTTGCCTGAATTTTCTCACAGTCAGATGAACTTATTTCAGGTGCATCTGAAGTATACCTATCACCCACTCTCCCAACTGTTAGCAATTTAGAAAAAAACCCTAAGATTTATGAACTTGCAAATTAGTATGAACAAGTGAAAATATATCCCTTATACAGTATATTTACTGACTTAAGTTTCAGCACTTGTTTTAATGCAATTTAGAATGCAGCCTAGTCCCTTAATGTAAACATAAAACAAAAAAACCTGCCAATGATCTTCTTTATAGAGAGGAAAACAGGTTAAGAAGAAAGAATAACTTTACACATATTTATATGATAACTTCTGATAGAGACATTTAGGTTCCATTTTCATTGAACAGGTCTTGAATGAGGTGAAGAAGTTACAAAGGAGTTGGACCATGTACATACCATAGTGATATGGGGCCATTCAGCAATGGAGGGGAATTCTTCTGACCAAGATTTCTACCTTCAGCTTCAGGAAATTCCCAAATGCAATCAAGACAATACATTCCTAGTAAAGTTTTCCTTGGGAGAAATCAGCATTTTCTGGTGAAAGGGAAAAAAAAAATCCACAACATCAGCCAGAAAACAATTTGCTGAAAAGCTTTTCTTAGTAAACATTTGTGCACAGGGCTCTAGTAGGCTAAAAATCCTGATGATGTTTCTTGCAGAGGGAGGAAGGGAACATGGAAGTGCCAAATGGACATACCAAGAAATTTAGTGTTTGTTATCTCTTTAGTGCAGGGCAGAGCTTGCACAAAAATTGAAATTCAAGGAGGGATTGCCAAAAAGAATGGTAATGGACCTTCAGGAGATCCAAATCTGATTCTGGAGGGCTTTAGACAAAGTTACCTTGAAATTCTGTGTTGAGCCTAGTGCAGTTTGGAAGTCAAAAACACTGCTATGTGATGAGTTTTTGGTTCACACTGTGAAACCATGTGTCAGTCCTGATTAAAAATGAGAAGTTTCCATACCACAAAAGCCAGCACACTGAGTATCTCTGCAGGTAGTCAAAGGAGGAAGAAAAAGAATTAAAAAACCCCAAAAAAACGTGACTCTAACAGGAGAGATACTCCATTGGAGGACAAAAAGGCTAAACCCTTGTCTCTGTAACAGATGTACCAAATGGATTTTTTTCCCATATATTGGTGTAGACAATTAACACAGAAAGTCCTTTCAACTAATATAGATACTTTTTATCCTCTTTTAGGTAATTTTCTCTTACAAACAGGTTTGTGATGAAGAAAATCTTAAAGGATTCTGGGGCTCAGGTTGTGCAACTGTCTGGCTTGTGCTCTTGAAGTATCTGTGGCTCAGGAGGGCATTTAATTCACCATCGTTATGTTGTGGGAAGCATAGCAGAGGTGACAATGACAATTTAATTTATTAATTAATCAGTCTGAAGTTAGAATGCAGGAAACTCAAACTCTGAAAATATGAATTTTATTCTATTTTGAATTTAATTCTGGAACCAGACTTGAATGACCTGTGAATTAAGCATAAATTAAGAGGCAGGTATGTGGTTTGCAAATTTAAGAAAAGACCTCAATCACTGAAATGATGGAAGTCACTTCAAAGGCTTGTTTCATACAATCCCTTCCTCTCATATGGGCCAAACACATCTACACTACCTCTAACTTGCTACCCTAAACTGATCTCAAAAACTGCAGAAGATACTGGTTCCCCTACCAAAGAAATATTCACAAACTGCAGTCCCAAATGTCTTTCTTCAAATTTACCTTTTCTTTCTTTTTTCTTTTTTTTTAAATGGAGACAACTGAGCAACATTTATAATTTACTCATCCTTTTCCTATGAGAGGTTCACCTCCGTCTCCATTTTTCATTTCAAACCTAAAGCAAATTAAAAAATACCACCTTAAGCCATTTCTGCCCCATTCTCTGTACTTATCTGAACTAGAAAGGTGGGGAAATGAAAAGCAGCACAAAGATATTCTTTGATGTGTTTGCATGGTATTGCATCTCCGTTAACAGAGAGGATCTATCAGATAGGGCACCATTCACAGCAAACACAACTAGGCTGATTGGAATTCCATCCAAGTGAAATAATAAACACCGTACAGAATTGTATGGACTTTAGCAGGTTTCTACTGAGTCTATTTCTAGGCTGCCCAGACCTCTTTGATTTCATTTTTGGCCAACTAGTATATCACATACAATCTTCTGATTGAACTGTTGATAAAATTTATAAATTCTGGAAGGAGGAGTGGAAAAAAGTTAGAGAGGTCACAAAAGACAGACAATACATTAAATAGCATTGTGAAACACTGACACTGTAATGTAGCAAAGTTAATAAGGTAAAAAACCTGACTACTTGTTTTATAAGCAAACTCTTCCTGGTAATTAAACCAACAGAGCAGAGAGAGTCAATTATGATGATCTGTGGCCATGTATACAAAGGTACTGGGGAAGCCACTCAGCCGTTCGCAGCTTTTGAAGGCATTTCTGGATGTGGGATCTGATGCTCTTCAACAATAAGCTTCTGCTTGCCACAGCCAAACTAGCTAGCATGTCCCTGATTGCAGGAAAATCATTTATATATACTCCACTACACTACACTGCAGTGGAACGCAGTCACTCACATAATGATTTGAAAGGTAATAAATACCAGAAAAGCAGAAATCCAAACTATTCTACAAGTCCTGACACTCCTGTACTTGTTACACCCCTTTGTCATAGACATTAGCAAGGACTCAGGAATGAGTTTGGATCTGAGAACAGAGAAGGGTCACCAAATGAGTTAATCCAAAATTTTCTCCAGTGTGAATGGCAGTGTAAACCATACTAGCACTTGTTTCAGCACTAGTGGGAGTGGGGAAATTATCTTGCAAGAAGACCTGAGCTAATGATTATGTCTATGTACTAGGTCAATGAAACGAATTTGGAAATGCCAAGACCTGTTTATTACATCTTTTATAAATCCTTTGTTATCAATTGCCTTTACCCAGGTTGAATGTCAGTTATAAAACCAAAGCTATTAGGGATGCCTTTGGGATAGAGCTAAAGTAAGGTTGTTCAGAGTCAAAACCATGCTCATAATAAAAAATAATTTATTTGTTAATATTCAATGTTTTGATAGAGGGACCTATTTGGAAAACAGTTCTAACTGCGAATGTAAGGAATGAATTTGTAGTTTCTGTTTTATTTCTTAATAATGAAAATAGATTCATTTCCATAGAATTTTGATTGCAAATAGGGTAAGGAGTTTAAGTTTAAATCTAGAAATTATCCTGTATGTAATTAGGTTTAACAGGTCACAAAGTAGTAGCGTGTAATCTTTAAACCAGGTTGTCCTTTTCTTGTGTCTAAGTTGGAATAAAGCCTACAATCCTGGAAGCCCCAAGGAAGAAGCAAAAGTGTTCAGCTGGCAGTAACAAGACAGAACAATGGCTTTGCAGTGTAAGTATTTCTGTTTGGTTGAGTTTTTAAAAATTTATTCCTAAGCAATCTCAATTAATACCATTCCTGTACCATTCATTAACTCTTATTTACATGCAAAATAATGTCTTCATATTTATAACCATAAAGCACAGCTCAGATGATGCTTATTTTAAAAAAAGTTTACAGGATAAGATACACTGTCAGTTATGCTGATACAAAGAAGAATTCCTGGCCTTCAAAAGCAGCAAGTAGTGCATTGTTTTGTTTTGCTTATCTTTTTACCCAAATGCATAATTTAATTGTGGTATCTATGTGCAAAAGACACCATGTTACTTCAGATAAGGCTTACACAAATTCATGGAATCACAGAATATCCTGAGTTGGAAGGGACCCATAAGGATCAAGTCCAACTCCTGGTTCCACACAGGGCCAGCCAAGTCAGAGCATGGGACTGAGGGCATCATCCAGATGCTTCTTGAACTCAGTCAAACTCAGTGCAGTGACCACTTCCCTGTGGAGCCTGTACCAGTGCCTGACCACACCCTCAGTAAAGAACCTCTTCCAACCTAAACCTCCCCTGATGCAGCTTCATGCTGTTCCCCTGGGTTCAATCACTGGTTACCAGGAGCTTGGCACCTACCCCTTTGCTCCCCCTTGTAAGGAAGCCACAGACCACAATGAGGTCTCCCCCTCAGTCTCTTCTCCAGGCTGTATAAACCAAGGGACTTCAGCATCTCCTCGTAAGGCTTTCCCACCAGACCCTTCACCATCCTCGTTGCCCTCCTCTGGACACAAAATAGTTTTGCATCCCTCTTGTACTGAGGGCTAGTTCATTGGAAGCTATTAAACATATCTGGCACAGGAATTTCCTAAATTTCAGGCTGATAAAGATTGATATGGCATTTGGGGACAGGAGTTGGTCCATATTTCCCCATGTCCTGTATTCTTCTCATAACCAGTTTCTACCAACCTCTTCTAAAGAGGTCTTATGTCATATTACTGGCATGGCCCAGCATAAGACATCTTATGTTTGGAACAACAAGGCTTCAGCTGCAAGTATCTGTGTCATTTACATGTACAAAATATTGTACTTAAATTATTCTTCTGGATCAAAGGAAACACACTTTACATAAAGATCTCAGAATCTATAGTTAAATCTATAGTTACTTCAATTAAATTCAAGGTAATCTAATCAAAGACTTATTACAACAGTTATTTCAACCCTGTTATGATCCTACTAAGACTTCTAGGTAATAACACTGTAAGACAAAACCAGTCCAATGTTCACTTGTCTTTGAAGATCATCAGCTTCAGCCCTCTTCTAGAAGGATATTCTCTCTCATTCTTGCTGTGACTCAACCAGTACTTCATTGGTTTCCAATGCCACAGTATACTTGTTTTTCTATTACTATTACCTCTTTCATCTGACTTACATTTGCTTGTTTGTTTTGCTTTTAGTCACCAGTATCTGTCCACCGTGATATGTGTATGGAGTCCTAGTACATCTTGTGTGTGCCCTCAACTAAACCCTACATTTTATTCTAGGGTTATAAGATAGTTCACCTTGTGCAGAGAACTTGCTTTACTACTTATCCATGAACAACAGGCAGTACAGCATACAATTCCACAAAGCTAAACAAATTTAGATGACACTTACTTGATGGCTAGATGATTTTTGTCACAAATGAAAGAAGCTAAAATTAGCACAGGATAGGACAAGTCCTGACAAGCCATAGCTTCTTGCAAGATCAGGTCAATACAACGCCTATGCAAGCAATGATAAAACCATATGGTAGCTTAAAAAAACCCCAACAACCAAACAACCATGCCTCCCCCCAAAAAAAAAAAAAGTCAGAAAAAACTGGAAAGGCTTCTTAGATCTTCACTTTTCCTGGATGGTGAAGAGAATAAAAAGATGACAGTAATAAAAATTCACTGAATTAGGCAAGAAGAGAACCAGTTGGTTTTCTCATATTTTCTCCCCCATAAGTCTAAAGTGGCTTTGCTAGGATCAATATAGGTATCTTGCTTGTGCAGTCAAACTGCTTATACTGTTCAAAAATGCATGCATTTAGAATTCTTTTCATTGTTTTCCAACAAAGCATGCTTAAATGACAGCATAGATTCTCCTATTATTTACATGACATAAATCAGATGCATTTCTACTACATCAAGGAAACACTGCTGTGAGCAAATATGAAGAATGTGGCCACATCCTTTAAAATTAATATATTTGGTGTATGCTCTATTTGCATTCCCTGCTTTCTTTCCACTAAGCATTTCTTTGTTATTTAGGATATGAGCCGTATCTCTCAAGGGTAATGCTTTATTCTCTAAAACAATAAACATATTGACCACTACTATGAAGCTTGTAAGTCAATTTGCACTACATTAGCAGGCCATGAATCTCCCTTTCTAAGAATCCATATTACAAAACAAAAGTTTAAGCAAAAACATGGCATTACATTGATTTCTTGGGAAGTAATATACACAAATGTGTTTACACAGAAAGATACATGTGCACATGCAAAACATTCTTGGAGTTGCATAGACACCATGTATTTGACAAGAAGATCAATGGTTATTTGACTGAGCTATCTTTCTCTTAGATTTGGTACCAATTCTGTCTGTATGAAATATTGATTCATAATCAATTTAAAGATGGGCCTCAGATTATTGTTACAGCCCACAAATACATATATTTTTTCCTTCTCAGACTGTATAATAAGGCAGGCTTTCTATCTACATTTGCCATATAAATTATATGTACATACATATACACATTATACAGTGGTGGAATATTTTCTTGAGAAGGATGAAAAGGTGTCCCTAACCAATTTTAAGCAGTGGCAACACACTTGAACATATTTATGTTGTGACACATAAATAACGTCTGTTTCCTTTGGTTTCCGAGACACAGTGGAAGATTCTGTGTCTATTATTAGACTTAATTGCAGTTGTTCTCCATGAGAAGTGGTTTTCTTTGTTACAAAAGCAAAGAGTCTGCTTTCAACAACAATGTATTTCTTTTCTTTTTCTTTTCCCAACCATCTGGTTTGGTATTATAGAAATTATCAAGACTGCAAAAAGGGAGCACCAGTGTTGAAATCTGTGGCATTCTACCTTGTATGACTTTGGTGGATTAAGATTTATGCTTTGATAAGGACAAGTGACAAATGCAATGCTGTAAACTGAATCTTTTTTGCTCCTCAGTTGCTTTTCAGCTTTGATTCTTCCACATTTTCCTTTTTCCTCTTTCATGGGATTCATTTTTTCTTGCAGTGTATAGTACATAGCCATCCAGAAAAAGCTGATACTGGCATTCATCAATAATACACTGGGGTAAAAGGAATCAAGAAAGGTGATTTAAAAGGATTTGTTCTTATTATTGTTCTTCTTATGCAATATTAACAGCATTTTGGAACTGCACTAGGACAGAAAGGTCTTCTTAGGACCTGAGTGTCCATTAGCAGCCTTGAGTTGTGACATCAACACCAAGAGAATAAATAATATTTTCTGGATGTAAATAGGGAAAAAAAAAATGTATTAGTTGTGAAGAGACGGTCCTAGCTACCTGGAAGCAAATACAAAGGCTGTGTCCTCAAGGTCATCTACACAGAGTCAAGGACATATTTCAATACAATATAAAAATCTAGTTTTTCTCCAATCTGGTTTCACCCTAAACTACATGACTGGAGCAGCGGACATGTCAGCCTTGTGAATGATCAGGAAAATGAGTCTTAAAACCATATATAGTTTTCTTGACTGTCAGTAGCTGGGCTTAAGCAAGGGAAAAAAATATTCCTG
This sequence comes from Laterallus jamaicensis coturniculus, assembly GCA_022605575.1. Taxonomy (NCBI): domain Eukaryota; kingdom Metazoa; phylum Chordata; class Aves; order Gruiformes; family Rallidae; genus Laterallus; species Laterallus jamaicensis. The sequence continues at coordinate 86,709,417 of JAKCOX010000002.1, read as the reverse complement.
CAGGCCTATACAAAATCAGTGTCAGCTGCTCCTATGCCCATTTGCAGTACAGCAGAAGTAGGCAACTACTGTTCCAATTTTAAATCAAATTAAGTGGCACCTTTTTACAATCACCATAAAATTCTCTCCAGGTATTTCAGGTATCTGAGTAACACTCACAATTATACCAACAGAAAGCTATAATGAGAATGAATTAGGCTTGTGTCTTTTGCAATCATCTTCAGAATGGATTCCATTTAATGCCATTTTCTATTCTCATTACAATCTTTGTCAGACAAAGGCATCAGAATTTTAATGGCCAGTACAGTCTGTTTGAAAACTATAAACTCTTAATGGACTTACAAACAGAGACTTTAACCTTTTAAATATTCTGGACTCATCTTCCCTCTTCTTAGAGAGTTCAGGAGATACAGACAAGAGAGAAGAGGGATGGCAAAAGCAGAATGCTAGCCGTTTATAAAGGAAAACCAGGGTAACTGAAATCAAGAACATGTAGTAAGGATCTGGAAATCACAGTCCTTGAGATCCACGTGACCTTGGATAAACTAAAATTGATGTTTAAAAAATAAATAATAAAACCCCCAGTGAAATCCCCAAATCCACAGTTGGGAAAGCGAACTGGAGTCCCAAGATCCTAATTTTTTTATTCATTTCTTGGATATACATATGGATTGCTTATCCAAGAAAGACAATGGCCCTCTCTTGCCTTGTGCAGAGTTTATGTCCATCAGAAGCCAAGGCATCAACAAAGGAAAGCCAAGGATGTGGGAACTTGGATCTTGTTCAAACACAGCAACTGATACAAGGTGATCCAAAAAACACTGTGCCTCTAGACTGTTATTTCTTTTCTTCAAAATGTCTTCACAATTAATTCTGGCATGTTTGTTTAAAATAAAAATAAAGAAATACCAAAATATCAATTTGTAATGAATTTGGGGGTTGATCACTGGGAATATACATGTTTGTATAATGATGCCTATAAAGTACAGTGCAGCACCATGTGGAGATTAAGTTGTGGCAGCATATTAATTCCAGTTGTTCAGTACTTTATCCAAGCTAACCCAGTTTCTTTTTGAATAATTTCTCTAGAGATAGTACTCATTTCAACAAGCATGTGTGTCTTCATCTGATATAGTCATGGAGATAAATAGGTACTTTTCAGTGAAATTACTTTAAGGTATGAATCTAAAACTGGTTAGAGAAAATGTTTAGTAATAGCATTTATTTCTTTCTGTTGGTGGTTGCTTTGTATTGACTGTAGGGTGAAGAGATAAATATCTACATGGTATACATTTAAAAGTATACACTAAAGTCCATTCATGGTGCTACAGAAACAACTTAGGCAATCTGATCTGTTGATGCTCTGGCTAATGCACACCAAAAGGCTGTTGACATTCTTTGCCACAAGGGCAGATTGCTGGCCATGTGCAACTTGACGTCCACCAGGACCTCCATCTCCTTCTCTGCAAACCTGGTCTCCAGCCTGTATTGGTGTATGGGGTTATTCCTCCTTTGGTTCAGGGCTTGGGTTTTCCCTTTGTTGAACTGCACGAGAGTTCAGTCAGCCCATTTCTCCAGCCTGACAAAGTCTTTCTGAATGACAGCAAAACTGTCTGCTGAACAAAACACCCCTCCCAGTTTTGTGTTGTCTGCAACCCAGTCTTGCTTTGTGTTAAGGATGCTTGTAGCTTTGGCAGTATCAATTAAAATCTGTGATTCTAGAAATTGCCAGATCTCCAGTCAAAATCCAGTGTTAGATTCTTGAAACAGTATCTTCCAGATGGGGTACTTTGGCTAGACCTGAAGAGCCTGGGGTTATCAGTATTTTTTTTCACATTTTCAGGCCAGCTACCAGAGGACAAATGCTTTATTGTTCTGACATTTCACAAAATAAGTCAGAGATATTTTGAGCAAAACATGTTGATCATAGCAGTCAGTTGTTTTTTTGAAAAAGGCCTATAACCTGGAAAAAAACCCAGCAACTGCATTAATCTTTTTTTACTCTTTCATCTATAAATGTCAGAGGGATAAAAAAAAACCCAACAACAAACAACAAAACAAAACACAGCACTAAAAAGGCTCTTCTTATTCTGGGAAAGTTGTTTCTTTAATCCTCTTGAATATGGGATTGTAGCACTTCCAAAATAAGTGCTAAAGTTAAGTGTATGTGAGCCTTTGTCCTGTGAGTATCTTAACAAGTTATTAGCAATGAAATACATTTACTTACTCATTCAGGTATGACTTGCATGATCTAATGTAGTTTTAGATAAAAAGTTAGTGGTTTAAACTTGTTCAACAATGTGTTTAAGAATAAAATTATTTAAATAAAACAATCCAAAATACCCTAAAAATGCATTTCAAATTAAACCTGATGTATTGGGTTTTGATCACAGAGGAGCTATGGGGGTGGTTTCTGTTGGAAGATTCCAGAATTTTCCCCCATGACCAACAGAGCCAATACCAGGAGGCTCCAAGATGGATCTGCTGCTGTCCAAGGCCAACCCCATCAGCGACGGTGATAGTGCCTCTGGGATAACTTATTTAAGAAAGGAAAAAAAACCAAACATGCTGTGCAACAACAGCCAGAAGAAAGGACTGAGAATATGTGAGAGAAACAACTCTGCAGGCACCAAGGTCAGTGAAGATGGAGGGGGAGGAGGTGCTCCAGGTGCTTGAGCAGATATTCACCTGCAGCCTGTGGAGGACCCCACACTGGAGTAGATGATACCTGAAGGAGGCTGACCCCATGGGAAGCTCACTCTGGAGCAGGCTCCTGGCAGGGCCTGTAGTCCAGCAGAGAGAGGAGCCCACACTGCAGCATGTTTGCTGGCAGGACTTGTGACCCTGTAAGGGACCCAAGCTGGAGCATTCTGGTCCTGAAGGGCTGCACCCCACGGAAAAGAGCCATGTTGGAGGAGTTTGTAGACAATGAGTGGTGAACTGGGTGAAGTTGAGCCTGGGAAGAGGGGAGGGATGGGTGAAATATGTTTTTAGGATTTGGACTTATTTGTCATTATGCTACTGTGATTTGATTGCCAAATAAAATGAATTTGAGTCCATAACAGTAGTTCATCAGTGATCTCTCCCTATTCTTATTTCAAATCCACAAGCCATTCATTGCAATTTTCTCCTCCTGTCCAGTTGAGAAGTGGGAGTGATAGAGTGGCACCTATCATCTACCCAGATTCAACCCACCACACATATCTATATACACGTTTTATGAGTAAATCTCAACTTAGTCTTTCCATTTAGTTCTCTTGAGCTGCAGTCAGAACTTTTGTCTATATAAATTACTGAGAACTGAAACTGTCTTCTAACAGGCAAGTGTTGAGCTTGCTTCCACTGATTTCAAGAAGAGCAAGTCTGAATCAAACATGGAGTGGAAATGGAGAACACTTGGTCTTGGGTATTTCCATGTTTCTCCTTAAGTTCTTAAGTTTCTCCTTGTTCTTAATTTTCAGACAGAAATATAGATACTTCTTTTAACTTTTGGCTACCTTTTTCATTTGCTACTCATTTAGTTCTACCAACATTAACAAAAAAAGTCCTCTTTTATGTTGCCTATAACTGCCAAGTTGCATTTATTAATTGTTATATTGCTTTAATACATTCTGTGCTTAGCTAAGGAAAATAGCTTGTTTAGTTTGGTCCTAAACAGAGTACACTATACTTGAAAGCTGATATTGCACCTTAGAATTTTTTAACTAAGCTAGTTCCAGGTGTACACAATGAGTATGGACTGTTCTCATTAGTATTCCATTTAGTATTCACTAAAAGCATGTTGTATAGAACCTAGCACAGCTGGTAAGAGGCCAAGAAAAAAAATAAAATCCTTTGTTAAAAGGTTTCCAGAAATTTAATTAAAAGGAAGAGAAACGACAGTCTGTATTTTAATTTTTTTTTTTCATTTTTTAATTAATGAATTTGAAGTGAGGGTCACCTTCCAAATTAATCAGTTTGAAAATAAAGTTTCTAACTCATTTATGCTTGAAGTGATACTAAATAATAATCTTTCTTCTAACTTTGGACAAGAAATCATATCTGAATACTACAGACCGGTAAAGCAAAAAGCCATTTGAAGTCCCATTCATCTGGCCTTCAAATGCAAACAAAAACCCTACCACTGTGGTAAGAGCTATGGAATTCTAGCTATAAATATGAACCTTAAGTATCCCTTATAATTATGGGATATCTTGTATATACTCCCAGTACTTATTAATCCCTAGAGTGACCCAGATGCTCCTCAGCTTGAATTCCTGGTCAGCCTCTTACTGTCTTCTCCGCATAGAAGAGGTAATGGGCTGGTTTAAGACACTAAACTGACCTGAAATAAGGTGGTTTACTGACCTTCTAACCCTCTTCACATGAAGTACTTGTTTCAGAAGCTCTCAAGGTGGGAATTTCAGAAAATCACAGCCTCTCCCAGGGAATGCTGTGCCTAGACCAAATTTTTTATGCTTAAATGTGTTGTGTCATGGATTTGCCCTAGCTGGCAGATAAACTACACTTCCCCCCAGCAAGATGTGGAAAGAAACAGAAGGGCGAATGTGAGAAGGCTCCCTGGGTGAGATAAAGACAGTTTGATAGGTAAAGCAAAAGCCACAAACACAAGCAAAGCAAAACAAGGAATTAATTCAACACTTTCCATGGGCAGGCAGGTGTTCAGTCATCTCCGGGAAAGCTCCATCATGTGTAACAGTGATTTGGAAAGACAAAATGCCATCACTTTGAATGTCATCCCCTCCTTCTTCTTTCCCCAGCTTTATTTGCTGTGCATGACATCACATGGTATGGGATATCTCTTTGGTCAGTTGGGGTCAGCTGTCCCAGCTGTGTCCCCTCAAAATTCTTGTGCACCCCCAGCGTACTCACTGTGAGTGAGAAGCAGAAAAGGCTTTGACTCTGTGTAAGCACTGATCAGCAGTAACAAAAACATCTCTATATTATCAATACTGTACAAATCCGAAACTTAGCCCCATGCTAGCTACTATGAAGAAAATTACCTCAACCAAATCCAGCAGAGATGATTATCATTCAAAGTAGATGAGATGGCCATTCCACAGATTTAATTATTCGGCTTAATTATTGTTGCCTATTGTTCAATAATGTTAACTTCTAACAGTTTCATTTTCCAACTAAAATAAATTTTCATTATCTACTTACAAAGAGAAAATTGGTCAATGAACACAGTTTATCTTAATGAGCTGCAAAGCTCATGTAATGTCATGAACAAAATTACCAAATATAAGGTTATGGTAGATACCAATTTGCAGAGAGCTGTCAACGGCCCAAATCAATATATATGAAAGATTGCTTTTGCTGCATATCTTTTTATTATTATCATTGGTGGCTTGGTTTTTTCAGGTATGTATGCCTTCTTCTTTTATTATAGTATCTAACAGTTGTATCTTACTATGTCTCAATGTCTCCTCATTATTTAACTGTTGAATTAGGATTAAAGATAAATTCCCGATCCTTAAAAGTATTCAAGTATCTCAATAACATAGATTAATATCTGAGGCCCATTCCTCATCTGCGCAATCAATACTTCTGCATTAGGAGTTAGAACTGAAGGTAAAGTCTTATTATAGGTAGGTAGTGCAAATTTCCATCGATTTCATGGGAGCTAGCTCTACAACTCTAATATTTCCTTTTGTTGTCTCAGCTTATTTACATTAAATAGATTTCATTTGTTTAAAAATGTAAAGCTGCATACAAATAAGATCTGTTGATGAACTAGCAATAAACTCCAGACATGCAGCTTGGGATTTATATTTCCTAACTTAACCTAACCTGAAAGTCAAACCTAAGCTAATCATCTAGGTTCCTTCTATGGGCCACAGAGTCTGAACAGTGGTTATCTTTCAAAATTAGCATTCACCTTACATTAAATATCTTGCTTGGGGTAACCATTTCAATCAGTTATACAACAAGTCAAGCTTACACTGTATGCCCAACTTAAAAATACATTTCTTTGGTACTGACTTCCAGGGCAACTGTTGATTTTACAAGAACTGCAGATGCTAATGTCAACATTAGCAAAACTCAGCAGTTTAACTGATGAGCAGCTGGTACTAGACTGATGAGCAGGATGATTGCAATTCATCAAAGAACTAATGAAGATCTACATAAGACACCTCTCTTAGTTTCTGGAGGAGAATATGAAAACCAGAAAATACCTAAATATAGCATTTCAAAACGCATGACATGAAAGGAACATAGAGTGCTGGAAATCACAATGTTGTGTACAAGCTCACTGTGTAGGTAAAAATTGACAATTAAAAGAGACACGACTTATGTGTGACATGACAGCCAACAGAAGGATGCATGAAAAAAGGTATTAGAAAGGCAATAAATGTTTTTAAAGGTTAATCATAAACCAGATTTTTGAATTTAAGCTACAAGACAACTGGAACTTTGAAAACTGGTTCTGGCCCTTCCCTGTCCCCCCAACTTTCCCCCTACTCCCTTTTAAAGAATAAGCAACTGTGTGGTGCTTGGCTCTGAGCTGGGGCAAACCCACATCATATACTTGCTTGATATTACAATGAATAGGGAAACCATGTCAACATCTATGAGTCTAAGTCTGGAAACAGATAAGAAGGGATCAGAAACCAACCCAGGTAGAGCTACCTATGGCTAGTGAGATAGTAGATACTCTCTGAAGCTTCAGAAGCTGGTCTGCTGCACACCTGGAGAGCCAACACTCCTTGAATCCCTAAACAGTGAAACACAGGGAGAATGTAAAAAATAGCCAAACTAGGTTGTAGGTTTATTTTGCTTGTTTTTTCTGTTGAATATAAAAGCATGCTCAGATATAAATATTATCAGTAAAGTACCTTGTGGCAAAGCCTTTTAAACTGATCAATAGCCACTCAGTCTCGTTTTAAAAGAAAGAATATAAAGTATTAACTACTATAGGAAAATTCTAGGACTAAATGTACATGTCAGGAAAAATTTCCACTGGTTGTGTCATCCTAGGCAAAAAGCAGTAACTCCATAATTTTGAAATGAAATACTTTTCATTTATTTCCAATAAAATATCCACAAAAGACCTGCCTGCTCATTCCCATTACAGAATCACAGAATCACAAGGTTGGAAAAGACCTTTAAGATTAAGTCTAACCATTCCCGTCCTGTGCTAAACCGTATCCCTAAGTACATCATCTACCCCTTTTTTTAAACACATCCAGGGATGGTGACTCAACCACCTCCCTGGGCAGCCTGTTCCAAGTCCTGACAACTCTTTCAGTGATTTTTTTTTTTTTCCTAATATCTAATCTGATCCTGCCCTGGCACAGCTTTGTGCTATTTCCCTTTGTCCAATCTCCTGTCACCTGGCTGAAGAGACCATCACCCACCTCTCTACAACCTCCCTTCAGGTAATTGTAGGCAGTGATAAGGTCTCCTCTCAGCCTCCTCTTCTCCAGGCCTAACATCCCCAGCTCCCTCAGCTGCTCCTCATAGGATTCACTCTCTAGCCCCTTCCCCAGCCTGTTTGCCCTTCTCTTGTCTCGCATCAGGGCCACTTCTCATGGTGAGGAGCCCAGAACTGGACACAGTACTCAAGGTGTGGTCTCACCAATGCCAAATACAGGGCAAAATCACCTCCCTAGACCTCCTGGCCACACTATTTCTGATACAAGCCAGGATGCCTTCCTGGCCAATCATTTGACACGATGAGGTTAGTTTACGAGCTTCAAACCATCCTCACTTCTGACTTCTCACCACCTGAGGGGTGCAGGGCTGTTTATGGGGGTTGCAGTGGGTCCATGACAGCCCCTCTGGAGCTGCTTCTCCCTCCTCCCCCATCTCCCTGCTCAAGCATCGGCCCTTCCCCGGGCTGCAGCCCTTCAGCGACACCCTGCTCCCGCCCGGGCAAAGATCCATTACTATCAAAGTAAAAAATGGGAGGAATTTATAAGGGACCCACTTTCATGTTAGAAAGCACATCACTTGTTAATTCTTCCCTGGATCAGACCTTTATAAATATGTTAACATTTAATTCAACACATCCCTGCTCAGTGAGGGCATTGCCTATGCTGGGGTCACTCCATCTTCCCAACTACCCTACTCCAGGGAGCAGCTATCTCTTGTTGCTCTCAGATGCTGAATTGTATCTCAAAACATCATCCACCCAGGCAGGGTCAGCTCTATGCAAATTAGTCCTGACAGCTACCACATAAATATAGTGTAGGAAATGAAGAAGAAAAGCATCAGAGCTGGTATATCAGTGTGTTCTGTGTTGCCTACTATGTATTATACATTCTGATGTTCATCAGATAAAATGTGTTGCCAGTTTGTCAAATTGCAAAATGTTCTATGTCAGCTGCAGAGGCATGAAGTATTCCTTGAGAAAAAAAAAAGGTCTTCCATTTTACCTCTTAATTCCCCCAACACCATAGTAAAGCATAGGAGGGTTGGGGTTCTGGTTTTGTTGTGTTTTTTAGTTTTTTGTTTAATTTATTTTGGGGTTTGTTGCTCTCCACAAAAGCTATAGAATTTCCCTGAATCTATTGATCTTTCCACTTCAAGGCTAACAAAGGAAAGATATTTTGTGCCAAAGGAAAGGACAGAAGATCAGATTTGAGGTCCTTTTTATCTCTTCTTTCTCACAGACTAACAGTGGAAAAATGGAGATCAATCACCTAGAAGCAGAGATGCAAAACATTACTATAAACATCTTGCTTCATGAAATGGTACTGGGTATTGTTGCTGGAGCTGGTCAGGCAAGTAAGTTTCAGGCTTTTCTTTTTTCCCTTGTAAATTAAATCAGTAGCCTTTTTGTCCTTATACTGCATTCTGGTTTTAGAATCAATGAAATGATAAGTGTGGTAATCATTTGTGAGGAAACATTTTGCAATTTGCATTTATTTGTAGAAATAATATTTCAAAAATCGAATGTAGCAAATTCCACTCTAACTCACATGCAGTGTTAAAGGTTCAGAGCTGTTCTTGTTTGTTAATAGCAATTTATTTCACAAGTATAAATATGAATTAAAGAACCCAGTCCTGGATGAACCAGGCCTCACAGGATTAAGTACAACAAAGCACCTCAGAAAGTTGGTCACAGTCCTCAACTTGTTCTGAGGAAAGTAGGTTGATCCTGCTTCCTGACAGTTTTGTCAAAGATTAATTTAAAGTAGCAGTGTATCCTTGACTCAGGTGTATACAAGTGGCACTCATTCCTTGCTGAAAATATGCTGTATTGTAATTTATTTATTTCTCAGCTCCATTTTGAAGTAGAATATTATTTCTGTGACTAAGCAAACATTCTCCAGCATAAGGAGCACTGGCTAAGTAAAACAGTCCTTTGGACTTTATTTTCAAAAAAAAACTTTAAGAATTACATGTGATGTTATTCTTCACTACAGGACGTTTCTTCAATGTTCATTCAAGAGGAAAAGTAACATGAGTTTAACCAGGGACATTAGCAGCTGTGTGCTGGTTCTCCCTCCTAGCACACACTCCTGAATTGAATGCAGCTTTAGCTGTCTATTGAAGTCTAACAAACTTGCACCTCAGGTATCAGAACTGCAAAAAGGAGGGGAAATTTGTCTTTAAACCTTTGCCCAGGTGTAAATACAATGTATGCTTAAGTTGTCCATCTTATTTCTTTTCAAAATATGATTCAGCTGTGCAGTAGTTACCTGCTAAAGATTCCTGTCTCTTCAGAGTTTCATGACCTCTTTCTGTTGTTCATGATACCATGACATCAATGTGTTATTAGCACTGCTCTCATTCTAATTCCCAAACAACATTACACCAACTGCTAGAAAGAAAATGAACTGTATCCTAGCTGAAACCAGGACACTGTCATTTAGCTTCTGGTCTTACACATTACAATAACGAGGGTACTAAGGTATCTGTCCTCTGGTCACTTGAGAAGAATTCAAAGGTATGGCAATCTAGCCTGACAGTATTTTTGAGGAACTACAGTTGTGGTTTTTTTTCTTCAAAAGGTTTGGAAAGACAGAAAAACCTTAAGATATTCCATGTATTTTCTCAATGTGCCATCCCCAGCATCATCACATGACTCTCAGCAAAATGGAAGCACTGGAATGCCAACTCCTATGAACATATGTCTTATTTTGGATCTAAAACAGCAAGAGTGTCATGCTGACTTCTGAGGGGAAAAAGCATAGCCTGGAAAAGAATTTATATGGAGATTATGACTCAATTATCTCTTTTATTGTCTAGTATACTTACGTATTTTATCTTGGTAAACCTTTAAAAGCCTTCCTATTTTCTTTCAATGTTTTGCTTGTTTGCCAGGACTCTTAGATTGGAGAGAAGGAAAAAAAAAAAAAAAGAGAAAAAAAAAAATAAAAAAAGAAAGAAAAGTAATTTGCACTGCTGCTAGTCCAGCCTAAATGGAAATCTATTTACTGTAAGCTGTAATTTCCATTTCAGGAATAAATAGACTTTTCATGCTTGTTATTGAAATCTGAATGTACATTACCTTCTGCATTAAGATGCTAAAGAAATCACAGTGACACTAAAGGTGGGAGAGGAGATCCATAAAGTACCTTGACTTTAAGCAGCAGGTTCCTCACAACTCACAATGTCACCATGATAGCACTTTTTTTTATTTTCCCTCACTTTTCCCTAAGAATTTATGATTATTTGTTGTGTTTTTTTCTTTTCCTTGTGTGTTTTGTTAAATACTACATATTCTTTATAAAATGTCATTCAAAGTCTCCTTTAAAACAAGAGACTAGGACACAAATAATTGTATTAAAGAAAAACTCTATTCAGGAAATACTTATTTTGTCTGCTAATATCAAATCTCTTTCTTTTTTCCACTGGAATTTCACATAAAAGCAAGTTCAAAGTCAATCTTAAACTTGCAAAATTATATGTAATGTCCTAGACATTATATATCCCAGCTTCATCCCAGCATATGAAAAGTCTTTGTGGCATGATAGATGGTTTGCAACCATCAGGGATGATTAGCAAAGATATTGTTATCTTAGACCTCCCTGAGTCATTTGACACATCTGTTGTATTTCCAAGGGAACGTTTTAATGTTGAGGTATATCCAAATAATGTGATGGAAAATGGTACTAAAGATCAGCCATCTCTCTGGTCATGTATGGCATTTAAATGGAGTTTTAAATTTATAAATACACACACCAGCAACCTTTCACCATAGATATATACTACTATATATTCACCATATATACTACAGGACATTGGTATACATTATGGAACACTTAGAAAACAGGTCCAGGTGTGAAAAGTAGTTTGTTGAAATTAAAGCCAAAAAGGTCAGTGATCACGCTGACAAGCAAAGAAAAGCTCTTTAAAATGTTGCTACTAAGAAACAGATGTTGGCTGAGGAATGTATATCTATCTTTGGCCAACAGGGTCTATAGTTTATTACTCTTTCTGCATCCCTTGCTGATTTCAGATTTGTACTGACCCACACTGCTGAGTGATGCCTTCTATTTGTCATCAGCTGCCCAAATACACTTAACACTACACTCACAATGATGGTGATACTCCTGTTTTTTCTCATTTCTTGTCTGGGTTAAAGCCATTAAATGTATCTTGGAGTTAAATGATTAATTTCAGATACTGTCTGTATTGGGTCTGGCGTGTCCAGGAGACATAACAAATTTAGTTGTCTGGTTTTATTACTGCTTGTCATTAAACACCAAGTAAAATTCAGAATCTTGAGCCTTATTTATGGTCCCCAAGGCAACAAAGATATATTTATCTTGTCTGGCCTTAACTTTTGCATGTATATGTGTGTATGTGCTTCATGCGTCTATGTAGGCATTGGAGAGGAACAAGGACTTTAAGAATGAATCATAGAATGGTCAGGGTTGGAAGGGACCCTAAAGATCATATAGTTCCAACTCCCCTGCCATAAGCAGGCCCACCAACCTACAGGCATGATCTAGATAAGGTTGCCCAGGGCCCCATCCAACCTGGCCTTGAACACTTCCAGGGATGGGGAATCCACCATCTCTCTGGGCAGCCTGTTCCAGCACCTCACCACTCTCTCTGTAGAAAACTTCCCCCTAATATCCAATCTAAACCTTCCCTCCTTTAGCTTTAAACCATTCCCCCTTGTCCTGCCATTATCTGCCCCTTTTAAAAAGTTGAATCCCCTCCTGTTTCTGTGCTCCCTTCAGGTACTGGAAGGCTGCAATGAGGTCCCCCCACAGCCTTCTCTTCTCCAGGCTGAACAAGCCCAGCTCCCTCAGCCTCGCTTTGTAGGGCACGTGCTCCAGCCCTCTAATCATCTTTGTGGCCTCCTCTGAACCCTCTCCAACAGTTCCACATCTTTCTTGCATTGGGGGCCCCAGATCTGGACACAGGACTCCAGATGGAGCCTCAGGAGGGCAGAGTAGAGGGGGACAATCCCCTCCCTGTCCCTGCTGGCCACCCCTCTTCTGATGGAGCCCAGGATACCATTGGCCTTGTGAGCGGCAAGAGCACACTGCTGGCTCATGTGAAGTTTCTCATCCACCAGAATCCCCAGGTCCTTCTCAGTAGGGCTACTCTCAAGAAGCTCTTCTCCCAGTCTGTATCTATGGCTGGGATTGAAAATTGAGGCTATGAGATTGTGAGCAACAACTCTGGCCTGTGAGCACCACTGAACATTCTATGTAACTGTGAAGTTCACTGAATTTCATGGGATTATTCTTCAGTAGTACAGTGAGTTCCCCTAAAACCAGAAACATCATAATGAAAGACTCCAACTTCTACTGCATTTCTTTGTCTTTGACCTGCTATTTCTTTTATGAATACATAGGAAAGAAAAAAGAAATAACCTTCCAATCAAAACACTTCACTGAATACCCAATTCTTTTCTTTGGGAGAGGATAAGCAAGCAAATGAGCCACAGATGACACATGTTAGTCACTGTACTTAATGTGCTAATGGAAGATACTCCAATATTATGGGTGATGAGGGCTGCATAAGAATTAATACAGTAGAATAGAAACTGCTTACTTACAATGGGCAGAGAGGAGAGATTCTGAATAGAACTAGATTTATTTTATCAACTACACAGCAGTCAAAGCTGTTTCAATGAAGATAAATGAAGAACTCTATCATCTTACTTTGTAGACTTATTTAACCAACAGACTGTCCTCTCTATGATTTGTGATGGTTTTACACATTAGAAGCTAACTGAGATATATCATGACTGTCAAATGCTGGTATTCCTGTGGGTTTCACATACAGTACAATAGAACCACTTTCATTATCTTTGTGTTACAGATAATGGATAATAAACCATCTTACAGTACCCAAAGGAAAGCCTCTTGAAGCACAGAAACACTCCTAATACATGGAATATATTTTAAACCTTTTTTCTGAAAAAAGTCTTTGAATCAAAATGAAGATGACTTTATTTTTAAAAGCTATACTTTTCCTTTTTTTTTTTCTGTTTAAAATGGAAAGAATACTTAAACTACCTCATAACTGTAACTGTACAGTTATTCTTCCTTACCAAAGCACTTACTTTTCAGTAAGTAAGTAGTTGGAAAGGTTAAAGGTATGGGATTAAAAAAAAATAAATCACTGATGAATTCCAACTGTCAACATCAACTGATTTTCTACTCTCCCCACTTGAGCTCTACCTCACTCTTTTCCCTTTGCATCTAAAGTCCTTGTGTCTTTGTTCTTCTTAGTGATGGACTGCTACTGCTTTTTCTTCCCTTTACCCAGAGTCATTCCCATGTCATTCCCTGTATCATATACTCTCCTTACGTAATAAATGATCCTACACAGGGGTCTCAATTGCAAATTCTAAGGATTCACATTAAATCTCTCTCCACCCAAAACAGGAAACCTCCAGAGTATGCAAGCAACATCTGTGGAATGGTGCAACACCATTCAGTCATGAGACAACATTTCATTTTGCTAAAAATTTAAAACCAGGGCTGTCTCAGATCTCAGCATAGCCTGCAGGTGATGACTCAGACAGATATTAACCTGCCATAAACTCTGTGCCATTTTACCAGTCACGTGTAGAAACCTAGATGATTTCAGGACACTCAAGCGTCACAAGATGCCTGTGTTTCTTCCTAGCCCTCATTTTCTCTGATATCCCTTCTGTCATGAAATGACTCCTTCACAGCCATAGAATCGCAGAATCACAGAATTATCTTGGTTGGAAGGGACCCTTTAGATCATCAAGTCCAACCATCACCCTTATCTGCTATCCACTATTAAACCATGTCCCTCAGCACCACATCTAATGGTCTTTTAAATACCTCCAGGGATGGAGACTCCACTATGTCCCTGGCCAGCCCATCAAGCTAGAAAAGATATTTTTGCTGAGATTTGTATGTGCCTGAGATGAATCATTCCTTCAAGTTTTCCTAGCTGCCATTGCACATTCACTGACAGCTCTTTAGAAGAAAAAAATTAGCTTATTTTATTACTAGTACATCATATCTTTTCTCCCTATTGCATTCACTAGTTTTATGATTGACAGTAATGGTAGTGATGTGTGTCCTGATTTTGACTGGGATAGAGCTCATTTACCTGCTAGTAGCAGGTATAGTGGTGTGTTTTGGATTTAGGGTGAAAATAATGTTGATAGCATACCAGTATTTTGGCTTTTGCTAGACATTTTTTAACACCAAGTTAGGGACTTTTCAGCTTCTCACACTACCCTGCCAGTAAAGGGGCACAGACAGTGGGAGGGGACACAGCTGGGATAGCTGATCCAAAGTGGCTAAAGGGATATTCCATACCATATGACTTCATGCTCAGTATGTAACTTGGGTGAAACTGGAGGGGAGTTTGAACTGTGTCTCGGGAACTAGCTGGGCATCAATGGATTGCAGGAGGTGAGCAACTGCGGTATCAATTGCTTGTTCTGTTGACTGCTGGGTTTTGGGTTTTGGGGTTTTTTTTGTCATTACTATTATCATTGTCATTATCATTATTATCATAATCATCTTCCTTTTCTGTCCTACTAAACTGATCTTATATCAACCCACAGTTTTTACCTTTTTGATTCTCTCCCCCATCCCACTGTGGGTAAGAGGTTAAACTGTGACAGTGGATCACAAGATATAACAGAAGCAAAGTTTGTAGGAAGAAATGCTATTTTTAATTACATCAGTCTACACAGTGATGGCAAGCAGGCTCTGGAAGGCATAGAGGTTGCATAAAATCTTCTTTAGGTCATGAAAAGGAATTGCAATTCTCAAGTCCAAGAATAAATTCAGGGTAAACAATCAGGCTGAGATAATTATGTCAACAGATAGACAACTTGAGGGAAGAGCATATTCATTACTTGTACAACACAGGGAGTGTAGCTAGAATGCAGCCATTCCAGAGAACTTTGTTGTTTATTCTTACACATATATGCTCTGACTGCATGTTCTGGTACCATCTTGAAGACCTCAGATGTACTCTGTGAATGACGAGTGGTCCTTTCAGCAAAGACTACTTAGTCTATATTTAACTGAATTGACCTGTGCTTTAATATCCTATATAAAGCTTCAAACTCTCTTGGGAACAGGCATCTTAAAAACTTGCAAGTTGCCTACCTCAATTTGAGCATGTGGTTATTGCCATGATAATTAACACAGTTCATGTGCACATTAGTTGGTTCACTGCCGTATGCATCCCCTGTATTTAATAAATATTTAACTGTCTACTGTGTAATAATTAATCACTTCAGCTTTCCTTCTAAATGTCCTTCTGTTAAAGTTACAATACAGTGTTATATCTATAACAAATCTGCCTTTCCAAAAAGCAAGCTATGGTGGACAGTTCCCCTGTCTCCACTGTAATCTAGACCTAAAATATTTATTTTTTCTGAGTTCAAAATTAATTGCTTGACAGTGGGAAGAGAAAATAAAGAATTTGAGGCATTCTGGAAAAACAAAGAAACAAACATGAAATACACACAGAGAAAAACAACAACTCAAGAATAAAAGAACAACCAAATCACAGGAGGGGTTGGAAGGGACTTCTGGAGATCATCTAGTCCAACCCCACTGAAGGTTTACCTAAAGCAGGTTATACAGGATTGTGTCCAGGCAGCTTTTGAATATCTCCAGAGAAGAAGACCCAGGAGACAAAACACTACTTAAAGGCCTACAACTAGTCTCTGCATCACTTATCACAACCCTCTGGGCTCTGACATTCACCCATTTCTCAAGCCTGCTCACTGTCCACTCTTTAACACTTCATAACACATTAAAAAAGGCAAGAAGGAGGATCCCAGTAATTATAGGCCAGTCAGCCTCACTTCTGTCCCTGGAAAGGTGATGGAACAGCTTGTTTTGGATGCCATCTCCAAACAACTGGAAGAGAAGAAGGTCATGAGGAATAGTCAGCATGGATTCACCAAGGGGAGATCGTGCTCGACCAATCTCATAGCCTTCTATGATGTTATTACCAACTGGGTGGATGGAGGGAGAGCAGTGGATGTCATCTACCTCGACTTTAGCAAAGCTTTCGATACTGTCTCCCACAACATCCTGATAGAGAAGCTGAGGAAACAAGGGATAGACGAGTGGACAGTGAGGTGGGTTGAGAACTGGCTGTCAGACCGGGCTCAGAGGGTCGTGATCAGTGGAGTAGAATCTGAATGGAGGCCTGTGACTAGCGGTGTTCCCCAGGGCTCAGTGTTGGGTCCGGTCCTGTTTAATATCTTCATTGACGACCTTGATGAGGGAATAGCATCCACCCTCAGCAAGTACGCCGATGATACAAAGCTGGGAGGAGTGGCTGACACGCAGGAACACTGCGCTGCCATTCAGCGAGATCTGGACAGACTGGAGAGCTGGGCAGGGAGAAATCTAATGAAATTCAACAAAAGCAAGTGTAAAGTCTTGCACCTGGGGAGGAATAACCGACTGTATCAGTACAGGCTGGGGGATGACCTGTTGGAGAAGTGCTCTATGGAGAAGGACCTGGGGGTCCTGGTTGATGACAGGTTGGCTATGAGCCAGCAGTGTGCCCTGGTGGCCAAGAGAGCCAATGGGATCCTGGGATGCATCAGGAAGAGTGTGTCCAGCAGGTCGAAGGAGGTGATCCTCCCCCTCTACTCTGCGTTGGTCAGGCCCCACCTGGAATACTGTGTCCAGTTCTGGGCTCCCTGGTATAGAAAAGACAGGGACCTTCTGGAGAGAGTCCAGAGAAGGGCGACAAAGATGATTAGGGGTCTGGAACATCTCCTCTATGAGGAAAGGCTGAGTGAGCTGGGTCTGTTCAGCCTGGAAAAAAGAAGACTTAGGGGGGACCTAATTAGTGTTTACAAGTATCTTAGACATGGGTGGCAGGGGGAATTGGCCAGCCCCTTTTCAGTGGTCAGTGGGGACAGGACTAGGGGCAATGGCTGTAAGCTGGAGCACAGGAAGTTCCGCACCAACATGCGGAAGAACTTTTTCACAGTGAGGGTGACGGAGCAGTGGAATAGGCTGCCCAGGGAGGTGGTGGAGTCTCCTTCTCTGGAGATATTCAAGTCTCGTCTGGACGCCTATCTATGTAATATGAGATAGGGAGCCTGCTTTGGCAGGGGGGTTGGACCCGAAGATCTCTTGAGGTCCCTTCCAACCCCTAAGATTCTGTGATTCTGTGATTCTGTGATAACCTTACCCAACCAGTCATGTCATCATAGAAAGCTATCTGATTAGTCAGGCATGAATTTCCCATGCTGACCACTCGTGATAACCTTCTTTTTGTACACATGCTTAGAGATTACCCCCAGGATAAAGTGTTCCATCACCTTTCCAGGGATGGACATGAGGCTGACTGGCCTGTAGTTTCCTGTGTCCTCTTCCTTGTATTATGTATTACCCATTTTCTGTATTCTTAGTACTATTATTATTTCCCTCTTCCTCTTCTGTCCCTATAAACAGTCCTAATCCAAACCCACAAGTTTTGCCTTTCTTCTGATTCTCCTTCCAGTCCCACTGCAGGGTGAGGAGTTAGCAAGAGGACATGCAGGGCTTAACTGCCCACTGGGGCTAAATAACAATACTCCCAAGTAGCCAGTCCCCTTTTCCATGTTCTGTAAATGTCCTTCATCCTTGTGAGTTTTTCCAGAAGCTTCTTGCTCACCCATGCAGGTCTCCTGACTCCTTTGCCTGATTTCCTACCCTTTGGGATACACCAATCTTGAGGCTGGAGTAAGTGGTGCTTGAAAACTGACCAGCTCTCTTGGATTCTCCATACCTTCTAGAGCCCTAAGCCATGAGATTCTCCCAAGCAGGTCTGTGAAGAGGTCAAAGTAAGCTCTCCTGAAGTTCAAGGCTGTAACCCTATTTATTGCCCTATTCTTTCCACACAGGATCCTGAACTCCACCATCTCATGGACAGTGCAGCCAAAGCCATTCCCAGCTTTCACATACTCACCAGTCCTTTTTGTTTTTACTACAAGGTCCAGCAGCATGCCTCCCCTTATGGGCTTCTCCACCAACTGTATCAAAAAGCTGTAACTGGTGCTCTGCAGGAACCCCCTGGACTGTGTGCCTGTGTGGCTGTGTTACCTTTGCAGCAAATACCAGGGTGGTTGAAGTCTGCCATGAGGACCAGAGCCTGTGACTGTGAGGCCTCTTCCTCCCGTCTGTAGAAGATCTCATTGACTTCTTCTTCCTGACCAGAGGGCCCTGTAGTAAACACCCACAACAGTGTCACCCATTTCAACCTGCCCTTTAATTCTTACCCATAAGCAGTCAACTTGTTCTTCATCCACATGTAGGCAGAGCTTGGTACATTCCAGTTGCTTTCCCACATGAAGAGCAACTCCAGCACCTCGATTTGCTGGCCTGACTTTCCTAAAAAGTACATAGCAATCCACATCATTTCAGTCATGTGACCTCTCCCACCATGTCTAGTTGCAATGAGATCACAGCTCTGGGACCACACATAGATCTCTTGCTTTCTGTTTATTCCCCAAATTGTGTGCATTGGTGTAAAGGCATTTCAAAGAAGTAATGGAGTATGCAGGTTTCCCTGGAGGGATGCAAGAGGGTCTGATAAAGCCATGCACGCCCTTGAAGTGGTTGACCTTCTGTTTCTCATATTGGGAGGCAGCTAAGGCACAGTTGTTTTGCTTGTCCTGGCTTATTCCCCACTGTGATGTGATGGCATGAGCATTACCACTTGGGACCCTATCCCTGAGTCCTTCAGTTTAAAGCCCACTTTACCAAGTTGGCCAGCCTGTTGAAAAGATTCCCTGGCCTCTTCTAGACAGGTGGATCCCATCGCTCCCTAACAGGTTATACTCATCAAAGAATGTCTCATAGTCCTAGAAACCAAAACCCTTAGGATGGCACCAGCCACAAAGACAGTTGATAAGCATTATACATCGATTTCTGGCTGCCCCCTTTCCTCCAACTGGTAAAAATGGACAAAAAGATTTTTCACTTACATCCCCAGGGCTTTATAGTCTTCCTTGATTCTGCCCAGGTACTGGCTTGTGGTGTCATATATGCCCTCATGAAAGTATAGCTTTGGAACAGTCTGTGCTCTTGACAAGTTGTCGCACCCTCTTGGTTATCACTGAATAACAGAATTGTAGGGGTTGGATGGGTCCTTAAGAGATCATCAAGTCCAACCTCCCTGCCAAAGCAGGCTCCTTAGGATAGATCATGAACCTATGAACACCTTGTACTTACCTTTTCACCATGAGAAGGGTCCGGGCACTTGTTGCAACCTGTTACCTGTACTTAAGTTTCCTTCCTTGCCAATTCCATCTGGGTGGATGCATCAGACATGTCAGGGAAGATTATTCTCTGTAGGAACACTGGTTTTAGCTCTGAGGTGAGTACCCACCATTTTGTCAGACACCTGAATCACTTCCCTGGTCTGTGAACATACAGGCAGGTTTTACAGCCCTCTCTGCATGCCCTCCTGGGTGAACTGCCCATCCTGTTCTCAGCAGTTGGGGTCACTGTCACTCCTTCAGGCTGGGTTGCTCCTGGCAGCACCCAAGCCACATCAGCCTTGCTTGGGAGAGCTGTCAGCTCCTGGTGGTCTCTTCACTCTTTCACTGGTTTCCCAGGCTCTAGGAACCTCCCTGTCCACCAAAAAAAAAAAAGGGAGAAGACAGACAGTGGGTGAAACAGGATCAGAGGTTCTGTTTAAAGCATATCTTGAGGGCATAATGAACTTGTAACTAGACCTTTAACCATGACATCAAATACATCAGCTCTAGTCTCAGTGATTGTCCTTGTCCTGCTATGTGGCATTTCATTTCAGTCCTTTGTGACTGTGTCACTGGATCTACCAGGAAGATAAGGTTGCTTTTAAATTCAAAGAATATACAATAGCTATGCCAAAACAGTGAGATTCTTGAGTGGCCCTGTGGAATTCAATAGAGTTTTGTAGTTTGGAAACTACATATCTACGCATAGGATTGCAGGTACTTGAAAGCTTAGAAGTATTGACTGCATAGTCCTTGAAAGAATAGAGACAAAGCCCTTTCTTTTGGAGCCCTGTTTTTAGGACCTAATGGGGAAAAAAAAAGTGTTTAAGACAGTCATCTATCATTATAGGAATTGAAAGAACAAACACACATTTTCTTATATATTCTTCCTCTGCAGTTCAGATAGATCTTTCATCTTTTGGAAGCTATCCTAAATGGAACACTAGGGTCAAGTGTCTGATACACCTTTTCAAAAATAATAACATTCAGAACATGGGAAATGACGGTGACTTCAGCCACCCTTTAATTCTCTTGTGGGACATACATATTCCATAGATTTCTTCTCACAGTTTTCATATTATTTTCCATCAGAGACATATTTAAAATAGATGAACTGTAAGAGGAGGCAATGGGATTTCCTCAGCTTCCAGTCTTTTAATGATATTGCATACTGAAGCTGTTTGAATACTCTTCTGGGATGTTTGGGTGCAGATTTTTTCATGCTTCCAAGTTCACTCTTCTGCCCCTTTCCTCTCCCCTCTCCCAAAACAAGGAGTCTACTCTCAGAGATACTTATAAAAGTGCTTGCTAAGTCCTGAACTCCTAAGAATACAATGAAAAAGACTGAGATTGAGGTCTCTGGGCTAGACAGAGAGATGTCTGAGCTGTAAATGCCTTGGAGATTTGGAGTGAGAAGTCAAGCTGCTTAACACTGCCAGGTTCTGTGACGTAAAGCTTGTCTCCATACACACAAGTGGAGCTCTGAAGCAAAAGGAAGGCAGAAGAGCCCATTACTTCAGTCAGAGATGTCAGGAGAGCCTCAGTCCCAAGGGCTAGAGGTGGTATGCACACTGTGGGGCAACAGGAGCAGTACTTTTGGAAACCTTACGAAGTGGATGCACTGCCTAGAGTCATGGGAGTCATTCTGGGATGCAAGGCAGGAGCATATGGGGATTATGCATGATTTACTATGAGGGTTGGGGGAAAGAAACAAAGGTATGGAAATAGGCATGGGCGATTGAACAGAGTAAAATTGAGGTGTAAGGGGAAATAAGTGTCACATGTAAACAAGATGCCTGTCAGTATGATGGTCTGACCATGCCTGGAAGTTTTGTGATCTTACTAAATTTATCTCTGACGATTTGTCTGTGGCTCTCCGGGGCCGCAGCTCCTGCAGGTAACACCCCCCTGCTGCGGCGTGGGGCCCCCCCCCCCGGGCTGCAGGGCGGGTCTCTGCTCCAGCAGGGGCTCTGCAGGGCTGCAGGGGATCCCTGCTCCGGGCCTGCAGCACCTCCTGCCCCCCTCCTGCTGCTGCTCCCTCCTTGGTGGGATTCCTCCTGCTCTGACTATGCCGCCTTTGGGCTTTGCTGAAACCTGTTTTCCCAATCCCTCCCCTCCCGGCGCCCCCAGTTCGGCTGAGGGGCTCAGCTGTGTCCTGCGGTGGGGGCTGTTGGAGCCGCCTGGGACTGGCTCCCCACAGGGCTGCGCTGCAGCCCCACTGCTGCACGAACACCTCGTACAATCTGAAATGCAAATTCTTTAATGTTCAATCCAGAAAATAATCCAAACTCATGGGTTTATAACTATTTGGTAACAGCAAAAGCTAAAACCTAATACCATCTTTTTCATAGTTGGCTGGTATGATTAAGAATTTACAATGAGTAGGGGTCTATTGCAACAGAAGTCGATGATTTATATTCCATGTACAAGATTTGAGCTGATGATGTAGATTTAGGGATGAGAAAAATTAAGTCATTGCATAAGATGGGAAAAAAAATCCAAAGTGATGTCACAATAGATCACAGTAGATCCCCCAAATTCAACTTTGGTTTATGTCTTCTGATAAAGGAATTTTCTTTTTAGCTCTCAGTATATTAAGCATTAGTGTGAAACTACTTTTTTTTTTTTTTTTCTCCCTATATCCATTTCAAATGGCAAGCAAAGAAAGCTGTTGTGTTTAAAAGCTTTCTTTTCTCATGCAGGCTCTTGCAATTGCAAAAGCTTTGAAGCAATTGCAGCTCACTGCTAAGTGAATATATGTGCACACCTCAAGTTTACATGTAAGATGACCTCAGATGTACTCGATGAAGAAGATTGGGGAAGTGATCATCCCCCTGTACTTGGCACTGCTGAAGCTGCACCTTGTCTATTGTGTTCAGTTTTGGCTCCTCCTCAGAAGAAAACACTGAGGTGCTGGAGCATGTCCAAAGTAGGGCAGGAATGCTGGTGAAGGTGCTAGAGGGCGAGTCTGATGGTCATATCCCATACACTCACATATCTTGTGTTGTGTCTCCCATATCTATAAACCTTCATTGTCTGAAATGACTCTTTTGTCCTTGTTGAGGAATCAGAATACCATACATATTCAGTACCAGGAAAAAAAAAATTAAAAAAATCCAGGCAACATTCACATGTCTGAAAAGTGCAAGGGGCATGTGACAATGGCAAGTTTAAATGTCATGTGTTATTGTATGCTCTTGGATATTCCAGATTGCCTTGCTAGTACCCACTGTTTACTCCAGCAAACAACAGAGCTGTAATTCTCTTATCTCACAGTTGCTCTATGCGCTGAAATCAGCAGTTGCAAGTTTTGCTGTAGAAAACCTGAGTTTCAAAATGTGGATTTCACCTAGGCAGTATTGAATCCTGGCCAGTATGTGAATAGGAATCTATTCACACTTCAGGCTTACTATACAGTCAGTAACTGATTCAGTCAACAATGCTTTTTGAAGGAATCTCTCCCCAGTAACTGGGAAAAAGCTTAGGATTTCAACTTTCATATTTTCTGGTAAGTATAGGTTCAAGGTAAGTATAGGTTCAATGTGAATGGGATGAAAGGGTGGTTTTAAGGATGGATCTTGAAGTTAACTTTGACTGATAAGGAGAAACTAGCTGCCCATAGAATTGATGGGTATACTCTTCGCTGGGTTAAAAACTGTCTGGATGGCTGGGCCTAGCTAAATCCAGCTGGCGTCAGGTCACAAATGGTGTTCCCCAGGGCATTGTTCTGGGGCTGGTCCTGTTTAACATCATCATTAACGATCTGGATGAGTGCACCCTCAGTAAGTTTGCAGATGACACCAAATTGTGTGGGAGTGCCAGTTTGCTGGAAGGTAGCATGGCTCTGAAGAGGGACTGGGAAAGGCTGGATCAATGGGCAGAGGACAGCTTCATGGGGCTCAACAAGGCCAAGTACCAGGTCCTACACTTTGGTCACAGGCAATATTACAGGCTTGGGGCAGACTGGCTGGAGAGCTCCCTGGGGATGTTAGTTGACAGCCGGCTGAACATGAGCTGGCAAGGTACCCAGGTGGCCAAGAAGGCAACCAGTCTCCTGGCCTGTATCAGGAATCGTGTAACCAGAAGGAGTAGGGAAGTGATAGTTCCATTATACTCAGCTCTGGTGAGGCTGCACCTTGAGTACTGTGTCCACTTTTGGGCCCCACACTACAGGAAGGATGTTGAAATGCTGGAGCTCATCCAGAGGAAGGCAACAAAGCTGGTGAAGAGTTGTGAGAACAAGTCCTGTGAGGAATGGCTGAGGGAGCTGGGTCTTTTTAGTCTTGAGAAAAGGAGGCTGAGGGGAGGCCTTATTGCTCTCTACAGCTACCTGCAAGGCAGTTGCAGGGATCCTGATGCTGGTCTATTCTTTCAGGTGACAAGTGATAGGTAGAGAGGGAATGACTTGAAAATGAACCAGGGGAGATTAAGGTTAGATATCAGGAAGAATTTATTTCCTGAAAGGGTTGTCAAACATTGGAATAGGCTGCCCGGGGAGGTGGTGGAGTCATCATCCCTGGAGGTATTTAAAAGGCATGTAGATGAAGTCCTTAAGGATATGATCTAGAGGTGGACTAGTCAGGGTCAGGCTGTGGTTGGACTCAATGGTCTAAATGGTCTCTTCCAATCCAGGCGATTCTATGTCAGTTTTAGATTTGGGTGCCTGAGTTGAATGTATAGATTCCTTCATCCATTAAAAACCTCTTACTAATGAAGCCCTTCGGTGTTTATTCTTTTGTTTTCTTAGGATCCCATCAGGGTACTTGAGACTTCTATCTCTTTTTAAACCAACTATGTACATGTGGAAAAAGGTAACTGGGTACCTTTCAGGTTCTGGGCCTTTTTAAGAAATATATATTCCAATATATGTAAAGAATACCAGTTTTACTGCCAGACTTCCAGTGGTGCATTCCTGCATATGCGTGGGAAAATAAGAACAGTTCATCTAATATTTAACTTTTGCATTAATTTTATATTTTAAGTACATATTTTTCCAACAGCTCTGGGGTTTACCAAATAATTGAGAAGCAATTACTTTAAAAGTTAGATTTTGAACTGCAGGCATTTTATTTTGTAAAATTGTCCACTTTCCTAAATCAGTGTAATGCTTTCAGTACTTTAGGAAAATAAAAACAACATAATAATAACACCCAGCTTCTTAATGCATGGAAAGAAAGGCAAGGAAAAAACTGCTGGGAGCTGAACATATTTAGATTCTTTCCTTGATCATAGCTGATGAAATTTAAAAGTTAGACTCCAGATGTCTAACAAATAGGAAGTTTGGGGGTTTTTTTATCTTCTTTTTTTGAATAGTTTTTTAATGCTATTGTCAGTTTACTACCTAGAAGGCTGTACCATATAGGTAGATTTTAAATGTAAACCTTCTGTCAGTGTAACTCATGATCTCATTACAAAGGCCCAGAGGAGGGAATCAGAAATTAATCCAAAATTAGTTGTTAATTGGAATTGTGTGCAGTCTAATATGTTGTATGTGAGACACGTAGCCACTGCATGCGATGGTTTAGAGTAACACTTTATACCCTGCCCTGAGCAAAAAATTGTGCAGAATATGAATGTTCAGTAGAAATGCAGATTTCTCTTCCCTGTAAATACAGAAGCATTCTTTGCCCTGAACATTCTTACAGCCAGATTCAGATCCAGGGGGAATAGAAAAAGAACCACAAGTTCTTCAGCCAGCATAAACTGGAGTCAAATGACTATATTCATTCAGAAATTAAAGAAATTAATGTTTGTTTTTTTTTTTTTTCCTGCAGGGTTATATAGTAAGTGGTGTGGGTGCAGAGCTGAACATGATTGGAAAAACAGAGATACATCAATGGGAGGTTCGGAAGGGTGTCTAACTAGATATCTCATGACAGTGGTATTAGACAAAGGATACAGGTACCCCCCCCCCCCTTTTTTTTTTAATATTATGGTTTTATAAAATAATCTTCTTAGTTTCAAGCATATAACAGTCAATTATTGAAAATCTACTTCATGTAATACATGATTCCCTCATTAATCACCTGCTCTTCTGAAAGACACATTGCTTTATTCCAAAACTGCAGCAAACAGAAACACAGAAATTCAAGAAAAAAATGACTATGAAATCACTGTATTTTTTATATATAGTATTCTGTCTGCAATCTAGATTACTGCTATCACTGCTAACAGTAATGTATAGCAGATCCACCACAGTAATGTATAGCAGATCCACCAGAAATGTTTTTTAGCATTAAAACTCTTAGTTTTCACTCATATTGGGATATCTCCTGATAAAGGCAAGTAAAAAAAATACTCTGAGGTAAAAAAAACCCTTGCCTTAAAAACACCTTTGTAAGAGTTCATTAATTTAGTATGAAGTTCTGAGAGGAAAACTTACAAAGGAGCAAAGTTCACTTCCCTAATAATTTTATGGCTTTAATATTAATGACCAGTGGTTATTTTGCTTTGTAATAGAGGATTCTCTGCCCCAAAGCAAAATACATTCCAGAAAGGAAAACCCATTCCTGTATTTTCCTTGCCCACTTTCTACCTTTGTTCACATCACATGACTTGTTAGATTGAAGTTTCCATTTTAGCTTCATATACATATTGCATGAGTGTCGACTCCTGACTTTCTGCATCAAAAGTTAATGGGAAGAATCATTCTCTAAGTGTCTAGGGCACATAAAATTATGGTCCTAAGAGGAAATATCTAGACATAGATGCTTGTTGGACTTTCAGAAAATGAGCTTTTCAGCTTTCCAAAGGGATTTAGATACCAAACCACCTATAAAATTAATGAGAATTGGGCATACTCAGCCCCTAAGTGGCTTTAAAAAGCTTGTCCTCAAAATCCATACTGGTAAATAATAATGGCTTATTGCTAGGGAGTTTCTAGCTAATCTGCACACATACATCACAACAACGTCTTTTGCTGGGGACTTACCTTATTAGAGGAATTAGTTTCTGATGTAGAACACTACGGATATCTGAGTATTTATTAAATTGATAATTGCAACATTAAGTCTGTTTGATTTAGAGGTATCTGTTTATATTAGACTCAAATACCTAATTAACATTTAGCTCCCTAAATCCAGCATTTTGAACAATGCTTTCTAAACAGAATTTTCAAAATACGTAATTGAAGTTGACAAAGGACCAATAAAATACTAATCAGCTACTGCTTATCTGAGGAGGCACTCTCATCTTGATAATCTATGAATTTGCAGCAGACCTGTCATTGTCACTAATGCCCTGTGCCTTCTCTCTAATAAAGGGTGAATGGCAAAAATCTTTTGAACAAAGTTGCTTGCCTCTCTCAAGATATTACTTCTTGTGATTAATTTAAGAATTAAATACGGCCTAAAGTATTTTTGATATAGCAGTATTCTTCAGGTACATGAAGCTGTACAGTACAGCAGTATTCTTCATGTAGAAGAAATTTCAAATAAACAAATGAATGAATACAGATAGCCCTTTTTATCTGTGTAAGTACTATGAAAACTTAAAGATGCCCACAAACCAAGTCAGTGAAATGAAGATACAATTTTGCTCTCTGTAAATCCAAAGTAAGTCTAGGATTATTCTGTTCTTTGTGTACCTCTGCCAAGAAACTGATAATGAATGATAATTTTATGTAGTTATATAATGGTTGTCATTGGCAGTGCAAATAGTAGACTATTATTTTCTTCAAATTTCTTTCCCCAAAAGCTTTTAAACCAGGAGTCTAATCCAAACTGCTGTTGGCAGTGATTTGGGATTATAAAAAGATGAGAGCAGTTGTATTATGTCACACCATTTAGTACTATATCCCACTGTTGACAATGGCCCAAATCAAATGTTTAGAGAAGAAAGGTGGTATCATGAACAGAATGAAATGACTCAATTCTTCTTGGCTTCCAGTAATTTGTAGCTCAGTTGTTCCTGTAACTGTGAAGAAAACAGAGTTGGTGTGTGGCAGAAAGGGTTTACAAGGTGCTCCCATCTCCAGTGTACTGACTGGGAACTGAGATCATAAGGAAATTAAATATTTTTCCTAGTCCCAAAGACAAAGTTGCAGCCACAGAGACTATTGAAGGGAGTGCAGGACTTAGCTTGTAGCACCTGAGAATTTTAATGCTAAGAAGTTTAAATTGGCAAGTGGGTTGCTTGAAACTCAAGTCTAGTAATACCAGTATAGCACAGTTTAAATAGGGTTTGCAGACTACACAAAGCAGAAAATTTAATTTTAAATTAATATTTAAAAAAATAGGAATGGAAATAACTTTTCAACTGCTTATTCATTGTCACATCACCAAATGATGTGACTTTGGGAACTGTTTGGTGATTTAATTATTAGAAACCAAGGATTTCTAATCATTAGAAGCCAAGGATTTCCCCCCACCTAACTTTTCTCATGTAAATACACTCATATAGTAGACTACTGAATATTTTCTTTGGCAGCTTTGTCTGAATAATACTTCCTTGTAACTGTCTGGTCATAAATGTAACAGGTAATAGTCCAAAGAAACAAATAATCTCGATCCTAATTGGATGAGTGTTAAGATTGTGCCATTGGTTTTTGAAATTGTTTTCCAAAATGTTGCTAATATTTATGTCTCAAATATCACATTTTTTCAACTATCAACCCTTTGTCTTTCACCAAGAGAGCTATCAGTTATAATACAATGCCATGTAATAGTTTATGCAAGCTTTTTTTCTTTTTAAATTAATATAATCAGGTCAAAATAACATTTTTATAGGAAGTGTTGAAGTGGTCAACTCCCCCTTTTCTTTAGAGAAAAAAACAAAAACCCCAAAAAATAGTTGGTGCTTACATTACAAAATGCCCATGTTATGAGGACTAGTGAAATCTGTAACTTGTGCAGGGAGGTATAATTGAAAAATCAAACCTTACTTTACTCCATTTAAAATTTTGGATGTGAAGTAATATGCCTGCACTGTGGATGAACATCAGCCTGAGAAAGAAGTATAAGTGACATGAGGGGAGGCTGAACAGAGTGTGAATTGTTGCTTTCTCTTTGGAAAGAGAAATCTAAGTGAAGATTCTATATTTAGTCTACCTAATGGTAAAGTCTAAAGAAAACAATGGAAATTAGAAGTTCAGTAGTAGACAAGGAGACCTTCTGTGAGAAGGAGTCCCACATTATTGTGAGAGTCTTTTAAAGGGGAGGTAAACTTGTTTAGATACACCCTGCACTTCTCTAATATCTGAAGAAGTTCCATTCAGTATGCTGAGAAAACAAAACAGAAAAAAACCCCACAGATTAGAATAATAAATGTGTGTAAAGAAATCACATGTTTCTGATAATGCCAAAACAAAACCCAGGGGACTCATCTCCTGGCTCAGAGCACCCTGAATCATGTCTCCTGTGATAAAAAGCAGAGAGAAAATTCTTCACTAATATTTAATCACACTTCTCTAAACAGGGATTTTTTTTCAAATTTCTGTATGAAGAAAATGTGAAGGAAAAGTCTTTCTGAAGGACAATATACTAGAATATAGAAATAGTAGTACTTATGGAAAAATGACTGTAAACTGATCCTGAATTCTTTTGCTCTTGCTCTTTTTTTCTTTTTTTTTTTAATGGGGAATTCAGCATTGCATTATTTTGATGAAACAGATGAGATTTTTCTTCTGTTAGACTTTCCAACCTTCCTCTTTGTGGATCAATATCAGCCTAGCTATTAAAATGTCATTTTAAGTTTTCTATGGATATGCTGCAATGGTGGTGTTGAGTTCAATCAGCAAAGGAAAAATTAGTTTTCCCTTCTGCCCATAATAATTTCATAATCTGTACTTCTGTGGTCATTCTCTAAAGAAAAAAGTGCTGAAAAGTACTCCTATTGCCATAGAACTGTTTTTTCCAGAGCTAGAAAGTATAAGTAATATATGTAAAAATTCATTACAATATTTGACATTAATTGTATTTGACACAAAATGCTGATGTCACCACTATTTATTTTATTCAGCCACTGCATTCTGATGTTCCTCTGAAAGATAATTGCAACACATCTCCCTGTGTGAAAAGTACCCAACTATCTCTCATTACTTGTGGCCTAGGTATGAACAGAAGACAGGGCACACGTACAGGGATCTTTTCTTCTGCTTTTTTATTCGTTTGGAGTGTAAGACATGGATCATGTGAAATGCTTCATACTTTCAACTTCTCTTGACCTTGAAAGGAGGTGATCTAACACATCACTTTATCACCTCTAAAAGACCAGGATTTTGGGGACAGCATTGTGAGAGTTTCAGACCCCTGGTAAGAAATCAGCAGCACCTGGTAGTCTTACAATTAAAACCCCAAAAACTGTTCAATACAGAAATCGTTTCTGTATTGATGACCAATTAGGAATAAAGAGAACAGGAATAAGAAGACAACTGGACTTTGACATATGATAATTTATTCATAATAGAAGGTGATGGAACCACATTAGAGGAAAATACATATTTTTAAATGAACAGTAGAGGGATTCTTTTACCACCAGCTGATTCACATACATCTTTGCAGTCTCCCTCGTTAGCTGTGAGGAATTGCAGAACTTTAATATTTGGTATTAAAACACTTCATTGAGGTATCTTAACAAATGTAAACAAATGCAGAAAGGAAGGTGCAGCATTTGCCTAACTTAGAAAAACTGGAACCTCTCTAGGAATGCCAACATTATATCTATTTGCAATAGATTTAGACATCATATGAAAGATTCAGCCAGGTGGAATCATGTTTACTAATACAGACAGACCTATCTTTTTATATATATATATTTTATACCCCAGATGTCTTCAAGCATATCCTATTCAATCATCACGGTATATTCTTTGCACATACCTCATCAATAAAGAGAAAAGGCAATTGAGGATACGTATGTTGAAAGGAAGAAAAGTTGCTTTTCCCTAGTCCATGCTGAGGCCTTGGTTCTTACATTTTCATCCTGTAGTGAAGAAAAGAATCCCTACCCAGGCATAACAATTTATGTGATTTTATATTCTGGCAGACAATCTCTTTTCTGTGATCATTTGAATAGGCCCAGGAAGACAACTTTTCTTAAAAGAAATTATCATGGTAAAAGGTTTTGTTTTCCCTTTGGATTAAATTCTGGCTTTGAAGAAAAACATATAAATGTATTTATGGAATAAAAAATATACAGCTCTGCATAAAACTTTGGAAAACTCTCATGTAAATCAATGGCATGATTCCCCATGGATGAAGTGCTGTCCTCACTAACAGTGATTGGAACTTGGGCATTGAAATAAAAAATGCCCATTTCACATTCAAACATCAAGGATGCAAACGAAAGACTTGGAGCATAATTCTTTCCTTTCTTCTTTTTCCAGAGAACACTCACATGATGAACTACCCACTGCTTTGGTGTGCAAAACTACACTACAGTTCAAAGGCAAAGATAAAGGTCTCATTCTCCTATGGTTTTAAAAGATGTTCATCAGCGAACACTACAGTAATGAGTCTTCTAGTGGTCTTACAGAAAATTACCTATTTATTCCCAATAGCACAGAGATCAAGTCACTGAATAGTTTTGTTTCTGTCTGCATAGACTGGTCCTGTCTTCCTAAGGAGGCTTTGCACTGGGATGTAGCAGTGAGACAGCTCAGGATGATCTTCAAAAGGCAGGAAATGTGTGACTTACAAGACAGCTTCACAGGGCAGTAAATGCTGATATGAACATGTTGGAATTTGCACATGAGTTTTTTTCTTTACTTATTAATTAACAACACAAAACCCTAATATAAGGGTTGACTATCTTATTTTTATCTTTCAACAATGTGTTGCTCTCTAGTGCTCTCAGTTCACCATCAGTGACAGGAATGGAGTACAAATTGGTTAAGGCATTTTCTGGGAATATGTGAGTGTAGGATTTGAGATCCTTTCAGGCTATAGATGGCACTGAATTTCATCCACATACACACCCCAAATGACTATTCAAACCATGAAGCTCTTTGGCAGGAGGATGAAGTTTTCTCTTATTCTGGAAAAGCAGAAGACATTGGTCATCAGGAGGACAACACAGTGCTAGTTTGAGACATCAGTTTTGAGACATCAGTTTTGGACTGAATAGTTCTATGACTGTGGGAGAGGAAAATGTTGGTTTAAAATAATCTGTGTTACCAATACTTCCTATTGTCTTGCTCCAAGCTACTCTCTTGTGAGGGTCTGACTGTTTCAGTTGTCATTTTGAGGCCCCTAGAAAATCTCCCCAGGTAAAGACACAGACTGACTGTCACAGGGCACCCAGGCAGGTCCAGAGGCTCAGAACAATCTAAACTATGCTGGTCCTATCTTCTGTGAGCTTTATTCCTTTATTGTATCTAGCCTTAAGATTTAGTCCATTATGATGTGGTGATCTAGTCAACCTGAGAGATGTCTGGTGTAGTGCAAACTTCTGTACAGTTAAGGAGTGAAGATAGAATGTCATACCACAGATTGTCCTCATATAAATATCCAGGAAAGATGCAAACCTTTCTTTTTTCCCTTCCTTTAAGACATTTTTGTCATTTAGTTTGCCTCTATTCTTAAAACTAAATAATGGTCTCTCACAGGCTCAACAACAAGAGAGTAACTGACTGCTGCTTATTTGTATTGCCCCTCTATGAAATATGCACAGCTTGTATTCCCTGGTAGCATTTGATGATTTTTATAGCTAGTTTTAACATAAAGACTATTGTGCTAAAGAGTAGGGATGATATGACATTTGAAAAGCCTCTTGAGAAAAAAAAACAGCAAAGTGGATAGCACTGAAAAATCATTCTGAACCTGAGATAATTTGAGCAGCTCTGCACCAGTGTTGTTCCACTGCTCCTAGTGACAGGTGCTTCAGACAGCACGTTTGCTAAGTATCCAAATATATCAGTGGTTGTCTCTCTCTAGAGACAGTCTTATCTCTGCTAAAGCTGACCCGTGGAAAGGTTATTCAGAGAAAATCATCAAGAATTATATCCTGCTGGCCACCATCACACCTCTGGTGAGTGAGAATGCCAGAGAGGATTAAAAGATCTGGATGAGCTAAAAAAGCAGCAGCCAGATCCCTTCTCAGCAGTTTATGCCCCAGTGCTAGCTAGCACATGCATTATCCCATCATTGTCCTCATCTTAATGAAAAAGGTGACAGACTTGCAGGTCGCAGGCAGTTTGAAGCATCATTGGCTGGTGTCCTCAGTGGAAATGAGGCTAAAGATGCTTGGGCTGCAACATAAGCTTCCAGTGAGAGTCTGCAAGGGCCACTTCCCTGCCTCCTTTACTCCTTTCTGCCTTTTCTGAGAAAGTAATTTGGGACATAGTGTCTCTTGTACTTCCTTCCCCTGAAGGGATAATAAACAGCACAAACACCTCCAAGAGTGCAGGGACCAGAGGGGTTCTTCTCTCCCAAACAAGTGTCACTTAACACTGCAGGAACTTTAAGAGCAGGAGGGTGACAGAGAAATTTTTTGCAACAAAAATGGCTATTTTGAACTTTGCCGCACAGAACATTAAGTAACATTGTATAGTTTTAAAGTTTTCTATGTCCAGTAGATACACAATGATCTCTCCAGCAGTCAAGGCAGGAATCAGGTGGTCAAATGGAGGGATGTAATTTAGTAAGCAAGTTCTCAGAGATGCTCATGATGATTTTACTGAGAATATAGAAACCACTCCATGAAATGAAGTACCTAAAGTGTTAAGTCCATGTTGTAACATACAGACTCTGCTGTTCCTGTAATAATGCATAGCAGGGAGGCAATAAAAAGCAGCTAAAGGATAGTAACTTCTTATGTCACGTCTACTGACCAGAGAATGTGAAATCATAGTACTTCAATAGTGTTTAACTCCCAGCCCTCTTGAGGATCAGTTTGAAAACACTGAAGTAGAGTTTTGTTTGTTTCTGTGTTCATTAACTCCAGCAAAGAGAGAGATGCACTGTGTTTAAAACCAGTGTTGTCTGTATGAAGCCAGTGCCATTAAATAAATAGAGAATAATTTAAGCAGTTGGAGTGAAGTTTCTTGCTACTTTTCTATTAAGGAGTCATTCAAAAAAATTACTTTTTAGCAGTCATGATGCTACTCTTTAGTACTCTTCTCTCTGCTTCATCTTCTCCTTGTTCTGATCTAAAACACAAAAGTAACATTATTTTTTTTTCTTGAATGGCTTTTCCAGCTAGGTTCACACTTCTGGAATTGGGATGTAGACATCGACATGCATGTGCTAAAAGGAGACTGAGATGCCAGTAAGTAGATCAAATGGTGAGGGGAGAGGCAAAGAAAAGTGATCTAAGCTCCTGAAACAAATGATCTTCTATGCCTTTAGGTTCATAACTACACACCATTAAAAAAATATAAATATATATAACTTTATCCACAATATTGAACCTGACAACTTCCAACATTAGCAAATGTCAGAGGATAATTGATGGCTGTGTAGATCTTTTTCTGGTTTGTATTATTTATTTGACATATTTAAGTATTCCAAATTTGTGCCATTGTAAAGCATATTGATTTCTGAGACATTAATTCAGTTTTTGTCTTTTTTATATGCCCTCATTTCCCTAAAAATCCATCTTGTTTTATGGACTGTGATAATGATTGTATGTGTGAAAGGGAAAGCAGGGAGGGTGGCAGGAACAGGAGAAAGAAGCAACAATCTTTTAAATATATTTCAATTTATTTTTCCTATGGCTGTAGTCAGCTTCAGAAACTGGTCTACTAAGATAAAATATTTTGTCCCTTACTGATTCAACTATCACCTTAATTTCTGTCTATTTACGTGTAAGCAAAAAATTTGTAGCAATTTACATTCGTGTTTACAAGATCTGACAAACACACAAATCCCTACCAGTAGAGACATAGAGTATAAGCTTGGTATAAGTATATAATGAGAAGGAAGAGTTGTTCCCTGATGTACTGATGCTGGTTTCAGAGACTTAATGAGATATACACCTGCTAAACACTGATGTGCAAGTTAAAGGAAATGGGAACTGTGTTTGAATTTCTTCCATGAAGATGTTCAGACTTTCTTGCTCATTGCTCATGTGTACATGTGTGAAGAAAAAAGGTGGAGGAGGATGTTTACAGAGCTATTTGATCCAGATCTGTTGCAGTGTTGAGGAATAGGACATGGGTTTTTTTTCTCTACAAATTGGCATCTCAGATTCTCCTTCAAACAAAACAACTTTACATTCATCATTCTATCATTCATTGGAAGCTACTTTCATGCTCAGCCAGATGAATTTCCTGTAAAGCTCTTCATTACTCTTTGTTTCTTCTGATCATCTGTCAGTCTCAGTTATTAAATAAGGTAATAGGTTTTGTCACTGTGGTTCTAGGTATCAAAATCAGCAGGGCTGTAGTAATAATTAGGGGAACAATACCACTGATGTATAGATAGTACTTTACCTCAAAACTCAAACCCCTATGCGCACCCCCAAATAAAAGCATTCTAATTTCTTCTTCTTCTTCACTATGGGGCACTGAATCCAGGGACCATGTGAAAAAATGCATTCTTAATAGCACATGCATAATTTGACATTAGGGTTTCATTCTGCCCAGACAAGCTAATGGGTCATATAAGTATCAGAGCCATTACCATTTACAATTATCCCTAACAGCTTGCTTAACACAGCACATTTTCAAAAGACAAGCCTTTCCACTTCACAGGGAGCTTTATGCATGCCGATCTGCAGACACTTCCTGTGTAAGCAAGTTATCATCCAATTTTGCAAAGGTAAAATGGTCCTGATTATCCCAATAAACTGCTTGATTCAGCTGCCTAAACTTAAGTATCTAGCATTGTTTTAAATATATTATTACACTGTACTTGACCTCCTGCTGCAGGTTTTCTGCAAGCCCCCTCTCACATCTGCCAGTTCCTGCAGATGTCTCAGGTATTCAGTGCAGCAGCTGTCTCAACCCCTAATGGCTATATTAAGATGGAGCTTAATGATACTTGCCTTATAGCCTTTTTTTTTTTTTTAATGTTGTAGGAAAGATTCATGGTCCAATAAATTGAGGATAGTGTTAACATTGGTTCTCAGAGGTGGATCACTGAATGAACCAGCAGGCTCTGATTGATCTGAGCAGCATGAAAACATCTTCTATAATCCTCCTCCAGGAAATTTCTCCTCCCTTTGAGCCTAAGGATTTAGCTGCATGTGTGCTACATATGATGCAGTTGTGAAGCCCTAGAGCAAACATTGGTGAAAAGAGCTAAGCTGTGAGCAAGCCCTATGGACAGCCTTATCCTGGGCTTTCACCCATACTTACTTTCACCCATGTGCCCTGTTCAGAAGCTGCATTTTGACTCCAGTCCTTGCCCTTGGTCTTTGCCCGAGCTACACTGCAGGTGTGTCCATGCCTGGCATTACACCTAGCAGATCCTGACCTGCTGGCTTGAACTCAGGACTGATTCATCATTAAGACTAATATGGTGATCATTGCTGTTTGCTGCCCCTGGTTACTGCTACCAGACCTGTCCTGCTCTTCTGTTTTGGTGCTGTGGGACTGTACACCTTGTCTGCAAGTTTCCTTGCCCTCTCTGCCTGGCTGTCTTCTCCAGCTCACGGCTCACCTCTGACTAATGATAAAGGAATTGTCCATTAAAGGTTCTGAAAACCATCTAATGTGTGTCACTACTTCCTACAGAAGATTAAAGCAATGCATTTGCAGAATGCACTCATGAAAATGATTCTACATAGTAAAAACCACAATTAGTTGGGATCCTGCCATGTATGTGCAGTCTTCTTCATTTCCTATTGCTGTGTGGCAAGCATAAACATGCCACTAGGATCCAGATTAAAGTGTTAAAATATTGAGCATTGACCTTGTGGTAGATTTTCTGAAACTGAACTTGTGACTTATGGTAGTACCTTGTGCTTTACCATGCCTGCTCACAGGAGGGAAGGAAATATCACAAAGTCAAAACCTAATCCTGAAGAAAAAGGTAGACCACTACTACAGTGGTCATGGAAAGAGACAAAGTAAAAGTTAAAAAGGAGAATGGCAGATCTTGGCCACTGAAAGTTTAGGTCTCTTCCAACTGATTTAACATATCCTAACCTATCCTGTCCTATCCTATTTATTCTAAAATGCACTCTGACTACCTTTGTGTAATAAAAATCTGTGATTGAAATAAATGGCCACTTGACCAAATAACAGCACTTGACAACATTTTTAACATACAATTTACATGTATAACAGCATTTGGAAGTATGCAGCAGAGACCATTACTTTCCCTGTGTGAAGATGCTGGAAAATTCTACCTGACTCCTGACATTTCTTGAGGCAAAGGAAAGCAGTAATTTCACTTTCAGCAATGACAAGAGAAATAGCCAGGATTGGGGTCAGTCTTTTCCATGACAATTCTGCAGTAAAATGGCAGCTATTTGTGTATTTCCAAATCAAATTGAACGCCCATTACACAAGTTGTAAGTGCCCATACCACATCTTAGCCAGGTGAAAATCCACCCCCCCAAATGGAGATGTAATTTCTTTGTCTTTCATTCCTTCTTATTACTGTGCTCTGGGAGTGACTGAGCTGCTCACTTGAGAGGAAAAATGGAAGGAAAGAGGGGGAAGAAAAGGATTTGATGTTTATTTTATTGTGTGTGATTATCGCCCTTCACTGGCATATGATTTCTAGTTAGGTCACTGAGGTGTGTATTCTCAGACAATCCCTATTCTCTGAGCAAGCACAAACAAAAAGTAATGGAGGGAACAAGGAACTGGGAATAATGTGGGACCTGCAAACTATCAAAACAATTTACTACACATCTCAGCTGAGACACAGTAGATCTCCAAAGGTTCCCAAGCATCAAGCTCTCAAGTGAGAGAACCAAAAAGGACATTTCCCTCCCTGCTCACCCTAAGAACACAAGGTTTCTTATTTCAAACACAATAATTACTGGAGTGACACTGACTTAAATTTTTACTTTGTGAGTATGTCCTGTAGCTTTTTACATGCTGGATTTACTAGATTAAATATTCCAAAGGATGCTATGGAATAGCCATGCTTGTATGCTAAAATTTTGTTTTGTTTTTGGTTTATATTTTTGGTTTGGTTTGGTTTTGTTGGGATTTGTTTGATTTGGGGGGGGTGGGTGTAGGTTTTTTCTTTCCCCTCTTGAACTTCTCTGTGACCATAACAAGACCTTTATAAACTGTACAAGGTAACACTATAAACACCTGGGTATTTCTTTAATCCAGGGTGTAGTCATATTGTATGCGCCTGACATAGTCATATTAGATAAGACTGGGGCATACAGATCAACTCAGCAGAATCTTAGCCAGTTGTGTGGAGGGTATTTTTCCAGAAGATTATTTCCAACATGGCATATGCTAAATGGCTAAAACCAGTAAAGTGTCATCAGGCCTGTCCTAAACATATTGACAGTCAAACTATTTGGAGAGACAGTGAGAAACCTTCAGTGAATTGTTGATTTTTAAGGCCAGAGCCACATGCAACAGAAGATAGTCCCTTTGTTATACCCAAGAGCTGACTAACTAGCTCCAGAAGAGAGCAGCATTAACCACTGCCTGTTCTGAAACTTCGGTGGCTGCTGCAAGAGAAATGGAGAGGCATGTAAGTAACAGGGTAATTTCTCAGCAAATAAGTTCAGTACAGCTCAGAATCAAAAGCAGGAAAACTTATGATGCACTGGTGTTCATCTGAAGTTGTTACTGCTTATCGTCAGAATTAAAGCTGCTACTGAGAAATGTTCTATGGGAAAGAAATGCTGTGAGGAAGAAATGAAAATTCCTCTGAGTTTGAAGAGTTTAACCCAGTGATCTTATTGTTATCCTTCCTTCCAGCATGCACCCTGATGTTACTTACAAGGCTAATGCTTCACATTCTGATGCTGTCTTTCATCAGGGAATCTTGAAGCATTTTACAAGCATTAGTGGATTATGTTTCACTTCACCCAAAGCAAGGATAGTAACTGGTATTAATTGCAGTGATATTTGGTTGCTATGTCTCCATGATAGGAATGATGTCACTTTAGATGGCTCAAAGTCCTAAGCACATTTATGATGCTGTGATTCTATAAATGGAGGAAACAGAGAGCTATATTTGCCCTGAACAACTTAAGTCACTGGCAAAGCTGGGAACAGGGTGCAACCTGACATTTCTGCCAACTCCAGCTATGGCCCTCCTTCTTTCAGTAAGTGACCATTTGCCACAGAACAAGTACAATTTCTGTGTGATCTGAGAACACTTTTACCATTTAGTAAAATAAAGGAGAACAAAAAAAAAAACCAATCCCCCAACCCCCTCCCCCCAAAAAAAAACAACCAACCCAACAAAAATCCCCACAACGAGCAATGAATGCTTAGGCACCTGGATCAGATCACCTGTTTGGCATATTTCAGGAGCTGGGACTCAGAGCTGAGACTGATTTCTGCTTTTGGACTGTACAATTTTCCATGTCCATAGTGTTCTCTTTGAAAAGTGTCAAAACCACTTTTTGACTGGAGGCTTAGTGGTTAGAGTATAGATGGCAGTTTCATCCTTACAAAGCAACTCATAAACATGCTCCAAAAATAAACACATCATATATTTTTATGAGCAAATAGATTTCATGAGAGCTTAGTTCTCACTGGAATATCGTTCTTACTCCTGTTTCAAGGTCTTTGCCACATTTTTCCTTTTATAAATCTACTTTCTCTGCAGCTACTTATTTCTGTTATGTTACCACATTGTAAAACACAACAGCTTTCATTACCTATCCTTTAAATTCTTTTAGATTTCTGTTCTCTAGCCTTAGAAGTCAGTAAAATTGTTGATTTAATCTCCTGGGGAATTTGGTTATTGCCGAGTTGTGTTTTAGGTTTCTTTCCTTCTTTCTGTCTTTGAGTAAATAGAACGTGATTTAACAAGATTAAAATCAATGAATCCCTGTTTAGAGACCAGTGTTTATTAGACGAAGTGTCGTCTATCTTTCAGCTGGAAGTTTTGGCGAGTTATGTGCGTCTCTGTGAATACCCCTAAGACTAACATCTGCACAGAAGGATTCTGTGAAAGCTTTATATTTCTTTCCTTATTTTTTTCCTCTAACTTTTCTGCTTGTTACTGAAATCTGGTTCTCAGCTGAGAGAAGAGGGAAGCAAGTGCGAATGACTGTCAGTCTGACAAGAATTATATCACTCTGTGCTAACAGAACCCTCCCTGGTCTGCACTGGTGTCTCTGCAATCTTGAACTATGTATCAAATACTATACATCTAGAAAGAACTGAATCCTCCAGGAGTCATGGAGATCTCTGTAATCGCTCTGACAGCATCAAAGATTATCTCCTTATTTTCAGTGCCCCCTAGCCTTCTTCTCTGTCTCCTCCCCATTGAATTCCCAAATCCCACTTTCAAGAAGCCAGCCCAAGGCAGTTGTGTCTGTGCTGCCAGTTAAAGCAATGGTCTACTTTGACTTTCTTCCAGTCATATTGTTCATACACAGACATGCTCACAGATCCTGTTTTAGATCAGTGCCAGGGAAGAAGCTCAAAGCCCAGCCCAGTGGCTCAGTGGAAGCCAAGACTCCTCTTACTGACATCTGAGAAGCGTAAGCATAAGCAGGGCAGAGACTTGGGTCCTGTTCCAAAGGCAGCTTTTGAAATCACTGTTCTTTCCAAACACAAGTCACTTGTGACCTGCAACTCAGTTGGCACTTCAGCCAATAATATAACTAGAGAATAAGACTTAAAGAAGCTGAATTCTGTGCTTAAGACTACATTCAGAATTCATATTCTGGTTGTCATATCCTGTAACACCAAGCTTCTATCCACTGCTGGATGGCCTATGTTGTCTCTGCTTTCACCTGAGTGGCCTTTCATGGCTACAGGGAGCTGTGTGCAAAGCCAACCCTTTTCCTCCTTCTCCTCTAAAAGTTACAAAATACACAAGAAGAGATGTATGACCGGTGTGCTGAAATTAGTTATCATATTTCATTGTTTCTTGAAACAACTTAATCTGGAAGGTTTAATGGGGCTTTGGACAACCTCATCTAGTGGAGGGTGTCCCTGCCTGTGACAGGGGGAATCAAACGAGGTGATCTTTGAGGTCCTGTCCAACACAAATCAGTTTGTGATTCTATGATAATATGCCATGTCTGACCAGCTGAGTAAAATTATTTGCCCAGCACCTCTCCTGTGGGTTCCTGATTCCAGCTTTTATTCTTAAGATTTAATTCAGTAGTAATTATATACATTTGTTTTCTAAACACTTGCTGGTTTTCTGTAATGTCTCTTGTCTGATTATTCCAAGAATTTAGCAAAACTGGATAACTGAAGTTACTTCACACAATCACAGATTGTCTTGGGTTTAACAACTCCATGCAGCGCTACAGGCTTGGGGGAGATCGACAGAGATGGACCTGGGGGTGTTGGTTGACTGCAGTCTGAATATGAGTCAGCAGTGTGCCCTGGTGGCCAAGAAGGTCAATGTCATCCTGGCTTGTATCAACAATAGTGTGGCCAGTAGGTCTAGGGAGGTGATTGTGCCCCTGTATTGGGCATTGGTGAGGCTGCACCTCGAGTGCTGTGTCCAGTTCTGGGCTCCTCACCATAAGAAGGACATTGAGGTCCTGGAGTGAGTCCAGA
This sequence comes from Laterallus jamaicensis coturniculus, assembly GCA_022605575.1. Lineage (NCBI taxonomy): Eukaryota > Metazoa > Chordata > Aves > Gruiformes > Rallidae > Laterallus > Laterallus jamaicensis. The sequence continues at coordinate 86,668,222 of JAKCOX010000002.1, read as the reverse complement.
GAAGGGCAACCAGACTGGGGAAGTTTTTGTGTTTCAGTTTATACCCATTGCCTATTGTCCTGTAATGAGGGGAGGAGAAGGGAAAGGAGAGGAGAGGAGAGGAGAGGAGAGGAGAGGAGAGGAGAGGAGAGGAGAGGAGAGGAGAGGAGAGGAGAGGAGAGGAGAGGAGAGGAGAGGAGAGGAGAGGAGAGGAGAGGAGAGGAGAGGAGAGGAGAGGAGAGGAGAGGAGAGGAGAGGAGAGGAGAAGAGAGGAGAGGAGAGGAGAGGAGAGGAGAGGAGAGGAAAACTTTAAGCAATATTTTAATCATTTCTTGAGCATAAACTGGTGAGTTAAGATATGCTACATTAATGATTAGGATAGCTATTTAGATCATCCAGAAGGCAGATCTGCTGATTTCTCATGTCCAGGCTGTGAGTTAAAGATATTTTCCATTGTTGTATCATCTTCTCTAACAGATGTTATACCTTATTAAAGAAATACTCATATTTTCCTAGCCATGTAGTTTGTGATGTTGACCAACCTGTGGTTATTAAATAGTGGATTCATTTGTTATAATGATTCTTTTCCACTTTCATTTGTTACTTGGCAAGTAGGATATGCAGTATTTTAGAACCACTCTGCTGTTTTGCTCTCAGGTAATTCTGGTTTGCATTGGTTTATTTCCATTTAAAATAGCCTCTTCCTAAGCTGTTTCAGTAAAAATCCTAAGGGGTTTATTCATCCCCATCAAATTACATTTATTTAAACTTTGAGCATAAAGAAAATACAAGCATAAATAGGGACCAAGCTGTCAACTTGACTCATCATTTACAGTTTACAGGATTAACTGAGTACAGCAACCAATGTAAAAAATCATCTCAAGAGTAGTGCCACAGGATGAATGGACATAATTTAGTATTGACAACCTTCTCTCTTCTTGCCTCACTCTCTCATTAAATATGCATATTATTTTTGCTGGTTAATGAATTAATATAGTGCTTCTTAAGAACTGTCTCAGGTAGGGTACGAAGCATTGTGTTGCATACATGTTTCCATGACACTGTGGTGAATGATTCTGGTATAGATAAAGGAAGATTTAGTCTTAGCTACACTATGATCACACTTTATGCTTGGAAAAAAATCATGAATAAAATGTAAGTAGTGTAAATAATCCACAATCATTTCATGTAGACCATTAGGTGTTCTTGACATGGAAGCACTTCTGAGTCCTGCTCACCTTTTGCGGGTTTGACATATAATCATTGGGGAAGAAGGAGTTTCATATGATCATGTAATGGTTTGGGTTGGAAGGGACCTTAGAGATCATCTTGTTCCAACACTCCTGCCAAGGGCAAAGACACCTTCCACTACACCAGGCTGCACTACACCTGGCCTTGAACACTTTCAGGGAGTTGGCATCAACTCCCTGAGCAACCTGTTCCAGTGTATCACCAAAACAATTTAAATCAGTTATTTGTATTCTTGTTGTTCGTTATAACAAAGTATTGGGTAAGGTAATAAATATTATATTTCATAGATGTATTTTTAATTAAAAAAAATATCTGGTTGAAATCAACAGAAGATGTTGTATGATTTTAATGGGATTTGGCACCAGACCATTTTTAGAAGGCATGATGCTCCGACTTAGCTGACAACAAATACTGCTATTCAGTTATGTGCACAATTGTCTGACTTTGTACACTGCTGTTATTTCTTTTCTTCAGACATTTCTGTAAAGAAGTGTGTGAGGTTCCTCCCAAAATTCCATTCTAGCATTGTATCCTTCTTCTGGTCTGTGAAAGTTTTTTAAGGAAGAAAAATAGAAAACATGAAAACATTGAAAAACAAAAGAATAAAGAGTTTGTTCTTGCAGTGAATGAGAGATTTTGCAAACATAGAATCATAGAATCATAGAATGGCAAGAGTTGGAAGGGACCCCAAGGATCATAGAGCTCCAACCCCCCTGCCATAGGCAGGGCCACCAAATTCAGGCCTGGAGCTACACAAGGTTGTCCAGGGCCCCAACCAACCTGGCCTTGAACACTTCCAGGGATGGGGTATCCACCACCTCTCTGGGCAGCCTGTTCCAGCACCTGACCACTCTATCTGTAAAAAACCTCCCCCTAATATCCAATCTAAACCTTCCCTCCTTCAGCTTTAAACCATTCCCCCTTGTCCTGCCATTATCTGCCCTTTTAAAAAGTTGATTCCCCTCCTGTTTGTATGCTCCCTTCAGGTACTGGCAGGCTGCAATGAGGTTCCCCCGCAGCCTTCTCTTCTCCAGGCTGAACAAGCCCAGCTCCCTCAGCCTCGCTTTGTAGGGCACGTGCTCCAGCCCTCTAATCATCTTTGTGGCCCTCCTCTGAACCCTCTCCAACAGAGTTCCACATCTTTCTTGTATTGGGGGCCCCAGCTCTGGACACAGGACTCCAGCTGGGGCCTCACGAGGGCAGAGTAGAGAGGGACAATCACCTCCCTGTCCCTAAACATGAAGACTAACAGACCCCTCAAACACTCCTCAACATCTGATACTTTTCCTTCTTTCCAGGACCTACAGACTCAGTAGTGTCTGTACTATAGAACCTGTATTGTATTTAAAGGACCTACCAATATGACAGTGTATGGATACTTTCAAAACCAGCAAAAATAAGCCCAAAGTTTTGCTGCATAAAATACCATCCATTAGCTAATACAGCTGAGAGCAGGTGTTTGCAAATATCCGAAGAAAAGCCTTAACAAGGACATGCTGGGGTTTGTTCTCTGCTTAAGAGTCTTAGTGAGAATTTGCATTGAATTGTGTCTGTGCACAAGGGTTGACAATACATATTTTTCCTATGATAAAATATCAAAACAATTTGCTTTTCCTTTAATTAAAAACTCACAACTAGCCTGAGTGCTTAGCTGTATTTAATCACTGTGCTCCTTATTAGGACAGCAAATGACAGAGTGTTTCTTGCCAGATGGAGGAATTATGATGATATTCCTTCAAGTTATCCCCACACTGCCTTGCCTCAATGTCTCCTATGAGGAGCTAATGCTTTCCTTGACTTATGACTTTGAATCTAGAAATTTCTCTGTAACAATAGAGTATAATGCCTATTCTTTCACTTAGTTGCCTTACTGTAATTGGGAGCACAGATCTTTTACTCTGCACTGATGCAGTAAGTAGGGCTGTACCCATTACCTGAAAAGAAAGAATGCAAAATTTCTGTAAGCCATAAAATGAGCTGTTAAATATCAGAAAACACAGCTTGTCAAATGGAGGCTGGTCTGAATCTGAAATCACTGTCTGAAGGAAAATGCCAGAGATTAAATGTCTATGCAACTCATATGGTTTTATGGGTTATGGACTGAAATCCCTCCCCTCCTGATTCAGACCAGTGAATTGCCACATGCATCTACCCTATGAGGAAAGGCTGAGAGAGCTGGGGCTGTTCAGCCTGGAGAAAAGAAGACTGAGGGGGGACCTAATCAACGTTTATAAATATCTTAAGTATGGGATGCAGGGGGAATTGGCCTGCCCCTTTTCTTTGGTCAGTGGAGACAGGACAAGGGGCAATGGCTGCAAATTGGAGCACAGGAAGTTCCACACCAACATGCGGAGGAACTTTTTCGCAGTGAGGGTGACAGAGCACTGGAATAGGCTGCCCAGGGAGGTGGTGGAGTCTCCTTCTCTGGAGATACTCAAGACTCATCTGTACACCTATCTGTGCAATATGAGCTAGGGAGCCTGCTTTGGCAGGGGGGGTTGGACCCGATGATCTCTAAAGGTTCCTTCCAACCCCTACAATTCTGTGATTCTGTGATTCTGTGATTGTGCTACCAGTTGGAGGTACCTTGACAGGAAATGCGAACTTAGCTGATGGGTACATCATAAATTTCAACAGTTGAAAAAGAAGCCCTGTTCCTTTTTGGAGGAATAATCCTATGCAGTAATACCTGCTGAGGGATGACCAGCTGGAAAGGAGCTTTACAGAATAGGTCCTGGAGGTCCTGCTGGACAACAAGTTTCACAGGATCAAAAATGTCCACTTGCAATAAAAGCACCCAAGAGTCTACTGGGATGCAATAGGAAGAGCATTGCTAACAAATCAGGGAACTGGTAAGACCCATCAGGTCCGGTTGTAGGCTCCACAGTACAAGAGAGACATGGACATACTGGAAACGATCCAGTGAACATGCAGAAAAAATGAGGGGTTGGATATCTCTCCTATGAGGAAAGGTTGCAAAAGAGAAGGCTTGTGAGGATCTTATTAATGTGTATAAATATTTGAAGGGTCAAAGCCCAACCAGAACTAAATCTTGCTACTGCTGTTAAAGATGATTAGAAAAATAAAACCTAAAAATAATTTAGAAACAAAAGGAGGACTAAGGAGAATCTCCAACCTATCTTGGATGGGGGGAAACATAGAAAAGATGAGGAAGACTGTTGTACTTGATGTCTTCTTAGCCTCAGACTTGAGCAGTAAGATCTTTTCTTCTACTAAGCCTCTGGAAATGGAATATAGGGACAGGGAGCAGAATGAAGCCCCCATAATCCAAGGGGAAATGGTTAGTGACCTGGTACCCTACTTAGACACGCATGAGGCATGATAGGATCCACCCAAGAGTCCTGAGGGAGCTGGCAGAAATGTTGACCAAGCCACTTCCTATCACTTAACAGCAGTCCTGGCTAATTGGGAAGGTCCCAGTTGACTGGAAGTTAGTTGATGTGACACCCATCTACAAGAAGGACCAGGAGGATCTGCTGAAGAATAGGCCTGTAAATCTGACCTTGGTGCTAGGGAAGGTTATGGAGCAGATCATCTCAAGTGCCTTCACACATTCCATATAGGAAAACCAGGTCATCAGGCCTAGTCAGCATGGGTTTATGAAAGGCAGATCTGGCTTGACTAACCTGACCTCTTTCAGGTCCTAGACCGTGTCCAGAGAAGGCCAACAAAGGTGGAAAAGGGTCTAGAGCATAGGTCTTAGGGGAAGCAGCTGTAGGAACTGGGGTTGTTTAGTCTGGAGAAAAGGAGGCTGAGGGAAGGCACTCTACAACTACTTTAAAAGAGATTGTGGCCAGGTAGGCATCAGTATTTTCTCCAAATAAGTGGTAAGGCAAAAAAGAATGGCCTCAAGTTATACCAGGGGAGGTTTAGATTAGAGGTTAGGAAAAATGTCCTCACCAAAATGGTTGTCAATCATTGGAACAGGCTTCCCAGGGAAGTGGTGGAGTAACCAGCCCTGGAGGTATTTAAAAGACATGCAAATATGATGTTTAGAGACATAGTTTAATGGTTGGACTGGCAGCTTTAGGTTAAAAGTTTGATTTGGATCTTAGAGGTCTTTTCCAAGCAAAACAATTCATTGATTCTAAGGGAGACAAGGACAAGGATGGAGCCAGGCTGTTTCTAGTTGTGCCTGGTGACAGGACCAGAGTCAATGGGCACAAACTAAAACACAGGAGTTTCCGTATGAATATGAGGAAACACTTCTTACTGTGAAGGTGACTGAGCACTGGCACAGGGTATCTGGGGAGGTTGTGGCATCTGCATCCTTGGAGAGATGAAAAAATTGTCTGAACACAGCCCTGGGCAACTGGCTGTAGTTGGACCTACTTCTACAGGGGAGTTGGACCAGGTGACCTCCAGATGTTACTTCCAAGATTAGCAATAGTCTGCAATTTCATCACTGTAAGCAATAGGGATTTTTTTTTCCCCATTAATCATCTTTAGCATTTTCATCTAACAAGAAAGTCTTTTCTTGTAACAGCTTGTTAAAGAAATAATATACCTTCTGGGCACCATTATGAACATTCAGCTCGTATTTTGATTCACATAGAAATGTTTTAGCACCCCATGTTTTCTCCCTGAAAAGTACAAACCTGACAGTTCCTGCAGCTGCAGAAAAGGCTGTTTCCTTTCTCTTCTGTCTTCCTGTGTTTGCAGTCTCCTAGACTTCGCTGAAACCTGACTGTGCACTTACTGCTTTCTGCAGCAATATCCTACTTACTGTTAGAAATGCTGCCTTCTCTTAGAGAGATATGGCTCTTTTCAAAAAGCAGTATCTCGTCATAAGAGGTTTTGCAATACAGATAAAATTGCATGTTCAAGAAAGCAGCAGGTTTAAAGTAGATAGTTACAGGACTTAGCAATAAATCCATGAGGCCACTTTTAAGAAGCAATGATAAGCACTGGGAACACTGACAAATTAGAGAGCTGAATCTGAAATAACAGGAGGTACCAGACAGGGTCCAGTTGCTGGATGAGACTAGTGGGATTAGTCACCTGTATCAGCTATGGCTGCCTTGGTGAGGAAGAAAAGGTGTCTGCTTCTACATCTGTTTTTTGGACATCTTCAAGTTTACAGAACTCATCAGATTTGCTCATCAATTTTAATCCCTAATAATAGGCACTGGCAAGTGTTTTTCTGACTTCAAGACATTAAATTAATATTAACATTCTAACACTAATGATATTTTTTGTTTAAGTGATAAATTTCATCCCAATACTTAATGATGAAGGGATAAATTTAAAGAAGGAAGTGTTAATAGGCATTCTATATTCTTCAAGGACATTGTATTGGATACACAATAAGCCATGATTAAACACAGAGAATCTTTCATTACACAGAAATTCTTAATTAAAAGAAGAGCTGAAACTTACTATACTAGTATAATCTGGAATATGACATGAAAAAAACCCAAACCAACAACCTACTTGATAATAATGAATTCAAGTAGAAAATTTAATGCAGCCAGCTGATAAAGCAAACAAAACAATCATAAGTTTAAATGGCCCAGTAAAAATCATGGGTCACGGCCCAGCAAGTAGGCATATTACAATGAAGGTGAGCTCCCAAGAAATGTAATGCAACCACTGTTGCATTTGAATAGAAATTAAAGAGATAAGGATGCACAACAAGGAAAAATGTTCTGTATATATATTGGCTTTGTATTGTGTTGTGAATAAAACAGAAAGCATAGCATTTCTAATAAAGGTGGTTATAAGCAGCGTTTGATGAAATTCAACACACTAAATTTCTTCTATTTTGGGGGTCTTCCTTAACAAGAAACAGTAATAAATAGATAGATAGATAGATAGATACATACATACATGCATGCATACATACATACATACATACATACTTATATAATTTGATAAATAAATAAACAGATAAATTGGAGTTGTGATCCTTCTTGATTAAAAAGATCAACAGTCTTATTCATACAATGGGCTGAGGCCAACTGAGATTCAACAACGCTCAGTCTTATACTTAGATCAAAACAACCCTATGCAACATTACAGTCTTGGGGAAGAGTTGCTGGAAACCTGCCCAGCAGAAAAGGACCTGGGGTTGTTGTTGGACAGCTGGCTTAATATGAGCCAGCAGTGTGCTCAGGTAGCCTAGATAGCCAACAAGAATCCTGGCTTGTATCAGAAATACTATGTCCAGCAGTACTAGACAAGGACACTGAGGTGCTGGACCATGTCCAAAGAAGAGCATTGAAGCTGGTGAACCCTGATGTGTAGCAGCTAAGGGATCTGGTGTTGTTTAGCCTGGAGAAAAGTAGGCTGAGTGGGACACCATATTACTCTTTACAATTACCTAAAAGGAGGTTGCAGTGAAGTGGGTTTTAGTCTCTTCTTCCAAATAACTAGCAATTAAATGAGAGGAAATGGCCTCAAGTTGTACTAGGGATGGTTTAGGTTGGGTATTAGGAAAAATTTCTTCACGTAAAGTGTTATCAATCACTGGAACAGGCTTACCAGGGAGGGGGTGGAGTGACCATCCCTTGGAGGTATTTTAAAGATATTTAGAAGTGGTAAACAGAAACATGGTCTAATGGTGGACCTCGCAGAACTATGTTGTTAGACTTTATGATCTTAAAGGTCTTTCCAACCAAAAGGATTCTGTGATTCCATAATTCTATGATTCTGTATTTTTAAGTAGAACAGAGAGATCTTGCAAAAAATGAAGACTGCTTATCCTGACTTCAATTGCAGAGAAAACATTGTAAGGATTAAATGTTATTTCATTCCCAAAAGACCAAATCCATGATTAATGGTTGTCCATGTGGCAGATCATATAAAGTGGTATTTTTCCTGATGATTGTATAACCGCTAAAAACAATTTATACAAAAATCCAAGAACAATGTCACTGTTTTACTGTCCCAAAAGTAAAATAATTGTGTTTGTCTAACCTGGGGCAAAAAAATTCTGTCTAGAAATATGTCGGGAACTGAATATCACTATATCTAGGGCTAAATATCAAGATGACAGAACAACTATTTAAGATAAAGGGCAATTGTGGAACAAAGAAACAATACTATATTTGATAATCTCAAGCAAGAATTTAGAAGAAGGCTTTTAATGATAACAGAAATGAAGTTGTGGCAGGAGAGGCTAATTGTAGCAGTCAGGCAAACATACTTGGTTTTCTATAGAGCAGTTGATAAAATAGATTATATAACATCATCATTTGTGATAAATAAAACTGTATTAATGTCTCTTCCCATTCTATCCTGCTATTATTCATCCATCTGATCAAGATAAACATATTGATGTAGCACACTTGAATTTCTGCAGGGCATTTGAGAAAGTACTACACAATATTTTACTTTTGATTGTACAAATAAAACATCACATGATTTAATATCACATTGTAGCAGCTATTAACCATGATCTGACTAGTTTAAAATACTTACAATATAGATCTCAATATTTACATCAGACTTTTACAGATAAATCTTGAAGATAAGGAAGAAAAAAAGGTTAGATAAATAATGAATAAGACATGTCTCTTCAACAGTGTATTCTGAAGTATCTTAAAGATGTTTCCTGATTTTTGACTGCTCAGTAACATGTGCAAAAGCAGGAAATTCATGCTCAAATTATTCAATAAGGAACCTTACAGTAGCAAGCATTAAGTCAGAGAAAAAAACCCAAACAACTTTTGTTCAGCAATAGAATATAATCTCAACCTGGAAGCAGCGAAGTGCTGTAGCAGAAAGGACTAAAATCATCTTCAGCAGTATAAAAAGCAGGAATCTCAAAACAAAAATAAGGAAATTTCCCTGTTGCTGTACACAGTGCTGTCAAGATCCCAAACAGTTCAGTGGCTGAGACTTGTAAAGAATGTATAAAAATACTTGTGCAAGAAGAAGGATGACAGGAGGACTGAAAAAATGCCTTATTGATAATATTTTTTTTGAAAAATGTTAGGATCTCAGTCTATTCAGCTTATTAAAGAAATTGGTTTTGGCACTGCATCTGATAATGAAGTCAGTGAAGAGAAAAATTCCTAACAAGATTCAGTGAACAGTGAGACCAGTTTAGTTTTATATGTCCCTGAGTTGAAAAAAGACAAAAATTAGAAAACACAGTTTCAAAAGAGAGTCATCAAGCATTGTAATAGTTTACAAAGGACAATGACATCAAGGGGCCTAGTACTCTGAGAACTTTGAATACATTGGTGACATATGCAGTTGTGTATGTTGATAGAAGGTTTTCTCTCCTCAGGTTTTCTCTCCTCAGGTTGTCCTCAGTTAATTGGAGTTCTGTGAGCCCCGTGATGCGCACTGAAGTCACTGTTTGTACTCTGCACCAAAATGATCCATATTGTATCATTTGGTTACGAGTCTTATCCCATTACAACATAAAGCTAATATTGATATGTTCCCAAGGCAAATATTTCATAGCAATTTTCTTTTCTAGGCTCCCTTTATTTTAATGTCTATAAATAAATAGATTGTGATTCATTACTAAAGGAAACCTCTGACATAAATCAAATTAACAGCAAACATACAGTTTCTGGCTTTCTTTTCTGGGATCGCAGAGAATTAACTCAATGGAGGTATCTGCACTCTCTGTTTCTAAAGATGAGTAAGATGAACCCTAGTTCAGGGATTGCAATTGGAGAATTTTGTGGTTTTAAGGCATGAAAAAATAAATTCCAAGAATTTTGCGAGGATTTCTAATATGTGAGGTCAAGCTAACACCCAATATTGAAAAGCAACTTCCAAAGTTAGGTTGAATTGTTGTTGGGAGCTAAGTGTGGCATTACAATATGTATTGCCAGTGGGTAAAACCTTGAGACTGGTTGTTAATATTTGACTTTATAGTCTTTTGAAAGACTTTTTACATACTTGATGATGTAATCTTAGTTCTGGAAGGTAAAATACCTACTACTTTTGCGCTCAGGAGTCAGAATCAATGGTCCAGGTATATACTTGGAGACTCTGCCTCTTATTCTTCCCTTAATGATCCTCATGGAGGTTTTGCATTTTGTAGTATAATCAGATCTCTTATATTTTTCACAGAATCACAGAATCTTAGGGGTTGGAAGGGACCTCAAGAGATCATCGGGTCCAACCCCCCACTTAAAATAATGACCATAAGCTTGTTTTATCTTTCCATTGATAACTGATGGAAGTCAAAAAGAAATCTGGTTTATGCAAAATAAATAATATGAAAATAGTTGGTTGTTTTGGTTATTTTGTGGGGGGTTTTTTTTGTATATTTTTGTATTTCTGTAACATCAGAGTGGCCATGTATCCTATAAGCCAGAAATTTATCTTCAAAAGCTTGACTTTTTAATTTATCTGCACACATATATATTAATAACAAAAACAGTGTGGTTGTTTAGCCCTGGCTTGAGGCCAGACACCCACCAAAGTTGGTCTATCACTCCTCTTTTCAGCTGGACAGGGGAGAAAATATTTATTGAGAGGTTTAGGAGTTGAGATAAGGACAGGGAGAGATCTCTTCCTCCCTGTGGGCCTGCATCTCAGATGTGGAAAGACTCTGAAATATCCCAAAAGTTCTTTGAGATACTGTCCTGGGACACAAAGAAGCACAATTGACAGTGGTTATCTTGAATTCAGCTGGGCTTTTGACAGAGTCCCTTGTAATATTATGAATTATGGACAAAATAAATGGACAGTGAGGTGAACTGAAAGCTGGATTAACTCCTGGCCACGAAGGACTGTGATTAGTTGTACAAAGTTGAACTGAAGGCCAGTTACAAGTGATGTACCCCACAGGTATATACTCAAGGCAAAATTAGGGTCTTCATTAGAGTGTACCCTCACCAAGTCTGCAGGATCACAGAGTCACTAGATTGGAAAAGACCTTTGAGATCATCGAGTCCAGCCATACAGTTGGTATAAAACTGGAAGGAGTGACTGATGCACAGACAGTTATACTGCCATCCAGAGGAGCAGGACCTGGGGGTCCCCTGAGGAATACAAATTGTTACTGGTTTCTACTTGGACATCGAGGCATTGACTGTAACTCTTTGGATGCAGCCATCCAGCCAATTCATTATCCATCTAAGCATCCATCCATCGAAGCCTTATCAATGCACTTTAGAGGTAAGAATGTTGTGTGGAACCATATCAGAGGCTTTACAGGAGTCCAGACAGATGACATCAAGACCTCTTCTATTGGCCACTGATGCAATCGCTCCATTGTAAAAGGCCCCTAGGTTAGTCAGGCACAGTTTGCCTTTGGTGAAGACTAAGAGAGATGATACTGTCCCTCTGCTTTAGTGAGACAGATCTAGAATGCAGTGTTCTGTAATGATGCCTGGACCAGATGATCTCTAAAGGGCCATTCCAATTTCAACAATTTTGTAAATCCATGATTCTTTAATAGGGCATTTCAGTGAAAATCATCTTACATAAACATAATATTGTGTGGAAAACTATCCAAAGGAGTAATGAAAACTGCATAATGTTCAATTTCATCATAACAAGAACATGATTAGTAGACTGCTGATATGCTAGAGTTCTTTTGTAGAAACTCTAGTGATTATGCAAAGATGATGTTACAGGAACTTATGAAAAATGCAACACAAAGAGATCTTGGAAACATCAGTAAGGCAAAAAATAATATCACAAGTCATCAAGAAGAAGCAAAAAGGAAATAACATTGCATTTACCTTTGGAAAAAAGCAAGTTAATGAACTTAATGAAAATTCTATTTAAAAGATAAAACATGATCAAATAGTAAAGTTTAAAAATCTGGAGTTGATAAGAGATAAAAAACCAAATCATTATCATTGGCATGGGAAGCAAAGTTGCAGCTAAATAACAGAGAATAATGTGATTTTTCTGCTATTTACACTGAGACCTTGCATCACAAAAGACAGACACCTGGTGAGATAACATCTGGTATGCACATAGATATATGAATTTCGAGGTTATTTTTATTATTTAGTTTGATCTCACTCAGCAAGAAACTTTTTTATTCTGATATTGAATATCCTGTCATTCAGGTTTCCTCTTGAAAACTCATTGGAAGTTCAGATTTCAATATTGTCTTGAACTTGGGACATGAGAAAGAACCAGATCACACATTGTGGTTTTGCTTAGATTCTTCAGGGGCTTCAGAAAACAAGAGGCAGAAAAAGGAGGAAAGAAAAGCTGGCAGAAAAAATGTGTGTTCCTAAAAAGAAGGGGAGGAAAAGAAATACAGGGTCCGGAAAGAAGGTGGTGAAGAACCTTGTTGGAGGAAACACTATGGAAGTGGCAGTAGGTCTGGGAGATGGAGGATATGCATGGAGATGAGTCCAGAAGATGCCCAGGGACTTTGTCCAGTGGTGTCCGTGACTGGTGACTATGAGCAATGCCCTCCTTGCAGGAGAGTGGAGTTAATACCTTGTGAGGATAGTGCTGCAGGGGAGAGTGAATAATTTAGATACTCAAGAAGGGAAAGATTCCTACAACATTGCTTCTTAAATAAACCCCATTACGCAAATACACTACAGTCTGTCATTTAATCTTTCTTGTCCATGACACAACACAGAAAGCAAAAAGGAGAAACTAGGCTATCATATGGAATCATACAGTCATAGAATGGTTCGGGGTGGAAGGGACCCTAAAGATCATCTAGTTCCAACCTCTAAGTCCTTCTTCTTGTGTCTGCACTCAATTCGTTCTCCCCCTAGCCTGTAGCTGTGTTTGGGGCTGCTCCAACTGATATGCAGGACATTGCATTTGGCTTTGTTGAACTTCACAAGCTTGTACAGCTTGCCTCACAAGTCTGTAAAGGTGCCTCTGCACCTCCTTATGTGACTGAGCACAGTTTCCAGGAAGTACTGTTTCATGATCATGCCAGACTGACTGGTCTATAATCCCCTGGGGTGTTCCTTCCTTCCCTTTTTAAAAATGGGGGTTATTTTTCCCTTTTTCCAGTCATTGGAAACTTCCCTGGACTGCCACAACTTCTCAAGTATGATGGAGAGTGACTTAGACACTTCATCTGCCTATTCCTTCAGGAACCACAAATGCATCTCATGAGGTCCCACGGTCTTCTTGCCCCTTCAGGTTACTTAGATGTTCTCAAACCTGATCCTCCCCTACAGTGGGCAGTTCTTCATTCTCCCAGTCTCTGCCTTTGGCTTCTGTGACCTGGGCACTATGACTGTTGCCCTTGGTGGAGAAAAGTGAGGCAAAATATTTTGTTCAATACCTCAGCCTTCTCCATATCCCAGGAAACCAGGTCACCCTTTTCCTTCTAGACAGGGTCCACATTTCCACTTATCTTCCTTTTATTGCTCGTGTACTTCTAGGAACTTCTCTTGTTGCCCTTGACTTCCCTGGCCAGACTTAATTCTATCAGAGCTTTATCTTTCCTAACCTCATCCCTTACTGCTTGGTGAATTTCTCTGTATTCCTCCCAGGATACCTGCCCTTGCTTTCACCTTCTGAAGGCTTCCTTTTTATGTTTGAGTTTGCCCAGGAGCAACTAGTTCATCCATGCAGGTCTTCTGGCATTTATTCCTGACTTGTTCTTGGTTAGGATGCATCACTTCTGAGCTTGCATGAGGTGATCCTTGAATAATAATGTGGACAGATAGAGATACACACACTCACTCTCTCTCTCTGAAACCAGAGTAGGATAATGAGAAGTACAACCAAATTTTAAAACACATCCCCCCACTCCGCCCTTTTTCATGGATTAAAATTCATTCATTATTTCCATCCTCATTAGGTCTCCTGTAATTATCAGTGCATTCCCAGAACCTCTGGGATTGCTTGTGCACTGCTCTGTTGTTCCTTCATCAGACATCGTAGTGTTTGAAGTTCATCCATGAGGACCAGGGATTGTGAATGTGAGGCTGCTCCTATTTGTCTATATAAGGCCTCATCACTCAATCTTCTTGATCAGGTGGCCTGTGGCAGACCCCCACTATAGTGTCACCTCTCCTTGCCCTCCTTTTAATTTCGATTCATAAGTTATTGGTTGGTGTTCTTGGGGTGGGCTCCCTTCAGCCCTGTTACTGTTTTCAAGGTCTCTCTATTCCACCTAAGAGTGTGTCATCCTCTCCCTTATTGCATTAATTACATTCTCCCTTATGTCCTCCTTAGGGCTTGCATATATTGTCATCACATGAATACAGTCATTGTAGTGGAAAAAATGAATTAGTCATTATATACGTATGTTTTCAATTCTCCAGAATGATCGTATTCTAAAAGAAAAGCTCTGATGACAAAGCCAAATAAGTATTCACCTGAAATTCCAGTCACTGCAATGTAGGAACATCAAAATAATTTTGTAGCAGTGTAGCATTTTTCAGGATTCTTTCAACGACCATTGTAAAGTTTACACAAAAGTGTCCTATAAAAGCCATAAACTTTTTTTTTCCCCCTCAAATAAACAATTGCTTAGAGCTCTGTTGATGTTGAGGGTAAGGGGACACATATCTAGATAGTTAGTTACTCTGTTTTACTACTGCCTATAAAATAAATAATGAATTGTGCATCAAAAAGCCAGGTGCTGAAACCTGAAATAAACATAATATCACAGTCTTTGCAGGAGATTTTTTTTGTTGTTTTTTATTGGTTATTTTAATTTTGCTGTGGAAAGAAGCAGCAAACATGTCAAGATTCATCAGAAAGTCAGAATTTAATCTTAAAAAATACACAACACTCAACTGATCAAATCCACTGGAATTTTATTTCATAATATTCAACTTTATCAGATCCACTGCTTTATTTTTCTGTTCTGACATGAATTAACATAGCTTTCTGAAAGGGTCTAGTGCATTTAATGGATACCCAACACATCTAATATAAGCAGACTTGCACAAAATTTGCTAAAAATCTTGAGGTAATTACATCAAATCCCAGCAGCATTATTACTGTGTCACATTGCTTTGCATACTTAGCTCTATTGTTGTTTCAGTTAAATCTGCAACTTGTCCAGCTGCAGACAGTGATAGGAGCTGGGAAGTTACAAGAAGGAAGTTTAAGGCTGACATTAAGAAACACAATACAGAGCAGACTGATTTTGACCACATTCTAACCATCCAAAACTAATTTCCCACCGGTTGCAAAGACAGGTTTTTACTGTCAACTCATCATCAGTCCTTGCTATCACATGCTGGCAAGCCTTACCATGTAGGCAGTGTCACTAATGGCAGTAGAACCTCTCACATTTCTAAAGCTGGGCATGTGATTAAGCACTTCAAGTTACGCAAATTATGCTTTTCTTCCAGATTTCATTAATGATAAGCACAATGAAGTGGTGTACAGTAAAAGAGATTCAGCTCCAGCTTATCCCTGGGTCTTCTTGCTTCCATTAACCCCAGCAAGGCTTAATTACTGTTGGTAATACGTTATTCTCCAAGAGCATACTTTGTTCTCACAAATCTGGATGATCTTTCACAGAAGGCCTATTAAAATTATTTCTGCTTTACAGCTTTCAAAGCTAAGATATAAGAAAGGGAAAGCAATTTGTCAAATCACAGTGCAGCAATATGTGTCCAGGTCAATCCATGTCTTCTAATATTAGCCCAGTCTGCCCATCATGTAGGATCTTTTGGGAGTTTTCCCTTTAATCTTCAGTGGTCCCTGTTCAAGAATGCAACCCTGGGAAATATTATAAAAAAGTACAATAACTGGAATACCAACATACTCTAATGAGAAATCTGATTTAAATGCTTGCGTGTAAGAAACATAGGTTTATGTACATTTTAAAAAAAATCCTAATCCTTTCATTGCTTACTACAAATGGAACACACAATTGTACTTATTAAGTGAAGTCTGCTTTAATTCTATGTTTTTATAGCCAGATGAATCAATCTATAATAAGATCTAACTCAAAAAGTATTATTCCTGCTCTTTTTCTTCCTCACACAAACATACCAGCCCTCCATTGAAAATATTCCTGTGGGAGCACAAATTCAGTAACTGATCCAAAATAAAACTTGCTGTTGTTGTTTTTGGGGCTTTTTCTTGGCTAGCTTTCAATCAGATCAGCAATTTTGTTCAACTCATTTGATATTCTCATATGCAGAAGTTAATAATTGAACCATCCCCTGAGTTTCTCACCTGCTTATTCTTGTATTCTCCATCAATGATCAACATCAGGGCTTGTTTTGCTGAGGAGCTCTATAGAGGTAGGAAGGGAGGCTGTTGTGAATTCCACTCCCACTCTGCTTTCAGGCTGACACATCAGTCTGTAGGAAAGGTTCACTCTACTTTCACTAAATGACACAACACATTGACACAAACATACACAAAGGCTAGTCAAGAAACAGGTATTTAGCAACCACTTAAGTGGCAAAACAGCTGATCACAGAGCAAAACTAACAGTTACATGAAGAACTGCAGCACATGGAAGAGATGCTTTCTGTTGAGCACTTAGCAGAAATGAAAAGGATGGAGAAATTTATGATTATGACGGACTTGGACAGATGACTCTTTCTACATCAAAGGGCATTACTTTCAAGTTCAATGTTCTGATATGTTATTATCCTACAAAACAGCCTTTTTCACTAAACTTTCCACCTGTTGTTCACTTCTGCTAATTAAAAGATAATGATTACTAAGGCATGATGCTGTTGAACAAACAGCATTAGAACCAATTAGGTAAAAACATATTTGTGATTGTCTCCTGAATACACATTTCATTGTCAAAAGGATTTTTAGTCTTTGGTAGAAGAAAATATTGATCTGTTCCTTCAGCATGCTCCAAATCAAGGGAAAAAGCAACAAACAGAGACATCTGATCAGGCAAATAACCTTATTGTAGAAACAAATTATTGTATCTGTATTTGGTTGCTTTGTTCTTAGGTCCGTGCTACTAGATACCACCACCATTTTGTGATGAGAATTTAGCTATATTTTTCTGTTATATACCCATGATTATATACGTATAGCTATATGAATACACTTGCTTTGGGGACCTCTTGCCATAAACAGTGTTTTCAGAGAAGCAGGATGGTTCTTTTTATATAATGATATTATCTGATAAATAAACAGCTTCGAGGTTTCAAAGTTGCCCTACTATGATAAAATAAATACTGCGCAATCTCTGATGTTTCAGATTATACCAAGAATTATATATACCTCTGTTCATCTGATACCTGCATTAAAACTTTCCAGTCTCATATTTCTTACGTGAAAATAGAAAAAAGTATCACAATCCTGATGGATTTTTATCCCATAAGTCAGGAAAGTGCTCTTATCTCCTACCTGCTGATGAGCAACTGCGGAATGAAAAAAAATAAAAGAAAGATTTGAAAATAAGATATTTGGTATTCTGTGACATTTTCAAAGATGTCCAAGTCCCATTTAAATCACTAGCACATCTTTACAGCTGTGGGTGTTCAATACCTTTAAACATCTTTTCCTAAAAGATTTGTCCATGGTCACAAAGAAAAGTCTGCAGCAGTACAAGACATTTAATCTAGGACTCATAAATGCCATGTTACTGCTTTGTAAATAGGACCAACCCTTCTAGTAAGAACAGTGAGAAAATGGGGGCAGTTTTATCAGCTGAGGGTCTGTATGTATCCAAGACATGCCCTAAAGAGGATATAACTCAGTGCTTGATATGATAGCTGTCTTTGCATGCTCCGTGATTCAAAGTCAAGTTAGCCATATGCAACATCCTCCAGACAGGCTAATAGTGTATTAGGTTTGCATGGCAAGCTTTTGGTAGTGGGGGAGCTACAGGCGTGGAACAGAGATTCCCCTGCAGCCCAAGGAGAAGATGTCTTTCACTATATCTGGATGCCTATCTATGTAATATGAGATAGGGAGCCTGCTTTGGCAGGGGGGTTGGACCTGATGATCTCTTGAGTTCCCTTCCAGTCCCTAAGATTCTGTGATTCTGTGATTCTGTGATATGAGATTACTCAGATCCCAATCAAACCTGGCCTTAAATACTTTCAGTGAGGGAGCATCCACAACTTCTCTGGAAAATCTCTCCTCACCTTCATTGTAAAAAATCACAAATGTCTTTCTTATATGTATTCTAAATCTATACTCTTTTATTTTAAATGTTTGCCCCTTATCACTACAGGCCTCGGTAAAAGCCTCTCACATCTTTCTTAGAAGCCCCATTTAGTTAATGAAAGGACACAATAAGTTTTCAACACAGCCTTCTCTTCTCCAGGCTGAAAAAAACCCTCTCTCAGATTTGTTTTCATAGGAAAGGTGTTCCAGACATCTGATTATTTTTCTGCCTTCCTCTATAGCTAGTCTAACAGGTCCATGTCTGTCTTGTTCTGGGGAACCCCAGGGCTGAATGCAGTACTCCAGATAGGGTCTCAGCAGAGTAGAGGGAGGAAAAACCTCCTTAAACCTGCTGGCCATGCTTCTTTCTATACAGCCCAGCCTTTCTCAGCTCAGTGCCAGCTCACATTAAACTTTTAATATAAAAGTATCCCCAAGTCTTTCTCTGCAGGGGTGCTCTCAATGAATTGATCACCCAGCCTGAACTGATAGTGGTGATTGCCGTAACCTAGGTGCAGAACCTTGCACTTGGCCTTGTTTAACCTGAAGCAAAAAACATGACAAATATTAGTTAGTCAACTGCGCCACTCAGCTTGGTGTTATCAGCATTTGCTCTGAGGGCACTCAATCCCACTGTCTATGTTTTTGATGAAGATATTAAACAGTACCAATCTCAGAATTAACCCCTGATAGACTGCACTTGTCACTGATTGACATTGAGCTGCTGACTGCAACACTTCGTAACCATCCACCCAATGCTGGAAGCTGCAAGTTGCATCAGGGGATGTTCAGGTTAGAAATTATGGGAATTTTTTTCTCAGAAAGAGGGGGTTGGGCATGGGAAGGCGGTGGAGTCACCGTCCCTTGAGATGTTTAAGGAAAGGCTGGATGAGGTGCTTAGGGACATGGTTTTGTTAGTAACATAGGTGGTAGGGAGATGGTTGGACTAGATGACCTTGGTCTTTTCCAACCTTAATGATTCTATGATTCTGTGAATTCCTTATCCATCTAACAATCCATAGTTATTTGTCCACAAACAGATTTTTATTTTTCCTCCTCTGAACTTGAAAAACTCCCTAAAGATGAGGACATGTTAAAACATGCACAGCAATGGGGATTTCAAATGTACCAATATATAAAAATGTCTGAATTTGACACTTTGGCTCAGTCTGTATAATAATAAGAAACACTGGCCAAACTCATTCACACCAGATTCCAGTCACAGCTTCTGACTTACTATCATCATGCAAACAAAGACGAAGTTAAATCTTGTAGAAAGCAATGTACAGTTCCAGCTATTTCCTCAGCTGAAAATAAAAAGCTGGAGTATCAGTATGCGACCAATGTATTTTGAAAAACAGGTTATGATATAAAAACCTCCTGGCTGCATCCTATGTTTTCACGTGCAATCATTCTTATTAAGTAATATAATTAACTTGACCATATATTAAATGAGAAATGCATCCAGGTGCTCCTATCGTTTTCTGAGGCTCTATAAGTGATAAAAATGTTCTCAAGTGTTCTCTTTGGCTTAAAGTACTAAAGTGTTCTTAGAGTATGTAGTTTAAATGAAATGAGACAATAATTAAATAAGTGCCAGTGAGGCTGCAAGCAAAAAATATTTGGACAGTTGGCACCAACATTGCTTGCATGGTGTGATAACAATAGCTCCTTCAACTGAAAAAAGAACCAAAAGGCTAGGCCAGAGCTTCCAAACAAAACATTTCAACTGCTGATGGACTGAGTACCAGCTTGTTACTAATTGTGTGCCTGTTCCACATGAACAGCCACAGAGAGATATTTTGTGTGCCAATATGACACATTTTAGGGGAAAAAAATCCTAAACCAATTTAAAAGCAGAGTGTTCTGCTGTGAAACCTATATTTTGAGATGTTTCCAACACCTCTCATAAAAAAACAACACCTTCTCTTGGCAAATGTTCAGTAAAATGCACTGATGATCTCTGTCTATTTAGAGCAGGATGGAAAGGATGTGCAATCAAAATGGGGAGGGATCTAACAGATACAAATCAAGCAGAAAAATTCTGGTTGCTTGGTAAAGGGCTGCATGGTGAAAGGCATGTGCATTTTAATATGTAAACCTATATTTGTATTTCTGCATTCCCTTTAAAGTGAAACTTACGCTGTTGCTTGGGTAAGGCCAAAAAATGTACAGTATGAAAATAATCAGATGCAACCTTCATTCTACCCTTGGGAATATGAAATGACAATGAATAGTATCTGACTGCTTTTCCATTTTGGATCATCCATGCAGCAAATCAACAATTAGCCCGTAATAATAAGAGTTGAGTTGCTTTTAGAGCTACAGACAAGTGAGATGTTCACTCTGGTTTTGGAACTGCTCCACTCCTCACATCCCTTCATCCCTTTAACCTCGTCTCTTCAACCCTCAGTATGTGGTAGCATGTAGAACTTCTGCTCTCCAGTGCTTCTGATTTTGGCTTACCCCCAAGAAGGCAGTGGCTTTAAACCTTTCACTGGGTCTGGCTGGGGTGGAGTTAATTCTTGTTATAGCTGCCCACGTGTTTTGGATTTGTGTTTAAAACAGTGTTGATGGCACACCAGTGTTTTGGTAATTCCTGAGCAGTGCATGCTCAATGGCAAGGCTTTCTCTTTTTCCCACTCAAACCCCTCCATTGAGTAGACATGGGGTGGGCAAGAGACTAGGAAGGGGACACAACTTGGACAGGGGACCTGAACTGATCAAAGGTCTATTCTGTACCATGTAACATCATGCTCAGCAGTAAAAACTGGGATGAAGGAAGAAGGGAGATGGAGGTGGGGACTTGATTTTCAAGCTGGCTGCTGCTCAGAGTGTAGAATGGGCCTGCTGGTGGGAGGTGGTGAGCAATTGGTTTTGCATTACTTTTTTTTTTCCTTTACTCTTTCTTTCTTTTTTTTAATTTTTATATTTCCTTCACTTATTAAACTGTCATTATCTCGACCCACAAGTTTTCTCAATTTTGTTCTTAATCTCTCCCCCATTTTGTGTAGAGGTGGGAAGGAGAAGGGAGTGACTAAGTCGCTATGTGGGTGTTTGGCTGCTGGCCAAGGCCAGCCCACAGCAGACCTATAATTCAGAAAAGTGTAGATTCACATTTTAAATGGAAATCAAAACACAGTCAAATTCCCCATAGTAAAGGTTAGTATGAAGAGATTGCATCATCCTGAGAAACGTGAAGGCATATAGTGTCATGTGAACAGTGTGAAACCATTCATCAGCCTTGTATGAATTATTTCAGCAAGTAACTTTCTCAGTGAAGGTGTTGGCTAAAACTTTGTGTTTCTGATTCCAGTCCAAAGTTCATTAAGGTTAGTGGAAAGCTTTGAGTTATTACCTTGCTGCCCTAATGTTCTACGGTACCAATACCCCTTTCTTCTTCCCAGCCAGAGGCAGTAAGCTGTGAAAAGATGGAACCACAAGGACCTTCCTCATGTGGTGGCCTGTGACTGACTAAGACCCTTTGTATTTAGAGCACTCCATCAAACCAAGGTGACTACAGTGAAGATAACAGTAACCTGAGTTTTCTGGAATCTATTTAGAGCCAGTGAAGGGAACTGGGGACAAGACATCTGATCCCAATGAAGATACCTGAAATAAGTCAAATATACTGTACCTATTCCCATGTGTAAAGGTCCAAAAAGACTAACTCAGATGTAGAAACATGTGATATGTAAATCTACATAGGGAAAATGAATTCAGCCCTGGGGGACTAAATTCAGTTGCCCATATAGAGCCAGTAAGTGCCTTTTTCTATGTCTGAGGGGATCCCACAAGTCTAGATTCAGCTATCTCTCCTGAAAGCCATGTGCTCATATTCACTAGTACTATTTGGATGTCACTCATACCTGATCACATTTCAAGTGACACTAGCTGCCTGTATTTAAGCAACTGAATCAAGAGACCTGAGAACCTTTAAATCCATTGACATCCATGGATGGACTACTTCAGGCAAACTCTGTGGCAATGGGATATGGCTCTAAAGTGATCTCTCTTAATGCTATCACTACCCAACCTGCTGGCCACATCATCCAGTACATGCACATAGCAGAGTGCCTTTAATGGAGGCGGTGCTCAAGGGAGTACAAGTTACTAAAGCTTTCTTTTAGTTCAGAGTTTCTTTGGATATCTCCTAAATCAGAAAACAGCCAGTGATATCAAGCCCCCATTGTTCCTGTTGCTTTCATAGTGTCAAAATCATCCTAATACATTAATATCAGTAACAGCTTTTTCATGCAGCTTTCCACTGGTAACATAGGGTTTCATATATGGCATTAGAAAATAGGAACTGGCTAACACTAATTGGAACATACGGTGAGGGATTTCTATTCTCATACTTCCCTGCTTGCAGATATATTTTAAAATCTGTTATATATTGCACTTACACACAGAAAGTATAATTTGATTAAATCTGTTCCCATAATTAACATACTTTAATTAGAGCAGCATGTCATATCAGTTGCTTTTTTTGCACTATGGCATAAAAATCTATTTTTAATCTTCCTATTGTTAACTATAGCTATTCTCTGTAATTATTTATTTCTATAAAGATCTAGCATTGTGGTTGGTAAATTTAAGAAAAGCAAGTTATCTGAGTTGAGAAAATAGTAATTTGGTTTACATGAAAAGAAGAAAATAATGAAATTAAGATGCACAAGAAGATCGGATCACTGCAGCTATATTGATTTTACTGGAGCTTTTCTGACTTACAGGAGTGGATCTGAACCTTCATGTTTTGTAGCAAAACTAACACAATGACATACAACACAACCCTCTAATTATATATTGACACTCTGCAAAAGGAATATCATTACAGAGGAATGAATCACTATGTAGAGAAATGTAAAAGCCTGAAATCTGCAGATACAGACAGAGATGGTAGGGTCACAGACAGGTTTCTTTTATATAGTGACATTATACATTGTTATAGAGAGTTTTGTTCTCTACCCAAAATCAATGATAGCTGCAGATAGATGTGACTGGCAGATAATTACAACTGTATACTTGAAAACTATACAATATTTCATGCTTAGGTAAAATTATATTAATAATCAATTTGGCTTAGATTTTTTTTATAAAAGATGATGTTGCCTGTGTTAACACCTTGTTTCTGGGATGTGATGGAACATGGATGGTCCAGGGTCCTTGTCTCCCTTGTATGCTAATTTGGCACCTGTTAGTTTAAAACAAGGCATGTGGGTGATTGCTCCAGCATGCCACAGAGTCTTAACATCACTGGGGCAGAGGTAGGAGTCCCAGAAGTACAAAGAGTTTCCAAGTCCTCGCATAGATTTAGCCTATAAGAACCAGCAGGACTTCTCAAGCGGAGGCTTGTGGAGTGACTCTGGCATTGCAAAGTGGCTGTTGTACAATTATGGCCCATTCTTCCCCCCCACCTTCAAGGGAAAACCTTGTGCTGCATTTACTGGGTTATACAGAAAGAGGAACTGATAATTGTAAGCACAGAGGGAATGTTTTGCAATGCAGCATCAGGGACAGGAATCCAGGTGTTTTCCAAAACAGGCATTTTTCTGGTACCTCTTGAATGTGAGAGGTCTGTTACACCCATATTGGCTTTAGATCACCTCAGCTATGAAGTGTACCATCAGCTCTGACACAAAAGAGTGTTTCCCCAGGGCACCCCAATGCCCAGAGAAAAGTTCATCTGTGCTGCAGCCCTGGAGGTGCACATGAAAGGTTTGCTATATTACTGCTGCAAAGGGTAGGGGCTACAGTTGCTCTTATATGCACAGGAGCATGACCTGCTGTTTAGATAAATTCAATATAGCATGTTTACACTCTGCTTTTGCATTATCAATATTTTCTCATGTAAAAATAAAACAAGAAAACATCTGAAATGTCCTGAATGAGTCTGATCCTAAGCCATTTAAAAGTTACCCTACTCAATTGCATACTCTACATCCATAACCAGATCTATTTAAGTAAAATAAAACTTATAAACAGGCAACACAAAATTAATTATATAATTATCTAGTGTAAAATCTCAAATACAACAGTATTTCTCCTAGTAAAACTATACCAATAACTCCACAGAGCTACTGATTTTAAAAGAAAGCCTCTAATCATGTACATAAAATAATTTAGACATGTAATTGCTTCCTTAGACTTATTTTGCACTATGGAAGTGATTGCACATCAGACTCTAAGAAAATGTAGGTCCTGATCTCTCTCTGATTGCTAAACCCCACAAGAATCTAGTGCAACTGTCTAACTAAGAAATCACTATTTAATTCTAGCAAAGGGATATTTTCCCTCCATTGGGTCAAAGGTGTTAATGTACCAGAATGAAAAACATGTGAACTATTAATCTTTCATTTATGCCTTCAGTGGGGCTGCCTGGATAATACATTGTGGTTTTTTCTGATATTTTTATACCATTTTATACCATTTCCAATTGATAATTTATTACTTTCAATAGTAAGTAAACCAAGTAACCCTTGGATGCAAATATCAAAGGTTCAGGCTATGTGTAAGAAAATCTACAGTGAATCTTCAAAACAACAGTGAAATGCCAGATTTAATAGGGATACAGCCATAAGTAGCAAAAAGGGGAAAGCCTTGAAGGTATTTAACCAGACATACATGATCATGAAGATTAAACTTCACAGTGAAGTTACAAAGAAATGTGAACCTGCTCTGCTCCTTAGAGAAACAGGCACATTTCCTAGAGTAATTGCATAGATATTCCCCTAGCTATAGTCACAGAAACCTGATGTTTCTAACTAGGATTGGGGATACCAGTTAACAAAAGCAGTGTAGCTATATTTCTCTACATATTCCTATACTCCTACATGTTTTTTTTTCATTTTCACACGGGTTGTTGTCACTTAGAATTCTTTCATCACCTAGAGGGGGAAAAGACCCCCAAAACCAAATCTTCAGTCTTTAGTAACAGAATTGTATCAACGTTACTCTTCTGCTGCAGTGCCAAAGCTAATGGCTTTCCCCCATTGGTTTACCTCACATATTCATAGAAACCCATGATAGGAGAGACATAGTAGCATGTATACTTAATTCCCCTGACAATGAAGAATTGTTCGCAGTGTATTTTCTCTTCTAGTAAGAAAAAAAACCCACTCCAATGAATCTTTGGGGTTTCCACCATTTCTCTTAGGAATTCACTGTAGCTCTCTTTTTAAAAGTGTTTCCCTTGGTTCTGTTTTTCTTAATACTCAGTCTAACTTTATTCCTTTTCCTTCTCTTCTCTTCTCTTTTAAAAAAAAAAAACAACAAAAAATCTGATTGCTCTGACTTCCTCTGTAGCCTCTAAACATTGACAAAATGGATTAATGCTTTGACTGTCGGGACAACTTCTCTGAAAATGCCAATTCAAACCAAAACATCCCTCTCTCTTTCTTCACTCCCCCGTCCCCTCATTTGTCATGAGCACATGTCCATTTCTCCTCTATATGTGCCTG
Organism: Laterallus jamaicensis coturniculus; assembly: GCA_022605575.1. NCBI lineage: Eukaryota > Metazoa > Chordata > Aves > Gruiformes > Rallidae > Laterallus > Laterallus jamaicensis. Next base: position 86,642,546 of record JAKCOX010000002.1, on the reverse strand, counting down.
GATGACATGGATAATATTAGGCATTAGTGTCCTGTATTTGGTATTAGAAGTAATCTATATTTTTACTCTCTTCTTGGGTAGCTATTTGAGGTAGTATTGAATGTTGATCAAGAGTAAGAGCTCCAAGGACATTACTAAGCTGGCACCAGTGTCCATGTGTATGTCTTCAAGCACACTGTTGTGGTTTAAACCTCAGCTGAAGAGCTGGGGGCCACAAAAGTTAGAAAAAGTCCCCTGCCTCTTTAAGAGGTGGGGGATGGGCGAACGGAGGGAGCCGAGGAGCCGCGGGGAGGAAAAAAAAAACAAAGGCCTGTGGGTTGGGATAAGGATAGTTTACTAAACAACAGGAAAAGATATGAAAACAATTAGCTACAGTGCTATTATATACAGTGCAAACCTCTCACCACACTATGTAATTTGAGCTGTGCCCGAACCGCTGCCAACTCGGAGCCCCAAACGCAAACCCAGAACTGGCACTGCGCCTGCCCAGACCGGAACTTCCCGTGCCCGGGTCTGGAGCAGTTTCTGATGGGTCCGGAGTTGCCCCCGAACTGGCACTGCGCCTGCCCAGACCAGAACCTCCTGTGCCCAGGTCCGGAGTTGCCCCTGAAGGGGGAGGCGGGGGGCCGGACCACCAGATCATGACGCAATTGGTATGGAATACTCTCAGGGCTAACATAGCCTGTTGCTGGGCTGAACCCAGGACACACACACAAGTTTGGAAAGTGGTGCTCTGGCTCCTGGGTCAGGAGACGATTATCACAAAGGAATGGGAGGACAGGGCTTATCTGTTCTCTGCTCATAGTGACTGTATCTCATAGTCTATTTTTAGTTAGTAGGTGAAACTTCCCTCCAAATCCCATAAAATGGGTCTTCATTCCAAAACAACGGTGGCAAAGGTAATTTCATACCTTTTAGCATACAATGAAAGAGGCTTAAGAAAAGTCAAAGCACATCCTGTTCACCATAGTTACTACAGTTCAGCTGGTAAAAATTCAACAGGTAAATTTGTTGTGTGTTTAAGCCCCTGCAAACTCCCAAATGCAATGGCCTGCTTTGGGGGGCGAGATCTAGTTGCTTCCTATGCTCGTTCTGTGTCACTGTATGTTTCCCTCATGCTCATCTGAACTCTTCAGCTTCATGCTGTCTCCTCTGTGGAGCTCTGGTTTTGGCTGGCTGGCTGGCTCATGTCAGCTTCAGTTTAACAACCCCTCCACATCCCATTCTTGAGATAGTAAGTAACGAGATATGAAATCTTCTGTTTCTCACCCAGTGTCATGAATCTTAGCTGCACCACTGTTCCTATCATCTTGTAAAATACAGATGAACTTCTTTGGAATTAACTTCCTTGCAACCCAAGTAGACTGGACCAAAGAGGACATAAAATCATGTGACTGAGTAATGGACAGGCTAAATGGTTGTTTCTGGGTTAGAGAGCTTGTTTCTTGTTAACTTGGATGTGTCTACACAGCACAGCTGCCACATTCACATATCCAACTGAGTGGTTGAGAATGAGGATATCTAATAACACCTCATGCTGATTCTATTCTACTAAAAAGCAAATGCAGTTTTCAGGTTTGTAGATGCTGCTCTTTGGCATGATGCTGACTGCATGTAGATAACAGCCTGTAGCTCAAAAGCTTTAAAACGCAACCCAGTGTGAAGTTCTTCAAAGTCAGGGGGAGAAAGGGGGGGATATCCTGTTGTTTTAACCTACAGAAGGTGACAGTAAAGCCCTCTGAGGATAGCTTACTGTGAATTCATCAGGGATAAGACTATTTTCTAAAAGAAAGAACATTTTCCTGGCATTCTTGGAACAAAACAAACTACGGGGGGTGGGGAAACTGTGACTGCCAAGAGCGATCAAATCACCCAACTTTCAGAGACAAGCCAACTGTTTCTGACAAAGCTTCAGGAAGAGCATAGAGCTTAGAAGCACCCCAAGCCTGATGGCTAAATTTCCTACCATGGCTCTGCCAAGCAGACCTTCACAATCAAATGAATAATAGAGTAGGCTAGGAATTTAGAGATGTGATGTATCAAAACAGTTTGAATTTTAAAGATTCTTAAATACAAATGCTCTGAAGATGACATTCTTTTCTGACTGCTTGATTCCCCATGTAGTCACCACAGAGATTAATCCATGCTAATACATGTTATTACAGTCAGAAGAACTTTCTGAGATAGGCAGACAATAGCTGAGCAGTTTAAACTTCTATCCTGTGGGGGTCAGAAATGGTTGTCATAGCAGAGATGCCCAAAAAAAAAGTCAAACATTCCCTAGACAAGTTGCATGAGCCAATTATCTACCTTCAAAATGGAGGAATTTAGGTGAAATGTAGACCTTCTGCAGGATGTGAATGCAGCATGGTGCAGGGCTGCTTGTAAGCAGTATTAGCTCAGACACATCACCAAACTGGTAAATCAGTACTGGTTTTGTGAACCTGAGCCAATACATTTAATTGTCAAGACACTAGATATGTCAGCTTATTGATGAAAAGCTTAGAGATCTTTAACATCACTTCACTATGTCGTGTAGACATATGCTAAGAGATAGGATCTGTTGCATATGAAGAATTACCATAATGCATAATATTTATATAAACATTAATAGATCCCCACATTGCAGGCTCCCAACAAACTCAATGGAAGTTGATTGAGAGAATATAGGACAGTATTTATCACATAAATTGAGGGGAGGGATAAAATCTGATTCTCTCTATATGGAAATGCCATACCTGAGAGCAGATAAGAATGACGGCACCACTCCCATCCTCTCAGTACTCCACAAAAATTATGGTTCTGCATCAGGGATTCGTTTGAAATTGCATGATGAAAGCAGCAAAGCTTCCTCTGCACATTCTCCATGTATGGGATGGATGAGATATTTCATTTCATACATCATTTACTGTTTGCTGCAGCTATTTCACAAAGACCTGTTTTGACTTTGCTAGAAATGTGCGAAAGAGTTTCCAAGTTTGGAAATTTCTGCTAACAGCAAGCTAAACTGCAACTCCAACTGACATGAGTCATCAGAGGCCTGTTGACTTCAACAGTGTTATATATTTATGTTATTTGTCTACTGGGTATAATTCAGAAGTCAATGAAGCTATGTTAACATGGTAGAAGTGAGATAGGGAATGACTAGTTTTTCTACCTGGAACTGATCTTTACAAAATACATTTTACATTCTGTATTTAAACCTTTATAATCTTACCAATTAACATTTTAACTACTTTTGTATGTCTGTGAAGCCTCATCTCACCAACTCAGTAACATGGTCCTTCAAAAAATTAGTCTAAATTCTGCTATGTAGAGCAAGAGACAGGACAGTTATATACAGGAGGTTAAACTTGGTTCAGTTACTGTTTGGCAACTTTTGGAAGTCATATAGGATCAGGATATCGTTGATCAACAATCCTTTTTTTAACCTATTCCCAAAATGGACTTCATTATATTTGAGACACAAATAAATATTCAATATTTTCTTTTTCGTCTTTTTTTTTTAATTATAGGGGAAAAAGTGTCTAGAGCACACACAGTATGTGCAGGATTAATTCCTTTCATGTCTGTGGGAAGGACTAAAAGAAGAAACTAGTACCTGCTAGTCTGGTATATCCACTCATGTACCATATAAATAATTTCCTGGGAAGGTGTTTGCTCCCCTTCCTTCCCCAGTAGATAGCCATATATAAATATCGTGGGACATGTTTGGATTGCAAATGGTTAAAAACTGAAATAAATCAGGATATTTTTGAAAGATCTGCATGATGTGACTTCATATGTTAGGAAGTAATTGGCCTTGATACCTAATGTGGCATTTTCCCTTTTTGTTTCCTAAATATGAAACTTCCAGATTCTCTCTAACATCAGAAAGCAATAATAAATTAAAAAAGAACCTGTCAATGTCTGTCTCAGTTCCATTCTCCAGGCTAAAGGTGTTTAAGAGAGAGAAAGAAAAAAGTTGTGTGGTTTTTTTTTGAGCAGGACAAAAAACTAAGCCAGTCTAATTCTCATGATGAACCATGTTACATTATTTCTACACTCATTTCTTTGAAGAGAAAGCTGCAAAAAATAAAAGGCTGGACAGTCAAGCTCCAGATATTTCCAAGCATAATTGTAAATGTATTTACAAGCAAGCAATGCTGCATGAACCAGAAAACAGTGCGTTGCAAATCCTCCATCTGCCTGGGCTTGAAATAAGGACATTGCAGAGCTCATCTGCAGACGGATGTTGCTATTTAATGTTATTTCCAACAAACCATTCATTAAATTCATAGCTGCACCTGATACCCATTAATGTGTGCCTGCTTACAAGTTCTCTCAAAATAGGCTATCCCACAACTTTTGGGAGTTTTACACACCAGATTATAGCAAACTGCAAGAAATGGAGGGTGGGTGGTATAGAGGGGGACATTTACCATGGATTTCTGAAACCATGGTGAATTTGGTGATGTATTTCAAAACTAAAATAGAATGGGTGTCCAATCTTCTAAGTAGCTTTGAATTTCCCCTTTCACACAAACCTTGTTATTGATCTAGGAATATGTAGATAACAAAAGCAGAGAAAAAAATGTTCTCTGTAAATACATAGCACTCTGATTTCAGAAGAAAGGCTACAGTCTGACCTGTCATATGCTAGGAATTAGAGCAGTGATCAGAAAACAAATGCTTCCAGAAGAAGCAAATAGCAGAAATCCCAGTATTTTCAGCCTAATGTCTGCAACAGATCTTTTGCCATTTCAGATGCTTTTGATTGCTTTAACACTATTTTAAGATTGGATATTCAATAAAATTAAAACAGGAAACTTTTTACTTTTACCAGATATCTAGTAAATCCACACTAAGACAAGTACTAAAATGCTAATATGAACATTGATAAAGTGAAAACTTATTAAAAAAAAATAAAACTAATTTCATCTTGCCATTCCTTTATGAGTCTTTGGACACAACTAAACAAAGCACTGAAGTTTATTACAAATGTGCAGTTTTAATGTCTTGCAATCGAAGAAAATAATAATAAAATAAAACCTGAGAGTAAAAGATCAAACAATATAAATTTTGTCTTCCCTATTGTGTTTAAAGATTTCATCTCACTCTCCATTTGTATATAGCCTTTCTGCACATTGACAAGACAGTGAGTATAGACAATCATAAATGAGAAATCCCTGCCTTTGAGTTATCTCATTTCAAGTATATAATGATTTTCAGGTAATTAAACTGATATAATGATTCAACACATATAGCTTATGAATGAACACTGTGCAAAAACTCAGATCACACCTTTTATAGCATGAGATGGAATTGCTCATATGAAGTGATACTTTCTTAGACTTCTTTTTTAACTTTTCCACCTGTGTATTGTCTTCCTGTTCTGTCTCTGACTAAATTTCTCTGTGTTTTACCAAATCTTGTCACATACTTTTCTCTTTCAAGCAAATTCTCCCACATGCATACAGGTATTTGTCTTTGTAAGGATCATTTTGCTCATTTCTTTAAAGACCCCCCTGAAAAATGACCAAAAATACTGCAGCAATTGGCTGCCTCAAATGGTGAGTGGCAGCAATCCTTACTGTCCAACAGTGCAACCATGATCCCATACATCCAGGTCATAAACCCTGTAACTCTCTTTTCCACAAAATTACTGAAGCTGTACTTGTGGCTGAGCTCCACATAGCCTGAAATCACAGAGTGAAATTGAATGGCTGTGCCACTTTTGAGCACAGATATTCCAGTAATAGTACCCTGACACTTCTTACTTTTAATTTCTGTTCCTCTCATTCCTATTCCAGTCTATACTGCCCACAGTCAGAGAAAAGTTTAGAAGAGTATAGAAAAGTCACTCCTAGAAGCAAACTGGAATCACAGAATAGATAACTGTAGAATCTAGGGGATGTTGTTTGGTGTCCCTCAAAGGGAATGCTAAATATCCCAAAACCAAAGTAATTTTGCAACTGAAGTACTACTGAAAGTTGTTCTCCCTGTGCTTCTATGGTAGTGACACCCTAGTTGTACACAACCTAGTATCTTTTTAGTCCTAATGTGGCTTCAAAACTACCAGCTGAATATCATAATAATTATTTTCCTCTGAGAAATATGTGCTAACAATTCTGATTTATTAGTTATGATGAGTTTTGTGTGCACTTAAATTTGATAGTTTAATCACTGTGGACGTCCCCAGTGCAGGAAGAAAAGATCTACAAAGGATCATATTCATAAGCCAAGTTGAACATCTGATTTAAGAGATATCAAGTGTGTGAGAATACAGTTTGGACCCTACTGACATTGATGAGTAGATGACAACAGTGAAAAATATTGATGCTCGTGTCTCAATGCTCTACCAGTCCCTATTTTGTCAGTGTCAGTAAAAGCACAGACACCTATCTTCTTAGTGAAGAGTTTGCAATTTCTTATTTTATGATTATTCTTATAATGTCTTATCACTATGGTAATATGCCTTCTCATTATTCTTTTGACATTTATCCTTTGGATCAGAATAGTGGAATGGGGAAGATTTTGTACTTTCCCAAGGAAACCATGATCTAGGAAACAGTGCAGTAAAGAGCTGCTCAAAAAGTGTTAAAACAGCAGATTTAAGCTTAAGTCTGGCATTCAGCAGAGCCAAAGATCATTTACCTGAGATTCTTAATTTACAAGCCTGTTTGCTCTAGGCTCCTTATTAAAGTTATCACTCTCAGCAGCTGCTTAGCTTTCTCTATAGACTACATAAGAGCTCCTGGTATCTATTCTCAGGTTAGATGACACAGTTAAATGCCTGAGAAATACCCAAAGGTGCTAGTGACACCACTTATCTCAGATTCTTACATAATCCCCTTTAGGCATCAGGGCTTCCTTGGCTGCTGCTGATTCATATCTCACTAGGAGTGTGTCTTCGTGGGTGGCTGTGGGGACATTTTGTTCTTTGTGCCTTCCTTCCTTTCTCCTCCTCCCCCTCCGCATCACACTTGAATTCTCTGGCAATTCAGCTGCAATATCTCTTCATAGTGGCATCTTCCCAGGGACAGAACATGCTGTACATATTTGCAATGTATTTAATAGAAATCAACATTCACCCATATCATTACAGCAGTTCTGGAAGCAGGCTTCACACTAAATGCTGAATCTCAAATATACCAACCAGCTTTACCTCTTGGCTTATGCATTACAAATTCCTCCAGCAGCTGTGAGAAGAGATAAGATCAGATTCTGTCACTTGTACCATATTTCTTTTGCCGTTCAAACTGAAAAATCCAGTCACAAATAGGTGTGAATTTGTATGTGAATATGAAAATCTGTACAAATGCAGCTAATAGTTCAACAAAGGCAAATGCAGATCCCTGTACCTAGGCAGGAATCACCACAGGCAGCAGTACAGGTTAGGGGTTGACCTGCTGGGAAGCAGCTCGGCAGAGAAAGACCTGAGAGTTCTGGTGGACAGCAAGTTATCCATGAGCCCGCAGTGTGCTCTCATGGCCAAGAGGGCCAGTTGTATCCTGGGGTGCACTAAGAAGATTGTGGCCAGCAGGCTGAGGTGGTTATCTCTCCCCACTACTCTGCCCTCTGGAGTACTGTGTCCAGTTCTGGGCTCCCCAGTTCGTGAAAGACAGGGAACTACTGGAGAGAGTCCATTGGAACGTTCCAAGGATGATTAGGGGACTGAAGCATCTTTTGTATGAGGAAAGGCCGAGAGACACGAGTCTGTTTAGCCTGGAGAAGAGGACTGAGGGGAATCTTATCAATTCTCATAAATATCTAAAGGATAGATGTTTAGAAGAAGGGGCTAGACTTCTCAGTGGTGCCCAGGGATGGGACAAGGGGCAATGGGCACAAACTGGAGCACACAAGTTCCATCTCTTATGAGGGAAAACTTTACTTTGAGGGTGACAGAGCACTGGAACGGGCTGCCCAGAGAGGTTGTGGAATCTTCTTCTCTGTAGATATTCAAAACTCACTATGAGATAATCCCGTACATGCTCTAGGTGATCCGGCTTTAGCAGGGAGTTTGGACTAGATTCTCTCCAGAGGTCCCTTCCAACCCCTGCTGTTCTGTGAATCTGAGAATGCAACTCCCCATTTCTCTATCAAAAACTACAACCATAACATGAGGGATCAAATCTATTTCTTTCTAAAAGACATTCCTTATGGGATAGATGATGCTCAGACAGCTTACTTATCTAGTATTATCCTGTACCAATGTAAATACAGAATCACAGACTCATAGAATTGTCATGGTTGCAAGGGATCCTTTAGATCATCAAGTCAAATCATCAGCCTGACCTGCCATCCACTACTACACCATGTGCTTAAGGACCACACCTAACCATTGCTCTAGCTCCTCTATTTTTAGGGGCTATTTTCTTTAGATACGTAATACTCCTGACACTAATTCACCACCCTTTGGGTGGATCTGAGCATCTAGGCAACTACCTAAGGTCTCAGTTCAAAGCGCGCACATTCCTGCCACACTCAGCACAGGATATAGAAATGTATGCAACTTAGATCAAGCTTTGCCTGTCAGGAAAAAGCAAGTTTGCCTGTCAGGAAAAAGCAAGGTTTGGCTGCTCCCTCTAAGGACATGGAGCCAGGAGCCAAAAGTGATCCCAGAACTTGCATTGCCCTCATTTGTGGGGTGTGTCCTCCAGGTGCTGGTAACAGGGTCCAGCAGCAATGGCAGACACAGAAAGTGATGTATCAGGGCTGGGATATATCTAGAGAGCACTTTCATGAGCTAAAAAAAATGGAGCCAGAAACAGGAATGGAGACAAGGCTAAAACAAGGGTACCTCCAAGATACAGGAAAATAGGTGGGACAGGAGATGAGTTACAAGACACATACAGAGGGTCTACATAGGAGGCAGTCTACCTACTGCAACGGTCCAGTGCCCATATAGGAGGAAAGGGCCAGATCTAAGATGCAAAAATGTAGGGTAATGATGGTAGGGCAGTGGATGTGGTTTACCTTGATTTCAGTAAAGCATTTTTCATCATCTCCCATAGCATCCTCACAGCTAAACTGAGGAATTGTGGTCTGGAGCATCGGATAGTGACATGGATTGTGAGCTGGTTGAAAAAGTCAGAGAGTTTTTGTCAGTGGGACAGAGTCTAGCCTCTATCTAGTGGAGTCCCTCAGGGGTCGGTACTGGGATCAGTACTATTCAGTATAGTCATCAACAACCTGGATGAGGGAATAGAGCGCACCATCAGCAAGTTTGCTGATGACACAAGATTTGGAGGAGTGGCTAACACACCAGAAGGCTGTGCTGCCATCCAACAAGATCTGGACAGGCTGGAGAGTTGAGCAGGGAAAAATTTAATGAAATATAACACGGGCAAGTATAGAATCTTGCATCTGGGGCAGAACAAACCTGGGTACCAGTATAAGTTGGGGACAGACCTGTTGGAGAGCAGCACAGGGGAAAGGAACCTGGGGTCCTGGTGGACAGCAGGATGACCATGAGCCAGCAATGTGCCCTCATGGCCAAGAAAGCCAATGGCATCCACGGGTGTATTAGAAGGGTTGTAGTTAGTAGGTTACGAAAGGTTCTCCCCATCTACTCTGCCCCGGTGAGACTTCATCTGGAATATTGTGTCCAATTCTGGGTTCCACAGTTCATGAAGGACAGGGAACTACTGGCAAGAGTCCAGTGCAGAGCTGGACTAAGATGATAAAGGGAGTAGAACATCTCCTTATGAAGACAGGTTAATGGAGCTGGGTGTCTTTAGCCTGGAAAAGAGACTAAAGGGTGACCTCAATAATGTCTATAAATATGTAAAGGATCCCTTCCAAACCTGTGATTCTGTGATTCTTTCTAATTGGTTATATCCATGATTCTATGAAAGAGGTGGACCAGCAACATAGGAAAAAACAAAGACTGGGTGACCAGGCCTAAATTTAAACCCTGGTCCCATGGGTGGATGGTGCAAGTGATGTGCTGAGGCAAGGCTGATAAAGTCCATTGAGCCCTACTACTGTATGGAGTGTGCATTCCTGCATTGTTTCTTTGGGGTTTGGAACACAGACAACCAAGTCTCCTTTTATATTCAAATAAGATAGGTAATTGTTTCTTGATATAAGCTGTATCATTACTTTCTAGAGGTACCAATTGTCTCCAGAAAGTTAATCCTAAATTCCTAAAACCAAGAACCTGACATTTATGCTGTCTTTTAAATAACAGACCAATGTTGCAGTATACTTCAGGAACTGGAAGACCTTATTTGGAATGGATACAGGATGTCCATATTAAGACTACTCTAATAGTTTATGTGCTCCTGAGAGATGTAGGAGCTGTCTTAAGACATCTTCTGCATAAATTAAGGTACCGTCATCAGAGCTAAGATGCTGAGAAGAGCTCAGAGGAGCTTGATTTAGTAATATGATTTAAATGCTCTATTTGGAGGGCGTATATGTTCTCCTTTCTGATTGACAGGCCATGGCAGAACTGCAGGTTAGGAAGGTTTGCATTTGTCTTGTCTTACTGATGCATTTGATGTCAAGTGGATGTTTTCACATGGAGAAATGTTGTACCTTCCCAGTATGTAATCATGGCTGAAACTGAGAGGTGTTCTCATAGAAGACAATGTAGAATTCAGTACATCCTTCAAAGTCTCAAGACCAAGACTCAAAAAAGAACCAATTCCCTGAAGACACGTGAAAGGAAAGAGACTTTTTTGTGTCTGGGTCTTTCACTTTTTCATGTCCAACAAGGGAAATTTTAATTTCTTTATTTTTTTACTTATCTTGTTTTCCTTTGTTTTCAGTTAAAACAGAACTTCAGAGACTGAAAGCTTTATTTGTGTTCTTTTTGAGAAGACAGTCAAGGCCTCTCCACACTTTTTTGTCTAGTGTGGAGTTTGCTCCAGGTGTACAGACTAAACCTTTTACACTGCTCGATGGCTTCTTTGTGTCCCCATGTGAAACAGAGCTATATCTCAGGGCATGGATATCATACTCAGATATACCTGTAATCTCCTTCTCCCTCTTCCCCAGTTTGGGCTTTAGTGTTGTATAACACCTGTTAGGTATCTAAACACCTTTTTTGGATCTCAGCACAGATGTCTTAAGTTCCCTATCTATATATCAGGGTCTGATGTCTCTTTTGCATAAAAGCATATTATTTTCTGTGAATCTAAGACAATTTTTCCTTCACTTTCTGCTCTTATTAAAGGCAACCGAAGACAGTGTAATTCAAAACCTAACACTCCCTGACATTTATTTCAGAAATACTGTATTTCAGACACCTATTAGTCTGAAGAAAAATGTTGGCATTAGCAGCTTGGGTTTGTTCTAAATTGGTTATTTAATATACAGCTGCACTGTAGTATGTTTATCAGAATTCACTGCCACATCTGAAGTTACTTCAGTTTATACAGCAAGACTACTTTTCTTCACACAAATTTTAATCCAGTATGACTATGTTCTTTAGAGTGGAGTTGCTCCTGACTTCCACCTGGATAAATAAGCTGATCAGTCTGAGATGTTTATGGCTATGTTTTAGTATAGTTGCCTTTCAATTCTTGCACTAAGTCTGTGTTTAGTACTATTCTCTTTGATTAAGATTAAATCATGGATGCAAATTAAACATTAACCATCAGAGCCATTCGAGATATGTGTTAAGGAATTGATGAAACTATTCTCTTCTGTTAGAGTGTCTTGTATGTACGCTAATGTCTTAGTTCCCTTCTATTGTATTATTTTTTCCTTGAATTTAGCTGTACAACTCTTGCAACTCTTTGCTGGAAGACAAATAACAGAGTGTGGGAGAAAAAAGTGGGAAAATGAAACAAGTTAAATTAAAAAATATCATTCCTCCTGTCTCCTTTGGAGGCTTCCTTCCCCTTAGGGAATTAGGCTTAGACGTGCTGCCTATGCCTGTAAGTCAGACATGCATAGGACATGTGCATGCATGGCCTCTGGCCATGTGAGTAAAATAAGTTGGCCTTTAGCAAAATGCCTATTGAGATTGGAAACTAGCACAATTTAATTTCCTAGTATAGACATAGGTTAAAATTGCTGACAGTACTAAAAGCTGCAGTTCCCTTCTATGTCTTTACTCTTGAAGGTGTGGGATAAAGTTTTTGCCTCCAGCAACAAAGTTTCCTATAAAACTACACTAGTAAGAGACGAGAATTGAGGCTGTGGGATTTAGATATGGCCCTGAAATTTGCATCACAGAGGTTATCCTTATTTCTGCCTGTTTCAAAACCCTACTCTTTCGTAGAATCATTGAATTGTTTTTGCTGGAAAATCCTATTCATCCTATGCCAAATATTATACCTAGAGGATGAGGCACCTGTAACCCACACATCCTTGGAGGCAGCTGATAACCAAAGTCTGCATCAGGTAATACTCTGTGGAAAAGACTCCAAATGCCATTTAGTCAATTTTTACAGATTTTTTTTTTTTAAGGGAGAAAGTAATTTTCTGCTTTATTTTTAAATACGATTTTTTGTTAATAACCACACTTTCTTAATACAGAACAATAAATGCTAGCAGTGATGTTTGTTAATTTTTAATATTATTTTCAAAAACCAATATGTATTTTTTCTGTAATATCAAAATATAAAATTTTGGGAGGTATATCTGGTCAGATTAGGAATAATTTTCTCTGGATTTCCCATGTTTTTCCAATACAATTCAGTTTCTAAAACCTGTAACATTTTAAATCACCAGTGGACAAAAGAACCTGTTTAAAAAATTAGAATCTTCATTTATCAAATAGGAATAAGGTTTAAAGTTTTAATCCTAAATACGTGGAATGGAATACAAAAAGGTATGTGAATGGTAGGACCAAAAAGGGGGAAGGAAATCTAAAGTGTGTGTTTTGTTTTGTTTCTCACTTTTTTTTTTTTTAAATTCGAAAGTCTTTTCCAAATCTTTGCGCAAATATTTTAAAATGGGAGATAATAATTCAAGGATCTGAGAAGGTACCACTGGTCTTTTGAAGACATGGACATCTCATGCTATATGTCAAGACTAAGGCCAACTATTTTATACCGTGGTCAGAATAGCAGAAAAAGGATATGGCTGTGTTAAAGTTTGCTCTTGAAATCATACAAGATGTTCACTCAGTCTTGTGATTTTGGGAGAAAAATAAAACTTACCAAAGATTGAGATGTAATCAGAAGCCCATAGCTTTCCTTCAGATAATTTCTCTTCAAAGTACAATAATATAGCTGCTCATGAGGACTGAAATAGTTAAAACATGTCTGTGGTCTTGTGTCACATTGGTTTCCAATGTCTATAGGATAACCCTCATTACTGATGCTAACCTGAGTGCTACCTTGTAGATTTTGTTATTTGAGCTACCGCCTGTTCTGACCTCCCATTTAATGCACATAGTAAAATCCCACCTCATTGCACTTCTACCAAGGACTCCACATGTTTTTTTGTAAAGAGATGCAAGCTTGTTTCAGTCACAGTTTGAGACATGTGCTATGTGGAATTTTGCAAATAGTTTTCAGTACAGATGAATTGCTTCCAACTGTCTTGGAGCATACCACAAACTAACATCTGCTTGCAAAAATCTGTGTAGCAATGACCTAAGTGCTGTAAGACCAAATTTTGTCTCATTACTGCCTTTCAGACTTAGCTGGCAAGCTGCAGAACCTGCGATTCCTCTCAATCCTTTGTTTCTTGGGCTTTACTATAAATTTCTGACTGATTTCGTATCTGCATTTGTTTGGATTTCTCTTCCAAAACCTGCTTGTTATGCCTTGTTATGCCTTTTTTTACTACATGGAGGTCTTCTTAAAGTACCTTCTATTTCCTCCCTCTGTAGGTATTTAGGAACTCTCAGTTATATATATTTATATTTATTTATTTATTTATTTATATATCAAGTTACTCTCAGTTATATATATTTACAAACACACACATATGCATGTGTGTATGTTTTCATCATAAATTATTTTTCTAAACTTTCTAGGGTACTAACCATCTTTTGGAAATATAGTACAGTAAAGCCTGAATTCCAAATGGAGACTCTATATTTTACAAATTATTACTACTGATTCAGTAAATCTGCTGCTGAAACATTTTTTTTATTCCCTTGGAATATATGCCAGTGTCTTTGTCAAATTTTCTCCTTCACCTTATTTCTCTTAATCCTGCAATTTTACTGCATTATGTTTTATGATAATAACACTTGCACACAGCCAAGCTACGATACTTTTTGGTGAATGGACTGCAAATTAACTCAAGCTCAGTTCAAATCAGTGAAATAAAATCTAATAGCTGATGATGGTTCCAATTTCTCACAGATTCAATTCTTATCTAATTTAAAGAATTCATATTTTTCCAGGTGTAAAATTCATTTGTTATAATTTAACCATTCTGCATTGTAGTTTTAAGAAATTAATTTCATAAAGAAATTTTTCAACAGTGACAAGGCATATCTAAAGTAAATTTGCAAATGACACCACATTGAAAGGAGCTGTTGACTCCATTGGGGTGAAGAAGTTTTTCAGAGGGACCTGGACACATGAGATAGCTGGAGAATCACCATCAGCATGAAGTTTAACAAGGACATGTGCCTGAATCTTCACCTGGAAAGGGGCAACCCTGACTACACATACAAGCTGAGGTATCTGATGCTGGAGGCCAGCCATGCTGAGATGGATTTGGTGGTCTTAGTCAACAGCAAGTTAAACATGAGCCAGCAGCATGCCCTGGCAGCCAGGAGAGCCAACTGTATCCTGGGATGCATCTGTTTTGTCCACTGAAAAAGAATCAGAAAATATTTATCAACTTGCTCTTCTGCTCCAGTGTTGCGGTTTTGCATGTTGGGGTTCTCTGCAGCGGGGGCTGCAGGAGTGGCTTCTGCAAGAAGCAGGTAAAAGCTTCCCCTAGGCCTGAGAAAGTAAACACCAGCTGGGCTCAAGGCTGAACCCACTGCTGACCAAGGCCGAGCCCATCAGTGATGGTCATAGCGCTTCTGTGAATCACATTTAGAAGGAAAAAAAAACACAAGCAGATGCATTTTTGCCACCAGAGAAGGAGTGAGAAGATAGAAGAAACTCTGCAGACTCCAAGGTCAGTGAAGAAGGGGGGGAGAAGGTGCTCCAGGTGAGAGAAAGATTGCCCTGTGGACAAGACCATGGTGGAGCAGACTGGCCCCTGCAGCCCATGGATGATGACAAGAAGCAGAGAACCCACCTGCAACCCCTAGAGGACCCCATCCCAGAGTGGGTGGAGACACTTGAAGGATGCTGTGACCCCGTGGGAATCCCATATTGGAGCAAGCTCCTGGCAGACCTGCAGTTCATTAATAGTGGCCCATGATTTGCTGGGGGAATTTATGACTCCGTGGGGTACCAGGCTGGAGCAGTCTGGGCCCGAAGGTCAGCACCCCATGGAAGGGAGTGATGCTGAGGCAGTTGGTGAAGAGTTGACATGCCAACAGAAAGGACTCACACTGAAGAAGTTCATGGAGGACTGTCTTCCATGGGTAGGACCCCATGCTGGAGCAGGGGAAGAGAGTGACTAATGTGTGCCTGTCTGTCACCCCTCCCCCACCCCCCCTTCGGCTAAGAATGAAAACAACTCATGAGGAACTGGCTGAAACCCCTATTCCCCTATTCCCTGCCTCTCCCCATGCCACGATGCAGGGGAAGAAGGGAGAGAAATCATGACTAAAGTGAGGTCTGCTAAGAAGGGAGGGGTAGGGGGAAGATGCCTTAAGATCTGGTTGCACTTCTCATCATCCAACTCTGGTGTCACTGGGTGTGCAGTGCAGTGTAATAAATTAGCCAGTTTTCTTTCCTTTATTCTGTGTTGGCCTGTTTTGCCCATGACGCTGGTTGGAATGATCTCTCCCTGTCCTTATCTCCACTCCTGAGCCACTCAATGAAAGAGTGACTTTGGTGCGGATCTGGCCTCCAGCCAGGGTCAAACCACCACATCCACCCACATAGATATTTTGCAGGTAACATGTAAACAGAGAGCTCATCTGTACACGTGGGGGTATTGTCCTTTTCAGGAGGAGTATATTACCAGCATTTAAGCAGGGTCAGGCTTCTAGCAAACTACAGACAGAAAATGAAAGCAGAATATGTAAATGCTGGTTTTAGAGTGACCTTTATTTTCTTAGGGTAGTCAGGCCAACCATGATTAAAGGCTAGAAAGAGGATAAAGGAAAATGATGAAAATTACGTTACAGGGAAGTGGTGCTCTGCTGCTGAGGAAAAAACCTTTGAGTGAATCACTGAACTGCAGATACAATTTAAACCTTTAGTTCAGCTACTATAGCATATACTGCCTGGTGCTTATGGCTTTGGACTAATAAAACTCACATTGTTATTGCTTTTTTCTTTTCATTGTAGAAGTTTTGTCTGAAAGAGTAATTTTTACATTTATTTTAGTGGGTTATGCATTGCTTTGGAGTGGAAGGACATAAAATAAAAGCCACGCTTTGATAAATGGTCTCTTTTTAAAGGTAAAGCATGGAAAACTAACACTTAAGGTAACACTGAGGGGTGTGGGAAATGATACAGAACCCCAGAGTCCCAGAATTATAGGGGTTGGAAGGGAACTCCAGAGATCATTTGGTGCAACCCCCCTGCCAGAGCAGGTTCCTTAGGACAGATTGCACAGATAGGTGTCCAGATGGGTCTTGAATATCTCCAGAGAAGGAGACTGCACCACCTCCCTGGACAGCCTGTTCCAGGGCTCTGTCACCCTCACTGTGAAAAAGTTCTTCTGCATATTGGTGTGGAACTTCCTGTGCTCCAACTTGAAGCCATTGCCCCTTGTCCTGTCCCCACAGACCAGTGAAAAGAGGCTGGCTATTTCCCCTTGTGTCCCACACCTGAGATAGTTATAAACATTAATAAGATCCCCTCATAACCTTCTTTTTTCAAGACTGAACAGCCCCAGTCCTGTCAGCCTTTCCTCGTAGGGGAGATGCTTCAGTCCCTTAATCATCTTCGTAGCCCTTCTCTGGACTCTCTCCAGGACATCCCTGTGTGTTTTTATACCAGGGAGCCCAGAACTGGACACAACAGTCCAGGTGGGGCCTGACTAGAGCAATGCAGAAGGGGAGGATGCAGCTGCTGGTTCGTGTAGACAAATTTGTCTTCCTTACTTTATCTTCTGCAATTACATAGGCATATCTTTCTAAACTGTTTTAACAAAGCTTAATTGTGAATTTAATGTTTGTGGCAGGAATGTTAAGAATTCTAAAAGCTTAACCTGAAAAAACATGAAGTTTTCATGAACTCAAATACTCATCCAGACTCTAAGCACTAAGAGAAGCCATACATCCCTAACTGAAATGTATATATTTGCTAGAAAATCTATTTTTAAAAACAGACTTGTGTATTTGGGGGCGAGTTGCTACTTCTGTGCAGAATGCTTCTTCAATTTTTGACAGTCTCTATGTGATTCAGCTCCTCTCCTGTTAATTAGTTATAATGGTTATATTTTAAGTTACCTTTTTTCCACTATAAAACAAACCTAAGTTAGTAACACACTAAATGCAACCTTTTTGTCTCCATGTCTCACCCTCTCCCTCTCCTGTCTATTTAATATTCTCATTTCTTGCTATTTTATAAATTTTTTGAACACTTTCAAGCAGAGAATATTTTGGACTATATATCTCTACAGTGACTAATGGAATGGCTTCTGGCCTTCTCTGAAAGTTCTGTAATAAAAGTATTATTAAAATGCACGTTTGTGCCCTCCAAGATGTATGGCATACAGACCTCATTTCCTTCTGCTACCAAAGCAGACTGACCAGGAGCAATAAACATATTTGCCTCAGTTTATTTGTCTCTTCCTTATGCCACCAAATCCTTCACAGAAGCTTTAGAATAAATGCAGTTCTTTTTTTCAAATAGCTTCATGTACTCTGGTTGCACTCACTGGCCTTTATAAAGATGTGTGACTGATTCTTTGAGACACCCAAACTGTCTTATCTCTGCCCAATACAGGTTGAGCTCCCAGTCTCTCCCCAGTGGTGTATGCCAAACACATTTTCCATAGTTTTTCCAGGAGCTAGTATCTTTGGAATCTGTCTTCCTTTAAGAAAACAGATGTCATTTGGATTGTGGATTTCAGTAAAATTTTGAGGGGAGATGAGACTCACAGAGGAGATGCACAAGGAGAACATATATCGACCATATATATTTTTCTCAGATCACCATACTGATAACCATGCAGCCAGTGACCCACTAGTTCTGACAGTTCAATGAGTGCACATTGCACAATTTCCCCAAGATCAGAGTCCCATGGTTTTTATTGTGAATTTTCTGTTTATTTGCTGTTTATAGATTGGAGTGGAGATTCTGGAGACAGATTGGCATTTTGCTTTCCAATTGAGGTTCTGAAGCCATGCGTATATTTCAGTCCATAGCTACATATGAGTGGTCTAACAGGCCAAATCCCAAATACCCTTTTCTTTCGCAATTTATTAAAACAAATATTTATCTTTTTAAAACCCTGCAAGGAAAAAAGTATAAGAAAATGTTAGAATCTGTTTGCTGCATTCATGCTATGTCTGCAACTAGGCCATCCCTCTGGGGTTATTTTGGCTTATAGACGAGTCTGTTGGCTGCCTGTTAGCCAGGGGATTGTGTCAATTTATCATTTTTAAGACTACTTTCAGATTGTACCCTATGATTCTCTGTTAGCTCACAATCTGCATCAATGTTTTTTATTATTCTCGCTGCAGACCATTTCTGCTACTTCAAGACCCTTAGTAAAAGCTCAGTAGTTCATTGCAAAAAATTGGAGCTGAAATAGGCAGAGGCAATAGCTACCCAGTCTGAGCCATGCTGTGCCAAATGTATCAGACCCTAGAAGCTAAGTAATCCTTGGCCAGTCCTGATATTGAATACAAAACAAATACAGGAGGGAAAACTATAAACTGAAGTTATAAAAACTGTGTGATTTACAGGACTGTAGTTGACCCTGTTCTAACCCCTTAACTGATAGATGTTGGGAGAGGAGAATGTCCACTAAACCACATACACAGGTTAACAAATGGGAAACAATAAAGGAATAGGTAGAAATGGAAGATAATAACACTTGGCTGCTTCTTCATACAAAGGATGAATTCTACTTTGCTGTATACTTTCTTAGCCCATGTGTAGTTTCTTCCTGCTTGTCTGTTAATGATTCAAAATGCTAAGGACACAGTAATTAATGGGTCTTTCTGATCCTTTGATTAATTATACAGCAAAAATGATCAATCAGTGCGGGGTCTATGAGTCTTGTTATTCAGCATTTTGCTTTCCTGAGAAAATGACGAGGTAGAGAGAGTTAGCACTTTCTCACAGTTTTTTATTAACTTTACTTTTCTGTATCAAGACTTAGTCATACACAATTGCATCATCCTGAAATAACTTTCTGGAGCTAAGGGTCTTTGGAACTACTCCTAAGAAATCATTTCAGTAGACGTCTGCAGGTCTGGCCAGAAAAGTAAGCACTAAATTTCAGAATCTAGAATTTAAGATTTGTCAGCTAGACAAGATAGCATTCAGCTGTAGACGATCTGACCATTAAATCACTCATATGAACAGAGAGCCTCCAGACTAACAGTAGATACTGAAATCAAGCCTATATAATTCAAACAGATATGAAGAGAAAAAATAATCTAAGGACATGCAAGTAGAAATTATGATGAAATTAAAAAATAAAACAATACAAATGTGTTTATATGATAGGAATTCTGTCAAATGTTTCCTTGCTGATGTTATTTGTAGTCATAATTAGAACCCATTAAAATGGTTTTTGATCCCCAAGTAAAAGAAAGGGATTATTTTGACTATTTGATATTTAGGCCAGTTTTTGTTCAGTTAGCAGCATTGTAGAGGCAAAGAAGAATGCCCTGAAGCCTGTAGAGATATCTTCAGGATCTGATCCGATCTCTTTAGCTGTGTATCCAGTGCATTGCACTGTGAGAAAGTGGGATACCCTTTGTGAGCTACCCATGCTCCACCAGAACCCAGCCATGTAAATCCACAACACTCTTTTTTGTTCTAAAGACTCAAGCCAGATGTCAGGAGTCTCTCCCCTTAGCAGCTTAAATGGAAATCCATAATGTCCTTCAAGTTAATTCAGAGATACTAATTAAAATGTTATATGCTATTCTGAATTAATAATTTTTTAAAATCTTATTGAAAAAATTCAAATCACCATTTTTCTTCCCAAGTAAAAAAAAGTTACTGTAAAGAAGGTTTGCGTTTCCTTACATATGATGCCTAAATGTCAGTTTGCAATAGTTTCTAGGATACCAGTGATATATGCAAAACCTTCATTTCCATAAATAAGAGAGTCTTCTTTAAAGCCCACATATATACAAGTGTCCAAGCACAAACAGTTTGACTTGTTCTGCAAAAAACTGGATTATCAGTTAGGGTAATCACTGTCTCTCCTAGAAATCAAATATATTTTAAAAACAATACTCAATCTGATGCACCCACTTTAAGAAAATCAAAATAAAACAAAGCAAAAAAACCCCTATGTATATTTTTTAAATGTTTTTTTCTATTTTTAACCTTCTTGTAAGTAAACATGACACTAAAATATATCCTTGAACTAACATGAGTTCTTGAAGCACTTACGTATGAAGATCATGAAATCACAGAATGGTTTGGGTTGGAAGAGACGTCAAAGACCACCTAGTTACAGAACCTCTCCCTGGGGCAGAAACATAACTCAGATGTGAAGAGGCCCCTGGAAGTCTCTAGCCCAAACTCCTGTTCAAAGATGGGTCAGCTGAGGGGTCAAATCAGTTTGCTCAAAATTGGAGATAACACAACCTGCTCTACTGCCTTACTGTCCTCAAGGGGAAAAAAGATATCCTTTTATTTTTAAGCTTATGCCCACTGTCTTTCACCCTTCCAACACTCCACTGTGAAGAGCCTGGGTTCATCTTCTTGATGTGTACTAGCCGCTGCTACGAGGTCCCCCCAGTGACAACTCTTCTTCAGGCTGAACAAAGCCTTGGCTCTCAACCTCTGCTCACAGGTTAAGTCTTCCAGCTCCAAACATCTTGGTAGCCTCTGCTGAGCTTCCTGCAGTTTATTGATGTTAGAGCAAAGATTCTGGGAGTCAAATTTCCATTGACTTCAAAAAAGATTGGGTTGGGTCACTCACTGTGTTAATATTTTCTTTCGGGGTATTTTGCTACAGTCATATTACCCTAAAGCAATTTTTTTCAGGGTTAGGTGTACTGGTTGTATATGTGACTGTCCAAATCATGAAAGAAGGTAGGATTACAAAAGAGTAGCTCAAAAGTTCATGCAGACAAAACTAGTGCATTCAAAGGACATAAAAAGATGGCTTTGTTCATGGTGGGTTTTTCTTTTTTTTCTATTCTTGCAATAGCTCATTCCACATTCAGAAGTGCATGCAGATTTTGCTCCCCATCAAGTATTTCTCTGGCTCTCCAAGTTATCTGTGTGAATCAATAGTACAATTCACAGTTTTTACGTTGACAGCTAAAAAAATTGCAGTTTGCACCATGCCTGCTTTCAAAAGCAAAGCCACATATTCCTTTGTGTGGAGAGAGTAATCACTGTAAAGGTAAAGTGTATGCAATTTCCAAATGCCAAATTCTATAGAGAGAAAAATACTACTTTGCTTTGTGCTTTTCAGCTAGCTGAGGCCCTCTCATATGACAGGCCATAATCAATAAATCATGTGCCAGTTGTGCTGATTCTGTATGTCAGGTCATATCTCTCCATTTCAGTTTCCAGTTTCTTACAGAGTATTCACTTGTGTTCCATTGTCATATCTTTCCACCTCCTCAGTGTCAATTTAAAAGCTGTTATTTTTAGGCCATTGAAATTACACCCCGCCTGCCCCCCTCTTCTCAAAAAACTATTCCATCGGCTATCTTCAAAGCAGGGACATGGAAACAGGCAAGACCTCTGCCAGATCTCCATCCACTGTGATATACCAAGGAGGCCAGATACTCCATGTGCACGCCTTGTCCATAACGGGCAAAGACAGACCGTGATGACAACTTGTCAAGACTGATCAGTAATAAAGACTGTAGAACATCCAGAAAAAGGTCCTTGTGGTGGAAAGATGTTTATTTCTCTCTTCCATAGCAATTATTTACTCAGCCAAGCAGCTTGGCATGTCTAGTCTTGCTAATGAAATTCCTGATTTGGCAAGCTTCATGATGCAGACTTGTTAGGCAGCCAGGGTGGGAATTCTCGGAATTATTTCATATATCAGAAATCTCACTATCTGGGCTGTGTGAGTCACTTCAGGCTGACCTTACACTCAGCAGGTTGCTCAAAAATGATAAGATCATTGAAAGAGCCTGCCTTAATCTTGGCTCCATGTCCTAGCCTTTGTGTTCACTCTTCCCTCCCTTGGCTCCAGAATTCCCCATGTAACTTCTGAAAAAAACTGTCTCTTCTCTACTCATATCTCATGGTAAAGGAGGGATGTTAGCAATTACTTACAGCTCAGTGGTGGGTTTTTTTCTGTGTTTTCAAATTCGTAAAGACATACACATATAACCACATACTGTAGTTTCTAACTATTGTAACTAGGGACTTTGAAATTAATGACATATTTATAAACAACAATGCTATTTTATTTTGCTGTCACATCATTTTTACTGTGAATGAACATTCAGACAGGGAAATAACTTGGAGAAAAGCCCTTTTCTGTATCCTTCAAGGACTGTCCTTCAAATTATATCCTCAACTGGTGAATTACATTGACATGTTCACCTCCAGTGCTCTTAAGTGACAATGATGATTCAATTTGCAGCTGACAAACTTGGAGATTTGTGGCAATCTGGCTATTTCCTCCCCTTTTCTTTATCCTCTTTCTTTGTTTGGGTTTTGGAGGTTCATGTTTTCTTTTTTCCCCTCAGTACCGCTTAGAGCTCATTTTATATGCAGCCTGTCCGCCTCCATCTCTTCACCCTCCTCTTCTATACTGCATAGAATTCTTCTTCAAGCTCAGTTTTCCTGCCCTGGGTTTAACTACAGGCTTCCATCAGTCAAGAAATTGAGTTTTGCAGCTCCAGCAACTACCACAGTTGGCTCAGCTCTTAATGTTTGGCTTTTCTGATGTGTCCTATTAAGCAGAAAGAAATGGTACATTTATTTTTTGAATGGTTATAAACAAGAGGTTATTTTTGTCTTTCTTTTTTCTTCTTGAAATATGTTCCTTTAGGAAAGATAAGATTCTTTTTAAGGCCACGAAGCAATGGTAGAGTATCTGTGCTCATAGTAAAGGTATTATTTTCTTATTTTACCACAGGTTTTTGGGTTTTTTTTTCGTGGGTTTGTTGGTTTTTGAGGAGATTTTGTTTGTTTGGGTATCTTTGCAAATTAAATTAAAATTAAATGGCCACAGTAGATTGAGAAAAGGAGGTTATTGTAACAAGGTTATTCTTGAAAAAAATGGTCCCTTGTCTTCCAGAAACATTATTTTACATGCCTACACAATAGAAAGTGTGAACATGTTCCTTGGCATAAGATGATAAACCCATGCACCTTTAAATTAAGAGAATTTACATACGCATTGACATACAGTGACTTTTAAGTTAATTTAGGAAATCCTAGACATCCTCATGGTGCTGGCCAATGTGACACTGTCATTAGAGTAGATCCACATTACTCTGGAGCAGCAGATGGTCAGATGAGATACCTCTGAAACGCAAAGGTGGCACTAGATGATACTGTGGGGACATAAATTTCTGCACATCACCTTCTCTTTTCCATGTCTATATATGCGAGCTGCCTTTCTAACTCCCATTATATTTGAGGGAGATCTAGAAGTTCAGTCAACATAGTAATTGCAATTTAACATGAGATCTCCTAGATGAAAAAGATGTATTTCAGAAGGAGTCTCAACTTCATTATCTCAGCTGGCCTGGGCACTGTTCACTCTGAAAGGAATGAATTATTGTGACTTTTTTCTCATGGAAGTACCTACACTGTGAACTTTCAAATTTACTCATATGACTCCTGAGCTTAGAACTGGTGAGATGTTCCCAAAGGTATGTAAAGTGCAACTGTTGATAGGTATTGTTCAGGAAAAATAAAAAAAATGAGGAGTTGTTGGGCAAGGAAGTTAAGGAACAGGGGGTTTCAATGAAAAATCTTACCACTTCTTATGGTCTTAGTTTTGTTTCTTTTTACATTCCTACATCTCATGCTTTACCCCACTTACCTTCTCATATGGTGATCTTAAGTAAGACACAGAACAGGACCACTCTGCACTACTTTGCAATATACACTTCCTTGATCAGTCACAGATGAGTTGAGAAGTTCCTCACCTACTTGAGGTTGCTGCTGTGTTTTATGGTGTAAAGACCTCAGGCTGCATAATGTCCCCTTTAAGTTCTAATAAGCTGTAGGGGTAGAAAGAAGATTCTTTGTTCAGCAGAGGATAATTTCCTGTGCCTACCTTTGACAGATCACTGCCTTTTTTTTTTCCTCCTTAAAATATACATTAAAATCTCTTTACCACATGTATACACTTATACATAAATCACTTTACTATTGTTAAAGCCATTTCTTACCCTCTTCAGCAAAAAACTTAACAAAACAAGGAAACAACCCCCTTTTTTTTCTTTAGGTACTAACAGTAAAATGCAAAATACATCAAATGCTGAATCATCTTCCTCATAATAAATTATTTCCATATGATGAGCATCCTGGAGGTGTAAGGATTAAAAATGCAGACTGAATGGTGAGAAACTCTTAATTATAGCTGAAGGACTGCAGATGGCCATAAACATCTTCAGGACAGAGTAATTTAGGACAGTTAGGTTACATGTATGAAATACAAACTTGTTCCTTTTTTTTAATCCCAGAATTACCCAGATACTTTACATGCACGAAAGAAAGATAGTTTCAGTTTCATTTACCACATTTAGATTTTAAAAAGGTAGCACTGCATCTTACCATTGTGATATTCATATGAAGTACAAACCAGTCCTTAGAGTCTGATACAATATTGAATTAATGTGATATGGGCAATAAGATTATTCCTACAGAGACAGATTTTATTTACCTAGATAGCAGACAGCAGAACCCAAACTTTTAGGATTCTTAATAGTTCTCTTGATACAAAAGCTATGATTTTTTTTTTTAATTTATTTTTTTGCTAGCAGTAGTCACTGGATGGCTTACTATGTAAGGCACAGACTCATCTGAAGGTGATGACATTTACAAGGAAAAAAAAAAGCTAGTGACTAGAATTGGTGAAAAAATTTCTTATGATGTTTTCTAGCAGAAGATTTGAATCACACTGCTAAGATCTAAAACTTTATAATATAGTAAATTTTTTAAAAGCATTGCTAGAGTTTAAAAGACTAAAGGCAATATGATACATTATAGCATGAAAATTAAAGGCTATGATTTTGACATCAAGAATTTGAAACGTACCAAAGGGCAATTTTGTGTAGTGTTTTATATGAAAGAGTCAAAATTATAAAATAAAATCACAGAATCACAGAATCACAGAATCTTAGGGGTTGGAAGGGACCTCAAGAGATCTTCGGGTCCAACCCCCCTGCCAAAGCAGGCTCCCTATCTCATATTACATAGATAGGCGTCCAGACGAGACTTGAATATCTCCAGAGAAGGAGACTCCACCACCTCCCTGGGCAGCCTATTCCACTGCTCTGTCACCCTCACTGTGAAAAAGTTCTTCCGCATGTTGGTGCGGAACTTCCTGTGCTCCAGCTTACAGCCATTGCCCCTAGTCCTGTCCCCACTGACCACTGAAAAGGGGCTGGCCAATTCCCCCTGCCACCCATGTCTAAGATACTTGTAAACACTAATTAGGTCCCCCCTAAGTCTTCTTTTTTCCAGGCTGAACAGACCCAGCTCACTCAACCTTTCCTCATAGGGGAGATGTTCCAGACCCCTAATCATCTTTGTCGCCCTTCTCTGGACTCTCTCCAGAAGGTCCCTGTCTTTTCTATACCAGGGAGCCCAGAACTGGACACAGTATTCCAGGTGGGGCCTGACCAATGCAGAGTAGAGGGGGAGGATCACCTCCTTCGACCTGCTGGACACACTCTTCCTGATGCATCCCAGGATCCCATTGGCTCTCTTGGCCACCAGGGCACACTGCTGGCTCATAGCCAACCTGTCATCAACCAGGACCCCTAGGTCCTTCTCCATAGAGCTCTTCTCCAACAGGTCATCCCCCAGCCTGTACTGATACAGTCGGTTATTCCTCCCCAGGTGCAAGACTTTACACTTGCTTTTGTTGAATTTCATTAGATTTCTCCCTGCCCAGCTCTCCAGTCTGTCCAGGTCTCGCTGGATGGCAGCGCAGTGTTCCTGCGTGTCAGCCACTCCTCCCAGTTTTGTATCATCGGCATACTTGCTGAGGGTGGATGCTATTCCCTCATCAAGGTCGTCAATGAAGATATTAAACAGGACTGGACCCAACACTGAGCCCTGGGGAACACCGCTAGTCACAGGCCTCCATTCAGATTCTACTCCACTGATCACGACCCTCTGAGCCCGGTCTGACAGCCAGTTCTCAACCCACCTCACTGTCCACTCTACTACAGCATAAATTCATCCCTGAAAGTGTTTAACACCAGGTTGGATGCAGTTTTGAGCAACCTGGACTAGTGGAAAGTGTTCCTCCCCACGGCAAGGGGGTTTGGAACTAAGTGATCTTTAAAGTACCTTTGCAACCCAAGCCATTCTATGAAATGTTTCAAAATTTAGATCTCAGTCTTTAATAAGAATCATATTTTTAAGTAACTGAAAGGACCTTATAGGCCATGCTTCAACTGAAACAACAGAAGGACTTTTCATGAGCTCTCTGTTTTGAGAATCCAGCAGGTCATTCTCAAAAGAGGAAAGATTTTTAGAAAACTTGTGCTTAGCAACTGGACACATGGCACAATCCGTGCGTTCTTTTTTGACTTCTTCCCCTTATTGTCCAAATTCCTAGATGCCTTTGAAGTTTAGATCATCACATTTTGGGAAACATAAAATATTCCTGACATATGATGCATAAATAATTTCATATGGTTGAACAACTTACAGTAGTTCGACTGCTTACATTAGGTCTGGCCTTTTATTGTGATATAATGAACGATTTTTTTTTTTCTTTCTTCTGTGATCTTTCATTACATAACAATTAATCAATAACCTGCCACACATTTCTATTCACTGTGCAAGCATAAGGCTGTAGAATCTCTGTTTTCACAGAATAATTACATGGATTATGTCACTAATAAGCATTAAATTGTAATATTGTTTTTGTTATTCACATGGCCTGAAAACAACATAATCTGAGATCACTATAACATTCAGAGTTGCAAAATGTTGTTTATGAAAAGTCCTCCTCATGTCATCTTTTTCACTAGCAGGAACCAAAACATTACTTTTTTGTGGTATATTAAAAACTTCTATAAAAGATTTAATTTGTCCATGCAAATGACTAAACTGTAAACCAATCTATGTCTCATTAATATTTCTGAAATGGCAAAATAATAAAACAACATTAAATAGAAATGGCATTAGAACTGGGAATAAAGAAAAAAATGTTTTATTTAGCTAGTGTGCAACAGCTCAAAGATACAATTGAACACCACACTGGCTAGGTTTCAGACAGCAATCTCCTACACAGTAATTCAGAATGTTCTGAAGAACTTCTGGTGTCTGTGTAAAGTAAAATACATCTGAGTGTTCATTCAGAAATATCTGAGATATGATTATATGCGATATGATTATATGAGAGGAAATATAATAAGCCTTCCAATGGGAAATATATCCAAATGACTGGAGATGACAGCATAAATTTTATGGAACTTAGGTATCTGTAACAAAAACATATTCTAGTATCTGCAGCACAAACCCACTAGGTATATATCAGCAACAACTCCTCCAAAGGACCGAGAAAGTTTCACTCTTCTCCCTAAAACCCATTATCAAGCAACAGAACCGTTGTTCAACTTTATGTCATAGTCTATCTTGACTTTTCCTCTCAAGCTCTGTCTCCTCTGTTTCCTTGGACCTAGGTAAGTAAGCCTTATCACAATAACTGGACTCACTTCAATTTATTCTTTTTTTGCTTGCAGGTCAACATGTGGAGAATCGCTAATATAAAGCAACCTGAAGGCTAAACAGGGCAGTGTAATCTTCCAGCATCCAAAGACAAAGAAGTTTCATTCTCATTCTATACGATTGCAATATACCATATTTCACACTTGCAACTTAGGTTACATAAAGACATCTGAAAACCTTGTTCATCTTCCAGGATGAGCACTAGAATTGTATTCTCAGCATTATTCTCACCGGGGAAAGCTACACAGTTAGACAGGAGAGTTTATTTACAGTCGACCTGTGAGTTTTTTAAATAAGTTCCCACACCTTATTTATTCTAAATGTGTTGGAATAATCTAATCAGTGCTATCATTTCAAATATTTAATTTCAAATTATAGCTCAGTATGTTCTTTAATTCAAAACATCTTCCCTGATTGTCAGTAAAAGGACAATATGTGTATTTACACTGCCTGCAAGGCTGAGCCTACAACTCAGATGCGGATCTATTTCCCCAATAAATAGAAGACCTGGCTTCAGTGAACAATTTGCTCTTACCACTTAGTCCAGTACTTCTTATTTTCTATGTTATTTCTAACTGTGCTGGGTTCCTGCAGCGTAGATTGTGTATAGCATAACCTGGCAACACAAACAGAATAGCAATAGCCTCTGAACCTGCCTCATGAGATAGGTAGCTGTGAGAAAAGCTTGTGGGTTCAGAAGAAGAGGGAATAAGAACCGGATTCTGTAGTTTATTGGTTAGACAGAAAATTTGGGACAGGGCAAGGCAGGTTTCCGGTCAGGCATGTGTCTAAGTCCCGTTAGAACTTAAGTGCCCTGTTGAATCTAACCCTTAATTAGAAACTGTCCTTACCAAATGTCAAAATGTTCCTTTTCCCTTCATAAAACATTAATGACCACAAGAGATGGAGAAAATGGGTGTCATAATTCCGATCTGTCAAAGCATCAGGAATCCAATTCACAGTTTCCTCTGTGCTAGCATGCAGGGGGACTCACATACAGAGCTCAGACAAGGTAAATACATTCAGTCTCTGCATTTTGTTTTAATAACACTGAACACTACTTCTGGGTCACAGTGAGATGTCTAAAATACAAGAAAATAAAATGGTACTACATGCACCAAACACAGTAAAAATAACTAGTTCCCATGAGGCTGTCTGAAACTTATGGATTGCTTGTGGAAATAATATTAAGCACCCCTACCTCAATAAACATGGCCTCATGTTATAAGCAATTTTACTATAATAACGATGTCAAGAAAAAACATTCTGATTTCATAAAATATCTCTGCTGCTATTAATATGTGGGGTTTTTAAATTTTTTTTTTAGACATTATAGCCTTCAAGGCATAAGGAGAAGGAACTTTCTCAAAATGGCAGAAGTTGCTCAAGGACTTCACATAAATAAGGCTTTTTTAATAGCTTCATACTGAATCATAGAATGGCTAGGGCTGGAAGGGACCTTAAAGATCACCAAGTTCCACCCCTTACTGCCATGGGCAGGGACAACCTCCACTAGACCCAAGGTCACATCCAACCTGGCCTTGAACACTTCCAGGGTGGGGGCAGCCACTACCTCTCTGGGTAAACTGTTCCAGTATCTCACCACCCTCATGGTGAAGAATTTTTTCCTAGTATCCAATCTAAATCTACTCTTTTCCAATTAAAAATTATTCCCCCCCATCCTATCACTGCATGCCTTTCTAAAAAGTCTCTCCCCAGCTTCCTTGTAGGCCCCCTTCAGATACTGTAAGTCTGCTATAAGACCTCCCAGGAGCTTTCACTTCTCCAAGCTGAACAAGCCCAACTCTCTGAGACTGTCTTCATAGGAGATCTGCTCCAGCCCCCTGATCATTTTGATGGCCCTCCTCTGGACCCGTTTCAACAGTTTCATGTCATTCTGAATAGCAAAGTGCAGGAACAATGAAAATCAGTGCATATATTTTAAAAACTTGATCCATTTTATCCAATGACAGCCTCCAGAGTTGATTACTGTGTAATAGAGAAGACAGTGATCAGTTCATCTGTAGCTGTATAACATAAGAAAATATAATAAAATGTTTTAACAGTCTTAAATGTTACAAATGGAATAATCAAGAGAAAGCTGCCCTTTGTAATGAGGTAGCACTATACCTCTTCTCCTTTGAATTAGGAGAAATAGGAGGGAGCTTATAAAGCACTTATAGACTAAGGTCTTTTAAATGTAGACCTGCACATTTTTTTCTTTCAGAGCATATTTTTTTAACCAACAATGGCATTGTAGACTGCTTTGATAATTTGATCTTAATTCACAGAATAATTTTCAACTAAGGGTAGGGAAAGAACTAGACCACAGTTCCCAGATGAACTGACAAAAGAACTGGAGCACTCTTTTATCTGGTGACCAAAAGAGTGCTTGGAACAGCATGTGAGAGACCAGTCCAAGTTCTCTACAAATGGTTTGGAGCTCTTCTTCTGTTACCCTAAAGGAGACTGTTGTGACCACTCTGCTGTTGTTTATATTTCCAGTATTTCCTCCTAAAGCTGCGCTCCTTTGCATGAAGTAACTGAAAAAGGGACTGGGATCTAGGCAGTTTGTCCCTTGAGATGGTGACATGACCAAAAACATACACTGCAGAATGAATAGTAAAATATATATATATACACACATAACATATATCTGTTCTGACAGGAAAGACTAAGAGGCACCTTCCTTAAACATATCCAGTTTATGGGTTGGGGTCTATGGGGACAGCATTATTCAGGTCCTCTGTCCTAACCTACAGAAGTGCTATATGCCCTCATAAAACCTCCTGTACTGTCTAGAGTGTCCTTCAATCTCTCCTAATGACTCTGTTCCATTTGCTATGAAATATTTAAATTCTAATTGAGTCAGAAACTCGTGCAATAGCTTCATTGTCACTTGAGATCATAAAGTTGACTTCCCTCCCAGAACTCAATTTCTCACTTTCTTAAAAAAGTACCTTAAATAAAAATCAGGAACCATCACTAGCACATTAGTGCATATCAACTACTTCTTCTTCTTAGTTTCACTACAAACTTTGGTCTATGCACTACATTCAGTTGTACAAAACGTTTTCCCTCATTCCATTATTACAGATTTGGCAGGAAAACACATATTCATGCATGCACACATGCACTTTAGTTTTGGATGGTATGAACTTTTTTGTTTATTTGTTTTTGGCTCATTACTGAAATGATGAGTAATTTATTCACTGTCTCACTGAAATGAGCCTTTTCAAATTAAGGAGACATAGCTTATTGAAACAAACAAACAAACAAACAAATTTTATAATTTAATGTATTAGGCCTTTTTTTGACCTTTGATTATTCAAGATATTCTCTACAGATCAATCTCTGGTTCCTTTGAGAGACACCTTAAACTTGAGATTGAAAACCAAAGCTGGCTCTCACTCACCTCAGGCAAAAAGACACTTTCAGTCATTTCTGCAGGAAACAGTTCTTTGGTTGGCTTGTCCTCAGGCTGTGAAATGATCCAGCAGGACCCTGGGCTTGTCACAAGCATCACTACTTCCATTCCTAGCTGAAAGAGCACAACTTGCTGTCTCTGACAAGCACGCAGACCAGAGGGCACCTTAAAACAAAATTAGAGGGGGGAGGAAGAAAAAAAATAAAAGAATAAAACAACAGATAGCAACCTGACTGAAAGAAGAGCCTACACAAACACTTTTTCCCTGGGGATAAGATTAGAGTGGAACAAACTCCACATAGCAGATGTTTGTTGTGGCACTTAATGTTCTACGGCAAGGTGCTCAGATGCCTGTGCCTTTACAGAGCAATTGTAAAATGTTTCTTGGCATGCTTGGAGACTTAATGGTATTAAAAAGTCAAAGCTATCAGATGTAACAAACCAGCCTGGTCTGATTTTTGGCAACTTGTTATTTCATATGGTGCAAATAATCATAAAATCAAATGGCATCTACTTATAATTTTATAGTAATTGCTTCTATAGCACTTGCCAGTTTTTCCATAATAACTTCATGTATAATTAGTACGTAATCTTCAAGCATAAATAACTCTCTAATTAGTCTGTAATCTGTAATTATAATGTACTTACAGACTAGTTATTTGCTTATTTGGACTCTGTAAAATAAAATACCTCACTGATAAAACATTGAAGGAGAATTATGTAGATTTTGTGTTTGGAGATCATTCTTAGAGCTGTCAGGAGAAAGAAAACAAGATGTAATACAGTTATTGAAATTAGTAAGTGTTCACTAGTTACTACATGTTTATGACAATGTATGACAAAAGAGGAGATGCAAATTAAGAAAAAATCAACAGAAAGATTTACTGAAAACATACGCATTTAAACAGGCACTTTTCTGTGACCCCACATAACAAGGGCCTTTGGCATGAGAAGCAGCAAGCAAGAGTTTCAAGGCAATGTTTTGTTTAAGTTGTTTCTCTTAGAGCCTTGCCTTACCTTGCCTTCACCTTTTCCTTTCCGTTCCCTTTCTGCTTCCCCTTTCTCTTCCCTTTCTGCTCATAGAAAGGTGGAGGAAGGAAGGCACTTGTGAAGATCATCTAGTCCTATTCCTGTCCTAAACAGGATCCAGTAGTACAGTTTGCTCAGAGCCACTTCTACTTTGCTTTTTAATATCTCCAAGGATGAAAACTCCACAGCCTGTTTGGAGAACCTATATGAGTGATTACCCTCACAATAGAAGCTTTTTTAACATGGAATTTCCTGTACTGATTGTTCATTGCATCTTGTCACTGGGCACCACTGAGAAGAGACTTCTCTTCACTCCCTTCACCAAATTCAGCACCAGGTGATCTTCAACTTTCCTAAACCCTTCCATATGAGCTTGGATAGTCTTTTTTGATCTCTCTTCCTAGCCTGTTTCCACCTTTTTTATCCTTTCATTTTGTGTTTGACTTTCGCTGGAGGCAGTTTGTTCATCTCTGCAAGCCTCCTGTAGCCTTTGCTTGATTTTCTGCTTGTCAGGATGGACAATCTTGAGACTGGAGAAGATTATCGTTGAAAATCAGCCAGCTCTCCTTGTCCTGCTTCTCTTCAAGGCTGTTAATGATGGGATTAATCCAAGCAGATTGCTATAGCAAAGCCAAACTTTGCTTTCCTAAAACCCAGGGTCATGGTCCTGCTTTTCTTACCATCTTCTCTCTAGATCCTGAAATCATCCATATCATGGTCAGTGTTTGCAAGTGTAAGGTCCAGGAGTGTGTCTTCCCTCATCAGCTCCTCGATCATGTGTGCCAAGAAGTTTCCACCAATACCCTCCCGGAAACTTCCTGGATTTATTGTGCTCTCCTGTATTGATCTACAGGCAGATATTGATGTGGTTGAAGTGCCCCATGAGGACATGTGAGGCTTCTTCCAGTCATCTGGAAGGATAAATTGATGGATTATAATACAAAAGTAGATGAACAACATACCAGACTGTACTATATACCATACTGGCATGAGATATGAAAAAATTGTGACTTTTTTGTTAACTTCAAAATCTTACTTTAAAAAAAGTCCATTATTTAGAAATTTACTAGTTGTTATAATTTTAATGAGAAAAAAAGAGAAATAAAATAAAATTTTCAGTTCTGATCTTATTGAATTTTTTTACATAGCTGCAGAATGCTGTTTTGAACATACTGTTTTATATTGTAGTACAAACTCACAAATAAAGAAAGAACATTTTGATAATAATGAGAATATGTTCTATAGTATGGGTAGCAATAGAAGATTCCTTTTTTCAATCAATGTTATTAAAGAAAAAGATAAGCTTATGTAAGTGAATTGGATTTTTTAAAATATGAACTTTTCTGGAAAAAGTAATATTTTTTTTAAAAGAAAGGTCTATTCATATTAAGTAACAATTATGTAGAAGTTTAATGACTAATGAATAACACTGTTTTGGTTTAGAAAAGGTTTGCTTTTCTAGATATTTATCTTTCATATCTAGAACTTAAGAATAATTTTTGTTATAAAATAACAGTAGCTGTCATACTTTGCAAAAGAAAAAAAATCCAGTTTATAATGAACCACATGTGATAGTATGAAAAAGAAGGGAGGGAAAAAAAAGCTTTCATATGTCATTTATATGAAGAAGAAATATTTAAAATTCACTCCACTGAATTAAAAGACTGCCAGCTAATTTAAACCTCCAACACCTTAGATCAATTTTGCAAGTAAATCACAGCAGACTAGGAGGCTGCTATTTGCTCCATCTTTAAGTGTTATTTAATGCTGCCTAGGACCAGATCTCCAACTCTCAGAGATTTAGAAGAAGGAGCAGGAAACAGCTGTTCATTCTTTCATTTCCAAGAAACACATCTCAGATGATCCATGCTTTCATTTAAAGTTGAAAGCCCTAGAATAAATATGCTTTGTAGGCTAACCAGAAGTTAATTTGCTATCAGTTGCCGAGGCAGCCACTTGCCAATGTTCTCAGTTTTAGCAAAACGCTGGGCAGAAGCTGTAGCAAGAATAAGAGGGAAGTAGGACCAGGTTTCATGAGTAGCATTACCTCAGAGAAAAGCACAATTTCTAAACGGACTCTGATATTAATCCGTCAATAAAGAACATAGTAGTTTTGAAACTACCTTGGAATTATATTTATATGCAATTGTGTGGAAAAAAATCAAATTATGTTCCAAATTATAGCACTTATTTTTAGCAGAGACAACTGCTAAAAAGCATAATGTAAACCAATATATAAGGAATGAATTAAAAGAATATTGGGGAAAAAGTTATTTGAGTTTGAAATTTAGAGAAGGAAAAAAAGATATGATTTTCAAAGCATTATTTGGAGGGAGGTTCATTTTCTTTTTCTTTCAGGTGGGTGGTTTTTGCGGTGTGGGTTTTTTTTTTTGTGGTGGTGGTGGTTAGGGTTTGTTGGTTTTGGTTGGTTTTGGGGTTTTTTTGATCACTGGGTTTGGGAATTATTTTGCTTAATGAAAGAAAAATTTCCCTGCATCCATACAGTTGGATGAGAAAATGAGATCACAAGAAAAAGAGCAAGATCTGTGCAGTCACTGGTCAGGAGCACATGGTTGTTAGGCATCACAAAAGGGACTTTATATGGCCATGTTTGAATGACACATGCTGCTTTGTCAGAAAATGTGGGATTTATCTCACATAGAAGCTGATCTAAACTAGTGCTGATGACTTCATATTTGAGAGATGAAAATAGGCAGCTTCCAAGGCACCTTGCCTATGTTAGGCACCTGTTACGCTATGTGATTACTATTTTCAAAGTATTTCTGTAGCATCATTACCTATGAAGGAACCCATGGAATCTGCTTACACCGAAAGCGTAAATTTTAAGCAGCTATGATTAATTGAGTAAAATCTCACCCTTTGTCTGCACTGAGGAACAAATCTATTGAGAAGTGCTGTTTCAGAAGTGCATGAGACAAAGTAGCTGTCTGAACTATTTTAGTTGGGGGTGTCCAACAGTCATATTTGAGCAGCCACATTATCCAAACATTACTTACTACTCAGTACTTTCTATAGCAAACAATGATATCTGTGCTATATTCCAGGGCTCTTAGGAAGGTCACAGGGGAGAAAAAAAAAAGCATTTCTTTTATGATCTTGATAACATGGAAAGTCCTGTTTTATGAAGAGTCCTTATGCCCTCTCCAACCCTTCTAAATGCTTGTGCACTGAGGGGAATGGGGGGAATTATTGCTTGCCATGACAAAACTTGGCTTTTTCATATCCTGACAGACAATATGTGCCTCAATGCAAATTCAGAACCGCAGGGAATTATATTTGCCAAAACCTCCTAACTCAAGAGTTCTTGCATCTATTGAAGAACACCATTTACACTTGACAGGATGCCTGCAGCACAACAACCAGACATGGGTTACAATTAGTTGTTGATTTCCATAGTCGTTACTCAGGCTTTAAGTCCATAACCCCATCAGAGAAGTGCTACCTAAGAAAACCTCTGAGTCCCAGAGTAACCCCATACGCTGTGTCTGTTGGCAGTCCCTGAATGTGAGAGTGCAATCTGTGTGTATCCTGCTCTCTAGGTCACTTCCAAAGAACAACTTAGAAACAGATGTTCTTGTTGGCAACATTATGAAATCTTCAGCAGACAAGTGAGTGGCACCTTGTCCTGAACTTGCTGAGATAACCAGTCCACCATGAGAAAGCAAAGCCTCCTGCCGCAGTTACCATAACACCCGATGTGATGTCACCCCTAGAAAAACAAGTTTATTCAACAGTACAGAGCAAGACCAGAGACATCTGCACTGGTGTAATGAATTAAAGCATCCTGAAAGAACAGGTAATTTAATTTTGTCTGCAGTAGCTACTTAATCCATGAAAAGCTTTCTCATTTTCCCCTTCCTGTTTGATTCACAGAGAATATGGCTTTTCTGACAGACACCAAGACAGTGGTTGAAAAGGACATCAAGATTCTGCTCTACAGTTGTTCTTTAGATATGTAGGTTTGCAGGAGTAAATATGCACTTTGCAATACTGCTGAAACAATATTTGAACCATTGAGAAAAACAGGATACACTTAGCTTATTATTCAGTGTAAATAAAGGCAGCAAATCCTGAATCTCTACAAGTCTCTTTCAGACTAATTAAATGCTTGTAGTAGAATAGGCAGTAAAGAAAAAGAGAAGTGGGTGACTGAATTGTGTAGCTCACGAGCATTTTAGGTGCAGCTCCTAACCAGGACAAGAGTCATGACTTGCTGGCAGTAATAGCATGAAGCCTTCTGGGTAAAAAGAAGGAGGTCAGCTAGATAAATAAAGGCTGTGGAAGACAAAGAAGTTGACAACCCTGGAAAACTGATGGTATATTCAGCTTCACAAAGGAATAGTGAGAGTAGCTACTTCCTCTAAGCCAATGTCACCCTCGCTTTAGTGGAGTGAAGTGTAGCATGGATCTTATAAAGATCTTGGCATCTAACTCAGATTCTGGCAGGATAGCTACTAAAAACACACAGCATTGACCCCCAACATGCTTGAAGTGAACATGTAATATGAAGTTTGGACTGATGAAGATATCTTAGGGCAGTTCTCCAGATGGTTTAAGTCTATGAAGTTGAAGCAGCAGCTGAATTTATAAAATAAAGTTG
This sequence comes from Laterallus jamaicensis coturniculus, assembly GCA_022605575.1. Taxonomy (NCBI): domain Eukaryota; kingdom Metazoa; phylum Chordata; class Aves; order Gruiformes; family Rallidae; genus Laterallus; species Laterallus jamaicensis. Next base: position 86,605,453 of record JAKCOX010000002.1, on the reverse strand, counting down.
GATGTAAAGCAACAAAATAGTAATTGGAGAGTAAAAACGAGGTGGTTACCAAGCATATTTTATACAGATTCTACTCCGCTTCAAATGTTACAGCTTCTAACAATCTATAATTGAGTAATTATGGAAGAGAGAAAAGAATGATCATTTGTGTGTGAGTGTTATAGAACAATGATAGAACATTAATTGAAACACTAATTACCTTTCATAAGTGTTTTCTGATGCAGACAGCTTCTAACATAGTGCTAGAAGCAACACTCAGGGCATTATTTCCATCAAAGCCTTTTCACTTGAATTGCACTATTGTTTATAGCTACTCTACCTACCCTCAGTGAGCAGATTTAGATCCTAGTTTCCATAGAGCAACCTCTCATTTTTTATCTTGCATTTATTTCTTCACAGTGCAGAAACAGTTTCCTGCCTCTGCTACTGAGGTTGCTTGGAAGTTTGTGCTGACTGTGTTGTTACTGTGTTGGACTAGGAGAAGCTAGCTTAGCTGAGCCAACTCACATAAACATATCTACTGAAAAGAATAGCCTCTTGTCATGAATAAGTGTTGGCCAATATTTCCCATGGAGGGTCTCAGACTGGTCCAATAAAGACAAGAGGTCTTTTTGAAGATAATTACTGAAAAAAGTGAGATAGACAGCACACTGGGATTCAGTGTCTCCCTAGAAGGTGAAAAAATGTATGAATATGCTTAATTTTTTTTATACAAGAACTTAAACATAAAAATTAGTCTAGAATGTCAAAGGTGATTTTTTGTATGTACACATTTTTATTGATAGGAATGAACACTACAGGTTCATTATAAGCGAATTTATACTTTTAACTCATGAATTATTTCTTCTCTTTATCTCTTTGTAATGGGCAAATTTGACAAGTGGTCATTTTGGCATCTGATTTCCTATTACCTTTTTTGGTGGTCTTGGTCCCAAGGTCACCAATGTTGAATGCAAGTTTGTCTCACATGAAATCTTTTTCTTGGAAACGTAAAGATGGACAGATGCTTTGGACCCCTTACTTGCATAAGAGGTTTTCTCTGCATATATATGTAAACTAGTGTGCTTGTACACATATATTTGATAGACTGACTCTATTATGAATTTCTAGAACTGTCTAGTTTTAATTTTTCTTTATTCTTAACTATCACTTGCCATTTTGAGTAATATCATAAAAATACCACTTATGTTTATATGTCTGCTGACATTAGGGACTACGAATCTGGTGTACGTGACTTGGGAAGCTCTGTGTTTTAAGGACTGGTCCAAAACCCAGCAATTTTACAGAGGAATATTCATCATAAATTGGTTGTTGCTAAAATCCAAGGCTGCACCTAGGACAAGTTATTAGTCACATGGATAAGAAGTGACTAAGGATCTAGCAGGTGTATTGATAACATATGACTGAAGCACTAGATGGGGGACTAATTTCTTCTCAGCAAAATGCTTAAACTTTAAAGTGTAAGTTGTATACACATCTTATAAAGCAGAAGCAGTTTTGGGGAGTTAAAAAGTGGCTTTTACCAAGAATGTTTGGTAGCAAGGTGGTCCTGGGGAAGGCCTTTCTATGGAGCCAGGAACAGCAGGAACCAGGAACTGCTGTGCTGTTTTTTCATACACCACTTTTAAGAGAATGGTAAGAGAAGGATACTGGCATAATTCGCTTTGATCAAAAGAGTTGTCAAGGAAGGAAAAACCACACCACACACACATACACAATAATTTACAAATGTGTTTTACAGACTCAGTGGCAAGTATTGAAGATCTCAGGACACATGTAGGGAAATAAGCTAGCAGGAAAGGGCCAGAAAAATCTGTGCTGGCAACAAATACGTTTCTCTTGACTTGAACCTAATTTATTGATAATGCAAGCCAGACTGAGACAGTTGTAAAGACCTGAAATAAGTAGGAGGGAAAAAGAAGTGGAATGTACTGACCTAACACAGCCAAGGAGCAGACAGAAGGCTAAGTAAACATCACCAGTACCTGGACTCCTCCACAACAATATGAAAGATGAACTGGAAGCATAGCTTTGCATACTTGTAGTAGACACAGAGTTATGTTAACATATCTTATGTCTGTTTGTAATGAAATCAAACCTTGCATGTCCAATATGTAACTTTTTTTGTGCTTTGAAGTTGCTAGCAATAAGTCACCTTGATAAATTCAACTAGGCCACATTGTTTCTAAAACAACTGGATAGGGGACTGAAAATATTCATCCAGTTGACATCTATAATCTTCCTTTTTTAAAATGTTTGTTTCGCCAATAATAATAGTCAGTGGATATACTTATAGGAACATTTAAAGAATGTAGATATAGACCACCTAACATGTTTAAGCATGGTAATGGTTACTTTCTAGGGACCATAATATCTAGTGGTATGCTGAGCTACACAACACTGTAGTAGTGGGGTAAACAGATTTAAAGGTGATTAAGTATGACAACATCTTATAAACCACACTATTAGAACAAGGACAGGATTATCTTTCATAGAGAAAATGTGTGAGAAAGCAGTCTCACATTATTGTTGAAAATGACAAAATTTAAGTGATGACCTAATAAATGTATTAAAAAGATAAAGCTTTAAAAGACAAGAATTTGGTTGCTTCGTTACAGAAATATACTAATATTTCATACAGTTTGGCACTGCCTGAATTGCCAATTTGAATTCTGAAAAGAACTCAGAACAGGGTTTTTCCGTTTTAATTGAAACAGTGAGGGAAATCCCCAACACCGAGGTTGTCTTTTAAAACTGGTATTTCCCATTACTGCAATTTTCTTGATCATCAGAATGCTTTGATGATGGAACTTCTGAATTTATGATGTAGGCTCTCGCCTCCTGGACAGAAACATTACCTAAATTTAAGGAAGGATCAAGCAGATCCTGGTATATTGAATGATTACTTAATGGGGAGGGTGGGGAGGGTAAGGTGTGTGGGGTAAATCTCAGCAAATTTAGAATTCCATCTTTGAAAACTGAGTTTCAATTGAAGAATATTTCAAATGATCAACCATCCCCACAAGATGTTTTATTTATAGAGGTTGTCCTTGTGTGCTACTTGACACGAGCATGGATAACAGTGCACGTCCCAATTGGTTTAACATTTATTACCTAGGAATTTACTAATCTGCCTAGGCAAGCAGAAAAGTCAACAATCTTTTCATTGACATCAGTGAGCTCTGACAAGGCCCCAAGATCATGTGTGCTGTAAACTGGTTTACATAGTTGATTCCTGTATCTGCCTAAGTTGCCATTAGGCAAAGAGCCTTTTCCATGCATTCAGACCGCAGAAAAAAGGATTCATTGGCCTGTACCCTTCAATCAGTCAAAAAGATATCTTGACAGCTCACATGAAGGCCAGAAAACCAGCTGCTGATGAATCAAGTACTCCTAAGATGCTAAAGAGTCTTCTGACACCCTTAGCCTGACAAACACAAAAAGCCCTAGAAGGATAGTGTATGTAGATGGTTACATTCCAGATTCTGGCATCTCTTCTCTGCTCTCACCAAGGAGACATCTTATTGGCCACTGGTTCTGAAGAGCTGGTGTTCACACAACAGGAGGTGGGAGAAAAGAGAGAAAAAAAGCACAATGAATCAAGAGCTTCATCAGTAACAGGAGGCAGACAGAGCCAGAGTGTGACACATATTGCAGTTCTGCTTTTGCAAATTGCTTTGCTAATTAGTAGTCAAACTAAAATAACAGATTCTGTAAGTTTTGCTATACTTCCTCTCCCTGCATCCTCCTGTCATAGTACAGTTATATTGTGCCTCTCCAGTCTCCTACTGAGATAAATGGGAAAACTTAATCCCATTGTGCTAATTTAAAACACAGGAAAATGCCAGGGACAAGGATTACAGCCAAATAAATCTGCGCAGTGTCAGGGATGATAGTAGAAGGAGGTATGTGAGACTGGGAGAGAAAAGGATGTAAGACAAAGAGAGAAAAAGAGAATCATATTTTCAGATGCTAAAATCCCCTATTGTGATCACCCAGTACAACCATCTAACACAGGTGATAGAATTTCACCCAGTACTTCCTGAATCAAATTCAAGAGCTTGCAGTTATTCTACCAAAGATAGCTGATCTTTTAGAGATATAATCAGTCTTGAAAGAATTGAAGTGAGGGGAAAACTTATCTCAACTGTTGTTTGAAGCAAGGGAAGACAGAAAAACAAAAAGGGAAGAGAAATAGCTCTGCAGTGTAAGGACACTGAAAAAGCTCCACCTGAACATGGATTACTTTGATCTCCTGAAATGAGTGGTTCATAGCCAGTATTCTCTCAGTGAAAGGATAACAGGCAGTGGGCACAAATTAAGTACAGTAAAATCTATCAATTGAAATGCATTTATTCTGTGAAGATGGTTGAACACCAGAACTGACCAGTTCAGAGAGGTTGTGGAGTCTTTATCCTTGGAGATACTCAAAACTGGACTGCATGTGGCCACAATCAACCTGCTCTAGTTGGCCCTGCTTTGAATAGGGGATTGGAATAGATGTTCTCCGGAGGTACCTTCTCACTTCAATGTTTTTGTGAATCTTTAAATGAAAGAGCATGTGGCTTATGGAGGTATCTTTATGTTTATTCAGCATAAAAACAAAGAAAGGAGACAGGGAAAATAATTCACACCTACATACACTGACTGACACAATCAGGAAACAACTGGGTCCCAGTGTCTCAGATTACAGGCTGAGAGGTTGTATTAGGTTTATGTGGCAAGGTTTTGGTAGCACAGGGCTGCAGAGTTGACTTCTGTTAGAAGGCACCAGGAAGTGCCTCCATATCAGTCATAGCCAGTTCCAGCCACCCGGAAGACAGACCTGCTACAGACCAATCTGTGATCCTGGTGGCACCTCTCTAATTGTCTATTTAAGAATGCACAAAAAACCACTGTGCAGCATTGGTGAAATGGGAGTGAGAAAATCTGAGAGCCCTGCAGACACCAAGGTCAGTGGAGAAGGAAAGGCAGGAAAGAGACTCCCCTACAGCCTATGACAAAAAAACATGGTGAGACATGTCTCCCTGCAGCCATGGAGGACCGTGAAGGAAACCTGTGGAAGACCCCACGTCAGAAGCTTGTAAAGGACTGTATTGTATGGGAAGGACCTCACATTGGAGTAGGGAAAGAGTTTGAGCAAGGAGCAGCAGAGACAAGGTGTTACGTGCTGACCACAACCCTGTTCCCTATCCCACCTGTACCACTTTGGAAGGAAAGACATAGAATTGTCTCGGAAGAAAGGATGGTGGTGGGGAGACTGATGATATGGTGATTTGGATTTTTGTTAGTTTTTTTCTTATTATCTTATTGTTATCAATTGGAAATAAATTAATCTTCCACAGGTCGTCCGTTTTGGCCATGACAGTAATTGATGAGTGATTTCCCTGTCCTTATCTTGACCCACAGGTCTTTTAATCTTGCTTTTTCTTCCCATCCTGTTGAGGAGGAGGAGTGACAGAGCAGTTTGGTGGGCACCCAGCATCCAACCAAAGTCAATTTACAATAGGATTACAAGGGAACCACTCAAAGCATTGAAAAAGTACAACCAGAAGCCCATGGGTTTTAATGTCCCCAAGATTTGACTTTCCTTAGCAACAGTTGTGTGCCTCTGATTTTAGAATAGCTACCTGAACATGTTTAAACAGTTTCCTGGTTGCTCTACATATGTTTGAGCTATAGTTTATACACTGTCTTTTAAAGAATTATAATATCCTGGAATTCACTGCAGTCAAGGACAACAGTGGAAGGAGTTCAGAAAAAATGCAGGAAATTGTGAAGGATTTTCTGAAGCTCTTTCAAACATTTTCAAGTAAATAACATGTAACATCAAATTAACTCATTTTGGCAGAGCTTGGCAGAGCACAACCTATTCTTTTATAACCTGTTTTGGCATTAACAGATACATGACATAATGCAGAGCTGCAAAGATAATCTCAAACCAGCTCTGCAACGTGAAAGCTATTTTATTTATCCACAAATCTTGGCAATCACATTTATTCTGGGCTGACTCACTGCAGTAAGAAAGGCTACAACCCCTTCTTCTGGTCTTGTGAAGACGTCTGTTCTTGTTGCCTCAGTGACTGTTTGCAGTCACCCACACAGGCACCATGTTGTCATATATCTAGTCTGTATACATACTATCCACCCTCATCTTCAATATTTTTAAAGGAGGAAAGCACATAAATATATTCCCCCATGCAAGATCACTAACAGTTTCTATGACTCCTAGAACATAGAAGCCAACTACTTAGCTTCTGTCCCAGCAGTGCAAAGAGAACAGCATAGTTCTATTCTTGAATGTTTCTCCTGTACTTAGTTTCCCTCTCTTAAAGGCCAGTTGGTCTTGAAGGACTTGTTGTTTATGTAGCTTTTGTTTTTGCAAGGCTGCTGACTTGTTACTCTGCTTCAGAGATATCCCATTTCTTTGTGCATGATTGCTCTGAAGAACATTTTTGTTATTCATCAAAACAGCAAACTAGTATCCTACTAATGTACAAACTACAGAAGACTTCCTTTGTGAGCTTCAGGTTGAAGCTTCCTTTTTCTATTAGTCTTTTATTTCCCACACTGAAAGAAGGTTATTTCAGAACTGAACTGCACCATTTCTTAGCCTGGTAGTCAGAGTGGGACCCTGTGAGTGGTTTATAACTCAATTCTCCTACTTTCTAAATGAGTGGTTCAGTCACTGTGTTCTAAATACATGCACCTGGGGGGTTGTTTGCTTCTTTTTATTGGCTGGAACTAGCACAGTGGTTTTCAAAATTTGATTTGTGGAATTCTGTGTCTGAGAGCCTAATAGCTTGCAAGAGATTGCAGAGAAGAGTGACTTATTAGACTTGCGTTCCCATTACAGGAACTGATATTTCCACTAGTAAAAGTTATAATGTGCTACACATCAGAAACAATTAAAAACAATGTCTTAAAACAGGTCTTTCATCAGCATGTAAAACCAGTGAGTTTTCCTCCAGAAATAACCAAGCTCTTTATTGTCAAAAGCAAGAATGAATGAATAGTCAGCCAGAAGCTTTTTGCTGGGCTATATACCCACTGTCTAGACATTGTGATGTTCTTTAATTTGAATCCTGAAAAGGAAATTTTTAATAATACCTCAGACAGTGATAATTTTGGTGCTTAAAAGGTATGAGACAACAGGATTTGATCCCTTACAGAATGAGTTGCAGATTCTGAAAATTGCAGTTCAGGCCCTAGAGCTGCCACGTCCGTTAGTGAGTCTTGTTCTCCCTCATTTCCATGATGATCTCAGAACTGAAGTGGGATGGTTTCCTTCATCGCTCATTCCTCAGGGAGAGCTTGTAAGATAAAAGTGATTGAACAAGACCAGAACATTGCTTGTGTTTTACCAACTGTATAAATTCTTTTCATTATGATAATTTTACAAGAATATACTTAATTTTTTAAGGGGAAAAAAAAGCATAAAAGCTTATGAACCTCATAAATCACAGGCCAAGAAAATGTCTGTGTTTCACACAGAGAAATGTTCTTTATACATATGTCTATCTCTTGAAACAGGAAAGAGAAAGGAGAACTGGCTTTTACATAATGTCATCTTGGCTATGTCATTGTGGCATCTTCAGGGATGGTCTTCAACTGTTAATCAGAATTACGTAGCATGAGGGATGTCTCTGGAAAATATTTATATCACTCCTCTAGCCATATATAGGCATAATAAAAGAGTTACCATCCTCTGTCATTATTTGACCTACTGGTTTCTCACAGTGCTAAAACTGTAGTATTTATTAGTCCTGGGTAGCACAATATCTGAGCACCCAATAAAGTTAAACAGTTTCTGTCTCTCTACACAGGAATGAAACAGAACAGAGCCCTAAGTGGAGATCAGAGACAGAGCACAATGGATTGTCCCAACATTGTCTTGGAAGTCTGCACAAAAGCAGAGCCTGGAGTTAGATCCTCAGCCACCTACTTAGCAGATACTTTGAAAGCAATTAAGCAACTTTTTGAATAAGGTTGAAAAATCTGTTCCAAATTGCTCCCATCAACTTCTGTGACCATAATTGCAAAGTCTAGGTCTGAGTTTCTGATGTCACTCAGAAATGACTAATAGGCTGGAACTACTGGAAAAGAAAAAGGAATCTGTGGAAGTGACCATAAGTAATGATAATATAACAGCTTAACTTTGGGTGCTCTCTGTATCTGAATCAGGTATTCAAAGGACTAAAAAAGTTATGCTATGGATTTAAAGGACCACAAGTGTGTGAGCTGGCACAGGCAGAATGCAGGAACAACACAAAGCCACAGATGAAACACAGAGTAAATTTATTTTCATTACCTAACCAAACAGGGGATCCCTGAAGTAGCTTCTGAGCAGAAGCACACAAGCAGGGATGCAGGCATCATGGAGCTCGGTCTACAATAGAAAATCACAAAACCTGCTGTTTTCATCTGTATTTCAGGGATTCACAGAGGTGTCATATACAATTTTGCTTTGATCTTTCACACAGCAGAGCAGGAATCTCAAGCATATTTGATAGGGTGCCTCCAAGTCTATCACATTACCAAAACACAGATGTTCTACTTGTCCAACACACAAGGCTAAACAACAATTAGCAAGTTATATGTGTTTTTCTATACCTCAATTGCAGGTCACTTGAGTATGTTGTCCTGGTTTTGGCTGAGAGAGAGTTAATTTTCTTTCAAGCAGCTGGTACAGTTCTGTGGTTTGGCTTTAGCGTGAGAATAATGTTGATAAAACATTGGTATTTTCCATTGCTTCTAGGCAATTGAAAAGTTTATACTGAGTCAAGGACTTTTCTGCTTCTCAGTCTCTTCCAGGTTCACAAGAAGCTAGGAGACCACAGCCAGTACATCTGACCCAGACAGGGAAAAAGGATATTCCTCAACATGGAATCATAAAAGCATAGAATTGTCTTTGTTGGAAGGGATTCTTTAGATCAACAAGCTGACATCACTCTAACCTGCCAACCACCACTAAACAATGTCTGTCAGCACTGCATCTAACCCTCTTTTAAATACCTCCAGGGAAGGAAACTCCACCACTTACCTGGGCAGCCCATTCCAGTGCCTAAAAATGCCTTCCCTGTGAAGAAGTTTCTCCTAATATCCAATCTAAACCTCCCCTGCTTTAGACATTTCCTCTTGTCCTATCACTTTTCACTAGGGAGAAAAGATCAGCCCCCACCTCTCCGCAGCCTCTTCTCAGGTAGTTGTAGAGATCAATTAGGTCTCCCTGTCATGGTTTTGCAAGGCTGGGTTCTGGTGGAGAAGGGGGGGCTTCAGGGATGGCTTCTGCAAGAGGCAGCTAGAAGCTCTCTGCAGGCCTGGCAGAGTAAACACCAGCCAACTCAAGGCCAGAATCATTGTTGACCAAGGCTGAGCCCATCAGCAATGGTCACAGTGCCTCTGTGAATCACATTTAGGAGAAAAAAACCCCAACATTTTCTTCCCTTTATTCTGTATTGAGTCTGTCTTGCCCATGATGCTTATTGTGGAATGATCTCTCCCTGTCCTTATCTCAACTCCTAAGCCTCTCAATATATATTTTCTCCCCTGTCCGACTTTAGTGGGCTCCTGGCCTCCAGCCAGGGCTAAACCACCACACTCGCCTTGTGAGTTGTACATAGGTGATATTTAAGATCTTTTCCACCATGTCATTTCTGCTGTTTTAGTGGTTATGTCTGAGGAATGTTTTATTGGTTATATTTAAGAATATATAGGAAGTGCTTGCTACATAAGAAAGCTTAGTCATTGCTTTACAACTTACATACCTACCAGTGCTGCTGAGAATTGGGTTCTACAAAACCATATGATCAGGAAAATTTATTTGCTTTCTGAAATCTTTGAACTTTCTTGAAAAAACTTTTTTTTTTTTAATTTTTTTTCCCTATTTTATTTTCTATAAACAGAAATATGGACGTTGCAGTACTGTATTCCAAGCAAGTAAATTGTTATTTTGTTATTTTATTATTTTATTATGTCACTGCTTCTTTGCATATTGCAAAACTGTAACACACCTTTATTTGTGACATTATGGGCTTGCTGTTAATTCAATCAGTAGAGAAGTTGGTAAGTAAGGCACTTAGCTGTCTGCCCTCCCTAGGATTTATCAACCATATTTAAAGAAATTGAACTGCAAAGCTGGGGGTTGTTTCTATAGCTGCCTGCTCTGTTCAAAATGAGACATATAAGCTAAAATTCTCAAAGCAGACTACTTGTGGGTTTGAAATGCATGTCACTCGTGAACTCTATGTGAAAATGCACAGCTATGCTATAAATTTTTTTGAAAGGTGAAAGCAGAAACTCATGCATAGATAAGATAGTGTTAGAAGAGCCCTCATATTAGATTTTTGTCTTGGCCTTGGAAGTCAAATGCAGTCTGATCTTACCTCTAAGTCAGATTTATATTTACCTCTTACACACTCATTATTTACCTGCTGTTTTTCAAATACCATAGCTTGCCTTTACCCCATCTAAGAGGTGTGTTTGTGTATGACTGAGACAAGCCATTAGTCTGATCTTCAAAGACTGTTAAATTTGGAGGGAAAAAAAATGCAGTTTCATTTGGTCTGGGTGATTTGCTGTTAGTTTCCTTGAACACTTTAACACTGGTTCTCTTGGAACGGGCTCAGGCATTCCTTTTACCTTTGTTGTTACCAAACAAATACTTTTCAAGGGGTTTTAGAGAGGTGTGCTGGGAAGAAGAGTAACACACAAACTACAGTAAAAAAACAACCAAAATCCACCAACAGAATCAACTGTGCTTAATTTACAGTATTTTCATCTTGAGAAGGCTGTCAGATATTTATTTCACCTAATCTTCTAACCAAGTGACTTAATAACTTTGTGTATTACAGGGTTGAGCTCATAGTGCTGTAGGAGTCCTAAATCAGGTTTCTTTTGCTTTAGCTGGTCTGATGCTATTAGACCCTAATTCCTTGTTTATTATAAACAATGATTAGACCTGTGCAAAACTCAGCCTTCACAGCATTTGTACATAGATTTTCTTTGGTTTCCTTGCCTGTGGATTCTCTGCTTCCCCAGATTTTCTCTCTGTTTCAATCAGCCTGTAAGTGATAGAATAATTATAGAAACATAGAATCACAGAATGGTTTGAGTTTGAAGTGACCTCAAAAATGACTTAGTTCCAATCCTCCTGCTGTGGGCAGGGACACCCTCACTAGAAAAGGTTGCTCAAAGCCCCATCCAACCTGATGTTGAACATTTCCAGGGTGGGGAGTTAGCCACAGCTTTTTTGGGCTCACTGCCTTACATTTCCTCACCACCCTCACAGTAAAGGATTTCTTCCTAGTATCTAATCTAAATCTACCCTCCTGTAGTTTAAATCCATTACCCCTTATACTATCAATACACTCTGTAATAAACAGTCACTCTCCATCTTTCCTGTATGCCCCTTTACATACTGAAAGGCTTCAATAAGGCCTCCCTGGAGCCTTCTCTTTTATAATTATTAGCAAGCAGTGTTTAACCTATACAGTAAAACAAAATTTAGGAATATGTAGGTTCCAGTGTTCGCATCAATAATGTTTAGCTGGCCTCTGAAAAAACAGAGCTTTTTTTTCACTATCGCTCATTTCACTGGCAGCACAGACTGTTCTGCCTGTGCATTTCCTGGTGTGTGGTAGATAGCTGCCCCAATGTTTGTTGACTATATATTACTGCAGTGTGTTGAGAACTCAGAAATAAACTACAAGGATTTCACTGAAAATTCACCAGGTAACCTGAAGGAAATGTGTTTTACAAATTCCTTTAAATTGCTTTTTCTACACCAGATTGTTGTCATGTATAGAACTTCTGGCCATGGAGAGCAATCATCAGCCACTACAAAATATGTAGCTTTTTTGTTTCTATATTTAGCTTTCTGAAAGATTTTGCCATTCAACTCCATGGCTGATCTTATAGTTTCTGACAGAGCCAGTAGTTATTTCTGGAGTCAGATGATTACTTTCCAGTTCTATGTCCTTATATTAAGCTGATGGCCAGGAATATCGTCTTGAAATCATATTAATCTTCATGCTAATGATATAATTTCATTACTACCTTTTCCCCATCAGAGACAGCTATTATTTAAAGACAGCTTCAGTCTCCTGAACTAGATAGTTCTGAATTACCTTTTGGTTATTTAATGTAACCATCCTTAAAGTTCATAATTATTTAGCAAATGGATTTTTTTCTGGAGTAGTTGGCTGGTTTGGTAGAGGCATCAAATGGGGACACAGTAATAATTTCTCCCTTCTATATTTTCCTGTGCTTAGATAGAACCAGTCCTATATGCATACACAATTACTTTTAAAATTAGATACAGCATCATTTACGTATTTTGGCTACTATCAGGACTGAAATGGCTTTGTCCTCAGTAGTTGCATCAGTAGTTTATGATGTGCAATGAAGATAGGGACTGGGGTTTTTTTGCTTGGGTTTGTTTTTTTTTCCTTTTCTTGTGAAGTACTGGGTCAGGATAATTCTTATTATCCATACAGGTCAGGAGAGGATGTGCTTGAAAGCAGCCCTGAGGAAAAGGACTTAGGAGTACTTGGTGAAAACTGGACATGAAGCACCAGCATGCACCTGCAGCCCAGAAGGCCAACTGGATCCTGGGCTGCATCAAAAGAAGTGTGGCCAGCAGATCAATAGAGGTGATTCTGCCCCTCTACTCTGCTCTGGGAAGACCTCACCTGGAATACTGCGTCCAGCTTTGGAGCCCTCATTATAAGAAGGACATGGACCTCCTGGAGTGCGTCCAGAGGAGGGCCACAAAAATGATCAAAGGGCTGGAGCACCTCTCCTGTGAAGACAGGCTGAGAGAGTTGGGTTTGTTCAGCTGGGAGAAGAGAAGGCTCCGGGGGGATCTCATAGCAGCCTTCTCATACCTGAAAGGTGCCTGTAAGAAAGCTGGGGAAGAACTATTCGTGAAGGCATGGAGCAGTAGGACAAGGGGTAATGGTGTTAAACTCAAAAAGGGGAGATTTAGGTTGGATATTCAGAAAAAGTTCTTCACTATGTGGGTGGTAGATCACTGGAACAGGTTTTCCAGAGAAGTAGTGGAGGCCCCATCCCTGGAGATATTGCAGGTCAGGCTTGATGGGGCTCTGAGCAACCTGTTTGTCCCTGTTTACTGCAGGGGGGTTGGACTAGATGACCTCTGAAGATCCTTTTCAACCTTACATATTCTATTACTCTATTCTAGAATCTATTCTATGATTCTACTTATTCTCTCAGCTGCTGTTTCATTTTAGGGGGAGTTAAAGTCAAACTGATTGACAATAATATATATAACTGGAATGAATCTCCCATTATATAGCCAAAAATACTGCAAACACGAAGACTTTAGTGGTGATCATCCACTCTCCAAACCCTTTTCATTTAAATGGATTTATCCATTGTAGGTACACATGATACCTCAAGTAAAATGCAGACTATTAAAAAAATAGTCTTTGTTATTTCTTAAAACAACATCCTTGAAACTTTTTTGAATCTTCACGATTTTACTGATGTACTCAAATTTTTTTCTGATTTATTTAAAGCACCATCTTAACTTATCCATTGTTGTCTTTCAAATATTACTCTTCGGATCACAGTGGATACAATAGATATACCTTAGTATCACCCTCACATCTAAAGAACCTTATCACTTCATGGACTTTTTTGGATCTGTGCTTCAGTATGTCTGAACAGTGAATTCTGTGTTTAAGGTATTTAATTTGACCTGTTGATGAGCAAAGTCTCACGGTGGCTTCTTTGTCCTCCCCAGATTATTTTTATTTTTTCTTCATCATATTTGGAAATTCCCCCATGCCTTTTGCTGAACAGTGTGAAGTTAATTGTTTAATATTGCAGTACAGTACTTTACATAACTGGTGAGACCCACTAATAACAGATAATACTGTTGACCCCCAAAAACCTGCCTGATCAGCTGCCAGGCAAGGAGCTGAGGAAAAAGAAAGTTTTTGTAGCAAGCAATGCAATATTTTCCTTTAAGATATCATGATGTAGATTGGAACATTGTGAAAACTGCAACATGTAGGAGGAAAGATGGAGCAGGATGAATTTTCCACACAGCTCCTTTAACTAGATAGAAGAGGTTGGTTCTGCACTGAAGCTACGAAGGGAAGGGAAGGCCCTCTTCCAGAAATTCTAAGGCATAGGACAACACTGTGACCTCTATCCACTTACCCACTAAACACCACCATCATCCAGACTCTTTGATAGCAATGTGCAAGAACTATTCAGTCTTGCTCACTGCAGCTTTGCTTTTATGTGTAGGTGGCAAGTAAGTTTAATGTCCTGAAGCTGCTGCTAGTTAATTGAGGCTCTAGGTGGGAGTCAGCCAGCAAAACTATTTGCCCACACAATGGAGACCTCTTTTCCCTTTAGAACTGAACTGAGTAGGCTGGATGCCCTCCCTCTGTTAATTGGTATGACAGGCACATTGAGTTGATGCAAAAATTGTCCACATTTAGAGAGAGCTGGCACCAGCAACTCCTGCAGATTGTGATACCCCTGCTGCTGGAGAGAGAAAAGGGGAAGGGAAGGGAAGGGAAGGGAAGGGAAGGGAAGGGAAGGGAAGGGAAGGGAAAGGAAGGGAAGGGAAGGGAAGGGAAGGGAAGGGAAGGGAAGGGAAGGGAAGGGAAGGGAAGGGAAGGGAAGGGAAGGGAAGGGAAGGGAAGGGAAGGGAAGGGAAGGGAAGGGAAGGGAAGGGAAGGGAAGGGAAGGGAAGGGAAGGGAAGGGAAGGGAAGGGAAGGGAAGGCTGAAAGGCTGGAGGTCGTGTATGAAGGGAAGAAGGCAGAAAGGACAAGATTTGTAGTGGAAATGATAAAACGGTGTTTAGAACAGCACGGTGACACCTTGACAAGGTGTGTACACATCCCCTACAACCTCACAGGGGACTACAACAAATCAGTGCTATCAGTCTTCTGTGTAAAGAAATTCATTAAAAGCCTAATTCAGGACAATATCAATTAGATTAATTCTTGCCCACTAATCTGTGAAGATTTATGGCCAAATATCCAATCTAACTCTTCTGACTCAAATTGATGCCATTTCTTCTTGTCCTACATATCATGCATATCTAAAATATATAAAGAAAGGGATCCATATAAAATGGAAGTGTTACTTCTTTGCCTTTCATTTAGTGTTAAATTTCAAAATGAACTTCCCTGGTAAGAAGGCAACAAGGTATGTTGTGCTGTGTTGATAGCTCATACCTTTTGTTAATTAGTTCATACTAAATTATCATCTACTGACTCAGTATTATTCAACAACATTTTTCATGTAATACTAATAAAAATGCATTTATAGACACTAGGATTGGTATGAAAAAAGTACACAAATAAGAAAATAAATGAAAAAAAAGCCTACATATCCAGGAAATTAATCATAAGGAATAATTGAGTCAGTTGCTTTCAAAAGCCAGGAGGAAAGGCTAATGTAATGGTAAAGAGAGTGATGTGCTATTATATTTCTACCTCTGCCAAAGGTGTCCTCTCTGTCCTCATCTGACCTCAAATAATTTAATCTTTCTGTCTTCAGACTGTAAAATGGGGCTGATGTTCTGTCTCTTCTGATTTTCAGTTTCTTGGTGTTACATTTTGTTTTAATCTCTTTTTGCTTGAGGCTTTAAGTGTAATTTAAGCAAGCAATCTTGCTCATGTGATCTGCACTCATGAGACAGATCGGCTGTGTTTGAACCATAATTTGATTGTGTCCTCTGCCCTGCCATTTTGGACAAGGGAATTACAGGGGAAATACTAGAGATGATGTCAAGTTCCATAGTGACCACACAAAAAGTAGAGAGGTTCTCATCCTAACAGTTGATGGTATATTACAGAGAGATTTGGGTAATAAGAAAAGCATTCTCTCAATACAAGTTTTTCAAGGTATGTATCTTAGTTGTGTAACTTCTGTATTACATACTTTTCCATGCAATATTTTTAGAGCTAATGAAAAAATCCTGGGCTTTTTGGTTTATATATATATTTAATTATAGAATTATCAGTAGTACATTTTTAAAACAACTCAGTTAAGTGCATTTGTAAATCATATAATAATAAATACAAGGAGAATGCACATCTGCTGCACTTTGTTGGTTTTTCTTGTTTAAGTAATTTGTGTTCATATTCATTCACTTCCAAGTGTATTGGACTTGTGTGGCTGAAAGGGTGGCTTCTCTAAGAAGCTCCTAGATCCTCCCCACATGTCTGATAGAGCCAATGCCAGCCAGTACCAAGATGGACCTGCCAGTGGCTGAAGCTGAGCCCATCAGACATATTGGTAGGGCCTCTGTGATAAAATATTTAAGGAAAGGTAAAAACTGCTGTGCAACAGTGGCTGGGAGAGAGTGGTGAGAATATGTGAGAAGAACAACTCTGCAGACACCAACATTAGTGAAGAAGGAAGGGGCAGAGGTTCTCCAGGCACTGAAGCAGTCTCCCCAGCCTGTGGAGAAGACCATAGTGAGGCCAGCTGTCCCCCTGCAGCCCATGTAGGTTAAGGGTGGAGGAGATTAAGGGAAAGAAGAAGTAATGCAATGTCAAATCCATCAAAACAAATGTATCCGTCATTCCTGTGATGTGGATAATGTTTTAAGAGAAGGCAGGAGGACCTCATATAGTTCAAAAAGAATGATCAGATCACATTGATTTAATCCTTTTTGGAAGTGTAACTTGCTATGATTTGTCTTAATGATGCAGGACAGCTCACAAGGCAAGGTTCACTCTGGCTGTCTCACAGCTTAGCTTTGAATTTTCTTGCCTTCTGTCTATTGATCCATTTCTCTGAACCCAAAGTAGGTTCGTGGGATAGCTTTTAATATGACTTGACACTTAGATTATTTTTACATGTTTAAAGGCTACGTTTAATTTTTCACTATATGGAGTCTGATTAATTTGGTAGACCTTCCAATAAAATATATATTTTTTTAACCTTTTTGGGTTTACTCAAACATAGTATACCCTGCTCTCCTGACCCTTTAGAAGCCATTCATTTCTCTTTGTCTTCCCCATATCTTTTTAGGAGAAAATCATATGATACAGATGGTCAGGGTAGAGCACTGCAATGCATCAAACAGGGTTTGCAACAAGCCATCTATTTGCCTAACAGACCAGTGTGCCCAATTTTTTCCCCTGCTTAGTCTTCTGGGTCTAAGTCCAAGCATAAGCACTGCCTCTTGCTCCTGACAGAAAGACATAGCTGTGATCTACCTCTTTGTTCTTGTGTATCAGGTGTAACACAAGCCCTTCTTCCTTTATGAAACCTTTGTTTCCTGCTGTCTCACTCAAAATAATCATTAGTTTTGCTAGTATTGCTTTTTTCAGTTCCTTCTTACTTTCTGAGTGTTAGGAGGTTTTGTGTTTATTTTTCTCCTAGAAATGACTGGGAAATATTTTTATACCCTTGATTCGTTATGGTTCTTCACACTATTGCATTTCATAAAAATGAAGTATTTACAATAGAGAAAGTAAATATGAATATTAATATGCAAAGTAAAACCATGGCATTGAAGTCAGTGGACTCAAAAGTGAGATGTCAAGATGGAATTCTCTAAAAAGACACACACATGATTCTTTGCAAGCATTCAGCCTTCCTGTTCAACTTTGCTTTGGATGGAAGCCCTTATGCACAAACAAAGTATTCAGAACCGAACCACTGAAAAAAAGTCCCATAAATAACTTCTGAGCTAAGGATGGCAAGAGAGCTCTCCTAATGAGGGGGGGGGGGGCAGGGGTGTGTGGAGAAAAAAATAAATGTGTTGGACAAATAAGATTGAAATTAATTAAAAATGTAAGTAAAGCCAGCTAAAGCTAAGATATGATCAAGTGAGATACTATTATAATCAAAAGTGTCAAAGAAGCACTCAGTTCAAGCAACATTAAAATACTTCAGCGTCCAGAGTCAGTGCATTAGTAAACCATTGCAAAAACGCAGGTGAGAACACTTTCTATGCTGAGGGTGAACAAATCCCAATCTGGAATTTATCAGTCATAGCCTTTTCTGGTAAGCAGTGAATAACTACACCAGACAGATAAATTCTACTTTCAAGAATTTAGGCTACAGCCTGTTCTAAACCAAAGTCTTAAAGCCAATAACTCTGGCAGGGGATGTTCAAATCAGAGTTTTCCACTGGCCATGATTGTAAGACAAAAACTAGCTGGGAAATTCAGATTTATTGCTAAATGAATCCAAACTCCAGGAATAATGTTACAACAAGCTGGAGTTTTTATAATCTATTAATCAACAGCTGATACTGCAGAAACACATGAAGACATATACAGACACATACATACAAAGATTTTTAAAAGAGAGAGAGACAAAAGGAGACTTTAAGTTCTTTATAAGCTTTGACTTTTATTTGAAGGTAATTATATGCCATATGTAAAAATTAACATGTAACAACTACAAAATAAGAAATAAAGTTGTATTAATCCATTCCCAAGCAGTAGCACTAACCTTAGAGAAAATGTTTCAAACATAGAAGTGGGACAAGGTCAACAGGCCAAGTCACAAATTGCAAATTTCTGGCAAAACTTCAGTAAGCTTTGTAAAGTGGCCTTTACGCAGGTTGATAACAAATGTGCTCATTTTCAGGAAAAGATAAGCAACATTCTCCTGGTAAAGGTTGAAATGCTGGGTTTCAGAAGCATTTCTGTATTTTTTTATCTGTTGCATTTCTCTGCATACCTGGAAAGACTACTACCAATGCATAGCATTTTTGAGAGATAAGAAGAGTAGCAAAGTCAAGCACTGCTTCAACAATAAGAAAATCACTCTTGAAAAATGATGCAGCTGTAGGACACTTGTACTCCTTAGAGTGTGAAGAATCATGCTATATCATTGTCAAAGGATCATTTTGGCTCACCACTGGAGTTGACATAGGCCAACAGACTAAAAGTATCATCTGGCTGTTGCTAAAGAGCTGACAACTCAAGCTAGAGAAATGTAGGGAAACGTGTTTATTTGCCTGGTCTCTGCAAGGAAAATTTATCTGAAAAAAACAGTGTTTCCTTGTGACTTTGTTTATATATTAATGTAATTGTATGTAAAACTTCCCAGAATCAAAACAAATCCTAGGGACTTTTCTGTGAGTAAGTAAGTATGGGTGAGGAAAATGAGAAACCATCAACTACTTTGTGTTTTTAGCCTACAAAAGCCTGACCACCAGCAGTGTTTTGAATTCAGAGGGAAATGGATAAATTGCAGCCTCTTCTCCTCAGCCACCTGGGAGATCCATTTCTGAAATGCTGGAGGCAAAATCTTTCTTAATTTTCTGGGCTTCTTGAAGGTAAGCTACCTCTCTTGCTACGGCTAGTATACACAGGCTCACCCCATGGAGTATACTGGAGATTTAATCTATACTGGTAAGGTCTCTGGTATTCATAAACTTAAATCTAATCACATTTTAGAGTAAGCTCTGACAAGATTTTTATTTCACCATGCAGTAATTGTGGCAACTTCGGAACAAAGCATTTTTGCTCTGTGCTACACTCATTAAATAAATTGTGTAACATTTATGTTCTTTTAAAAATGGAAAGAGACATATCCATTAATGATTGGGATTGATGTGGGAAAGCCAGAGTGAATTTTGTTGGCTTCCGATTCTCAGCAGAGAGGTTTTCTCAGCAATAGGTTTTCTCTTCTTAGCTTGGAGCAAGACTAAGGCCCGGGTGCTGGGGCCAGTCAGGTTTAACATCTTCATTAATAATTGAGACGAGAGGACTGAGTGCACCCTCAGTAAGTTTGCAAATGACATCAAATTGTGTGAGAGTGTCGATCTGCTTGAAGGTATGATGACCCTACAGAGGGACCTGCACAGGCTGGATAGATGGGCAGAGGACAGCTTCATGGGGCTCAACAAGGCCAAGTGCCAGGTCCTACACTTTCATCACAATAACCCCAGGCAACGTTACAAGCTTGGGGCAGAGTGGCTGGAGATCTCCCTGGAGGAAAAGGACCTGGGGGTGTTAGTTGACAGCCAGCTGAACATGAGCTGGCAGTGTGCCCAGGTGGCCAAGAAGGCCAACAGCATCCTGAACCTGTATCAAGAATAGTGTAACCAGGAGTAGGGAAGTGATAGTTCCATTATACTCAGCTCTGGCGAGGCCACACCTTGAGTACTGGGTTCAGTTTTGGGCCCCTCACTACAGGGAGGATGTTGGGATGCTGGTGCCTGTCCAGAGGAAGGCAACAAAGCTGGTGAAGGGTCTTGAGCACAAGTCCTATGAGGAATGGCTGTGGGATCTGGGGCTTTTTAGTCTTGAGAAAAGGAGGCTGAGGGGAGACCTTATTGCTCTCTACAACTACCTGCAAGGCAGTTGCAGAAATGCTGGGGTTGGTCTCTTCTCTCAGGTGACAAGCGATAGGAAGTGAGGGAATGGCTTGAAATTGTAGCAGGGGAGATTTAGGTCAGATACCAGGAAGAATTTCTTTCCTTGTCAAGTTTCTTTTCCGTTGTCAAGTAATGGAATAGGCTGCCCAGGGAGGTGGTGGAGTCACTATCCCTGGAGGTATTTAAAAGGCATGTAGATGATGTCCCTACGGACATGATCTAGAGGTGGCCTAGTCAGGGTCAGGCTGTGGTTGGACTCAATGATCTAAAGGGTCCTTTCCAACCCAGGTGGTTCTAAGATTCTATGATTCTAAGGCCCATTCCTCAAAGATCTCCTAGACATGCATCATCAAAACTTTCAGCATAGTCTTATTTTCTCTCCCTAATTCTGGCAGGGCTACACCAACTTCAATTCAAAAAGTTAAACTTGTTTGTTAAAAAGTGTGGATGGACATGCTTACACTTAAATTTGTTACTATTCTGCAAAAGATTAAGTTCTACCAGGTGATTTTATTATACTGCCATTTTTTGTTGAATCAGCTTCTAGGGAGCAATTTATGAGAGATGTTAACTGAGGAGTCGCTTCAGGTAACTGCTGATGCTAAATTATCACCTGTCTATATTAGAAGATAGTACCTTCCTAGGTCTGGTGTTTTCAACATTTTTAAAGGGTTTTTTAGAAATAATATCAATAATAATGGCCAGTTTAAACTTAAATTTGCATTTTCATGCATGTTTAATACAAGTCACAGTAAGACTAAAACGGAAACACTCCAAATTCACATAGCTAATTCCAGAAGAATAACTCTGAACTAGGCATGTCAACTTTTACACATTTATTAAATTCATTCTAATTTGGTGAGATTACATAAATTAGACTTTCCTTAACTGGCAGTTGCAAAAGAGTCTCCCTAGGAAACTTTCACCTAATGGAAGATTTAAAATTCCATTAATAGTAATGGCAGCACTGTAGCTAAAAGAAGGTAGGTTTGTCTGATATTTTGTCTAAAATAGTCAAGGCAATTGATGAGAGAGAAAGGGAAAGAGAGAGAACACCCATTATCTCAGTGATTGATACAGGCCTTTTTCTAATTACATCAGCCCTTTCCAGTGGAGACAGGTCATGATACTTATAGATCTGCAGCTACAGGTTTAAGAGGATTTGACAAATAACCATAATTTAAAATACAATTATTAAAAAGATAAGATGGATGCTGTACAACTTTTTCTGCGCATGTAGGACAGGAAAGAAAGAATGAAAACTTTTCTACAGTTGTGAATATTACAGGACTATATGTGGAGATCTGTTTCACCAACAATACAAAGAGGGAGCTCATATTTTAACATTCAAAGGATTTTCCCAGAACTATGTGAGCTGAGTGGATGTAATTCAAATAGTAAGATGTAAAGATAAAATATGTGTAAATCCTTAGTCTTTACCACAGGTCATTGCAAGACAAGGCAATGCTCTTTGGTACATGATTTAATAGCTGTAGGTCCACAGAGTTGAAAACCACAGCAATACAAATATTTCATCAAGGTCACCATGACTGATATAATGAATGAGAAAAATGTAGCCTTCAGAAGGTGTAGACTAATATGCAGAAATGTTATGATATCTTATATTTTAGATCTCCGTGTTCAGCATCTCTGAAAGAAAAGATCTCTCCAAAACATGAATATTAATTAACTTAGTCACAAAACTCTCTTTGGCTCCAATTAAAACAGTTCTCTTTCCTAGAATTCCTTATGACTAATGTTTAAATCATAGAATCATAGAATAGTTTGGGTTGGATGGGACCATAAAGATCATCTAGTTGTAACTCCCTGCCATGGTGATAGGTTAAGAGCAAATGGCACAAAGCTGCACCAGGGTAGGTTCAGATTAGATGTTAGGAAAAGTTCTTCACTGAAAGAGTTATGAGGGCCTGGAACAGGATGCCCAGAGATGCTGTTGAGTCACTATCCCTAGATGTGTTTTAAAAAAGGGTAGATGCGGTACTTAGGGATATGGTTTAGCATCGGACAGGAACGGTTGGACTCAATGATCTTAAAGGTCTTTTCCAACCTTGTGATTCTGTGATTCTGTGAAATAGTGCCAGTCCCAATACTGACCACTGAAGAACATCCTCATTACTGTTCTCCAAAATAAAAAAAAACAACAAACCCCCCCCCTCCAAACCAAACCAAAAAAACAAAACACCCAAACAAACATACGAATTAAAAAAAAAAAAAGATTTACAAAAATAGATAAGTAAAAGATGGGTACATAAATTGAAAATGACAACAACAAGCAAATAAAAAAGAAAGCACAGTTAAATTAATTACAAGCTAATATACACCCATAACTTTGGTTCTAACCTATCAACAGTCCATGAAGTGAATTCTAGATGACACAAATGCGAATATAGCCTGCAAGAGAGTAACATCTCCCACTGCTTGCATGCTCTTAATTCTCAGCTGAATATGTTTTTCAGTTTGGGCCTTGTTATTCAAGATGGGCTTGAATCAATTTGGGGGAGGACAGGAATTTCCAGGGTACTATTAGTCATTCCCTACCAGAAAATACTAAAATGGCTGGTGCTGCTCAATTTAAGGGAAAGAAGACTGTATGGACACTATGTAAATGTCTGTTGCTACAAAAGGTTGCTAGAAAACAAAAAACCAAAAAAGCCCTTGTGACTGTCATGAATTAAAAGGAAGCAGTGAAGTTAAACTGAGGAGGGGATGATTCAGGAAGAGGCACTGGGAAAGCTTTTAAGAGAAAATGCAAAATGGTTAAACAAATTCCTTGGGATTGTTGTGGAGTTCTCCTTAGATATCTTTAAGAACAACTTAGACAACATCTGTCAGGAATAGCACCTGTATAGTTCATCTTTCGCATGGAGGAATTTGAGGGAGAATTTGACACTCTGTTTACTTCCTTTCCTAACCTAATTTTTATGGCAAAGTTAGGCAAACAAAATATTTCCTATAGTAAGAGGATTTAAGTTTAAATTTCATAAGCTAATATTCAAATGTCCATGCTTATCATTTAATTGACAAAACCTTTCAGAGTTTTCATCGTTTTTCCCTTTATGTTGCTCTTAAAGACTACGTTTTAAAATGATAAACCATCTGCACAGTAGATAAGAAAAGGTCATATGCTTGGTACGACTTTCCTGTTACAAATTAATACCTTATCTGTAAATCAGAAAGTTTTGGTTTCCAAGAACAAACACCAATGGAAAAGTTATTTAAAGCATATTTTTATTTTTGTTGGGGTTTTTTTTTAAATTAAAGAAAACCAACTATTAGCTATTTTTTATCCTGCTTAAAGTTCACAGTCTACATACAGAATGGACAGTGCCTACATTTTACTGTAGCCTCTTCTATGAAACTGTGAGCTATCTAAAGATCTAAATCATAGTGAAGGGAACCTCAGCAGTCATTCATGCACTTTCTTGTCTCTATTCATGGACTTTCCCTTCTGAGAGAAAAGATAATGGACAAACTTTAAGGAGTTTAAAAAGAAAACAAGTAATTAAATCAGTTCCATATATTGAGATTTGTGGAATGGAACTAAAATGAAAAATGAAATTTAAGCCAGGGTAATAATAATTTGAATCTCCTTGCTTAAAATTGGAGGATCTACAGCACACTATGTCACGTGAAAGAGATGGATTTTTAAAAAGCACAGTTTACCCTTATGTCCATTAATTTAATGTTTTTGGTTTTTTTTTAATGTAGGATTAAATGTTCAGAAAGAGCATAAATGAAGACTAAGAAGTATTGGTAAGAGGATAGCCTGAAAGTATCATCTTACTAATGAGAAAGCAGAATTTTTCAATTCAGGATGAAGAGCGGGGGTAGGGGGAATAAAGATTGTGTTCTGTTCATTTGTTCATTTTTCAAAGAAAATTATATAAGCATCATTACTGAAGAATTTAAAGCTGCCCAGGAAGAAAGATCTGAGTAGTATATCTTTAAAAGTAAATGAATTACCCTTCCCATCGTTCAGTTCTCCACTTGATATACATCTTGCCAGGGTCAACCGATTGCAAACATTAATACAACTTTGAGAAAAAATGTTTAAAGAAATGAAGCAGAAGTACTCAGAGAAGTACTCCTTTTATTGGCCAAGAATGTTCTGACAGTGGCCCTCTGCTTTTGAAACTCTAGACTTTCCAATTGGTTTGGGTAAAATTCCTGGCCTGTCATGACTCAGAAGGAATGATGTCCAAAAAATGTATCAGAGCTTTCTAAGTAGGATCAGGGCTGACTCCCTTCAATGTTATGGAAGCAGGGACTTGTGTGTGAAATTCTAATGCTTGCAAATATGAATTAGGCTCATGGCAATTCCTAGCATTTTAGTGTATCATTTTAATCCCTTTAAAAACCTTTTACATTCTATCTTCCTCTTTTAGACATATGCCACACTTCATGCAACTCCAAAGAGGATTATGAATATATATATCTATCCAAAGAATGCTATCCTAAACAGGGAGTTCTGTTTTTTTTGTTCTACATCTATGCCTTTTGTCACAGTGGGATGTCTGGGCTACAGTTTAGGAGGAAACAATACAATTTCTCTCTGATGCTTTTATTTGCAACTCATTCTTGGAAAAACTTGACCCACGATCAACTCTGAAATAACCATGAGTAAAAAAAATTAAAAAGAGTGGTATAGATAAGACTAAGTTAATAATGTCCAATTGATACAATGCAGCACATGCAAAATAGGAACTCAGACCAGCCCTTCGTGTCAACTATGATACGTCTGTCATTTAAGTTGAAATATTCAAAGAATCTGAACAAACCCCTTAACTGGGTTTACTTTTAACTATTTCAGTGTTCTTTAGAATAAAATAGGTGTTTGAAAACAAAAGCACAGCTTTACACAGCACTCCATTTTTCTCATGGTGTTATTCATCGAAACATAGAATCATCATGATTGAAAAAAAGCTTCAAGATCATCAAGCCCTACTGTTAGTGCTCCACCACCATAACCTCCAAACCATCTCCCAAAGCACCACACCTACCCATTTTTTTAATAGCTCCAGGGACTGTGATTCCACCACCTCCCTGGGCAGCCTGTTCTAATGCTTCACTGACAGCAGAGGGTGGCGCATATATAAATATGAACATATTTATACACATGGAAAGTTTAAAAAGAAAAAGCAGTAACAACTCAACTCCCATTTTTGATGACTAAAAAAATGTTTTTAAAAACTTCCCTGTGAGTGAACATAGTGCAAAAAAAAGGTCCTTAGGATTGTAGTTAACTCTTAAGTTAAAGATAAATATATTTTTAGGTGTTTAGCTGCTTTTTTGGATTGGGAATAAAAGAAAAGTTTGAGAAATTATTATCTAGCTTGTAGCATCAACATAATAAAAGAAATTGAAATTGAACTCAGACACAGGGATCATGGTCTTGGGTTGTCCCAAGAGCTACTAGCTACAACCAACACTTATGGAAGAGTATTATTCCTTGGTGTATCAAAACTATTTTTTTCCTCTGGACAGTCTGCTCTAAGACAGGGATCAGTATAGAAAACCACCTTCTATTGAGTTCCTTGAAAAAAAAGTCCCTGGAAACCTCAAAACACTTCTTGCTGCCTACACACTTGCTTTGCTCTGGCCTGTAACTTCTCATTGTAACAAGAGATCAATGACATTTATAAATTATTTTGAATTAGATGCTTTTACAAAGAAGGGATATCCGGTTTTGGCAAATGTGGGGTGAAGCAGAAGTCACGTGCCCACATCCTAATTCCCAAAATACAGAGTATTTAAGGACAGAAATAGTATTTAAGGGAAAAGTACACCTTCTCAGTAGTGGGTCACAGGTATGAATGTGAAGCTCAGTTTCAAAAAAAAGTCTTATCTGAGGGTTTCAATAGAGATTTTGGTGTTAATTTTGTCTCTAAAAGTTGGAATTTTGCAAATTTTACTTAAAAGTGGTGGTGTGGCTTTGTGTGGCTTAGTTCTGGTAGAGAAGCAGGGAGGGTTGCAGGGGGCTGCTTCTTCAAGAAGCTAGCAGCTTCCCCTAGGCCCAACAGAGTAACCGCCAGCTGGGCTCAAGGTCTGACCAGGGCCAAGCCCATCAGCGATGGTCATAGCACCTCTGTTTTAAGAAAAAAACCCCACAAGCAGCCGCTTTTTGCAGTCAGCAAAGGGATTGAGAAGATGTAAGAAACTCTGCAGGCACCAAGGTTAGTGAAAGGGAGGAGTGGTGTGGGGTGGTGAGGAGGTGCTGCAGGCACTGGAGAGAGATATTCCCCTACAGCCCATGGAGAAGACCATGGTGGAACAAAATGTCCCCCCCACAGCTCATGGAAAATGATGGGGATCAGAAGACCCCCACCTGTAGCCCAGGGAGAGGCCCTGTGCTGGAACAGGTGAAGACATATGGAAGACTCTGTGACCCATGTTGTAGAAAGCTCCTGACAGGACCTGCAGCTGTGGAGAGAGACACTCACAGCGGAGCAGGTTTGCTGGGGGGGGACTTGTGATTCTGTGGGGGACCAGGCTGGTGCAATCTGGGCCTGATGGAGTGCACCCCATAAAAGTGACCCATGCTGGGGCAGTTGGTGAAGAGTCCATGGAGGACTGTCTCAGGTGGGTGGAGTATGGAATACTGGCCTTTAATTTAAGGCCTTTAATTTAAAAGTATTTTGTTTGGGTCCTCATGCTTTTATTCATGCATATCTATCTATTACTGGGAAGACATTTAAGTGTATCAAGATGATTTGGAGCAGAGGATAGCATTTCTTTAGGATTACCTACGCTTATTAGTAAACAAATTATTTTCTTTATCAGACTCATTTCATTTTAAACAGTATTGCTTCCTCACCAGAACCTTTTAAACAAATCTGAAGACTAGAACCTTACTACACTGCATCAGACAATTTAATTTTCAAATTTATTAGTTCTGTAGAAATCATCAACTTTTATGTATCTTGTAAATGTTCCAAAATTCTAAAGTTTAAATACCTAGAAAGGTCACTTGGTAATTTCGATTCTTTTTGCATCATAATAAATATGTTGCTCTTCCAAATCCACTGTATAACCAAAAAAGAAAATATCAGTAATGCAGCCTGGAAAGATGGCACTACTTGTAGTCATGTCTTCCTCTTTTAAATGACAATCATGTGACAGAGAGGAATGACAACACAAAATAAGTAACTTTTATTTACTGAATAGACACAACAGTGAAACTTCAAAAATATATTTGAAAAGGCAAAAATATCCATTACCAAGAGAATTTAGATGCAGATTCTGATCTTATTTGTTCCAGAGTAGCCAGGTGTAAATTGAGAAGCTTCAGTGAAGAGTAAATTCAATCAGAATGTGTCCCCCAATTCTGTATCGAAGTAATCTATCACTGACAAGCTAGCTATAGGGATTTTTTAGTAGCCTCTCTCAAGTTCATTTCCAAGAAAAAAAATCCATTGAAGCTGTTTTTTCAATACTTGAAACAAACTTTCAGTCTGAGGTGAAAAAAATACGATGAAATATTCACACCCAAATAGGTATGCTTGTGTATAGTTGGGTAAAACTAGTTAAATATAAATGAATGTTTATATATATATCTCCTCTACCTTTATTAAACTGGTCAGACTTTCTTCACAGAGGATTGAAACAAAACCAGTAAGAGTCACAATACTATGTCAAATCTGGCTTCTGTGTAGAAGAGTCCATCAGGTTTCAGACAAGTGGAACTGAACAAGATCCAGAAGTACAAACTGTCAAAACATATTGCTACTTCCCTGCGAAGAAGCTGGTACTTTTTTTATAACCTCTGTGACTTGTTTAAAACTATGTATCTATTCCAGTACTTCATTTCAAATCTGAGGTTCTGGTGATCCAGAGGATGAGAACATTTTCAAGAGCTTTCTGTGCTCACAGATCTCTGTTTTCCAGCTCATCCCTCATTCTTTCCATTAAAAACAAAACAAAACAAAACAAAACCCCTCGAAGAAGGTTAGAGAAACCTTCATAAAAGTGTAGACCAGAGAAAAAACCAAAACACATCCTCTTCATGCATGAATAAGAGACAATGTTTTTTCAGCTCTGCAGAATTATTAAACCTGTTACAAATGCTGGACACAGAAGGTCCCAGCCGGCTCCAAGGGCCCCACTGCAGGACACAGCTGAGCCCCTCAGCCGAGCTGGGGGCACTGGGAGGGGATTGGGAAAACAGGTTTCAGCAAGGCCCAAAGGTGGCACAGGCAGAGCAGGAGGAATCCCACCAGGGAGCGAGCAGCAGCACAGGATCCCCTGCAGCCCTGCAGAGCCCCCGCTGGAGCAGAGACCCAGGGAGGACCCGGCACCGAAGCAGGGAGGTATTTCCAGCAGCAGCTGCGGCCCTGGAGAGCCCGGGTGGGAGCAGGGTGTCCCTGAAGGGCTGCAGCCTGGGTAAGGGCCTGTGCTGCACCAAAGAACTGGAGGAGGAGGGAGGAGCAGCATGAAGGGGCTGTCATGGACCCATCGTCTCCCCCATCCCCAGCCATGCGCCCCTCGGTTGGAGAGGAGTTGGGAGTGATATGCTAAAGTGAGGGTAAATTAGGTATTTATGCAATACTATAGAGAGGACTATTCATATATGTTCTCCTGTACTGCTGTTTAGCAGCTGGCATGGATGCATGCCTTGCTAAGGGGGATGGTTCACTTTCATGGAAGCAATTAGTCATATTCTGTGACCTTAATTATGCCTAGGATCATGGTCATATTCATGCAATATTCAGATTAGACAAAAGATAGGTGACCTGATTCTTTAAGTTATTCTGCTTTAGGTCCAGTTAAGTGTCTTCTAATTAACACTTTTCT
Source organism: Laterallus jamaicensis coturniculus (assembly GCA_022605575.1). NCBI lineage: Eukaryota > Metazoa > Chordata > Aves > Gruiformes > Rallidae > Laterallus > Laterallus jamaicensis. The sequence continues at coordinate 86,576,303 of JAKCOX010000002.1, read as the reverse complement.
CAATGAAAGAAAAATGAAGTCCACACGCATCTACCAAGATTAGTTTAGATTTGCTTAGATTAGGGGAAATTATCTAATGCATATGTAAAAGCTATGAGTAGAGGGTCATAGTAACACTAACATTTTACTGCTAATAAATCCTCTCTATACTTAAACAAATTAAACTCTCATCAGCCGGTACATAATAGTTCCATTGTCATTGACTTAAAAATAAAATGACCTGATAGCAAGGAGACACTTTCACTATTGCCATTACCTGCTATTGAAAAATGTGAATTACTTGCAGGCAGTAGAGGGTTCCACTTTCAATTAAATTAGCACTAGTGGACATTTCACCCACATCCATGGAGATCACTGGAGAGGGGAAAAAGACAGATTCTAATTTATCACAAGCTACTGGTTTTTTGTGAAAGAGACAGATTTAAGCTATTCTTGTCCATTTTCTGAAACCCACAGGAGCTTGAAAATTATCTGATCATCTAACTGAATGATTTATAACTCCCTTTTGGCCCCACGCAAGGATTTGCCCCTAACAATTAATCTTCCTGGATATAATTGGAGTTAAAATTAAAACTACATTACTCCTCAATTCATCGGGATGAACTTGGCATGGACTTTTGTAACAGCTTCAGGTAACATACCCATTAAGAATGGCACATGATACCATGTTTGGCTGGCCAAAAATGAAAATGAGGGAGGGAAAATTAACACAAATAACAATCTTTTATCAAGACATCAATACCTTCCAGCTGCTCGGTTCTATGGTAGCAAATTGCTGCAGTAGCAATTACCTGGTATTGGTAAATGAAGCTATTCTTAAGCCCCAGTGGTATAAAAGAGTGCAAATCACTAGCAAAAGTAAATTTCTGCTCCCCATTCAAACCTAAGACAGAATCAATGTCCATAGTAAGGCTTAGAATGGATTAGGAGAGAACATCAGACATGTCCACAGGCCACAGGAGACCCTTTCCAGTACTGAAGAAAAAAACATTTTTTGGCCAATGGCCTGATTGCACATTTGCAGAGAATAAGCACAAAGTATAAGTCTTTTCATGAAAGCCATTAGACCCCTCAGGTGCTTTGCAAACAAGATTTCACAGCAAAAAGCTCAAACCAGCACAGCAGGGTTAACACTTAAAGCAGTCTCTTTGAAAGGGGGACTGGGCAGAAACCCACCACGAAGTTTCATTGATAAATTTTGTCTGCTTAGCTTGCTGAATTTCATTTGCCTCTTTTTATTTCCTCTGAGGGTTTTCTCAGTCAAGATGAACAATTGAGACACTGTAAACAGTATTGGTTTGCTGAAATGTGAGCATACAGTGCTCTTTCAGATGCTGTGAAACATTCTTCCTGACCCCTGGCTGCGACTCCAGAAGAAGACAGGTGTCCTAGCGATCTGTTATCACAGCCAGTGGTCTCAGGCAGGTGTTTTAGATATTCTGGCATGGAACTGAAGTCAATAATGTTCACATTTTTGCCACATCAGTCAAAAATATTTATGACAGAATATTATCCAGCAGAGGAAAACATTAAACTGACTTTCTGGAGGAATGCTATTTCCCAGAAAGACAAGTATCTTTTACTCTGAAGCCTTATTGGACACATTTTACTCACTAGTGAAATGAGGTTAAATTTCCCATTATTCTGCAGGATGAATTTCTTAACATACTCATAATAACCCAGTGAGCTCCTGAGATATATGAGAACCAGAGATAGAGAGGTAGAGATTTGGATCTCTTCATCTAGATTGGTTCATGAATGGCCCATAATGGTTTGTTGCAGGAAGGTTGTAATGCCCTGTTCAGTGCCAGGTGGGATAGCTGGAAAAACTGTGTAGTAGAATGTGACATGGGGTAGAAATGCTAGCTTCAGCTTTGGAAGCTGCAGAGCTATTCCATCTGTCCATCATCCCATGTTATTGAAAGGGATTTTTGTCTCTGTCCAGTGCTGCACTGTGTGTTGTAGACTCATGCTGAAAGCACCATAAACCATCACTTGGAAGTAGAACGGAGCATTCCCTTGCTGCACTAGCATCATTATGATTTGGTAGGTAATGCAGGCACCATAACAACAGGAAGAGGACTCAACTTGGAAAATTAATAAGGAGAATACTAACCAAAAGCCTGTTTAAGATTTGGACTTCTGCTGCATGAACATTAAGGGCTAATCCATAAAATGTAGAGGTATCTTTATGAATATTTTCTTACTGGTAACCTCTCTGTGGACATTAGTTCTGTCTCTCAGAAACTATCACCATTAAGGACAGCTCTCCTTCCATGCTCTCCATCAGAGAAGACATTGAAAACTAAATGGGAGTAAGGTTATTCTTCAACTCCAAGAAATATGTTGCTGCCAGAGAGTTTAAAGGCAGCAGCAATAGGAACTTTTGCTTTTTCGCTGTGTAATAATTACTTCTGCATCACAGGGCTCACATATCCAGACCAAGTTTCCTTTCCAGTGATTCAAGTGATGTACGTGTCTGTAATAAGGATGGGTCTTACTGAGGTTAATAGCTTAAAAAAAAAAAAAAAGAAAAGAAAATAGAGCATTATTCCTACTTTCTTCTGTAAGAAGGCAGTTGTTAAGAGTCAACCCTGAAAAACAGATTTGCACAAACCAATTCTGGATCACTGTATAATTTATTTGTTAAAGGTCACACATGAAACTTCAGTCAGACTTAGAAAAGAAGCTCAGCTCTGCTCTGTCAAAATTAGTATTTTGTCCCTCAAAGAGCATTGAAGCATTTTGGTTCCCTTTGTCATACTTCCTACCTTTTGTCATCTAGGAAGAAGAATGGAGGTTTGCCTTGCTGAAGGTCAGCTTTCTGGAGAGGGCAGTACTAGAAATGTCCATCAGAGGTCAGAAGATAATCCTTGATCCTCCAACACCAAAGAAAGGTGATCCTTGTCTAATTCAGAATAGATTTCAAATTGGAAACGCTCCAGAGGTAAATAAGATGTACCTTTGCTGAGAAGAGGAAATGAACTGAGGAAGAATCTACCTAAATGTGGTGCGATTTGGGAGTTTTTCCCCTTTTTCCACTCTAACAATGAAGGATTATAGTAAAGCTTTACCAAATAATGAAGACATATGACATAAGGGAATGAAAACTGCTCAAATTGTCAACACATTTTGTTTTGCTGCTCAGTATAAATCTTTTCTTTGCAGATGCAGATGTTATTCATTATCTTGTAGATAAATTCAGAAATGTGGTTTACACTGATTTAGCATTGTACTTAATTGGTTTTAAATCTAATGCACTGCAATAAGCCTTAAGTGCTACTTTGCTGTGAAATTTAAAAGTGAGCAGTACTGTAATTTTGCTTTGGTAGGATTTCTCTGGAAGCAAATATGCTTCATTTCAACAGCCACTCACTTAGAATAAAACAAAAAATATCCCTAAAATGGAGCTTTCTTAAATGACCTCAGTTTCTAAAAGCTCACATTTGAGGGCTGCATTATTTGTGGGGTTTAGGTCTGTGAGACAGACACTATAGCAAATCTGTAATCATGGCATTTAGCTCCTAATAATGCAAAAAAGCATCAGACTATCAGCAAGTGACAGCTGGTGCGCCAGATCGACAGGTATCTCAGGAGCACAAAGGAAAGCAACACAAAATACTGCTGATGTTTTGCAGACCCAAACATTATACCTGTATCTTCTGCTGCCTAGACCTAAGTTCAGCATAAGACTACTCTTGTCCTCAACAATATATAGTCTCTAATTGAGAGCCAAGGTATTTCTTCAGGTTGGATTTTTGTGCTGTCACCCCTACCCTGTGACTTCTACCCATAGAAAATCCATGCAAAGCTACAGCTTGGAGAGGAGTGGCTTGAAAGCTGTCTGGAGAGACCTAGGGATGCTGATCAACAGCTAGTTGAATATGAGCCAACAGTGTGCCCAGGTGACCAAGAAGGCCAGTGGTATATTGGCCTGCATCAGGAATGGTGTGGCCAGCAGGAATAGGGAAGTGATCTTTCCCCTGTACTCAACACTGGCGAGGTCACAGCTGGAGAACTATGTTCAGTTTTGGGGTCTCACTACAAGAAGGGCATCGAGATGCTTGAGTGTGTCCAGAGAATGGCTACAAAGCTGGTGAAGGGTTTAGAAGACAAGTCTTTTAAGCAGCTGAGGGAGCTGGGATTGCTTAGTTCAGAGAAAAGGAGACTGAGGGGAGACCTCCTTGCTCTCTGCAATAACCTAAAAGGTGTAATGAAGTGGGTGTTGGTCTCTTCTTCATGGCAGCTAGTGATAGGACAAGGGGAAATGTCCTGAAGTTGCATCAGGGGAAGTTTAGGTTGGATATTAAGAAAAATTTCTTGACTGAAGGGGTTGTCAGATATTTGAACAGGCTGCCCAGGGAGGTGGCACAGTCACCATCACTGGAGGCATTTAAAAGAAGCGTAAATGTACTTGGCAACATGGTGCATTGTTGGACCTAGTAGGGCTGGAGAGCTGGTTGGACTCGATGATCTTGAACTGAAACCATTCTATTCTATTCCATGATTATAAACTTTCCATACCCTTGAATTCTCAACTGGATTTATTTTAACTACTATTTTTCACAGAATAACTCTCCTGAAGATGGGACATATAGCTACTAAACATACTAACATGGCAACCCAACTACTACTCTGGATCTGTCTTCCTGAAATTCTCTTCTCCTTTTTTCCTTTCATTTCATTTCACAGACCAAATGTTGGGGAGTTGGACATGTTGATTTCCTACAGAAATCTCTCTGTATAATCTAGCTCCTAAAGAAGCCTCCAAAACTTTTCTTTTGTAAAAATACTTTTAAATATAGTGACTCTTTTATTTTCAAATTACTCTTCTTGGAATCTTAGTCTTCAAAAGTCTTTATCCAAATTAAGATCAAACCCATTGTTTTTGAATAATCATCTGTATTTTTGTCTTTGTAAGATTTTTGGGATGTACTTAAATATATATATATGCTTGATCAAAATGTCTTAAATAACTTTTGACTAGTAACCATCAAGAGTTTTATTTTTGTTATTCTCAAATTAAGGATTGTAACCTTTATAAACTTTATGTATGACTTTTTATTCCATTACTCCATATTTCTGTATAACTTATAAAACATTCTGAAGTAAGACCTGGAGATAAAGAGCAAAATATAATCTCAATTATCCATAATGTTAAAGAAAAAGACAGGCAAATTGCATCCTTTCTCTAAAGACAAGGATTTTACTCAGGGTTTAAGGTAAGAAAAACAGAGAAATTGAAGTTATCTACAGTCCATGACACTAGAGTTTTGGCCAACCATGTCAATGCCAGTCCCAAATACAGTCTCAAGAAGACTATTCACCACAGTCCCTACAACAAAAAAAGTTTGTAATTTCTATAACAAACATATTGGATGGTGACAGTTCTATCTCACATACTTAGTTAGATGTCTACCAGAAGCACGCCGACACTTTGGAGCTTGTTGCTGAAACTCATGCAGCTGTTTTGCAACATTCAGTTATGGGCAGAAGATGCTTTATAATTCAAGGTGAATCAGGGAGTTCCCAGAGTTAATTGGCTTCTCAAGGCAGAGAACCTTTTTTGTTTCTGTCTTTCCTGTGATTACCAGACAACAGTATGACCTGCCACATTTAATTTCTAATTTTAATTATCCCATTTAATTTGTTAATTGATTTTTTGGGGTGCTGGTTTTGTTCTGGTTTGGGTTTTTTTAGGGAAATGTGATACAGCACAGGAGACAGTACCTCAGACATCTTAGTATCCCTATTTACATGCTATCTTATATAGGGAGTGCAGAACATCCTGTGACTTGCAGGAAAAGCTTATCTGTTAGTCTTCAGTAAGTCTTTTAGCTTCTTACAAAGCTTCAGGGAAAAAAAAAAAAGGTCAACTAAAGCCTCCCAGCAGCACAATATTTGCTTTAAGTGATGCCAGCTCTGCAATATGAACCAGATTTTCTCAGCTTATTTTTTTCTCAGTAGCAAATAAAAAATATCTGGATTGTCCCAGGCACAAGCTGTATACATCCCAATCTTTTCAAATCTGATCTTACTTGCCAGTTTGCTCATCTCCATTTTCCCCAGTCTGCATCACTGTATTATGCTGTTTATATTTGCTTCCCTTGCTTTCCAACATCATTCCTAGCTTCAGCTATCAAAAAACAGATAGGAAAAGTTGTATTCAGTAGCAGCACAATTCATCACAGTCACTTATTAGAAGCAGTGATTATTCAAGAACAGGGAAGACACATAGTTTAAGCATTTCAGTTCATGACTGTGAGTTAATGAACAACACCTAATTAGGCATGATCAACTACTGACCTCTGTTAGCATGCATGTTGAACATAGGCTATTGATCATCTGCATTACAAAGAGGTACATGCTGATTAATGACAAATATTAATAATGAACTCTGTGATTGCTAAAAATTAGTCTTGGGATCATTATACACCTTTTGTAAATGTGCATTTTTACATGATATCCTGCAAAAGAGGTATAAAAATTTTGAACTGCTTTGCAAAAGGGTATTTTTTTTTCCTTCATTGAAAATATCCAGTGTGTTTGAATTTGATAAGGAATTTATAATGTTACTTTGCAAAATAATCCTAAAGGGCTATTGACATTAGCAGTTTATTGTTGCAAGATTAAATACTTTAAGTAAAGGCACAAACCAAGGTGTGTACCAGTGTCAGCCTTGGACTTTTTTCCTGACAACTTAAATGTGTATACAACATATCTCTCTGCCTTTCCTCTCTGCAATTTTTTCCATGCCATCTCTGAGTCAGCTGCGAAATACCTAAGAGGCAATTTACCCTTGATCTACCCTGAGGACAATCTCAGAAAAATCTTATTCTTTAGCAAGGGAAACCTGATTTTCTTAATCCCCAGAGAAAATACTGTGGGTAGTACGTACCTCTTGGACAGCATACATCAGAGATGTTAATTTATTTAGAGTAATTAGGGTACTTCTGTTGTAGTTTTGCATGTCTGGGTTCTGGTGAAGGAGGTTGGGCCACAGGGGTGGCTGCTGCAAGAAGCTGCAAGAAGCTTCCCCTAGGCCCTACACAGTAAATACCAGCTGGGCTCAAGGCTGGAGTTGTGGTTGACCATCAGCGATGGTCACAGCGTCTCTGTGAATCACATTTTGGAGAAAAAAACCCTGCAAGCAGCTGCTTTTCACCACCAGAGAAGGGAGTGAGAAGATGTAAGAAGACGTAAGAAGATGTAAGAAGATGTAAGAAACACACACACACTTGTGACCCTGTAGAGGACCAGGCTGGAGCAGTCCGGGCCTGAGGGACTAAGAGACATTCTATGATTTTGTGACGGAGCCTCCCATAGAAGTGACCCACACTGAGGTAGTTAGTGAAGAGATGAATCCTCATGGGGAAGGTCTTATGTTGGAGAAGTTTGTGGAAGACTGTGTCCTGTGGGTGAGAGCCCATGCTGGGGTGGGGGAAGGGTATGAAGAATGTCCCCCACCCTCAGATAAGAAGGAAAACGATTCGTGAGGAACTGACCAAAACCCCAGTTCCCTGCCCTTCCCTGTGCCACAATGCAGGGGGGGGAAGAAGGGAGCAAAATCACGACTAAAGTGAAGTCTGCTGAGAAGGGAGGAGTGGGGAGAGGTGCTTTAAGATTTGGTTTTATTTCTCAGTATCCAACTCTGGTTTCACTGCGTGCGTGATGTAGCTGATTCAATGATACATAATAATTCTGGATAGTTTGATCTTTAATATAAGGAGAATAGAAAGTCTTTGTATGTTTTGGATGTTAGTGGAGTATGGCTACAGCAGTTTGAGCTGTTCTTAGAGCAGCTACAAAATTTAACCATAACAGTGGAACAGCCTTGAAGATAAAGAAAGTGAAGATAGGGAAGTAATAAATAATGAGAACAACAACCAATTAAGAGAGAGAATAGATCTTGTTTTCAACTAAAAGGGGTTCCTAACTAGTTTGTTCAGGAATGTGTTTTTGAGCACAGGAATGTGTTTTTGAGACTAAGGAGAAAACCACAAAGAGCACATGCCTAAGGAAAAGGTAAGAAGTTCTCAGAGAGGAAGACATTCAGCCTCCATCCCTGAAGACCACTGGAAGACCCCCCGAGTGTCACTGAGCATGTTTTATCTGGGAATATTTAATATTATTTAATTATTTGCAGTTAATTCCTGGCACACATTAGGAGGAGCAATCCCCTGTGTGCCCAGTGCTGCAATAAGGAATACCTGCTTAATAGTCACCAAAGCTAATGAGTTTTAATTTTGGCTTTTCAAGGCTTCTTAGTGTAATAAATTGCATAGTTTTCTTTATTGTGTGTTGAGTCTATTTTGCCCATGATGCTAATGGCCGAATGATCTCTCCCTGTCCTTATCTCCACTCCTAGGCCTCTCAATATGTACTTTCTCCCCTGTCCAGCTGACAAGGGGAATGATAGACTTAGTGTGCATCTGGCCTCCAGTTCTCTGAAAGCCACAGTTCTTGTTTGTCATATCTTCAGCAGATGTTACTGCATTTGTTATACAGTAGGAACATTTTTAATTTTTTTAATGAAAACTGATATTTAAGTTTAAGGATATTTAACTTGGGTAAGAAGCTGAAATTTTCAGTATGATATGGTGAAGTCTTTTGGTCTTCATAATGTGAAGGTATATATGATTTTCTGGCTTACGTTAAGCCACTATTCAGTGCTTCCTTGGTATCAAGATTGTGTTTGACTTTGATTATTTCCCCCCTTTTCTTTGTTTTCTCTGTAGTAGCAGTGCAACAATAAACATGACATAGAAGCCTAGTCAGACTATATTACTATAGGGCATACTTAGGGAAATATGTACTTTAAGTGTATTGTGAATTTGCATATATCGTAGAGATTCACCTCTCCCTCAGCACAATTGGATCACTCTAAAATGAGTCTAAAATGGACTCCTGTGGAAAGCTAGTGTGTGTGTATGTCCAGAAAATACACCCTCAAGCTCATAAAAAATTGTTAAATAATGTCTTGAACATAATCCAAATTTTGGAGACCCATTACTGCAACAAAGAACAAATTATCAACCAAATCTTCCAGATCTCTTAATGATTATGCATCAAATATGTAGAAGTCCAAGAAATAGTTATCAAGATGTCTTTTTATTCCAAGGGCAACTCACACCACATTGAAATTTCAGCTTTCCTTATGCCAATATGGATTTTGCTATTAACTTCAGTGGAATCAGGATATAAAGCTTGGACTTCAGGTTAAGGTTTCCCTGAGCTGATAGTATTTCTGAAATGCTGTGGTCTGCATTTGTTTTTCTTCAGGTCCATTAGGAACATCTGTGACAAATGTGCTGATTCCTCAATAAAGTGTGTTTAAAGAAAAGTGTATTGTTGAACTGATAATTTACAATGGTTGAAGGTTTTGGGAACAGGACACTTTGTAGCCAAGCTTTACAACATCATGATGTATACTCTTTTGTGGAGGTGACCTAATCTTATTCAGGTTTTAAGATCTTGCAATGATTTGAAATGCACGTATATACATTTATTGGAGTGTCTTGTTACTCATTCCAGACAGGGTAACTCATGGTAATATGCAAAATACCTATTGTTATTTCTTGATACAGAATGGAAACAGCTTACTAGCATTTTCTTAGAAAATGACTAAAATGTGTTGAGCTGGTTAATCACACTGGAATTTACTTGTTTTTACAGTATAACAATTAGCACCTTCACTGTTACTCTTAAAAAATAGTATCTTAGCAAGATATCTACACCTTTCTGCCAACAGGCACTTTGAAGATGGCACAGGTACAGTCTGATAGATGTAAAGAAGATATTTGTGGAAGTCAACTCCAAGAAATATATTTTTTAAAGACATTGGTAAAAGATAAGATAATAATATGCATAACTAAAACAGAATGGTTGTATTTTCCAGCAGAAGGTACCATAGGGCAAATAATCATTCCAATTTCAGCTTTGGGTGGGGAAGAGTGAAAAGAATGCTGTTTTTAAAGTAAGACAGGTTTTAGTGGGTAAAAAGAGTGAAAATTCTTGGAGAATCTACCTGAGATTCAACTGCAGTTTTCTTCTCTTGAAAACTTTAATCAATCTGGGGCAGCTAATCAACAGAAATTTGGTGCAAAACCCGTCTCTCTCATCTTTGCATCAGTCTATAAGTGCTTCTGGGGCTAAGCCAAACACCTTGCTATTAGTAAACTGATAGTTTTACTCATGAGTTTCCAGAATTGATTGGTACCTCAAAGTTGCTTCTGATGCAGACCTGGTCAGCAGGGAGAACAAAACATGATGATACCCAAAGCATAATTTATTGTCTGGTTATTCTTGCCAGAAAACAGAGCAGAAAGACATTTTGAGCTTTCTTTAAGATATGAAAAGTAAAAAACTATCATGATGAGGTCATTCTGTGTTCTAGTCAGCCCTCTTTTTGTTTCTTTTGGATCATATCCTGGAAGTGCAAGAAATTCCTTCAAATGTTCAATAGCCATTTGTGATTTTAAACTGTTATATCGTCAGCCAGGAGCAAAAGTCATACTCCTAGACTACAGTAACACCAAAAAAATCAACTGACATTGGAGTGCAACTTTCAGAGCATACTACCTTAGTTTTTGAGCAGTCATTATACAGTTAACGAACTTATAGTGAGAGTAAATTACAATTCAGTTTAATGGCATATGGCCCATAGTGTCTTGGAAAAGTTAATCAACATAATGTCACATAATAGAAAATTTATGAGGTCTGTGCAATTAGAGATAAGTACCTTAAACTATTTTTAACATCAGACACAGCTTTTACCAACCCCACAAATCCTGTCTGCCTATTCCAAAAAGTTCTTTGTTAAAAAAAAAGTTTGAAAATTTTGGTTTCTAGTAACATGTGCCTGGGTTAGGCATTAACACCCATTTCTTATAATGTGCCCAATTTTATCTTTCATAATTTTCGCTTTCAAGGTGTATAATCATAGGATCATAGAATGGTTTGAGTTGGAAAGGACCTTAAAGACCATGTAGTTCCAGCCCCCCTGCCATGGGCAGGGTCACCCTCCCTTAGAGCAGGTTGCCCAAAGCCCTATCCAGCCTTACCTTGAACACTTCCAAGGAGGGGATATCCAAAACTTCTCTTGGCAATGTCTTCCAGTACTTCACCATCCTCTAAGTGAATAATTTTTTTCCCAATATCTAATCTAAATCTAACCTCTTTTAGTTTAAACCCATTATCCCTTGTCCTATCGCTACACTCCCTGGTAACTAAAATGGCTAACAACACTCACACTAATTTGTACCATAAATGCTAATGATCCATCACAGAGCAATCTTTGCATAACACTTCTTAGAGAAAATCTTAAGCTATTTAAAAAACCCTTGAATCGCATACGCTTACTTCCTTAAAATATATCATGTATAAATTAATGCGCTTTATTTAGTGGAGAGGAAAGTTACTGTTTATTACTTAAAATGCAACCCTTGTTAGAAAGAGGCTCTAGAAAGTATATGGAAGAGGAGCTGTTGTCAGTTTTACTAATCAGAAGCTTAATTGTGTTGTCTGAAAAAGAGATATTTGAGAAAATGAGCACTATAATTATATATATGTGGTCACATTTTATATATGTGTGTATATATATGCACATAATTCATGCTCATATAGTGACTCTCTGTCTCCTGGTAATTCCACCACAAACTTACTAATGAATACCCTAAATATCTCTGCTATAGTCCAAATGTTGTAACTTCTAAATTTAAATGTGTCCAATTTCCATACTCAGTGCCTACCTGCTTTTGAGCTTCTACAGCTGCAGCACTCCACCCTTACCCTCACATCTCAGAGACTCTGGCTACCCTGTGCTCACATCTCTCTGACATCTCCAATTTGCAAGCTGGATGTTTGCTACTCATACACAATAAGACTCCTGTCCACTTGTATGGGAATTCCTGCAGAAACAGGACATAAACATGACACCGCTCTACCTTCTTCAGGGTAGTGCAAATACAAGTGCACTGTGCAGTAAGAGCTTTTCTTTTTATCTTCTGAAAGAGATCAATCTTTAATCAAGCTACAATTCACAGAGGTACATACTGAAGCCTCCACTCAAACTCTGTTCAGGAAGTGTCCTGTATCTATCCTTTACTTATACTTTATCAAGTTACCATTGAAGTCCAGTAAAAGGATTCCATTAATCTTGTGTTTGATTGATGTGTTTTGTCTTTCACTAGGAAACTGCAAAGAAAAAAGGGAATGAATACTTTCAAGGGAAGGGACAGCTTCGGTAAAGAACAAGTCATCACAGATTGTTAGATTGAACAGCATTTAGGAACCAAACTTCGTACAGTCAGGTTTTTTTTTTCTCACAAACTAACAAGCAGTTGTATGCCTGTGTAGAAAAGTAGATGCCTAGACATACTCAAGAGTCAGTGAAACTCAAGTGATATTTGAAGGGACTGATAATTTTAAATAAATAATGAACTATGCTCTCAGAACACCACACTCACGTACATATTCCTCCTTTTTTGATTACGGGGTTTGTGTTTTAGGTTCTTGCTGACTGGCCACAGAGTATTCTCTTTCATATCTGAAGTGTAATGCATAAATTGCTAGGATGGGGTTCATATGAGTGAATAAATGTGAACATCTATAATGTAGTTATAGATGTCTGGAGATTAATAATGGTGATGATAAGGTTGAATGCTTATGGGTTAGAATCAGAGGGAAGGCCAACAAGGCAGACATCTGGTGGGAATCTGTTACAGACCTCCAAACCAGGACAAAGAGCTAGATGAAATATTCTTCAGACAGCTGGGAGTAGTATCACGATCGCTGTCCCTTGTTCTTGTGGGTGACTTCAACCTGCCATGTATCTCCTGGGTAGACAACATGGCAGAGAGGGGTTTATCTAGGATGTTCTAGGAGTGAATGGGAGATAACTTCCTGACGCAGCTGGTGAGTGAGCTAACAATGGAAGGCACCCTGCTGGACCTGTTGTTCAAAAAGAGAGGACTTGTGGGTGAGATAGCAGTTGGAAGCTGCCTTGGGCACAGTGATCACAAGATGATAAAGTTCTCAATTCTTGGGTAAGGAAGGAGGAGGGTTGGCAAAACCACCACCCTGGACTTCAGGAGGGTGGACTTTGGCCTGGTGGGTAGAGTCTCTGGGAGTAAGTATTGGAAGATAAAGGAACTCAGAAAGGCTGAACACTCCTCAAGAATGAGGTCCTGAAGGCGCAGGAGCAAGCCAACTCAATGTGCCAAAAGTCGAGTCAGCGGGGACAATGACCTGCCTGGCTGAACAGAGAGCTTTGGCTAGAACTCAGGAAGAAAAGGAGAATTTACGATTGTTGGACAAGGGGTAGGTAAACTAGGAGGAGTGCAGGGCTGCGGTGAGGTTATGGTGGGAAAAATTAGGAGTCCCAAAGCCCAATTAGAGCTCAATCTGGCCACTGCTGTAAAAGACAAGAAAAAAATCTGTAAATAGATTAATAACAAAAAGAGGGCCAGGGAGAATCTCCTACCTTCATTGGATGCAGGGGAGCCATCGTGACAGAGGACAAAGAAAAGGCTGAGGTAATTAATGCTTTTTTTTTTGCCTCAGTCTTTTGTAGTTGGACCAATTGGTCACCTGATTCCCAGACTTCTGAGTGGAAAGATGGGGATGGGAAGCAGACCAAGCCCCCCTAATCTAGGGGAATTAGTGACCTGCTCAGCTGCTTAGATCAGCAAAAGTCAATAGTTCTGGATGGGATTCACCCAAGTGTACTGAAGTAGCTGGTGGAAGTGCTTGCCAAGCCCCTTTCCTTTATTTACCGGAAGTGCTGGCTGATCAGGGTGGTACCGCTGGACTGGAAGCTGGTGCATAACATTAACACCCATCTACAAGAAGGGCCAGAAGGAGGACCCGGGGAAGTACAGGTCTGTCAGCCTGACCTTGATGCTGGGGAAGGTGATGGAACAAATCATCTTGAGTACCATCACACAACACATGCAGGACACTCAGGCAATCAGGCCCAGTTAGCATGGGTTTATGAAAGGCAGATTGTGCTCTACCAACCTGATCTCCTTCTATGACAAGGTGACCTGCTCAGTAAATGAGGGGAAAGCTGCAAGTTTTGTTTACCTGGATTTCAGTAAAGCATTTGACACTGTCTCCTACAAAACCCTCCTAGAGAAACTTGCTGTCCATGGATTAAATGGGTATTCTCTTCACTGGGTTAAAAACTGTCTGGCAGCCAGGCCCAGAGTTGTGGTGAAAAGAGCTAAATCCAGCTGGTGACAGGTCACAAGTGGTGTTTGCCAGGGTGCGGTGCTTGGGCAAGTCCTGTTTAGCATCTTCATTAATAATCAGGATGAGAGGACTGAGTGCACCCTCAGTAAGTTTGCAGACAACACCCAATTGTGTGGGAGTGTCGATCTGCTGGAAGGTATGATGACCCTACAGAGGGACCTGCACAGGCTGGATAGATAGGCAGAGGCCAGCTTCATGGGGCTCAACAAGGCCAAGTGCCAGGTGCTACACTTTGGTCACAATAACCCCACGAAATGTTACAGAATTGAGGCAGTGGCTGGAGGAAAAGGACCTGGGGGTGTTAGTTGACAGCCAGCTGAACATGAGCTGGCAGTGTGCCCAGGTGGCCAAGAAGGCCAACAGCATCCTGGCCTGTATCAGGAATAGTGTAACCAGCAGGAGTAGGGAAGTGATTGTTTCATTATACTCAGATCTGATGAGGCTGCACCTCAAATACTGTGTTCAGTTTTGGGTTCCTCACTACAGGGAGGATGTTGAGATGCTGGAGCCTGTCCAGAGGAAGGGAACAAAGCTGGTGAAGTGTAAGGAACGGAAGTCCTGTGAGGAATGGCTGTGGGATTTGGGTCTTTTTAGTCTTGAGAAAAGGAGGCTGAGGGGAGACCTTATTGCTCTCTACAACTACCTGCAAGGCAGTTGCAGAAATGCTGGGGTTGGTCTTTTCTCTCAGGTCACAAGTGACATGACAAGAGGAAATGGCTTGAAATTGCACCAGAGGAGATTTAGGTTAGATATCAAGAAGAATTTCTTTCCTGAAAGGTCTGTCAGGCATTGAGTAGGCTGCCCAGGTTGTTGGTGGAGTCACCATTTAAATAGCATGTAGATTAAGTGCTTAAGGATGTGATCTAGAGGTGGACTAGTCAGGATTAGGCTGTGGTTGGACTCGATGATCTAAAGGGTCTCTCCCAACTCAGGTGATTCTATGATTCCAGTTGTCTGCAGTCCATTTTGACTTCCTTTGTACTCAGAGGAGAGATGCTCAATAAAGACAATGTTGTTTGTGACATAATACATCCTATCTTAAAGTAAATAATAATATTTGGTCTGAGGAATCACACACCTGACTTGGTGAGTACAATGATTAGGATCACACAGATACAGACATGGGTATTCAAAATGTCCCTCCTCATCTTCAGCTGCCTCTCCAAACACCTGTATCATGTGTACCAACAAAAACATTTCAGGCACCCTAAGAAATGCCAAAGAGACACCAGGTATGACATTTGCCAGCCCTGTCACTGGTATTCCAAGTAATGCCAGGCACATGACTTGTGCCTTTTGGCAACTGAATCAAACCCTAAAATGTAGCTTATTTCACCTGACTTTAAGCATGTACAAACAGGTGTCGAAATCCCAACTACTTGTCTAGAGACATGGAGGCGGTGAAGAGCCTGATTTTCCCTGAGCGCCTTTGATAGTGGCCAGGAAGGAATGTTCACGCAAATAAGAAACAGGAACTGACCTGCAGAGGAAATCAGTGGTATAGTTTGTGCTGTTTCACAAATGTAGTATTAAATCAAAATGAACAATTAGAAGTTTTGCTTGTACTTAGCATCTGAGAAGACTAAGTTTGAACTGGGCATGAAATTGGGTACATTTGAAATTTATGCAATGTCATCAATGCACTGAAGACCAAGAGGACAAGGGGTGGCCATTTTTGCATATTGCATTGCCTCACACTTTATACCATGCAGCTTTCTGTTGACATTTCTGAAAGCTGCAGAGGCCATTTTACCATGGAAAGGACAGGAATCAAAGGCATAAAAGCCCCCTTGCTAGACCCACCTGATACATGCTGTGTTAATGCAGCAGGGAAGCCACAGCAGCAGAACAACTTTCCTTTCCCAAATTTCATTCAGACGTGAAACACATCTAATGTGGAGTACAACAGTGTGTTTGAAAGCTTGCCATCAGAAAAAACCCAAAACAATTTACTCAGGAATGTACTTAGAAAAGATATGTTAAATTTTTAGGGGAAAACTAATTTAAGGCATGCAAATTTTAGGTGACTAATGCTGAAGTACAAGCTTATGATGATTTATATTGAATGGAGTAGCACTTGGGATATACTTATCTCACTCTTCATTGATAATAAGGTTACAATAAATATCTGATTTTTAGACAATTGAAGTTTTAAGGACATCTTGTGCCACAAATCACAAAAGATTGGTTTGTGCTGCAGTTAAAATCTATTTAAACATTACAAAAGTAGTTTGTGTTCTGCTAGACCAAAATTATGTATAACTACTTAAGGTTCTGTTGGGCCTTTGACAGCGGTATAAACTCATACTTTCTGTGACCAAGTTCCCTATTTATAGAATGAAGATAAAACTTTATCCATTTGTTAAACTATGAATTTTATGTGGACAAACAGTAGTAGTAAGTGAGATCCTAGACAAGATTCTAGACTGTTCCAGTTATGTGAGATACTTGACTTTGTTTAATCTGACCATAAATTAATGTAACAAATCAATATATATCACATAGGGGATGAATAAATTGATCATGACTTCACTGGACAAGCTTCCTGTTATAAACAAGGCAGATTCCTGTAATTCATTTCTCTAGCCATCATCCCCATTTGCTTGTGTTCATCCTCATATTTAGGTGTTACACTTGGGCCGGAAGAATCCCAGCCATAGATACAGACTGGGAGAAGAGCTTCTTGAGAGTAGCCCTGCTGAGAAGGACTTGGGGATTCTGGTGGATGAGAAACTTAACATGAGCCAGCAGTGTGCTCTTGCAGCTCGCAAGGCCAATGGTATCCTGGGCTCCACCAGAAGAGGGGTGGCCAGCAGGGACAGGGAAGGGATTGTCCCTCTCTACTCTGCCCTCGTGAGGCCCCACCTGGAGTCCTGTGTCCAGAGCAGGGGCCCCCAATACAAGAAAGATGTAGAACTGTTGGAAAGGGTTCAGAGGAGGCCACAAAGATGATTAGAGGGCTGGAGCACGTGCCCTACAAAGCGAGGCTGAGGGAGCTGGGCTTGTTCTGCCTGGAGAAGAGAAGGCTGTGGGGGAACCTCATTGCAGCCTTCCAGTACCTGAAGGGAGCAGAGAAACAGGAGGGGATTCAACTTTTTAAAAGGGCAGATAATGGCAGGACAAGGGGGAATGGATTAAAGCTGAAGGAGGGAAGGTTTAGATTGGCTATTAGGGGGAAGTTTTTTACAGAAAGAGTGGTGAGCTGCTGGAACAGGCTGCCCAGAGAAGTTGTGAATGCCCTGTCTCTGGAAGTGTTCAAGGCCAGGTTGGATGGGGCTCTGGGCAACCTTGTGTAGATCCAGGTCTGATGTTGGTGTCCCTGCCTGTGTCAGGGGGGTTGGAGCTCTCTGATCCTTGGGGTCCCTTCCAACCCTTGCCATTCTATGATTTTATGATTATATATTGTGTTTTCACATCCCAAATTGCAATATTACTAACACCTAGTTAACTATATTTAAATGTCCTTGTCATGGAGAAATCCAAGTGAAGTTGATTTCTGTCAGCTTTTTTTTCCCTTGAAAAATTCTCCATCTGTGATGTCTGTTTTGTGTGTCTCAGTATATAATTCAAGATTTTGTTTTACAATGTGCCACATCTTTGTTTACAGTATTCCACCCATAGTGATCAAGAGTTTGGCTCAATTTACGTGTTTTTGCATTTATATGTGAGAAGTGAGGGAGAAAAAAAATAGTAAGAAAGATGAGAAAGAGATAGACAATGCAATCTGTGACCTCATTATTTAAACAAAACAGTTTACTTAGAATGATGTGCCTTTTTTCTCATTTGGTATCAAATAAATTACTGTTTTCCTAGTTTCCTATTATATGTTTCCTAGTTTTCCTAGTTTTCTAGTTTTCCTAGTTTCCACATTATGTGTGGAAAGAAGTAGTCTTTTACATTTATTCATTTGAAGAGCAGAAATACAATACAGACACTCAATCTTTACAATTTATAGAATTACCAATTTTCATAAAACATACTTTAGTTAATTCACACCACCTTTGTTTGGCTTGAGTGCTATGGTTTTATTATCATAGTTTCAGCATAATCCTGCCTTTTTTTGAAGGGTTAACCCATAGATTTGGAGCATATTTTTTTTCTGTTGCAAAAATAAATATTTGTACCCCCATGTATATTTACTTATATCACAAGCAGGTGACTTAACAAAAATTGAGATGTGACTACAGATTCTGTATCCCTTTAGCCAGAACCTCCTCAAAAGGGCTAGGCAGATTTTAAAAAGCTGAGTCCTGCTTTGTTTTACCACTGTAATATAGTTGGGGAAAAGCCACAGACATCTCAAGTGATCTTTGTCAACCTGTGTCATGGACTCAGTTTGGTGCCAGTAGGATAGGAGCACACATTCATCATTCTTTATTTAGGGGATCACAGTGAGGTGACTGGAGCCAAGCATTTCTCTGCTGCTCTCATTTTGTTTACTGGAACTTAGAATAAAGGGGATGGTGTATTGCAGATGGGTATGCTAGCATTCACAGTGTGCATATTTTAATTTTATTTTTTTTCCAAATGATAGGTAAGATGTGCTCTAGCTGGAAAGAAAAAAATCCATAAAAGAGTTAACTGCCAAATGTATAGAGAAATCCTTTTATCTTTTTGCAACGCACACAGACAAAACTGCACTGAAAGAATTGTAGAGGACAGGAATGGTAGGACTTGATGATCTTAAAGGTCTTTTCCAACTTAGTAATTCTGTCATTCTGTGATTCTCTGAATTAAATATTTGATGGTTCAGGTTTAATCATTTTCCATTCTCCATTGTTTCCCTTTGTGAAGATCTTTGGGGATTATACCATGCCTCTTGCACAAAATTAGTAATTGCCAGACTTAGCCATTTCTTAGTAATTACAGATCAGTTTGTAAGTTTCTTGGGGCAGGGATCAAGCACTGTGGCCTCCTCAGGGAAAACGCACAGGAAACACTTTGCTACAGAGATAAATAATAAATACAACTAGTCATAAATAATAAATACTAGTAAATGTCAGTTCTGGGGGCAGCAATTTATCTTGTGTAAAACCACAAAACTTCTGCCAACTATAGGATGGTGACATCAGTTTACACAACAGAAACAACTTTATCCCAAAAGTAACCTGTTTTGTCCAGTGAACCTGCTCTACTTCACAGAATCACAGAATCACACAGTTGTAGGGGTTGGAAGGGACCTTGAGAGATCATCGGGTCCAACCCCCCTGACAAAGCAGCTCCCTAGCTCATACTACATAGATAGGCGTCCAGAGGAGTCTTGAATATCTCCAGAGAAGGAGACTCCACCACCTCCCTGGGCAGCCTGTCCCAGGGCTCTGTCCCCCACCTGGGAAAAAGTTCTTCTGTATGTTGGTGCAGAACTTCCTGTGCTCCAATTTGCAGCCATTGCCCCTTGTCCTGTCTCCACAGACCAAAGAAAAGGGGCAGGCCAATTCCCCCTGCATCCCATACTTAAGATATTTATAAACATTGATTAGGTCCCCCCTCAGTCTCCTTTTCTTCAGGCTGAACAGCCCCAGCTGTCTCAGCCTTTCCTCATAGGAGAGATGCTCCAGGCCCTTAATCGTCTTCGTAGCCCTCCTCTGGACTCTCTCCAGGAGATCCCTGTCCTTTTTATACCAGGGAGCCCAGAACTGGACACAGTACTCCAGGTGGGGCCTGACCAGGGCAGAGTAGAGGGGGAGGATCACCTCCTTCGACCTGCTGGAAACACTCCTCCGGATGCACCCCAGGATCCCATTGGCTCTTGTAGCCACCAGTGCACACTGTTGACTCATAGCCAACCTGACATCAACCAGGACCCCCAGGTCCTTCTCCACAGAGCTCTTCTCCAGCAGGTAATCCCCCAGCCTGTACTGATACATGTGGTAGTTCCTCCCCAGGTGCAAGACTTTACACTTGCTTTTGTTGAATCTCATCTGGTTTCTCCCTGCCCAGCTCTCCAGCCTGTCCAGGTCTCTGGATGGCAGCGCAGTGTTCCTGCATGTCAGCCACCCCTCCCAGCTTTGTATCATCGGTGTACTTGCTAAGGGTGGATGCTATTCCCTCATCAGAGGAATACTTACCACATAACAGTGCATTTAGAAGTTCAAGTAGATTTTAATAATTAGTTTTCTTGTTAGGGGTATTCAAGACACGAATAGACGTATGTCAATCTACAAAATTTGGTCCAACTACCATCCTTTTCTCCCCAGTTTCAATATTGCAGAAATACACTCTTAGATGCCTTTGGTGGGATATACCCATCTGTGAAAAATAACTACAAATTTCTGCTACATGATGAGGAGGTCACTGGAAAACTGTAGATTCCTGAAGAGCTCAAAGCCCCAGTTGTTCTGCATCTGAAGATGTTAAAGGCTGTACTGCTCAGATGTCAAATACTGCACAAAAGTGCAGTAGTTATTAACCTTCCAAACACTGTCATGTTGTCCTTTGTCTTTTTTGCAAGGTCATTAACTAGAAGAGAGCACAAAAACTTGAAAGGTTTTAAGAGCTCACTTCCTCTATAGTTTACCTAACAGCAGAAGACTATTATTGATCTGGAATATGACAAGAAGAAAGTCTTAAACTCACTTTAAACAAACAAAAAGAATACCCTGCACTCTTCAAAGACTGATTTAAAGAAAGTTTCATATGGACTGACACATATATTTCAGATTTCAGACCCAAGCAATTTGAAACAGACATGGTATTAAGCCCAGAAATTGGAGTTTATAACAGATTTGCTGACATACAGCCTGTCTTTGAGTGGTTTGAGGGACTCTGCCATAGTAAAGGTAGGATATCTGTCATTTTAGACATTGCTTCTAGATTTCTTTCATCTGCGATTTAGTTCAGGTGGCCTACCTACATTTCCCAAACGATTTTAAAGATTACTAATGCGAAAAAAACCCCTGTGAGCAAGATTCTCAACTGCTTTAAATCAAACCTATCATGTAATAAAGTGTTTTAATGGCACTGTGCTAGTTTACATTAGGCAAACATCTATTCTTAAATTAGTGGTGGAAGTTTTTATTGGACATGATCTGATCTCTTCATGACAGAGTTAGACTGGTCCACCTGATTGGAAATCTAAGTGTGGGCAGCTGAACTTATCACTGCTGATTTGTATGGGGCCTTGGTAGTCAATTATCTATCTGTAAAATAAAATTCACATGATGAATCTTCATTTATGTATCTTATTCTGTGCAAAATCAGACAACAGTCTGAGATGAGCAACAAGAATAATCAGAGTCCTTGAGAATATAAAGACTGAAGGAACCATGACTGATTAGTTTAGAAGAACAAAGACTGACAGGAGATATAAACACATCTGGAATATAAGAAATAACATAAAGGACATAACTCTCAGCCAGCTGCTTTGGTTAGGAGGACAAATATTAGATATTAGAAAACTAGTGAAGGGAGTAGATGGTGAAACACTGGACTGCTATTCTACAATCATCATTGTTAGAGATTTCTAAGAGTAAGTGCAACAGAAATGTGTAAGGAACAACATGAAAGTATGTGAGCTTGCCCTTCATTATGTGTGCATTTGATTTTTGGTTTTCATTCTCTGCCACGAACTCCTCCTCTTTTTCAGTTTTCCTTGGAGGTTAATCTTTTTCCCTTTCCAGATCTTATACTATAGATCCCAGATTTTCAGGGACACATGGAGTCCCTCCAGAAACTAGCAACCAGAGAGAACAAATGCAAAATTTTAAACCAACTGATCTACCTTTCCTGAAGTGATGCATCTGAAACTTTTCCCTGAAGAAGTGCTTTCTTGTCTGCTCTATTGACTGTGTAAAGAGACACAATATATTTTGTTTCCTCATTGACCTGACCTGCATTATATATTAGAATAGTATATGGGCTGTGACCCAACCAGATGTTTTCCATTACAGTACTCACTGAGAAACTCTTTGTTCCTCTCAGTCTAATTTGCCTTAACCCAACTATTCAGTTTATGCATCGGTTATTTACTCTCGGTGCCAATTATAATACAGTATATGACACTCACAGTGTATGCATCATCTACCCCCTCCCTGCCATTAAGGTGGAAGGGGAGGAAGAGGACATCTGGAATAAAAATAACCTTTTAGATTAAATTTTTCTCCAGATGTTATAAGAGCTACTTTTGATATACAGACACAAGAACTAGAACAAAAAACATAAATTACTTAAAGTAAATCAGCTACTGATGTTTTCTTCCAAATAGTCTCACCTTTAAAAAAAAAACAAACCACATTTTTAGGAGTTCTTTATAATATGAAATGAAAACACAGATATTTTTAAATTTTAAAAAAAAAAAAGACTATCAACGTAAGCTTTGGGTTGAAAAAATGTATTTAAATAGAAGTACAGAAATTTAATGCTTATGGTCTGTTGAGACTGGAGAAACCTTGCAGATAGACCTGAACAGATCAAATAGCTGGGCAATCACCAACAGCATGAAGTTTAACAAGGACAAGTGCCACATTCTGCACCTGTGAAATGGCAACCCTGGCTACACACACAGACTGGGATGAGATGCTGGAGGCCAGCCATGCTGAGATGTATTTGGGGATCTTGGTCTACAGCAAGTTAAACATGAACCAGCAGTGTGCCCTGGCAGCCAGCAGGGCCAACTGGGGTGCATCAAACATGGCATTGCTAGCTGGTCCAGGGAGGGAATTGTTCCACTCTAGACCACACTGGTGCAGCCTCACCTTGAGTACTGGGTGCAGTTTTGGGTGCCACAGTACAAGAGGGACACAAAACTATTGGAGAGTGTCCAGAGGAGGGCAACGAGCATGGTGAAGGGTCTGGAGGGAAAGTCTTTCAAGGAGAGGCTTGAGTTCCCAGGATTGTTCAGCCTGGAGAAAAGGAGACTGACGGGAGACCTCATTGTGGTCTATGGCTTCCTGACAAAGGGGAGCGAAGGAGCAGGGGCCAATCTCTTCCCTTTGGTGACCAGGGATAGAACACGAGGGAATGGTATGAAAGGGAGGCTTAGGTTGGATATAAGGAAAAGGTTCTGTACTGAGAGGGTGGTCGGGCGCTGGCACAGGCTTCCCAGGAAAGTGGTCACAGCATCGAGCTTGACTGAGTTCAAGAAACATCTGGACGATGCACTCAGTCCCTCACAGGGCCACTTCTCTGGCCCTGTGTGGAGCCAGGAGTTGGTCTCGATGGTCCTTATGGGTCCCTTCCAGCTCAGTATATTCTGTTTCTATGATTCTATGGTGAAATGGTATCAATTATTTACTGTGCAAGACAGAAATAATAAATATTTCAAATCACATAAAAAAACTCATGACAAGTAGAAGAAAAAAAATATTTTTTCTTCCTTTTACATTGACACTTCAGACTAATCAATAAAAGGTCATTGTATTGTATGTACTTTTTCACTGGTGAAAATATATGCATGTATATATAGATTTCTGATTAGTGGCAAAATACGTATTCTTGATTGTGTTGACTCAAACACACAAAAATGTCAAAAAGTAACATAGAGGAATTAGAGTTTTGACCATGTCTTATGAACCCTAATCTGACTAGCAACAACAGGTAGACAGCCAATTGTGAGACTACATGACATCAGGAGTGGTTCCCATTCATGGTACACTTCTTTTTGAGGACTGCCCGTAAGTCCTACCATGTCTCCACACGCATGGAAATACTCTCCCTGGTCCCTTTTCAGCACATGGAAAATGCCATTTTTCAAAATTGCAGAGGGACTTTTATGACTCTTGCAAAGCAACCCACCAGCCTTATACAGCATCATACTGTAGAGGGGTAATACCATTCAAGTTCTACTAATTTTTTTTCAACATAGATATTCTGAGAGGAATTATTTAATTACATTTTAATGCAAAACAATGTATCTTTAGTGAATCTGATGTGGTGGAAGATTTAGTGTTTATATGGTGAGGATACAAGACTGAGAAAGATCCATTGGTTGGAAACCTGAACTTAAACGCAAACCTAGAAAAATTCTTAGAAGCTGGACCAAAAATATTTTGGAAAGCTGACAGGAATGTGTCTTACTCTTGGAAAACTGGGAAAAAGAAACAAACAGGACAAATAGTTTTCTTGTATCTATGTTGTAGAGAAGAACACATATCCCATCTTTTGGGTGAGTCTTTTTTCCAACTGAAAATTAGTCTCCTTAATTTTACTCTTAAGCTCTTTCATTGGTCTCTGGTGACCATGAATTTCATAGGCTAGTTAGACATTTCCTTTAATCAGCTCTGAATTTGTTCTTGTCGTCTACTCTCACAGATCCACTGTGCCCTCTAAAACAACAGCTGCAGATACTATTGACCTGAATGCAGTATTTATGCACAGCTCCTGGCAATGAGCCATTTAGCACATGATTTCTCACAATCCCCATGTGGCAGGTTTACACATTACAGCTGATCTCATACAGTCCCAAATACAAGAGTTGCACTCTTGAGTATCTGCTCTACATGGGCATTATGGTGGAAGATAATTTTAGCTATGCTTTGTTAATTTTTTAAGTGGAATTATCACTTACAAAGCATCTTTGGTACGGAGTGTTTTTATTCACATAAGAGCAGAATTTGGGCCTTGACAAAAGCTTGTCATTCATACTTCAAAAAACATAATTTATTTATAAGCCACAGAACAAACAAATGCACTGCAAAAAGTCTCATCAGCACAAGAATAACAGAAATCTGGATCAGAGAAGAGTAGTGTGACAAAGAAAGCCTCTCACTTCACCATCTAAGCCAGCCTCTGCCTTTGCAAATGTAGAACAAACCTCAGTAAGAGGCAAACTTCAGATAACATAAGCGTCTAGATGAACTACCAGATTAATACTGTGCTAAAAGTAGCATCACCTCTTCCTGAAGTGCATCAAAAACCTCCATGAGACATAAACAATAATACATATGACTATTAAAGTGAGAAGGGTGAAATAGGGAGCAGTGAATCTAAGGTAGCACAATGAGGCTAAACAAGCTCCAGCCCAGCTGCATGTCAGACTACCAAGATGAAAAAGCAGGTACCAGATCAAAAAGCATATAATGAAGTTATTGATTGCAGTTTGTCGGGCAAGCCACAAGCCTCATAAAGGTGGAATGCTAAAAGCATCCCACACCAAAGTAACCTGTTACATTACAGAGGTGAATATCGAACCTGCTTAATAAATGTAGTACACAAAGCCAGCAGCCTGCAAGAGGCATCACTAGGTGTCCTTAGAAGGAATGGTGGGACTACAGAGTGTCAAAAATAGAATGGTCAAAAGGTAATTTATTAGAATGATTGTTGCCATAAGATCTCTGTAGACTGCTCTAGGAAAACCCAAATTACAGTATGCAGTAATTCTCATTATACTTTTATAAATGAATTTGCCAGTGCTCTCGCCTCTGCTGTATTTTTCTTTGTCTCCTGTATTTATAAGGTGTGATAATTCACTACTATTTCCACACAGCTACAACCTTATTCATATATTTTCTAAAAAACATTGTTAATAATGAAACAAATTTCAGTTTATAATGGGGAAACTGTGACTTGCACTGAAGTTTTCATAGGCAAGACAGAAAGATGTTTCAAAAAAAATTTGCATTTTTGTTTATGTTTTTTAATTTTATTTTTTTGTCGTCAGAACATTAGTAAAAATTCACTCTGAGCACTTTTGACAGGGACTAGATTTAGAAATGGATTTAAACATCCAGATTGCATAATCACCTCTATATTTAAGTTTGCGCTACTCCACTGGTCAAGACTGACTCAAAAATCAATAAAAAACAACCAATTATCACCACCAATAACAAGCAGTCCAGAAAACAATTAATTCTATGCTAACTGCTTTAATTTGGAACAAAGTGCCTTTAGGAAGCTTAGACAACTAGCTGAACAACTAACTATAAATGTCATCTCCAGATTGCAGCTCTGAAAACCAGGTTGGGAATTTAGTTTAAAACAGTGAAAACCAAAATAAGATCTGAACAAGATCCATCTTGGTTTGTGAAATGCCTTTAACATGCTCTGTTTGAAGGAATGGGAGCCTGCGAGTGCTGGCTAACATTCAAACAGCACTTCTTCCAAGCACAGAATAGGTGCATCCCTTTGAGTAAGAAATCGGGAAAGAGAGGTAGAAGACCTGCGTGGATAAGCAGGGAACTTATGAGTAAACTCAAAGGGAAGCAGAAGACCTATAAACTGTGGAAACAGGGTCTGAGATCATGGGATGAATATAAGGATGTGGCCAGGGCCTGTAGGGATGCAACTAGGAGGGCTAAGGCCTGCTTAGAAATTAAGCTGGCAAGGGACATAAAGGACAACAAAAAGAGCTTTTTCAGGTATGTAAATAGTAAAAGGATGACCAGGGATAATGTAGGTCCCTTGTTGAATGAGGCGGGTGTCTTGGTGACGGGAGATGATGAGAAGGTGGAGATACTTAATGCCTTCTTTGCCTCGATCTTTACTCCGAAGGCTTCTCAGGACTCACAGATCCCAGATGTAAGTAGGAGTGGTTGGGGAACGAATGGCTCCCCTCTAGTAGAGGTAGGGGTGGTCCAGGAGCGACTCAAAGGAATGGATGCACACAAATCCATGGGCCCGGATGGGATACACCCACGTGTGCTGAGAGAGCTGGTGGAGGTGATTGCGGAGCCGCTCTCTATCATCTTTGACAGATCCTGGACTACAGGAGAAGTGCCTGAAGATTGGAGGATAGCCAATGTCACTCCAGTCTTTAAAAAAGGCAAGAAGGAGGATCCCAGTAACTATAGGCCAGTCAGCCTCACTTCTGTCCCTAGAAAGGTGATGGAACAGCTTGTTTTGGATGCCATCTCCAAACAACTGGAAGAGAAGAAGGTCATGAGGAATAGTCAGCATGGATTCACCAAGGGGAGATCGTGCTCGACCAATCTCATAGCCTTCTATGATGTTATTACCAACTGGGTGGATGGAGGGAGAGCAGTGGATGTCATCTACCTCGACTTTAGCAAAGCTTTCGATACTGTCTCCCACAACATCCTGAT
Organism: Laterallus jamaicensis coturniculus; assembly: GCA_022605575.1. Classification (NCBI taxonomy): domain Eukaryota; kingdom Metazoa; phylum Chordata; class Aves; order Gruiformes; family Rallidae; genus Laterallus; species Laterallus jamaicensis. The sequence continues at coordinate 86,549,073 of JAKCOX010000002.1, read as the reverse complement.
AGAGAAGCTGAGGAAACAAGGGATAGACGAGTGGACAGTGAGGTGGGTTGAGAACTGGCTGTCAGACCGGGCTCAGAGGGTCGTGATCAGTGGAGTAGAATCTGAATGGAGGCCTGTGACTAGCGGTGTTCTCCAGGGCTCAGTGTTGGGTCCAGTCCTGTTTAATATCTTCATTGACGACCTTGATGAGGGAATAGCATCCACCCTCGGCAAGTATGCCGATGATACAAAGCTGGGAGGAGTGGCTGACACGCAGGAACACTGCGCTGCCATTCAGCGAGATCTGGACAGACTGGAGAGCTGGACAGGGAGAAATCTAATGAAATTCAACAAAAGCAAGTGCAAAGTCTTGCACCTGGGGAGGAATAACCGACTGTATCAGTACAGGCTGGGGGATGACCTGTTGGAGAAGAGCTCTATGGAGAAGGACCTGGGGGTCCTGGTTGATGACAGGTCGGCTATGAGCCAGCAGTGTGCCCTGGTGGCCAAGAGAGCCAATGGGATCCTGGGATGCATCAGGAAGAGTGTGTCCAGCAGGTCGAAGGAGGTGATCCTCCCCCTCTACTCTGCGTTGGTCAGGCCCCACCTGGAATACTGTGTCCAGTTCTGGGCTCCCTGGTATAGAAAAGACAGGGACCTTCTGGAGAGAGTCCAGAGAAGGGCGACAAAGATGATTAGGGGTCTGGAACATCTCCCCTATGAGGAAAGGCTGAGTGAGCTGGGTCTGTTCAGCTTGGAAAAAAGAAGACTTAGGGGGGACCTAATTAGTGTTTACAAGTATCTTAGACATGGGTGGCAGGGGGAATTGGCCAGCCCCTTTTTAGTGGTCAGTGGGGACAGGACTAGGGGCAATGGCTGTAAGCTGGAGCACAGGAAGTTCCGCACCAACATGCGGAAGAACTTTTTCACAGTGAGGGTGACGGAGCAGTGGAATAGGCTGCCCAGGGAGGTGGTGGAGTCTCCTTCTCTGGAGATATTCAAGTCTCGTCTGGACGCCTATCTATGTAATATGAGATAGGGAGCCTGCTTTGGCAGGGGGGTTGGACCCGAAGATCTCTTGAGGTCCCTTCCAACCCCTAAGATTCTGTGATTCTGTGATTCTGTGATTTTTCATATTGATCCTTATGAGCAAATGAGAAGGGAATTTGTACTTTTTCCTATCTATGAATGACATTATGGAAAGACAGAATCCAATCCTGCCACCAGTGTCAAGGACATTAAAATGTCACTGAAAGTTATAACATTTCTAAACTCTTACTAAGCTTTCTGCTATGTAATTTATAGATACACATACATATACATATATCAGAGAGTTAGCCCTTGAAAGAGTGTCTCCCTTTTTCCATGAAGGCCTTCAATGTTTTGTCTTTCTTGTTTTGGACAGAGCAATCTGAAATCTGTGCCTCCTTTATTCTTTAACACCACACCACCCGACCAAAAAAGAAAAGAAACCACCAAAAAACCCACACACAACTCAATTGCAGCATAACAGACATAGAGGAGAAGATTGTTTCTTCCTGTGATAGGAAAAGTAATATTGCTCAATTAATAAGTTCTACCAATTCCTTGTCAAATATACAGCCAACTTTGCAAGTGAATGGCTCCATCTCTGTAAACCTATTCAAAGAAAAATCTGGATTTACAAAGCAATCAGGCACTTTCTGGTAGTGTTCAACAGGAAACAACAGCTGGCTAATTTAAAGTCAATGATAAAGCTACAAGATTTAGTACAAATAAACTAATGTGGAGACTTCTGTTACATAAAGCCCTGAAGCAGCAAAACCTTTTTTTTTATTGCATTTGTAATCCTATCTAAAAAAGCTGCTAGTTTCACAAATTAGACATAGGTGATTGGGGAAACCAACTCTAGCAACTGAAGTCTCAGTTTCCCTTAATGCTACCAAAGTCCATGTCCATATATATACCACCTAGAAAGCTCTCTGTAACTCTTCAAGTCTACCAGTGTCATGAAGAACCCTGCATAAGTATTCCCACATGCATGGGCCTTGTATTTCCTGTTGTTGAACATCATAAGACTCTCATTAGCCCATTTCTTTAGGCTGACAAAGTCCCTCTGAATATTTGCACTCCTAAGTGCATCATCTACTCCTGATAACTTTATATTGTCTGCAAATGTTCTGAAGGTGCATTCTATCCCATCATCTAAGTCATTAATTAATTAATTGAACCCTCCTGAATAATGCTTTTATCCATGACTATCTTTTATCCATGACTATCTCCTATCCATGACTATCTCCCACAGGATTTTTCCAAAAAGATCCAAATCGACCTCCTGCAAAGTGGAAAAATAGAAGGCTATGGAATTGCCAAGTATTCCTTTTTTTCCCCAGGGAGAAAGACAGAAAAATATTGCAGTTAGATTTTATAAATTAGGTATTGCATGTTGCCTTGCTTATCTGTCTTGTTGGTGGTTTGTTTTCTCCATTTAATACAAATATTGTTTCTTAAACTAATTAATCTTGAGACTGGGGAAAACTAGGTCACTGAGCAGAAGAAATCTTATTTTAGTTTTCTCATGCTTCTGCATTAAGTCTCTAATGACTGTGTTAATAATGATTTCTTCACATTAGAACCCAGTTCTTGTTGCCAGTCAAGTTCTGGCAGAAGAGTTGCATTATTATTATTTTTTAAATTATGCATTTTAACTATGATAATTGTCTTTCTGAAAGAAAACAACAATAACAACAATAAAAATAGGCATCCAAATACCCTAAGGTGTAAATTTTGGGCACATGTTTAGCAAGAGATGCATTTAATTGTTTATGAAGTGTGAGAATATTCCCTGTTCCTAAATCATGATGCCACAGCAGGTAGCCTCTTATGGGGTAAGTAGGTAAGGATAATCCAATATATTTTTCATAGGGTTTTCTTAATGCCAAGGACCTGAAAAAACTGCAATGACCGCAAGAGCAATGATGCTATCACGTCAGTGAATGTGTTGTTTCTCAGCTGAAAAGAGATATTTGTTTAAAGAACAGTGTTATGTTGAACCTGAAGGGAAATTAAGCAAGATTAATGTCTGTAGCAATTCATCTCTTCAGATACTAGGAAAGTAAAAGAAGTATATGGTGGGGGTGGGGGAAGGAAATGTTGGTTTTCCAGTCATTAAGAAGGAAGGCTGGTACTGTCTAATCACATAACTTATGAAAAGGGTTTGTTTTTAAATACTTAGAGTGAAATAACATCATTACCTGTGTCTCTGATTTAGCAAAGCTTTTGAGTATGTCCTTAACTGTAAGTATGTAATTATATCCCATTGACTATGTAGGGACTGAGTCAAATACTGATAATTTAATTCCATGATTAAGGTAATTTGTTGATTCCTGACCTATAAGAATGATGTGATATGAGGGTTAGAGTGGGCAAATTAAGTGAAATTTTAAAGTAGTACACATATTTTTCTAGATATCCATGGATTTCTTCTAGATACATAACCTTAGGTAAATGGTGGTAAAAGTTTTTGAAACATATAGAAGTCAAGAAGCTATTTTGACTGCACCATGGATAGAGAGTATGTAATGAAAGAGCAAGAAAATATGTGCTATGCTATTTCAATGGTCCACAACTTAATTTCTCCCTAAATATACCTATGCAAAAAATAAAAGAGATCTTTTGGCCTTAGTAGCTTTAGAACCCTTTTGGTTTTTTTAATGAAATGCAAGGCTTTCTGTGTCACTTCTCTTTCCTTGAGTACTTCCTCAGCTGTTTCAGTGGCCCTAACCTAAAAAAAATCCCCAAAACAAAACAAAGCCAAACCAAACACTACCACCCCCAACACTGCAATCAAACTGACTATATACAAACAGAAAAACAGTTTAGGATCTGTGTATTTGTGTAAGTCAAAAAACACAGAGCCTTTGCACTCATTTTAGGACTTTACATATTTTTAATGAAAGGCACGAAAACTTTAGAAAGCAAAACGGACAAAATAAACAGTTCTATTTCTCCTTTCTATCACCATGAGAAGTTGCAATGTCAACAGATTAAATTTATATGAAAAAGGAAATGGTCCCAAAGAGTCACCCACCTCAAAAATGATGTTAATATCTTGCAAGGTGCCAAATTGCTTCAACTTATTTTAGCTAAGTTACCATTATAAAGAAGCAATGAAATATGAAAAAAGTACACTAAAACTTTGAAGGTGAGATAAGATGAAGAAGAATACATGCTGAGGAGTATTAGTGCAGACCAAGAAGAGACCTTAAAGAATAGGCATGGGGTGAGTGACCTTATTGCTCATATGGTTTCTGAAGAACTACATAGGGCATTACGGTAAGAGGTTTATGAATAAAGCATATATGCAACTTGCAGGCTGAGGAAACCTTCAAATCTAATGACTATACAAACAAGCATGCTATTGTATGTGTAATATTGACACACAAATGACAAAACCTCACCAGCCTGTTATTGAGCTCATGCTCCATTGCAGAGCTTCAAAAGAACTTTTGTTCTGCACACAGGACATGTCAGAGATAAAATCAAATATTTAAAAACATTTTGTGGAGTTTGGATGATAGAGGAAGTTTCCTGCAGCATGACAACAAAAAGTGACTACATATTGCTTAAGTGAAGAAGGCTGATGGGTTTTTCCCCTCAATGAAAGCATTTTTCTTACAAACCATTCCTTTTCAAATGCAAACCCATTATCTGCAACATTTTCAAAGTTGGATAAAGAAAGGAAGTAGCCAAGTGCTACACACTACATTCCTTATTTCTCATGAATGTTTTCTTTAATGATTTTCACATACCTGGTGCGACATGTTTTTTCCTTTCTATGATTCAAATACATTATTAGAAAGGAAGGGTCTTTTTCAGAAATAGCAGAAAAAAATCTTATTACAGAAAAAACAAGACACACAGAGATGAAACAGGGTGACAAACATGTACCCTGGAATCTGAATAGAGTATACTACTGCCTGTTTTGTTTGCTTATGTCAACAAAAATCCTAATTAACAGACACTATTAAAAATTTACACCAATTCTGTGACTATAAGGTAGCTCTTCAGTTTTATGAAACAGTCTTTCTCAAAATATGGATTTCCAAAAAGACATTTTCCGCTGAAAACAACATCCAGCTTCACCCCTTGTGGTTATGATTATAAAGACCTCATGATTGCTAGAGACCTTCAATTTTCCTGGCTAGCATCTGTCTTCAAATCAGATCCAAAGTGTAAAATAAGACATTTTACTTAAGTTTGAATAAAACCTCTCTCCAAAAACATGTGTTGCTATCTTGTGTTCATTTCAGAGGCTGTAGAAAGCTTGACAGTAGAGGCTGTGACATGAAACAAGTCTAGTTCACAATTTTAAGACAAAGATTGATGGAAAAAAGAAAGAAATGTCACAATAGATTCCCATTCTATTGACAGCAACAACAACAGAAAAGGCCAACAGAAAATGCATAAGTTGCCACCATGGATTTTCAAAACTACAATCTTTGATACTTCGGTTATATTGCTTATCAAGAGCTGAGCTGGAACCAGTTGCCAGCCAAAGCACTGTGTACTCCAGAAAGTTGAATGGAAAATTCTGAATGGAAAGCTAATGAGAGCAAAGATGACCAAAGGAAGACACTGTAAGTAAAACATCTCTTCTCAGTCCCAACAGCAGTTCAACTGCCTTATTTATTGTCCAGTTATCAATGACTCACAGCTGTTCACCAATAAATACTTCCCTGTTAGATTTTCTCAGGCAATTCTTCCTCCATGATGTTCCCATTCTCTCCCAGAGTCAGACAGTCCCACATAACTTACTATATGTAAATATTAGTAAACAAAGATCTAACAGGTTCAGATGTTCTCACAGAAAGGACAAAATGGAAGATCTTGAGCATATGTGAACAAACATAAGGCTAGTACATATCCAAGGCCATATTTTTAATTCATATTAGAAAGAAATCAGTCTTGTTCAGTCAGAAGTGATAATACAGTTACCTCAGACAGAAAAATAATTAAATTAAATTTCTGGATTCTTAAGGCAAAAGAAAAGTAAACTTGTATTATTTAGGTGACAATCAAAGAATAGCCTTCCTTTTTCATTCTTTCTAAACTTTTTTTGTGAATTAAAGATAGAATAGATATAAGATGTGAGAAAAAATAAATCCTGCAAGAAATAAATCTAAGGTAACCTACCAATTTCTTTCACAATATATCATTACACAGATTCCTAAAAAATACCCATAAAATGTCCAGATTCACCTGTATTCCATTTCACTCTATTAGCAATAGGCTTGATTTTCATGCTGTCCTGGTTTCAGCTGGGATAGAGTTGGTTTTCTACCAGTAGCTGGTATAGTGCTGTGTTTTGGCTTTAGGATGAGAATAATGTGAGTAACATGCAGAATATTCTTAATGCCACCGGCCAAATCTATTTACATACCAGCGGATGTCATGCTGAACAAAAAAACCACAAACACTTGAGGCAGAATTGGCTAGGGGTGAAGCAGTCCTGCATATGGTGAGGGGAAGTCCCAACAACAGTACAGGCTAGGGTGAGAATGGATTTGGAACATCCTTGAGGAGACAACTTGGATCTGTTGATTAATGAGAAGCTCAACATGAGCCAGCAGTGCATGAATGCAGTTCAGAAAGTGAACCACATCCTGGGCTTCATCAAAAGAAAAGTGACCAGCAAGTGCAGGTTGGTGATTCTGTCCCTCTATTCTCCTCTGCTCTGATCAGACCCTACATGGAATACTGCATCCATCTCTGGGGTTGAGACAGTTGAACTTGTTAAGCCTGGAGAAGAGAAGGCTCTGGGAAGACCTTACTGCAGTCTTCTGGTACCTAAAAGAAGATGTACAGGAAAGATGGAGAGGTAGTCTTATCAGGGAGTGTAGTGATAGGACCAGGGATAATGGGTTTAAACTAAAAGAGGGTATCAGGAAGAAAATCTTTCCTGTGAGGGTGGAGAGGTTCAAAGAATTTTGTCAATGCCCCCTCCTTGGCAGTGTTCAAGGCCAGGTTGGATGGGGCTTTGGGCAACCTCGTCTAGTTGAGGGTGTCCCTGCTCATGGCAGGGGGGTGAAACTCGATGATCTTTAAGGTCCTTTCCAACAAAAATCATTCTAGGATTCTATGATTCTTTGATCCTACATTCAGGAACTTAGAATCAGTCAGTGGGTGGTGAGAAACTGCATTATGCATCACTTCTGTATATTCTCTTGGGATTTTTTGGTTTTGTTTTGGTTTATTTTCCCTTACTACTATTGCTACTATCTACCCTTTTCTGTCTCATTAATCTGTCTTTACATCAACTCAGGAATTTTACCTTTTTTTCTTTACTCTTCCCTCATCCTACTGAGGATGGGAACGTAGCAAGATTGTGTTGTGTTTAAGCTCCAGGTGAGCTATACCACACCACTTATCATTAATGGATCAGGAAGAAGTATCTTGTATAGCCCCAGCTAACACGCACTGATGAGCTAGGGAGCTGCTTTGGCAGGGGGGTTGGACCCGATGATCTCTTGAGGTCCCTTCCAACCCCTACAACCCTGTGATTCTGTGATTCTTATTAAAACCCACTGAGTTCCACTCAGTATCTGAAGGGTTACAATCCTTGCAGATACCCTTCTGTCTCTTTTCATTGATTTTTCTCTTCACTAAAAGCTAATGTAATACTTTCACTACTCTTCTAGTGGTGAAAACGAGTTCAATAAGAGTTCTTGCAGTCTATAGAAGTATAGGCAATGTCAAATGTTACAGGATTAAGCATATCCTCACAAGCCATGATAGTTATTTCTTAAATGCACAAACACACACATAAAACAACTCACTTCCTACACTTCATGTCTTTTTCTAAATCCATCAAACTAGCATTCTCTTTGCTTCCAAGTGTCTCTGATTAACATAATCAGTTTCTTCCCTGCTGCAAAGGCCACTGTTACAAAGCTGATGGTGACCAGTGTAACACCTGGCAGATGCTCTTTAGTCCTCAAGTAGCTCAGTTGCTTCTGAAAGCACTTTCAAAACTTCCCCTCTACAGTCCAAATCCCACTTCACTTTACCAATCAATATTTAATAAATCTTTATTGTTTTTCCTATTTTTTATACATCTACATTTTCTACTATGGAAATTAATTATTTCAGCACATTAAGTGACTCACATACCATTTTATTTCTGCTATTACTTATGTCGTGTCTGTCCACTGGTACAAAATACCAGACAGCACTTGGACTGAAAAGGAGCTTCTTAGCCTACAGTTGATCCTGATCGAAGTAGTTCTTTTGTATTGCTTCATGTAAGACCTAATCTAGCAGCACTGTGTGCACAGTCAAAAACTCTGCTGGATGAGTCAAGGCAAGGTTACCTCTTGTCTAAGCCAATAGCTTGTCTCAGCTGGAAGAAATGATTCAATGTTCCTGCAAGGTCTGCTCTTAGAAACAGTCACTGGTGACAAATACTAGACCGCAAAGCTAACTAGGCCTATCTAGCAGTGGGGCTACTTTCCAATTAAGTAGCATCTGCTTCTTTGCACAGCCACAAAACACGTACAGAAATAGTACCAACCACTATGAATGTCCCCCAGATTTGTCCCAAGTTTGAGATCTGAGTCACAGAGAAATAATGTCCATAACTAATTTGTAAAGCAGTGAGGCAGGAAAGCGGATTTCTGCAGCTGCTTGTCTCCAGACCTGTATTTCTATTGCTCACCATCAAATTACTTGGGGTTTATAGCTTTGAAAGTATCTCCCTTTGGTCCTCATCTCTGTGGGAAGTGCTAGCTATTCCTGCACCACAGCTATCATAGCTCTGTTGATTGAAGTAAGCTATGCTTGTAATGGGTATCTACATCTCATCTTTAAAGCCTGAGTTTGCCAACAAGCATCAGGGATTTAGTGAAAATGAGGGAAGGGGAAAGTATAAATGATGGATCCACCATCATGCATATCATCCAGCTTTTTCTGCCAGAATAGATGAAGCTAGAGGCACAGGCATCTGGACAGCTGCTCCAGCACTCAATTTTCATGGCAGTTGTGGAGTGTCCCTGCTTCTTTAATTCAGAAGGAACTCCCCAGTGACCAACAAGCTACTGAGACTTCACTGGAGGCAGGATTTGGAGTTTAATGAGCAGAGATTCAGCAAAGCATGAGCAACTAATGAGGTAGATTGGAAAGCCCATATTGTTTAGTGCACTGCCAGGTGTCAATTGTGATTCTAGTTGTAAATTAATATCATCTCAGAGTAAATGATCTGGTGTATGAAAAAAACAAAACAACTGACTTCATTAGGAGAGGGTTGATCTCATGGGAATGCATTTTATACACAATGCAGGATTATTTATTTTTTAACTTGGTGTTGGAAGAGAAACAAATTCTGCCAGCTTGCAGTGGAAATAACCAGAGAACAGATGTACTGTAACATATACAAGAGATCCAAAGACAGAAATTAGGGCAAAATACTGGGAAAAACACATTGTCTGGGAAGTTGCTACATCTGGACCTTTAAACATTACAAGATCACAGCTATGTCTATCCTCTCCACCCTCCTCCTCCTCAAAAACAGAAGAAGAAAGAAAATAAGCATTACACTCCGGGTTAGATATTCAGAGTCTCTGAATGTAATAAACTTCAGATCAAGGTCCTGGTCTGGTGTAGCTCTTGCCTACTTCAGAGGCTACTAGCTTGGAGTCAACATCCCTGCTGTCAGTCCTTCAAGGATATGTTTCCCTCAGTGTTCTTTTCCTGTGATCTCTCTGGACCTCAACAAATTCTTGTGCAGACATTTCACTGAATAGGTTAAAAGCATAAGATTATTTTTTTTTATGTTTCTGACTGAAAGGAAAATGGGTTAGTGAAAAATCTTTATACTACTCTCACCCCATGTGTCTACTTTTATGTACACATATACAATCCACCATCAGTTCAGTCAGTACCCCTTCCAATTCCATTTTAAACTGCTGAGACTCTCGACCTAATAATTGCTCAACAGATCTCTTAACATTTTTAGTGTCTAAAGATACTCTGGCTGAAATCCTGATCATACAGATGGTCTTTGCCCCATATCTCTGCTGCACTGCATGTGCAGTCCATTGAAGTGCACAGAACTGTCTCAGGTGCTTCCCCTGAAGAACACAGAATTCCTTTGTTTGTGTAGAAAATCATTTCTCCTCAGTTATTCTGTTTAAGCAGAAGAATCAACACATTCTCAATCTTTCAAATACACTTGGAGATCTGTGGATGAAAACACAGGCTATTGTCAGCCTTAAAGGAAATACATTGAGACTGACTGGGAAAATAGCTACAGCAACAACAGTCAAAAACTTTCCCATTTCTTTTTTTCTTTAATTTCTTTGACTGTTGTGACAGGTAGCAGAGGTGTGTTATATAGTGTATGCGTTACTGTGATAAACTAATGCAGTCATGTGTAAGGTTTTAGTCTGAGGCACATCAGCTGAGACGGGGATGTATAATTGCTTTGCAAATCCCATTACAAGGGGAAAGATGAAGCAGGTTCTCTGACTAATAGACTTGCAAAAATCATGAAGTCCGATTGAGGTTCATTATAAAATAACGTTGCTCGCAGAGTAGGAAATAACAAGGCAGCTCCATTGCCCTCTGCTACTCCTTGCATGTGGATGAGACTAAGAAGGAATGGCTACCCAGCAGAAGGTAAGAAGGATTCAGCTGCTCACAGGGCACATTTTCAAACTCCTATGAGACTTATTACTGATAATTTCTATAGATCATTGAAACAGCTGCTGCACAAATTCAGAATGGATCATCACCATATCATAGGAAGACATGGAAAATACTTGAAATTGTGTTCTTAGAGCTGCAGCAAGCATTGCAGTCGGGTTCTTTTTTTATTTTTCAAATGTAGGTCAGACTCTGGCTACATTTGCTTTTCTTCTGCTTAAGCTACATTTCCTTTTTTCTGTTTAGATTTTCTCTTAAAACATCTGACAGGAAAGATGCTTTTCCATTTTTGCCATGTCTTGCAGTGGAGATATTAAAGCTTATTACTTCCTTAATGTGGTAAGAGCTGAATAGTCAGATTTGAGTGTGGTATTTTTCTTGGTAATGTCTTGTTAGAGTTCTTGCTAATGTCAATTATAATCGGGCCCTGAAGTTTTATTCTGTAAAGTGTGATTATCATTGAATTTTCATACTGAAAATTTTAAGTACATTATTTCATATTCAGTTTTAAACACTTGCTTTCAGCGGGAGACATCATTTTAATCATTACAGCCTAATCAAGAAAGGCACATTTACAATAGCTAGTACTCCTCTAGGAACAACTGAGGAAAAGGTGCATTGCATAAACCAAAATTTTAATCTTGGACCTCAGAAGCACATTATCTTCAGCCTCACTACATGGCCCTGCTCAGCCTGAGCTGTTAAATAGTCTGAACTGTGAGCTCAACTGTTGGTTACAAACCATTTCTAAGTCCCTGCTTCAGGGAATAAACTTCACAGATCTGTGTATCCCACATACTGCCTCTAAATCCTGAAATAACCTGTCATCTCCATAAAATACATTTTCAACTAAGTCGAGGTAGAAATTCAGTTTTGATATGTGCTTCATAGAAAACTTAGATTAGATAGACAGAAGTCCCCCTCAACACAGCTTCTTGTTCTGTGCAGAAAGGCAGGAAGAGGAAAAAGTAGCAATGTGCAATGTTCATTTGTGTGTGCTCCAGTAATTGCTAATAAAAAGAGGAGTTAATAGGTTTGGAAACATGTACAACTTCTTACCATTTAAACAACCGCTTGCCAGCTATTTTTTTGCAAGTTTTTTGATTGAAGAAAGCAAATTAGAAGCAGTTTCACCTTGGATATGAATGAGTCTACAGAGTCATAAAGGAACATTGTGCAAATTTTAAGTGAATGCAAAGGTGAATGCATACTTGTGGATGGTTTTGCATGGTTTTAATTCAAAAACTAAGTGAAATCTCTATGGTACAGCAAAAAGTTTCTTTTTCATTTTAGAAATAATTTAAGTTTTGTTTACAGGATGAGGGTTTAGGCAGCTCAGAAGGAACTGTGCAGGTTAGCACTATCAATTTGAACAAGCTGTGGGGCAATATCCATCTACTGCAAATGAAAAACTCCTCCTTAGTCTAGTAGAAATAAGATTTCACATTATTAGGGCAGAATGAATATGGGACATAAGAGTTGGTATCTTCTCTGCATGGAGAAAAAAAACCCTATATTAGAGGAAACCAACCCAATTTAACTCCTCTATATCTTAAGCATGTACAAACAGAGTGCACGGTCATCAAGTTTGCTGACCACACAAAACTAGGAGGAGTGGCTGACAAACCAGAAGACTCTGCTGCCATCCAGTGAGACCTAGTCAGGCTGGTGAATTGGGCAGGGAGAAATTTAATGAGCTATAACAAGGGCAATTGTAGAGTCTTGTATCTGGGGGTGAACAACCCCATGTACCAATATAGGTTGGAGAGCAGCACAGGGGAAAGAGACCTGAGGGTCCTGGTGGACAGCAGGATGACTATGACCCAGCAGTGTGCCCTCATGGCCAAGAAAGCCAATGGCATCCAGGGGTGTACTAGAAGGAATGTGGTTAGTAAATAAAGAGAGATTCTTCTCCCACTCTACTCTGCCCTGGTGAGATCACACCTGGAATATTGTGTGCAGTTCTGGGCCTCTCCGTTCATGAAGGACAGGGAACTACTGGCAAGAATCCAGGGCAGGGACACCAAGATGGTTAAGGAAGTACAATATCTCCTTATGAGGACAGGCTGATAGAGGTGGGTGTCTTTAGCCTGGAGAAGAGGGCACTGAAGGGTCCACTGAGTATCAGGAGGATGGAGCCAGGCTTCTCTCAGTGATATACAACGTTAGGACAAGGGGCAATGGGTGCAATCTGGAGCATAGGCGGTTCCATATAAACAAAAGGAAAAAACTAGATGATCTTTTGAGTTCCCTTCCAAACCCTAAGATTCTGTGATTATCTGAATTAATAAATAAATAAATACATAGAAAGATAAATAGATAAATTTGAAAACCATGCACCTGCATGTGCATGTACAGAAGTGTTTGTGCGCACAATTTTCTTTCGGTTGAAAATGTCATGATTACAGAAAGAGCTATTTGGGCTTAATTTCTGCAGGAACTAAACAGGGTTTGTTTGTGGGGTTGTTTTGGTTTTGTGGGGTTTTTTGTGGGATTTTTTTTTAGTTTTTACTTCTCCAAAGAAAGCATTCCCATTCCATGAAAATGTCCCTTCTGTCAAAGAAACAATTGTCTATCAAAAATAATTTCCGTAGAATAATTTTCAACCATTTCTATTTATTAAATCTAGCACAAAAATAAAACTCCCACACTAGTATTTCTCATTAGTTGTTGATATTATTTTAACATTCCAGCTGTCTAGGTGCTTTACAGACTTGTGGGAAGAAAGTCACCCTTGTCATGCAGAGCTTCAAGTTCAAACAGACAATTTACAAACAAAGACAAGGAGATGTAAGTAAGATGGGACAGTAAAATGAAATTATAAAATTTTGCTTTGAACTTGCAGAGGAACAACTCTATTTAAAAATAACAAATAAAAAAAATTCAATGGAGTATTCGTGAATTCCAGGATCAGATAGTAATGCCCATCTCTGTGCAGGAGATCTAATATTTAAGCATGTTTTGGAAGAAGTGTGCTTAAAAAAGGACTTGTTAGATTTGGAGAAGAAGAGAAATTGCATGTCAGACCGAATCAAGAAAGTGATTATCAGCATAATTGTGCCCTTCCCTGGAGATAGGAAACATGGTCAGGAGATGGCTGCTCTGATAGCCTGGGAAGGAAAATAGACAAGAGTCATTGGCTCATTTTCACTGTAAATGAAGCTTGACAGAGGATCTAAAACCTCTCAATATATCAGTGTGAATCACTAGGCCATAACCAGACTGCTATTAGCTGGTAGCAAAGCTTTCCACTAAGTATTCTGATGCTGCTTTTTTTTCTGACAAGTTGAATAAGAATGTGTCAAGTCTGGAAACAGAGATGTGACTTCATTGTTGGAAAAAAACATTTCCTATGGACTAAGTCAGAGTTAGGTAAATCCCAAAGTTCCAATTTATTTCAAAATGGAATTAGAATTTTTATTTGCTAATATCAAGTCTTTGTGGGAACAGGGTCTTCTGTCTGAGCTAGCAGTATAGCTGATATAAATGTGTTGGTTTTTTCTTAGCTGAACTTCAGACAATATATTGTTAGGTACTGAAATGCAGTGCAGTTCCAGTGAAGGTTGTTTGTGTAGGTGGAGATACGACTTTATTCAAAACTGTTTGGCTCCTGTATTGCTAGGCTGAATAACTTACAGCAACCTACAAACTGTTCTTGGGAATGAAATGTGATTCATCTTGTGTTCCTCAAGTCTCTCACTACAGTTTGTTTGATCAGTGTATAAAATTTCTATAAGCAAAGTGCTACTTCAGACTGATAATTTTTAGAGATGAGTGAGTTTATCCTAAGAGTGAACAAATCCAGCTTCAGGAGTTGAAGCCTTCACCTAAACCTCCGTGTATTGATGGATGGTTTGGTTTCTGGCTTGGAAGGAAAAGAATAGGAAATATCAAACAAGACTGGGAAGAAAGGAGGTTTGAGTAAAGAGCACATGAGTGAGATATAAGAATAGAAAAAACTTTGTAGAAGAGTAGATTATAAGAAGGGTCTCTTGAATAGTTTATAGACATATTATTTTGACAAACAGATGAATCTGTGTTTCCAAAACATGCCTAAGTGATGCAAAGGCCCAAGTCCTGTTTTTAAACATGAAATGGATGGCCAGAAGTGTATTTTAAAAGATTTCTATGTCTTTTGTCCTATAAAATCATTGCATATTTAAAAGTCTCCATATGTCTAATAGTGGTCTTCATATTTTTTTAATATGATACAGGTTCTTCTAAGACTTTTATCACAACTCTGAACGTTTTTATCCTGTAGACCTTGGAATTAATTATTTATTAACTTCATCTGTACCAATTTATTCTTTACATTTTCTATTTACAAAGGCTGTAAGAAATTATTTTCAACAGTAAAATTGAAGTGAAATTAAAAATACAGAGTCAATATTTTAAAAAAGCTAAACACAACACAGTCTACAATTAAGCAGAAAACTCCACTTTAAAAACAATCTTAAAACCCACTGAAATCAAACAAATTATAAACAAATTAAATTTGTTTTGTAATATTTACTGAATCAGGGCCAGATGTAGCTGAAAATGCAATGACATAGACTACTGATTCCCAAACGAATACAAGTGGTGCTAGTGGTTCATGAAGCCACCGTAAGTGGTCCCCAGGTGGTTCATGGAACCTTATAGTACTGAAAATGTATGGTGTTTTGAGGGGCGACTATTCTTTCAGTCTTATGATCTGGTAGTGACCAAATTTGGGAGGTCAATGAACATTCTTGGACTAATCTAATACATTCTTGGATAGGAGCAGGAAGGTAAATACAGAATGAAAGAAAAAAGTTTGTTGACAGATAATTTGAGGGATTTAGACTGGTATACCTCACAGCTGCAGGACAGCTATACATGATGTCCAATTTCTGCAAAGATCCCTCTTACTTCATTAAATACTAGCTTTCATTTTCTTTCTTTGTTTTATTAGAGATTTGTAGTCTCAGATATGAAAAATAATTTTTAAATTATATTTTGTTAATTTAGGTTTCCTTCCACCCCTCCCTATCATGTTTAGAGATCTGAACAGACTGGACCGATGGGGTAGGACCGATGGGATGAAGTTTAGCAAGGCAAAGTGCAGAGTGCTGCACATGGGACATAAAAACCCCATGCAGCGCTGCAGGCTTGGAGGGGACTGACTGGAAAGCTGCCAGAAAGAGAAGAACCTGGGGAACTTAATTGACTGACGACTGAATATGAGTCAGCAATGTGCCCAGGCAGCCAGGAGTGCCAATGGCATCCTGGCTTGTAACAAAAATAGTGTGGCCTGTAGGTCTAGGGAAGTGATTATGCCCCTGTACTCAGCATTGGTGAGGCCACACCTTGAGTACTGTGTCCAGTTCTGGGCTCCACACCATAAGAAGGACATTGAGGTCCTGGAGCGAGGGCAACCAGGCTGGGGAAGGGACTGGAGGGCAAATCCTATGAGGAGCGGCTGAGGGAGCTGGGGGTGTTTACTCTGGAGAAGAGGAGGCTGAGGGGAGACTTTATCACCACCTACCAATACCTGAAGGGAAGTTGTGGAGAGGTGGGAGATGGTCTCTTCAGCCAGGTAACAGGAGATAGGACAAGGGGAAATGGCACAAAACTGTGCCAGGGCAGGTTTATATTAGATGTTAGGAAAAAATTTTCACTGAAAGAGTTGTCAGGGCCTGGAATGGGCTCCCCAGGGAGGGGGTTGAGTCACCATCCCTGAATGTGTTTAAAAGACAGGTAGATGAGGTACTTAGGATATGGTTTAGCATAGAAGGGGAACAGTTGGACTTGATGATCTTAAAGGTCTTTTCCAACCTTGTAATTCTGTTATTCTGTGATTCTGTGATCATGAGAGTGATAAAGTACTTTGTGAATCATAAATTGAAAGTCAAGTCTGTTTGTTGGAGAAGGAAAATAGCCCTTTTATTTTCCAAGTCATCTTCATTTTCATGCTCATGGCCTGACAAACCTGCTATTTATTCTCACAACAGACCAAGCACAAAATTTGCCATTATGAGCCTTCAGATGCTGCCTTGACTTTGTACTTTAAGAATCAGTCTTGACTGATATTACAGAGCACTCTACAACTATGATATTAAACTTCCTTTTCTTTAGACAGTGAATAGTTTACTATCCATACTAACAAAACTTACTATAGTTTACAGTCTCTACTGCTCTCTAGAGTCAGTGGAGAAAGAAGTCTTGACAGAGATTTCCAGTATAGGTGATCTGTTATTTGCCAGTTTGCATCTGTGATGGGTTGACTGTGGCTGGAGGCCTGTTGCCCACTAAAGTTTTCTATCTTTCCTCCTACTCAGCTGGACAGGGAAGAGCAGATATAATGAAAGGCTAATGAGTTAACAGAAAGGAGATATCATTCAGCAATTATCATAATAGGCAAAACAGATTCAAATAGGAAAAAATTGATCTAATTTAGTACCTAATAACAACAGAGTAAGATAATGAGAAATGAAACTAAATCTTAAAACACCTGTCCCCACCCTTCTCTTCTTCCTGAGGAATTGGGGTTATGGTCAGTCCATCACACATTGTCTGAGCCACTTCTTCCTTCTCAAGGGTAGCCCTCACATTCTTCCCTTGCTCCAATATAGAGTCCTTCTCATGAGAGACAGATCTACAAAAACTTCTCCAATGTAAGTCCTTCCCACAGGCTACAGTTCTTCATGAACAGTTCCAGTGTAGATCCCTTCCATGAGGTGCAGTCCTTCAGAAACAGATTGCTCCAGCATGGGTCTCCAATGGGGTCACAAGTCCTGTCAGCAAACCTGCTCCAGCCTAGGGTTTTCCATGGGTTGCAGGGGAATCTCTACTCTGGTGCCCGCAGGGCCTCCTTCTTCATTTGGTATTTGCAAAGTTTCTCACATCTTTTCATTCTTTTCTGTAGTTGTTTGTGGTGGGGGGTTCTTTTGGTTGTTTTTCTTCTCCTTTTTAAATATGTTATCACAGAGGTGTTATCACTGTTGCTGTTTGGGTCAGCCTTGGCCAGTGGTAGGTCTCTCTTGGAGATGGATGGCATTGACCCTAGAAGGCCTAAGGGAAGCTTCTAGCAGCTTCTTGCAGAAGCCACCCACCCCTGCAATGCTCCCCATAGCCAAAATTTTACAATTCCAACTGAAAACAGTGTATTTTCCTAGTGAGCTAGAGAAGCAGCCCAAACTTCATCTCTATTGATGAGTTTGAGGCTGAAATTATGTTTCATGGGTAAAATGCATGGAATCAGCCCACTTACTTCCCAGTGAGGACAAGCTGAGGGACTGGAGCTTGTTCTGCCTGAAGAAGGGATAGCTTCAGAGGACCTAACAGCAGCCTCCCAGGAAAGTATGAGGAGGTCATTAAGAAAATGGAGTCAGGCATCTCACAGCCTTGTTGTGCTGTTAAGCTAAAGGTAAGATATATATGTTTGAACCAGGGCCTCTCTCCTGTGGCCATAAAGTGAGTTTGTTCAGCTTTTATTTGAAAGTAATATTTAATCATTTACATCTGTTCATTCTCTGGGACTTTCTGATCTACCTTAGCAATTCAAGTCAGTTGTATTTAGGCATGAAAATTGCTGTAGGAAGCTGGTGCTTTATAAAAAAGAAGAATGATGATATCTGTGACAGCAAGGTTGTGACAGCAATGGCCACATTGTGACTCAGAATGAAACTGTGAATGAAAAAATGCTACTGATAGTAAATGTAATTTTTTTGGGGAGTGTAGGGCAGTGATGTCACCTAAGATGAGTTTCATTTAGGATATTAGAATTACAATGGCAAAGACATTCCCCAAAGCTCCTTTAATTTGGACAAAGCTTTGTGTTCAGATCCTGGCTCAGACCCTGACCTAGAATACAGCATGGCCTTAACTGTCTAAAAAGCTGTAGATTCCAAAGTTTGAGGTTTAGGTACATGTGGAGTAGATGGAACTTCCCAATTTAACTTGATGTTGCAAATCAGATTAAGAAAATCTCATCTCAGTTGTGGCATTCACAGGGAGAACACAGATGTTCAGCATTTACAGAATAATGTGTTTTAAGGCATCAGTTATTCTTTGCAAAGTAGCCCAAATCAACATATTTCCATTGCTTCTAGCATATCTATACCAGTTATCAAATTAGGATCTGCAGCCATTCATTTCAAGTGCTAGCTTGGCATCAGTGTTTAGTGGGCACCTTAATATAAGGACTAACAGATGCAATTGGTTCTCTAATGTACATCATCCTGTTTTATTCAGCATTTACCTGCTTCAGTTATCTTTATGCAAGTAATTCACAGATGCAGCAAACCATGTATTATTTCATTTATCTGAAGGATCCATTTATTCCAGTCCCACTGCCAAAAAGGCATAGCATATAAAATATTGACTTATCATTGCTAGGGGTGGCTTTGCTTGTTTACTATTTTAATTTATTATTGGAGCAATTTCAGTTTTACTTTGAAGCAAATATTTTTTAAAAAATTAAGGATACAGTGAGTGGTAATTCCTCAAAGTTAGCACCCATCTCTGGGCAGACATGAAATACATACTTTGCTTTGTGCCTGTATTGGAGTACTACACACACATTAAATTATCTGTTTTGGGACAACAACCAGTAATCCACCATAAACGCTCTCAATCTCCTTCTATTAACAAGATGGGGGGGAGAAAATACAAAAAAAAAAATCTCATGGGGAGAGATAAGGACAGGATGCCTGTACTTGCATTCCATCTCTCTTTTCTTCCCAGGCTCAAATTTATTCCTAACTGTTCTACCTCTCCTCCTGAACAAGACAGAGGATTGGGAATGGGGTTGCTGTCAGATCATAGAATCATAGAATCAGAGGGGTTGGAAGGGACCTCTACAGATCATCAGGTCCAACCTTCCTGCCAAAGCTGCTTCCTAGCTCATACTGCACAGATAGGCGTCCAGACGAGTCTTAAATATCTCCAGAGAAGGAGATTCCACCACCTCCCTGGGCAGCCTGTCCCAGGGCTCCCTCACCCTCACTGGGAAAAAGTTCTTCCGCATGTTGGTGTGGAACTTTCTGTGCTCCAACTTGCAGCCATTGCTCCTTGTCCTGTCTCCACAGATGACTAAAAAGGGGCTGGCCATTTCCCCCTGCATCCCATACTTAAGATATTTATATTCTTTTCTCTAGACTGAACAGTCCCAGCTCTCTCAGCCTTTCCTCACAGGATAGATGTTCCAGACCCCTAATCATCTTTGTCGCCCTTCTCTGGACTCTCTCCAGGAGATCCCTGTCTTTTTTACACCAGGGAGCCCAGAACTGGACACAGTATTCCAGGTGGGGCCTGACCAGGGCAGAGTAGAGGGGGAGGATCACCTCCTTCGACCTGCTGGCCACACTCCTCCTGATGCACCCCAGGATCCCATTGGCTCTCTTAGCCACCAGGGCACACTGCTGGCTCATGGCCACCTTGTCACCCACCAGGACCCCCAGGTCCTTCTCCACAGAGATCTTCTCCAACAGGTCAAGCCCCAGCCTGTACTGATAGATGCGGTTGTTCCTCCCCAGGTGCAAGACTTTATACTTGCTTTTGTTGAATTTCATCTGGTTTCTCCCTGCCCAGCTCTCCAGCCTGTCCAGGTCTCGCTGTATGGCAGCACAGTGTTCCTGTCAGCAACCCCTCCCAGCTTTGTATCATCAGTGTACTTGATGAGGGTGGATGCTATTCCCTCATCAAGGTTGTAATATATAATTGAACAGATAATTGAACAGGACTGGACCCAACACCGAGCCTTGGGGAACACCACTAGTCACAGGCCTCCAGTCCGACTCTGCTCCACTGATCACAACCCTCTGGGCTCAGTCCGACAGCCAATTCTCATTCCACCTCACTTCATAATGCTTCATCTCTGCATCTACCTCTATCTCACACTCTTGCCCTGCACCAGCCTCAGATCTTTCCCATGGTAGACAGTCCTTCACAAACTACTCCAACAAGAGTCCTTTCCATGGGCTACAGTTCTTCATGAACTGCTTCAGTGTAGGTCCTTTCCAGTGCAGTCCTACAAGACCAGACTGCTCCAGCACTGGCTCTTCTCTATGGCGCCACAGCCCCTGCCAGAGGCCTGCTCTGGCATGGGCTTGAATGGGCTGTAGGAAGATATCTGCTCCACTGTTCCCTCCATGGGCTGCAGGGAGACGTCCTGCCTCACCATGGTCTCCATGGGCTGCAGGGGAAGCTCTGCTCCAGTCCTGGGGCACCTTCTCTCTCTGTCTTCACTGACTGTCTAAAGACTTGTTTTCACTCACATTTTCTTGTTTTTCTCTCCTAGTTTCTTTTGTGTATAATTTTTTTTTACCCTCTTAATTGTGGTGCTTCTGCTGTTGCAATCAGCTTTGGCCAGTGGTGAGCCTATGTTGGAAATGGGTCAATTAGACATGGGAGCATCTTCCGATATTTTCTCATGGAAGCCACCACTGCAGCCCTCCCACTGCCTAAAGTTTGCTACATAAACCCAGTGTATATTCCAATAAAGCAACAATTGAAGTTTATTATTTTTAAGCAAAAAAAAAAAAATCCAGAGATTTTTATTAGGAAGACAAGGATATGAGTATCTTTGGTTCTGTAAGGTTTCATTGCTATCCATGGGGAAAAAAATAAAAAGAATACAGCACAAAAATTTGTGAATTATTAGGTCATACTGAAGGTCCACATAGCCCCATATTGTGTTTCTAAACAGTAGTCCCACTCAAAGTACGTATCACAGAATTCACAGAATAGTGGGGGCTGGCAGGAACCTCTGGAGATCATCTAGTCCAATCCCCCTGCTAGAGAGGGATCACCTAGAGCAGGCTGCACAGGACAGCATCCAGGTGGGTTTTGAATATCTCCAGAATTTACAACATCCTGTTCCATTCCTTTGCCACCCTCACTGTAAAGAAGTTCCTCCTCATGTTTAGGTGGAATTTCCTATGTTCAAGTTTATGCCCATTGCCTCTTGTCCTGTCACTGGGCACCACTGAAAAAAGACTGACCATATCCTCCTGACACCCACCCCTCAAATACTTATAAGTATTGATGAGATGTCCCCTCAGTCTTCTCTAGGCTAAAAAGTCCCAAATCCCTCAACCTCTCTCTCATAAGAGAGATGTTCTAGTCCCTGATTCATCTTTGTAGCCCTTTTTTGTGCCCCCTCCATATATCATTGCTCACTGTGAACTGGAGGAGGGAGAAAATAGGTGCTGGTAAATACATAGGAAGGAAATCCATTGTCATCTCTGACAAATGAAAGAGACACTCTCAGCCACAAATTGTTTTAAGTCCCACACACATTCTCCAAGTCTCAAAGGTCATCCTGGAGGACTACATGAAGAACTGAGTGCTGGAGTGTCACTGAGATTGCCCAACCAAGATTAGGGCTACATTGCATAAGCACCCATTCAAAAATACATGCCCTGTAATATATTTGCATCTATGATCTCTCAGATGATTCTTTAATTATTTTTTTTAAACAGGGGCAGGTCTGGAGAGCAGGGATAACATAGACCATGAGGTGATTGAACAGCAGTGCATGTTGCATGCTTTGTCACCCCAGCTTACATGTCTGATCCCACTACTGGTTACAGGTCTCAAATTTCTCATGTTCCACAAGTCTCTTTTATGACTGCTAAATAAGAAATTGCAGCAAGGTAGATTTGTAATGCCCACATCTCTCATAAATTATTCTATCTTGTTACTGGGAGACAAGAAAAACAAAACCATGAAAAGTCAAGTCTCTAAGTTCAAAGATGGTCTTGGAAAAAGTGAATGTACAATCCTACTTATCCCCCTCCCTAAGGGCTTTGCCAAGCTCAAAACTCCCACTGAAATTTTTGTCATGCACCTAGCCAACAGCCACCCCACTCCTTTTTCCTCTTCTAATCTCCGTCAGGGTATGTGAAACTCCTGCAGCAGGTAGACAGCTGGTGGGTCATGACTGCTGCTTATGACATGGGTAATGATTGTTCTCTTGGTGCCTTGCATTCACACCGTCTGTCTGTCAAATTTGCCTGCTCTGTTATGTTTCATCCTTGCATTGTAAACTTTTCAGGACTGGATATATTTTGACATGTATTTCTGAAGAGCCAAACACAGTAGGCTTTTACTTTAAAGGTCCTGGATTTGTACTATTTGAGATATAAAGAATAATAAATAATAATCAACTATTTTTTTAAGCCATGAGAAAACCAATATCTGGCTTAGTCATATTCTCAGAGATGTATAAGCCTATTCCTAAACCTGATAGAATTTATGGTTTATAGGAGAACTAATAACTTTTTGTAATTTTCAAAAGACAAAAAGCTATTACAGCTTGAAATAAAATATTAAGTGAAGTGGTCACAGCAGCTGAACTGCAGCATTAGTTACACCTGGTACCTAAGATTTTGCTTTTCTTTCCCAACAATATGAAAGTGCTGGACACATTCAGTATGTGATATCTATTTCCCCTGTTGCTCTTTAATAACTATTGCTATATAGCTTTTTCTCTGGACAGAAAGAGTAATTCTCCTGTCCATCACATGAGATGTAACTGCATGTAGAGAAAATAAAAGCATCGGTATTACAGATGTATCTTCAGTTGCACTTATTTCCTTCAGTGTCAATTCTACTTTCACCATACCCCTCAGCAACAAGTGTTGTTATTAAGCAATCAATTAAATGTAAGATGGAAATTAAATATCTTTGGGTTTGGAGCTCTAAAACACTTATTTTATGTTCCACACCTTGTCATTGCACTGGAGTGCCTGAAATAAAGTATTTTCAAATGAAACCACTCCACAAAATGGGAGTTTGTCTCATAGAAATTAAAGACGTTATAAAATCTAAAACACTGCAGCCCAAGAAAACACATCCTGAGTCAGTGTACTGAAACACTACGAAATGCTAGTGAAGTGAAATTAGATATAAACATGTACTAGAAGATCACAAAGCTTTTGGCAGCACTATGGGCTGCAGGAAGAAAATTATGAACAGTAAGCTGGTGGTTTCTGACTCAGACTATATCTAAAAAATCTCCAATTCCATGGACCTGGAAAAAAAAAAGTAAATTCACACAAAAAATCCAATGGTTTTGGACTTGGAAAATGTTTCTAACAAAAGAAGCTCCACACAAAATATAAAATATCACATTCAATTAATTCCTCTACAACCACTCTTACTGAAAACAAATTATTCAATAATCATTGTCTATCCCTCTTCTGTAATGAATTCCAACTGAAAGAGTGTAGGTTTAGATGAGATGTTGGGAAGAAAGGATGGTGAGGCACCCAGGTTGCCCAGAGAGGTTGTGGAAGCCCATCACTGGAAGCATTTAAAGCTGGGTTGGATGCGGCTGTGGGCAACCTGGTCTAGTGGAGAGTGTTCCTCCCCTCACAGGGGTGTTGGAACTAAATGATCCTTCTAGCCCAAAGAATTGTATGATTCTATGAATAAGTAATAAATTATTTTTCTTTATCCCAGAACATTCTGCAAATATAAGGCCTTGGTGAAGGCACTGCTTTATGGAGCATAAGGTAAATACAGATATATAATAAGAACTAAGAGTACTCAGTCTACATAGATCTAATAATAAGGAAACATTTTTAGGTAAAAATATCTTGATATTACCTTCATTTATACACAGCCTATGTAGAGAAATTAATCATACTTTGCTTATTTGTTTGTTATGTTAATGAACAACTTCCAGGTAATATATGTAAAAATACATGAGTTCAGAGAAATTTATCTAATGATTTACAACACCCATTAATCTCTAGAAAAGATACATAGTTTCCTTTTTTCTGACAATGCGATAGAGACAGCCGTGACTGGTGCTGTGGCTGCACTTAAAAGTTAGTTCAGTTCTTTAATGTCCTCCCTCCTTTTATTTTTTTTCTTCTTTCCGCTTCTGTTTTTTCTTATGTTGTGCTAAATGTCCCTAAGACACCACCCAACTAAGACATTCTGCTCAGAGTCATGGGTTGGGGCTGGCAAGAAGAAAAAATGTGGCAATCCATGCTTGTCTCTGAGCAGGTAATATCTTATTTGACTGGTGTCAGTAATGGAAACTGTCACCCTTTGTGCTCTAACCCAGATGACATAGTATCATAATTGTAAAGAAAAATCTGACATTTATGGTGAGATGATATTACAGTTAGTTGGCTCAATAATTTATTTTTTTTTTTCAATTATGATTTCTGAGTTTACCCCTGTGTAGAATTTCTTACCATCTCTCTCTACCGGAAACTACTAAGATCATTACGTTTCCTATGATACTATAAATAACAACATTTAAATTTTAATCTGCAAGTATATTGTAATAAATTATACAAATCATAGAAGCACTAAGTTGGAATTCACTACAAATTATTGATCCTAAAGCCCTGTGAAAAACACCTGATTTTGAAAAATCCTTGCATTTAATTTCTCATAATGTGAGAAAAATAACAAAGTTTGAATCATCTTTTCAGATATAAATTTGCCACCTCAGGTTTGGTCTAACTTTACAGAAATCAATAGGAGTTCTTCTGTCAATTGCATTATGTACTGGATCAGACCTGCAGAATACTCTACATCTATTTATGTTGATTACAAGTGCTTTTTATTCCCATTCCTAGAACTTGTTGCAATATTATCACTGCTTTTAAGAAAGGGCAATATAACGTGCCAGTTGGAAGGGTTCTTGCCTCCTAGTCATACTCAGGAATAAATAGGCATAATTTCAACATTTCCCAGGTCCAGCTTTATACTTAAACACTACACCAAACATATTCCCCCTTCTCTAATGCCTGAACAAGGTGGGCACAGGTTGATGATCAGAAGGCTGAGTTTCAGGAAAGAATTAAAAGGTTGCACAGTATTAGAGTGGCCAAGGCATAGATAGGTAGTTTTGTAACTAAGTACCTGTAGTGGATACCACGGAGAATGTGGCCTTGGACCACTTGAGTCTACCACTCATTCAGAGGCACGTCACTGCTCAGGGCCCATTTGAATTTGCTCTTTGTACTTCCAAGTCACCTGAGAGAAGACTTTATAATCAGACTGTAATTTGGAACATGCACCTTCCAAAACCCTATACCCTCTAGAAAAGCCTGTGTTTCCATTTTGCTACTTGATGGAGATATAACTGCTGTTTTGTTGATCACATCCACTGGCATCTGACAACAGCTATTCTGCCATTTTATTCCTTTTTACTGGATCTTCTCTGCAGGTTCCTTGACCTTACGTTGTTTTATGGCAAAACCAGCTTTCAGAAAGATTTGGACTATTTTCTGCCATTTATCAAAAACTTCTGCCATGCTGCCTGGTATGATGACATCATCAGTGTCTTGCAGGTGTTCCTGAGTGTCACACTGCTGCAGTGCAGTCAGGATCAGTCCATGGCAAATGGTGGGGCTGTGTTTTCATCAGTGCAGCAGTTGATTCCAGGTGTACTGGTCATTCTTCCAAGTGGAAGCAAACTGTGACCAATGAGATTTAGAAAAACACATTAGCAGTATCAGTTGTGGCATATAACTTGTCTGCCTTTGACTCTAGTTCATACTGAAGTTCTACTATGTCTGGCATGACAACACTCAATGGCAGAAAGATCTCATTCAGGCTAGGATGGTCTACTGTCAGTCTTCACTCTCCATTAGACATTTCCATTGTCCATAATGGGACTAATAAGGGGTGAGAAGGTTCTACTGATCACCCCTTGGCTCTCCAGTCAATGAATGAACTTATGGATAGGAATTATGGAGTCTCGTTTGGTGTGATACTGAATGCCAGTGCACTATTTTGGTAGCGATCTGCACCAGTTGCTCTTCAAACCTCAGCAGCCCCACAACAGAAGGGTCTTCTAGGAGAATGAACAAGATAGACAACTTTTTAATTTCCTCTGACTCCAAGGCAGCTATTCCAAAAAAACCTCACCAGTACCCTTTTGGGTCCTTAAAATACTCCCTCTTGAGGTAGCCTGTGTCAAGGATGCATGTAACCTCTGGGCCAATCACAATGGGGTGCTTTTGATATTCATTCCCATTAAGGCTCACTTCAATTTCCAATGCAGTTAACTGTTTGGATCTCCTAGTCACTCTTGAAATACAGATGGGTTCTGCCCCTTTGTGACTTGATGGCACTAAGGTACACTGTGCACCAGAGTCCACTAGAGCCTTATATTCCTGGGGGTTGGATGTGAAAGGCCATCAAGTCCACATAGTCCAGTAAACCCAGTTTTGCCCTTCCTTCCCTTGGATGAAGGCAAGGCCCCTGTAGGCCTGTTCCTAGTATTTATTGCCAGTGGTTGAATTTCTGTGCGCATTTGGGTTCAAATCTCATCTTTGCTATACACTTCTTTTAAATACTAATCAGAAGCTCCTTCCATAAAAACAGAGGTAAGATAAGTCCTACTAACCCCCATTAAAAATTTATCTTTTCCTTAAATGTTTGCTCATATTTTAATCCATAACTGATGATACAATAAAGCAAGTTACCACAGAGGAATTTGGAACTTTCCTCTGTCATTGGACAAAAATTAAATATAATTTTAAAATAAATAAATATTACAATATCTTCAGAGTTGGAGCAATTGCAGAGTGATTTCACTAATAAGCATTTGTCAGAAGCAAACTCACTGACACTGACTGTTCATGTGCCTACCAGCCTTAGAGATTCTCATAGGAATTCCACTGGAAAACAAAAATAATGGACTAAAGTTGTAAAATCTCACTGGAGTAACACAAGAGCCAAAAATCACCAGAAGCTTTTTAAGGAAAAAGGGAAGGAAGAAGAACTAATTCTCTTTTTAAAAATTATCAAGGTCTCTGTAAGCAGCATCCTTTTGTGTGTTCCCCAACCTCCCTTTTATTAACTTTTACTGGCATTTTGAAATATGACAGTTTTAGTCAGTGAAACGACAAATAAGCTTCCCCCCACCTCGCTCCGCCCCCCCAGTTCCAAAACCAGTATATTAGATTCAAAGCTTTCATTTCTGTTTTGCATAATTGACATCATTATCTGTCAGGTTGTTGGGCTCAGGTTTGCAGTCATTATGAGATCATTAGAAAAAGGGTTGTAATAAGTTCAGAAGGCCAATCGGCTCTATTCTAATCACTGGAGAACAGAGTGCTGATAGGGGCCTCAGGGAGAAAGTATTGAAGCAGCTAGAGGATTTTTAATGACCAAATCAAGTTAGGAAAATCACCACCTGTGCCTCAGTGAACAGGATAATTTCAGTGAGGGTGAGTGTAAAATGGATTTGTAATCACTTCTTTTTCTCACCATTCTTATTTTTATTTTACTTTTTTTTTTTTTTTTTCTTACAGGTGGGGTTGGTGACGGGGAATCTATAGAGCAGAGCAGCAGAAAATAAGAAAAAAATACAGAATATTAGCTTATTGAAGGAGAATAAAAATAATGTCCTGTAGTAGCTGAATGATGAGTTGTAAGAACAGAGAGTTTGCAAATTCAAGGAAACATCAAACATTTCAAAATCAAGGGGAAACAGTTCTGTAACCTAAAAATGAGAAGTGCAGCCTTTTTTCAGTACTCAGTGGAGTGAGAAAAGCATTGCCTGCAGATGATTCAGTCCATCATAATTTAAGTGTCTGAGGTGATTGTACAGGTAACTTGTCTGGGAGTATCTGCATTTCCCCATTCACTCTAGAGGGAATACAAATGAGTAGCTGAGTTAATAAAGCTAATTATTAGACAGTTAAATGCTCACTCCAAGATTTAAATGACTCTCAGTCATGATTAACTCTGTTAGACTGAGGCACATTGATTCTGCGTTAGACTGCATTGTACTTGAATCTGCAGTTGCATAGTTCTTCCCCAAGAAACTGGTACTCTTATCCTTTATTTTGCCCATCCAGACATCTCAAAAAATCATAGAATCATAGAATCATAGAATCATAGAATGGCATGTGTTGGAAGGGACCCCAAAGATCATAGAGCTCCAACCCCCCTGCCAGATGCAGGGCCACCATAATAATCTTGATCTCTTCCATATTGCCATTTTCCATTCTATGGAGTTATGTATATGGTATTTTTCAGAAACACTAGAGCTCATTTTATCAATATTCCTGACCAGATGCTGTAGGAATCTCTAAGCACAAGTTAAGATATGACATCTTTCATCAGCACACAGTGGCTTGGACTAAACACTAAGTTATTTGTATTCACGAGGCTTCTAGTTAATGTGGAGCACAGGCAGAGAAAATTTCCATCTGCTTTGGATGCAAATAGAATGAGATCATGTCTGCTCAGAGGGCAAGAGCCCATGTAGGTGTATCCTATGTCTGGTTTATCTGTTAGATAATAAATTAATCAGAGCAAGAGCAATCTCCTTTTTGTATGTTTGTACAGCCCTCAGCACAGGAAATTATGGGTTCTGCTGAGGTCTGAAAAGGCTACTCCTTTATGAAAACTAAAATTTAGAATGAATGCATTGTCATCCATATCTTCATTAAGTAAATAAATGGAGCACATTAAAGCCAAGGTGAAAAATATTCAGCAGATATACTTCTAATGGAAATAGAATTTAATTGAAAAATAATCTGTTCACAATATTCTCATATACACTATTTTATTAGATCCCATTACCTAGAATCCATTTACTCTGCATCCTTTGGAAAATATTACAGGGAAAGGAAAGTTTAGACTAGATGAATGGATAATATGTGAGATGAATGTATCTTCCTGTGTTAATATATCTTAGATTAACTTAGGTAATTAAAATAATCTTTTAAAAAAGAGATATAAGTAAGGAGACTGACTAAGAAAAAGATAATGTCAGGATTTTTTTTTTCCCTTTCTTTGTGTCATACTGTTCCTGTCAGGGGAGGTTGTTTGCTTGAAGGCTTCTTTTCCCCTCACTATCTTTTTTCTTTTCTTCTTTTCCCTCCTTTTCCTCACAGAAACTTTTGACTATTTAAAACTAGGAAACAGATGATAGTTCCCTTTCCATATTTATACTATCAGTTTTGTAGTTTATTTTGTACAAACATAGGGGTTTAGGCCATCAAAGAGCACATTATATTGTGTGAAATTGCTGTATAAGATTACCCAGTAAATAAATAAATAATAGCTCTACCAGTTCTCAGGAAAATCAGATTTTACTACTTGAACAAATAAAAATGTGAATCTGATCTCCTACCTTTTTTTTTTTTTTCCTAAATTTGGAGGAGTCAAACCATCTGACCTTTGTTAATTACTTTTGTAATCACTCCAAGAGTTGTTGAATAGTTAGGAAAGTTTAGATACCACAGTCAACAAAAGGTGCAACACTTCTGATCTTTCCGGTTTTGAGATGTGTTCTGTATAAGTTTTGTTTGGTGCTGTTTTGGTTTGGTTTTATTTTCTGGGAGTTTTGGGGGCTTGTTTTCCTTCCTCCACCACACACCTCACACACACCCCTTCTTATTTTAATGTATGTTAAAGGCAATTTATATCCCTGAGTAAGCTAGCATATCTCCTGCCTGCAAGGTTCCCCAGCTAGTCCTGGATGGGCAACATCTTGAGAACTCATGTGGGATTCACATTCAGTGAATTAAACTGTTAAGCTACTCCTCTGGTCTCTCTATTTAGTCATTAAAGAGAAAAAACACTTTTGTAAAATAATTTTTACGTACCTTAGAGAGAATGAGTCAATCATCTCAAGGAATGCTGACTATAACATTAGCTGACATGATTTTCTTTGTGACTTCACATTGTCTGAATATTCATAAAGCACAGAATGAACTGTTTTTTTCTTGATGTGCATTCCATGGTCTTATGTCATTATGTGAAGACTGATAGCTTGAACTTTCTCTATTTTAGAGCACCGGTATTTCTAGGCACTGCATTTACTCAGCATTGACCGAAGGCAAAGAATTTCTACTGAATATGTGGCAGGCTATTACACTGAAATAATAGCCCCTTTCACATCTGAAAAATTATTCTCTAATTTTAAGATCAAAAATCTGAAACTGCAAGTATGAAACACACGCTAAAATGATCACAGCTCACCTTAATGGAGAAGTGTGCCTCCCCATGCATGACCGATAGAGTCACACTCATATGAATAACATTCTGACACTCAGATATGGTGTTCCTGCAAATCTCAAATTCTTATTTGAGTTCCTTGTCTAATTTGTGAATCATCTCGTTTCTGAGGCTCAAATTAAGAATTCAGTTTAAGAAATGTTCTACACTCATACAGACTATGTGCGTGTAAGATTTGATAATCAGAAACTCTTTAAGGACTCTAGGTTAAAACAATTAATGCAGTGAAAATGTATATTAGTATGTAATTTGATTCATTTACAGTCATGGGCTCTAGGCTCAAGGTACACATAAAGCTTTTCCCCTTTTCACATACTTTTGACTGTTTCCAAAGTCCCTCCTGAGTAATGTGTGTGTGTCAGTGTTTAGCTGATAGGTCTGGTTGTGCTAAGGTTTTTGACTTCAGTCCTTTATTAATCTATATAGTAAATTCTGGTACCCTTTTTTAGAAGATCTATATACTATTCTGCAAATCAATCCACTTGAGAAAATACATCACCTTTTTCAGACAGAGAAGTGCCATGCTCTTCTTCAGGGCACTTCAGTAGTACCACTGAATTTCATGACTGAGATGAATTAAAAAAACAAAACAAAACAAAAATACCAAAACCAACCATACATCCAACAATCATAGAATGTCCTGTGTTGGAAGGGACCTAGTTCCAAGCCCCTACCATGGGCATGGACACACTCCACTAGAATGTATACAAGTCATGTGAGGAACATAATTTAGCACATAATTCCCTTGAGAGAAATTAAGGATATTTTTTTTTTTCATTTTTCTTCATTTCCTTTAAATAAAGTGTTTGTTTAACTTAATTACAGACTCAGAAAATCTTGTATTTGCCTGAGAGAGATATATTTTTTCCTTTAATTAGGGCTATGGTTTCCAGTGATGAGTTTGGAAACTCACTATATCCTGTCATTGATGAGTCCCCTCTCCTTGCCTTTGACCTGATCAAAGACAGTATAAATCTAGTAACTCCAGACTGAAAAGGCATTATTTTTCTTTGAAAAGTCTGTTTGCTGCAGAATTGGACAAACATTCACCTTTCTGTTGACAAGTATAGGCTTGTTAAATGGCCTTTCCTGATACAGAAATATTATACTCCTAATTGGATCTGCTTTAATATTTAGCTTTGGCGACAAGAATATGGATGTCACAAAGGGACCACAGAAAAGCTATCAGTCCCAGTAATTTAACTGCTTCTTACCTATTCATTCTTTAAAAAAAAAAAAAAAGGATTAAAGCATATATCCATTTTTAATTATTATTTTTTATTCTTACAAACAAATCTTTTGGATTAAATACTTCCTTTGGATATGAATTTCCTGGATGAGAGCTGACAGGGACTTAGTGGCATTTGTTGATGAAAATTTTATGAAAGATTTTTTTATCTCCATTGGAGAAGCCATTTTGGATCAATTTATTCTTAGTAAATCCATCCTGTATTGATTTCCTGCTGAGCAGATGGTCCTTTTTGCTAGCAAAAAGAGGCAATAGTAACAGAATTTTAAAATACTCTGAGTGTTGAAGTAAATGGATATATGATCTTGTTATTATTGTTGTTGTTGCTGCTGTTATTACTATTGTAGAAGCTTGTTTCTTGTCTACTTACTAGGCATACAGACTTTAAGTTAATATAATTAAAGGAGTCCTACAGGAAAGTGGGAGAGAGACTGTCCATCACCGAGTGTAGTGAGTGGGTAAAGGGTAATGGCTTCAAGCAGAAAGAGGGCAGGTTTAATTTAGATTTTAGGAAGAAATTCTTTACTATGAGGGTGGTGAGGCACTGGAACAGGTTGCCCAGAGAGATGGTGGATGCCCCATCCCTAGAAGAGTTTACGGTCAGGTTGGCTGAGGCTTGGGCTATCTGACCTACTGGAGGGTGTCCCTGCCCATGGCAAGGGAGTGGGGGGTTTGGAACAAGGTGATCTTTGAGGTCCTTTCTAACCCAAAGCATTCTATGATTCTGTGATTCTATGTAGATATTTTGATCTGAGCACAATTACTACACAGTTGTTTGAGCTTATTGAGAGATTCTGTGTTTCCATAAACTGTGCCAAGACCATTTTGCAACTTTTCCTCTTCCTGGAAAATTTTTGGAGCCTATGCCTTCATGGGAAGACTTGTCAGAGGCTTCCAAATATGATTTTCTGTTATAGCACTCTGCAAATAGCCCAGTAACATTACATTGCAAAAGAAACTGCATACAGGACCATGAGTGGTATAGAAATGGGAAAAAAGGCAATTCACTTTCTGCTTCACAGTAGAAGTTTTACTAAATTTTGCTGCATAAATGGGCAAATAAAAGAAGCATGACCAGCTCTACAGTTTCTGCCAAAGAATCTGAGATAGGTGTAAGCAAAATCTTCTGCAGAAGTAGACTGAGATGATATTGATAAAGCCTTTCCACTTGGTGGAAAAAAACTGTGTTCTATACCAAAAGTAGATGAAACACATATAGCTGCATAAGGATTATATCTGAGCCCCCCAGTCATCACCTAATTAGCATTTGTTCTTGAACACATGACTTCTACTAGCAATACATGGCTGCAAGAATGTTTCCTGTAGAGAAAAGAAGGGAGAAAGGGCTTTTAGACCACAACTCCTATTATATAACACCTAATAATGGTCAAATTATTTCACTCAAATAACTAGGCATGCCATTCAAATACCTTAACAAAACACCTAATCCTTTCTTTGAGTTGTCTTGTTTTATGCGTCAGATATGACTGGACTGATAAAGTGGATGTCTATAAGCTCTTCAGAAGGGATAGGCATGGAAGAAGAAGCAGTGGGGTGGCTGTGTATGCTAGGGAGTATTTTGATTGTATAGAGTTCAACAGTCACAATAATAAGGTCGAATGCATATGGGTAACCACGAAGGGGAAAGCCAACAAAGCAGATATCCTGCTGGGAGTCTGTAACAGACCACCAGACCAGTAGCTGAAGAATTCTACAAGCAGTTTGCAGATTGCTAGCCTGTGCTCTTGCAGGAGACTTCAACTTGCCAGGTGTCTGCTGGAAATACAATATAACAGAAAGGAAATAGTCTAGGACATTCCTAGAGCATGTGGAAATAACTTCCTGACATAGCCAGTAAGTGAGTCTACCAAGGGATGTGCATCACCTGACCTGATGTTTACAAAAAGAGAAGGACTAGTGCCACATGTAGATATCAGAGACTGACTTGGGCTCAGCAACCACAAAATGATAGAGTTTTCAATTCATAGTGAAGTAAGTAGGGGAGTCAGCAAGACCACTACAATGGGCTTCCACAGGGCAGGCTGCTCAGGACACTGGTTGAAAGAATCATTTGGGAAATAGTCCTGAAGAGTTAGAAAGTCCAAAAAGGCTAGGCCTTCTTGAAGAATGAAGTCTTAAAGATGCAAGAGCAATCTGTGTCCATATGCCATGAGTTAAACCAGTGGGGAAGATGACTGACCTAGCTAAACAGGGAGCTTTTGATGGAATTCAGGAAAAAATTACAGTCTACCACTCTTGGAAGAAGAGGTAGGCAAAGCAAAAACAATACAGATGCCTAGTTAGGTCATGAAGAGATAAAATTAGGAAGGCAAACATTCAGCTAGAACTCAGTCTGGCCACTGTTGCAAGGGATAACAAGAAGTGCCCCTGTACTGTGTCCAGTTCTGGGATCCTCACCGTAAGGACATTGAGGCCTCAAGTGAGTCCAGAGAAGGGCTACCAGGCTGGGGAAGGGGCTGGAGAGCAAATCCTATGAGGAGCATCTGAGAGAGCTGGGTCTGTTTAGCCTGTAGAAGAGGAGGCTAAGGGGAGATCTTATCACCACCTACTGGTACCTGAAGGGAAGTTGTAGAGAGGTGGGCGATGGTCTCTTCAGCCAGGTGACAGGAGATAGGACAAGGGGAAATGGCACAAAACTGCGCCAGGGCGGGTTGAGATTAGATGTTAGGAAAAAATATATACTGAAAGAGTTGTGAGGGCCTGGAACAGGCTGCCCAGGGAGAGGGTTGAGTCACCATCCCTGGATGTGTTTATAGAAAGGGTAAATGAGGTACTTGGGATATGGTTTAGCATAGAAGGGGAACAGTTGGACTTGATGATCTTAAAGGTCTTTTCCAACCTTGTGATTCTGTGATTCTGTTTTTATAAATACGTTAACAACAAACAGAGAGCTAAGGAGATTCTCCGTCTCTTATTTGAGGCAGGTGGAAACATGACCACCAAGTATAAAAAGAAGGCTGAGGTACTTAATCTCAGCCTTAAATAGCTGGACCATTTGTCCCCAGGGCATTCAGCACACTAAACTGGAATCCAGGCATGAAAAGACGAATAACCCCCCTAACCCAGCAGGAAGCGATTTACAACCTACTATGCCACCCAGACACTAAGAAGTCCATGGGGCTGGATTGGATCCATCCAAGAGTACAGAGGGAGCTGGTGGAGGAGCTTGTTAAGCCACTCTCCATGATTTCTCAACAGTTCTGGTTAACAGGGGACATCCCAGATGATCTACCAGTGTGATGTCCTTGTACAAGGAGGCCCAAAAGGAGAATCCAGGGAGTCTGGTCTGTCAGTCTGCCCCTGGTGTCTGGGAAGCTCATGGAGTGGTTAATCTTGAGTGCACCTACCAGGCATGTGCAGGATAACCTGGAGAACAGGCCCAGACAGTCTGAGTTCATGAAAGGCGGGTCCTGCTTGACCCATCTCACGTTGGTGATCTGCTTAGTGTATGAGGGAACGGTTACCAATGTTATCTACCTGGACTTCATCAAAGCCTGCTGAAAATGAGCCAGCAGTGTGCCCAGGTGGCCAAGAAGGCCAACAGCATCCTGGCTTGTATCAGAAATAGTGTGGCTAGAAGGATAAGGGAGGTGATTATGCCCCTGTACTCAAGACTGGTGAAGCTGCACCTTGAACAGTGTGTTCTGTTTTGGGCTCCTCACTACAAGAAGGACGTTAAGGTGCTGAAACAGATCCAGAGAAGGGCAACAAAGCGGGTAAATGGTTTGGTGCACAAGTTGTATGAGGAACAGCTGAGGGAATGGAGGTTGTTTAGTCTGATGAAGAGGAGGTTGAGGAGAGACCTTGTTGGTCTCTACAGCTACCCCAGAGGGGGGTGTAGTGAGGTGGGGGTGGATCACATTTCCAAGTAACTAGCAATAGGATGAGATGAAATGGCATGAAGTTGTGCCAGGGGAAGTTTAAACTGGATGTTAGGGAACATTTCCTCACTGAAAGAGTGGTCAGGTATTTGAACAGGCTTCCCAGAGAGGTGGTGTATTTACCATCCCTAGATGTGTAGACATGACACTCCAGGACATGTTTTAGTCAACATGGTGGTATTTGACTGATGGTTGGATTTGCTGATCTTGGAGATTTTTTCCGACCTTAAATATTCTCTGATGATTTCTACAATAATTCCATGATATGCCTAAACCATTTTAATCTTTTTTCCACCACCCCACCCCTCCCTATACACACACCTTCAGCACATCAGTGTTACACCTCTTCTTTCTGAAAACTAAAAAAAAAAGTGAAAAAAGAATTCTCCATCGTCAGTGTTCAATGATATGGACCTCTTCTCTTTTCCCCTTTCATTTTACTGAAGCCTTGGACAGGATTATATTTCTTCTGCAAGAGTTGAATCTTTCAAGTTTTGGAAAACGGTGGTAACTGAATGCACAGAACACAACACAGTACTTTGCCATCTGATACTGTGAATAACAAATTTCATTTTCCTGTTTTCCTAGGGAAAACATTCAGGTGACAGATGGTAATTTCTAGGAGATAAAGAGAAGACAGTATTAGCCAAGCAGATCTGAGAGTGATGTAAGTTTCCTAATGACTTTCCCATGGAAAGACATCTTTAAAAATTGATTAAATGAACATTTTCTATGAAGATTTGAATTTTAATTTAAACTCTGATCACAGCCACCAAGGCCAAAGCTCCTCCTCTATTCTGCATCACTATATCATAAGCTTCAACATCTAGAAATTGTCAGAGTTGTTATCATTCAAATTTAATGTGGAATTTTGATTCCAGGAGTCATAAGATCTTCATTATTCTAAGCATTGTACAAATATGTAATGCAGGGCTGTCCAGTTGCACCTTCTGAGTAGATGAGATGATCAAAGCACTTAGAACTGTTCAAGCATCAGTGACAGAACTGGAATTGCTTAAGGTCATAATAATTCATTGGATCTGGCACTAGTTATTAGAGAAAGAGGAACTTCTGCTCCATTAGAAATCAAATCGTCTCTCAATTTGATCATAGTGTCTCAAATGTCAAATCTCAGAATTTTCCTTACTTCTGGGAAAGTAAGTTGGACTGCCACAAGGTTTTATTACTAGTAGTGCTCAATTTTCATATATTTCTAAAAGAAAAAGAAATATTTACTGTAAAAGGGGCTGTTTCTCTGACTTCTTGCCTACTATCATCTGAAGGATTCATTACTCAACTACACTATGCTTTCTCTTCAACCTCTCTGTTTGCATAAGTAACACAGATGGATGTAGATATGGATGCTTCCAAAACAGACATGTAAATATATATGAAGTACAAAAATAAAACCTACTCCCCCTTGTCAGATGTTTTAATTATACTTGGAATTAAATCAGCAAAACTATTACTGAAAAAATGATGCTCCTGATAAGAGAGTACACATTAGTAGGAATGTTTTGCTGAAATTAAATAAAATTTAAGATTCTGCAGTTGAGGATTTTGTATCAAGGCAATATCCTGATCCTCAGTATCGCATCAGTGCTCTACTACCTAAACAAAGAGAAAAGAGAAAAAAAACCCAAACTGTTGACTTTGCATTACCAGCTAAACACTTACCACACATGATTGGGCATGACCTTTCTGTTCAAACACATGCTCTCATCAACCAGGACAGTAGAATATGTCAGGCTGTAATGTTTGATATATATTCCACACGCTTGGTGAGCTGGATATGGCCCATTTTACTTTCCAATGAAGTAAGCGGTCCTGAACACACAATCATTTCTGGTAATTGTTTTTTTTTTTTCTTTTCTTTTTTCTCCCCTCTGCAATGTTGGATGAAATATTTTGTTTCTATTTTGGGGGGGTGGAGGGGCGGGGTGTGTGTTATGCCAAAGTTTACACAGCTTTCTATCAAAGACATTAACTTTTTTTCTTAATTTGAGGTTCCAGTGATACTCAAGCTGAGGGTGCAAATAGAACAGTCTTCATGACCAAATGTCATTAAGTGAATACGCAAGGAGTTGATGACTTTTAAAGGGAATTTCCTGTTAGATATGAAACTAACATATTTCTTGATTGTAGAGATAAATCAGTAACAGGTTGTTATATACATAATATATAATTATATTCCGAAGAGAAAAAAATTAAAACGTGGACACCAAACTGCTTTCCCATAGAAGCAATCTTGACAGTGATAAGAAGACTGCAAACAATTCTCTGTGCCCTCACTGGAATCAAAATCTCAGCTGGTAGTTATTTGGGTGATAAATTACCTGTTTTTCATCTACCTCCTCATTAAACCTTTGATGGTGCCTTTGATCTCACTGCTGATGGAAAAACTGGAGAGATGGAGAAGGTGAAATGAAATTTCTTATAGTGCATCAGGAGTTGCATCTTGATGTCATTTCTTGTATTGCAGCAGGATCATAGTTACATAACCTTAGTTATTTCTGTTAATTTTTATTTTCCAGGAGGCCACTATTCTATGTCTTCATGCACTACCTGAAGTATTCATCCTCATGCTCTCTTGGAAGAAAATACAGCACAGTAGAAAAAATTACTCCCTTCCGTACTGATTCTTCCCCATCACTGTTCTATGTTTCATCATTGGTATTCCCAGTCTCCACAGCCAAGATAGAGTTAAATCTGAGCACTAATTACCAAAAAAGGACCAATGTCATCATCAACAAATTCGAATAAAGACAGTGATGACATAGATCAAAGAAGTACATTTCTTTGCAGTAGCTTTACTACATTATAGAGGTTCTGTTTACCCTCTTTGTTATTTTTTTTAATTTTGTGTGTATTATATACTTACATTTGAGGATACTGAAACATAAGAGTCATTTCACCTGGCTCCATCTAATAACTCTCAGTAATGCTACATAAAAATACTGTAGGGCAATGGAATCTTAAGAATAATTTGCATTGCCACAATGTATTTGCAATACTTGGATTTTGGCCATAATGTTGATGTCCTGGCTGTATTTTCTGCTTGGAGTGCAAAGTTCTGTAGTGAAAAGTAAGGACTTGGATCTTGGTTTGGCTTCATATTTCATGCAAAATATGGCATTTCAGCAGATAATGTCTCCAGTCCAACAGAGCAGGATTTCCAGCCAAATTTTGACACAGTGTGATCCAGGAGTATTATGAACTATCTGAATGAGGGAAAACAAGTATCTTCGAAATGAAATCTCACAATTTAATTGTCCAAGAAATACTTCTAAAGAGGTGATTCTCAAACACTTCTTGTAGGCACAGAGGTTTTTTATTTCCATCATTTCATGATTAATTCATAGTAGGGGTTAAAACCATGGCCTGTGAGAGTAAACTGTTTCTGGTACTGCAGTTATCTGCACTAGAATTTCATTCCTTTTTACTTTATGTGTACTGCATCAGGACAAAAAGACTAAATCCCAGAAAAAAGGTTCAAGCATAGAGGGAATGACAAGTCTCACTAAAGCAGAAGTCATGCTATCTTGCATATATGAAATGTCTAGGATAAGTCCTGATGTCTCATTCATTGCTGCTTCTTTGTCTGAATGATTGAGGACTACAACTCCATAATATCCAAGTTGGATTACTGTGAAAATAATATGGTTGAAGTCAACCAGAAAGGCTAGAAAAACACTTTGGTGTAAAACTGAGGTATATATTTGTATGTAACACATCAGGGATAGATACAGAGAATGGAGCAGTAAAAATAAATCCAGAAAACAAGACAGGTATAATTGACAAATATGAAAAGTAGTAAGGCTGACAGAGGAAAAACTTGTTCTTTACATGATAACCAATGAACAAGTCAACTCAAGTTTCTTTGTGGCTTGTATTTCTTTAGAAAACATTGTGAGAGGTAGATACTATATAACCTGTTAACAAGGCGGTTTTCCCCATTCTACACAGGGAACTCAAGACCAGTTCCTGATACCTCAAAGTCTACCTAAACAGGGATTTCAGGAGAGTTCAGATACAGATCCACATTATGGTTTTTTGTATCACACTGTTCTCCAGGTGTTTTCCCTGTTCAGCCTGGTGATGTCTTATGTGTATTCCTTAACACACTCTCTGCCCAGATGATGAAGCAACTTTTCTCTTTGAAAACTTTCTCCTTTGGAACTCAGGAGCATGCTTCCTCCTGACTTTCAAAAGTAAATTGAGGAGATATTTCCATTGCTTTTTCTTCTGGTCATATTCTCTACAGAAAAACATCTATCCAATCAGCCATCTATTTTCAGATAATTTGCCTGAATCCCAAACAGGCAGAAACCTGCATTATGCAATCCCTATTGGAACACCTAAGCACCACAAAGCTAAGTATACTCCTCTCATCTTTCTTTCTGCACCAGTCTAAAGTATCCTTTGTCAAAGATGGCTTTCTGGATCCTTCTTTCATTGGTTATTTGGAGCAAATAATATACTTTAAAACCTCATTTAGATTGCTTTATATGCTTTGGCCAAATACCTACCTACATTTGCTGTTGTAGCCAGTTACTTCTGCTCATGCTCAAAAAGAAAAACTACAGTGAAGCAAGAAATAGAATCTTTGCATCTCAACCTCCAATTTAAAATCTTAACACCTACAGCATACTTCACTTCTGGAGGGGGTAAAACAAAAAAACCCAACAAAATCAAAATTAAACCACAAGCACATTACTGTTAGGGTTTTAGCAATCCCCTCTAGAATCAGAGAGGATTATAGAATCATAGGATATTCTGAGTTGGAAGGACCCATAAGGATCTTCAAGTCCAACTCAGCCAGGTCAGAGCATGGGACTGAGTGCTTCTTGAACTCAATCAAGCTCAGTGCTGTGACCACTTCCCTGGGGAGCCTGTGCCAGTGCCCGACCACCCTCTCAGTACAAAATCTCTTCCTAATATCCAACCTAAGCCTTCCCTGTTGCAGCTTCATGCCATTCCCTTGGGCTCTATCACTGGTTGCCAAATAGAAGAGATTGACACCTGCCCCTTTGCTCCCCCTTATCAGGAAGCCAGAGACCACAATGAGGTCTCCCCTCAGCCTCCTCTTCTCCAGGCTGAACAAACCAAGGGACTTCAGGCTCTCCTTGTAAGACTTCCCTTTTCAGACCCTTCACCATCCTCATTGCCCTCCTATGGACACTCTCAAATTTATTCTACCATTTCTTTTCTAGGACTTGTGTATTATAGAATGCCAAATAAGGCTCATTCCTCCAACATGGACATCATTGTGTTTTTAAAGAAACTGCTTACATGTCTTCTATTAAGCACATATTTAAATATCTGTGTGAATGAGGCTTGAGAAATTAAACTGCACTAGTTTTGTATTCCTGCCTCTCACTCTCCCAAATCATCCCACTCTTTCATCCCTTTCCACTACTCTGTTCATTCACTTGTGCTCTCCATTGTCAGGATTGGAAGCTCTTTGGGGTATTGACTTTTCATTTGATTATTTTATCTATCAAGTCTACTATAACAATCCCTACAATTTTCCACATAATATTAAAATGTAAAAATCATAACAAAAATACAGTCACTCCCCTCTGGAGAGGGAATTGGAAGAGGATACATCAATAAACCTCTAAAGCAATACTTGTATTAGTAAATTAAACATTTCCGGGATGAGTCTTTGATACTGAGACCATCTGTCACAGAATCATATGTGTCCAGATAATTAAACTCTAAAACTGCATAGCTAAATCCAAACTTGTTTAGGAATGTTTTCAGATCCATGAAAGCTACTCAGAAGCTTATTCAGACAGTACCAATTGTCCAAAGCTAAAACCATATCAAGGGTCATTTTAACAACTCATTGATTGAACAGGAACAATTATTGATACTGTTCTACTTACTACTCTTGACATAGTCCAGAGATGCAAAAGGTAATAAAAAAATCTGTGTTAGGATGCCATTTAAAAGTATGAAGCAATGGTCAGTGTCTAGCACAAGGGAAATGAAAGCTGAGGTCAGCAAGCAGCCAGCTTTATAACTCAAATTGTCAACAAAGGTAAATGTTCTGGTGCTCAAGACAGCATTAAGCTGAATAGTTCACTGTTCTTTTCTTCTGTTGTTGTCTTACTCTACTTGAGAATAACATCTAAGACTAAAAGGTTAAGGAAACACCAGCCACAGTACAGAGGCAGTAGAAAAAGAGAAAGGACAAGATAGCAAACCCACTGAGTGAGAAACACTTTTGGCAGGCTCAAGTGAGGTTCAGTTATACAGTTTACTAGAAAGATTAATCTGTGTGAGGCACCCAGAATCTGATCATAAATGTTAAAATTTTTGAGTCCTATCTGTAAAATGAGGAGAGCAATGCTTATATGCCTTTGAAAAAAATACAAGGTAATACTGGTAGAAGATTTCACATCTTGAAAATGTAAGTAATTTTTTCATCTTTTTTTCCCCAGAAACATTACCTTAGCAGTTGAGGACTTGACCCTACTTATATGCAGCACTCTACGCTTTTCTGTCAGGTGTTCTATTAACTGTTATGTACTGTCAGTATGTTTTGTATTTGAATATAGACTATTTGGAAAATACTTAATAAATGTAAGGGGCATGGTTATTTTAAACGTGTTTGAGCAGAGAGATTATACAACATGAGCTCCAGAGGTCCTTTTCAACCTCAACTGTTCTCTGTTATTTGTTCCAACCACACAAATACATATGTACTTAAGAATGTGCTTCTCTAAGTCTTTGTTTTCTGTCATCACTCTCATGTCAGTTTCCTTATCCTGGGGAGGGGTATGCTGTGGAGTCAGGTTTCTATGTGTGATGGATTTACAGAATTACAAAGAAGGAAAGAGAGGGAAGAAAGACTAAGCCATTGACAGCAGGACAAAACGAAGGAGATTCAGCAGCGACAAATCC
This sequence comes from Laterallus jamaicensis coturniculus, assembly GCA_022605575.1. Classification (NCBI taxonomy): domain Eukaryota; kingdom Metazoa; phylum Chordata; class Aves; order Gruiformes; family Rallidae; genus Laterallus; species Laterallus jamaicensis. The sequence continues at coordinate 86,506,380 of JAKCOX010000002.1, read as the reverse complement.
AGCTTTGCCTTAATGCAGTTCCTCACACCATCAAAATGAATCTCTGGCAAACATGAGACTGAACTTCTGAACACAGAAGGACCCTTTGGTGGCATGGGACTGTAATGAAGCATCTGCTGAGTTGAATGCACATAGATACAGCAGGGGCTGAGGAAGAAGTGTTTAAGGAGACAATAAAAACTACCTAGCAACCAGCGCATTGCTGAAAATTAACTACTGTTTCACAAAATGAACACCCTAGGCTTTCTGAACCGCTGTACAAACAATTAGGATTATTGATTTTCTTCTCTTCAGCAGTGATATTTTGGGACATATTACGCATGCTATTTGCTTTATCAGAGAATCTACCTATTAACAAAATCCTTAATATGCTACAGGAACTTACAGTTCCTTTACTGAGCACTGTAGGGGCCCGTTAAACTAATGCTGATCACATTAGTAAAGTCTACATTGGCATAAAGGTGTCTGAAGAACACAGTAAGTGTAATATAGGGATCCCTCAACTACTTCTGGGCAGATTAGTGTATCCCTAACACATGATGCCCTAGCACCCACTGATTGTAATGAGGGACCTGAGGGCAAAAGAGAAAACTTTGAGCATAAAGACAATTTAACACAGCGAGTTGCCTATTCCCAATTTAACTTGCCTCCTTTGTATTGACCAAGCCTCTTATCATTTTAGCTTTCCATTTATACAGATGTAAATAAAGATAAATGCATTTGTAAGAGCTGGAAACTTTTCAAATAGGGCCTGGCATTTAGGTCCATGTTTGCACAATACCTAATGTAGTGAACAATGGACCCATGCCTGGAAACCCTGAATATTGACACATGAGAAATAGTAACTGATGTTACATCTATTCTTTGTTTTGTTTTAGAACTATTATCTGCTTTGCTCATAGCATAAGTAATACAGCCTATTCCTCAGTAGAGAGGCATAAACAAAGATGAAGTAAAATAACAACAGTTGCCAGTTTAGGGTTATTTCCACCCATGAACTTCTGTTCTCAATGTACTTTTCACACTTATTTATACTATGGTAGTACCATTTCTGTTGCTATACCTTGAGATCTTTATTTATCAGCACTGTTAGTGATTTAGTCAATCCAGAGGGGTGCCAAGAAGCTTGAACAGCAAGAACAGAATGTAGCCCAGAATAACTGAAATAATAGCTATGAAATGGAAGCCTCTTAATGGGAGCTAGAAAGAAGGTCTCAGACTTGCTGGAAAATTGCCAAAGAAAGCAGATACTGTTCTTGACTAGTACTCACTATTTTGATTTATGTCAGTAATATTGCAGAGAAAGCTTTTTAAAATTTGGAAACCCCTCCACGTACAGTGATCCAGAACCACATTTGAAACTTCTAGGCAGCCAGGTTATGTAAAAGTACCATTTCCTCTGCTACAACACAGAAAAGGTCTCATTACTTCACACCCACAAAGATTATAGTAAAAAAAAAAAGCCTGAAGAAGTTTCATTTCATAAAAACAGTAAAAATTTCACTGTTTTTTTGCTGTTTACCAAATTTAACTGGATGTAGGCCCCATAGTGTCTGAGGGCATCATAGGATTCTAATATTTATCTGAGTCACAAGTACTTTAGACACAAAATTTAATTTTACATTATTCATAGAATCACATTTCATAAGTGGCTTGTTTTTTTTTAATGTTCTAAATTATTCTGATTTTATCACTGTTGAAGAATATTTAATAATAAAATAATTCCATTTTTCCTCCTCTCTTTTTTTTTTTTTTTGGTTGTTGGTTCTTGCAGATTTCCACAGAAGCACAGATATTTCACTAATATTATTGATTGGAAGATATATGAAATCCAGGAAATCTCTTCCCACTGTAGTTACATCTACACCAATAAGCTATGCATAGCCTGAAGCATTCCCAGACTCTCAGATTAGCTGGCAAGGATACCTGCATCTATGCTAATGAACTGTCAGTCACCAGAGTTCAACATCTTGGAAACAGCCTACTCTGGAATGGTCTAATTGCTAATTCTAGTCCAGGAACCCTTTGGGACAAAGCAGCTACACCAGGCCAAAATCATACCATAAAAAAATTATGAAATATTACTAGTAGAGATATGTAACTCTGCATGGCCTGAGAGAAGCCTGTGCGAAAATACCTGATGTTTTGTGAGTAATCATATAGGGAAAACAGAGGTGGGTCTGAAAGATTTAACACAGTTCCAAATGAGCAGAGGATAGAGAGCCAAGATTGAAAAAGACAGTAAGAAGGGATACAGACTTGCCTATAGTAATAGATACTAATTTATTACATGTGCAACAGCAGAGCACAGCTCTTTACAGCATGTCAGTACTGGCTTGCATGCAGAACCTCAGTAGTAGTGTGAGCACAACATTACATGATCATGGTAATAACTTCTCTGTTCTGTGCACATGTTTCTCTTGATATCCAGTGCTCTGTTTCACAGGAAAGGAGTAAACAGCTTTTTAAAAAAAAAGTTATTCTAAAAGATACTCCTGTTAAAATAAAATCCTATAGCTGTCAGACATCTTGTTTGCTTATAATGCATAATCTGTTATGACATCAGACCATGGTTAAGAAAAAGCCTGAAGCAAAGTGAGGAAAAAGTTTGAGGCTTACCTGTCTCTTATTACAGTCCAAATATGCTCATGCCATCAGTATAGACAAGATTCAACACTGTTTGATGAATGTGTGTCATTATATATCACATAATTGCTTGCAACAATATCAAGGGGTCAATATGAGCCAGATCAAAAAAAATCTGTTTTTCTCTTTTTAATTTCCAGGTGGCAAACCCATATGGAAGAAATAAGCTGCTCAGTTTGCCAAATCCCAGGGAAAGTCTGGTTTTTGAACTGCCACCATCTTCATTTGTGACTCAGAAATTCTTATGTCAGATGTTTCAGATTTAGAAGACTAAACCTCAAGTTACTAAGTATGAATATCAGTTTCTAACTTTAGAAATTACATCAATACCTTAATATAATATTAAAACGTTTATATAATACAGGCAAGTCTATAGATAAGGAAATCTTTCTCATTTTTAAAGATGGGCAGACATTAGAAGAAAAAACTAGATTAAAAGTCAGATATATTGACTCACAATTCCAAACTTTTCCTCTAGGAGGGGAGACATGCAGAAAATGTTCTCAACAGACATACATGATACTGCTGCATTGAGAATAGAATTGAGTTAATACTTACTTTAGTTAAATTATGGTAGTAGCTAGTTATTTTTTTTAAAAACAATTTTTTTAACCAATAATGTAAAAGAAATAGAAATAATAGAAATTACTCTCCCATCTTTTAAATTATGTTATTAATGGGACCAACTAAAAGTAATTCAGAATTAATACAAAAAAGTCTTATGGTTTGATTTGTTTGTTTAATAACAATATCTAGTATAGGATGCATAAGCAATTAGAAATATTTTGGAAAAAATAGAGATAATTGAAAAGGTTTTAAAAAATTATAATCTACTTTATTTGAAATTGAATTCAAGGTACATGATGTTTACTGTTGAGGGTGTTTTTTCAGCATGAATGTGTCTTTCCTAATGTCCCTGCTCTGGGTGAAGGGAGATAGTGTACCATCCATGTTTCACCCCTGAGAGCATCATGGGAAAGATGTCTTTGTGGGGAGACAGACCAGTGTAAGTATGAGAAAACTGAAGTAAAAGTGCTGTAAGATTCTATAGCACTAGCTCCTATATGTGAGATTTGTCCTAGAAAATTAAAATGTTCCATATGAGGCAATTTTCAGTAAAGGTCTCCTTTGAAGTTCTGTCAGACAAGTTTTGTTGGAGACTTTCAGATATGCTTTTAAGAAAAAAATAATATTTTATTGAAAAGTCAGACTTGACATTTCACATGATAATCCCTCAAACTGATTTTGCATTATTTTGCTTGATCTGTTATTGGAATTTATTTATTTATTGCTATCAATGCTATAAATATTCTTCTTTTTATCCTGACTCTCTTCTGCCATTGCTGTCTTCCATCACACGCAGCACAAACCCACAGATCAAAGTAAAAAAATTCTATTATATACAATATGATTCCTATCTTCTTTTATTGCTGTTGCTGTCAACGGCAGCATTTTTCTTCAAAATGATAAGAGAGAATATAAAATATAAACAAATCGTCTTCATCTACAGCTGTTTACTATAACACTTAATTGAGAATTTTATATAAAATATGAAAACACCTTGCAAAACCCCCACTACAACTCCAATATATGAAATAAATAAGCCTTATGAGTTCCACTGATTGAGTTGATTTTAGCATCTGGTGTATATAAAATGATCTAAACCCATAATACTGATGCAAAAAGATGCAAAAAGTTTAATTCTTTTTAAAATTTTGGTGTTTTGCTAAATGCTGATTGTGCCTTCATCTGTAGAAAACCCACATATTTTCTTTCAAGTTAGTGCTCAGCTGCATCACACTTGCTAAGGAACCAAAGGCTGTTCACCTCTAGAAGAAGGAGGCTGAAACAGAAGGTTGAGAAGTATCCAAGAGCGCTCAAAGGCTTTTCCAGATGCCCAGTAATTAGTTGTATTATTGAAAGTCAGGAAGCTCAGATCTCACATGCAAGCTGTAGCCCTTCCTTGTCTGTTCTTTAGCTTGCATAACATGAGTTAGACATTGTTGGTAAAAATCTCAACAGATGCATTTTTAAAAAATCTTTTAGTCAAAAGCATAATCAAGGAAGAAATGGTCATGCAACAGTGATATGTTGTAAATTAAGGAGGAAATGTAGAACTGGCCAAGATTATGAGCTGAGCTTTTTTGGCTGTTTAGAAACACCAAGGAAGTAAAAAATCTCTGAGTCCCAACATATTAATTTTAGAATACAGAAAGCTGGGAGTTAAGATTTCTTTGATCATTGCTACAAACACTCAGCTGAAAGGGAGAAAGCTTTTAATTATTTTAAGAAATGAAAGCAAGGAGAAGGTTGAGATAATTGTCTGGAGAAGAGAGAATCAAAGAGGGAATAAAAAGAGGATGGGTTTTATAGTTCTTAGAGCTGAGCAAAGCTTATGGATATTGAGGAAAAGAAAACAAGAATTAAAAATGTTTTTTCTATTGAACAAACCAAGAATTTTATGGTGGAATGATCAGAATTCAATGCAAGCCAACTCTTAAGAATATCAGGATGTTCTCAAAAGATGATCCAATGAACTGATAGAAATATACGCCAGTAAAACTGTAGCCTTTGAGTCCTGTTAGCTGTAAACATGAAGAAATGCAATCTGAATACATTTTTTGCCTCCACAAAGAAGTCCTGTATACAAGATCCAGAGATCATTCAGAAACTCCTTACACATTACTTGTCACTAGGAACTTGACTGAAAAAAGATGCATTTCTTTCATACATTTGTGTATTTTCATTTAATATAATAGACCAAAGTTCATGTTTATTGTGGATAAATATATAATGCAAAAATGGAACATAAAAATCTACTACTTACATACCATTTTTTTAACAGTATCAAATTTATCTTACAAAGAAGAACTACTTTTTTTTTCCCCCACTGTGGACTGTAGGTAGTTCACACATGCTACTGTAAAGCCTTCATGATTTAGAATATCTGTTTAATTAATACTGGAGTAAAGCCTGGAGGTAGCATACATGCTTGCAAGTAGTTAAAAATCAATAAAGGATTTGTCTAGAAAAACTAATAATTCTTCTATTATTTTAAGAGTTACATGGAACTTCTTGCTTTGAAGAAGAACAAGTGAGATAGATGACTTTGAATATATTATACTATTGGGGTAGAATGGGGTAGTTGCAGTAGTTTTTCATTTCAATTCTAATATATTAAAATATTACAGTGAAATTAATTTTATAAAATTATTCAGAATTATTAACTGTAATTTATACATAAAATCTGATCAAGGTTTTTTTCGGCTTTTTTGGTTGTTTTTTGCCTTTTTCTTATAATAAGAAAGGAATTGTGAAATGAAAAATGCAGTTTCTAGTCTTCTATTTTTAACACTGTTTCTTTGAAGAACTTGTGCAGGGAAATCTGTTAATTGAAAATACTGACAGGATCCCCAGAAGGCAAAAATCCAAGTGAAAATTAGTCAAAAGTTTTACTGAAATATCAGAAGTTCTTGAAGCTAATTAACTTCTCTTTGTTGAGTGCATACTAATGGAATGAAACTGTTCCATTCAACACTTCTGCATAGCTGAATAGTTTTCTAATAGGGTTTTTGGTGGGTTTTTGGGGTTTTTTTTCCTCTCAGAAACTGTTATCTTATGAGTATCAAGCCTTACTATTCCTGAATAAGCTAGAGACTAGTAGAGTAGCTAAGGATTTATTAATTAGAAAAAAAAAGATTCCTATTGATCAGTGCATATTCCTTTGTCTACCTTTGTCTTCAACATCCTTTTTTCTTGTAATTTTCCTTTCTTTTTTCTACTGGGCAGGGGGTGGGTATTTGTGGTTTTGAAGGACTGAAGGTCCTTCCTAGGAAACAGCTCAGTTTGAAAAGCAGCCTGCTTAGTAGGTGCTGACGGCATGAGTCCCGTTGTACTCCACACACAGAGTAGCTTACTGCTGCACAAAAACTGAACTGTAAGCCTCCTTGCTGTGCATAGTGCTGATCTCAGGCCCAGAGTATAAATTAGCATCTGTCGCATAGTCAAGGCACCCTAAAGTAAACCAAGTGTCAGATCAATTGGTAATTTCTAAGCCAATTTAAGGAGGTATTATACATTTAATCTTTGATCTCATTAAGTGTGATTTTATTTTCGGATAAAAGAAACATGCTTTCTGTCCATGCTGCTGGCTGTAAAGTAGATCAAGCATAGCTGAGGTCTTAGCTCTGTAATGTTCCCAAACACCCTGCAGACCTGCTGCATGTGGTTCCGAACACCCCCACGACTCAAGTCAGACTCATCCAAGCCCCTTAAACAAAACCCAGTCTACATGTAGTTCTGCAGTTTACCTGGTGCTGATCTTCTCCAGAAAGCTCATAAGCATGGCTGATGGCAGTGATTTTTGGCAAAAGTTTGAGCATTTCTGATGTACCTAAAGGGTCAGGCTGGGGTTTTGGAGCAGAAAGACTCATGTTTATCTGGCAGAGAAGAGTGCAGAATAACAGCCCGTGACCATGTCGAATATTTTGAGCCACACTGCTACATTCCATAATGAGAAATTGGAGGATTATTTTGTGTCTGGTTCCAATAGAGCCCTAGGCCATTTAATCTTGTCCATCATTGTCTGGAAACTGATACACAGAATAAGCATCCATCAGTTTATCCTAGGGATACAGTGAACTTAAACCATATAAATATACTGTATTTGCAGCTGAAATCAAATAATTCATCTCTGTGTAGGTTACATCTTCTTTTCATGAACTTCATCTCTCTGTGAAACAATTTTATTAACTGAATGAGGATTATTGAAATAGTCCTTTAAATATTACATAAATAATTTGTATTTCATAAGTTTAATGCTTTTGTCCTTCCAGCGCAGTATTACTTGTTATATATTTATTATGATGCAGCCTAGTTTCCTGGAAAAAATACTTAATTAGCCAGACTTTACTGAGCTTAAACCTTTTATTCCTATCAAGTATAAGCTCACATTGCAAATATAGCCATTTTCAGCTCTGGAAAAGAAAAGAGAAAAAAACCCAAAAACCCCAAACAATAAAACCAACACAAAACCAGAACAAAACCCTCCTGAGCAACTCTTTTTCTTTGGTTTTTTGTTTTGGTTTTTTTAAAATCTTTCCTACTGACAAGAATTTAGGAATAGTGGTTGATTAATAATAATTTTAAAAATACACTGGGATGAATGGGATGTTGTCTATGTCTATACTGTAATCTGAATGCTGATCTAGGTTCAGCCTGTCTGCAGAATAGCACTGTACCTTCTCATGAAAACTTGGACCTGGAATGGACCAAACCTGAGAGACTTTATTTTAGCACTATTACGTATAGGATCAGCCACAACTTCTTGCCAAGCAGCTTGAAGACAAGTCTTGATCAGGCAAAGGACAGAAAGATGCATAGATGGAAGTGACTCATTTGAGGTTATATGGCAAAGATAAAAAGGTCTCTTTAATCCCCTTTTTCAGGTCAGCAAGCCCCATTGCCCTTCTCATTGGAAATGTAATCTGGTCTTTGGATTTGATAATGTCTTTTCAGAGCATGGGATGATGTCAGCTGATTAATGTTGCAGACAGGAGATTGCAAGATCACCCAAGGTTAATATGATAAACAATTAGAGAACTTAGGATGCAGCAGAAATCATATTTTCTGACAACTCTCTAATTGTAATGGTGGTGTAACTCTGCAACAACCCCACTCCCCAAATGCACACAGTGTGCCTCAGCATCAATAATAATTCACATTTCAGTGCTGTCAGAGATAAATATTGCTGATCTCAAGGCCTCTGAAATCATCTTGAACCAATAGTTACAGGCGTCAGCCAGAGAGACAGAGTAATAGAGGAGACAACACTGAGAGAGCAGTTCTTAGCTTGCATTTGGCAACAAAGCCCTCCATGACTTTTAGCACTCATCATGAAAGAAAATGCTGGCCATAATGCCTGCAGCTGAGTTCCTAACTATGCATATTGGTAACCAAAAAGAGTTTTGTCTGTTAGAGGCACTGAGAGTTCACAGATCTCAATCAAGTTAATATGACTGGACGTCTATCCAGTCAAAAATACAGTTGTGAGCACTTCAGCAAGTCAAACTGCACCCTCTTCTTGAACCAGATTTTGAAGGAGCCAAGAACAGCCCAAAAGGCTGTCTGCACACACATTAAAGGAATATTAGAGAATAGAAGCAGTCAGAAAAGGGCCCAAGGGAATGTAACATGGAGTGTATTGACACAGGGATAAAGGAAGTGAATGGATTTTATAGTAGTGGGTACAAAGATGTTCACAGAAAACAGTTACAGATTTGAGCAGTGGCACAGGAATGCACAGCATTGACATCTCTGTTAGTCATTTTAGATCTATTGAGTCAATGTCATTATTGTCCAGTTTTACTGGTGTGCAGGTTCATACAAAGTCCAATGAACTCTGAATTTAGTATTACGATATCGTGCTTGGTAAATCTGCACTAAAAGTAAGATGACATTAGAAAAAGAGAATGAGAAACACCTTTCTCAGTAAACTGAAGAAAATAAATACTGTCCAGGTTTAGTTAATTTAACTAGAATATTTTATTTTAGTTATTTAATCTTTCTTGAATCTTTCTTACTAAATTTAACATTTGGAAATTAAGCAACTCAAAAAAGGGAATTGAAAAATTAATTTAGTGTTTGTTTAAATTAAATTTTTTTTAGCTGAAGCAAGGTTTATATCAAAAGTGATTTTATGGGCCCAGCTTTGTTTCATAATAAATAATTCATGCAAAAGATGTGCCACATAAAAATTCAAAGACAACAATAACCCAGGCCAAAGGAGGCAGTGGTATCATGCAGACCAGCAATACAGGACCAATTCAGAAAAACTTCCCACTATAAAAGCTTAAGTTTCTATATACTTACCTGACAAAGATCTGAAGTAAATATGAACAATGAAATTTGCTGATGTCAGATCTTACTATTCAAATATCCCTAAATAAAAACCCAACCAAAAAACAAACAAACCTAAAGTAAAGCAAAACTTCCCATTACTTAATAAATGAAAATTGTTTTTATATATTTATTTCCATCAGTTCTCTTTAAGATCCAAACAGCTGTTCAGCCAGTTGATATGTCCTCAAAGTGTCACTTTCGTTTCTTTGAGAAAACAGTGAAGGTTGTGAGCAGTCACCTGACAATAGCTCTCAGATTTATTTATTATCACTGGTGTTTAACCAAGTAGTGATGGGAAATGTTTTTAGCAAGATGGAATTATTTCATGCTAAAAAAGTGTTATATTTTGAAATAAACAAGTGCACATTGTACACATATACAATATAAGCAGGACTTTTTCCAACTGGAAAGAAATGAAATTTAAATCAATTTTTAAACAGATTACTGATAAAATGAAGTCTAAATCAAACATAAAAATTTGACGCCTGTTTGTTGTAGTTTTGCATGGCAGGGTTCTGGTGGAGAAGGGGAGATGCAGAGCTGGGTGGCTTCTGCAAGAAGCAGCTAGAAGCTTCCACTAGGCCAGACAATAGTAAACACCAGCTGGGCTCAAGGCTGGACCTGTTGCTGACCAAGGATGAGCCCATCAGCGACAGTCACAGCACCTCTGTGAATCACATTTAGGAGGAAAAATAATTCAAGTAGATGCTTTTTGTAACCAGTGGAGTGAGAAAACTTAAGAAACTGCCGGCACCAAGGTCAGTGAAGAAGCAGGGGGGAGGAGGCACCACAGGTGCTGGAGAGAAATATTCCCCTGCAGCCCATGGAAGATGATGGAGAGCAGAGACCCCACACTGGAGCAAGTGGAGACACACAGAAGACACCGTGACCCACACTGGAATAAGCCTCTGCCAGCACTTGCAGCCCATGGAGAGAGAGACACACACGGAGATGACAGTCTCAGAACAGGTTTTCTGGGGGGAGTTGTGACTCTGAGGGGGACCAGGCTGGAGCAGTCTGGGCCTGAGAGACTGAGAGACATTCTATGATTTTATGACTGTGCCCCATAGATGTGACCCACACTGGAACAGCTGATGAAGAGCAGAAGCCCTGTGAGATAGGACTCAATGTTGGAGAGGTTCATGGAGGACTGTCTCTTGTGGGTGGGACCCCACTCTGGAACAGCCAAAGAGTGTGAGGAATGCCCCCACACAGCCACTAAGAAAGCAAGCAACTTGTGAGGATCTGACCGAAACCCACCTTTCCCCTTTTCCTGCCCCTCCCTGTGCCACAAATGGGAGGGAAGAAGGGAGAGAAATCATGACTAAAGTGAAGTCTGCTAAAAAGGGAGGGATAGGGGGAGGTGCTTTAAGACCTAGTTACACTTCTCATTATCCAACTCTGATTTCACTGGGTGTGCAGTGTAATAAATTAGCCAGTTTTCTTTCCTTTATTCTCTGTTGAGCCTGTTTTGCCCATGACGCTGATTGTGGAATGATCTGTCCCTGTCCTTACCTCGACTCCTCGACTCCTCGACTCCTGAGCATCTCAATATATATTTTCTCCCTTGTCCAGCTAAAAAGGGGAGTGATAGAGTGACTTTGGTCTGGCCTCCCGACAGGGTGAAAACACCACACAGTTTTATAACAACAATAATAATAATAATAAAATTTTATTTAAAATAGAAATGGCTGGCTTGCTGCCAGACTGGATTCAAATTCTTCTATGATAATGATAAAAAGTTATGACAGGAGGGATCCTTTGGGTTAAAAAATTAATTGTTTCAGACATACTGTCAAGTTGTTAACACTAACATGCCCTAAATATAAAGATTTATATACCCAGAGACCAAGAGTCACACTTGATTGCACCTGACGAAGAGGTTTTTTGGTTCTGTAATGATTTTTGGCACTGGAAATATGCCTGCAAGGTTTAAACCCTTTAGAGAAAAATTGCCTGGCAGAATCTCTGCAGGCTTGTTTGATTACCAGATCAGAGTGAATTGACTGGAGATGTTAGCAGCAGTTGTAAGTCCTTGTTTTAGAAATTTTGAGAATATACTGTGAAAGACCATGAAAATCTATAAGCAAGTGGCAAAACATCACTGACAGCATCTTTATCCTGGGTGTTGTATGAGGTCATAAAGGACCCTGTTTGAGTCTTCCCTAGGCTAAGGGACTTAGACAGTTTCACCAAAAAACCTCCACCCACCCAACCAACCAAAGTACCTTCAATTTTTCTCAAGTATGAAAAAATTGGAAGTTTATCAAGATAAAGTGTGATACTTAAAGCTAAGGTAATAAATAGACTATGAGTCGTTATACAACTTCACTTTCCACCTAGAACTGGAATAAAAGGATTTTAGGTACAGACCTTTGTCTTTTAAAATCTGTCCTCTTTTCTTTGTTCTTTCTGATGGAAGCTGAGATTTGAAGTAGCAGCTCCAAATTACTGTGGGAAATGCTGCTTTTGTAGTACATTCAGGCTACACAGAAATAATGGAAAGGAAACCCAATGATTAGTGTTATATTTATTGACATTAGTAGGCTTCAGAGATTTCAGCCAGAGTTGGACTATGTCACCAAACCTCTGCTCTTTTCTTAAAATTCATTCAGAAAAATTGAAGCTTGATCAATAGCAATGTGTAGGAACCCAAATACCAGTAGCTCTAGTGTCTAGAGGTTTCATCTCAGGCATCCTTAAATTTGAAATATCTTTAAATTTACAAGGATACTAGCAATGAGGTAGCTTTTTGGATGGAAGCTTCATTGCTAACTAAACTTAGCATCATCTGAAAGACTGTTTTGAGTCAGCGCTGCACTGATATAAAACACTTGACCATATAATTTCATTAACCTCATTGGATCATATGTCCTCAGTGTAGTAGAAACTTGGACTAAATAGGGACCAAGTGTCTAACTGGTGATTATGTGGTCTTGGCCACTACCTTCTTAAGCTTAGCAAGACCAGCAGGTACGCTGACTATCCCTGGCAGGTCAGCTAAATATGACCCAAAACATCAAGATTCACTTTATAGTCCTTCTTAATTTGTGTGATTCCTTCATGCTATAGTAGAAGTTTGCCTTAGGAGCCATGCATCTTTTTTCCATCATAACCCTGAAATTTCAAAAACAATTTTCCTATTAAAAAAGAGAATGCAACTTTAAATTTAGCCATTTTTATCAGGAGGAGAAAATGGGAAAGGTTTTGTGAATATACTTAGACAGAGACAGCTTTTAAATGATAAAATGTTGTAGTATTGGTCTCCTCAGCTTGAGTTTAAAAGAAACAATATCAAATGTTCCAGGGTGTCCTCAAGCACGTCACCAGCACTGAGTGGAAACATCATGCCATCCTGAGTACATGCATTTGTGGACAGAATTTCAGTTGTCCTTTATTATATTTAAACCCACAAAACTTCTAGGTGCACAAAAATACCACCCCAAACCCCACAATTATAAATTTTAATATTCACAAAACATTAAAAAAATCTAAAGTTTATTTGGTCCTCATGGCTAGAAGTGCTTGAGAAATGGTAATTTCTGGGACTGATTAATATGGAAACTTTTGTAATGCTTTGAGTGATTTTTACCAAATTACTGAAAAGATGCACTTAAATGTCATTAAACAAAACCCTAACTCTATAGTGGCTGTTGCCAGTATGTCAGATAAAACACAAGCACCTGTAGCTTGCTTCTGGCTGACATACACAATTATAGTATGCATAAAACATTGACATATCAGAACGTATCATGTCTAGGGAAATGGGAGAGGTGTCTGAGGACTGGAGGAAAGCAAATTTTACTCCAGTTTTCAAAAAGGGCAAAAAGGGGGACCCAGGTAACTACAGACTGGTCAGCCTGGCTTCCATGTCTGGAAAGGTGATAGAACTACTTATCCTTTGTACTGTCTTTAGGCACATCAAGGATAAGAGGGTTGTTAGGAGCAGTCAACATTGTTTTACCAAAGGGAAATCATGTTTGATTAATCTAATAGCCTTTTATCAGGATATAATGAGGTGGATAGATAATGGGACCAAGATCCGCTGAAGAAAAAGGGAACATGCAGTACTGCAACAAGTATTCCCCTGAAGCTTTACAGCAGTATGCACACGAGAAATGAGTGTCATCAGTATATTTTAGGTAGATAGAAGTAGATGGAAAAATGTTGGGTTTTTACTAAGCTTGTAAAAAAAACAGCCTGCTTGGTGTATTCTGCTTTCAAGAAACCCTAAACCCCCAGTGTGTTCCTGAGCCCACAGAGGTCACCCACAAAGTTGCACAGGAACTGACAGAGGCTCTGGCACTGAATGTAAAAATACAGCTTTTCTTTTGTTCTCTTGCATGAGAATTCCCCATGACCACAAGAAATCTAACTTGATAAGGATAAAAGATTACAGTCACCACAGGAGTACTGGCTGTGTCATGGTCAGATCCCGGATCACCTACCCTGAGGAGAAACCAGTTCCTGCTGCTTCCAGGCAGGGAGGAAAAGCTGAATGTTGGGTCAGGAGAAGGTTGAGTTACATTTAAATGATAACATATAAAGGTATTTAGGGGCTCTGGAGAGCTGGCCTAGTTCACTAGTGCTGCCTCAATGATCCATTTGTTGACAAATAATCAAGGTGAGATCAAAGGGTTTAGCAACGCAGACATGGAATTTCCCCATGGAAGACAGAGTATATTCACATACAAGGGTAAACATTGAAGGAGATTTAGTTAATTTTTATACATCACATCATCTCTAAAAGTTGCAAAGCATAGGCTAACAGACAAAGGAAAAGCATTCTCCCATGTGAACATTGAGAGCCATCCTAACCACTATATCACCCATTTCTGGCATGGTTTCATTGCATCCTCCTATCTTCACAGGTTCCTCTCCATATAAATAAAAATACAAGGAGAAGGTTTGCTGTCCCACCAAGAGGGAAGGAAGGGAAGGGAAGGAAGGGAAGGGAAGGAAGGGAAGGAAGGGAAGGAAGGGAAGGAAGGGAAGGAAAGGAAGGAAGGAAAAAATCTGTATTAAGTAGGAATAATTAGCTGAAAAAACCCCAAACGTCACAGGTTATAGGTATCAATTTGCAAACTACCAATTTGTATAACTGTATATGCACTTTTTTCATATTTTTCAGCACCTTAGGAAAGGTAGAATGCATAGAGGAAAATATCAGTGATTTGAAATAGCTCATCACAGTGCAGAAACTCTAATGGTGTTCATATAATAGGACTTTAACCTGGGACCTTCAAGACACTTAATTTGGGGAAGCAGATATAAGGAATCCCATGTGACTGCAAGGAAATGGAGATATGAAAAATGAAATAATTTCCAGATAGAAGAGGGTACTTTAATCAAGAGATTTAGACATAGCATTAAAAGCAAGGTATAGGAATATTATTTCAATACTGACTAGCAGGAATGCAACAAAGAAATTCTTTCTTATGCTTCTTTTTTCCCTGTTTACTTAGCTGGATGAATTCTCCTTATTTATTTTTTTCCTAGTAAAACAATGGAATAATTGTTTAACATACTGCAAGAAGGAGGCAAGGATTAGAGGAAAAGGTTATTTAAATCACCTCTTGAAAGAAGATAGGCTTATTATCTGTATAAGAGTACTAATTAAGGTTGTGTTTTGCTTTTTCAAAAATAAGCTTGCAGAAAATTTTGGGGAAAAATTTACTAATTTTTCTTCACCCCGAATTTCATGGAGAGAATTTTTTTAATGTGTTTATAAATATGGACAAAAATGGTTTTGCCTGTGTTCTTCTGGAAAAATTCTTTTTAGGTAAGCTACAAATTGATAACCAGATTGAAGTAATTTTTTTTTCTTTGCCACCAGCTTAATGATCTGAAGTTTCTGTGTGAAAAATCAGAATATTACTCTCTGAATCATCCTCAACAGCTGTTTCCAATGAAGCAGTTACTGCTTCAAAATTTTTAAACATGCTGGTGAATTTTGCAGAGCACAAAAGGATCAAACCATTCAGAGCAGGTAACAACTGCCACTAAATCAAAGATAAACTCTCCAACCCTTTTAGACATGGAGGCACTTCTTCCAGTTGTTGTACTCATTAAAAAAACCCTAAAATATTAATGGCATCAATCATGACATTCTTGGTTTTAAAAGTGATCATTAGGTTTAAATAATTATCTTTAACCACAGTATTACAAAGTTCAATGTATTCATCAGATAATCTTGTCATTAGCAACAGGAAGGAGGGATGAATCACAGAATCACAGAATCACAGAACTGTAGTGGTTGGAAGGGACCAACCTCCCTTCCAAAGCAGGTTCTCTAGGACACATCGCACAGGTTGGCATCCAGATGGGTCTTGAGTATCTCCAAAGAAGGAGACTCCACAACCCCGCTACCTGGGCAGCCTGTCCCACTGCTCTGTCACTCTCACCATGACGAAGTTCTTCCACATATTGGAGCGGAACTTCCTGTGCTCCAACTTGTGGCCATTGACCCTTGTCTTGTCTCCACAGACCACTGAAAAGAGGCTGGACATTTCCCTCTGTCTCCCACACTTCAGATGTTTATAAACACTAATCAGACCCCCTCAGTCTTCTTTTCTCAAGGCTGAACAGCCCCAGGTCACTCAGCCTTTCCTCATGGGGAAGATGCTCCAGGCCTTTAAACACTTTTGTGGCCCTCTGTTGTACTCCTTCCAGGAGACACTCTTTCCACTTGCTCTGACTGCAGCAGTTTATGATCATATTTCTGAGCAGGGGACATAACTTTTCATAAATACTCTTCTGTTTGTGAGGTATATTTGTAAGAGCTAAAATGGACCTTCTGATACATCTCTCTACTTCTTTAATAGTTCTAAATTTCCAGGGTCTTTTGGCCTAACTCAATAGTTGAATAATGTTGAATGTTTCCACTTACACCTGTCCCCTGTGCTTGATACTTTATTGATATTTACTTTTTTTCTTTTTTCTTTTTTTTTCCCCTCCAAGAATTTAAGACTCAAGACAGTGTTGACCTTTATTGGTCTCTTGAGGGAAACCAGTTGCATCATAATACCTAGCACTGGATAGCATTTACTTCTTTAGGGTGGAAAAGTAACTTTTTACACATTTTCCCCTCCACTCAACATAATTAATGATTACTTTTTTAAAAAATTCAGTTCTTGGGAAAAAACAAAAAAGAGAAAAGAGAATAAATCTCTCCCAGACTTAGAATATCTTAACACATTTTGAAGCCAGTTCTCACAATCAAGACTGGAGCAATGACATAACTTTTAGCATATATGCCTATATTCCACATTTCTTATCATAATTTTTTTTTGAGCAATAGTTTTTTTCCTTTCTATTACATATTTCTGTACATTATGTAGAACAAAATTGCCTTTGACCTTGCTAAACAATAAAATGTTTGGCAAACAATTAAAGTAACTTAAATGTAATTTAAAATGGAATCACCAACATTATTTGAATCTTCCAGGAAATAGTGAAGTACAAATTACACAGATAATTTCTATAACATCTTAAATGATCAGTTAAAAGCTCCCACTAACAATAATTGCAAATATGGATGCTTAACCTCACTAAAATTTTACTTTCTGCATGCCAGTCCTCCCATCCCTCTTCCACTGGTATTCAATCTGAACACAAATAAAGAACGTATAACTGGCTACAAGTCATCTTACTAAAGATGACTCAGTAATCCACAACTCCAAATAGGGGCTGAGAGTAATACTTTTTGGTAGTAGCAATTTTGGGAATGGTCTCGCTGAAGTTTCCTGTGTCATGTTGTTCACAAATCCAGGTTGTTTTGTTGCATTTGGAACAATGCTCCCTCCTAATCTTCCAACAAATATTTGGTGATGAATACATGGATTTGCCTTACTAGGAGAGGGGAAAAAAACACAGTGTAATAGTTATACATATGTAAACAGTATTTCCACAATGGTGAAATGATTCTTTTTATAGAGAGAAAAACAATCTCTTTCTTACATTTTCTCCTAGTTCTGGTAAGAATGATAATGTACTAGTGTTTTCCAAATCTCCTAATAAACATCCAGAAAATAAAAACAACCCTGGTACAAATCCTTTTTTTCATCTTATGTGATATTACTTCACTAAATTCCCTGTACCTATGGGTTTTTGAGGAAAAAAATTAGGCTGCTTTACACTGATGTATAGTGATAACTACTGAACATATCTCTGGCTAGTAATATAAAAACCCTACACTGGATATTTTTCTCAGAAAAGGTAGAAAACAATAGAGCAGATGTAACTGCATCACCTAAGAGAACATGGAAGATCTTAATTGCATTTTAGAAGTCTGGATTATAATGTATTCTGAAGTGGTTTGTCTACTGAGGAAATTAAAAGAAAACAAGGTATGGGGCTCAGCCCTGGAGACAGATCATGCAACAGGTCCAACTGGAAGATATGTTGAAACATTAGGAATAGGGTAGTAGTTAGAGACAGCAAACATGGCTTCACCAAGGGCAAATCATGCTTCAATAATCTAGTGTCCTTCTATGATGGAGTAACCACATTAGTGGACAAGTGAAGACTTATGAATGCCATGTCCCTGGACTTTTGCAACTATGATACAGTTGTCGGGGACCAACTGGGAGAACAAATGATCTGAACAAACAGTTTGAATACTGAAGCTGATTTGTGGCCCCCTGGAAAAAAGAACTGGTTTCTCAGAAGAGTGTGACCATGGTAAGAGGCAAAACTCGATAAGCAAACAGGGAGTGAAGATCCTCTGAGCCTGTCTGAGGAATGTCTCAAACTTTCACAAGATGCAAAATCTCTGGAGCTAAACTCTTTGAACTCATCCTGGAGAGCACAATTGCTGTGTGGCAGTAGGGCAAATCATGAGGAGTAAAAGAAGGCTATCAGGAGTGGTCAAAGTGGGCTCAACAAAGAGAAATAATACTTGACTAATTTGGTAGCTTTCTATGATGGCATGATGGGCTGGGTGGCTGAGGGAAGAACAGTCAGTGCTGTCTACCTTGACTTCAGCAAGGCTTTTGATAATGTCTCCCATGACATCTTCCTAGAAAAGCTTAGGAAGTTATGAGGTGGATAAGTGGACAATGGGATGGGTTAAAAACTGCGTGAAGGACTTAATAAACAGTACAGAGTCCAGTTAGAGGTCTATAGCTAGCAGTGTTCCACAAGCGTCTGCACAGGGTCCAGTCTTGTTCAAAATATATATCAATGACCAAGATGAAGGGGCAGAGTGTACGATCTGCAAGTTTGCTGATGATACAACACTGGGAGGAGTGGCTGGTACATCAGAAGACTGTGTTGCCATTCAGTGAGACCTGGAATAACTAGAGAGTTGGGAAGAGGGGAACCCAATCAAATTCAACAAATGCAAGTGCAGAGTACTGCACCTACAGAGGAATAATCCTACACACCAGTACAGGTTAGAGGTTGACCTGCTGAGAAGCAGTTCTGTGGAGAATAACCTGGGTCTTCTGGTGGACAACAAGCTTTTCATGAGCCATCTATGTGCACGCATGGCCATTTATGAGGTTCAACTTTATGAGGTTCAACAAGGCCAAGTACCAGGTCCTACACTTTGGTCACAATAACCCCAGGCAATGTGACAGGCTTGGGACAGATAGCTGGAGAGCTCCCTGGAGGAAAGGGACCTGGGGATGTTAGTTGACAGCCAGCTGAACATGAGCTGGCAGTGTGCTCAGGTGGCCAAGAAGGCCACAGTCTCCTGGCCTGTATCAGTGTAACCAGCAGGAGTAGGGAAGTGACAGTTCCATTATACTCAGCTCTATACTGCATCTTAAGCACTGTGTTCAGTTTTGGGCCCCACACTACAGGAAGGATGTTGAGATGCTGGAGCGCAGCCAGAGGAGATCAACAAAGCTGGTGAAGGGTCTTGAGCACAAGTCCTGTGAGGAATGACTGGGGAAGCTGGGTCTTTTTAGTCTTCAGAAAAGGAGGCTGAGGGGAGACCTTATTGCTCTCTACAACTACCTGCAAGGCGGTTGCAGAGATGTCAGGATCGGTTTCTTCTCTCATGTGACAAGCAATTGGAAGTGGGGGAATGGCTTGAAATTGCACCAGGGGAAATTTTGGTTAGACATCAGGAAGAATTTCTTTCCTGAAAGGGTTGTCAGGCATTTGAACAGGCTGCCCGGGGAATTGGTGGAGGCACCATTCCTGGAGGTATTTAAGAGGCATGTAGATGAAGTCCTTAAGGACATGATCAAGAGGTGGACTAGTCAGGGTCAGGCTGTGGTTGGACTCAATGATCTAAAGGGTCCTTTCCAACCCAGGTGGTTCTATGATTCTATGATTCTAAGGCCCATTCTTCAAAGATCTCCTAGACAAGCAGTGATCTAAAGGGTCTCTTCCAACCCAGACAATACTATGATTCTATGATTCCATCCAGAACACATATATCTTCTTGTCTCAGTCCAGCCACATGGTAAGACTGGATCTGCTCTGGCCTCTTGGGTTACCTTTTTGCTCACTTATTCACTGTACCAGCTCACTTCATTAGTGCTGATTTTCTACCTTTTCTTTGTCCATCACTGTTTCTTCCCATGTTTCATCTGCTGTCTAACTTCACTGTAAGACTGCTACATAAATGCTTTTGCCTTTTTCTAAGAAAAATCTGAGAAATAGAATAAGAAAAAACTAGAGGGCTCTGGGGTTATTGATTCTAGTCTCCTATGCTGCAAACAGCCACTTTAGGCCTTTCCTAGGGTAGCACAGAGAAGAGCAGATGTTTCCTAGTTACTGATAGCTGAAAACTGTCACTCTCAAGCTCATATTGCCTCAGTTTGGGCAACGTAGCATAGATATAGTCTAGAAGATGAGCATGTGTTTCAGTAAATCCAGTGCTAAATCAGCATTGAACATGACTTAATCAGTTTCCTCTCTTTCATAGGAGAAATGCTTTGAACAAGCACTAGCTTTCCTTACAACAGATTTAATAATTCAGGAAAAGTAAATTTTATAATAGTTCCATAACTTCTTGTAATGACATCACGTCAATTTATAATTCCATGTTAAATATAGCTATTTTCCCTGCATTCAGGGAATTTTCACTTAGCATCCCAGCTCTCAAAAGCATCTTACCTTTGTTCTTTTACCTTAATTGACCAGCAATTTCTAATCCAACTTCACCAAGTGAAATTTTGCTCTATTTACCCTCTGTTTTATTTTGTTATTTCTTTGACTCTTCCAATTAAGGTATTTTTCAACTTTGGTCAGCCTGCAGTACACAGTGGAACACCTGTTCCACTTCCCTCCGGTGTTTCCATTTCAGTGACTGGAAAAGCAATCTCCAGCTGCATAGACATCCTTAACGCAGAAGCATTTGCTCTTTAGATCTAAGGGCAGTAGCTGAGATGATAGATAGATGGAGATTATTTTCCAGTTCTTCTAGAGGGCATTCCCAGAAATACCTGCATTTGCTCCATGATGTTAACTAGAGAAAGCTTAAAAGAAAACACACCAGGAACAACCTCTACAGCAGGAAGAGACTGCATCTTTCCCTTTAGAAATCTTCTTGTTCTCATTACTGTAGCTTCAATTCAGGCTGCCTGAGAATGTGGAAGCCACTCACATTTGAGCTGAAATTGCAGAAAAAAATCCCTACCAGCCCTTCTTTGAAATTAGAGGTCACAGCAGATGTTTTCAAGAGAGCTATCAGATGCTGTGTAAATTCTGGTTTGATTTACAGATCTTGCTGGCACAGTTCTGTCAGTGACATTACCTCCAGTTATCCTGCACAATATTTAAGTACAATAAAGCCTAATGAAAGGAAAAAATATTCCAGGACTTATCGCTGCCTTGAAAAAATATAATATACAGTTTTTACTCAATTTAGATCATTATAATTCAACAAGTAACACGGAAAAAGCAAAAAAGACAAATGTTTGGAGAGGAAGATTTCCTTATTACAAATATAAAAGGATTTCCATCCAAGCCCGTTTTATTGCCTTTTCTACAAATACATCTCCTGATCAGAACATATGTTTACATTGAGAGTCATTGGAACACTGAGGTCCTGGCTATACAGACAGAAGTATTATGGGAAAGCTTGAGACGTTAGCAGTGAAGTCCATGGACTACTGTAGTAGCTCATAAAGTACTGTAATTCTTAGAATCCCTGCATAGGCCTTTAGTTTTTTCTTTTTGTTTACTGAATTTCTAGGAAAATTACCCTTAATGTCTCTTTTTAAGAATTTTAGTAGAGCAGGGAGTGTAGAAAGTGTCAACCAATAGATGTTCATACCTGATTCTTTCTCCCATCCCCAGCTCTAAAATATTTAGCAAAATCCCCTAAATATAAAGTCATGGTAGGAACAACTGGGAGAAGAAAAGACAGCCCATGGGAAGAAGCACTTTGAAGTCAAGGAAATAGTAGGCCAGAATTTTATCTATTGTGTAGCAAAACATTTTCAGTAATGGAAATGAATTATGCCTATTTCTTTCATCCAGTAATCAACATCCAATGTTAGTCTCAAGAGCAGATGTTTTTCCTTCTATCTCAGTACAGAAAATCAAGTCCCTTTCCTGTTCCTCGATAGATAATCTAAAGTTCCGCAATGGAAAGAAGTTTAATGGATGGGAAAATTTAGACAAATGTTGTGGTACAGACAAGCTGGTTCATTCTTCTGATGATGATAGTACTACCCTCTGCAAACCATCCCATAGCTGCTGAGTGAGCAACTAGATCAGCAGTATCAAACTAGGACTGAGGGATTTACCCTAAACTTTTCTGAACAAGCTCTGTGTAATTAAGCATAAATTCTTTCTTTTGTCAAAGTCAATGTTCGGTGGAGACTGAAAACTTTCCAGATTCTACAAATGTGGAGGTAAGATCTGTGGGGTAAGGAGTATCAGATTGCCTTGTGAAAGGGGTATGTCAGTGTTGGATAGAAGGCCTAGTCCTCCTAACTATCTTTCCACAGACAATTCCATCCAAGGTCATGTTCACAGTGACCATTCTGGTGAGCTTCTACCTCAGTGGAAGATGAGCTTGTCCTTTCTCTGGCTTTCAATTTTTTTCCACTGAAATTAATGCCATAATAAAATCAGAACCATCTCTCCCTGATCTTTAATAAAAGGGCATGAGCCCCAGGTGATTTCATATGCTTGTGAATTTCTTGTACATATCTTCCTAAAAAAAAAAGCACTTAATATCTGTTAATTAATTAATTAATTGTGCTTCAGGATAGCATACCTCATTTGTGATTCCTTTCTGGTCCACTCAGGCATGCTGGCAAATGGGTAGTCCGAATGCATAGATCAAAGGTCAATGAAACATCTGCTTTCCTGGTCTTGTTATTACTAGTATGCTCTTTTCCAGTCTCTGTTGTTCTGAAAATCTTTCAAGCATATAATGGGTAAAGTTCCCTCATATCTGAACCTTCAGCTCCAGCTGACACCTCAGTAATTTGTTACCCATAGCAACTCATTCGGGATTCTTGACCTTGATGGAATGGCTAATGTGGCCACTCCTAACTCAGCTTCAACACTGCAGAGAGATTGCAAGTAAACTATGAGAAGTGTATTTGTTTTACAGTGCTGATTTCTTTTGGTGCCTTTATTTTATTAACACTGGTTTCCTCTATTTCAGCAGTAGTGTCCCATCGCAAGAGCTTCCTCCCAGATTTCTTTGTTTTTAAGAGAGATACACTTCATTGTTTTTGTTTAATAGGTTAATATCAAATCACATGTAGCACTCAGAGCACCTGTGTTTTCTGAAAGAATGAGGGATGACATCACTGTTTTTGTTTTAATTCAAACATCTCTGATGAGTTCGCTATAAGAAACATTGTTGGCTTTTCAGAGACAAGACATGAGCAATTCCAGCAGAGGCACTTGAATTTAAGTATTTCTCAAGATGGGTGTAGTGCTATGTCAGTAGGATGAGGTTCACATTCTCTTTTATTCCTTCATAAGTGTACCAACTGTATAATTGGTGAGCAATTTCTAAGCACATTAAGTATCAATACAAATTTGCCCTTGTCTTAAGCCATAATTTCAATAATACCTTTTTAAAACTAGCATTCCCCCCTTTTTTTTAATCAATAAAGGGTTTGTGGTGTGTAAAAAAATATAAGTTTATAAGTAAAATTTTGTTTTTCCTGGAAAACTAGAATAACTGAAAATTGAAGGATAAAAAAGTTTTAGAAGAAAATCAGAAATTTCCCATGTAGAAGTGCTCTAAGACAAATCATGAGTCAATCAGTCCATTGGACTGTAGTTTCTGATGTCAATGGAACAGATTTTCAGTTTCAGTAAAGTACCCATAATATATAGAGATGAAAATATAATAGATGATGACAGCTTAGATGAAAGGAATCATCAGAATATCAGGGCAAAATTATTTGTCATGGAGCTTGGCCAACAGTGAGGAACAGGATATATAAGGTATCGGATATTTAACTTCCATAAAGCATAGAGGAAGGATTACTAGATTAAATATTTTTTTTTAAATCCCCAAAAAGCAAAACAAAAACCCAAAAAAACCACCCCACCAAAACCCAAACAAAAAACCCCCACAGATTTTTCTTATCAAGATATTGTTGAAAAAGAAGGGAAAAATGTAACTGCAAATATCTTTAACATTACTTCTTTAGTTACTTCATTTGAAAAGAACTTGTATATTAAATTGATTATAAAGAAAAACATCTTTCTTTTTTAAAAGGAGGAGGGGAGAATGTTTGCATGTATCTGTGTGACACGGAACTTGTTGCCTCTTCAGTGCTGCTCCAGCATTCAGGGACAGAAAGAAGAATTTGTGAGTATCAGGGGGGACTGAATCCTGGGTCCTGCGTTAATGGACAATAAGGTTATCAGTGGTTAAACAACTGTTTCATTATGTAATCCTTACATTTTCATTTGATTCAAAAGTGCTTGTGAAAAGAAACTCATACAAAAATATAACGATAAAACTGAAAAAACCTCAATTCATCATACAATATTCATACCCATAGGAAAAAACAGTGGGCAGCCTGTGAACAGTAATAGTACTATAAACTACAGGCAGAACAGCTGGAATGAGAAATCAATATCTCAGCTAGAAAAGACAATGTGCAATAATTAAATTATGAGTAATTAATATATGATAGCTTGTATCTTACAAGTCGGCACTTTGGGAGATGCTGTGACTGCAAACAAAGCAACAGCAAGGCTTTCTGGGTCTTCCCTGTGCCATTGTTTAGCAAACAAAAGACCCTCTGAGAGTGCAGAGCTTTCTGCCTACACAGCTAAGATGCCTATCCAGCTACATTTTTAAAGCTGACTTGCAAGTGGAATAACAAAATTCCATCATCTCTACACAATACCAATAATATTTATTTAGCACTTTTCAATAGGGAAGAGTTTGTGTTCTTTGTATAAGATCATGTCAGGAATTTGTCTGATCTTACAACAAGGGTAAATCAGAAGTAACCTGTTAAAATCTAATCGACTTACAGCAGAATCAGCCGTTGCATTTCCATATTGACAGATCCTGATCAAGCAAAAGAATGAATTATTTTCTCCTGTGCACTATGAATCAAGAACTCTTCAACAAAGAAAAGTGAAGCTGATTAAAAAATGCTGTATTTTCCAACATCCCATACTTCATATTAAATTAACAAATTAAAGCGTAGACAGGAAAAATTTTGGTGTAACTTCTGTTTTATACATATATATGTAATGAGGTTCTATGTATTATCATTTCTTCATTAAAAAAAAAAAAAACAAAAAAAACCCAAAGAGACACAAGAGGGGTCAAAAACATATCCAAGATTTTAGAGGAGATAATAGAAAAAGGATCAAAGTCATGAGACCTATCCTTGCCTTTTGGCCAAAGGTTTTATCAAGATGATTTGGCAGAAGACACAAGGTATAATTCCCCATATCTCCAGACATACAAAATGGAAAGCAAATGCAACTGTCTTGCTAGCATCTGTCTCTTTCATGAATTGCAACCCCATCTCATCTTTCTTTCAAATCAGTAAGGCAGATATTTGTACAGATTTTCTGAAGCTACAAATCCAGTCTGGAAGCCTCTACTTTGGCAGTGGAACACTATGCAAAAAGAAGGTAGACAAATAATTATGAAGTTTAGGCTTCTCTGACACATTGGAGTGAAGGTTGAAAAGATCGGATAGTAATCTGCACGTGCACCAGGGGACTATATACATGAGGAAAGAGAAAGGCTGTTTCAGCAAAAGGGTAAGATGTAACAAGAACAGATGCATATAGACGGGCTGTGACTATGAGTAAGCTATGGGTTTTTTTGTTACCAGCAAGATAGTGAAGGTCTGATCTGCCTTTCAATGTGTGAAAAGAAAATGCACTTTGCAACGGAGCTAAGAAATTTCAGGAGGAGTGTACTATACTGCTTTCATAACAGATTTTGGATGTTATTGTATGAAAGCCCCTGTACCCCTAAATTATCTTAATGTGGTATTATGACTGTAGTAATTGATCTGGTTTGAGACTATTAGTAAAGCAGACAAAGATTCAGATTATCTAGCAACCAATAATATCAGACATGGACAGAGGAGTGAATTTATTGTGGATAGCTTACAATAGTTCAGATAATGTCAGGATATATACTGTCAGGTAAGCAAATTTTGCTAAATAACCCATCTCATTATTATTATTATTGTTATTGTTAATGTTATTGTTATTATTGTGAGTATTGTTAATATTGTTATTACTGTAGTGGCTAGAGGCAATTGAGTCACAGCTTTGACAAGATGGAAGGACCACATGCACATAGGTTGGTATTGTCCTTTTATAAGAGCATATTCTAAAGCAGCTCAGGTCTTATTTACAATTGTGCTTACAATACGTGTTTCCAATATTCAGTGTGCTAAGGACTTTCAGAAACTGTCGTTTAATGTTACTTTTGGAGTAGTCGGGGACATTGCTGAAAAGCTCTCTGCCTGAAAGGAACTGGTATTGTATAAAATGTGTCTCATGTCCTAGAGTCAAAGGGGAAAGAGAAAGGGATAAATGGGTGACTCAAGGACATAGTGTAAATCAGGAGCAGAAAAAAAAAAAAATTATCCTGTCTCCTAACTCTCGTTTGAATGCCTTGACAACTCTACTGTACTGCTCCTCCATCACACTTTCTTCCAAAGTAATACATGTGATGTACTGATTCATCAAGTCTATTAATTAACTTGGGTCTGAATTGAGCAAATGCTTGATTTTCCCAACTGAAGTCCTATTCCAACAAAGGAGGATACTTTTGCTTTGGCTTTTATTTTGTATTACATTCCCCTGATCACTGTCAGTTCCATGTTCTGATTGATTCTAAAAGGAGAAAAACAAACAATTTTTTTCCTCATTCTGTTCTGGCTACTCAGCGTGCAGAAGGGATGTTGTCTTTTTCACTCTCAGCAAATCTTACAGCACTGCAAGATTAACTGGGCACAAGCTCTTTCACAAAATGATGCTACATGGAAACATATGCATATGTTCTGAAAAGCACCATGCCATTTACACAGTTCAAGTGGGTGCAGGTGAGAATTAAACAAACATCAGCTCTAAGCAGCTTCTCAGCTTTTCATACAGTTAGCAGATTGGCCTGTGGCATACAGAAAAGGCTATTGTTGCTTTTTAATCTCCTTTCAGCGTGGGGAGCTACTGTTCTCTCTACTGCACTGATAACACATAAATTGCTTATCCTCCACAGCAGCCTTCACCTGACCACTGACTGCAATCCTCTCTTGCCAGGCTCCTGATAATCTCTTCCCACTTCTTTTTCAGTTTGTGTTGTGTTTAGCTTGAGAGATTTCTCTGGCCCCATACAGAAGGAGAATTAAAAAGGTCCTTTATCCTTTTTCTTTCCCCCCACTCCTCTGCTTTCCTGTGAGATGAAAATCCATTGGGGGGGGGAAAGGAAGAAAAATGTGGTGATGGTGCTGGCACGCCAAGTAAAACTCCAATTCCAAATCATGTTGTGAAGTTTCATATGTGCTGTGAAATAATTAGAGGTCATGAAGAGATGGCGAGACCAGATTCTCAGAAGTGTAACATGGACATTTCTCAAAATCCACCCCATGGCTCCTCGCTTGTCCAGCTGAATTTTCTGAAAAGAGAGCAAAAATATATATTTTATTTTTTTTTTAACCCCTGGAGTTAGATCTCAGTAAGGTATAGATATAAACATTGTCTAGTCACCACAGAAGTCAATGAGACATCTGCACCTTGAATGCAGTGTAGCCATCTCATCCTCTAAACAAAAAATGTGCGAATATGTGTAACAAAAGGTACTAAAAAAAAAAAAAGCAAAGATTATTTATGAAGAACAAAGAACATAAAAATTTGATGCATAAAGCTGCAGGAAAGCAAGCCTTCAGGTTTCTTTCTTCACTGTGAAAGAATCACAGAATCACAGAATCACAGAATCACAGAATCATAGAATCTTAGGGGTTGGAAGGGACTTCAAGAGATCAGAAAGAAATTGGAAAAAAATAGGTATACATTGAATAAAAGAAAACATTTGGAACTTGCTTTTTTTTCCCCCCATGTGATTGAAGAGAATGAAGTCAATGAAGTGTAAAGAACTTATATGTTTTTTACTTATGGAAACAAATCACAGGTGGAATCTCAAGAGGCACATTTGATTTACTAGTAATGATGAAACTCATGTAACTTGTTAATACTGAGTATTCCTTAATATTAATTATTCAATCTCTGTCTTGTGATGAACAGTCATTGAAAATCTTCAAGATGTCTGCTAAATAAAATGATTTCTTCAGAAACTGATCCTGCACAGAAGGGATCTAGCTTCATATTCCCAAGAGTTACTCCCTGTTTCCCCATCGAAGCTTTTTATGCAGCAGTCAGGGTCAGTGAAGCACAGGCAGCTTAATGAAGGAGTCTAAGGACAAGTTGAAGGACTGTCGTGGTTCAATCCCAGCTTGAAGCTAAGCACTATGCAGCTTATGCAGCTGCTTGCTTATCCCCTCTCCCCCCCCCCCCCCCCGCCCCACACACACACACTTCCTTGCCAAGGGGATTGAGAGGAGAATGGGGAAAAAAAATAAAGTCATAGGTTAAGACACAGACTGTTTAATAGGATAAAAAGGAAGATAATAATAGACATAACGTGATGCACGAGTCCGATTGCTCATCACATGATAGAGAGGAAAAAAATAAATCTGATGCTCAGTCTGTTTGCAAGCACAGATCCAGTAACCCCACCAGCTTCCCTAGTTCTATCTGGAGCATGACATTCTGTGCTGGGAAATATCCCCTTGGCCAGTCTGGGTCAGCTGTCCTGGCTGTACTCTCCCAGCTTCTTGTGCACATGTGTCAGGGTATGAGAAACTGAAAATTCCTTGAGTCAGTGTAGACACTGAAACTACCCAGCAACAACTGAAACCATCATTCCCATACTAAGTCCAAAACACAGCACCATACCAGCTACTAGAAAGAAAATTAACTCTATCTCAGCCAAAACCAAGACAAGGACTGATCCTAGGAACAGCTTATCTTCTTCCTTAAGATGAAAAGCAAAGATAAAATGGGACCTTAGTGGGATAGGTCAGGGACAGACAAAGCTGCATCCTAGCAAATGAATATTCTCAGAGCTCTGTATTCTCTGCTTTCCTCCCCTGCAATTATTGCAAGTTTGTACTGAGGTGCTAACTCTGAGTGAAAGAGAAAGATCGTGGCTCATCACCCAAGCAGTGGTGTAGGTTGTACAAAGCCTTCTGTAGGAGATGATTCATCCTGACACCTATTTTAGCATGATGATATATTTTTCCAGAGATGTCCCAAGCTCTTTATCAAGTGCCAATCTTGTTGCTTGGAAAGACTTCAAACAGAGTCAGGCAAAAGTCAGCCTGGCTTCCAGAGAAGTATGACGCGGTCTGAGCAGTGATAGCCTATCACAAAGAAGTGGATGGGGCATGACTGGAGCAAGTGTGCATGTGTATGACTGTGCCTGGGCAGGAGGGAGTAGGAAACTCTGTTCTCTCTGTCCCTTAGGGGTCAGGCTGAGACATCCTGGGACAACCTACCCTCATCCAGACTCCTCTGCAATATGAACTAAGTTCTGTATAGGTTATCCCAGGGCCCTGTGATTGCTAAGTGCCAGTAGGCACTATCAGGTTGGGAACTGGAAGGATCTGGCTCAGGGAAATCCAGACAGGAAACATCAGTGGGGTTCTTACACCCTGTATGTAAATAAAGTAATGCCTCTGCATTCCTTTAATCTGTTTGCCATGGTTAGCATCTTCTTCAAAATAATATGGCTTGCTACCCTTTGGAAGGAGAGAAGCATGGGCCTCAGCTGACACCAAGAATGGCCATGTGCACTCATTTCCAGGGCACACAAAGGTTGCAGGCTGTGCAGAACCCTAGAGCTAATTTAATGGGAATTGTCTCACTGCTGCTCCTCATGAGACAGCTCAGCTTATCTCCGGCTACACTTTGGTCATTCAGCAACTCCTGTCTAATTCTTTGATCAGCAATGTTAGAGCTTTTGTTGATGACAATCATGTTTCTACAAAAGCTGTGAAGTCATACCAATTTTATGATCAATTAAGTGGGGTCTATCAAAAGGTAGTTAATTTTATGGTAGAGGTAGAGTAAGGTGATGCTATAATATTCTTGTATCTCTGATGATAGGAGGAGAAGATAACTCACTAGCTATTGAATGTTTCCAGATGTTCACATTTTTTATCATTGTTTATATTTCAGGTCTGTTCACTGTTTTGTTATTAAAGAAGTTGTTCTGGATAGTTAAATGCGCATTTATGCATGCTGTCATGGATATTATGTATATCAAGGTCATTATGAAAATTAGCTATTCTCTTAATAGACAGAAGCTATCTTCTGCCCATTTGCAATGTGACCGACAATTAGATGTGTATCAGTGAAAATAATAGTTCCCTCAGATTTCCAGAGAAGATAACAGAAGTAAAAGGAATATAATGAGCCATAGATGTTTTTCTTAAAGACTGAATATGGTGAAGTTGAAAATGTAGTTACTTTCACAAAACATCACTGAGATAGTATGCAAGAGGTGTAATTATATTATACTCTAAGAGAAGAAAAAGTCACCACAGTTCAGAAACTAGAACATGAGAGAAAAATACTGTTTTGTTGCAGCCTTACATACAGATATAGAATTTACATATACGAAAATCTTGGAAGCTTGCAGCAAGTAATTATGAGAAAATATAGAATCATAGAATGGTCTGGAAAGAGACCTTACAGACCATTTAGTTCCAATGCCTCAGCCATGGGCAGAGATACTCTACACTAGCCCAGACTGCCTAAGCCCTATCCAACCTGGCATTCAACACTTCCAGGGATGGAGCATCTACTACTTCTCTGGGAAACCTGTTCCAGTGCCTCACCACCCTCACAGTGAAGAATTTCTTGTAGACAATCTAAATCTACCTTCCTTCATTTCAAGGGCCATTATCCCTTGTCCTACCACTACATGCCCTGGTAAAACAGTCCTATTTCATCTTTCCTGTAGTCCCATTTAGGTACTGGAAGGCTGTTATAAAATGTACCCAGGGCCTTCACTTCTCCACACTGAACAAGCCCAATCCTCTCAGCCTGTCTTCATAGAAGAGCTGTTTCAGCCCTCTGATCACCATAATGGCCCTCCTCTGGAGCACTCCAACAGCTCCATGTCTGACTTGTACCAGGGTTTCATGAGAGCAGAGTGGAGGTGGAGAACCACCTCCTAGCAATACTTCTGGTTACAGTTCTTTTGATGCAGCCCAGCATATGGTTTGCTTTCTGGGCTGATGTTGAGCTTTTCCTTCACCAATACCCCAAAGTCCTTTGGTTTTTATTCTGTCATCCCTACCTGTAGATGTTCTTGAGATTGTCCTGACACAAGTGCAGGACCTTGGCACTTGGTCTTGTTGAACTTCATGAAATTTGCATGCACAGACTAACATCTCAAGACTGTCAAGGTCCTTCTGGATGGCATCCCTTCCCTACAGCATGTCAACCATACCACACAGCTTGGTGGTGGCCATTTGCTGAGGGGTGCACTCATTCCCACTGTCCATATCACCAACAAAGATGTAAAATAGTGCCAGTCCCAATACTGATCCCTGAAGAATGCCACTCATCACCAATATCCACTTGGACATTGAGCTGTTGACTGTAGCCCTTTGAGTTCAACCATCCAGTCAATTTCCTATCCACTGAGTGATCCATCCATCAAAAACATGTCTCTCCAATTTAGAGACAAGGATGCTGTTCAGGATAGTGTCAAATGCTTTGCATGAGCCAAAGTAGATGACATCAGCTGCTGTTCCCTTATCCATTAACACTATAACCCCATAGTAGAAGGCCACCAAATAGGTTAGGCATGATTTTCCCTTAGTGAAGGCATATTGGCTGTCACAAATCTTCTTGTTTTCCATCTGTCCATCCAAATAGTATTTATCACTCATTCTGTCTCTTCTGAAAGCAAAGCTATTGTAGATAGCATCTGGTTAGTCTGAGTAGTCATTTAAATACCCATATTCTACTAAGAATACTGTTAATCTGTGTGTATCTAAGAAATTTTATATGGAAGAAATCCCAAATTTGATTGAATAAGTGAAAAAACCAAAACTTTTACTAGTTCTGACAAAGTGTGAAAGTCGCCTTGTAAGGTCATGTCATGTTCTTTATTCTTTGCCACGTGGGCCAGGGAATACAATCTTCCTAATTCAAATTCATTATACTTGTTAATTTTAATGGGTTGACTCTTATTTGTTTTCCTGAAACTCTCATAAGGTTTTTCATACTTTTCACTGAGGGGGCTTTCTATGTCTCTTATTAATCTTGATTTTTTACATAGCTACTTATTTTGATTTGTTATTCTGAAGAAATATTCCACCAGTGCCACATAGTACATTAGATAGGATCATACAGGATTATGCACTATGCAGAACACAGGCACTACAATATGATCTGAAATTTCTCAGTCTTGTTCTTTATGAATTCAAATATTATGCTTGCATTTTTACTGCAACTGAACTTTAAGCACATGTCTTCAGAGATGCCTTTGTCCCTTTTCCATTTACTGTTGTTTTTCTTGAATGTTGCAAGGTTTGGCAGGTGATATAAGGGTTCCTTGTGCTTTGTTATTTGATGTTTTTCAGCACAGAATTTCATTTGTCATTAAGTAACCCATTTATGTAAGATTAAGTCCCTCTGAAGCTCATCAGCAAACTCTTTGTCCTTGACTAAGGCTGTAAGAATAATTAATATTTTGGTCTGGCTGCCAAACAAAAGCTGATTAGCATTTAAACAAGTATATAAATGTTTCATTGTTTCTTCCCAAAATGAAAACCTAGGATAAGCAGGTTACTGCACTTGACAAGACTCTCACTGAACCTCACATTAAATACTCTGGTGCTCTCATAGTTTGAGGAGTCAAAGCAATCAAGCATTAGCTACTCAAAACTTCCAGGAGAGGTAACGGCCTCATTAATCTCCAATAGCCCAGGAGACTGTGTTCCCAACTAAGACATGGAGAAGGAGACTTAGTTACTGCAGACTGAAATGGCTGTAACCATTTGGTTATAAGGCAGACCAAGACAAACTTGTGCACAGATTTGAATTCTCCTGTGGATGTTGTTCTACTTTTCTGTTGCAGTTTAGCAGCTGAAATGCAGACATAGAATCATAGAATCATAGAATGGCAAGGGTTGGAAGGGACCCCGAGGATCATAAAGCTCCAATGCCGATGACTGTAATGAGGTCAGAAGGGTTATTTGCTGACAGAAAAGAGCTTCTGCAGAACCAGGACCAAAGCTGAGGAGGGTGGTTCTGATTCTCTCAAGACAGATGTTCTGGGAAGGCTAAAAATGCTTTTAAAATAGCATATTTTCAGAGTGTATCAACTGTACTCTGAAAAATCTGAGATATTCATAAGGTGCTAGCTGTCACTTTCCATTTAGAAGAGCAGTTTGAATGGTTTTCTCTTGTAATCCAGTGGTGAGAGCACTGACCTGGGATGGGAGGCATCCATTAACCTTTCGCTTTCTTTTTTTGTTAAATGGGATTAATTCCCACCTCCCTCAGCTCCCAGCCATACTCACAGGTGGTGCCTGAGGGAGGAGGAACCCTCCATTTCTTATTATGCTGCTTCCTGACAGAGGTTGAAAAAGGTCAAGATCAACAGGCCTTAAATACTTCGAGGAAGCATGACTGCATTCCCTGGTAGCTGGAATGTTTTCCTGAAAGAACAACAAAATAAAAAAATATAATTAGGAACTCAAAAAAAACATTTATAGGACAGTTGGCTCGATAGCTCATGCAAATGGAAAACTGTTTTTCAGTACTATTCATGCACACCTATCTCTCCTTGGGAGTGCAAGCCCAGGCTTGCCTCACAGTAAATTCATTCAATGATCAGAGGGAGATCCTTAAAAGATACCTACCCAAATCTTTATGTCAACTATGATTCATGACTTTTGATACAACAGGTAAATGATCAGGTGAGATTTATTTTTTGTTATATAACAAGCCTTGGGGTTAGGAGTCTAAGCTCTTTGACACAGTCAGCCTTAGTCATTAGAAGAAAGCTATTTCAGTAATGAATTATTACAACCCTGGGAGTACTTTGGTCATGGTTCACCACCATGGTCCACTGTGGACCTTAATAGTATCTTACAATGTCAATATGTGCTTTATTTAAAGTTTGTATCATTTTAGCCAGTCAGAAAGGATAAAATTCAACCCTGTGCAGCAGGCCAGAACATGGTCTATTCATCATGCTAGTCCCACATGAGTCCTCAAAATGCATTTTAACTGAGATGGAAGTGACACATAAAGCTTCTGTGAGGTCTTTTGCACACAGATGGATTTCAGCTGTGAATAGAAAGGCACCAATTCACAAATAAGTTATTTGAAGGAAAATTTCACCATCAGTCATGAATAATTCCTCTAGCCTGACCTAAAATATCTGAATTTTGTCTTTCAGGATAGTTTTGAGTAAGCAAATTTCATGGAAAATAGCAGAAGGAAAAGAATATTAAGAGCGGAGGAGGGGGTCTTTTACATTAAATAATTGGTTCAATTAACTTAAAGTAAAATAATTCAACAGCAGGCATCCAACTTCTGCATGATGGCCAGAAAATTAAATTCCTATTAAGTGCTCAAATCTCAACTCGTTTTCTCTGTGTTCCATTCCCTTTCCTTTCTCTGTTCTGCTAGATAACTGCAAGAGCTCCACAAACAGGGAAAGTTTCTATTTGATTTTATATAATAAGAAAAATATAATAATAATAATAATAAAGAATAAGAATGAATATAATAAGAAGAATGTAATAAGAATAATAAGAACCTAACCTCCTGTTCAAAAATATTTTTCTTTATAAAGGAGAAACATTTTTGTTTAGCTTATTGCACTAAACTTACTTAAATTTTGACACAAATTAAAAAAACCTAACATAATCAACTTTTCAAAATAACAAATTGTATTTGAAAAAATAAAGATTCCATCAGAATTTTTTTTTCCATTTTCCATCACTTTTTGTGAGTTCATTGGTCTTGAACTGCTTAACAATCCTAAGAAAGTTACAATCCTAAGAAAGTTACTGAAACTCTCTGCTCAGTTCTGTCTCTCAGTATTCAAAATAACATTGCTTTAAAAAAACCCCAAACAACAAACTAACAAGTGTTTTGAAGAAGATATATTAAACTAAGCTCAACTGTTTTCTACACAACTTTTATGCAAATCGTACCTTTGTTTTGAGTATGCTGTTTTGCCAGGAAATTGATAAAAACTGAGACATGTAAGTAAGCGGAATAAACATGCATTCTAAATCAAAGCATATTGGTAGTAATTTCATTTCTTTCTAGCTTCATGCCTGACTCCTAGAATCCATCACATAAGATTAAACATGAAATTCAGTGTTTATATTTACTAGAATCTGAGGAGTCAATAATATTCTTTCTAGAAAAAAATGTTATACCCCAACCCAAACACTTGGGCTGTCTCAGTATTTTGTATTTATATGAATCTTCAAGTGTTAAAATGCCCTTGGAGAGAGATAGCTGTTGCTTCATGTCCATTTTCTCCACAGTTTCCCTTAAAGCACTTTACAGTTGACTATTTAACAGACACAGATGTACCTAGTATAACACAAGGGAAACACTGCAGAATGCAGAAATTTAAAGTTAAGATTTCAGTAAGTGACATTTCTTCATGCATGTCCACCACGTGTGAAAACCAGTATAATCAGCAAAGCAAACCCAGAACATCCAGAAATCTAACTTAAGTGTCATAAACCAGAACTCTTCAGGTTTCAGCCACTCTATTATACTCCAATCCATGTGAGGTAGCAATCAATTCCTATCACAACCTCTAATGTACTTTTCAAGCTAAAATCATAAACCAAACAAAGTTCAATCTTTACGATCAGGTGTGCAAAGGCCAGCAGGCTGCTCCCGCTGCTACAGCTTTACTACGCCACAGGAAATAAGTATACCGAGTCCATTAAAAGACTCTCAGTGGATTCATGAATTATGGTGAATCATTTCACCCCTTATCAGTGCACAAGGACTATGCATACTTTTGTTCTTTAGGATAACTGTTCAGTGCGTCAGCTAAGTGATACACAGCAGGACTATTGTACTTAGTCTGGTATGTGGCTATAGATCTTCCTGCATTATTTTTTTTTCCCCACAGGTTGATTACATGTAGCATAACTCTTTTTGTCCACACAAATTCTTTGGATAATCAGAAAGACAAAGCAAACATGAAATCTTCCATTTCTACCTGCGTAGAACTACAATGTAGTAGTTGAAATGAGGACTGTGATTTTAAAACATGCAGGACCTATTAAAACCAGAAAGG
Organism: Laterallus jamaicensis coturniculus; assembly: GCA_022605575.1. Taxonomy (NCBI): domain Eukaryota; kingdom Metazoa; phylum Chordata; class Aves; order Gruiformes; family Rallidae; genus Laterallus; species Laterallus jamaicensis. Next base: position 86,470,046 of record JAKCOX010000002.1, on the reverse strand, counting down.
TAATGTTTTCAGACCTTCCTTGACTTTTTTTTCTTTTTTTTTTTTTTCTTACCAATGCACTCATGGATGTACTTTTCAGCTGGATAAAATGTTGACTGCAAAAAGTCCACTTATACAGAATTACAAATATTCTAGATTGTCTTATTGTTGCACAGGGCTGGAAACCAATGGGAATAAGCAACAGATTTTTAAAAATTCCTTATTTTCTTCTGGAACTTCGAGTTTAAAATTAAGGCAGTTAGCACAATTGCCTTATGGGGTTTTTTTTACATCTATACCAATAGAATTACTAAAGTATCACTCCATTGCTCTTTAAACTTTTCTCCAGCATGCCTATGCAAACAGAACATCTTTATTTACTGTCTGCAATGAGACTTTAAAATTGCCTCTAGGAAATGCCATTGATTTCAGCAAGCTTTAGCAAGGATGGCAAGACTTGTATGAAATCACTGCCCTCTGCATAATTAATTTGCAGAACAATTTCTTTTCCTTCTGCCAATCTGGTGTTCATCCTCTCTCTCATTGGTTGAGATTCTCTCTATATATATTCTATATAAGCCTAATGTTATATAGAAACTACATATGTTTTCTTCATGGTGCAAGTACCACATGAGTCCATGAACATATATTTTGGCCTTCTCTTGTTATCCAGCACAGAAAAGATGTGGATCAATTCCTACCTGCTGTTATGGACTTCTGAAATTTTCCTTCTGCCTGACCTGAAATGACAATCTCACTGTAAACAGGCTCTTCTTTCTCAATTATGTCTATGAGCAACAAGGAGCTTGATGAACAAGAGGTTTTTCTGGCAAAATTGGAAGAAGAAATTCCACCAAGGAATTTCATCCTTGATATGCTATGTCGTCTGAAAGTCTTATGATGGTCTCCAGAAACCCGATTAAACACCATGCATTAATCTAGATAATCTGTTGCGGCTCTCTTCATCCCTACATATGGCCCATAATTATGAAAGATGACAGATTCTGTTACCCTCTAGAGGTCCTACTTAGCCCAAATTGCAAGACCTTCAGCCTTTTCATTGCTTAAACATTTGACTGAAAACCAGGATTTGGATCTCAATGAGGGCTCAGTTTATTATTTTGTAATAATAAATTCCATTAAAAAAATCAAGCTTTGGTTGAAAAAGGCAGAGATCTCCCCAAAACCCCAAGAGACATGTTGTTTTAAAGGTTTCAAGAGCAGTTGTAATTTTATCACAAAAGTTTTAATCCTCCAGTATAAAGTGATGAATGAGAAAAAGAGCAATCAGTTCTGAAATATGCCATCTATCATTATCTTAAAAATTTCAGTCAAAATAGCACACATTGACCTTAATTTCTGGGGAATTATCCCATGAAATATCCCCAAATCTCACTGCACAGTTTTTGTCATCTCTCTCTCTAACATTACCTGTTTATTTCAGTACTTCTCTGACGCTGAAATAGTACAGTATTTGATTTCTTCACCTAATATTGCTAAGATTCAAGTCTCCAGAGATGTGGATGTTTAAATACAACATGTTTTAGTTCAAGTCCATCTCACATAAACTGTTATTGATAAGACTACGGTCACACAGAGCTGAGTGTCACTCAGGTGTTTATAGAGGCAGAAATAAAAATCCCATTCCACCTCACTGTTAATCAATCTTTGTCAATCCACCAAGTTCCTTTATCAGATAAACTCTCCTATAGCTAAGAGAAATTGGAAAAAAAAAAAAAAAAAATCCCATAACTGGAAGCCCTGTAGCTCAAACCAACAGACCAAAGGAAATGCAGCACTGGGAGGAATACAACTGCTTCTGGCAGTTGCAGGTTTTCAGGCCAGCACAATTCACCCAAACACCAGCCACAGCCAAAGGTATGTTAGCCTGTTTCTCCAGCTCACCAACAGTTATGTGCTATAGCCACCAGAACTCGGACATCTTCTCCAATGTGCCGCTTTGTTCATTCATATCTCAATAGACTCCCTGCAGTACAGATTTATGTCCTTCCTTGTCCTCCTCACCAGTCATCCATGCCAATCCTCATCATAAGCCCTGTCACACTGAGATCACCACTGCTGGCTCTGATCCATCAGAAGGGACTTGTCCTGGAAGAGCTGGGCAGGATGGTAACTAATCCATCACAGGTGGCCTGGGCACTACTCCCATTTAAAGCTCATCTGGCTTCTGACAGGTCTAAATTATATCCCAAAGGCTGTTCTTACCATAATGATGCTCCAGACTGAGCCTGTACTCCAACCTCACTGTGTTCCCCCACACTGCCAATTATTCCTCACATCTTATGCTAAGTTGAGATCAAGTCAACTCTATCTTCTTGATAGAGAAGCAATGATGTAGACGGGCTGTTGGTGATAGCTTGAGATCATAGAATCATAGAATGGCAAGGGTTGGAAGGGACCCCGAGGATCATAAAGCTCCAACCCCCCTGCCACAGGCAGGGACACCAACCTCAGGCCTGGATCTACACAAGGTTGCCCAGGGCCCCATCCAACCTGGCATTGAACACTTCCAAGGATGGGCCATCCACCACCTCTCTGGGCAGCCTGTTCCAGCACCTCACCACTCTTTCTGTAAAAAACTTCCCCCTAATATTCAATCTAAACCTTCCCTCCTTCAGCTTTAAACCATTCCCCCTTGTCCTGCCTTTATCTGCCCTTTTAAAAAGTTGATTCCCCTCCTGTTTGTATGCTCCCTTCAGGTACTGGCAGGCTGCAATGAGGTCCCCCCGCAGCCTTCTCTTCTCCAGGCTGAACAAGCCCAGCTCCCTCAGCCTCTCCTTGTAGGGCAGGTTCTCCAGCCCTCTAATCATCTTTGTGGCCCTCCTCTGAACCCTCTCCAACAGTTCTACATCCTTCTTGTATTGGGGGCCCCAGATCTGGACACAGTACTCCAGGTGGGGCCTCACAAAGGCAGAGTAGAGAGGGACAATCACCTCCCTGTCCCTGCTGGCCACCCCTCTTCTGATGGAAAGCTAGCACAGTCAGTACAGCATCCTGCCATACACTGTGTCTAGACATAGTGTTGACTCTATTCCCCTCTCCACATGATTCTGAGTGTGAGCCATAAAGCACCAATATGAGCCCTCAGATCCAGATTCCTGTTTCTACAGTTTAGACATTTTGTGGACAATATCTGATTGAAATCAGCAAATATCCATAAAATACTTTCTAAGTAAGAGTACCTACCAGAAATATCAGATTACTCATGAAGCAGAAAACCACCAGAGGCTATCAGCTGCTCTGGACCAGGCAGAATAGGATGAAGCCCATGAGACAGCTCCAGTGGGGATACCTAGGCACCAGACCTTGCATGGTGCTAGTTGTTTTGCTAGAATTCATAAGCACCATTCATCTTCTGGTGCTTATGTGAGGGCTAACCTTGCTTCAGAAGAGAGGAGTGGAGGAGAATGAGGCTCCTTTGGAGACAGGTATAGAACAGGAGCTAGATAGAATGTCTCTAATATCTCCAAATATAAATAAGATAAACAGCACCAAATGTAAACCTGCAAATTTCTTCTGGGATGTTGCCACGAAGAAAAATAAACAGAGGTTCAAAAGCAAGGTAATTATAAGTAAATAGAAACAGCAGTAAAGAGAGTAACATAAAGAAAGAGTAAAGAGACTACCTGGTGTAGGTAGCAAGTTCAAAGAATGGGGGAACATCACAAAAGAATCCACATTCTTCAGAAGAAAATTGTTGAACTTCATAGGGAAAAATTACTGGTGATCCAGTGGCAGTGGAAGCAGGGACAGGTGTCTTGGGAAAAGTACAGGGATGTTGCCCAGTTGCACAGGGATGAGGTCAGGAAGGCTAAGGCATGCTTGGAGTTAAACTTGGCAAGCGATGCCATGAAAAAAGAAGGATTTCTACAGGTAAATGGACCAGAAAAGGAAGGTTTAAGAAAGTGTAACTCCCCCACCCCCCAAACCCCATGAGTGACAATGGAGAACTGGTAACAACAGATGAGAAAAAGGTTGAGGATCTCAACAAATTTTTTTGCCTCAGTCTTCACTGGTGACCTCTCCCCTCACCACTCTCAAGTTGAGGGCCCACAAGATGAGGACCAGGGAGACAGAGTCCCTCCCACTGTAAGTGAAGGTAAGGTCTGTGACTGTCTGAGAAACCTCAATGTACACAAGTCCATGGGACCTGATGAGATGCACCCTAGAGTCTTGAAGGAGTTGACTGATGTGGTTGCCAAGCCACTCTCCATGATATTTGAAAAGTCATGGTGGCCAAATGTAGCCCCTAGTGACTGGAAGAGAGGAAACATCATGGCCATTTTTAAACAGGGTAGGAAGATCCCAGGAACTACCACCCTGTCAGGCTCATCTCTATGCCTGGGAAGATCATGGAACAGACCCTCTTAGAAGGTCTGCTGAGGGAAATGGAGGACAAGGAGGTGATTCGAGACAGCCAGCATGGCTTTACTAGGGGCAAGTCCTGCCCGACCAATCTAGTGGCTTTCTACAATGCAGTGACTGCATCAGTGGAAAAGGGAAGAGCTACAGATGTCATCTATCTGGATTTTTACAAGGCCTTTGACATGGTCCCCCACAACATCCTTCTCTCTAAGTTGAAGAGATACGGTTTTGATGCCTGGATGGTGGCATCCAGGGGGTGGTGGTCAATGACTGATATCCAGATGGAAGACAGTGCCAAGCAGTGTCCCTCAAGGGTCTGTACTGGGACCGGTGCTTGTTAATCTTTATTAATGATATTGACAGTGGCATTGAATGCCCCCTCAAGAAGTTTTGCAGATGACACCAAGCTGAGTGGTGAAGTTAATGTGCCAGAGGAACAGGATGCCATCCAGAAGGACCTGGACAGGCTGCTGAAGTGGGCCCAGGTGAACCTCATGACATTCAACATAGCCAAGTGCAGGGTCCTGCACCTGGATCGGGACAATCCCCACTATCCATACAGGTTAGGAGATGCTTGAAAGCACATGAGGAAGAGGACTTGGGAGTACTCATGGGTACTAATGCATTCTATGATTCTATGATCCTGATATGAAAAATTCACACACTGAGCTTCTAATTAGCTCATGAACTGTGAAGGTGGGGAAGAAGGGTAATAGGCTTGTTTTAGGGCATACTATGAGAGAAAATACATTGTAACCTCTTCTGACTTACATTCACAGTTTACTTTCTCTCCTTATGGGGCAGAAGTAAGTATATCATAGTCTGCACTTCCCTCATGGGAGCTGGAACAGCACTGGATTAGACAAATTTGGCCCAAAGTGCCCTGTTCACCAATTTTGATGGCATGGCTCCTGCTGGGCTAGCAAATGTTCTGTGACATGCAGCAGACTGTGACAATGCATATGGCATTTGGGACACTGCTGTGCAAGTGATTATTTCATTTTATTTTTTCATGAGGGGCTCAGCTGGAGAGTGAGAGCCAGTGTTTTCCAGGTAGAACACATGACACAGAGCGAGAAGAGGCTTCTGACAAAGCCATGAACTTTGGTCTCCTGGCAGAGCTGTTCCTGTGTGGAGAGGGAAGGGAGGGTCTGTGTTGTTCAGGGCAGATGAGGATGTTTGGTGACTTATCCAGCATCTGCACCTTCAACATAACTTATATTAATATCTATTACAGTCCATCAAGGGCTGGGACTAACAACATTAAATTGAAATACTTACAAATCCCTTTACACAGGCAATACATCATAGAATCACAGAATAACCTGGGCTGGAAGTGACCCATAAGGATCATTTGAGTCCAACTCCTGGCTCCACACAGGGCCAGCCACGTTAGAGCATGGGACTGAGGGTGTCATCCATATGCTTCTTGAACTCAATCAAGCTTCCCTGGGGAGCCTGTGCCAGTGCCCGATCACCCTCTTAGTAAAGAACCTCTTCTTAATATCCAACCTAACCCCCCCCCGTCACGGCTTTATACCATTCCCTCATGTTCTAGCACTGGTCACCAGAGAGGAGATATTTCTTTCTTTATCATGTTTTACAATATTAGTTATCTAATTCAACTGAAGAGTTGAGACTTATGGCTGAATTATTGCCAAACAAGCCACAAGCTTATTAAGTGGTGAAGTATGTGGTGTTAGCAAACTAAATTAAATTATGTTCTTATATTTTTCATTCTTTCATCCCACATTTATCTGTGTGCAGGGGAAAGCATGATGACAATTTCTTTTTCAGATGCACAATTGAGCTGACAGCTACAACTGAAGTGAACTGAGATGACAGCAACAACTGAAGTGAAAGTTGTTTCTGAAAAGAAAGTTGTTTCTGAAAAGGAAAGAACCCTAATCAGCATTTTTAAACAAGAGGTGTCTTAAGTGCATCTAGGATATTTAGGAGAAATTATTGATTTCCATTTTATCCATTCTTGTTTCCTTAAAAAAGAAATTTACTTACTTAACCTTTTGTTTCCACGGAATAGCCACCTCAAGTATATCTTGGGAACTGGTCACCACAAAATATATGTGTTCAAAAATTATTTTGTGCATTTTATAATTGGTTTAACTATTCAGATGTTTTTGAAACCTCATGGCAAGTGTCAAATTACAGTATTTTATTTTTCTGAATCCTTGTATCTTCTGCTAAACAGAAAAAAGAAATCTAGACAAAACTAAAATATCCTTCACTCTCCAAAACACAATACGGTAAATTCCTAAATTCCTAACTTTTTTTTTTTTCATTATTTTACTGATATTAGGAAGAAAACTCCTCTTATCAGAGTTCCGTAAAATGCTTTGGAAGAACACTGTTAGCTCAACACAGAAGAATTAATTTAGTCTTCATTATAGCAGAATAATTGAGTATTTCTTTTTAGATATTCACAAAAATTAGTTATGGAGTCAGTCTGGAGGTCAGCAGGAATGGAACATCATGGAAAATTTGTCTCATTGATCTAGGGGGCAAGAATGAGAGAACATACTGTTGCTAAAAGGGACTATTTACTTTAATTGCCAAACAAAACCCCCAAACAAACTAAACTTACAGGTGATGATTACTCTAATTTTAATTAATCACCAGTTATAACAATTGCAATGCAAGCATGCAAAGACAGTCATGCAATCCTGATTTTTATTGATGCTTACAAGAAATCATTGCTCTAATTGTAGTTGCTCTCTTCTGGGAAGAAAGGCATGGGAAGAAAGAGGGGAAAAGGAAGGGGGGATGGGGGTAATTAGAAAGTATTTCCAAAAATTAATGCTTTATAGATTATTAATTTCTCCTAAAAATACTGAGAAATTTTGAACTGCTGCAGAAGATTTTTGTTAGAGCTGAAATAAATCAGTATAAGCCTTACAGGGCAAGATTTTATTGTTAGTCTTATGGCCTCACTCTTAGGTTGAGATGGTTAGGGTATCTTATACTGGTTTGTTTGTTAGGGTTTTTTTAATATTTTTCACAGAAATACTTTTTCCTAGATATTAAAGCACTTCAAGGTTATCTATTCTTAGAATCACAGAATGGTTGAAGTTGGAAGGGACCTCTGGCAGTCATCTGGTTAAACCTCCTTGCTTAAGGAGGACCACCTAGAGCCAGATGTTCAGTATTATCTTCTAAAAACTTGTAAAGAGAAGAGTACTGAAGTCTATCACAAGATTTCCTGTCATTTCAGGAGATATAGAAATAACTATATTATTTTTAAAAGAACTATTTCATTGACTTTTCTCATATAATTATATTCTGCTTTAACATTCAGAAGTTTAGTTTCTACTCCAGTGCAAAATTTAAGAAGGAATAGAGAAGTGAAAAAGATAAAAAGAACTTCTGAAAAAATAATAATAATAATAAAAAAAAATTGAGGTGAATTACATTTATCCTTCACTGTTTATCCCCTTGGGGAAAGAAGTAAAAAAACACCCACTTGTGACTCTGATGAGTAGCAGGGAATTTATTGATTTAAAAACCAATTGTTCTACATTTGTCATTCTTTGGGAATAAAAGCTTTCATCTGGTGAAATACAACTGAATAGGGAAAGGCCTCATCATAATCTTATTTATATTGGTCATAACACTTGTGGACAGGTTCTTTTGAAAAGGCTGGAACATCTGAATCTAGCCACAAGCACTGAAATTGTTACACATATGCAAGACAGTTTCATGTTGTGCTCATAATATGCCTTTAGAATAAAATTACTGCATCTCTCAATCTCTCTCTAAAAATTATTTATATTTAAAACTTGCCATGATTTCCCTAACAACACCATTTTGTGGTGGCAAGCTCTGCAGTCCTAATTTTTTTTTTAACATCTTTCCTATCTGTTGCCATTATAATTTTTCATTGCCTTTAAATGTTCCTCAGGTGTAAGTTACAGCAGCAAAAAGAGGCAAAGAAATCTGAGACGGTACATGCAACAGCTTCAATCTTAGCAGGATCAGCTTCATTTCCGTGTATCATTGCATGTTACTCTGCAGAACTCATGTAGGCTTTGAGCTCCACCTTTTAATGACCTTTAGGAAATTGCTGATGGAATTAACTGAATTTGTCTTTCTTGCCTTTAGGACAAGACATGAATACATAGAGAGCTTTCTAAGGCTAGTCTGTTGCCCAAGGAGCACTGATGCTGTTGGAAATGAAGGATGGTCTTGGGTGATTCCCCTTCTAGAGACAGACAAGTAAACCCAAGTCTGCAGATTAGTACAGAGCTGCTGAGCTTTGCTGTGACCTGATAGGGACCCCACTGTAGTCAGAGATCAGAAGAAAGGATGGGGTGCTGTGGGAAGGGATCATACAGGGAGAAGCAGAAGTGAAGATGATGTCAACTTTAATAAGAAATCTACATGGACATGCATTACCAGTGCTGTTTTTATGTAGTAGCTCAGTAACTCGCTCAATGCACTCCTGAAATAATGAGGCTATCACAGATTGCCAATAATATACCATAAGAGGGGTGGTGTCTTTTGATTCTCCTCAGTCTACCAAAAAGGCCTAGGAAATAGTGAAGCCCAGGTCTTCAGAGCTATGACAACATGATAGTATGCAATGTTTGTTGTTTTTTTTTTTAACAGCAAAACCCTAAAAATTTGCTTTTGAAAGAAATGCATGATTTTATATAGCCTACTATTAACTGCTGACATATGGATACATTTGCTCTGTGAGGATTAGCTCTTCCTTGGAGATGGATTCAGACACACCTTCTCAAACTGATTACTAGCAGCTAGTTCCTTACATTATTCACCAGTCACTTTATCACTGCACTGTTCTGCTGTTCTTTATTTTCTCTCTGTAACCAGTAGGCCAGAAGAATCATAGAATCACAGAATTGCAGGGGTTGGAAGGGACCTTCAGAGATCATCTGGTCCGACCCCCCTGCCAAAGCAGGAGGATCGAATTTTAGTTAGCAAATTAAAGAAAATTAAAGAAAATTAAAAGAAAGGGGAAAAAAAAAGGATTAACAAGGCACAACTTTCTTGTCATCATTACACAATTACTAAATCCTGCAGGAATGTGAGAGGATTGTCTTCTGATACGGAGTTCCACAGTAACATGACACGCTTAAAGGTCACTTCATGACTTTGTGGAACTTTAGTGCTTTTCTATTGACCCATATCACCTCTCCACCAATTTGAAATTAGAGGCACCATCTGCACTTCCTAGCAAGAATGATAAATTTTTGTTCCATTTGACCCTTTCTGATTTTTGTCTTCCCTTATGCTCTGAAGAAAAGGGAGTCCTGCGTGTTGCCTGAAGACAACGTGCATTCTCAATCTGTTAATCTTGTGTCATTTAGGGTGAAATCACAGAATCACAGCATTACTGGGATGGAAATGACCTTTAAGATCATCAAGTCCAACCATTCCTTTCCTATGCTAAACCATATCTCTAAGTACCTCATCTACCCATCTTTTAAACACATTCAGGGGCGGTGACTCAACCACCTCCCTGGTCAGCCTATTCCACATCCCAACAACTCTTTCAGTGAAAAATTTCATGATTCAGGCTACAATTTTTTTTAAAAAGGAGGATTATTTCCTTTAAAAATAACCATCTTTTTATATGGCTCCTCACCCTGTAAGAAATGCTTCCACATAATTGATATTGTGGCATTGTATACAAATGCAATCCATCTGGAAAAAACATCTCAGGGAACCAGCTGTTGAACCACCAAAAAGGCTTTCTTTGATTCACACTCTGTTCTGGCTGAGAAAATAGTAAATCCCTTTAATTAGAACTCTGTTAAATGGAATTTGGATTCTGATCTTGCTGTTGTGTACAAGATGAAAAGCTACCCTCAGTCTTTCCACACCCCCCAGGACACTCTTTCACTTGGTATAATAATTGTTACAATGCATGTGTAATGATTACAGCTAGCAACATTTTCTTAACAAACTAGAAATAATTCCCAAAGATTTTAGCAATCTTGGGCCAACTTTTGGCTCTTTTTCAGTCAACCTGAGTCCTATTCCAGGGCACACTCATAACCAGATTTTGGCTGAAATTTTCCCAGGAATGCTTACGCCAGGAAGGGTTTTTCAATGTCACCTGGAATTCACACCAGCAGGTTGATTTTGTGGCTACAGAAACTTAGCAAGGCAGAATTCAGTGGTTTCAGTTGAGATATATTTTTGAGCCCTTTCAGAATGGAGCTAAAATCCAAGACTCTTGAGTATGAACCTACAGAATATAATCCAAACATAATAATAAAGTGTTCTTCAAACCCTCTCATACAGAAATCCTCTATTTCACATTGGCTCAGCTGGATTTTCTTTGCTCATATTTAATTAGGTCTATATTTTTCAAAGGACTGTTACTGGTAACTTTTTGGTTTTGCTTGCCTTTTCACAGTAAATAAATTTAAGCCCACAAATTCGAACCTATCCCCTGAGACAAGTGCAGTTGTCTATGAAGTGGCAGAGAAAACTCCAAGTGTAACAAAGTGGTCCCTTTGCCTGACGTGTCCTCTTCGATTTTCCTAAGTGCTTTCCTTAGCTACCTGTACACAGCTGTCTAGGAAAAGAGACTGTAAACAAGCCCAGCACCTGTAATACAATTTCAGCCCTTCTTTCTTCAAAATCTATATTAGATATTTTTGTGTGTGTGTGAATATATATCTCAATATGTATATGTATTGAGAGAAAGGGGAAGGAAGAAGAGAGGAAAGATGTGCCCATTAATGAAGACTTAAGTCTATCTTTGAGAATAAATAGACTATGTGAAAGGTAAACTCAGAATCTGTATCACTTGACAGTAAACAATTGACCTATGTCCTTGTTAGAAAAATGCAAACCAATATGCTGCTGTGACGTGAGAAAACATGGCATCATTCTGGGAATGATAACACCTGAGCATAATCTTCTATCTGCTGCAGATTCAAAGTATGATAGTAGGCCAGGCCTCTTATCTTTTTTTGTGTCTCTCCTTTTTTCAAGCTGTTGGCTGTTTATGTAAGCTCTAAAGTCTTCATAACAGAAAACATTCCCATTGAGATCTTAAACAACACCTATAACGATGGAAAAACATCTAAACCACAGCCTGTGACAACTCTGGTCCATGCAATGGAGAGTAAAGCGTGGCACCAATGCAAACATCCCAAATGTACTAACTGCTTCTTTAGAGAGAGGGTGAATTATTCTATGACTGAACATGCCACCATATGTTCTATGAATACATAACCACAGGTTCAACCTGCTCCATGTAGTATTAATGATTTGTGAGGTGGCATTTATTCACCATTCATTCAAATAAGGAACATAAAGTGGATTTTGCCTACCTGAGAGAAATGTATTTCCCTCTTTCCCATGTGTTTACAAGTGTTTGCAATAAACAGATAAAATTCCAAGGGGGATAGGATATTTATGCAAAAAAAAAAAAAAAAAAAAGAAAATCTAGTGTTTGAATGCTAATGCTAAAAGGAAAATGTGGAGAGGATATTAAACTTCATGCATCAAGGATTGTTCCATTCTCTCTCACTGAAAGCTGAATTAGTTTACATTTCACACAAGGTGGAAGCTCAGCTTCCCAAGAGCGGGTAATTGATTGAAATTTCAAGATGTATAGTACTATATGAAAGCATGTTGTGTACCAGGTTATCCTGCTTCTTGCATAGTCTTTTTCTCTAGATTATTTTTGTATCAACCACAATCATCAAAAGGATTCAAGACAGTCTCTGACTTGGAATTACATGAAAGAAGTAAACAGTATGATACCAGTGACAAGAGACATTTCCCAGTGACAAGAGGCATTCCTCAAGGGTCAGTTTTGGGACTAGCACTTTTTAAAATCTTTGTCAGCAACATGGGCAGTGGGATGAAGTGCACCCTCAAAAGGTCTGCTGATGACACCAAGCTCTGTGACGCAGTCAACGTGCAGGAGGAAAGGGATGCTGTACAGAGGGACCTTGACAAGCTTATGAGGTGGGTCTATGAGTGCATACCCCATGAAGTTCAACAAGGCCAAAAGCAAGGTCCTTTGCATGTGTCAGGGCAATCCAAAGCACAACTACAGGCTGAGCGGAGAATGGTTCAAGAGCAGCCCTGAGAAGAAAGACTTGGGTGTGTTGGTGAATGAGAAGTTAAACATGAGCCAGCAATACAGGCCTGAAGCCCAGAAAGTCAGATGTATCGTCGGCTATATCAAAACCAGCAGGTCAAGGGTGGTGATTCTGCCACTCTGCTGTGCTGTGGTTAGACCCCACCTGTATTACTGCACACAGCTCTGGTGTCTCCAGTTAAAAAAAGACATTAAACAGCTGGAGTACTTCCTGAGGAGGCCACATAGATGATCAGAGCACTGGAGCACCTCTCCGAAAACAGTCTGAGAGAGTTGGGCTTGCTCAGCCTGGAGAAGTCTGTGGGGAGACCTTGTAGCAGCCTCCCAGTACCTAAATGCAGCCCACAGGAAAAATGAAGAGGATCTCTTTATTGGGGAGTGTAATGGTAGGACTAGGGGTAATGTGTTTAAACTAAAAAAGGGTAGATTTAAATTAGACATTATGAAAAAGTTCTTCACTCTGAGGGTGGTGAGGCCCTGGCACAGGTTCTCCAGAGAAGCTGCGTATGCCCATCCCTGGCAATGTTTAAGGCCAGGCTGGATGGGGCTTTGGACAACCCAGTCCAGTGAAAGGTGTCCCTGCTCATGGCAGGGTGGGTGGAACATGATGGTTTTTAAGGTCCCTTCCAACCCAATGGTTGGATGATTCTAAAGAAATCTGATTCTAAAGAAATAACATTTACAGAGAAACATGAACTCCATGAGCCCAAAGCAGTATAAATACAGACAGTACATCTATTAGCTGCAAATGAATAAAACACTATTTATAAAATGGGTAATTTAGATGTGATTAATGTTTATAAATGTGTTTACATAAGAATTGGATATTAACCTATAGCTTTAAAGAGTTTAATTAGCCTTGGAATATTGTCTCAGTGTACAATGAAAAATAACTAATTCACAAAGGAAAATGCAAATAAAATCTGGAAGCACAAATGAGGTCAATTAATTAAGCAATTTACATAAATTTGAATGGTTATTTTCAGGGTATTTTTGACATTTTGCACTTCCTATTCCCTTCACACCAGCAAAAAAATAATTCTGTCACCCAATTTATATGATACATCAATCATCTCATGGGATCACAGAATACCAGCACATGCTGCAGTATAACAGCTTCTACACACAAGCTTTCTGAACCGTGCAGAATCTAGCATCCCATTTCCAGCTGTACTATCTTATCACCAGCAGATGCATTTGCAGGCTGTTACAGCTTCATTCTTACCTCCAAATGGAGAAAAGAATATGAAATATGACTTCATCTCCATTACATTTTTACATCCTGAATACCAAACAGATGGTAACAATTACAGATGGGAGTATATTTCTCACACATGAAGCCAAATGCAGCATAGCTCAACAGTTGAAATCTGGAACAATTCACTTAATGCATTTAGTTTATCCAGATCTAAATTGGTGAAAAACCGTAGAGGAATTTAGCCTAACAGTTACATATTCTCATGGTTACTTTGGGAATACTAGAGCACTAAAGCTCTCTTAATACAGCTGTGTCCACACAGGTCCTTGAACTTCATTCTATTATCCTTATAGCCAGCAAGACAAATTTACTAATTCAGATGTAAGAGGAAAGTAATTTGCTTCAGAATGGTGATCCTTCTGCAGCAATTCCAGTACATTCTTCTTTCCCTGAGCAGCGCCTAGCAGAAGTAAAAGTCTGTAACTCTGACTGGATTGCTCTCTACTGGCTGAGCAGTGTCGATCCACCAGAATGAAGTCATGATTCCAGAGTTGACAGTGTGCAGAGTGTTGCTTTGAAGCACTGTCCAAACTGCAGGTCACTGGTGTGTCACCAGCTCAGGATCAGAATCTAAAGATGAAGCTGCTGAAAAAGCCTTCTCTCTCTTTCGGTCTTCAACTCCACAGCCTCTCTCAAGAGTATGTTCCTCTGGGTTATGTCTGCCTTGAAAAGAATAATGTAGGAGTTTTATCCGAGGCTGACAAATTAAAAATGCCACAAATTTATATTTTACTATAATGCAATATTGCGCCTACTCTGACATATTTTTTGCAATACATTTTACAGTGTGTTTCATGTATTGTACTACTGAGAACAGTGATTAATTTACAGAGTCCTTCTATGTTGTACTCAATCTTTTAAATATAGTCACAAGTGAATTTTTCACTAGTGAATTTCTCTATTTATACAATACTTCCTGGTCTACAACTTCAATTGATGCAAAAAGACATTGCTTAACGGAAAACAATAAAATAAAACTGCCTTACGCCAGTTGAGAACGAGGCTTTTGCACATGATTCATGTCAAATGTTAGCATGGAACTGAAGATAGAAAATAAATATAATTAAAAGAAACACTAAGGAAACTAGGAAAAATATTTTTTGTTTGCTTAATCTTGTATTATTCAGGGATTTATAAAATTTTAAAACATATCCATTTCAAAATTGATGGTAACATGAAAATATCGAAGTATATATATATTGAAATCTATAAAATTTTCAGGGGTTGAAAGAATGTATTTGAATGGCTTGATTTTCATTTCTTTAAATGACTGTATTCCTTTGCTATAGATTAACATATATTGCAGAATAAAACCAACTCTAATTCCAGTAAGAACAAAAGTGTTCATTTAGAAAATGCCATTTTCATCCATTTCAACATTTGCTCCCTTGCTATTTTTGTCAGATTAAGCCTTTTACTACATGCATGTGACTGAATAATTCTAATATCGTAAGGAGATAAACAGAACACTTTCTCTAACCTACTGCTTTTCTTCTGGTATGTATAATTGCAAAATTCTTACAAACAACCTAACAAGTAAACTTTTTTGACTTAATGCCTTACCAGCTCATTTTGCCTTCTTGATGCTGCTAAGTACCACTAAGTCACTAAGCCTCTCAGGTATATTACTGCAATCAAAAAATAGCAGCAGAAGTTACTTCCTCAACTTCCACACACTGCTGGTTTCTCTACAGAGACTGCTTGTTCAGCACCCACAGTGTTTCCATCTGTCTCAGGCACAGCTTAGTCGTGTAGAAAGCAGCACTTCCAAAGATGTTAAAAGAAAAGATATATTAATAAAAGAGGAAGTGATTAAGAAAACCAATAGGTGATTAAAATTTTGTAGCAGATTGCTGTGGTTTTGCTCCAGCCAGATGTTGAACACTGCAGAGCCACTTGCTCGCTTTTCCCCCATGGGGGAAAAATGGGGTGAGGAGGGAGCAAAAAAAAAAAGGGAAGACAAAGGCAGACCCTGTGGGTTGGGATAATGACAGTTTACTGGGACAGCAAAGAGAGGGAGAAATACAATAGCAGGACTTTATAGCAGAAACATACAAAACTGGTGATATAGAATATAGTTTCTGCTGTATTGCTTTAGTACCTAGATGTACGCGAGTCTATGGGGCCAGATGAGATCCACACAAGGGTACTGAGGAAGCTGGCAGAAGTGATCATCAAGCAGTCCTGGGTAACTTGGAGGTCCCAGTCGACTGAAGGTTAGCCAATGGGATGCTCATCTACAAGAAGGGCTGGGAGGAGGACACAGGGAACTACAGACGTGTCAGTCTGACCTTGGTGCCTGAAGAAGGTTATGGAACAGATCCTGAGTGACATTATGTGGCATATACCGGAAAACCAGTAGATCAGGCTGAATCAGCACTGGTTCACGAAGGCAGGTCTTGCTTGTCCAACCTGATCTCCCTCTATGGAAAGGTGACCCAATTAGTGGATGAGGGAAAAGCTGTTGGTGCTGTCTACCTCAACTACAGTAAAGCCTTTGACACTGTTTGCCACAGCATTTTCCTAGAGAAACTGGCTGCTCATGGCTTGGGCAGCTGTACTCTTCGCTGGGTAAAAAAAATAGTTGGATGGCTAGGCCCAACGAGTTGTGGTGAGTGGAGTTAAATCCATTTGTCAGCCAGTCACAAGTGGTGCTCCTCATGGCTCTGTACTGGATGAAGGGATCTAGTGTACCCTCAGTAAGTTTGCAGATGACACTAAGGTGAAAGTGTTGATCTGCTTGAGGGTAGAGATATGGAGGCATATGAACAGGCCAAGGCCAGTGGTATGAGTTTAAACAAGGCAAAGCGCCAAGTCCTACATTTTGATCACAAAAACTCCATGCAATACTACAAGCTTGGGGCTGAGGTGCTGGGGCATGACCAAAGAAGGGCAATGAGCCAGTGACGGGACTGGAAGAAAAATGTTATGAGGAGCAGCTCAAGGAGCTGGACCTATTTATTCTGGAGAAGAGGAGGCCAAATCACTCTGTACAGTGACCTGAAGGGAGGTTGTAGGTGGGAGGGGCTGATCTTTTCTCCCTAGTGACAAGGATAGGACAAGAGGAAATGCCATCAGGTTGATGGTTGGACTTGATGACCTGAAACGTCCCTTCCAATAGAGACAATTCTATGATTCTATGATTTTCACCAAACCACGCAACTCAGACTGCACAGTTCAGAGTCATCCCAAAGCTGCACCGGACTGTCGCCAAGCCACGCGTTCTGGAGCCATGTGCTCCTCTCTCACCAGACCCCTTTTATGATAAGCATGACATCATGGTATGGAATACCCCTTTGGTTAGTTTGGTCATCTGTCCTGGCTGTGTCCCCTCCTTTCTGGGTTCCCCCTCCCTTCTCCTTAACAGGGAAGCATGAAAAGCTGTAAAGTCCTCGACTGCTTGGCAACAAATGAAAAATCAGTGTGTTATCAACATTGTGCTCATCTTAAATCCCAAACACAACACTACATTAGTGACTAGAAAGAAAATAAAGTCTACCCCAGCTACATCCAGGACAAAGTTCTACAAGACCAGGACACACAACTTTACCATACCTGGTCTTTTCCTCCTTGCTTGAAGTGCTTGAAGACTGAGTGTATTTTTGGTTTAAAACAGGTTTCCAAAGAAACCTATTTTATCACATCATGGATCACTGAAATACGAATTTCCTCCTGTTGAAAAACTTTGTCTTCAAAATTCCTTGTGACTCCACTGGAATTGCTATTGATAAACATGAAAAAAGAACCCACTTGCATATCTTTCATCCATTTGGCAGTGAAACTATTTACAAGGGCAGCAAGTGTCTTTTTGAACCCAGGATTTTCTCATACTTCGAGTTAGTGATTGCAGCAGTGATTTAATGATTTCTGTAAGGTTGATCATTACAGTCATTTTCCATCCCTTCCCATGAGAAACTTGGAAAATATTGTTAAATTTCTGATAGAACAACAACAACTCAACAACAACAAATCCAAAACATCTTTCAAAATGGTAACCTTCCGAGCTGTAGCTCAATGTATAATCTAATCTGATGCATTTGAAAGCTGTACTATGCATTATAAAGTGTATGACCCCCTGGGAATTACTTCTTGACACCTGTGAGGAAACAAAGTTGAAAGGTATACCTTGTGAACTAAAAGTCAGTTGCACTGTGGAAAGAATTGCAGAGTCCAAGCTTACCTTTTCGGGATGAAAACAGCTGATGTGCTATGATGGAGGGTTGAGATTTAAAGGAGGCATGGACTATGGAGAAATTAGTCAAGAAAGTTTAAATTTTCTATGATATCTGACTGTATCTTTGGCTATTCTGATGGCCTTAAAGCCCTTTTATTGAAGTATGGAGGATCACTATGCCACTGCACCTTGTAAAATACAAGCTGCATTCTGGCAGAAGGGGCTTAAAAAGAACATAGACCTCTACAAAACTGAGTGTAACCCCTGTGCTGTGGTGACTGGATGTACAGTCCTTGTTCCCCCAGGGACATCACCTCTGTGGTACTAACTCTCCTTTCACATTCCCTCCTCTTCCAGAGTAACTGGAATCAGCACTTAGGGTTTGGTTTTTTTTTCAGAAATAGGTGCCATGCTTGCAAAGTACACTTCTTCCTCCCAGGCATCTAACGGCTGCTCCATGCTCTAGCTATGAATTTAATAAACATGTCTGTTAGCAAAGGTGCAAACTACTGAACCTGCTTATGCTAGAAAATATATTGTCTCATTTCAAAGTATTGATGTCTGGGGGCAAACATAGTTCCAGGCAAGGATATAGAGATTTATACAGAATTTGGAAAAAGTGATTTTGGTCTATAAGGGGTTTAAATGCACATACTACCAAGTTTTCCTTCAAATTCTCTGCAGACTCTCCAGCTATGTCTTCACTGATAAATCAGAGCTGAGGCGTCTGAACACTGTCTTGAGACTGTCACTACAGATTAATTACTAGCACAGTACCTAGTATAGGTTTTGCCCAGGCCAAGCAACATTCTTTCAGGCAAAGCTCAGGTATGTTTGGGTTTTTTTCTCAATTGGCTGTACAGATAAGATTATTGTGTTTTGAAGGGTGAGAGAATTAACTGAATATGAATGGAACTATGTCACTTACCTTCAGACAGAGAGGAAGCCCTTTCTCATATGATCTTTTAAGCAATAAAATACTCTTCGTAGTGAAGAAAACGTAGCTTGAGGTTATACTGTCTGCTTAGAAGTGTTAGAGGGTTGTATAGGGCCAGGACACACAAACTTGGTACAAACTCACTCATTCTGGCACTTGGGAGGGTTCATGCAATGAACTGTGATGAAAACTGCAACTAGCTATGTTCTGTTGAGTTGATTCACTCCAAAAGAATACTCGGAAGTTAATTAATATTTATGCAGTTTGGAGGATCAGCTGGTTCCAGATGTAGGATTGCACTGGTAAGATATTTATTTAGCAGTAAAGACTCAGCAGATCCTCAGCAGCTATACATTTTTTCCATTGCTATCAAAGAAAAGTATCAGGTATCTCCAAGGGCAATGAACCAAGGCAGAGGCAGCAGGGCCATTATGTGAGAAGGTGACAGGGATTACTCCTGGCCTTTCCCCATAAAAAGTGAGATGGGATTTGGGAAAGGCATGAAGTCTTCTAAACCCAGGAATAAACCAACAAGAAAAGCAGAAGAAGGAGCCCTGAGACAAACACAGATGATGAAAACTGGAGGGGGCAGCAGCATAAAACAGAACAGCTGAGTTTACCAGTAATCCTACCTAACTCCACCAGATTGCCTCTAGTAGAGTCATGGCTCAAATCAAATCGAAGATGACTAAATTTACTGAGGACTTGATCCAGGGTCCTTTTTCTCACAAAGCTTCATACAGAGCTAAGAGAACTGATAAAATCTTCTAAAAAAAATAAAAATGAAAAGAAGAAAAAAAAAGATAGACTATCTCTTGCTTTCATGCTAAAATTCTTTGATAAAAGGAACTCCTCAAGAATGTTTCAATACTTTAGCCTGCACAATGGCTGAGCATGAAATGAATGCTATTGGACTAACAACTTCAGTGTGAGTATTCAGAGGTAATGGAATAGCATCCAAATGCATTGAGAAGGAAAAATATTTGCTGAGATAAGTGAGTTTGGGGTGATTAATGAGTGGATTTCTGGGATTTCAGCAGGACTACGGAGTTTCATAAAGGTCTATATGAAGGTGTGATAATGTTTTCATCTATTTATAATGCAAATTAGAGAAACAAGTATTGAGAGGAGAAGAAAGATGCATTTCCTAATGAGAAATTTATGGGTGTTTTTTCCCGCAACGAAAGGATAGAGTTATTTTTACCTGGGAGCTATTTGTAATAGTGCTGGGACACAGTGTTTTTGCTGTGATTAAACCACCTTTGTTACACACAGCTACATTAGATGACCTCTAAAATATGAAAACAATCACTCTTCACTAGCATTTTCCAAGTCCCAGCTTTGGCAGACAGACTCATCAGCCTCAGGTGTTACTCCAGCCATCTTCCCATGCCTTAATCATTTCAATCTCTGCTTGAATTGTAAGCCTCAGAGCACCTGGATGCCTCCTGGCAGCCAGACTGACTTTGTGAAGTCTGGGAGAAGACAAGAAGCTGGTTAAGCTTGTGAGCTCGAATTAAATGGCTGACAGTGAAACCTGCTAACATTGCTTCTTAGAAAAGCATGGGAGGTTTTTGGATAGTAGCTAGACCTGACAGCTTCTTACAGATTTGCTGTTTGTCCTTGGAAAGAAAGAAAGAAGAAAAAACCTCAAACTCCACAATATCTTTCCCAAGCAGTGTTTAGTTGGTTTAGATACTAGCTTTTATTGTTTGCCAAAAAGTCTTTAGAACTCCTCATGAGATAAACTATTAAATGTCTTTTGGTAATACTGAGTACTGAATTTTCCAAAGGTATTTGGCAAGGTCCATTAACAAACATCTTTGATGAATTTAAATGGCTGTGGTACAAGGGGGAAGGTTTTGACTCAGACTGCCTGAGCCAGAGATGGTGGGTTTGTTTTTAGTAACTGTGATAAGCTTCTCTTCCTTTCCTTAATTTTTTTACTTATTTTTTGGGCACATGCAAGCTTTTGGCTTCTACAATGTCAATTTTAACAGATGATCTATTTGCAATAGAAGATGGAATGAGCTATCATTTCCTATTTATCTTCTCCAGGCCAGTCATGACCATATAGAAATCAAAACCTCTGCTGTTCAAGCATCTTTTTGCAAAATTGTTCTCCTTTTCTCTTAGAATCTGCAGCTGGCCACTTTTACAGAAATGATTCTGGGCTACAGGGACCTACAATCCAACAAAAGAGTAGGGTTTGTGTTCACACATAATACAAAAATGTTAACTCTATCTATTCCAGTGCTGAACTCTGAATACTAACAGATGGAAAACATATCCTGCAGGTTATGACACCACTCCCTGCAGCAAAGGGGGAAATCTCACACTGTCCTTTGGTTGTGGATCCCAGGGTGGAAGTTAGACTCCAAGCCGTAGCTACAAGGACTACAAAAGGCATTTTGGGGACCCAGGGTCACATCCTCCACTGATATAACCAACACTGTGACATCAGAATTTAAACCATTTTACAATATGGGGAATATTTGGAGTTTATGAAATCTCCACTAAAATGTCATCCACCTGCTGCATTTGTTCATCATTCACTAATTTGTGAATGTTGCTTTTGGGGATGTTCCCCCCCCCCATCAAGGGAAGATCATGGGCCACTGCCTGACTGAAGTTAAAGGTTATTCTGCTTTCTTCAGTATTGTATTTTTGTTGGGATTCCTCTGCTAGATTTTCTGCTCTTTATTATTAATTGTTTAACTGCAGCATAACCTGTTGAAATCCTTACCTGGGAAACTGCTGATGACACTCCTTGGCTTCCAAATATTGCTGTCTTTACTAACTTTCACATCAATTGGCCAGCTGAGTTAGGCTGTAAATCCTAGCTGATATCCTTAAATTCAGTGTGTTTCCTGGCACTAATTTAAACTTGTTTTTACAAGAGAGTAAGGTACACAAAATCACTTTCATATCTGCTTCCAAAGATTAATATTTTAAGGGTTTTTCATCAGCTCCCTGCAAAATTTCTGATAACTCCAGCAGAGCTGAATCCATAAGCTACCTGAGTATTAAGTTTAGAGGTTGTTTTTCACAGTTTAACACTGGAGACTAGAATCTCACTACATTTCTAAGCAAAGCACAAGAAACAGTCTGAAAATAATAATGTCGAAATCGCTTACTTTTGCATCAGCATTTGACACTTGACAGTTTTGAAGCCTCATAAATAAAAGGGTGACATTCTCAGTATTCCAGTGTAATGGGGATCACTTTCATAAGTCACACATTGAAAAGTATGTTTCCCCTTTGCAAAGAAAACTAGGGACTCCATTTCGGTATCATTCATTTTCTTCTCCCAGTGAAAGATTTCATTATATTTTCTTAACACCCATTCTCAACAAGAGTTCAGTTTCATTGAAGATAAAAATGAAAGGGAAAATGAAAGAGAAATAGGAAAAAGAACGATGATTTGAGCAAGGCCATATGTACAGATAATTTTATTTGTCTGAACATGGAACAATCACAGTGCTCCTGTGCTAGAAGTACAGGAGATTTATCTAGGTTATCTGCCATGAGCACCCACTACACTATCAGAGCTGTATTGCACACCTACTGTATTGGCATTGCCTAAACAGCACTGCACATCCATAGCACTTTCTCTTGTTGCATGTTACATTTGCAGTTTAGCATGGAAATATTTATGTGGCAAAGCTCAAATTAAAAAAAAAATCTTAGGGATATCCTTTATAAGATGAAGACTGTACAGAAGCTGAAGATTCATTTTCCCTCCTCTTTATGACACATTCTTTCATCAGGATTTCCAGAAGGTTGTATATTCTTTTCTTTAATTACAGAAATCTTCAAAACATTCCCAAAGGTTATTAGGTTTCCTACTTCCATTCACAGTAGTTACATATTTCAGAGCCACTTTGACATTCCCTTTGACATGTTTGACACGAGACTGATACTATTTTTTGCATCCTCCTCATCTCATGATTAAGAGAAGCATTTTATTAAATGGCTCAGCTGAGGTATGTTTTATCCAAATAAAATAAATATTTTACCATGGATGGAAAATATATTTGACTAATTAAAAAAATATATATACTATTGATAATACCGTCAGGGATCTTCTTTAGTGTTCAGTTGAAACAAACCTGAATTCTGAACCCATTGGGAAAGACTGTTTACAAAAAATTGGAAAAGATCTTGTAAAAATAAATTCAAGCAGCTTTTATTTTAAAGGCATTAATTTTTTCTACATATACTTATCTGTGCAAGAACAGTAATTAAAGGTTATTTCTAAAAAAATCTAATAATGATGAACCAATGGGGTTTAAATCCACAACTAAGATCCATTAAGCAAAGTTTATATGGAAAAGAATAATTTTTTTTTTTACTTCACTGCTATAGATCATGGGAAAAAAGATACTTCTGGGTTTATATCTTCTTCATGCCTGAAACAAATAGTAGAATTCAGGTTAAGGAGATG
Organism: Laterallus jamaicensis coturniculus; assembly: GCA_022605575.1. Taxonomy (NCBI): domain Eukaryota; kingdom Metazoa; phylum Chordata; class Aves; order Gruiformes; family Rallidae; genus Laterallus; species Laterallus jamaicensis. Next base: position 86,446,761 of record JAKCOX010000002.1, on the reverse strand, counting down.
TTTAGAATCTTAATCAGATCAACAGATCAACAAACTGACATAAATATGGTTCCTACCACATCAGAAAAAACCTTCTTGAGCACGGTAGAGAAAAGGTGGCATTTTCTCAGAACTTCTAGCAACATGCAAAAATAAACCTAAAATGCTAACCCTTTACGACCAAAACTTATCAGTAAAATGTCAACTGACTTGTGCATTTCTATGAGAGAGAGTGCATGTGTATTTGTCTTTTTATTAATCAATATCTAGTATGTAAGGGCATTAACATAAAGTTGTAGAGTTACATTCAAGCCCTTTCTTTACTCAGGAATACAGTGGTGCATCATATTAAAAGTAAGGTTCTAAAACCATCCCAGAAGGAAAAATCCCTCTTTACTCTTCCATACAATATGTTAAGAATCTTAATGTTATACCAGTGAGGAATAGAAATCTGAAATAAATTCTGAAAAAGTCAGTCATATATTGGAAAAATCAGCTCTTATGCACCTCCACCAATAGCTTGTAGCATTACATCATAAACCCAGGAGAATAATTTTATAAGCTGGTAAAGAGCTGTTAGTCTCTAGTGAACCAGGCAGTGAACTGGGGCATAAAAAAGTTTTACCAATGTGTATATAATAAAAATTTCCCTGTATTCTTTTTATCTCTGATTTGGAAGTGTCAGAAATCAGGAAGGGGGGTACATCAGGGCAGGGAAATTATTTATTCTCATGAGATTTCTACTGCAAAGTTGAGTGGGAAAGTGTGTAATTAAAAGTGTGCATTTCCCTCCTTTCTTCTAAGGATTGGAGTCAGGGAAAAAAATAAAATAAAATCACAAGAAAAGCAAAGAAACCCAAACATATGAAAAACAAGACCCAAATGACATGCTAATCTAAATTTTAGTCACTCGAAAGAAGCAAGACTATTCAAACTCCATATAAAGTTCCTGTATTAGCTATAGTCCCAGGGAAAGCACTTTTTTCCACCCTAACAGCAATCATTCAATATTCCATTATAAGAGTTAAGGGTCATCCCTAGGAGTCGAACACACGGTATTTCTCATCATGCTCCATTAGTTGTGGGCTCTGCTGAGTTAGGACCTAAGTAATTTGGACATACTTTGGTTATGTTTTGATCTATCTAATTATCTCCACCTCATTAACAGAAATAATATGTCTACCACTTTCACTTTGCCAAAGTAATGACAGTCTTATACCTTTTGGTAGTTGAAAGGAAAGTGTTTGGGAATAACGGTATTAAGGAAGTGCTCACCCGTGATAATGACTTTCTGTGTTTCATATGTAAAACGTAAGATCAACAGAATACCATTTTATCTGACAAGGAAAAAGTAATGAAAAATGGCTTTCCATTGATTTTCCTCCCCAAAGTGATACCTACTCCAGTAGGAACATCTCAGCTTTATTGCTAATTTTAGTCTAGAAGAGTTACCTCTAAGATCTTGCCTCTAATGCTGATAATTAAATGTAAAATGATCTATTTAAAACAATTTCCATTAAAAAAAAAAAAAAACCAGAATCATTGTGTATTGTTCTTTGTCAGCTCCTGTACAGGTTCAGGTAAAGACCTATAGCATCTCAAAGACCCATTCTGGTGTTAGCACATCCATGCCTTTCTTAAGCAGAACACAGTAGTCCAGATGGAGGTCTCATGAGAGTGGAGCAGACTGGAAGAATCACCTGCTACAACCTGCTGGTCACCCTTCTTTTGATATAGCCCTGGATAAGAATGGTTTTCTGGGCTGCAAGTGCATATTGGCCACTCATGTCTAATTTTCTATCTACCAGTATCCCTAAGTCTGTCTCTCAGGGTTGCTCTCATCACACAGCCTGATGCTAGGGACTGCCTTGACTCATGTGAAGGATCTTGTACATGGCTTAGCTGAACTTCACGAGATTCACACGATCCCCAGCCTGAAGCCTGTCAAGGTGTCTCTGGATGCCATTCCTTCCCTCCAGCATGTTGACCACACCACACAATTTGGTGTTGCTGGCGAATTTTCTGTGAATGCACTCAATCACACTGTCTATGTCACTGGTGAAGATATTAAATATTATTGGTCTCAATGCAGACACCCGAGGGACACACCTTGCTACTGATCTCCATTTGGACATAAAGCTGCTGGCTCTGAGTATGACCATACAGCTAATTCCTTATCCATCTAAGTGTCCATCCATCAAACCAATATGTCTCCAGTTTAGCAGCAAGAATATCGTGGGCTTTAACAACAGGAGTTCGGTTTCATTGAAGATAAAAAGAATTCCAGGCAGATGACATCTATAACTCTTCCCCTGTCCACTGACGCAGTCACACCACCATCATAGAAGCCCACCAGATTAGTCATGCATGAACTGCCATTAGTGAAGCCATGCTGGTTATTTCTAATCACTTCCTTGTATTCCAAATGTTTCTACATGTCTTCTAGGAGGATTTCCATATCCTTCCAGGCACAAAAATGAGGCTGGCTGGTCAGTACTTCCCAGGCCTTTAGACCCTTTTTTAAAATGGGCATGATGTTTTCCTTTTTCCAGTAACTGAGTCTTCACCTGGCTGTCATGACTTCTGAAATATGATACAGAGTGATTTAACAACTGTACCTGATCATTATCTGAGGACCCTGGGCTGTGTCTCTTCAGGCCCCACATCTCTCAAGTGTTAAAACTACAGCCTTGCTGATTTGATTTACCATTTTCAAGAGGGAAAAATTAAAAGGACCCCTTGTCCTAAATAGGATGAAAAGCATTCAGTTTTTTTAACAACTGTAGTAGACATGGAAGTTAAAAGCCATTTGATATATTGCATTTGTCAGGTTATTTATCTTAGCTCAAATAAATCAATTTGGTAGTCATTCAATTAATGAGATACTAAAATTATCACATTATGATTGTCATCAAATATGTCAAATTAATCATACAAATCAGTTTCTACAGCTATGAAACCTTTTAAAAATAGCAATCAGTACCTAATGCTGATAATAATAGGAATTAAAGGGATAGAGTTATAGATTTGAAAATCAATAGGACTCAAGATTTCATAATACTAAATAAAATTTAATCAAGTCAAATTCAATAACTCCTTTTTGAGAATTAATATCATCTCATTTTGCTAGACAAAGATGTAAAGACTTGTTTGCTGTAGTTGTTCTGACTCAGTGTGTCTCAAGTTATTTCCAGTTTTGAAAGCAGTGTAGTAAGAAGATACATTGTGTGTTTGATCATTTTGTTCATAGTAGCTAGTATGGGAATATGTTTCTGATTTGTCCTGATAACACAGGGTTGTTTTTGTTATTGCTGAGTAATGCTTACAGAAAGGCAAAGCCTTTTCTGCTTCTCACATCACCCCACCAGTGGGTAGGCTGGGGTACACAAGAAGCTGGAAGGGAACACAGATGGGACAGCTGACCCCCAACTGACCAAAGGGATATTCCATATCATATGATGTCATGCTCAGCAGATAAAGCTGGGGGCAAGGGAGGACAATATTCAGAGTGATGGCATTTGTCTTCTGAAATCACTCTTACATGTGAAGGAGCCCTGCTTTCTTGGAGAAGGCTGAACACCTGCCTGATAATGGGAAGTAGAGAACTAATTCCTTATTTTGCTTTGATGTGTGCATGGCTTTTCCTGTCTTTAACTGTCTTTATTTTAACCACTGAATTTTCTTCCTTTCACTCTTCCAATTCTCTCGCCCAGCCCCCAGAGGGAAGGTGAGTGAGTGTGTGGTGTTTTAGCTGCCAACTGGGGCTAAAACACAACAGTACTGAAAAGATTGAGTGGCTGAAAAATATATTTTCTTTAGTTTCCACATAAAATGCCATCTGGAAAAAGCCTTAAATATTTGTTTTGGTTTACTTTGTTTACCAAAATCCAGAACGCAGGAGAAGAGATGTTTAGAAAAACACTGAACTACCCTAGCAGCTTTATGGCTTAAATCTAAAACAAGCATAGGAAATTTTCAGTATTAGACAAAAGGCAATGAAATTATATGTGCACATAATTGTAAGGAATTTGGATCCAAAATAACCCTTCTGAGCTCTATGTTTCTGTCGTTTGTAAAAGGTAATAATATATTTAAAGCTGCTACAGTGCACATTCATAAACAAGTATAAATGTCTATGCAAGTTTTTCTTTCCAGTTCATTGCTTTCAGATATTTTTTTTTTACCTTGATGTTCTCTCATCATGATGAACAGAAAAGATATTTTCTGCATGAAGCTGGAAAGATTCAAGCTGTAAAAGCAGTTGAGAGATTCAACAGCAACCATTCCAGGATGGGACAAGGAAGAGGCAGCACAGCAGAAGTGGATTACAAGTGGGTTCAGGAGAAAGAGAAAGCAGCAGCTGTTGGTGAGGCCCTACCTTGAGTACTGTGCTCAGTTTTGGGCCACTCACTACAAGGATATTGAGGTGCTGGAGCGTGTCCAAAGAAGGGCAATAAAGGTGATGAAGGGTCTAGAGAACAGGTCTTATGAGGACCAGCATCCAAAGTATTTTCATCTCTTTTTAGCGAGCTTTTCAGACCTACAGTACTCTGAAATACTGGATTCTTTCTTGCATTGCAATAGCTGACTACAGATCTCAAGTCTCAGATTATGCTCTTTCTAATTCTTACAACATTGAGCTAATTGCTGAGCAAAGCAGGGAAATGTGTATGTAAAAAAAAATCTAACCAAAAAGTCTTTGCAGCTAGCATAAGCTGTGTTTTCTGAGCACTTCAAAATATTTAATGGACTTTAACTTGGTAAATTCTCTGTGAAGTAGGGAAGTACTATTAGATTTTGAGGACAAAGATCTAAAGTAGAGAAAGGCAAAGGATCAATATTAAAACCAAACCAATGAAGCAAAACCCCCACAAAAACACACAAAAAACTCAACTAAAATAAAAAGATCTCAGACACTGATTTTTCTGGAGTGTTGCACGGATTTTTGTATCTTGTACTTAATATGTATGTTTGGGACATTTGGGAGAGCAAAAAGTGATCTGGATAAGCTCCTCCTTGAATGTTATCTGAATTAGAAAAGAGCTTAGCTCTGCTTGGCTTCAAGCACTAGATAGCTGATGTCTGATGCTTTAACTGAGTTGCATCACTACAAATGCTAATCATATTCAGGATCTTTGAAGAAGGAACGGTTTATTCTGCATTTGTACAGACCCAACATAGTGAAGTCCTACTCTCACAAACTCAGCTTGACCTTAAACTGTAATAATAAAAGAACCTTCTGAACAGTGTAACAACTGTAGAAATATGACATATGTATTTGTTATTAGAGACAAAATATACATGAACACAGAAAATTCATGGGCTAACTAAATCCCTAGTCCACTCTGTCCATGAAATGTTTCTGTGAAAGAGAAATGATAAACACAGAGAAAGCAGAAGGTTAATGTGCTTCTTAATTTTCTTCTTTCATGAGGAAATTTTCAACCAGATTCCCAGGTCTAACTCCTTGCATTTTAAATGTTTCTTCTCACACATATTTTGCATTCTAGCCTAAAATGTTTAATAACCTTGTTGGTTGTTTTAGTATTCATTTATTGCAAGGTTTGTGTTGTTTATATTTGACATACAAAATACTTAGGTTTGATTACACATATTTTAATATCTTTAAATGCATAATTAATATTTCAGCTAATATTCACACCTACAAAATTCACAGTGATGCATATGCATAAACACAAGGAAGAAAAAGCATTCTTAAAAGAAAAAATAATTAAGTAGATAACTTTAGCTGTCCAGTTCTGGGCTCCGTGGTATAAAAAAGACAGGCATCTCCTGCAGAGAGTAAGAGAAGGGCTACGAAGATGATTAAGGGCCTGGAACATCTCCCGTATGAGGATAGGCTGAGTGAGCTGGGACTGTTCTGTCTAGAAAAGAGAAGACTGAGGGGGGCCTAATTAATGTTTATAAATATCTTAGGCATGGGATGCCGGGGGAATTGGCCTGCCCCTTTTCAGTGGTCTGTGGGGACAGGACTAGGGGCAATAGCTGCAAATTGGAGCTCAGGAAGTTCCACACCAACATGCGGAAGAACTTTTTCCCAGTGAGGGTGACAGAGCACTGGGACAGGCTGCCCAGGGAGGTGGTGGAGTCTCCTTCTCTGGAGATATTCAAGACTCGTCTGGAAGCCTATCTGTACAGTATGAGCTGGGGAGCTGCTTTGGCAGGGGGATTGGACCTGATGATCTCTTGAGGTCCCTTCCAACCCCTACGATTCTGTGATTCTGTGATTCTATTATGGTGCACAAAAGTTATTGAAGTGCCCCCTTTCCTTCTGAGAAATCTTTTTGCTGAACAATATTGAAGGACCATGCCCAACATACATCTCAGCTATTGAGCATCCTATGTCAGTGCAGAGTCACATTGATTTTGGTAGGATTTTGTGTTACTGGATCCAGGTGCTGAACTGGAGCCAAAGTCAGAATAGAGGGAACATTGATCCGTGATGGTATGGTGATTCTTGTGTTTCTGTGCTATTGAATCACATCACGTTTGAAAGTCATTGAATTCAAATGAATATGCCTGCAAATAAATGTGAGGCTTTTGCAAACCACAGCACAAAGTATGTCAAATTACTCCCTGAATGATTCAGCCAAAATTTCTAAATGACTCGGTCACACAATCCATAGAGTTTATAATTAAAAGTATGCAGGTGCATGAATATGGGTGCATTTTTCTCAGATGTGCTTCAGAGACCTATAAAAGCCTCAGACATTACTAGAGATGTGCCGAATTAACCATAAATAATTCAGGTAGCCTAAGAACCTCTACATCTGCTGTTTTGCAGAGAATCTGCATGTACTGTTATTAGCTTTCCTTCTACCCACTGCAATTATTTTTGAAACAGCTTCTTGCTATTTCAATGTACAGCAGGTATTTAAAAGAAATGCTCTTATTAAAAAAATAAAAATCCAGATGTGCTATGTCAAGTTTCACTGAGATATGTCAATACATTATTTTGGGGTCACAGACTGATGTTATGTGACTCTAAATGTCAAACATGAGAAAGAAATAAATTACTTCTCAGCTTTGTATAGACAGTTCTGTTTTTATACACAATATTCTATCTAAATTCTTGATTGCTTTAGAGAAGATCATGCCCCTAATAAAAGTACTTCTCTTTCTGCATTTTCAACATTGCTCCATTTCTTTTTCCTTTCTCCCCTTCAGTAAAACTGATTCATGCAGCACATTTGGTTCTCATATGCAGTTAGTTATCCTAGAAGTATAATAACTGCAGGCAATTAGTTAAAAAGTGCTAGCAAAACAGAGCAAGTTATTATAAATACAAAAGAAAAAAAGTAAAGAGAAGCTGACTATTTTCAGCTGAGTTCAGCTGTATGATCTGTAGTCCCTGGAGTAGAGATGGGGGAAGTATTTTTTAACCTAAATATTTCCACTGAAAAATCCAGAATCTTGTCAATCATATAAGCCATAAACCATCTAAAAGTAACACAAAATAATACTTCAAGATTTTTAAAACAGTAACATTTTTGACTGAAATTATTTTTGCAAATGTACCTGTGAAAGTACATTGAGACAAAAATTGCTTTTGTGCTTTACAACTCTTGAAATAAAATGCATTTTTACTCATAGACAAAAAATCCCTACTTTTGAGAAAAACAACAAAGTTTGTTCAGTCCAAACCCCTTTTTTTCCACAGCTGACACAAAAACAAGAGTTGATTATTTGCTCAGCTCTGCTCCTGAGTTTAAACAAGATCCCTAAGGGCTTTGTATAGCCCAGATATCTTTTTGTCTCCTTTTGTATTTACAGTAAGGAATGACATTTTTTTCTTAACTAATTGGACTGTTATATCTTTCAGGAGAAGAAGTATAATCTTGAGATGATACTCTCCACTAGAGTGCAGGTGACCTTTGCTCAAGTCCCAAGGTGGTCTTAAGGTGGAGTGGCATGTTTGTGGTTCTGTAACACCCACTAAAATACTGTTTGCTCACTTGAATTATTGCATATCAACTGACAATTGCTGCTTTTCACAGGTCAGGTCAATCAGCTGAGGTTGATAATCCCACTCACAAACTGTTTTTCCAATGAGGTACAAAGTCCCTGCTTTGAGGATGAATAAGTACTTTGACTTATTTCAAATCACAAATAGAATGATATGCTGCAGCCCTTAAGAAATAATTTTATTATCAACAGCTACACATTAAATCAAATTATGTTTATTATAAGTAAGCAAACCTGCAATTGAAGAAGTTTTGATCACTATAAGGAAGACTAAGTTCCTGTGTTGTTTCTGGTGTCCCAGTGGTGCTCCTTAATGATCTTTTGGACTTCACTTTCCACTTTTTGTTTCTCTTTATCTCCAAACCCTGTCTCCACTCTGTTTAAACACTTACATAGTCTCTATTACTAATTTATTTTACCCATCTGGAGTTGGGGTGTGTTGGATGTCTGTCAGAGGCCTCACATCACATTTACTCCTACTTGTGGTCTTCATAACCACCTCTTCCCACTTCATGTTGTCATTACATTAGGCAAAAGGCAAGTGACACTTCTTTATAAAAAGGCCAGCTTTTCCACAGTTCTTTGCTTCACAACTTAATAGCTAGACAGTTCTTGATGCCTCTGATACCACTGGAACAATGTTTTCCATTGACTCTACAAGGTCCATTTACAAATCATATGTTGCAAAAAACCTTCTAGGAATATCCACTGAACTGTCAGAATGTAAGGGCTGGTGACTCCACTGGAGCCAGGATCTGTGGGGGATTCTTGGGGGAATAGAAGGAGGCATGGGGGGCAGTTAGGTGCAGCCCCCAGCCCAGAGCATCAGGCACCTCTGTGGGAATGTTGCAGCTACACAAAACAACAAAGTAATGGTATTTTGTAACAGTTGAGAAGACCTGCTAATCTCTTTCCAAAGTCCTGGATAAATAGGAAAAGGTCAAAAAGGTAATTCTTCGGAATAAACTTCTGTTTCCCTAACAGAAATATTTTCTGGATACTAAACCCATGAATATACATAATTTAGGAATAATAAACTTTATTTTATTCTATATTGTAAAGTACATTTCTACACTGTGATAAATTCTTTAATCTTTTATGCTTGCTGAGCAGGTTTTTTTATATAAGCTTAATTTCATGTGTGTATAAATTAAAAAAAAACAAAACACCCCACCTTGTTTCCAAAAATGTATATTTATCTTTGGAATCTTTAGGGCTTTAAAACATTGTAAAGAAAATATAAAAAACAAGTGATATTTATATGAAGGAATACATGACATGCATGAAAAAGAATTATGGAACACAAAACCAAATTATGGAACAAAGGTGGTTATAACAAAATGAAAGAGGCTATTGAATATGGAAATATAAAGATTTTTCGAGTGTCTGACTTGCAGCATCTTTATTTCAATAAGTATTAACAGCAAAATTGCACTGGTAATGTAAATCCCAGCAGAACTTGCAAACCTTGAATCAGAATTTGTTTCCTTTAGTCTTTGCTGTAATAATCAGTATATATGAAAATAAATCTCATATATCTTCGTTCTTGTTTTCTTGAAGTCTTTGAGAATTGGTGAGGGGGAATTTTAGCTAGATGGCAGAGGTAATAACATGTGCAGCTCTGTCATTCTATGTTGCAGAATAGCTGTTTATATTACAGTAATACATGCAGTAGGCAGGAGTCCACTGACAGTAAAGGAGTTTTGAGATTCCAACATTAATATTGTCTGGATAAATCATGTAGAAGCACAGATGTTAAGACACTTGCCAAAGGTCACAGGACAAGTCAAAGACAAAGCTCAGGAAAGAACTCTTTTTACAACCAAACACATTTCTAAACAACTTCACTGTGCTGATTTTCAACATCACTTTTGGGAAGATCATTGCTTCTGTAAAATCTTTGATTTGAATTAAATTTTTCATATGGGGAATCCTAATCCATCACGATTAGGCCCAGAGTCTAGACCTGAGAGCTGCTTAATGCCTTGCTGGTAATGCTATAAATATACAGTCCTTTCTATGCTTAATTAAGCCTGTCTGTATATTGTACATGGTTTTCTCATGTGTTCGAATAACACCAACACAACCAGCTTCCCTCAATGGTGGATCTACACATTAGCAAAATAGTAATAATACCATTACTGTTACTGTGTTGAAATTTTCCTGGCATTCCTACAATTAGCTTGGGGAGGTGGGCAACAAAACTAATAAGCTTGAACTATACTGATTCTTGAACGAATAATTTTTTCAAATTATACTGTACTCAAATCCTTCTATGATTGCTTCTCCAGTTCTTTGAAAAATACAAAGGTTAAATAATTTCAAGATTCCACTTGCCCTCTTTATACTTACATAATTTCTGTATAAGTTCTGGAAGAGAGGGTCAAAAAACCCTACATAAATAAACTCTTCTCCCACATTTACATACAATCTAAGAGGAAAATGAAGGCATTAACCTGAGTATAGGCCTTTTACATAGGAAAAACTAACAGGAACCACAATAGTGTTGTAATCATTGTCAAAGCATGAGATTTAGAGGTAAAAAAATAATTTAAATTTTAAAGAACTTTTCTGAAACCGCTTACATTTTACCAAGTAAAGTCTCCCATTAATTTAATATGTCCACCCTTTTCCTAGCTGTAGCTATCATTCTTCCTTTTTCACATATAGTGTTGATATCTACTGATGGATTAGATTGTTTACAAAGTCTGAAGCTCAACAGATTTTGAAAACTGCTGCAATTCAGAAGTTAATAGCTGGTTCTCTTGAAAGTGGAAGGTCAGAATTAAAACTGTGTACCATGAGGCTGTCACTGTGACTATGGGTTTGCAAATGATCTCTGAGGCACAAACGGACTACAACAGCAAAATTTATTACATAACTTTTAAACACTTCAGAATATGTTTGAGATTGATATGTAGGTTTGTGAGACATTTAAAACATGGAGTATTATGGTGAACGTTTTGACAAATGATACTTCTTCCAACAATTGGCCAGCAATGGAAGCTGTGTCACTTCTAAGTGCATCTAAATTGCCTAGTACCATTAAGAAGTCATTTAAGCTTCAGCAGTGTTTTGTCTGATTCTGAAACTGAGCACTTAAAAAGTATGCCTTGTCCAAACACATAATGAAAACATTATTTTTTACTTTTTTTTTAAGTCAGTCTTCCTCCAAAAACACATACACAACCCAAGTTGAAAAGAAATAAAATAGCAAATAATGATGACATGTTCTATCAAACACAAGAGTAAAATGGGATCTATCACTGTGTCAGTCTGGGTATAAGAGCTTTCTTCTAGGACTCAAGGGAATATTAAAATAAGAAAGACTTTTTTAGCACTTTGTGTGATTCGTGATTTAGAAGCAAAATCCGTGAATTTCATAAACCAAGGTAAAGCTTAAGTAGTACAGAGCAGTACAGATTAAGTGAAAAGGATTTTTGATTAAACAAGCTATTCAAATGGGCATACTAGTTTAGACATTTCTACAGTAAGATGAGTGGGAGAAAGCTTCTATGAAAGTTATTAAGTATCATTGACAAAGTCATACAGACTATTGTAATTTCTTTCACTTATACCCTTATATATTTGTTCAGTGCTTAGAACTGGTGAGAGTCAAAGCACTGATGGGAATCGAATACAAATCGTATGTTCAGCAGTCAATGGAAATGGAGCATTTATCCTCCCATCAGTCTTGTAGTCATTTTTCCACCTCTTCCAATCTTATGATGATTACAATTACATTGCTTCAAACATTGTAAAGCTCAAGGGCACACTGTGAAACTCAAGGGAAGCCTTGACTGCAGTGGCCATGAGTGGAGTTCAAAATCCTCAGAGCAGCAAGGAGGACACATAGCAAGCTCTCTACCCTGGACTTCAGGAGAGCAGACCAGCTTCTTCAGGGACCTGCTTGCTATAGTACCATGGAACAAAGCCCTGGAAGTAGGAAGGGCCCAAGAAAGATGGCTAGTATTCAAGAACCACCTGCTCCAACTTCAGGTAGGGTGCATTTCAACAAAGAAAGTGGGACTGCATGGATGAACTACATGAAGAAGAACCTGGTCAGATTCAAACACAAAATAGGAAGCCAACAGAGGATGGTAGCAAGGGCAGGAAATCTGGGAGGAATACAGAGAAACTGTCTGAGCAGCCAGGGATGAATTTAGGAAAGCTAAAGCCCTGATAGAATTAAAGCTGGTCAGGGAGGTCAAGTGCAGGTATGTTAGTGATAAAGGACTAGGGAAAATGTGTGCCCCTTCAAGAAAGCAAAGGGACACATGGTTACACAGGATATGCAAAAGGATAAGGTAATCAACAACTTTTTATCTTCTTGACTGGAAAGTGCCACACAAGCCTCAGAAGGCAAAGGCAGGGACTAGGAGAATGAAGAATCATAGAATCAAATGGAAGGGACCCATAAAGGTCATCAAATCCAACTCCTTGCTCCACACAGGGCCAGCCAGGTCAGAGCATGGGACCAAGTGTATCGTCCAGATGCTTCCTGAACTCAGTCAAGCTCAATACTGTGACTATTTCCCTGGGGAGTCTGTGCCAAGGCCCAACCACCCTCTCCATAAATAGCCTCTTCCTAATATCCAACCTAAACCTCCTCTATCACAGTTTTATACCATTCCCTCAGGTTCTATCACTGGTCACCAAAGAGAGGAGATCAGCACCTGCCCCTTGACTCCCCCTCGTCAGGAAGCCACAGACCATGATGAGGCCTTCCCTCTGTCTCCTCTTCTCCTGGCTGAACAAACCAAGGGACTTCAGCCTCTCCTCGTAAGACTTCCCCTGCAGACCCTTCACCATCCTTGTTGCCCTAAAGAACTGCCCACTGTAGGAGAAGATAAGGTTCAAGATCATCAAAGGAACCTTAATGTGAGTCCTGAGGAAATTGGTGGGTGAAGTGGCTAAGCCACTTTCCATCATATTTGAGCAGTCATTGCAGTTCGGTGAAGTTCCCACTGACTGGAAAATTAAAACAAGACCCCCTCTTTAAAAAACAGGCAGAAAAAGGAAGACCTGGGGAACTACAGGCTGGTCAGTCTCACTTCTGTGACTGGTAAGATCATGGAGCATTTGCTCCTGGAAACTCTGCTCAGACACATAGAAAATAAGGAGGTGACTGGTCACAGCCAACATAGCTCCACTAAGGGAAAATCGTGCCTCAGAACTTTGTTGACCTTCTATGACAGAGTTACAACATTGGTGGATAAAGGAAGACCAACAGATGTCACCTACTTGGACTTATGCAAGGCATCTGATGCTGTCACACACACCATCCTTATTTCTAAATTGAAGTGAAATTAATGTGATGGATGGACCACTCAGTGGATAAGGAACTGGTTGGAGGGTCACACTCTTTCAGTGTGACCAACGACTCGACAGCCAAATAAAGACCAATGAAAAGCGGTGTTCCTCAGGGGTCAGTGTTACAACCAACACTGTTCAACATCTTTGTCAGAGGCATGGAGAGTGGGGTCAAGTGCACCCTCCCCAGGTTTGCTGATGACACCAAACCATGTAATGTAGTCATCATAATGGAAGGAAGGGATGCTGTCTAGATGGACCTTTATAGCTTGAGAGGTGGGCCCAAGCGAAGTGCTTGAAGTTCAACAAGGCCAAGTGCAAGGTTCTGCACATCAGTGAACGCAATCCCAAGCACAACTACTGGCTTGGCGGAGTGTGGATTGAGAGTAGCTATGAGGAGAAGGAGTTTTGAGTGTTTGTGGACAAGGAGTTCAACATGAGGTGGCAATGCATGCTCGAAGCCCAGAAATACAACTGTATGCTAGGCTGCACCAAAAGAAGCATGACCAACAGGTCGGGAGAGGTGATTCTACTCCTCTGCTCCTGTGAGACCTCATCTGCAGTACTGCATCCAGCTCTGGGGTCCCCAACCAAAGAAGGACATGTAGCTACAATACTGAGTCCAGAGGAAGGTCACTAAGATGATCAGAGGGCTGGAGCACCTCTCTATTAATCATAGAATCACAGAATCATAGAATGACATGGGTTGGAAGGGACCCCAAGGATCAACCCCCCTGCCACAGGCAGGGCCACCAACCTCAGGCCTGAATCTACACAAGGTTGCCCAGGGCCCCATCCAACCTGGCCTTGAACACTTCCAGGGACAAGGCATCCACGACTTCTCTGGGCAGCCTGTTCCAGCACCTCACCACTCTTTCTGTAAAAAACTTCCCCCTAATATCTAATATAAACCTTCCCTCCTTTAGCTTTAAACCATTCCCCCTTGTCCTGCCATTATCTGCCCTTTTAAAAAGTTGAATCCCCTCCTGTTTATAATCTCCCTTCAGGTACTGGCAGGCTGCAATGAGGTCCCCGCGCAGCCTTCTCTTCTCCAGGCTGAACAAGCCCAGCTCCCTCAGCCTCTCTTTGTAGGGCAGGTGCTCCAGCCTTCTAATCATCTTCGTGGCCCTCCTCTGAACCCTCGCCAACAGTTCCACATCCTTCTTGTATTAGGGGCTCCAGATAAGACCAAGAGAGTTAATTTGTTTTTTCTTAATGTACTTTTAAAAATTCCTTTTCATTGTTACAGAAAATAAAGAAGTAGATAAATAAATAAGTTGCTGTTATTCTGAGTCACTTCTCATCATGACAAGAAAGAATCCTAGCTTTCTCAGGCTCTCCATTTTAGCCTCACTGATGAGACTTGGACTTAGAATGTGAAATTTAGTAGTCTGGGAAGGTCGTCTTTGTTCCAGCTTCTTATGGCTCCTTGTGATGAATACCTTATTCCACAGAAGGGGCTTCCCAACAGTATGGGAGTAGAAATGTGTATTATAAGAAAAGGGTGGAATAACTACTTCACCCACTTCAGTAAGTGAGTGACTCCTCATGTATTGACGATAACACGAAAAAAGTAGGAATATTCAAAGCAGTTAGATGGCACAGAAATTGGTGTATCAAAAGCTGTGTTCCTATGTTTGAAAACTTTTTCATGAGAAATATACAACTATAAAGGTACAACTCAGAGCTATCTTTGGTTTATCATAAGCAACCACTGAAGGCACAAGAGATCAAAAAGATTTGCATTGCTTCAGTGGAGAGAAGGTAGAAAAAAATGCTTCTTTCTCGTCAGAGGTCCAGAATTCATTAGTGATTTTATCTTCAAGTCAATTATAGCTCCTCACATATTTACCTTAAGGCCTAAATGCATTGCTATATCCTTTGCTGGATCAAAATCCTTGCCTTTGAGATGTTAGCAAAGTAAAAAGCAAGAAACTGCCTAAACTCAGTAACAGATAAATTGCTCTTCTTGTCCTCACCACCAGCTTGTGGCCTTTCAATATGCCTTTTCTAGTAGTCTTCATAGCATATCTCCTTAAGGAGAGGATTATAAGACAAAAACAAATTTCACAGATTCACAGAATTGTAGGGGTTGAAGGGACCTCCAGAGTTCAAATATTTGTGAGGGGGAAAAAAGTATTTCAGTAAGTCAGTCTCTTAAGCAACAAGAATGTATATCAGAAAACCTTATTTGTAACAATAATATCTGATGGAATGAAATACAGTTTGAAACAAAAGCATTGTTTATACTGAATTATAGTGAAACTGAAAACCTATCCCTAATAATCCTTTGAAATACAAACTACACCTTGTACTGTAGAGTGCTGCATATTGAATGAAGATTTATCACTGCATTGTTGGATAGTAATTTTATCTATGTCTGACTTATTTAAGTAGCTAAATTTAGAACTGGATTCTTTCCAGAACGTTTCGGTACCTGATCAGCTCTAAAGAACAGCACCGGAGCAATGAATACAGTAAGACAATATGCTTTCACTGCAGTAATAAGTGAAATTTAGCACTGACATGCAAACGGGTTCAACTGAGTGTCCCTTCAGCTTCATTAGAGTTCAGCTTGCTAATCGATAACTGAGTCAGCCACTGCTATGGGCAGTCTGAGGAGATAAAAGTGAGAGAAAAATAGTGTTCTTGAAAGTATCATTTCCAGGGGATATTAGCTCAAGGGTTGGTTCACACCACCAAACCACTGACTCAGCCACTGATCTAAAATGTCACTGGGAGAATTTATCACCTGGAACACGAGGAAATTTCCAACTATCAACAGATATTATCCTAGTCAGAATTTTAAATTCAAAATGCTCACTGTGGACAGGAATGGGAGAAATACTAGATTTAAAGAAATCAGAAACTTACCTAAGGATCCATCTGTACAGTAAGCATGTGCTTGTGAATCATTCAGATTCACCCTGCAAAACAGAATAGAAAATTATACCAATTCCACATATGCATCATTAGAAGTAGCTGACTGGTCAATCACCCCTCAAATTGCAAAAAATTGTCTGGCATTTGATATAAAAATTCCAGTTTCTGCTATTATGAAACAAACTGGAAAGAACAAAAAGAAAAGAATTTCTTTTTATGATTATTTATTCATTTGTTTCCTTTAGTTTTTCATTGTCAATTGCAGCATACCAATACTTAAGAGGGTCCTACAGGAAAGTGGGAGAGTGACTGTTCACCAGGAAGTGTAGTGATAGGACATGGGGCAATGGCTTTAAGCTGAAAGAAGGTAGGTTTAGGTTAGATGTTAGGAAGAAATTCTCTGCTACAAGGGTAGTGAGGCACTGGAACATGTTGCCCAGAGAGGATGTAGAAACCCTGCCCCTGGAGGTATTTAAGGCCAGGTTGCATGGGGCTTTGAGCAACCTGGTCTAGTGAGGGTGTCCCTGTCCATGGCAGGGGGGGTCAGAACTAGATGATCTTTGAGGTCTCTTCCAACCTAAGATTTCACCATACTTGCAGGAAATAATAAAATCTGTGTAGCAGTTTAAAATAACTCAATTACATTAAAAAAAACCACCAAAGTTTCACAACAGGGTCTACTGAGCTTGCTTACTCTTTTTTAGATCTATAAGATGTTTAAAGTACTTCCCTGAGAGCCTGAACTAGTAGCATTGAAGTGCAACCACGGAATCAGCAATTCTGGTCTGGATTTGACTGCTGTTCGCTACTGCATGACTTCTGGCACTTTTCCCTGAACTCTGCCTCTATTGCAGCCTCATCCTACTTTTCCAAGGGTCATACTGTTTAATGTATTGCACAAAGTTGCATTACTGAATATCTTAAAGAATATTCATAGGGTATTTTTAGCAAAAAAATGAAGCAAACTTCCAAAACCCTAACAGAACTGGGAGTAATAACTAGAATCCTCCTAACATTTACAAGAAGAAAACCTGGCACATCTATTTCTTATCATTCCTTAAAGAGGTGATGCTTGTGCAATTATATAGCTGTTGTGTATATTGGTGTTTAAGTTTATTCTAAATAACTTTTAAATGCAGTTTTCATGTCCTACCAAAAAAGACCTTTGACAAAGGTCTTAGATTCAGATTCTTAAGTGAATCTTAGGGTTTCTTAAGCAGAAGCTTCTCTGATGATTTTGAAATACCAGCTTTTGGCTATAGTCTACAGTGCAACGCAGAGGAATCTTGCCCAGAAAACTGATAGTCTTTTTCAGAAGCAAAAATATGCCTAATTTGAATGTCTTCAATAAAAATAAAAGGGTCAACCTAAGAGAGTTAACTATCATCATTTAAGCACAGGGAGAGCTTTTTTTTATTTTTTTAATAGAGTTATTTTATAATGAAGCTTGATCATTTATGATATTTTTGGTGTAACTCCACAAGGGTCAGGATGCTGTAGAGGCTGGCAGTTCCCTGGAGTCAGGGATCATGGAGACTCTCCCAGGGACACAGGGGAAGGCCTAGTAGCCAAAGCCATTCCCAATACCACAGCCAGGAACAGGGCAGACCAGGGAGCACTGCGGGCAGCACTATCCTGGGCTCTGGCTCCTCCCTGGAGATGCAGATGGGCCAAGGCCAGGACAGAATGTCCATTGATAGGACTGGCTCAGAGGCTTCCATGGCCAGACAGGGCAGGGTTCTTGCAAAGCTGGAAAACAATGTCCTATGGTGTCGCTGAGGAAGGCACTGGCAGGCCAGCAGGCCTGAAATGGGCTCCAGTGCAGAAGTGGTGAAGAAGAAAGGCCGTAGATGCAACCTGTGCAGCCCTGACAAAAAATCTGTAGACACCAAATTTTTTGCTAGTCATGGCAGTATTTATTTCTAGTCAGTATGTGGGCTTACACTATGGAGTGCCACACTCTTTAATATGATTGCCCTAAAATACCATTGCGGGGTATAGAAATTATATTATAATATTTTATAAACAGAAACCTGAGAGACAGAATAATTTCAGAAGATCTTGAGATGAAAGAGTTACCAGTATGTTCCCTGCCATAAATTGCCAAGCATGAGATTACCATTTTGGGCTGAGATAAACTTCTGTGGTGCTACTGACAGGCTGAGAATTGTAGGTCTAATATTCATCAGCACATAGTACAGCACTGAATTGACATGATAAGTAAACATTTGTTGCAGCAGGGTTTTTGGAGGAAAGAAGTCCACAGGGCTTTCATGCTCACCATACTTAAATACTGAAAAATATATGAGTGTGTTTATTTCATATACAGTCCAGTTCTATGTCCAAGTGGTCAAGTCCTTTTGAGTTTTGTGATGTGAAAGCACATCCTTAAGCTGATGCAGGTTTGATGATTCTTCCTTCCTAAATATGAGTTAGAGCACAAGATAACTCAGATGTATGAGTTCTTTCCTTGATCTGGACCATATTTCCCAATTCTGGGAAGTAGAGAGTCCATCAAGCATTGAAATATCAATTATATCAGGGGAAAATATGAAAGGAAATTATTATCTGGATGAAATAAAATCAACCAATGAATTATTTCAGTATCAGGATAAAAAGACAGGTTGTTCATATACTTGGCCAAACTATTGGTCTGCTTGTTGTGTAAATTATATTTTTTTTTCCCCAGGTCAGTCATGGTCACCTGCCTGCTTACTGTCATACATGTCATGACTAAGGAGAACAGTAGAAATCACACCTTAATATGAGACAACATTCCCCTCTTGCAATGCTGTTCTGCGTAGTGGCTGTTAAGAGTTTAGTGATATGAGGAAACAACAGGGAATATAACTGGGTTTTATTCAATTTTCATAGTTACAGAATGTTTCTTAAAATTGGTTTTTATTGTTTATCTTGTTCATGCTTAAAAAAACCCACAGGACCACCTGGATATAGATAATAGGAAAGAAAATGAGGTTTTGTACCTTCTGTTCTAAAGTACTAACATTGCTCCTTGTAGTCAAAGATGGTATCTTGACTGTGTTTGTTTTACTTCTCCTCAATTCAATTTACAGAAAATGTCCTAGTGAAATAAGCAACAGGGTAAATACTGTGATGCACTGTATATTCATATCACAAAAGAAAGAGAGGGAAAAGAAAGTAGATGGCCAGCATTCACATATTTAGCTTTGGGCCTGGAGTATTCATGAGAACACACAGTCCCTAGAGCTAAAAAGCATACCTTTGTCATCTAAAAGAAACATTTATATTCTGATGCAACTGTGAACTAAGAACAACTTTAGTGATCTAAAATCACTTCTCAAAGTCTCTTCTTAGCTTGAAATTTTCTTGTCTAGGAAGCATGTCTCTGAACAAGCTCAGAGCTGTTTTGTAATGATTATATACATCTTGCTCTGTCTTAGTCCCACGGGAGCCACAGCACCTAAGCATATTCTGCAAGGATTCTGCAATCTCCCTCTTAAATTCATATTGAGACATAGTACAAAAAGAGATCATGAACACTGGCACAGACTGCCCAGAGAGGTTGTGGAGTCTCCTCTGGGGACATTCAAAACCTGTCAGGACACGCTCCTGTGTGATTTAATCTATGTGATCCTGCTCTGGCAGAGGGGTTGGACTAGATGATCTTTTGAAGTCCCTTCCAACTCCTAACATTCTGTGATTCAGTGATGACAAAGCGTTCAACTTTCAAGGTGATTTAGTAGCTGGGACACTCAGCCTGGGATTTGGTCTTGGATCCAAAGATGATGCCTACTCTCTGGCCCAATAACTCTTTAATACTGAAAGAAAAAAATACGAACTCAGAATTTGCTGTGCTGATCTGTGACCTGAGAGCAAGGCACAGAGTGCTTCCTGTGCCTTTTGGGGTGCTGCTAATTTTTTCACTCTGTACCAGTAGCATGGCCTTTACGCCAAGAGGTGTATCTATGTCAAGGTGAATAAAAAGACCCTAATTCTCTAGATGCTCAAGTTATGTAATAATGTCTTTCAAGTAGATTTTTCATTGGAACATAAAGTAATATCATGCAAAGCTATGTTTTAGATAGATAGATCCAAAACGTCTCTAGAGTATATATTGATAAGCTTTTTTTGCTCTGGATCACCTTAATTTATCCTGGAATGGAAGTGAAGAAATTGACATACTCCCTGAGAAGAGGTAATAATGGCATGTTTCTCAATGATTTTATCAATAGCTAAGAATCTCTACAATCATTAACAGAACACTACACTAAACATCTCGCCTCCTGTACACGGCTTCACATACATCTGGACTGCAGACATTAGAGGGTTCTGCTCCTCCTGTTACTTCTTTGCTGCCTGTCATAGTTTTGACCTATCTAATAACTAAGCACCACACAGCCACTCACTCTCCCCAGGTGGGATGAGGGAGACAATCAGAGCAGTGAATGTGAAAAAAATCATTGGTTGAGACAAAGAGAGTTAATGGGTAAAGCAAAAGCCACACATGCAAGCAAAGCAAACCGAGGAACTCATTCTCTGCTTCCCATCATCAGGCTGGTGTTCAGCCATCTCCAGGAAAGCTCCATCATGCAGAACACTTACTTGGAAAAACAAACACCATCACACTGAACAGCCCTATTTTCTTCTTTTTCTCCCAGCTTTTTATACTGAGCATGATGTCATATGTTATAGAATATCCCTTTGGCCAGTTGAGGTCAGCTATGCCTAAACAGGTTCTTGTGCAGCCCCAGCCTACTCACTGTTGAGGTGGGGTGAGAAGTCAAAAAGACCTTGACTCTGTGTAAGGACTACTCAGCGATAATGAATCATCCCTGTATTATCAACATTTCTCAGCACAAATCCAAAACATAGCCTCATACTAGCTAACATGAAGAAAATTAACTCTATCTCAGCCAACAACAGCACACTTTCATAATGAAATAATAACAGATGGATGGGTTTTATTTTTTAACCAAGAATATTCATAGTTGTATTTTTCACTACTCTTTTCAAGCTTTTAAAATATATTTTAATTCCTTTAGTGCCAGGTAAAAAATCTAACTGTGGGACAGCAAATTCTGAATTAGATATTTTGATGACATTAGAGATAGCTCTAAAAGACTAATTTTGGTCATAAGTTCTTCAGTAGAATTGTTCTCTGCCTTTTGAAAATTCAGTTAACTCTTGCTCATGTACCACACTGGATTTAGAGAAATTTGTCAGTCTGAAAAACTTGACACCTATTTAATTTTTTCCATCTCTAATCTTCAAAGACTCTACTCAGATACAAGGTGAGATGTTATTCGCTCATGTTCCTATATAAATTAGAGTAAAAAAGAAAATGCACTAGCAAATCTTCCACTAGGTGTGAAGACAAAAATAAATTTGGGGATCCACATTCATTTTAAATCATCACTTCCTTTTGCATTGTCCACTACCAGGTAATTACTTTACTCGGACTTCAGACTTAGGCTGAATTAAACTAATGACTTACTGTGAAATGCCTGTATCCCATTAGCCAGAATCATAAAGTCCTGTTTCTTCCTAAATGAAGTCAGGGGGGTTATTTCATTGACTGGGTTTATAGCAATGAAATACAATTACATCAGGAAAACTGATCTTTGGCTGTTTCTTTCTGAGACCTGTCCTGCTAATGACTTTTCATGTTAATTGGACATCTGAAAAACAGATGTTTCAGTACATTTCAGTTCTTCAATTCTTGGTTCCCTGATTTCCAGCCAACCTGTTAATAGTACTTACTGCCACCCATCAACAGCATATGACTCAATATAGCATAACAAGATAAAACTGAATATTTGACTAGCATCAGTGTCTGTTCTCCACTAGTGTCAGATAACTCACCCAAATTTTTAAAGAAATTTTAATATGTTGACACACATTGAATCTGACCCTATTAAAACACCTATGATATTATCTAGTGCTAAAAAACTGATGTGTCAACACGGTAATTGAGGAATTGGTACTTACTCAGTTCTACCAGGACTTCTTGAGTCACAGGCAGCAATCTTTCTTCAAAGACCAGGGCAGGCAGGGAAATAACTCCCAAAAGAAGCTCTACATGTTTCCTCTCAGTTGTCAACATTTTTAGTCACTGTAAATCAGTGCAATTCAATGTGGAGCTGATGTGAATTAGTTCAGTTAGCTTTTGGCTTTCACTATATTCTTTTGTCCTGTTCAAAGCCTGAAATTATGAGTACTAAATGTAAAATTATTGTGCACCACAATCTTGTGGAGAAATGTATTGGTCTTTTTCTTTTTTTGGCCAAAAGATATTCCTATTTTTTTTACAATACTTATTTTGTTTTAAAAATTGAACAATTTTAGGCAGATCTCAGACAATAACCTGAAAACCTGGATCAGTTTCAGAAAATACGTTATATCTTTACAATGGTTAGAAAACCAAAGCTCCCTCTGTTCCCTTTTTCACCCCATGGGTGCTTAGATATAATGGCACTAATCTTTCATTTCAGGGATAAAAACTCAATTTGTTCACAAAATGGATGTGGTCTGTGCTGTCAAAACAGTTGAACATTTCCAGATTTTTGACTGATTGATGAATTAACAGAAGGATTATATAAAATCAAAGGTAACTCATAATATAAACCCAAAGCTAACTCAAGTTAATGTAAATTATTCTAAGGCTAAATGAAAATCTAAATTAAAATTCAGTTCCATCTACAAATATGTAAGCAATGGGGTTAAGCCTGTGACTAAGATTCCTCATGCATACACTGGAGTTTTAGTGTAAGAACTATTATTTCTAGGGGTGGAAGAGGTAATAGTGATTTCGCTGACAAATTGCCTCCAGGAATATATAAATAGCACGCTCTTTAACATTATTCATTTAAGAAGTATTCAGGAATAGTAGACATACATTTTATTCTATAAATCAGTTTGACATACTATAGCTTACTTGAAACACATCCCCCAGTGATGATCAGAAAATTAATTAATACATGAGAAAGGAAATGAGAAGATAAGACATCCTGGAAGATTGTTCAGATTTCCAAAGGAGTTTATTAACAAAGATATATTCCTCTTGTCAAAACCCTTTTTTCAGCCTTCTTCAGGGTTTGTGCATGGTACCTATGAATAGAACTACAGGCATTTACAGGAGGGCTGAAGACATATGGCAAATCTCTTACCAGAATGTCTAACTACATTGTGAGATTGCACATATTTCCCTAACTTTCTGAGCCTTAAATTTTTAGATCAGGAAAATAACTTAAAGATCCTTTATATAAGACTCTACTGCTTCTTACATACTGTGTGATGTCTCTCATAAAGTGTTTTTCATGTGAACCTAATTGAGGGAATATCCCAGCCAGCCAAACTGGTGGCACCTGGGGGATATCTCTGACAGTGTTCCATATTTATAGTGAGATGCAATAGGTACATGTGCCCGGGTCTAAGTAGGGGTGGGGTGCTGCAGGGTGGCTTGTGTGAGGAGAAGCGGAGTGATGGGACTTCCCAGCTTCCAGCTAGCTCCAAAGGCCCCACCGCAGGACACAGCTGAGCCCCTTAGATGAGCTGGGGGTACCAGGAGGGGAGAGGGAAAACAGGTTTCAGCAAGAGCCAAAGGCAGCACAGGCAGAGCAGGAAGGATCCCTCCAAGGAGGGAGCACAAGCAGAGGGACCCCGAAGCTGCAGGAGCAGGAGGAGTGGGGCAGGAGGTGCTGCAGGCCCAGAGCAGGGATCTCCTGGAGCCCTGCAGAGTCCCCGCTGGAGCAGAGACCCGAAGCAAGGCGGGTATTTCCTGAAGGAGCTTTGGCCATGGAGAGCCCAGGCAGGAGCAGGGTATCCCTGAAGGGCTGCAGCCCAGGGAAGGGTCTGTGCTGGAACAAGAAGACCAGGGAGGAACAGCCTGAAGGGGCTGTGTTGGACTCACCACAACCACCACCCTTTTTCCCCTCAGCGGGAGAGGACTTGGGAGTGAGGGGGTGAGTGGTGGAACTGGGAAGGAGGGGAGGTGATAGGTGATGTTTTAATGTTGGCCTTTTGTTCCTCAACATTCAAATTACCCACATAATCCTGTTTTACCCATGATGGTAAATCCCAGCTTATGTTCCTGTATTTATCTCAACTCATGTACTTTTCCATCTTCTGATCTAGATAAAGATGCCCCTGCTTACTGCCCTGGGCGGGAGGGGAGTAACGTTGGACTAGCTGACCTTTAAAGGTCCCTTCCGACCTAAAATGTTCTATGATTCCATTCTATGATTTTCCCCCCTGTCCTATTGAGGAAGGGGAGAGCATCTAGATGGTAGTTTGGCCCACAGCCAAGGTTAACCCTCTAAGGTCCTGTTGTTCTTTCCATGCTGTGCAAGTTTAAGGGCCTCATAAGAGAAAGTAAAAAAGGAAGTTTAGATTGACACCTTCTGCAAAGGCTGTTTTTACCACTTGTACAGGTTGGTATTCATGGGTTAACCTAAGGTTGCTAACCTAAGGTTGCTCAGATTTATGAACTACAGTTGTTAAGGCTGTTTGTAGATTTAGCCTTTGTGCCAATCAATAAATAACATGAAGAACACGATGAAGAGTTTTCATGACTGCCAGAATCCCTGTGTTTCTGTGCCTAACAACTTCAGATAAGATTCTCCTGCTGAGTTATAACTCTTAGCAAGTAAGTCATTGCCTTCATCAGCTCCTGGATGGGTTTACAATGCAGACCCAGAAAGAGCACGTTGCAATCTCTTTTTAAACAAGTATATCACGTGGATCTCAGCAGAATGTGTAACATCTGAAATTGTCACAAACACTAACCAGAAAGAAGTGAAAAAAGTTGTCCTGACCATCTCCAAATGTGACTAAAAGCATTTGCGTAACTAACAGACTCCATTAATGTGTAAACAGTAATTATTACCCACTCATATAACAGAATGTTAATTGCAAGAATGAATGTTAATGTAATATATAATTAATCTAAAAGGATTCTAAACCCACATACATTAGGAAAGGAAGAATAAGTCATTCATGTCTTTAATTATCTATGTATATTTGGGTTGTTTTCAGTGAGACTGAAGCATAGATTATAACACCCAGAAGAACCCTTCATTTTCTCTAGTCTTTTCAACAACTAGATATATATTTGTGTAAACGTGGGAAAGGAAATTACTTATTTACAACAGAATATGACCTGCAGAGGTGTAACTCTGATATCATCAAGAGCTTTGTTTACATTACTTGAGGATGTAACCAGTATTTACTCCACTGTAACTAAAAATTTTAGTTATTTTTGATATTTTTTGCAGCAGAAAAAGTAACCAGTTAGCATAAAAGAGGTTGTGAAAGAAGTATAGCTGTGATCATAGAATCTTGGCTGCAAGGGACCCTTCAGATCATCAAGTCCAACCATCACCCTACCATCCTGGCACCCAACCTGCCATCCCAGTACTAAACCATGTTCCTCAGCACAATATCTAACCCTTTTTTAAATATCTCCAGGGATGGAGACTCCACCACTTCCTCAGGAAACCTGTGTAGAGACACTACAGGTTGCAGGGCTTTTTTTATGGAAAATTCCTACACTTGTCAGTGGTGGTGTGTATGCTTCCACAGCAGAATATGGTCCTATTTCTATTAGGAAGAGTAAGATTATGAACAGAAACATTAAAGCAAAGTCCGAATCACTTTATTGTGGAGAAAGAATGATCATAAAAGGCCTGCATAAAGAACAAAATATAACACCAAGAGTCTTTTGCTTGAAAAGCAACAGCTGGAAGCAGTGGAAGAAGGAGCACAGAAAAAAAAAATGTAAGAGTTCTGTAAAATGAAATATGTCATGGAGAAAGTGAATAGGGAAAAAATGGAAAATTTGGGTAGGAGAAAATAGAGCATTAATGGATTTCTAAGATAAGGAACTTTTTGACAAGGATTAGACAAATTAATGAAATAAATATCTTTCACAGGCTATTAAATATGAAAAAAGTCTTCTGGCTCAGGAAGCCTTGCAATCACTAATTATGGTGCTGCTAAAATATTCTAAAAATTACTGTGAAATTCTTATCCCTATATCGCTTACACTATTCACTAGTGGTCAGTGCTACAGACTCTATACGAAGCTACATGAGCCTTTAATCAGATAGAAAAACATGGGAAAATGAATAAAAAAGTTACCAATAGCAAGGAGTATCTCCTCTGTACACATCATAATGAAGACAATCATTCAGTGAGCATTGCAATAGATCTTATTAATATTAGTTTGTAATTCTTTTTAAGCATTCCCAGTTAGCATTAATGATTATGATGCAAAATGCAAAACTAGGGAGACTTCTGCATTTGAGCAGGACAGATTTTCTAATGGGGCTGGGGTGTCCAGTTTTTTTAATAGTGTTTGATTCCTAAGAAGTCTTATACAGAAACGTGTCTGGAATATTCTCAGAGATTATTGTCAAAGTGAGCAAAGATCAAACAAAAGAAGTGCAATATAAAGTCTTTGAGGAGGTGATAAGAGTTTTCAGCAGATACAGGCTGATTAAATTATGCTATTCTGTTATGCTGTTCTGCTTTTACTTACGAATATACAATTCCCCTGTACAGCATTTAAATAAAGTGCATTTCAAACAGAATAAATAGAAAAGCTTATCTATCCATAGGGAAGCTTCTAGCAGTGATTCCTTACTGAATTATGTGGACATCTCTGTGTAAACATACATGTACAGGCATACAGGGATGTACACAACAATGATCCAAGGTGGCAAGAAGAGTCTTGTCTACAGAGTCAGAATCACACCAGGATACGTGGTATGGACAAGAGAGAAAAAGTTTTTTAACACTGTCATTCACACACTGCTTTGATTCTGCCCAAAACAGCATGGCCAGCAGGTCCAGTGAAGTGATTGTGCCCCTATACTCAGCATGGGTGAAGCCGCACCTTGAGTGATGTGTTCAGGTCTGGGCCCCTCACTACAAGAAGAACATCAAGGTCCTGGAGTTTGTCCAGAGAAGGGCAACCAGGCTGGTGATGGGGCTGGAGAGCAAACCTGACGAGGAGTGGCTGAGGGAACTGTGATTGTCTAGCCTGGAGAAGAAGAGACTGAGGGGAGACCTTATCACCACCTACAAATACCTGAAAGGAGTTTGTAGAGAGGTGGGCAATGGTCTCCTTGCTCAAGTGTCAGGTGATAGGACAAGGGGGAATAAGCTCAAGCTGTGCCAGGGCATGTTCAAATTAGACATTACGAAAAAATTCTTCACAAGAAGGGTTATTGAGCAAGGAAATAGTCTGCCCAGGGAGGTGGTTGAGTCACCGTCCCTGAATTTATTTAAAAGATGGGTAGATGAATTGCTTAGGGATATGGTTTAGTAAAGGACAGGTATGGTTGGACTTGATGGTCTCAAAGGTCTTTTCCAACCTAGTGATTCTGTGATTCTGTGTGATTCTGTGGTATACTAATTTCTCCCTTTTTAGGACTGCAAAGGGCTGTGAGATAGATAGATAGATAGATAGATAGATAGATAGATAGATAGATAGATAGATAGATAGATAGATAGATAGATATTATATCTACTTTAACTGGAAAGAAAAAGGGTGTTCCGTCAGCAACCAAATCAGAGAGAGATGCTTCTAAACTCCAGGCCCTGACTGGGATGTCCTGCTTCTCCTGATTTCTGGAAATGTATTTTCAGAGTGGCTGAAAAGGTCAGTCATTGACATTGAAAGAGATAGTCCACCTGCTTAATCTCATTTCTGAATAGACTCTTTCATGTAGCTCAATTTTCAATTAAATGCCAACATAAGCAGAATACACATTTTGATCTATGTGTTTTAATAGATAAAAAACCTTGTATCCTTGAAAGATGTGTGACTGTTTTATTGCATTGTTTAGTCAGTCCAATGAGAAAAATCCTCTACAATTCGATTTGTCACATTCTTTTGAAACTATCAAAATCTTTTATATAGCTAGCAATATAAACCAAACATAGTTCATATTAAAATCAATACTCATTGAATTTTCAATGCAAAACAGTTTCTACCTCAAGAGTTTTGGTTTACTTTATTTTTTGTGTTGTGTCATGAAACATCACTTTAGCTAGCAATCCATATTTTTACTAATAATACTTATCCAGCACATTTTCACTTCAATTTATTTAGTGCTGATCAGCCAAGCATAAGAAAACACTTTGCAAATAGTGTCTAACTAAAAATGAGGAATGTCAGTAAAAATCACTCTTTCTTCATAGTTTTTCTCCTTGTATGTTTCCAGAGCCAGGTCTGCTATGTCAACTGGTAGTTGCATGTGTCTCTTACTTTAACTTGTATTTTTCTTTCAGAAGTCAAGAAAGTGTGTGAAGGTATCACTGAAGGATCTTTACTACCACAGTGACCCTGACTTTACTCTGTGCTCCTAATGTGAATCTCCAGGTCTGCTGGGAGGAAAAAAGAAAAAAAAACACAAATAAAACCCAATCCACAAACCACCCAAAAAACCCAAAACAAACAAACAAAAAAACCCAACCCCTACACTAAAAAAAACCCCTTATACACCAGAAATCCCAACTGAGCTGAGGGCCTGTTTTATTAGACATTATGGAACTATAGCTCTGGATAAATCTCGTAGCTTTATAGATGAAAGTGCTGAAGTAATAAAGAATTATTCTTACTATTACACCGAGGATTACAAAGCTCTCACAAAGGCCCTTTTAGTAGGTAATGATGTAATGTTCCTGAGGAAATAACTCATAATTACTTGTAAACAGAAAAGTACTGTTAAGAATTAATTTCTATTATTTACCATAGTAAATGATACTGCAGATTTTAAGAAATTATTATTTTTCTATAATGGCAGTGTATCAACATTTATGTCTTATTTCCTCATATTTTACTTTCTGATATATCTTTATCATTTGCATTACCTTTTATTATGTTACAAAATGTAGAAGAAATAGAAAAAGACAATAGATGAAATATTTTTGTTGGTGCACAAGATGTGGTTTCAGGTTTGTATGTAATAAACATTTTTTTTCCCCAACATTAGTATCAATGTTTATTGTCCTTTAAGGTAATTCATAATTCTGTTTTCAGCTTAGATCGATATTTGTAATGTTAAGTCAATACATCATGACAAAATATTTGAACTTTATGGGTATGGCTTCCAAATACATTTTATATCCTCTGTAAGGTAGTGTGCAGTGCAGTAATGGACAGCACACAAAAACTTCAGAGTTGCTCATACACTTTGGAAAATCCAGAAATAGTTTTATTTGTTTGGTTGTTCTTTTATATGTTTTTTTTTTAAAATTTGACTTGAATGCCTTAAGGCTTAGTTCATCCCCATAAAAACTTGGAAACTTGGGTTTCACTCTGTTATCTGCATACTTGTTAATTTCCTTTAATAACCCATTTCACAATCTTTTATAGGTGAACATTGATTCATACAGGCTGGGGGATGACCTGCAGAAGAAGAGATCTGTGGAGAAGGACCTAGGGGTCCTGGTAGATGACAGGTTGGCCATGAGCCAGCAGTGTGCACTGGTGGCTAAGAGAGCCAATGGGATCTTGGGGTGCATCAGGAGGAGTGTGGCCAGTAGGTCAAAGGAGGTGATCCTCCCCCTCTGGTCTGCCCTGGTCAGGCCCCACCTGGAGTATTGTGTCCAGTTCTGGGCTCTCTGGTCTAAAAAAGACAGGAATCGCCTGGAGAGAGTCCAGAGAAGGGCTATGAAGATGATTAAGGGCCTGGAGCATCCCTTCTATGAGGAAAGGCTGAGTGACCTGGGGTTGTTCAGCCTGGAGAATATAAGACTGAGAGGGGATCTGATTAATGTTTATAAATATCTTAAGTGTGGGACACAGGGGGAAATAGCCAGCCTCTTTTCTATGGTCTGTGCAGGCAGGACAAGGGGCAATGGCTTTAAGTGGGAGCACAGGAAATTCTTCACCAACATGCGGAAAAACATTTTCCCAGTGAGGGTGACAGAGCGGTGGAATAGGCTGCCCAAGGAAGTGGTGGAGTCTCCTTCTCTGGAGATATTCAAGACTCGTCTGGACACCTACCAGTGCAATATGAGCTAGGGAGCTGCTTTGGCAGGGAGGTTGGACCCGATGATCTCTTTACATCCTTTCCAACCCCTACGATTCTGGGATTCTGGGATTTTGATTTTCTGTGTGGAGCTGTTTTCTACTTCATGATTTGCTGGGAGCCAACACTCACCTTTTTTTAATTGGATCTTCTAGATGGATCCTGCTGTGGCATAAGCAGGAACTAGAGCTGTAAGTCATAGCTTTTGAGGTCATTTATGATCTTTTTTACCAAGGTGACAATAACTAAAGAAGTATTTACTCTGATTTCTTTATTTCTTCTTTCTGCATATAGAACACTTCAAAGACTCTTGATCCCCTGTTTGCTTAGGGTGAAAAAAAATGCAGCAATACTGCATGGTATTAGTACTCAATGTCTATTGTATCGAGCTTTCAACAAGTGTAGATATAATCCATGCCTGAGATAAAAGACTAACAACAAAATGCCTCAGTCTTCAAACTGGAGGACAGATAGGATCAAGCTAAATAAGAAAAATAGTTCAGGACTGGTCCACAAAGTATCAGCAATCTAAGGATAAATAATTCTTCTAAAGGGTGGTAGAAATCAAACACCATACACTTTCAAAGAGAAACACGGTATTTTCCTTGATGGAAAGCTCAAGTAAATGAAAATGGGATTTCCTGGTCATGACAATGAATGCAAAACTGCCACTAAGGTTTCCTGCACTTGAGGAGAATGTGGGTCACAGAGTAGAAGAGATGCATGAGCACTGGCTAGTAAATGCCGAGCACAAAATCAATATAAGCCAAGCCCCTGAAATCATAAGGCTCTTCTAAAAAGTTTTGGTTTGCTTCTTTTTTTTCTTTAATTCAGTTACACTTCTTTCTCCAGGCACAAAAGCCTGAAAAACACTTTTCAAGAGCACTTGGATCTCTAGTATGTCATAAGGATTTTTGCTATGACTTTTTGTTTCTGCAGTTTTAAATGGCTTTGAAGATGTCTGTACCTCAGAATATTTCCTTACACAATGAATTCAATATTTTCTCACAGTTTATAGATAATGCCATTTCAAAGGCAAGTCCTAACTAGGATGCTTGAGAAAGATTTAATTAAACCTCTTTTTTTGCTACTTTGAAGTCATGAGTTTATTGCAATGAAGAGCTTACAAGATTAAAGTATTGATGCAACTTATGCTAGAAAATGTTTCTTGGGCTGCAGGATTTCTGCAAACACAGCAGAGATATGTCAACCCCTGAAAATGTCAGGATGCCAGTCAGGCAGACTATAGGGGAGGAGAAGGCAGAGACAAATCTGTTATAAGTTTGTCATCCAAAATGAGTTCCCACAGCTGTACACTGGTGGAAGGGCCTCTAACTTCCACTTCACCCACACTTTGAAATTAAACTCTTCTTACCAAGTGCTTTGGGTTTATGTGGCAAGGTTTTGGTAGTGGGGGGGGACACGGACATGCTTCAGGGGAGGCTTCTGCAAAAAGCTGCTAGAAGCTCTCCATAGGTCTGAGACAGATTCCCCTGGAACCTGTGAAGAAGACCATGCTGAAGCAGGCTGTCCCCCTGCAGCCCATGGAAGATGATTGTGAGTAGAGATTCTATCTGCAGCCCATGAAGAGGCCCCACGCTGGAGCAACTGTAGACAACTGAAAGGCTGTGACCTGATGGGAAGACCACGCTGGAGCAAGCTCCTGGTAGGACCTGCAGCCGGTGGAGAGAGAGAAGCCCATGATGGAGCAGGTTTTCTGTCAGGACTTGTGACCATGTGGGGGACTGCGCTGGAACAGTGGTCTGCATTCCATGGAGGAGACCCACACTGGGGCAATTCATGAAGAACTGCATCCTGCAGGAAGGACTTTTGTTGAAGAAGTACACAGAGGACTGTCTTCTGTGACAGGGACCCCATGTTGGACCAGGGGAGACTGTGAAGAGTCCTACCCCTGAGGAGGAAGGAGCAGCAGCAGAGACAACATGTGATGAACTAACCACAATCCCCATTCCCCATCCCCCTGTAAAACTCAGAGAAGGAGATAGAGAAATTTGGAATAAAGTTGAGCTTGGAAAGAAGGGAGGGGTTGGGACAAGATGTTTAAAGATTTATTTTTATTTCTCATTATCCTACTCTGATTTGATTGGGTAATAAATTGCATTAACTTTATTCCTTGTTGAGTCTGTTTTGCCTATAATGGTAATTGCTGAATGATCTTTCCCTATCTAGAGTCACGAGCCTTTCATTGTATCTTCTCTCCTGTGTCCAGCTGAGGTGGGGAGTGATAGAGAGGCTTTGGTGGGCATCTGACCTCCAGCCAGGGTCAACCTACCACCCCAAGACACTTACCAAACAATAATTTTTCTCAGAGCTTAAGGAGGCCTCCACATTTTTCTTTTTGCTCTTAACTAATTTATCTGCTTTCTACATGAATCCTGCAGTTTACATGCTAGGATTTATGGAGCATCTACTCCAGAAGTGCATGCATTTAATAGACCTCCTGTGTCATACCTGCTGGAGCCATGGTTATACAGCCTGGTTACACTAAAACATTCTATGTGGCAATAGGTATCTGTGGGCAACTGAACTGAATCCCTTCATCAGAAATCCAGGAGTTTAGAGGATCATTCAGCTGACTTACCAGTAAGTGTGAAATTTAGAACAATTTTCTCTTCAAAGTACTCAAAATTCCATTGATTAAAACAGGATATTAGGTACCGACTGCATATGAAGACATCTATATTCAGCTATCTTAACCTACAGCTGAAGGAACAAGTTAAACTTCAGATATGTTTTAGACTTCCTTTGTGATCTCTGTTCAGTCACCAATAGTTTTGTACCAGTTACTATGTAATTAACTTTTCTTTTCTGGAGAAAGGCACTGTGAAGATATATGACATTCTTAAAGCTGAGTGATGTAAACAACCTAGATGGATATATTTCTCAGAAGTACAATTTAGCTCCAAGGTATGGCTTATGGAAACATTATGCCTAACTCTGTCATAGTTGACAAATACTGTGCAACTTTAGGATGTAGCAAATAAGCATAAATTACTATGAAGCTAAAAAACTGCATTAGTACTCTTGGACAAATCAATAGATCTATTCAGCTTTCAGAACAGTATGCTGCATATGTGCAGCCAAAACATAAGCCTACATATCCACTAGCAAAGCAAAGTATTACTTTGTATAATTCAGCGAAGTTCTTCTCATTATTTCCAATAAAAAACCAAAAAACCCAAACCAAACAAACAATAGTTAAGAATTTTACACAATTTGGTAGCCGGTAGAGTAGGAGGTAACCAGTTATCCATCTCAGTTAATATATGATATAAGCATGAACTTAATTAGCTGTACCAGACCACTGCTATACCCAGTGGAGAGAGGTGGATGTTTTCACCAGCAAGATAGTTGGCCCAGATTAGACCCCTACTTTATGAAAAAAAATCTTTCTTAGAAGTGTCTTCTTCAACCTCTTATCCTGTGTGATCAATACATATTACAGACAACTAGCTCAAATCATGTATTATTAATACTCAAGCAGGTAAGACTGTCTTCAATGGTGCCATTTTGAGCACTGTGGTGTAATCTCCACCTGGGGTTGAAGACTGTGACTCTCCTAGGTTCTGTGTAGCATTTGCCACCCAAGTACTGATGTCTTCAGTACCCCACAGCATCTCTCACAGTCCTAAACGTCTGTTTTTAAGCAACTTGATTTATCCTGGTGAAGTCTAGCTAGGTTAGATTAATTTCTCCTCTCTTTTGCTTAACCCATATGGAGTAGCTATTTATCACTCAGCGTTGTGTTACTTTAAGCCTTTTTCTACATCCCACCTGAAACAAAATAGGACTGCAAGTCAGGAATGAGAAAAAAACGGCTTTATCAAAGTTTTTCAGATCTTTTCCTATACAAATATGGGGAAAAATATGTATTACATAGTATACATTTTCAGTGGTGCTTTACAGCCGATTTTCTCTTCTGTGATCTGCTACTCATTGCTAGTGTGGAACTTCTGCACTTGAAGTGTCTCTCAATAGAAGATATTTGCTCTTTTTCCTCATTGTTGCCCCTAAACCCAGTTTTCCTTCCTCCCTGATATGTATTTCTCTAATTGACCATTAGTGGGTTTGTGTGGCAAAGTTTTGGTAGCAGGGAAGCTACAGGGATGGCTACTGTGAGAAGATACCAGATGTTTCCACCGTGTCTGATAGAGCCTATACCAGTCAGCTCCAACACGGACCTGCCTCTGGCCAAAGCTGAGCCCATCAGCAATGGTGGTAGCACCTTAGGGATAATAAATTTTAAAAGAGGAAAAAGTTGCTGTGCAACTCAGCAGTAGCTGGAGACAAGACCGGAAATATGTGAGAGGAACAAATCTGTAGACACCCAGGTCAGTGAAGAAGAATGAAGAGGAGGTGCTCCAGGTAGGGTATGTGGAGACCAGTGATGAGTGGTGTTCCACGAGGACAGGTACTGGGACCAGCACTGTTTAACCTCTTGTCAGTGAAATGGACAGTGGGATCAAATGCACCCTCACCAAGTTTGCCAATAACACCAAGCCATGTAGTATGATCAACATGCTGGTGGGAAGGTATGCCATACAGAGGGACCTTGACAAGCTTGACAGTGACATCTTGCCCTAATGTACTTTACAGGGGAGTTGATGATAAGGAAAAAAAGCCAAACAACTGACCAGAACATAGATGTTCATGGTTGTCATCAGCATTCATTCCTCACTTTTGATCAAGACTCTTCTGCTTACTCAGCACAGTTGATTTAGGGGAACATAAACATAAACAGTGCATCTGTCTTGAGAATCCTAAAGGACACCATCATACCCTCCAAGTAATACTAATCTGGTAGGTTATTAGACAACACAAACGGTTAAAAATATGTCTAATCTTTTTACACACAAGGTCATAGTCATGCCAGACACTACGCTTTCAGTTCCACCAGGAGTTGTGCTACCAATTCAAGTGCATAAACAATGTACTCCAGAGCCATTATCTGCCTATATATGTTGCTGAGCTGTTAGAGGTTTAAAGTGTCAAAAGTAATTGTGTGGATCTGGGATGTGTGGAAATTTTTCAACACAATCTGTGTTGTTACATTGATTAAACTATTTCAGTTATCTGGGTCATCAGACTACAATGCCAAGTCATTGATTCATTACACAAGGGTGAAGGAAACAAGGTTAAGGATTTGTTTTCACTAGTTTTATTCCCTTATTATAGCAATTGAATTAATATATTATTTTTACATTTGTAAGACACAAAGACCCTTACTTATGACACAAATGTAGAGTGGAGGAGTGGATTACTTAATGACTGAAGATCTTTATTCAGCTGAAAAACATGGAACTGCAAATTTTCAAGTACCCTTGGGGCAGCTGCTCTTTCTCCATATGCTAGGAAGAAAGGAATTAATTCATTTACCCTGTTACTTTATATCTGATACCTCCTGAATCCTTCTGCTGATCAGCAGAATCAGAAAACTGAAGAAACTCTCATATCTGATTATGTTTACAGTGATTGGACAGACTTTTATCATCAGAGATGTAAATTAAAAGAAATAGTAGAGTAAAGTTTATTTGAATCAGAAATTTAATGTTTTAAGTTTTGACAAAAAAATTAAGGTAACAAGTACCTAAGTGAAATAGTATAATTGAGTATAACAGTTTAAGTGATTTAGGAGGAAAATTGAGATTTTTTTAATAATTTTTCTTTCTTTTTTTTAAGTCTATCTACAACCCCACCCAAAGTTAGAGGGAATGATTATAACATGCCAAAACAGGGCTCCAATACATGTCCTTTGAAGTCTATGGCAAAATTCCCATTAATTGATAAAACCACAGGCACTAAGAGAGCTTGCTGTTTGCTGTAGCCGTCCGAGAGCTAGGATTTCAGAGATTCAACTTTCAAGGAGATGAGCCAATATAATCAGGTCATCAAATACCTGCTTTCAACAAATATAATAAAAGATGAAATTCTTGAATAAAACAGTAACGATTTAGACAAAGAAAGAATACAGTTTTACCTAGCTATTAAATTCAAACCTGTGTTAGGCATGTAAACCTTTTCTTTCTAAACCTTAAGTATGAATTCCATCCTCAAAGGCTAGGCAAAGTAGGATCCCCCTTTCAAACTCATTTCCTATCAATTTATCTTTTGAGAAACACAAAGAATCACTGGAATATGTGCATGAGAATGAGGATGGTACTATCAAACAGAAGCCTTACATTTTGTAGAGACGTACCTGGTGGTTAAACAAATAGTGCAGGAAGTGAAAAAACTGGTTACAGTCCCCACACCTTTTCCTTCTATATTTAAGACAGTGAAAAGGACTCTTGTTCCATGCTGGATCCTAAGTAGACAGTTAATTGTGCCTCTTCACATTTTAATTAAGTTAAAAAGGCCATGCATCCTTGGCTCAGTCAGGTTTCTTTATCTTACATGATAGGTAATTTTTGCTGCAGGGTTTCAAAATCATCCTTCTGCTGATTAGGCTATACCATGGTGGTTAGAGGCATAGAAGACCTCCATGCTGGGCTGGGAGGTAGATACAGGTCTCTTGCCCTCTGAACAAGTGAGCTGACATGCAAACGGTGGGTTGTCACCTCCTTTGCTGACTCCACTTCCAAACATACTCTTTGAGCCTGCTCTTTTACCTGCACACACTTTTAATACAGAAAGTCAGGTTTTTCACAATCTTTGGCAGGAACAGATTGCCTTACTACTCACTACTTTGGAGCCATCTCTCCTGTGAAAGTATGGATTAAACTTTCTGCTCTGAAGTAGAGAAACTGATTAAAGTTCATGTATCTTAGAAAAGTGGCCTAAATCCTACCAAAGCCTGGAGAGGTAGTGGAGGCCCCATCCCTGGAGATATTCAAAGTCAGGCCTGATGGGGCTCTGATCAACCTGATCTAGTGAAGATGTCCCTGCTTACTGCAGGGAGTTGGACTAGATGATGTTTAAAGGTCCCTTCCAACCGAACACAGTCTATGATTCTCTGAAAGGATCTTCCAACAATAACATGCAGTTTCACCACCAAAGAGAGAACAGTTGGAGAGGTCTAGCAACTGATTATTCATGAGCTGACAGACTAAAGGCAATATTTTTTCAGGAAAAATAACAAGAGAGCTAGAAAAATTGTCATTTGCTTTGTGGTCAGAAAAAAAGGAAATTGTTATTCAGAAATTATTTGTTACAGATTACTTCCTCAGTTCTATTTTTAATATTTACTCTTTGGAAAGTAATTTATGCCTTTCAACATTTACATTCTTTGTGGTACCCATTCCTTATGTTTACCAGACTTTGTGTGAGTCACTGCTTAGTTACTTCAGTATTTAAATTTGCAGCTGTCTATTCTCTTAGAGTACTATATAGAGTAAGACATATAACAATAATCTGAGATGATCACCATATTTCAAATCAAGGAGGTAGCAAAGAACAAGGAAAGGTTAACTGACATACACAATTTCCTTTTTTCTTCATGTTATCTTGTCTTCTGTCAGTGCCAACAGATGAAATTACTGTCTTTTTGTGGCACTCAACTCTCGAACCATCATCGCTTTGCAGCCTCAGGTGTTTTTCATCAATACCTGACTGCATGTAGCTTCATATATACTTCTAGATCTTAAAGTGCATCCTCCAGCCAACAAGCTGTACAGTTCCATCATTCCTCATTGACTCATCAGTGACACATTTGTTATAAACAGTCAGCAATCCGGCTGTATCTGCCCAGGGTTTTGTAAAAAAACTTTGTGGAGTACAAGGGACTGTATCAGATACATTTACTCCAGATTTTATTCTGCAGTTAAATTTTCATATCATTCTTGTTGAGCTAGAATATCTCTACGACTGGGTATCTCTCCTGCAAACCACTGGGATATTTACTTCAGGAAACAATTTATCACAATCCCATGCTTTCTTCAGCCTTTCAGATATTTTTCAGGCGCTACCATACATTAGTTTAACCTTTCACCCAAACCAAAATATTTTAAAATATGAAATATTTAGTACCTTGACACACAGATTCCTTTAGATTGATTGTTCTTCAAATAATATATTATATAGACAATGTGTCATTTTCAGGACTTCGTCATCTCCTTCTCTATCTCTTAATCTCTATCAGATTGCTTTAATATGACAGTGTATTAGAGCAGAATTTAAAAAAAAATAGACTTGTTGGTCTCCTTTTCTTTTTTCCTTTTTCTTTCTCTTTTGGATTGACAAGAGTACCTGCTTCTACATCCTGGTTTTAATCTGAAAAGAATATGCCAGAAAGAATATTGAAATATAAAATAGGAACCAAATAATGGAAAGATTAAGTAGACTGCTTAGTCCTCCCAACCATATTAGGTCGCTCTGAGGTCACAGAGGGTGCATTTTGTTCAGCATAAGTAACAAGTATCCACTATAAACATGTTACAGACAGTGTGGTTCATCACCAAGTACATTGATGGATGTTCCTATTTTTGCACAGGAAGAAGATTGCAGAAGAGCTTTCAGGGTCATCTCTGATTGTATTTCATGTTTATAGAGGGATGTAACAGGTACACCTGCCCAAATCCCAGCAGGGCCTCCAGGGCAGCCTCTGTGGAGAGAGGTGGGGTGCCCCATGCCCTGTGGCTCCAAGGGCCCCACCGCAGGACACAGCTGAGCCCCTCAGCCGAGCTGGGGGCGCCGGGAGGGGGAAAACTGGTTTCAGCAAGGCTCAAAGGCGGCACAGGCTCGCCAAAGAGGGAGCAGCAGCAGAGGAGATGTGAAAGGTGTTGTCTTAATGTTGGCCTTTTGTTCCCCAATATTCAAATTATTAATTACACTTTGGTAGGAATTGGCAATACATTGAATTCTTTTTGCCCTGGTAATCCTGTTTGGCCTATGTTGGTAATTGATTAATTGTCTCCTTGGTTTTTTTCTCAACCTGTGAGCATTTCTGTCCTATTTTCTACCTTTCTCTTGTTGAGGAGTGAGGCAGCAGCTGGGTGGCCTGATTCCTGGCCAAGGTCAACCAACCACAGGGTAAAAAGGTTTTTATATTTGATTAAGAAAAAGGTGCTTGTCACCATCAGAACATTTTAGGAAGCCTTTGAAGGACTTTTAATGTGTAAAGAAATAAGAAAAAGTAATTATAGGACTTTTTTTAAATGACACAAGGTGAAATGTTGTGAATAAGCCTATGCACACATATGCATCCTACACTGTACATTCACTTACTTGTTGCTGTCATTTATGTGTAACTATCTATGTGTTATTTAATAGATACAGCTGTCCCTGAATCATGCAAACAAATGTTGGCATTTTATTACAGCTTGAAGATGAAATATATTGGTCTTTAAGCATTTTTAATGGTTGCAAAGTTTTTTTTTAAGTACATGTACTTTCTATACTGGTTTTCTAAATAAAAAGTGTTTTAAAAACTCTGAAACAGTTTATGACTATATTCTCTATTGATAAATGTAGAAGGTGCAGATCACCAAAGTTCCTGACACTTAAAAATTTGTTCATGCTTTACTTTGAATATTCCTGCCATCAGTAGGAGACACTGGGGACAAACCCAACATGTAGAACAGTCTTTCCAATATTTGCAACACCTTCTTGAAGTTTTGAAAAGTAGCTGCTTCCTTCAGGTAGACTGTGCCTTATTCAGGCACCTACCCAACCAAAAGCATCCATAATGCAGATAAACTTTTGTCACTGACCTGTTCTGAGGTTGGTAAAATCATAGATTCATTAAGGTTGGAAAAGACCTCCAAGATCACCTAGTCCACCTGTTTCCCTTCCACCTGAATTACTAGCTAAGCCATGTCCCGAAGTACCTTGTCCAGCCTTTCCTTTAACACCCTGAGGGATGGTGACTCTACCACCTCCCACGGCAGCCCCTTCCCATGCACAACGACTCTCTCTGAGAAGAAATTTATCATAATTTCTAACCTGAAGCTCCCCTGGTGCAACTTGCAGTCATTTCCTCTTGTCCTATTGATAGTTATCTGCGAGACATAGCTGACTCCCACCTCACCACAACTCCTTGCAGGTAATTGTAGAGAGCAATAAGGTATCCCCTGAGCCTCCTCTTCTTCAGGCTAAATAGTCCCAGTTCTTTCAGCTGTTCCTCATAAGTCTTATGTTCCAGACCCTTCACCAGCTTCGTTGCCCTTCTCTGGACATGCTCCAGGGAGTTGATGTCTTTCTTGTAGTGAGGAGCCCAAAACTGAATACAGAATTTGAGGTGCAGCCTCACCAGAGCTGAGTACAGGGGGATGATCACCTCCCAGGTCCTGCAGGCTACGCTGTTCCTGATACAAGCCAGGATACAATTGGCCTTCTTGGCCACCTGGGCACACTGCTGCCCCATGTTCAGGCAAGTATCAGCCAACAGCCCCAAACCCTTTTCCTCTGTACAGCTTTCCAGCCACCCTGCCCCAAGCCTGTAGCATTGCCTGGGGTTGTTATGATCAACGTGCAGAACCCAGCACTTAGCTATGTTGAACATCCCATTTGCCTCTGCCCATCGATCCAACCTGTCCAGGTTCCTCTGGAGAGCCTTCCTACCCTCCAGCAGATCAATGGGTCCCCCCAACTTGGTGTCATCTGCAAACTTACTGAGGATGCACTCAATTCCCTCATCCAAATCATCAACAAAGATGTTAAAGAGGATGGGCACCAGTACCAACCCCTGGGGAACACCACTTGTGACCTGTTGCCAGTTAGATTTAACTGTATTCACCACCACACTCTGGGCCTGGCTACCCAGACAGTTTTTAACCCAGCAAAGAGGGTACATGATGCCTTTCCTCAGCCTTGGTCTCCTTTATCTGAGGGAAAATACACTATAAACACAGGGAACATTCTTCTTATAATCCATGATGTAACCCAGTCTGGACAGCAATACAAGCTTTTCACAAATGCTGTCAGACCACAGTTATGCCCATGTGCAGGCTCACAAATAAGCAAAACATACAAAACCATGCACACATATTCCATGTGCCTCATGTCCTGCCAGTGAGTACCATCTTGAAATTATGTCTAATTGGCAAGAGAAAAAACATTTCACATATTTGAAACTTCAAAAAATAGCCAACCAGAATTCCGCCTGTCAATATTCTATTAGAATTCAGCATGAACAACAAATTTTATATTTAAATGATTCAAATAAACTGCTTTGGAATAACATGACAGGTTCTGAGAGTGTTTCCTTTTATCATCAATTAAAGACAGCAGATTACACAGCATGCTTAAAGTATCAGTCAAAATGTTCTCAAACTGCTCCTGACAAGCTGCTCTGGACTGAAAGCCTTTAGTTTTTCCCTTACACTGAGATTGAGCAACATGCTTTTAGAAACATTACAAGGTAATAACATCACAAGAGCTAAGTTTGTTTCTCTAATTGAGCTTATTTCCAGAAAGAATGAATTGACTTATCAGGCATGTGTGACAGTGGAAAAAAAAAAAGCCTTTAGAAATCTATTTTGTCTCATTAATTTTGACATAAAATTTAAGACTGTAGAGTCATAAAGCATAAATTAGGCAAGTGTCACCCTGTATCGATCCTTTAAAGAAAAGGAAGTTGATCATTCTTGGTTTATTTCACTGGGAAATTATTTGCCTGGGTTAGTTCAATGTTTAATTAAATTGTCATATAACACAAATAAAATATCAAATAAAATAGTCTTTTGCCGTGCCACTACATTAATTTTCTGTCATCAAAAGTGTTTATCTTGTTAGTTGTCTAACTTAAACTTGCTCAGTGCCAATTAAGTGGTATATCTGAATACACTTAGAATATTTAAATTCCTTCTTTTATTGCACTCTTGTTAAACTTTTAATTTCCTTTTTGTTGTAATTAGCATTTGGAGAATTTGATTTCTTTAATAGGCTCTCTGTAATTTACATTTTATATTACTCTACTTGGTTGCCACGAGATCTTTGGAGCAACTGCAGATTTGCTTATTGGAAAATTATTGCAGGAATGCTATACCATTTATGAAGAAAAATAATTAGCTTTATTTCCTCAGGAAAAAAGGCTTATACATTAGATTTTTGGACTTTCTGTTTTCTGAATCCCCACACCAGTCATGTCTGAAGGCAATATTCAGTGTTACCAAATCTGATTGAAAGGCATAGGTTTTAATGATAATTAAATTGCAACCAACATTCCTTAGAGTATTTTCTGTCCATTGCAATCTTTGTCCTCCCAAACATCACCCATCCACAGTAAAGAAGACAGAAGTTGAGGACTGTTTCCCAGACAGTTTGTTGTTATTGTTTTGGAGCCTAAGAAAAGTTTAGCAATGACAGCTAATACGGTCTAAACCAGAGTTTTGCAGCCACCTAGTCAGAGAGTCGCAAGAAAATTTCCTGTATAAATATGCCCAAGTGTAACGTGAAATGCAAGCTCAAAGTCCAGTCACTTGTGTAAAAGGAAGAATGAGGCAGGATAGGACATAACTAAGTAGCTCATATTTCAGGGCAGCACAGAAATAAATGTGGAGACTTCATGGTTTTGTGGCTGTAAGAGGTCAATCTCCAGACCAAGAGTACATTCCAGGTACTCCCTGTGTCCCTTGGTGCCAGCCATGGTGTGCTCTCAGGGACTTCCAGCCTTGCCTAAAGTCTGTAAAGAAGTCTTGAAACTGGTACCCTTCAAAAGTGTAAAGTTAGACTGTGTGATTAAGATCAAGTTCCTTATTCCCTCTCCTCGAGTAAGAATTCTGGAGAAATTTGTGAAGCTTAGTGTTTCTAGAGTACATGGAGATCATTGGCTTTAACTTGTGTTATCATTGCAGGGGCAGCTCTATGAATACATGGCTGTATTTTTCAAAAGCAGGAATGGTCTCATGCTTTTAATTAACTCAAGATCCAAAGCACTTTGGTCCACTGTGTACTTGTTCTATTTTACTATGTAAATACCCAGAAAAATTGGTCATTTTCTTTCTATCCAAAGGATAAACTAGAAATCTCCATTTAGTCATTGTCACTAACTAATTCTATCCAGGCATTTAGGATTATAAGTTATTGAGAAGGATTGGGGTTTTTTCCCCTCTTTTTTTTTTTTTTGTTTTTTTTTTTTTTGTAAATTAGTTTTGTCTATTCCCCCCCATCACCATTATCCAAAGTAAGCACTATTAATTTGAGATTAATGGGAGGATAGTGGTGTGGGACAGGTTGCAAAGCATCACAAAGAGCTTTATTGTGCTGGAATACCAGTTTCTTTTTCTCATTGCTGGTGGCTAACACCTGGCTAACAAGAAGCTTATTTTGTTTATAACAGCCAAGGTTGTAGAGAAGAATTCTACACTTAGGTGAAATCATAAATTTTTGCCATTAATACCCTTTAAACAGTCTTTGACTCATGAAGACTTTGATGTAACGTGAAATAATATGAAGAGAAATAGCAGAAGTAAGGCTTCTCATGAATTAGAGGCTGAGAATCAGATGATCACATACAAATGCATATTCCAGGGTGAACTGAATAACTCTCTAGGATACCATCATCTCCATGACTAATGAAAAAAAATACACCTGCCTCACATGGGATATCTACATGATAGAGATAAGGACTAGATTTTGGTTGTTTTAAACTAAACCCTATCCTTACTGTCCAAAGTTGAATCCCTCTCATTTACTCTGTCAGTGAAATATCC
The DNA here is from genome assembly GCA_022605575.1 of Laterallus jamaicensis coturniculus. Lineage (NCBI taxonomy): Eukaryota > Metazoa > Chordata > Aves > Gruiformes > Rallidae > Laterallus > Laterallus jamaicensis. Next base: position 86,402,969 of record JAKCOX010000002.1, on the reverse strand, counting down.
TGATTCATTCTGACATGAGATTCCTTTGAATTCATAGAACCATAGAATCATAGAATGGTTTCAGTTGAAAAGGACCTTAAAGCCCATCTAGTTCCAACTTCCTACCATGGACAGGGACACCCCCACTAGACTAGGTTGCCCCAAAGCCCCATCCAACTGGCCTTGAACGCTTCCAGGCAAAGGGCATCCACAACTTCTCTGGGAAACTTGTTCTAGTGCCTTAGCACCTAGAAGAATTTCTTCCTAATGTCTAATCTAAATGTACCCTTTTTTACTTTAAACCCATTACCCCTTGTCCTATCACTACAGTCACTGATAAAGAGTGTCCCTCCAGCTCTCCTGTAGGCCCTCTCAAGGTACTGGAAGACTGAAATAATGTCTCTCTGGAGCCTTCTCTTCCTCAAGTTGAACAAACCCAAGTCTCTCAGACTGTCTTCACAATTGTGCTTGAACATGTTTTTAACATTTTAGGTTTGACATCATGAACACAAGGTTCCCCACATTGTGGCATAAAAACTGCAGGCACTAAAAAGAAAAAGCAAACTCTAGACTCTCAGAAACTAACAGACACTTCCATCTCTTCCATAATATCCCTATGGTAACGTGAAACTTTCAACCATTTTATCTCTATATACATGTGACATAATTTTTCTCCTGATAGTGTTTTATGCTGAGTGTGCACAAAATGGTACTAAGGCCTATGGCACATGGTTTACACCTCAGACTTCTGAAATATTAGCTATTACTCAGCATCCTTGGGTCCCCTTTCAAGAGAGAAGAAAATGTTACTCTCTGTTCAGTACAGAAACTTTCAATATTAAGCTATACTAAAGAATTTTTGTTTAGGTTTGTTTATTTATTCTAGACTTTTAAAAAGTATACACTTCTAAGACCTGGTGCTTTAGTATGAATTTTACTTACACTTGATTAAGAGCATAGGTTTGGACCCAAAATTATGCAAGCATAGTATTCTTGGGGAAAAAAAACCAAAACAGTTATAGGCACAACTTGATTCACTAAGCAGCAAAACCACTGGGGTGTCTTAACAAAGCCAGTCCCCTACCCAGAGAGTGCCCCAGCAGCCTTTTCTACCAGAGCAGACCTTATCCAAGCAGGAATTTCTTTTGAAATACATTGAATAACCTCCCTCCCCCTGTCTAAAGGGACTTACTGTTAGCTCTGAGATGGAAGGATCAGGGTCCAGCAAATATTTTTGTCTTTGTTGCAACCCAGCTGCAAAGGCTTAATATAACTAATGGCAGCGGGTGGTTTCTAATAGTGAAAGGTCACTGAGTCACAGGAAGCCACCTGGCCGTACTGTATCTTTGCAGCTCACAATTATTATTATATATTATTGTTCTCTATTTGTAATAAATACATCAAAATCTTGAGGGAAAAAAATAATCCATGCAGAGACGTAGGAATCCTTTCCAGAAATAAAATATGAAATTTAAATTAAAACCAGCATCTGCTCCTAATCAGCAAACCAAAAAGAAATAACCAAAGACAATAAAATTAAGTCCAGAGCATGCCTACATTTCATGCAAATTTCAGACCTTAATGTATCATTTCCCAAAATACTGCCTCAGAAGATGAACTGTAAACAGTTATTTGGAGTCCCTCATATTTATTTTGACCTCCAATACCAACTTTCTCTTTTTTTTTTCAAGGACACTCTTACTGTCAGATTGCATTCTGGGTCACCTTTAAGATAGAGCTTAACATGCCATTCTCTGCAGTGCTGTGATCCCAAGGGCACAAGAGAACAGAATACAGCAACTAAATCTGCTTTCTTTTCAAAGCTGACTTCCTTGGAATTTTTGTCATGAGATTGTTGAACAGCATCTGGGGAGTCAACAAAAACCCCAGAGGTAAAACTTCAGAAGCTAACCACAGGTGCTAAATTCACTTACCTACATGGGTCTTCACTATATATTTAGTCGAGGGCCAGCAGATCACTACATGTGTCCTTTGAGGGACTGGTCTGATTGTCTCAGGTAAGGGTAGTACATATATAAAGCAGGGTATCAAAAGGAGGACATCATTACAGTCTTATGTCAACTATCTGACCAGTAGCTTCTTACATATGCAGAAAAGAAAAAAAACATAGTGCCATTTTAATACATGTACAAAAATGACTTTCAGGATGAAGTGCTCTCTACAGCTACCTGAAAGGAGGTTGATGTGAGACAGGGGCTGGTCTCTTCTCCCTAGTGACTAGCAATAGGACAAGAAGAAATGGTCTGAAGTTGCATCAGGCAGAGGTTCAGATTGTATACTAGGAAAAATTTCTTCACAGAAAGAGTGGAAGAGTGGTAAAGCATAGGAATAGGCTGCCCAGAGAGGTGGTGGAGTTGCTGTCCTTGGAGATGTTCAAAAAACAGGTAGATGAGGTGCTTCAGGAGATGATTTAGTGGTTATGTGGTGTAGGTCTGACGGTTAGACTTGATGATCTTGAAGGTCTTTTCCAACCTTGATGATTCTATGACTCTGTGAAATTGTACAGATCTGGCCTCTGGGAATTGTGAGTCAAAAAGACTCTAACCCGTGCTGAGAGCTGTACCACTTTCTGTTCCTGTCTGGTCAATCTTTGGTCAATCCATACCACTATCAAAGGAAATAGAAGAAATTTAAATATATCAATGTGGAAATTCAGTTTTAATTCGTAACTGTGTTTACTTAGATCATTCATGGATGTGTGCAAGGCACAAGTCCAGCAAGTATGGTCATTTGTGGTAGTTTGTGGTAACAAGTTTCACAAAATACATCTCTGTATATTCAATTAGTTTCATCACTTTTTCAGCTTGTTTGCTGTTAAATTTCCTGAATTTCTCTTTGGTTTTATATTAGGGAAAAACAAAAGAACTGGTTTCTGTGCCAATTTATGGCTCTGAATTTACCTTCTGAATTACCACAGCACTTAACCTCTATTTTGAAGACTTAGATACGAATGTAAACAAAGCATTTCTAAACAATTTTTCAGGAAACTTTCAAGGTTCACAAACCTGCTCTGAAATAACTTTCAGAGATTTGAAATTGCAAAACATCATAAAAAGAAAAAATCTGCTGTGGAATTCCTACATCAAAACAGAGATATAGAAGAAAACTGCTCATTTATGAAAACTGCTCCAGATTTCTTTCAGTATTTCTTCAGTGGTTGTTATGAGGAGAGTTGACATTATAAAATTTCTTTTGCTTTATCATATCCGACAGTGTGAAGTCTTGATCTCACTTCTGGCATTTAAGCATTACTTTAATTAAAAACAATAACAAATCATGCAAAGAAGGAAAAGTGCAATTTGGCTCAACTTTTCCACAAGTGATGAAATGTTTACAACCTTATCAAGGTCAACACTCCCATATTTTTTTCCTTACTAAACCAAGATAAAACTTAAAATTCCTTTCCTATTATTATCCTCTTTCCATAACATACTGGTTTTGCTTCAGACTTTGTAACTATATGAAGCCATCTCATCTCCAAATGGGTTTTTCCTTCTCTTTCCCTCTCCCCCTCCCTCAGCTCAACCCCTACTCCCTTTTAAAGAACAAGTGGCTAAGTGGTGCTTGGCTCTCAGCTGGGGCAAAGCCACAACACATACCCAATTCTATAACTATCCTAGAGAAGAAGATAGGAGGAATTATTGTGATTAATTCATCATAGGAGCCATTCTCATGCCCTTAGGGATTGGAAAGGTAACTTGACTTTGTGAGAATGACAGAAAAGCTGGTAAGGAATTTTTTATCAAAATGTTTTTCTCATAAGTAGGAAAGTTTAAAAAAAAAACCCACGAGCCAATACCCCAAACCCACCATCAACAACAAAAAAACTCCACAAATTTTAATTCTAGAAAAATCAGCTTTTATTATTTTGAAACCTCACCAAAAATAATAACAAAAAAAATTCCAAACAAAATTACCCCCTAAAATATTTAAGATTACTCTTTTTGACCCAGGGTTTCCCTCCTGCTTGATGTACTTCTAGGCAATAGATTTCATACAGAAGTCACAGACTACAGAAAAAAGTAACACAGTATAACGACCACTTCAATTTTTTTTAGGTTTTTTTTTTTTTAAAGTGTGTGCAGCACCATAAGAAAAACTATTTCTGCTTTGTCACGTTGAAGGTTTTGTCTATAGAAAATACCAAACTCTTCTTTCATACAAAGCCAGTTTAATAGTTTCCAATTAAAAATTGAGTTACATGTTTTCTACAGATTTAGGAGGAATATAAATATTGAACTATGAAAGTACACTGGAGTATAGAGTATCATAAGATGCATATTTGTGCCAGCACAAAAGCCCATCCTACAGGCTAACAATTTTTTTTAAACTTTGAAACTTAAAAATCAGTAATTTCTGCTACCATTAAAGCAACAGGAAATTGAGAAGCAATGAAATATTTTCATTTCCTGATTTCAAATTTACAGTAGCATATTGTATTTATTTCAGTAGCATTATCAATTAAACTTTATGTGACAGCATGTGATTTCAGAATATCTTAGAGAAGTGGAAACTTTCTTTTTTAGGAAGCTTGTCCTCCAGAAAGTGGTTTCAGGCATGATAAATGCACTCAGAAAAATTTCCATCCATTCATTTTATATAATCTATTTGCGAAATCTGTCACTGGAAAATTATCTTAATGCAAGATGTCAATGCATTTGAGATTTTAAAAATTCCTAATAAAAAAACTAAATACCGTCTACAGGAAGCTCAGTAACATTTGAGATATTGGAGTAAGTCTATAAATAAATGAAAATTCATGTTTAGAATGACTCGATGTTTTTGAAATGTCTATTTGTCACCATCAACTTTCCTTTAAGAGTTTCCAAATCCTACGAACTGCAAACAGCAGCCAGGAAGTTGTTCAATAGCTTTTCATTGCCATCAAATAAAGGGTGCTATTTTCATTTGGATAAAATCTCTTGATGGTTTTATTCCAGTTTAAAAATGATAAAACATTATGCCTGTAGACTAACTTGCATTAAAATTGTCCTTGTTTCCAGACTCACCGCTGTGTGTCCAGTTGAAAAGTTGATGAAGAAGACTGCTGGGTTCCTTGCAGTCTAGTGTGACACGGTGGGCTACTCTCAAGAAGCTCTTCTCCCAGTCTGTATCTATGTCTGTGATTCTTCCAGCCCAAGTGCAACACCTTACACTTGGCAGTGTTGAACCTCATTAGGTTCACCCAGGCCCATCTTTCCAGCCTGTCACGATCCCTCTGGATGGCTTCCTTTCCTTCTAGGGTGTCGACCACACCAGTCAGCTTGGTGTCATCTGCAAACTTGCTGAGGGTGCACTCAATCCCATCATCGATGTCATTGATAAAGATGTTAAAGAGAACCGGTCCCAAGACAGACCCCTGGGGGGACCCCGCTTGTCACAAGCCTCCACCCGGACATAGACCCATTGACCACCACCCTTTGGCTACGGTCTGTTAACCAGTTTCTTATCTTCTGGATGGTCCACCCATCAAATCCACATCTCTCCAGTTTAGAGATAAGGATGTGGTGGGGGACTGTGTCAAAGGCCTTGCACAAGTCCAGGTAGATGACATTGGTCGCCTTCCCTTTATCTACTGATGCTGTTACTCCATCATAGAAAGTCACCAGGTTGGTAAGGCACGACCTTCCCTTGGTGAAGTCGTGCTGGCTGTCCCGGATCACGTGCTCTTCCCTCATGTGCTCCAGCATGTCATCCAGGAGGAACTGTTCCATGAACTTCCCAGGCACAGAGGTGAGGCTCACCGGCCTGTAATTCCCTGGGTCTTCCTTGCTCCCTTTCTTATAAATGGGAGTGACATGACCTTTTTTCCAGTTCCCAGGGACCTCTCCTGACAGCCATGACTTTTCAAATATGATGGAGAGCGGCTCAGCAGCCACATCAGCCAGCTCCTTCAGGACCCGGGGATGCATGTCGTCCGGCCCCATAGACTTGTAGACATTCAGTCTCATGAGGTGGTCTCGGACTTGCACCGCTCTTACAGTGGGGGGGGATTTACTCCCCCAGTTCCCACCTAGAGGTCCAGGGATGCAAGGTTCTGGGATTTGAGAATTATGAGAATCCTGGCTGCCTGAGAAGACTGAGGCAAAGAATTCATTGAGTACCTCAGCCTTCTCCTCATCAGTTGCAGCCAATTCTCCTTTCTCATTTACCAAGGGAGGTACGTTCTCTTTGACCTGTCTCTTCTGGCCAATGTACCTGTAAAATCCCTTCTTGTTGTTTTTAACATCCCTTGCCAAGTTCAGTTCCATCTGCACCTTGGCTTTCCTGACTCCATCTCTGCAAGTCCGAACAGCATCCCTGTATTCTTTCCAGGCTACACACCCTTGCTTCCAGAGCTTGTATTTGCCTTTCTTTTCCCTCAGTTTGACCAGCAGGTCCTTGCTTAGCCATGCTTGCTTCTTGCCCCTCCTGCCCACTTTCTTATTTAGAGGGACAGAGAGCCCTTGAGCTCTCAGAAAGGCATCCTTAAAGAGTAGCCAGCTGACCTCAACATTTCTGTCTCTAAGGACCACCTCCCAGGAGATCCTGGTCAACAAGTCCTTAAACAACCTAAAGTTTGCTCTCTTCAAGTTCAGTGTCCTGATAGACATCAATGCAAAGTGCAAGCCAAGCAGGTGTTCATTTAATCACAATAATCATGCTACCACAGTCCAATTTATTTTGTCCCCTTCCCAAGCTTACTTGCTACATCAGTTGGTCTGATGTAGCAAAACTGTGTTCCCCATCTTTCTTTTTTTTTGTCACATGGGAATGCTGGCATTCGTGCCAGGTGACTATCTTTGCAGCAGTGATCTGTGTGTATATCTTCTGTCACAGAGGAATGTCTATAGCACAAGGCAGAAACACAGACTGACTTTTAAACAAATGATTGAATTATTTTGTCAATTTAGGGAGAGCTTTTATTGTAAGCTCTCCCATTTTCACATAGGTTGACTGCATGAATTTTAATGTAAAATAGCACTTTAAAAGCTTCCTGGCTTCCAAAAGAGACTTCAGAAAATTAGTGTAGAGGGTTTTTTAAATCTCAATTTAATTTTTTTCTTGTTGCCATGTGTTTCCTATTAACATTATTTTCTCTTTAAAAATGTTTGCAGGTAACATACAAACAAGAATGGATCAGAAAGAGGAAAGAAAATAATCTACAAGAAATATCTGCACTCTCCTACTACAAGCTTTTCGCGCACGTTCCAACATTCTGTAGTTTTTCTCTTTTCCTTTTCCTTCTTTTTCCCAATATGAAAAAAAGATTGCCCAGGATCTTTGATATTATCTCTGTTGTCTATTTTTCCTTTTTTCACCATCTTATGGTGAAATCATTGAGAAAGCCCCAAAAGACAGCACTGTCATTTTATAGCAATCATTGTCTTACGTTTATCACTAATTATCTGGCACACTAGACATACTGGTTGGAAAATTGAAACACTGAAAGGAGAAATGTGCTTTCTTTTATTTTTTGAAAACTGTGAAAGATGTAGAAAGAAATGAATAGCTTCTCTTAATTCATTTCTACAGTATAGAAATAAAATCTCAAAAATTGAAGTGTTTCTCGTTACGATCAACAATAACCAGAAAAAATATAATACTTTATGTTGAATTGCAGGTGACTGTCTTGGTTTGGTTCATTCCCTTTGGTCATCTAAAGAGAAAACAAAGATAATTTCAAAACAACTTCCCCTTGCTCTAAACACAGAAATAAAAATTGTTCATTGTTCTGAGAAACATATCTTCACTAACAACACAACCCTACAAGAAATAGAAAAAGGACAGGATGGCCATTTTACATCACCATCTCATTATCTCCAAGACAAAAATGGATGGGATACCAGCAAGTAGTAACTGGAGACTTGGTTTCAAGGAGTAAGCAGAATGGCTAGACAGTTACTCATAGTTTAAGCTGCATTCAATTGTATCTTTGAGAAGCAATAACAGAAGAAACTACTTGAGAGTTTCCATATTTTTTTTTAATACTTAAAAATTGATGTCCTAAATATTGTCAATGCAAATAATAGATGGTAATAAATAAATATAAAGCAAGATCACAGAAATATTAACATTTACAGAATTTGCAATTTCTTTTAGACATTTAATCAAAATATCTGTCTACAGATCATTATAATAATCTGTACTGAGAAATAAATAATTGTTGTAGTTTTGTGTGGCTGAGTTCTGGTGGAGGGGGTGCAGGGGTGGCTTCTGCAAGAAGCATCTAGAAGCTTTATGAAGGCCTGAGAGAGTAACACCAGCTGACTCAAAGCCAGTCGTTGTTTACCAAGGCTGAGCCCATCAGTGATAGTCACAGTGCCTCTGTGAATCACATTCATTTAAGAAGTAAAAAAACACAAGCAGATGCTTTTCACCCAGAGAAGGGAGTGAGAAAATGTAAGAAACTGTGCAGACTCCAAGGCCAGAGAAGAAGGGGGAGGAGGTGCCCCAGGTGCTGGAGAGAAAGATGCCTCTGCAGCCCGTGGGGAAACCCATAGGGAAGCAGGTGTCCCCCCACAGCCCATGGAAAAGGCTGAGACCCCACCTGCAGCCAGTGGAGAGGGAAGCAGGGGAAAGGCGTGAGGAATTCTTCCCTGGCTAAGAAGGAAAACAACTTGTGAGGACCCGAATGAAACCCCCATTACCTCATTCCCTGCCCTTCCCCATGCCACAATGGGGGGGAAGAAGGGAGTGAAATCATGACTAAAGTGAGGTCTGCTAAGAAGGGAGGGGTGGGGAAGGTGCTTTAAGATTTGGTCACATTTCTCATTATCCAAATCTGGTGTCACCGGGTGTGCAGTGCAGTGTAATAAATTAGAAAGTTTTCTTTCCTTTATTCTGTGTTGAGTCTGTTTTGCCCATGACGTTGATTGCAGAATGATCTCTTCCTTTCCTTATCTCTACTCCTGAGCTTCTCAATATGTATTTTCTCCCCTGTCCAGCTGAAAAGGAGAGTGATAGAATTCACTTTGGTAGGCATCTGGCCTGAATCCAGGGTCAAATCACCACAATAATTTTAATGATATTTAATGATATTTTCCTTCTTGCCTTGATTGGTTTAGTATAGAAAGAGGGAAAGCTTAAATACTTATGTAAGAGTTAAGAGGCAATAAAATGTATAATTATATACAAACAATAATGCTTATATATGATCAGATAGACAGACAGATTGAATCACAATGGAGAATATAGTCTGGTATTATGTATTTCAGGGCTGAGAAGATGTTTAAATCAGAGTTTAATGCTCAGACACGAAAACTTTTATTACAATTGGGCTGATTAATTTGGGTCCTTTAAGGAACTGTAATACGACACCTTAAACGATGTTCTTCCTCTGTTCCCTTTTTAATTTGATCCAACCTTTGATCTTTTCCTCTTCTCCTTGAGACCCAAAGATGAAATTGTAGCCCTTCTGAACTTTAGGTGGATCTCACTCCTCTTCAGTAGATGCAAAACATTTCCTAGTAAGGACCCCATTTCTAAATCCATTTACACTATTGCCTAATACATCATTTAGCCTATTATTGATCATTTTAAAGTGCAGTGTTCTCATGTCTTTTTGAATGGTTTTTAATGCTTGGCCACATACTGGTCAGCATAGTTCCTTAAGCCTCTGAAAGCAGTCAAGGTTTGTTTTTTTTTCCTTTTTCTAAATTTGTAGGTCATGTTCCCTTTCGACATTCAACATGAATCAAATTTTCTCATTATACTGGTCAGATTAAGGTCACCACCCTGAAAATTATTTCAAATGTGTCTCAGAATTTTCTCAACCCCCCTAAAAAAATAGGATGCAGGCTTCACTGTCTTTTTTCCCGTCTGTAAAGATGAAAAAACAACATTTAAAAATCTGGTGGACATTTTTGTTAAATCTCTTTTCTGTAATAACAACTAACAAAATTTATGGATAGGTGCTCAGTCTCATTTTTGGATTTTTTCTACATTATTTTTATTTTATTATAAGTTCATTTTTATTCATCTTGATATTAATTTCTAGTGGCAAGAAAGATTTCCTTTCTGAAGTGTGGTAAAAATCCCACCGATAGAATAGAAACAAATTAAGGTTCTCGGTGTCTCTGATGAAGGAAGAAGTACAAGCATAAGATATTCTCTGAAGTATATATGGCAGCAAGACACAGGAATCCTCTCTCTCAGTAGTCCACTCAGGGTATTTTAGTATTTTGTTCCTCAATCATAACTCCAACCTGTCTATGATTATTACATAAGTAATAAGTAAGACTTACTTAATAAGTCTGCACTTATTAAAGTGCCTTTGTGTTTGCTGGCTGATATTTTTGCTATGTTACATCCTACAGTAATTTCTCCTTTGTCCCCAGATTCAATGGCTACAAGATAAATTTCTTCCACATGTCTCTCCTTTTATTCTGTTAAATTTTACCTTCTTTGTATGGGGTTGCTTTTCTGTCTAGGGTCAGCTCTGCAGTGCAAATATAACATCAAATCCTTATTCTTCTTGTTACAGACAGTGATTACACTAAATCCACTAAATCAATCAGATGAAGAATGTTAACAGAGGAGATGTAGTGTAAATATATGCACAGAGCAATCACAATTTTACTCTTCCCTCAAGCAGGAATTGGGCTAAAGAATTGTTGTCCATTTTTTTCTTTTTTGGGTGATACTTCCTCTGTTTGTTGTGAATCTTCACCATGCTCCATGACCAACACTGCTATAAGTATCCCCTGGCATCTTGTGTCTTATTTAAAGTAAAAGCTCTTTGTAGTAAAAGAGACAAGTAGAAGTGATGTGCTTATGGTACATGTTCAACCATTTCAATAGATGTAGAAACACTACAGTCAGACTGTGCAAGTCAGAAGCTAATAGGGAAAAAAAGTAGCAAGTCATTTAATTTCTGCTAATAGTATAATGTATCTTTCACTTCCACTTACTAGCAATGGGACTGGCTTCATTAGGATAGATGTAAACTAGACTGTGAAGATTTCTCACCTTGGGAGGGAACAAATGACAATATTGCAACTGTTTTATGACCTCCCTTACATGAGCGGCTGATGCTTTTTCAGTGTCTGGAATTTAAAACACAGATGTATTGGTATCTGGCCCTGAGGTCTCAGCTACCACTGCCACAACCCCTTTCATAAATTTCTGAGGTTTTCGTCCCCAAAAGGATGGGTAACCTGCTCCTGTGACAGTTCAGCTCTAACACTGATGTTTCATAACTGGCAATGTATCCACACAGATGTGAGCTGAAACCACCAATTTAGGTCATTCAGGACAGAGGGCTTTGAAAAGGAAGACTCCTTTGCTGCTCACTTGAACTGGTATTGAACTGTCACCCAGAGGATATAGTCCTGCCACTGATTCTCAGAGCCCCTTTCGACCTATGGTACTAACATTTATATGTGATCAGTGATCTATGTACAACAGGTATTTTCTCACATTCTTACAGTAATTTAAAAGGATGGTACTGAAATTTGTGTCATCTGCAGCTATGCATCAAAGCAATGGATGCTTTATTTACCAGTAGTATAATGTGTATGAGAAATATAAAGCTGTACTCACCACAACCATCTCTGGAACTAGATAAATTAAACCAGCTGGGACAGTTGGTAGCCTGAAGCAGGCATTCCATAGGGTAGTACATTTATTCTCTTTCACTTTCATAGACACTTTTATCAAGCTGTGTGGTGCAGTCAACAAGCTGGAGGCAAGGGATGCTGTCCAGAGGCACCTTAAGCTTGAGAAGTGGGTCTATGTATGCAAAGTTCAACCAGGCCAAATGCAAGGTCCTGCATGTGGGTCAGGGCACTCCCAAGCACAACTACAGAGAGTGGATTGAGATCAGCCCTGAGCAGAAGGACTAGGAAGTATTAGTGGACAATAAGCTCAGCATGAGCCAGCAATGTGCTCTTGCAACCCAGAAAGCTAAATGTTTCAAAAGCAGCAATGCTAGCAGATTGAGAGAGGTGATTCAGTCCCTCTACTCTGCTCTGGTGAGACCTCACCTGGAGTACTTAATCCAGCTTAGGGCAACATACGAAGAACATGGACCTCTCCTAGCAAGTCCAGAGGACAGCCATGAAGATGATGAGAGGGCTGGAGCACTTCTATGAAGACAGGCTGAGAGAGTTGGGCTTGGTCAGCATGGAGCAGAGAAAGCTCTGGAGAGAAGGGGAAAAAAAAAACAACCAAGGCAAACCTCATGGGTTGGGATAAGGATAGTTTACTAGGACAGCAGAGAGAGAAATAATGGTAATAGGCATTTTATACCAAAAATATATGAAACTGGTGCTGCGCAAGGCAGTTTCTCACCAAACCACACAACTCAGGCTGTACAGCTCAGAGCCATCCTTGAGCTGGACCGTCCCAAAACTGCGTGACCTGGAGCCATGCCCTCCCCCCTCCACCAGCCTCCCCTTATGCTGAGCATGATGTAATTGGCATGGAATACCATCTTTAGCCCATTTGGGTCACCTGTCCTGGCTGTGTCCCCTCCCAGCTCCCTGCACATCCCCCACCTTCTCGTTAACAGGGAAATATGAACAACTGAAAAGTCCTTGACTGCTTGGCAATAACTAAAAACATCAGGGTGTTACCAGCACTGCTCTCATCCTGACTCACATACACTGCATTGCACCCACTGCTAGAAAGGAAATCAACTCTATCCTAGACAAAACCAGGACAGGGCCTACAGAAGGGATGGAAAGGGACTGTTTATCAGGGAAAGCAGTGATAGAACCAAACCAAGGTAGATTTATATTAGACACTAAGCATAAAATCTTTACTGTGAAGTCTTTCCAGAGATGTTGTGGATGCACCATCCCTGGGAGTGTTCAAGGCCGGGATGGATGGGACTCTGGGCAGCCTGGTCTAGTGGAGGATGTCCCTGTCCACAGTTTGGACTACATGATCTTTAGGGTCTCTTCCTACCCAAATCATTCTATTATGATTCTAAGGTACTAATGTCAAATGGTATAAACATCTTTCCTAAGCCTTGCTGTATGCCTGACTTTCAGTCACCATCATCTTATTAGTATTCTTCAGGTGTGCTTTCCAAATTTTTCTGTGATAATGGCAGGGAATTTTTCCGCTCATACCTTCAAGTCACTTTTAATCTCTGTCTACAGCTAACATGTCCCCCCCCCAGTGATATGTATATGGTTGTCTCTGCAGGTGGATCTTTATCTAAACCTTTTTTATGTCTCCCTGACTCACAGCATGCTTCTGCCACCTTTTTTTTTTGTCTATGTGTGATCATATTTGCTTTCTTTCCCTAACTTGCACATATTAGCCTTTCTATAACTCTGTTCCTTTAACTTATATATAACTGCTTCTTTTTGTCTGTATGTATATCAATTTTTTTGCCTTTTCCCCAACCATTTTTATTAGCCTCATTCCCATTTTTATTCTTTCTCCCCTCCTCTAGGCAGAATGTTGTGCAGAAATATGCACATTTATCTGTCTACTCCCATTTTTCTCAGGGATCATACAATCTGATTGATGATGAATCCTGAATATTGTGAATGAAGATTCACTCACTTTATTTCCCAGAGAGGTCAGAATCAACCCACAGGATTTGTGAGCTTGGATACAGATGCTTACTGCAACCCACTTGAACACTGAATCACGATCCAAATAGCATCAAGGAAGGAAAGAAACACTTTCTTCATGACAGTATTAGTCATATTATTTAGTTTTAGATAATCCTACAAGTAACAAGGAATTGGACTCAATGATCTTTAAGGGTCCCTTCCAATTTGAGATATTCTGTGATTCTCAGGCTTCTCATGGTCCCCAAGTCTTCACCTCCCTGTCTCTGCACATGTTGCAGTGTAGTTATGTCCAAATGCCTTTATCTTTTCATAGCTGTTTTTAACTTTTTATCCTCCCCCCCCCCCATCAGAATAGTTTGCAAAGAGCACACTTCCTTGTGGTATAAATAACCGTGTCAAAATTCATGTCAAAGTCTTGCAATCTAATTTTAAGGAGCAAGCTGTTCTATTTCATTTCTCTGTATTATCAGTCATTCCTCCAGTTTCAAGGCTGAAATCTTCTGTATCCAAAGATCTTATGCATGCAATTCTTAAAAGATCTCAACACTGAAACCTGAGTAGCATTCTCAGATGGGCTTTTTCCTTATTGAGGCATTAAAAAGAACTGAGCAGATTCAAATTAAACTATACATCCTAATAAGCTCAGGCTACGCATTTAGATAAAAGGTCTTTAAAAAGTGGTTCCACTTTTTAGCTACTAGATACCTGCACATCTAGCTCTGTAGAGGCTCTTTCAAGTGTTGGTGACTTTTTAAGCCTTAGTATTTAGGGCCTGAAGGATCCTATTACATGTCAAAGAACTCACTTATTTCACCCTGTTTTCAGCCTTCTAATTTGAATTTTACTGAAGAATTTTTTTCCAGTAAGTTGTAGCTTTGAATAGATAAAAATTGGAGAATTTTCTGTCTCACTTACTGTGGTTGTTTTTCTTTTTTCATGTTTTTCTTTTGATCTGAATAAAATTAGTTTTAAAATAGTTTGTGTATCCATATACCAGTACTTCATTGAAAGCAGTGCTTCATAGAAGCCCACTAGAGAGAGTATATGTGACAGAGAAGTACAGAAGAAAAAATCCATATAAATACATAACAGTTTCCTTAAGCAGTGATTTCTGAATGCTCATTATATCTTATTCTAGTTAAACATGGATACAGTTTGTGCTCCTCTCAACCTGCAATTAAGCGAGCCACTTAACAAACTTGAAATTGCATGAAGATACATTATTTTGTCAAATGTTCACAAAGCAAATTTTTTCATAAATTAAAATGGTTAAAACAGCATCGCCTGTTCTGTCATTAAGATGGCATGGTGTGTTCTTCCTCCACCTCATTATCCTTTTGATAAATAATGATCTGTTCTCCCATTTCTGTAATTTAGACAATTTGTTACATTTTAAAATAGGTCTTTTTAGTAAAAAAAAAAAAAAAAAGTCAAGAATAGGTCTGATTCTCCATTGCATCAAGATGTACTTAACCCCCTCACCTCCTTGAAATGTTGTAGAGACATTAAAGGGAAAAAGACCCGCTAAGAATGACCCCGTGGCTTGCAGATAATTATAGAGGTAAAGATATTACACCAGATTCATGCTGGTACGGATTCTGGTCAAAGTTCAGTGTTAAAAATATACAGACTAGAAACTTCAAAAGTCAAGAAAATGCAGTGAGACTTAGTCTGGTATAACTCAACCATACCATAATACTCTGCTTAAAAATCTTTTGCTTCCCTGTTACTTTGAGCATCTTCCCATAAAGCAGGAGACAAAGCCTGACTTTTGAAGTGAAGACATTTATGTATGGGCTGATGCAGGTGAGAAGGTGCTTTTCTTAGTGCATTATGGTGTTTCAGAACAGTACAGTTAGCTCACAGCGGTCTCAGTGATGGTCCCAGCAGGGCAGTGTTTGAGTCCTTTCAGTATTTGGTCCAGTCCAGTTAGATAATGGTTTTGTTTTGTTTGGAGTTTTAGGTTTGTTTGGTGGTTTGTTTTGTTGCTTGGTGGTTTTTTGTTGGTTCATGTAGGTTCTTTGGTCTGGTTTTGGAGTGTGCCTTGTTGTTTGCTTGGTTTTTTTTTATATATTGCACTGAATATATCGGCAATACTTTTGGGAAGTATCCTAGTTCTGGCCAGGCCAGAGTTCACCTCCCAAGCAGTCAGCACAGGTGAGCTAAGTCAGCCCGGGCTGTTTTCCACACCACCTGACATCACTCCCCCATAAAAGGGGCTGATTAGGGAGGGGTGCTCCTGGGTGCCTCCAGGGTAGTCTAAGTGTGGCTGGGGTGTTGGGTCAATCCTTGCATGGTGCAGTACTCCATGTTATAGTCAGGTCCATCAGGTGCCCTGTATTATCACTTGGTGTGAGTGTAATTTGTGATTGGCTGTTACTGCTCCCCTTTCACGGTGCTTTTGTCAGTAAACTGCCATCCCAACCCATGGAGGCTCTTTGTATTTCTCTGGGTGTGAGTAAGCTGTTTGGGGCTGAACCACCACAGGAAGGAATTAATCTTCTCCACCCTTTGTCATGCCAAATAAATAATGATTCAGGACTCAGGACCTACAGGAGACCTACATGATTGTGGACCAGTTGTTAGACACCAAGCAAAATATCCTAGAACAGTTAAAATAGCACTAAACAGCTAATATTAGGCCAGTACATTAAGAATCTGAGTCATACCCTTAGACTTCATGCATGCAGACACATTATCTGAAACAAGTGAAAATCAGGTGTACTTAGACAACTGAAAAGGGACGTTTACACTGATAAGCAGATTTCTGGGCTATGACTAGTGATAGTTTAGTGGTTAAAATCTGCCACTGGAGATTTGAGTATCTGTTGTTTGGAGCGCCCTTCTCACTAGACTACAGGACACAGAGGATGTTTTTTCTAACAGGCCTTCATGAAAGGGAGCTTGTAAACCTTGACAGAGATACACAATTATTGTAAAGGAATTGAAACGTTCTGGTAGGGGACAAATTTTCTTGTACATTCATTTCATTTTAAAAAAAATTGGCTGATAGAATGTTTGTTAAGCCTTAAGTCATTTAGGCATTTAGGCTATTCTGAAAATGTTCTTTTTGTTAAAAAAAACCCAACATCTCCTACATTTCTTTATTTTAATTTTTTTGGGGTGGATGGATTGGGCTTTGGTGTTTCTTTTTTCCTTGTTCTATCACAATTTTGACTGTCGTCACAGGGGAAATAGAGAAATAGCAGTTTCTAGCTGTTAATCAACAAGAAGTTAACTTCAGTTCTACTTTGTTTCTCCTTTGGTGGCTCAGATGAAAGGAATTAAGTTGGCTGCATTGATTAAACAAGGAAAAGATAATAACTTTGTGAATGGCAGGATTTATCTCATGTTTAGCTAGGCTGAATTGTAAATAGGATTCCTTTGCTTCCTCGCTATAAGTAATATCCCCTGAAGAAAAAAAATCTTGCTAGTTGCTTTTTTAATTTTTCTTACCAATTTCTTGTTTAATCAGCTTAAAGATTAGACTGATTTGCTGATTGAATTAGTAAAAAAAAATAAGGCAAACCAAACGAAGAGGAAAAAGCTCCATCTCTGTAAGCTATTTTGCTTTTATCCAACACTACTGAAGACGGTTATTTTAGCCAAATATATTTTTACCTTCAATGGACTATTCTGGCTAAAAGCTTATCCACCAAAAAGCTATCATACAAAAGCTTAGCTCCTAACATGTCTTTTGACAGTTGCATATAAAGCAGAGGTCCAGAAGTGTGGGAATGATGAACAGAGAACCCTCTTAAATTCATGACAACCTGAAAAGATTGTATGCTGAGAAGAGTTTTGAAGACAGTGAAGTAACCACTAAAATCCTCTGTAGAGATGCTCTTTAGAAGTTACACTGATATGTCACAGTTATGTTGCCTGTTTGAACTAAAAATTACTATGATGGCCAAAACTATAAAAGGAAACAATGTAAGATCTGAATCTGTATTTTTCAAAGGGAAAATAACCTGTTATGTCACTCACAAAAGCAGCTGGATCTTTTTTTTGTCAGCAGGCTTCTTCAGGGTTCTAGTAAATTCATGGCTTTTGAAAAACAAAGCTTTGCAGGCATTGGAATGTTGGAAATAATTTTTTTGATGTAGTTAAAAAAGTAAAATTAAAAATTGTTCTCTTGTTTGTCATTAATTTATGCGTAGTCTGACTTTTCATGAAGTTCTTACTAATTCTCAGCCTTTAGCTCTTGTTGTGAAATGGTCATTTGGGATGTTTATGTATAAATATAATATACAAGGTCAGAATGTCAAAAAGGTGGGGCATTGATATATGGTGACATCCTCTGCATTGATTACTTTAACTCAAGTATTTTAAAACATTTTACAAGCTATATCCAAGACAGAATAGTTTTTCTTTCTCAGGTCGCCTGCAGCCCAGTTTGAGTAGAAACTGAAATCTCATATTTGCCTTACCTAGTTCTTGTTTGCCCATTGACCGGTTTTATGTCATGGTCAGTACTCTGTAGATTGTTTCTTTGACCTGCTAAGTAAGAAGCATCAAAAGAGTGTAACTGGATGATACCAAGGATTCACACTGATGGCAAGTGTTAAATGATGTTTAATAGTGGGTGTAAGGGTAAGGAGAAGATTTACTTATGGCCCTCACAAGGGGCCATAAACAGTCACTTAGGGATTTCTTGAACTTGAACCTGATTCATTCTTTGACACAATTAGATAAATTTATGTCCTTTTGCTGGTTAATTCACGTTTTGTCACAACCCACAATACCCTGTTCTAGTAAGTTCTGCCATCAAAGAATGTAGTGCAAGAAAAACCAGTTCATTTTGACTAGTTTTTAATGTATTTAGTGCAATTTTTTTTTCTGGTATTATAAATGCAGTAGGTAAGTATTCCTTTTTTTTTTCTTTTTCTTCCCTTCTCAACCTCTCCTTTCCCCCTTCCCAGAATGCCTGTGTTTTCACAGTGACCAGAAATGGATCATTATTCTTGAATGACTTCTGAAATGCTTTATTTTCTCAGATGCTATAAAAAAATGAAAATGCAGAAATGTACGGAGAGATATTTCAATAAATCAAGAAGCAGCTAAAACAATACATATCCTTCTCAGTGGGCATTAGCCATTATTCCTCTCTGGTCATTAGCACAGGAGAGCTGACTGTGCATGAATTCATACAGAAGAATTAATGGGCCACATCTGAAAAGATAATAGCTGAGCTATTAAAGCCAAAAAAAGGACCTAAAGGAAGAACAAGGAATGCTGAGGAAAGACTAGATGAGAAAATACTGCAACATTGTGTATGTAAATATATATTCGCATACACTGTTACAGACAATGGTTCCAATTCTTCTGCTCACTCAGTTTCAGAATTTCAGAGTTACTGTAAGTAAAAAACACATCAGCATCAAGCCACCAGGTCTGTCCATGCCAGCAATAAAGGAGAGGGTTTCTCTTAGCAGCCTACAGCAACATGCTATGACTGTCAGAAGGATTCTGCCAGCACTTAGTTAAAAGACAAATGTAACGAGACCAGTATAAAAAAAACAAACAATAACTAAAAAGAAACCCACCAAAAAACCCCACCAAAAACCCCACACAAAAAAACCCTGAACAAACAACAAAAACCACACCAAACATACATACACACAAATTGCAAAAAAAACCCCAAAATAAACAATCCATGGAAAAAAAGAATCATAACTTTTTTTTAGTTAAAGATAGGAAAAGTAGATAAATGTGAAAACAGCCTGTTTATATAAGTAACTCTTAAAGTAGAATTATACCAGTAGTAACCTGCTAAGCCAACAACTGCTTTCTCTTTCTTGCATTATTTCATGCACTATTTTAATTTAACATTACAGTCTGGCTGGTCACAGGAGCTGACCTGAAGCTGAACTGACCTTTAGATGTTTGAGTGTACTAGCTGTGCCTTGGTTTGACGTGTAACCATAGGTTGAGGTTTTGTACCAGAACTTCTTCTAGCTGCCCTCCTCTCTTACAGGTGCTCTAGCTAACTTAACAGCTTTGCACAGTAGTTTTGCACTTTGTTAGAAACTACACACAGACCATCTATAGCGTCTACTTATGTCCCAGCTCTCAAGGACACCTTGGAAAAAAATCATATCCTTCTATCTCTCATACTGCACAAAACATCATATAAAAATTTTGTTTACTTCTTCTTTTTTCTATTAAAATTTTTACTACTTTCAGCTTTTTTGCTATTTTCTTTTTCTCTGTAATCTTTGCTGTCTGTGCTGGAAACCACTGTTTAAGATCATGGTGACTCTCCACTTCCTCCTGGATGCATTTGACGGAGTTTATTGGCTTGAACTTCTATACTTATTATAATTACAAATGTTCTCTGCTTTATAAAATAACTACTTTTTTTCAAAAGAAATAGTGGTCAAAAGAAATAATGCAAGTTATGAAGAACTACACTTTGAGTTTGCCCACTAGTAGTTTCCATTTATCTAACTTTTACTCCATCAGCTGTTCACAGAGCATTCCTTCTCTGGTGGGCTCCCTTCCCAAGTAATTCTTGAGCTGAAGAGACAGGAAGAGAGGCAGCACTTTCGTTGTAGACATTTGCAGTCAGAATCACATGAACAAGATAGATAACAATGCAACACCTCAAACGTGGTGAGTTAGATAAAATTTGATTTTGTCTCCCACCTATTTTCTTTACTACAAGTTTTAAGGAAAGATGGAATATCCACTCCAGATATAAAGGTGCCATGTGATTCTCAGAAAGCATATAGGCAGTAAAGCAATGAGGGTGTGATATGAGAATCTGAACTTAGCAGACATTA
The DNA here is from genome assembly GCA_022605575.1 of Laterallus jamaicensis coturniculus. NCBI lineage: Eukaryota > Metazoa > Chordata > Aves > Gruiformes > Rallidae > Laterallus > Laterallus jamaicensis. The sequence continues at coordinate 86,382,670 of JAKCOX010000002.1, read as the reverse complement.
GACGTTGTGACGTTCACAGTAAAATCATGCCAGTTCTCCTTTAGAACTAGCTATAAGGGGGAAAAAAGCCACACTATTTCCATATCAGAACAGTGGACAAATATTCTTAGTGTCTTACAGAGCTTTCTGTGGTCAAAGACAAACACTTCCAGTGTGCAATTCATTGTGTCCTCAAATGAGCCCCCAGGGTGAGATAAATCAGCTTCCAGAAGAGCTGACTTCTATCTCTGACTTCAGAGACAACCTGGGTGGAGTGGTTTGGGCTGCATGCCTACTTCCCTGACTTTTAAGCTTCTTAACATCTAGTACCATGTCAAATTCCTTGGAGCCTACAAGAGAAGTACAAGTGGTTGGTGGGTAATCTGTGATGGGACACCTTTACTCCTCTGGACAGGCAGAGGGAGGGCACCTTAGAGCACCGAAAAGGATTAGAGTTATATATGTGCAAATTATTCAATATGTAAATAATGTGGATGACAAATATCACCCTAAGTGCAGCTTTACAAATGAATAAAAATACAGGTATTCAATAATACTATGTTTTATAAGACAGCAAATATGGATGCAGTATATGGATGAGATTCGGTATTGTAATAATGGATGTAACAATGTGTCATAAATACAATTATATTTCAGATTTATTTACATTTTTATTTATTCATATACAAGTGGATGAAGAAACTGAGTAGATTTTACTTACATCCTTAATTATACCTACTTTACATTTTGAGGAGTGGAGAATTACTGAACACTATGCTGTGAGAGTTTGACCTAAGTATAAACTGCCTGATTTTACACTATGTAAATAGCAGTTTAATCCTCTCTGGGTGACCTTTGTCTGATTCAGTAAAAAAGCATTTAGACAGATGAAAAAAGTTATGCGCTCACTTAAATTATTCCCTGAAAAGAGATTAGCTCAGGGTTATGCATTTTCTTGGTTACAGGGCTAATGAAGTGACTTTTAAGTCATAGTCATCGATGTTTATTTTTCCATATGTATTTGTATTTTGCAAATAATTCACTAGCAAATGTAATTCTAGGTTTATGGCCATCATGGAAACTACATCATGTGAAAAATGGGAAAAAACTCCTATAAGCCTGGCACAAAGGAAAGAATTAATGAATTCCAGAAGAAAAAAAGAAAACACTAAAATACCTCTACAAGATTGCAGGCTGTTTTTAAACCTGAAATGGGGAAATGGGGCTGGAGACATGGGACTTAAGATTGCAAAACTTTCTAGCCTCTGCCTTTTTACTGGCCATAGAAATAGAAAAAAAAGAATTAAGGAATCTTTATAACTTGCTTCACTGAACTCACTGAAGTTCTTGTTCACATTTTCTACATGACATAGACTATGACAAGTTATAATAGCAAGTGAAGATTTAGAAATAAATGTCCCCTGTTCTTTGTCTTTCCAAATGCATCCTGCTGTGCTGTGGAGTTTGTTCTGTCCCAGCTTTACAAAACACAAGCAATGAACTGTCTCCATTCATTTAGCTTTTGTCTCAAAGTTAAAGCAAGTGACAGTCTTGTTATGTGACCTACAGCAAAATAGTTGAGGCAAGATTTTCAAGGGCTTAGCACCCTATATTCCACTATAGCCTTTTACACACTTTCCAAAAAAGCAAAATGGCATGATCCGTGAGTATCAATATGTGTGTGACAAAAAAAAAAAGTCTTATTAGGAAAAAACTTTAATAAAATTACTTGAAAATAAATTTTGGAAGCTATGGAATACACTAATTGCAGAAGCACAAAATAATTTAATAAGATGTGAAATGTGTAGACAAAAATATCTGTCCCAATGGCACACTACAAGAATTAATTTATGTATTCCCTTCAGTGTGTTCAGAGCTGCTCTGATAAGAGGTGCTGCATAAGACCTAAGAATTTTTCATTTATTATTTATTAGTCATGTTACCTTGGTTTATTATACGTGGAGAGAAAATAGATAGTGAAAGAAAGCCTGATTCTCTAAGCTTAGCATTGCTCAGTTTGCACTTTAGGCAGCTTTTGCAGCTTCCCTGGATTTATTGCTAGGAACAACGGATTGTCACCGAGGAAGAGATCATTGGACAAGCTGGACCATGTCCCTGTGCCTAACAGTTGTCTGTGCAGCTGCTTCAGAAAAGTGCAAAATTATTACAGTGAATCTGATTGTGTGAAGTGATATGTTATGGGTCAATTTTGTCTAACCTCATTGGGTCACTCTATACCTTAAAAGTAGGACTGGTTAGCTCTCATAGTTGTACTCTTCCTGTTGTAATACCATTTGTTACTTGTGTTTAGGGCATGAGCCAGCTCTATTCTTAAATCTACAAAGGTACCCAGCGGCACTGACACACCACCTTCCTGTAGAAATGAATTGCAATGGTGATTTATCCAGTTTTCAATGAAAGATGTTTCTCTTTGAGCAATTTTTTTTAAAGAAGATATGCCTTTGAATTGAATTACATGCCTCCTCTGCCTGCATTTTATTTTGTTTTGTTTACTCTCAGTAAAGGGAGCATCTCAGTGTGTCTTGCTGTAACATCTTTTCTGCACGTTCTTCCGCAGAAGCCTCCTGACTCTAAGATCTCCATGTTTCTCACACACATCCATGCTAACACTCTGAAACTCAGTAGCAACGAGACCCTTTGATCCTGAGCACAACTTTCTAATTGCCCTAAACTACTGTGCTGCAGAACAGGTCATTGAAGACAAACTAACCGGAGGAATGAGTTTGCATTGCCAAACACATTTCATCTGAGTCAGATACGAAGTTGGGTCTCCTGGGCTGTAGCTTGAATGCATTACCTTGGTCTTACAGAATCCAATGTTTTGCATCCCCATGGATGGCTTCAGAGCCATCATTTTGAACTTTTTCATGGTACTTCTTGCTGTTGACCTTGAAAAGGCTACTGCTACAGAGATATGCAGTATCCATACACTTTCTGAGGCCCCATGACAAGCCTATTTAATTTGTCCTTTAAGTGACTTCCTATATATTTCCTGGTAAGTGAATTTTATGTTCCACAAAGCCTGGCATATGCTCTACCTCATGTTTCTCCCTAGCCCCTGCCACTACATCTTTTATTTCCCCATACTCCCTTGCATATGACAGACAGAGAGGCCACTGCTGTTACAGTTCATCTGTCTAAAGATGTATTACTTGAGTGTGTCATCAAACAAAGTCACTTTAACAGCATAATCCAGTAATACATTATCAGAGGAATGGTATTTTGATGATGTATTGCTGCGGTACATTAGAGAAACGCAAAATGGCAGAAAGGCTGTACCCATGGTCATCCTTATGAATGTAAACCAGAAGTGCCACGTCTTTACCTAGCTGGTACCTGTGAGTCTCAGCTGATTTTATGAAGACTACTCTTTTTATGGACAGAAACCCCTATAGAGACATTCCTTTTTGTACTCTTTCCCTATCTGGTCCCATTTGTGTGTCATATTCTTTGTGGCAATTATTTCAGAGTACAGGTTCTCCCCACTAAAACTCAGAGACTTCTCTTTGTGGGATCATAGCAATTTCTTTGGCAATGCCTTGTGGAGATTCAAACAAGCAAAGGAAGCAACCTCATAGATTTCTACCTGCTGGAGACCTTGATGAACAAGAGAGAGGATATTAGTCTTTACATGCTGAAAATGAGGAGATTATATGGATGCATGATCAGCTTTAGATTGTCCACCTATTTCTTCATTGTCAAGTGTGATTTCTTGCTTCCAGAGAAGTAGAACAGCAGGGACTGTCTCTCTCAGCGCAGAGACCTCACTGATCCATCATTCCCCCCGCTCTGGTCTTCCCGTGGGTCCTCCTGATCACAGGCTTCTCTCTGCTTCTCCTATCCCAATGACAGACACAGCACAATCCTTACCCTCAGGACAGCTATGTCTCTTTGAACCTCCACTTCTTAAGTAGCTATGGTGGCTCTGTGCAACTGCCTGGAACATCAGAGGGCTAGATCAATCACTCCAGGCATCATCTCCAGTCCTATGTTCACATGGCTATGGGATGAAAGAGAGTAGAGAGGTTCTTCTAACTGCAAATTAAGCCTTTGGATTTATGCCAGTGTCATTCATGCTTGAAGGAAAAGAACAACAAATAAATAAGAACAGCTATTTTTCAAAGTTGATTTTTAATGGAGTGTTTTAGGAGTTTTTTCTTTCCAGTAATGGAGTCTGGAGTTTGGCTGTAGGACAAGTTCTTCTTCTACTGCTAGATAGGAAACCTTTATTTTCTATAGGTAGTTTTGGCACCCTGACTGTCACACTTAGCCCCTTGCTTAGCACAAAATAACACTTTCTATGAAACAGGAGGCATGAATCACTGCATTACAAAAATAGTCTCTTCACCAAAAACTCCATGCTAACTAAATTGCCTTGTAGTCTGATTGTAAAGCATGAGGAAAAGGCATTTTAATTCACAGAGTGGAACCAAAATCAGCCCTGTTTTTCTACTAATATTTGAAAGACATCATCTGATTATTCACTACTGCTCTCCTGCAATTTGTCAGAAAATATCTCCCTGACACTTTGCCCTTTACAATGATGTTTTTGAGTTACCCTTAGATGGTGTACATCCAGTACGTTGCCACTGAAGTCAGTGGAAGTACACTGAAGTAAAATGAAAAGGAACTAAGAACTAGACCTACTGTTTGTTCCCTTCATGCAATTTTAGAATGGTTCATACGATTCAAAATATTCTGCCTCATATATGCATAGATATTTTTTCAAAGCTTATTACAGGATAACTGTTGAATCTGTTTAACCAGCTTTCATAGCATCAGGAGGTACACTTTGATGTACTTTGATGTTCAAAAATAAGAGCTTTACCATTTTATGAGACACCATAATTTGGTTTCAACAAGCTTTGTATTCATGCAAAATCCTTCAGAGATATCCTTACAATTTTGTACATTTCCTGCACATGTTAAAAAATAGTAAAAATATATTGTTGCAGTGCTTAAACAAACAGGTGTGAAGGTTAATAGCATACATACAATACAACAAGCAGTCTGCTGTTTTCAGTGCTGTGTCTCTCTTCACATTTGTGAAAATCCCAGCACATCTTCTAGTGCCTGTTAAATCAGTTCCTCTGCTGACGTAAATTGGTTTTACTCTATTGACTTCAGTGGGACTATGCCAATACACACTGGCAGAGAGTCTTCCGTCATGTCTACATCTATAATTAATTCCAACTATTGCTTTTTCACTCTCATATATTACTTTTTCAGAGCTTAAGGTCAACAAAACACCCTCTTTTTAATACATTGCACAGAATAATGAATGAGCCAATGAAATAATAGCACTTCCAAAACACCGAGAAGAGATTATAATAAACTAGCAGATTATGAAGATGTTTGAATCTGTCATTTGAGATACAAGCAAAACAACAAGTTCAAAAGATGTGTACATTTTATGCAGTTTAAATATTCTGCTATCATGAATCACAAGTTTAAATATTGCAGCTCAAAACCCTTTCTAGCCTGTTCCTGAGAAATACTAATCATTTTTTAACTGCACTTTTTCATTTCTTATGGAAAGGATTAGCCCTGAAAAAGATCTCTCCATTCTAATTATGGGTATCCATCTAAAAGCAAGCAGCATCAGAAAAATGCTGGTTATCTGTTAACAAGTTTCTCTTAGAAGGTTACATTTACTTAAAGATAGATCTGTTTATCTTGTATATACTCTCCTCTCCACTGGCAGAGAAAAATCAATTGGGAACAAATGGTGGCTGATAAGGTTTTGAGCAACATAACCACTAACATTTGCCTGGGAGAGATTATCATGCTAAGGTAGCAAGCTGACTTTGGGTGGGTGGGCTGCTGTACCTTCAGAATCAGAGAGTCTTTCCCCCCCACCCTGGGAAAGCACTGAAGTTCATTTTCAGAGGAGGGTCAGTGTTCTTGCTGGTACCAGAATTCCCAGCTGTAGCTGAGTTACCCAAAAAGCACAACCATTTGCTCCCTTGAAGGAGACTTTAGAGCACCTTAGAAATGCCAGGCAGGAGTAACCAGAGACATTAGTCAGATTTCGAATTTGCTTTTACTTCTCAAAATGCCATTAGTGGCCATCGTAATTCAAGCAACTACATCTGTATTTTTGATTTATTTATACTCAACATAATATCGCATTACCTGTCAAGGGGGCAACATAATACTTCATTGTAAATGGATCGGCAAGAAAAATGTTTTTACAATGTCATGAGTTGTTGATGGCTTTCTCTGCCAAAGCTGACATCTGGAAGTTTAATATAGCAGTATGTTACCAACAGTGTTTGCACTCCTTAATGACCCTTTTTCAATTCGAGAACCAGTAGGCCATATTCAGATTAGCTGCATCATGCTTCCCAAGGGGAAAAAAATTCTCATTTGAAGAGAAAGGAATGAATTTAAGGTGCTGTTGTTGCCTGTGCAAAGATCTGTGATACTCTAGTTTTAAAATGTGGATGATGTCATCTTGGTTACCAGAAGTTGCAATAAGATGGAGGAAGATACTTGGCCTAGCATATAGTAAAGAGCTAAATATATAAAAAGCCCAACAGCACATCATACACTGAAACAGACTGAAAACATGAAAATTCTCATGTTAGCAAAAGACTGGTCATTCTTCCTGCCTTTATGAAGAGATATATTATAAAGACAAACAAAGCAGAAGGAGTAGATTTCATCAGCTGTTTCTGAAGAAAATAAGTTCTAAAAGCAATGTACTGAACTGGCTAACAGCATCCAGCCATCTGCCCAGACCTTAACCATGGGAAAAATTCACCTGATTACACATACTTGCCTACAGCACAGTTATCTATACCAGAGTCATCTCTGGTTTCCTTTACAATCAAAGTAGATAAAGTCAGCTTAATTACTGAGTACAATTCTGTACATCTTAAAGAACAATAGAAAAGTTCTTCACGTGAGAAAGTAGAGTTGTATTCGTAATTTTGTACATATAAGAACCAGCTACAGAGACTACAAGAAGTTTTCAAAGCTACAGAGTTTTCACATAGTTCAACCTAAAACTGAACTCCCATCCTTCTGAAGTCTAATTCAGATCCCATTGAAAAGGCTAGATCACTAGACAGCTCAGGGGAGTGAAGATTCATCTGCTTGCTGAAGGGTTGGAAGCTGAACACAGCAGAATGAAATATCCTGGCTGAGACAATAGATATTCTGTTGTTTTCAATGGCCTCCAAATACTTTTGTGTATCCACTTGAATTTAACTTTTAAGAAAACAAAGCAAAAGAAACATTCTGTCTTTGTGTCATTTTTCCCTTTCTTCTAAAGTACATTTAAAAGGGAAAAAGATTTCTGATGGCAGCTATACATTCATCCTAGTTTGTCTTAAAAGATCACTTCTTCCCTGAACCAGAAGAATTAAATGCATAAACCTTTACATAGCAAGATATGGTGGAGATTAAAGAAATAACTATCTTTCATAATTCACATATAGCAGGGGTGAAAAATAATCTGTTATTATCTAGAGCAAAGAAAGTAATTTATATCAAGACATGAATACTTAATCATTAGACCAAGTGATGTTGCCCATATTAATACAGACAAAATAAATCAGCCTTCAAATCTACTGCAGCCCTTAAAATAAAAGGAAGATAAATCAGCTGTTTGCCACTGTAAAAAAGATCTTTTCCAGATTGAGTACACAGTGACTATCCTCCAAAACAGCAAAGGAACAACACTAAATTATCACAAGACAAATTAATTACAGAGTTTTCCTGATACCTGCTAGTCTAACAGAACAACATGACAGAAGGTCATATTTCTTTGTTTGGAGGGAGAAGGGCTGGGATTTCTTTTAGTTTGGCTTTTTGTTTGTTGGGGTTTTTTTCCAAAATAAAATGTCCTGGAGCAATCTAACAAAACATTATTTTCTGAAGTCTCAAAGTCCTTTTCAGTGCTATTGTTCATGGGGTAGCTCATCAGCATCAATCAAAGTAAAGGGTTTCCAATAGTCTTAAAGTCAAACCCAGATAAAAGATGGTTTATGCTGGCACATGCTGTCAAATGTGCAGGCTCTGTCAAAGAGTGACATTTTTCAGGAATGTATTATAATAAAATAAATTATTAGTTAAATATTAGACATAATGGCCACCTCATTCACCAGCAGACAGCCTGAATGAAGTGATGAAGTGATGAACTCATCAACCATGCAGGAAATGAATATGAATGTGTTTGTGGGTGTGTGTTTGGTTTTAATCAGTCTTCATAGTATTTTATATTATTGGATGGAGGGGAACAGAAATTCACTAGAAAAGAGGTTTCATGGAATTGTTCTTTGTTGCCCCAGCTGATAGTCATACATACATAGGCTTTTGTCCTCTGTGTTCTTTGCCAGGCACTGTTCTCCAGTCAGACTGGAGGATATAACTTAAGTAATGAGTAAATGCCTAATGCTCAATTTCAATCACATCAGATGCTTATAATTTTCAGCAACCAGATTCAGGTACATTAGTAGAAAGTTTAACTTCAGATCATGATGATACACAGACACGTACACACACCCCAGATGATTGTGTGAAGTTTAAACCAATTCCATATTCAATCTCATTTTCTTTAAAAAAATAAATACATAAATTTTACATTGGTGGAAGGAGACAGACTGATCTGGAGCTACTACATTTAGAGTGGAGGCTGTAGTGTAACTCATATACAAATCTAACAATAGCAGTGCAGAGTTTCCCTCATATTATGTTAATATTCCTTTATCATGATGAAGAGGGAGAAAAGTTCATGGGAATAGGAAATACCTCATACATATCCACACACTATTCTGCTAGAGCCACAGATAAGATGCTGCTAATTTTGTGCCTGTTTTGTAGAACATTTTATCTGTGTTCTTAAAGTACCTTCCACAGTGGATCCTTGTCTTTGACCTCAATAAAAAAGAGACTGACAGTACAAGATAAAGCTGGGACATCTGAGACAGTCCAGTGACGAAGGTTCAGACTGGGCATGAGGAAACATTTCCTTTAATTAAATGCCATTTATTTAAATAATGTGATGCAGGGGGAAGGAAAGTCTGTAGATTTAATAGAAACTGAGATAGTTAAGATGGAGTCTACAAAATATTCTTATTTGATTAAAGAAACTGTAAACTTTAAAGTCAAATACTTCTAGGGAAAATTTCCTTTGAGATCAAATTGCCAGAAAGTTACAAAAATCCTTAGAAAAAAATTATTATTATAATAATACATTTAGGCTTTCATTAGCTGAACATTGCCACATAGATAACATGCAATATCATGTGCATACATGCTTGTATGTGTACATGACATCATTAGAAATTGTACTACATTATCTACTTTATGCATGAGCTGCATAAAATAGTATTTCTTTAACACTGTGATTTGTTTGTGATGATAATGGTTTCACAGAGAACAGTGGAACAGAGGTTTTTTGAGTTAATTTCTGAATTTAAACATTTTAAAAGTACTATAAAAACCCACAGCACAATACAAGTGTAAAAGAGGCAGAAAAAGAAACTCCCCACATGAAGGTTATGTTTATTTACAGATCCAAACTAAGCTTGCAGTGCCTATATATGCAAGGAAAAAAAGAGATGCCATTAGAAAAGACTAAAGAAAACAGAGCACCAAGGAAGAGTTCATACCACATATAATTTCACTATTAGCCTCAAAATATTTCAGTCTTGTAACACTTGCTATTTTATGACATTTAAAGGTTTGTCATCATGAGACCAGGGGATAATCTGGGACGCTCTGCTGCTAAAAGAGAAATCTGCTACAGTTTAACATCACATAGTTTGTTCTAAGTTATTTTTCAAGAGAATAGTTAGAAACACTCCCATTAGAGGCTTTGGGGAATTTACTGGATTGGAGCCAAAGACCTGCATAAAGGAACTGGCTAACTTCAGAAGAGCTCAGCAGATAACAAGGACTTGGGGGTGAGACCTTTGCCCTGTAAGAAACTGAAGAACATTTGGGATCATATTGCCTGCCTGGCAAAAATGTGCCTGCGGCACTCCTTCACTGGGAATGAAGAGGAGAGCGCGGCCTCTGTTCATATGCATATTAATGTTTTGTGTTTCCTTAAATTGCATCAAATTAAAGAGTACTGCATGAATGTGTGTGTGTATATATATATATAATATTTATTAGCATATAACATGCATATATAAATAAGGTACTCACATTATTCCTATCCCACCCTTCAGCCCCTGCATATTCCATTCAGGTATACGTGTATTAGTTCTAGATCTAAAATGCACATTAGTTTTTAGCTCTCAACAGAAGTATGAGCAATAAGCCTTGCTCTGCCTTTGAAAAGAAACCTTATGCAGCTTATTTTTGTCAAATGTGTTTGTAAGAAAGTTGTATGATGACAAGAAAATAGAAAAGTAACTAAAAAAGGATTTTTTTTTCCATTGGGGCTTAGTTAATTTACAAAAGCATTGATTTTATTGAGAGGTTTGTTGGGGTTTTTTTCATAATTCAGACTTATGAATTCATAGAGAAATATATTTTTGTAGCTACTCTTTGTTGTTCTAGGGACTGCAATTAAATTAACATGTTCTGTGGCCTTAAAATGAGTATTCTGATTACTTCAACCGTGTTCTTTAGCTTTCCTTAGAACTGAAGAAAGACTTAGAAACCTAACAACAGGAAAAAGGAAACTGCAACAAAACCATGTTTTGAAGATCCCTTGAGAGGCATATACCACTTGTGAATACAAAATATTGTCCATGACAAAACACTCAGTACTTTCTACCCAATACAGCGAACCACTCTGCTGTCTCAATTTTAAGGAAAAGACCTATACATAACCTTGAACACAAGAAACACTTTTTCCACATGATCACCTCATATACGTTTATTTGATAACAATCATGTTTCAGACAATTAAACAGAAGCAAGCAAAGCTTTGTTCCTTGTTTGGGTAGAGGAAGAGATAGAAAATGAAGAGGCAGACCCCTCTGAGGAAAGCCTCTGTGTATGAGGCTCCCTGACTGATACAACCCCTGTTCCAGCCTGTAGAGCTGTTGCTAAAGCTGTTACTAAAGTCTTACATACCACTGTAATCCCAAATACCCCAAACTGCAAGGAAATTGTAAAGCCTAAGTTAGACTACAGCATGGGGCCTTTTAGTGTTGTTTTGAGGTGTTTGGGGTGGTTTTTTCTTGGGGGGGGGCGTCGGGGTTTTTTTTTGGGAGGGGGGGTTGGTTGATTTTTTTCTTATTTTATGCCAAAGTTTAGGAAAGTGCCTGTAGAATCCCAAAATACAGTAGGAACTAAGGTAGAAAAAAATAATTCATCCCACCTTTTCATCTACTCCTAGAACAAGAGAGAAATAAAGCCACTGAGTATTTGCAATCAGGGAGAACTCTTCCATTAAATATCCCTGGCAAGCTCCCTGTCCTAGTGGTTATGTCTCTAGGAATATATCCAGAAGAAAAATGATCTTCTTGTGTGTGCGTCCTGTGAAACCAAATGTCAGAGCAAAACCTTGGATCGGTACATTTTTCAGGTAATACTGAACTCATTCTTACTAGCTAAGGAAATCTGACTGTGCAAGCCTGCTAGGGTCTGTGCTGCAGTTCTTGCCAAGGATCATGCTGACATCCCTCCCACAGTTTGCTTAGAGAGCAGATGAAATCTTTGTCACAAGCCACAACACCTGCCATAGCATCCTACCTAAAAATAAAATCTGATCCTCACATCTCACCTTTCCATTCTCTCTTTTGTTTTATACATCAGGGGATGACACCAGTGAGTCAGATTATTTAAGTGCTTCACTGGAGTTTGCCAGAAATCTGGCTCTGGACATACCTTTTCTAAAAAGGACTTTCACTCAGAGGTCTCAGTGAAATAACCAGGCACATGGCATTGCACATTATGTAGTGGCAGGGAGAGGCAAGGAGGGGGTAATAGACAGGAAAGACTTTGGTGAGTGAATGATCGAGTGAGATGTATATCAGATCTCATGCAGACACAGGAGAAATGTTAATTACAGAGAGGAAAAAGAGAGAGAGAGAGAGACAGACAGACAGAAGAAACCGTTTTTTTCAAACCAGTCAATTCCTATCTATTTACTGTCAGGTTCTCCTCCTTCCAAACATGGCACGTTGGCATAGTAGAAATCTGGAATCGTAAATTAATAGAGCGAGAAGGCACTTTCATATCTATCCACCATGACAAATTAACAGACTTATAAACAACTAAAAAAAAAAAAAGGAAATGTAAGCTTAACTATGGAAGGTTTTCTCCATCTGTACAGTACAGACATCAGATTCTGATTAAATGTGATACAGAACTAATCTTTTCAATTAATGCAAATGAGCTGCACTTTTATGTAGACTATTACCAGAGGGCATTCAATGATATTTTTATTCACCACATTTGACCTTAAAAATGTTTTGTAGTCATCAAGGATACAATTTTTCACACAGTGGGGATGTAGGAACAGCTAATTAAGTGGTGTTTAATGACGTTTGTTCCTTAAAGGAGGGCTGATTAAATGTAGCATGTAATTTTTTACCAAATCAAGCAATTCAGCCAATTTTCAAATGTGCTTAATAAGCTAAGCCTTAATAATTACACATCTTATGTAGATGCACTACATTCACAATGGTTTGTGGACTGGTAAATTTAATGTTACTAATTTGTGAACCTCAGTTGATTAGAATGCAAAATTCTGATTTCTTACTCCTCAATTTGAGCCATGTCTAGCATGGCACCCTGCTTTTGAAAATTAACCTGTGTCCATATCAGCACAGCTTATATGGTCTACAAGAAGCCCAAGGTACCTTGAGAGAGTGAATGAATGAGTAAGCTCATATACTAGGAAATCTGGAAAAGATGGAACACGGAGGGGGTTTTTCAATGAAAATCAAATACATTATTTCACCATGCTTAGGAGAGTTGAATAATTGCATTTCACCAGGAACTATTGATGTTTGTTATTTGCTGTGTTACATGCACTAATACGTTATGACAGGGTTCTTCTGAGGAGACCAGTACTTCAAACACATCACTGCACTCATATATCCTGACTATTTCTCCAGAAGAACACAAGTCTCCTGCAGGTTTCATATTACACTTACCAGGCCTATGAAGGTCTCATGAATATCTTAGGATTCCAAACAACTTCAACACTTCTGTTCAGACAGAGGAGTTAAGCCCTACAAGACTACTACAGGATCACCTGAGTCATCTTGCACTGCTGAAGACTCACCTTGAGTCTACAGGTCCATTTTTGGGCACCTCAATATAAAAAGGATAGCAAATAATTAGAGTGTGGCCAGAGAAGGGTGACCAAGACAGTGAAAGGCTTCAAGGACAAGATTTAGGAGGAGTGGCTGAGGTCACTTAGTTTGTTCTCCTTGGAGAAGACTGGGGGGTGACCCTATCGCAGTCTGCAACTTCCTCAAGGGGGGCAACAGTGGGGAGGTTCTGATCTCCTCTCTGGTGAGCAGTGATAGAACATGAATAAATAGAATAAGGTTACATCAGTGGAAGTGCAGGATTCTGCACCTGGGAAAGGGTAACCCTGGTTATACATGCAGGCTGAGGGATCAGTGGAGGTCAGCCATGCTGAGAGAGATTTGGCGGTCTTAGTCAACAGCAAGTTAAAGATGAGCCATCAGTGTGCTCAGGTAGACAGGAAGGCCAACCTGGGTGCATCAAGCACAGCACTGCCAGCTGGTCCAGGGAGGTGATTGTCCCAGTCTACACTGTCCTGATGCAGCTTCACCTCAAGCACTGGGTACAGTTTTGGGCAGCACAGGACAAGAGAGACACAGAAATACTGGAGAGCATCCAGATGAGAGTAACCAGGATGGTGAAAGGTCTGGAAGGGAAGTCTTACAAGGAGAGGCTGAAATCCCTTGGTTTGTTCAGCCTGGAGAAAACGACACTGAGAGGAGACCTCATCGCGGTCTGTGGCTTCCTGATGAGGGGGAGCAAAAGGGCAGGTGCTGGTCTCTTTTCTTTGGCGACCAGCAATAGAACCTCAGGGAATGGTGTGAAGCTGCGACAGTGGAGATGTAGGTTGGATGTAAGGAAGAGGTTCTTTACTGGAGGGTGCTCAGGCCCTGGCACAGGCTCCCCAGGGAAGTGGTCACAGCACCAGACTTAGTGAGTTCAAGAAGAATCTGGACAATGTCCTCAGTCCCATGCTCTGTCTTGGCTGGTCCCATGTGGAGCCAGGAGTTGGACTTGATGACCCTTATGCGTCCTTTCCAACTCAGGATATTCTGTGATTCTATGATTCTAAGTTCAGTTTGTAAAATAGGAAAAGGCTCTTCACTGAGAGTCACTGGAACAGGGTCCCCAGGGTAAGTGGTCTGGGCACCATTCCTGTCAGAGTTCAAGGAGCATCAGGACAACGATCTTAGTCATATGGTTTAGTTTTAGGTAGTCCTGAAAGGAACAGGGAGTTGGACTTGAGATATCCTATGATTCTCACAGCCTGGACTATAGTGGCAGAATTTTAAAACAACCAAATCTAGTTTTACCAGCTGAAAACATTTGAATGTTGAAAAGTGCTTCACTGATTCCGAAGGGTTACAAATATGCACATGTTGTATAGAAGCAGCACCAACACACAGACCTCCCCCAAAAATATTCAAGATTCAAAGTGTTATTAATCAATTGCATGGTACTGAGTCTCTTAAAATTAAAAGTATCTGAAATCCTCCTCCAGCTTCATAGTTGAAAATCAGGGATAATGATACATAAATAAAATACTTTGGATGTTCATAATCAAAATGTTATTGCTTTACAAAAACGTTAATTTTATTGTTATAATTACAAACACTCTAATTACACTCTAACAGCCATCAGGGGTCATCTTCCAGTTTCATCCACCAGCCGGCAGTGACACTTTTGCCAACTGCACGACTGTATATGCATGTGTATTTTGAAAAATAATGATAGTTTTCACCTACTTTCAAGACTTTCTAAATTATTATGGGCCTCCTGTGGTATGAGGAGCTCCTGCGGAGTGGCACAGATTCAGGAAAATCATAACAGGAACCTGGCTATACTACAAACATAGCTTTAGTTCTCATTTTAGGTCTCTTGCAGTGATGATAAATGCATATTAAGTAGTGTAATGATAAACGACTGAGATCTAAACAATATTCATCACAGATTTATTTACATGATGAGCTTTATGAGGTGATGCAGCATTCTTGGACTTCCCTGGTCATTGGGAATGTCTGTATTAGTGGTTCATGTGCTTAGTGAGAGGCAATAGCCATGGTAGAATAAAATTCCCATCTGTCTGTAGTAGCTGTGGTACTGTATTATCCCACTCTAATGCCTTGCAATTCTTTAAGCTATATACCACAGTCTCTTTTGGGGATACCAAAAAGAAGTTTTTTCTGTAAGAAGTTTCAGCCTCTATTCAAGAAAAAAAAACACCCTGAAGTAAACTTAAACAATTAAGAAACATGTTTTGTCTGTAATGAGATATCAAGCAGGAATCACTAATTGAGGATAATATTTGTATTTCAATTATTTTCAGGACAATGAAACCCAACTTGCACAAGGATTCTCAGTAGCAAATTAAATATGCAAATTGAGTACAGAGTCAGTATTTTCTATCTTAACTGTCTAATATAATTCCCACGTATTTTGGTGGGTTTTTAGTTTTCTCCTTCAGTATTCTAAATTTAAATCAATCCAGCACTAACTTTCTCCTTCTTCCTCTTGGGACATTTAGATTTTTCAGCCTTATTTTTTCCTGTGAGCATCTTCTCACCCATCTTCTTCTGAAATGTCAAGGGCAGAGGACTCAGTGTCTTCAAAAATCATCAGTGACTTGAACTCAGTCCTCCATCACATAATGAAACCTTCATTTCTCTATGAACTTATAGTCTTTCCCAGTGTGAAAGAAGCAACAAGGCAATTGTTTTATTTTAATATGGAATTTGGTGGAATTCAACTTATTTTGGCTAATGAACTGGCTGACACTGAAGGTTAAGGTGCCAGTTCATCAGCAGAAGTAGCCAATCAATACCATGTGCAGCATTTCACAAAATTTACATGAATGACCATTGACTGCCAATAGCTGATAACAAGGACCTGGTCAATAAACAGGCCAAGCATAGGTCTTCAACGTTCTGGCTTATGAGAGACAAAAAACGAAATAAAATATGTCCATATTATTGGCAGTTGCAAATTCCAGCCATTCCAGTTCATTCCTCCTCTTATTCCAAAAAGCAAACTCACCTGCCACACTTCCATCTTTGACAATAGATGATTTTGTATTGGAGCTAATTGTTTAAGGCATGGACAAGAGACAGGATTTTGGCCACTGAACACTTATATTTGCCATAATGTCTCTTTTTCTCCTTTCTATGCTCAATTTCCAACCGAAAACATTCTATGATTCTACGATAATTTTGGAAAAATTTCTGAAAGGTTTTCTTTAAAAGTAGAAACATTTCCTTATGCCTTTTTCCCCTCTCAACTTTGCAAAGTGATACTTTTTTTTTTTACTCTTTCTGTCTCAAATGAGTACAGAGCATGATGGAGAAATAGGAATGTTTTTTCCTCTGTCTGACAGTAGGATTTTTTATAAATCCATTAAGCATGAACATATTTATATTCTTCAAAATATTTTTCAGTGAAAACAAGAAAGAAGGAGGAAAAAAAAGGGAAGAAATGAGAGGCCTTGCTGATCAGCTATTCTATTTCCCTTTAAAGGAAATATAACTCTCTCAGATCTCTACTAAGATCTTTGAACAACAAAACATATCTCATGGCTGGGAATTAAGCCATAACATACAAACTAAATGTACTCCGAATGATTTAAAAATCTTTTCTCATGCACCGTTCATATGAAACAATAAGATACTTCTAATAGCTCAGTTCCTAGTAGGGTATGGTGAAATTCCTTGTGTTACTACTTTACTTCATATTTACTATTTGTTATTTTACTAGTTAGGGGGTTTGTTGTTGTTGGGGATTTTTTCTCACTTGACTTTGTTTGCTTTACTTTTATCAATGCAATTAATACACCTGAATCAAAGCTACCAGCCATACCAAATTGTCTTGGTGCATGCTTTCAATTTGTGTAATTTTGACATGAAATTAAGACACGGATTGGGATTCTTTAAACCTGGCAATGTATTTGTGGCCTCATTCTGAGTGACACATGTGAGATGCAGTTCCTCATCTGTAAAATGGGTGCAATCTCTAAAATGAGAAGAAAATACTTCTTTTGGCCTATTTATGCTGTGATGTTTTCCTGGAAAGAGTTAAGACATAGTCAAGAAATAGTCACATAATGATAAATAATGAAAAATTATAAAATAATCAATCAGGCTGGGATTTATTTTGATTTATTATTTTCTTTGACAAGAGGTGTACATTACCCCTAGGTAGAAGAATTTCTAGTTTATTCAATTCAGAAATAAAAAATATTTCTTAATATTCAATCTTTGTTTTGAGTTTCTTGTAGTTGCTTGTGACAGCTGTCTAAGTTTTATTGTCTTACTGTACAATAAGCACTCTCAAAACATTTTGAAAATTTGTCAGAAAGGTTCTTAGTACACCCAGTTGTACAACTGATCTTTCTAAACAGCTGATTTATATACAGTCTTTATGTAGTGGTCCCCACACAACATTAGCACCTGCCAGTAGTAGTTGAAACCTGGGATCCAAGTCAACATTTTCCACAAAATTTAGAACAGTGGTAGCTATTTTAAGTATAAAAATAAAGACTCCTGTGTCTAAAAGCCCAGAGATCACTATTTATTCTCTAGTCAGAGAAAATATTTACCTGTTTGTCTGCCTTTGTATAGAGCAATGTCAAGAAAAAAACAAAATAGTGAAGTCCTACATTTGACTAAGGTTGAGATTTTTTTCATAAAAACAGTTTTAGTCAACAAAAAGCATCAAATTTAGCTTATAAATTATGAAAAATATTAGACATCTTTTACTAAAATAAGTTAAACCTTAATAAAAATAAAGGACTAAAAAATTAAGTATCAAATTGGTTTGTATTATGGTACAAGTTTCAGTCCAGTGCAGAGGAGTTCTGATTTTCACATGCAAAGGTGAATAATGTAGCTTTAATTTAAGTTTTTAATTCATTTAATATTCTAACTCATTCAATGGACTACAAATGCAGTTATTTGCATGGCTTTAATGTCAAAACTGGATCTAGTGGAATTCTCCAAAGCCAAGAATCACCAATCTTTCTTTTTCATCCATTTGGGATGGAAACACACTAAGTGGCAGAGGTAAAAACCTCATCTCACATTTATATCAACTGTTCTGTGTGAATTTTTCTTATACAGTCTACTTACAATGTGCTTCTCTTTCAGTCAACAAGGGGAGTAGGAGTCATTTGATTAAATACACAGATTTGCATTTGAGCTAGATAATGGTCAGTTTGTTGATAGATGCAATAAAAAACAAGATGCACAAACCTGTATTGAAAATGCTTTCTGAACCCCATTTCTGACTGTAGCTAAGGCTCAAATTATATGATTTCCACCTGCAAGGAATGGAGCTCAGATCATCCTCTTCAAGTAAACTAGTCCTCAGATTCACTTCTGGTATTACTTATGCAGCAAAAGAGACTCTTTACCATAACGGAAAGCTTTGATAAACTAGAATATTTCCTTTTCTGATTCCCTTTTCTTCAAATAACAGACTTTCTCACCAGTAAGAAAATTACTCTATAGACAGGGAGAGGTGTAATGTTCTTGGAATGACCTGAGATCTGGAAATGCCTTGGCAGATTTTTTATATTGTTGATTTTTTGTTTGGTTGGGGTTTTTTTCTCCCAACAGGTAGCCAAGCAGGGTAACTTGACTTTACTGTGCTGTTTCAGCACTAACTTCTTTGGCAGTCATTGTAAACATTTTCAAGATAGGAAACAGGTGTTCCAACATGCTTCACTGGGCAGAATGAAGAACAATTCCCTCCCTGGTGTCATTCTACATGATGCATTCAATGATTGCTACTTTCCAATCAGGAACACATTCACTCATGTAGTAGAGAGCAATCCATCTGGTTTTGTAGTGTGGAATGAGTTGTTGAAACAGAAAGTCATGGCTTTGGTGGGGAGGAGGGGAGTAGTGTCTGGAAATATGGCTTGCTGAACATGGTTTGCTTAATTTTAAAACCAGCTGATCACTGGAAATGTGGCTAGAATATTTGGGGTCTTGTTTTTTTCATATAGGGGAAGTATATTTAGTAGGAAGGAAGAAGAGGTTGAGAGACAATAGAATAAGAAAATCTAATTAAGGGGGGGGGAGCAGGATGAGAAGTGGTGGTGTTGATTTTATGAATCAAATCCTTATCAAGTGTATGTTATTGTTCCAGAGGCAATGATGTTCTGCTAATAAGGGTTTAGTTGTGCAGACACAAAACCCAATTTTAGAACCCTGTTATTAATGCAGCACTCACACTCAAAACTCTGTATTGCACTTACTTGACTGCAAATACCCAATTTCCTCCTTCAAACACAGGTAAAGATTTCAGCATTTCAAGTATCATCCTGTGATGACCGTTGACAGATGCTGCCCTCCCTTAGGGTGATCATGGTGTGCAATGTAACACCTGTATTACTTAGAAAAGTTTGAAACTGGCTTTTGGTGAAGAGAAGGGAGATCGAATTTGTGATGCACAATGCCACAGGGTGGTCATAGGAAAGAGGCTCAGGAAACAGAACTAATTTCTATACCTAAGACCACAGAAAATAACTTTCCAGGATATTAACTTTTACGTTCTAGGAGCAGGACTAAATTTAATGGTATTTTGCTCTTTTTCTAATAAATGGGTGAAAATTACCCATTTTTCTTATTTTTGCTCAAGAACTGTACTGGAATTATAAAATCTGTACCCCAGCACTGTGAATTCAACCCAGAAGGAAGTGTATCATATCTCTTGATTCTACTGTGCACTTTCATACATCTTCATGCCTCTATGAGATATATGCTTTTGTACAGCAAACCTGATAGCTCAGAACCTAAAAAAACTTTTTGCCTTTTCTTTTTCCATTCTTTTCTTTTGTGCAGATGAAGAGGTAATCATATAGAACTATGGACTTAAGCCTTATTGAAAGAGAAAAAATAAAAATTAAGTTATAACAAACTGACTTAAATAGTCTTTTATTCACCGCAGAAGATACTGCTAATGAAATTTGAATATTCCGAGATAAGTGATTTAAAATGATACAGAGCAGTTTCATGTATTTCCTACTTCAGAATACTATAGCATACACTCAAAGGATATCATCTGAAACTTGCAGCCTGGATGAAAACTGGAGACCCTAAAAAATTCAGAGCATGAATTCAAGAAAGTAAATGCAAGAAAAATGGGCTGTATTATGATTTTAATACTCTCTTTGGACTGTGCTTTTTTAATATTGGAACATGACTTCTAGGAATTTGGATGCTCTCATGAACACATCTTTAATCTGAGTGCATCTGGGAAACATGAGCTCTTACGGATTCAAGGATGATTGGAAAATTGTCAAAACAATTTTGTTGAGATTTGAGATCTACCTCTCAGAAAACTTACTGAAGGTAAGTGACATTGCATGAGGAGACAAGATGGGTTATCCCATGGTAGGCTTATCAGCAAACCAGCAGTCTACCTTGTGAACTGCCTAAGAGAGAGATATACTCCTTGTTCGACTGATCGTTAAAACCATTAAAACAATTGCTGTGTTTTAACCCCAGCCAGCAGCAACCACCACACAGCCACTCACTCACCCCCCTGCATTGGGATGGAGGGGAGAGGCATTAAAGTAAAAGTCGCAAAACTTGTAAGTTGAGATGGGGAACAATTTAATACATAAAGCAAAAGCCACGTGTGCAAGGAAGGCAAAATAAGGAACTGATTCACTGCTTCCCATGGGCAGGCAGGTTTTCAGCCATACCCAGGAAAGCAGGACTCTATTGTGCATAATGCTGATTTATAAGACAAATGCCATCCCTCAGAATGTTTTCATCTCCTTCTTCCCCCATCATTTATTACTGACCATGATGTCATATGGTATAGAATATCCCTTTGGTTAGTTGGGGTCAGCTGCTCCAGCTCTGTCCCCTCACAACTTCTTGTGCACCCCCAGCCTAGCTGCTGGCAGGGCAACACAAGATATAGAAAAGGCCTTGATGCTGTGTCAGCACTGCTCAGCAGTAACTAAAGTATTGGTGTATTATGATCAATATTTCCATCATACAACCAATATGCAGACCTATTCAAGGTACTATAAAGAAAATTTACTCGATCCCAGCCAAAAGCAGTACAATTTCCACTCCTTATTCCACACCATTTCTGTCACGCTCAGGTTTCACACTATCCAACACATCCTCATTCACTACCATGCCCCTTCCCATCCTTTGATATATACACATATATCACTTCCAAAGTAAATAAATTCAGAGCGGCACACAAAAAATCCCCTTCAAAGTCACTGGGAAAATGCCAAGCACAAAATTGGGATTTCCATGTTAGACAATGGTTTGAAAAGCTGAAGATCTTAATATGGCATCCAGCAGGTCTGATGCATGATAGCACTCAGAATACTCCCTTGGCAATTCCATTGTTCATCCACAACTCAGTTGCTGTTTCTTTCATTCAAAAGCTATATTGGAAGGGGGAAAGAATCAGAAAGAGTAACAAGTATGATCAAAGACCTGGAACAAATTTCTTGGTAGCATAATTATTCCTCCTGTAGGCTGAAATACTTCTGCTTGGAAGAAAGGTCATTTGAAGGGGATATGACAGAGGTCTACAGAGTCATGAGTGGCACAAAGCAAATGGCCAGGGAGCAACTTTTGACTGTGCCTTCAGTGCGAGTACTAGAGGCAATCAAATGAAGCAAGAACCCAGTTCAAAAGGAACAAAGGAGGATTTGGTTCTTCATAGAATCATGAAATCATAGAATGGTTTTAGTTGAAAAATACCTTCAAGATCATTGAGTCCAACCATCTATTCAGCCCTACTAGGTCCAACACTAGACCATGTCACCAAGTACAACATCTACTCTTCTTTCAAACACCCCTAGGGATTGTGACTCAACCACCTCCCTGGACAGCCTGTTCCAATATTTAACAACTCCTTCAGTAAAGAAATTTTTCCTAATATCCAACCTAAGCTTACCCTGATGTAACTTCAGACCACTTCCCCTTGTCCTGTCATTAGCTACCAGAGAAGAGACCAACCCCTACCTCACTACAAACACCTTTTAGGTAGTTGTAGAGAGTGATGAGCTCTCACCTTAGTCTCCTTTTCTCTAGGCTAAACAATACAAGCTTCCCTAGCCACTCCTCCTAAGGTTTGTCTTCTAAACCAGATTTGTAGCTCTTCTCCAGACACGATCAAGAATCTCAATGTTCTTCTTGTAGTGAGGGGTGCAAAATGAACACAGTTCTCCAGGTGTGGCCTCACCAGTGCTGAATACAGGTAAGGATCACCTCCCTGCTCCTGCTGGCCACACTGTTCCTGATGCAGGCCAGTACAACATTGGCCTTCTTGGCCACCTGGGCACACTATTGGCTGATATTCAGCCAGCTGTTGATCGAAATCCCTCCTTCATGTGAGAGGGTGTAAATCTGTGAAATTCCTTGAGAAAGGATCTCAGTGGATGCAAGAGAGTTTTACTGGTTTAAAGGGAGATTGGACAAATAGAGGAAGGATCAATTAGGAATTACCCGATAGGATAAATACAGGCATAGGATGGAAGCACCACAATTGCTTACTTTGCTCATACATGTTCATCTATTTTCAACTAGGGTTAAAAACAAAAAGGAGGACTAAATGGATGCTTTACTGAGCCAGTGCAGCCGCTTTTCATCTCTTTGGGGATTTTTATCAATGAGAATAGAAGCAGCAATTCTGGTCTTTTAAGCCATAATTAACCAATTTGTTTCATTCTCAGTATGTAGAGAAGAAAATAATTAACTCCTCCTTGGTTTTCAAATATCTTCCAGAAACCTCAAGAGTTCTTCTTCCTTCTATTTTTCAGTCAAGTAAACTATGTTTAGAAGAAGAGATATATTTTGGGTTATTGTTCAGGATTTTACTGTAGAATTAGTTTGGTTAAGTAGAAGACATTTTGTTATACAGATAACAGGAAAAGACTTCAGATGAAAAATTTTATCAGAGTTGGAGAGAACAGAGATACTCATGATGTCATTTGTGGCTATACAATTCCTTTCCCATCAGCTTGTCTGCCCATATTAATGCTTTATTCTTGTCAGTATTGAACTTGTTAAATATGGAAGGAAATTGGGGAGGCTGATATGTGCTGCAATTTATTCTTATCCCATTGAAGTCTGCAGTCAGAGTGACTTTATCCTTGCGCATCAGATTTTATTGGGGAGGGAAGATTTTTGGATTTTTTTTCCCCATTCAGTTAATGCAGAAGAATCTAATATGACTTGTGTTGTTCCCTGCAAAATCATAAAAGCATAAATGAGATCTATCAGACAGATCCCATCATATATTCGTGCAGACATCTACAGTTATTCTGGTGCACTGCTAAAAAACCAAACAACTGTATTGTTTACAGTATTTTTTATTGATATAAATGAGCAGTTGAAACTGAATTACTGAGACATGCTTTCTTCCTATTGCAGTTCGACTCACCCATATGTTCCAAAAAGGAGATCTTTTCTACTCAGACCAAAAATCCCTCAGGGGAATAATTGATAAGATATGAATCACTTTATTTCCCTGAAAGAAAGAGGATTGGATTTATATTCTTGCATTTTTTGGTCCTTCCTCGCCCTTAATAATATTCACATGGTGTCACCTAGAATTAGTGTCATGAGTTACAGGAACAGTTTGAAATAATCAAAGCTTCTTTTTCAGAAAAATACAGAACCTTAGAAGGAGAAATCCGATAAACATATGGTGTTTAGACAGGTGCTCTGTAAAATACAACTTTCCGTAGGTGAAGTTGCTTTCAATGCTTTTAATCAAAAGACTACAAAAAATATTTTTCTTCATCCTTCTTACCCCTCTCCCTTGTGTTTTTATATTTATTATTATTTTTTAAAAACCAAAAACCAACTCATCACTACAATTTGTGTTTGCATGTGTGTGTTTTTCATAAAATAAAAGAAGAAAGGACAGGAGAAAAGAAAAAGTTATCCTAAAAACAGACTATGAAGTGTAAGAATATTGAGGGCAATGAAGGTATAACTCCTTACTGACTAAGGAAGGGAATAAAAATGACTTGGTCTTTCATTCACTGACAGTTAGCCAGAGATCTCAACAGCTTCATTATATCTTACTTTTGAGGTGGCTGAGCAGCAGCATGCATGGAGTGTAGTTGTGGTTTTGGTTTGCACTTGGAAAAAGGTATAAGATGTATGTGTATGTGTGTGTATATATATATATATATACACAGACACGTATATAAATGCATACAGATCCATCTCACTACAGATTCATTCTCAACACTGAGACATCATTCAGTCTCCCTTTCCTCTACTACTAAAGTACTGCTGAATTCTATCAGATTTAGGATCCAAAAGTCCTGCACATTGCCTTCTTTCCCACTAAACTGGACACAAAGATTCCATGTGTGCCTACAATTTCATTGTACAAATGCAATTTATGTGAAGCAGGTAATGAGGAAAAAAATCTGTAAGAAACTGACAAAAAAATCAGAGGGCAATTATTTTCTGGATTTATTTACCTGAACATAGGCTTCTGTATGCAATCCTGTATTTGTGCTAGATGTCCAAGGTCCCATTAAGATGTTGTGGCAGTCTAGGTTCAAATATACATATATGCTTCTATCTAAAAATCTGTAGATTATTCAAATCATCTCTATTGGCAACTGTGACAGACCATGTGCAAGAAATCCAGACCGTTTCAGAGACACCACTGGGGGTGAGGGAGGATAGCTTAAAGCCTGTGAGATGTTCCTGGACACATACCTGAGCTACTGAATCAAGCCTGGAGTCAATAGAGCTGACAGAGCCCAGACTGCATTTCAACTTCTCTAATATAAATACCTACTGACTGATCAGCTGAAAGATGGGATCCATTTACTAGGTTTCTGTGGAGTATAATGAGCTCATGCAGTCCTAGATAGAGTACGTAGAATTGTACACACCAGTTCCAAAATTCAGCTGTCCTACTCTGACAATAGGTCTAATTCTAGAGACACAATTTAGGTGCTGAGATACAGGTGTCTAATGCTATATGAAAAATTCTTGTGCAACCTCATCTGCCTTTAGGTATTGAGCCTCCTTGAAGGCAAATATCTCTGCTGTCCATGGTCAGGTGCTGGCAGGGGATCTCCACAAAGGTGGCCTGCATGGGAAGAGGTTAGAGGCTGCCCTGTGCTGGATACAGTTGGTTCCAGCTAGCTCCAACATCCCTGCTGCAGGACACAGGTCAATCCAAAATTATGCTTTCTCTCTGACCAGGATCTGATTGACATCTGGAAGTGCCTGCCTTGTTAAAATGTCCAATTTCAACAATCAAGTTCCTCAGAGATTTAAAATCTCACTTCCACTTGCCAGGTGTCTCGATCCTGCCATTTTCCTGTTAAATATGTTAAAAAACGTCCTCAAAAAAAATATACTCATGTTTAATTTTCTGTAATATTATGAATACTAACAGCAAGCACAAAATGCATCAGAAGTTGCCAATTTGTTTTGAAAAAAGGAAAAACAGATATAATGTCCTATGGCAAGATGACATCCTCATGGTTAAAGCATTCAGCCAACATCTTTAGATTGCTGCCTCTCAGGGATAAGATTTGCTTTATTTTTGTTATGTATTAGCTAACTTATTAGTGCTTCATATCTAGTTGGATCTTTAGACACTGGTGTTATGCAAGTAATAAACAATTTATTTTACCCTCAATTCTTATTTCATTTTCTTTTAACCTTTTTTTCCCCCCACAATAGCTGGGTTTTCATCAATGATCTGAAATAGAGAAGTCCCATGTTGTTAATCAGTTGTTTCTAAATGTGTATCCTCCTCTGTTTCTTTTTCTTAATTGAGAATTTACCCTCTAACAGAGCTTTCAGCGTTTACTCAGAATTTGATTTGCCTGTCAGAAGCAAAGAGAAGAAAATCTCATCTGATTTTAGACTGTCTCTCAGTGTTTTGAGCAATTGGAAGGGGGAGCAGGGAGCCGTTGATGCCAGCATGCACAGCAGTGCTAGGAGGTTACCAAGCAACAAGACAGAGATGTGTCACAGGGGCAAGGGAGATGGGGAAGAGGAACAAAAGTGTGGACAAAGGATTCAAGAAGATGAAGGGAGGCATTGCAATTGCCTGACCTCTTCCTTATTTCTTATCTTGAGTTGCAATAGTGTCTGTAAATATAGGTTTTGTAAATCGTCTCAATTTGTTTACACTGGCCCTTGAAAGCAGAAGGGATGGAGAAAGCCTGGTGTGTGACCTAATCGTCAAAGGATTATCCTGTCAGTAGTCCACTGCGTCAGCAAAAGGGGACAAAGTGTGCATATGAACATAAAAACCACGTATTTTTCACTGGGAGAGAGGGAGTCACAGTACAAACAAATCCTGTTGCAATACACATGGAGCAACAAAATACCAGTCAGACTTCACTTCAAACAAATCCACAGTCCATAGAACAGCTTATATTTGGAAGTTAGATATTCTTGGGATTACAAATTTTTGCAATGTATTCTTGCACCAATTTCCCACATCTTTGCCTCCATACAAGTAATTTAAATTAGATTTGCTTCATTTAACAGAAAAAAAGTTGCGATGTAGAAACCTTATCTGACTACCTTAATTTTTACAAGGGAATTTAAGGCCTATCAGTCCCTTTAATGCATATTCTATTCTCCTGTTAGGTTTCAAAGCTTGAATTATCTGGAATAACAGTTGGTGCTCAAGGAACCATACTTGAACTTTGGATAGCAACACAGCAAGGTAAAGTGTCAACAGTTGTAATCAGCTGTTCCTACACTCTTTGAATTGGCTTCAACAAACCTTTGATAAACATAGGAACCTATTCTTTCTATCACGAAAGAAATGTTTTATTTATAGGCATCCTAAATACATAAGAAATTGGGAACAAATTTACTTCATTGCATTATTAAAACAGTTTAAATCAATTCTTGGATATGAATTGCCAGAATTTATAGTGTTGCTTCTAAAAATTAACCTTAAAAATCTCAAAAAGTATTTTGTGTTATCCAATAGTCTCCTAATATGCTTATTCTGAAAGTTATATATGTAAAGGTAAATGAAAAATATTCTGAAAGACCTTGAAGCTCCTTTTTTTACTTTCCCCCCCCCCCCCCATCATGCTATTTTTTCACCTTTTGTCAATATCTTTCCACAACACTGTGGGAAATTGAGGAAAGATTTTTGAGCCTTTGACAACAATGATCCAGCAATTCATGTGAACAAGTCATTTTTTTTCCAGGTTATTATGACAGAGGGTTGTTTTTAGAGTCTGGGGTTCAGGGAAAAATAGTGATTGCTTTCTCCTTGAAAAATTAATCTGAAAAAGAACAATGACCATTTGAAGGTGCTGTTTTCCTCGCTAGTCCTGTCTTAGTGGAATATAAAAATTTGAACAGAAACAACTCTTAATGTTGCTAAGTCAGTGTCTAACATACCACTGACATACAAAGAGATGTCTTCCTTGTTATTCAGCTACCATTTCAAAGCATTTCTCGAAGGTTAGCTTGAGGGTGAGCTGCTCCAGCAGGAGACTCCATCACGTTGTGGTCTCAGCACTTTTCCGCTGTACCTTAGTGGGAATTCCTGTCACACATTATTCATTATAGAGCTTGGGGACTCCCAGATCTGCCAGTTGGGAGGTGTGTTACCTACACTTACAAGCTACAGAAACATGGCCTCATATCTTAGTTCTTCTAAACTCAACTTCTGGGCAGCCTTTTATACCCAATAAGTTGTCATGTGATCATCCTCTGTTAAGGTTTCACAAATCTTTGTAGAGGGGAGACCACAAACATGTATTGTTCCCTTTTTACACATCTCCCTCAGTAGCTGGTAGAAATTTTACTACAATTGAAAATGTGACATCAACCAAACAAAATACTTTAGGTGAGGTATTATCCATCAGGTTCACTTTCTTTTGCCCTATTTCCCATCAGAATGCCATTCAGATTGTGAGATGCCTTATTTCAGGCTGTAATGCCTATTACATTACATTATTATCAGAATGGATGTATGTACCATGCACACATTAGAGCCATGCATATGGCCATCAAGATAATAAGTGTAGAAAGAAAAGTTACAGATTGTATCTGCCAGGGAAAACTCCTACCACTCCAATTAAAAAAAATAAATAAATAAAGCAAATCTACAGCTCAGTTACCTCTGAGTAAGTCATAGGCTGATATTTGTTCTCAAACAAGATGATCATTAAGGCAATTTATGTTACTTAGGAAAACATATATATTTGAGTTGAAATAACAAGAAAACAAACTGATAGAATAAAACCTGTAGGAGTAAAATAAAATATTGTAAATTGGAAGACCAGATTTGGCACAGAGAGGCAGATATCTGGAGAAATTCTGGGTATGCCAGGTATTCATCTTGGAGTTGTCTTAGGAAGACTACCAGAGGTCATGAAAACACTCATATATTTCTAGAATGTGGATGCAAATTCAAATGCTGTAAGTCAGGGAAAAGCATGTTTGCACAGGAGTTAACAGGGATCATTCAAAGAGCTTTAAACTAGGTTTTAACAGGTAAAGGGATAAAACCTGGCTCACTAGAGAGAATCCTGGAGGGGCAGAAGCCAGTGTTTGAGGGATGGTTTGCAAACGAAGTCCTTTGTTCTGCTTTCTCAGTGGAAATAGGTGATGAGATCCATGTGACATCAAAAATGCAGTTAATGTGTTAGAAACCATGGAAGGACCTGAGATGAGTAGGTCATGTAGGAATTAGGGTTTCTCCCCAAAAAATGTGGTGGGATCAATAGCCCAACTGAAGTACATCTACAGCAATGCATGCAGCACAGGCAACAGGAGCAGGAAGCCATTGCCTTCATGGAAAAAGTGTGGAATGACTTACACAATTGGAGTGCTTCAATGGACAGCTATAAAGTCCTCAGGAGGGACAGGAAAGGAAGGAGAGGCAGTAGGGTAGCCTTTATGTTAAAAGCATGTTTTGATTGTCTAGTTGGTAATGATAGGGTTGAGTATGAATAAAAATCAGGGGAAGGCCAGTAAAGCAAATATAAGGGTGAGATACACACCCTCAACCTGTTTGCTGATGTCTCAAAGCTGTGTAGTATGGTTGACATGCTGGAGGGGAGAGATGTCATCCAAAGGGATCTTACAGGCTGGAGAGGTAGGCCTGTGTGAAGCACATGAAGTTCATATGAACTTCTTAACCTGGGCCCCAGGGAGGCAACAGACTTCCCTAGAGGAGGGTCTGTCCAGTATATAAGACCCTCTGTTCCCTTCAGAAGGGAGTTGTTTACAACTATAACCCACCTTTTCTTCTTCACGGAGGCAGTCACAATATCTCTTGAGTTGATAAGGTGACTAGGCCCTTCCTGCATACCCTCCAGCTCAAACTCCTGTGCCATGCTCTGGTTGCAGGGCTCCCCAGGTGGCTTTTTCTATGCATGGAAGTGGCTGCATTTGCTCTGGAAGTGCCCAGATCTCATCAGCAGGTCTAATGACAGCTGCCAGTTCCTGGCAGATACCTCCACTCCCCTGGCATTACCCTTCCCATGGAAACCCCCTGTGCATTGAGATCTGCACTTTTGGCGCAGTCTTTAATACTAAGACCAGTTGTTCTCTGGGTACCCAGCCCCCTGAGCTGGAAGACAGAGAACAGAATGAAGCCTCTGTAATGCCAGGGGAAATGGCTAGTGACCTGCTATACCACTTCGACACAAGTCACATGGGATCTACCCAAGGGTACCAAAGGAGCCGGCAGAAGTACTTACCAAGAAACTTTCCATCATTTTTCAGCAGTCCTGGACAATCAAGTCCCAATTGACTGGAGGCTAGCCATGGTAACACCCATCTATGAGAAGGAGCATCTGGGGAACCACAGGCCTGTCAGTCTGACCTCGGTGCTGGGGAAGGTTATGGAACAGATCATCTTGAGTGCAATCCCATGGCACATACCGGAAAACCAGGTGATCATGGCCAGTCAGCACAGGTTCATGCAAGGCAAGTGCTGTTTGACTAACCTAACCTCCTTCTGTGACAAGGTGACCCACTTAGTTGGTGAGTTCATAAAACCTTTGACACTATTTCCCACATCATTTTCATGGAGAAACTGTCTGCTCATGGCTTGGACAAGCTGTTGCTTTGCTGGGTAAAGAGCTGGCTGGATGGCTGGGCCAAAAGGGTTTCGGTGAATGGAGTTAAATCCAGTTGTGGCCAGTCACAAGTGGTGCTCTCCAGGGCTCAGTATTAGGACAAGGTCTTGTTAATATCTTTATCAACTATTTGAATGAGAGGACCAAGTTCACCCCCAGTAATCCTGCAGACCACACCATGTTCAGTGGGAGGACTGAGGGTAGGAAGACTCTACAGAGGGATTTGGATAGGCTGTATTGATGGGTCAAGACCAAGTGTATGAGGTTCAACAAGGGTCAGTCCTGCACTTCAGTCACAACCACTGCTTGCAATGTTACAGGCTTGGGGAAGAGTGGCTGGAAAGCTGCTGGAAGAAAAGTATCTGGGACTATTGGTCAACATCTGGATGCACATGAGCCAGCAGTGTGCCTAGGTGGCCAAGAAGACCAAAAGCGTCCTGACTTGTATGAGAAATAGTGTACAGGGAAGTGATTGTTTCCATGTACTTAACACTGGTGAAGCTGCACCTTCAATTCAGTTTTAGGCCACTCACTACAAGAAAAGCATTAAGGTTCTGAAGCACGTTCAAAGAAGGGCAATAAAGCTGGTGAAGGGTCCATAAAGCAAGTCTGATAAGGAGCAGCTGAGGGAGCTGGAGTAATTTAGCCTGGAGAAAAGGAGCTTGAGGGAAGACCTCATTCTCTACAACTATCTGAAGGAAGGTTGCAGCCAGGTAGGTGTCAGTCTCTTCTCCCAAGTAACAAGTAATAGGGCAAGAGGAAATTGCCTCAAGTTCTACCAGGGATGGTTTAGATTGGATATTAGGAAAAGTTTCTTCACCACAAGAGTTTTCAATCACTGGAACAGGCTACATGGGGAAGTGGTAGAGTCACTGAGGTATTTAAAAGGCCTGTAGATGTGATGTTTAGCAATATGGTTTAGTGGTGGACTTGGCAGTGTTAGGTTAAGGATTTGTCTTGATGAGCTGAAAGGTCTTTTCCAGCCTAAACAATTATATGACTGTAACTCATTCATATTGAATCATGCCCTGAATGTAGGATTGGCAGTAAGGCACTACTGTATTGTATCCTAAACTGCAACTTTTTAGAAGGAGGACACAGCAGGGGATGGAGGAAACAGATGATCCCACATCTGCCTTTATTGGAGATATTTTTGTAAAGGTTGCAAGATTACTGCTCTGATTACTGTCAGAGATGCAGAAATCTGGCAAAGTGTTTTTAATGAAATCGTTCTCCTTAAAATGGGCTACTCCATCTTAACCAAACAGCTTCATGACAAAATATGTCAACTGAATTTTAATCAGAAAAGTCCCAGTGAAAGAAAACCTGCTTTATAGTATCCAAATTCTGAAGATTAGGCCCTCTGTGATCTCTGCAGGTGAAGGAAACCTTGTGTATTGGGTCTGGCTGAAATGGAGTTAATTTTCCCCATCGCAGACCCCAGAGTGCTGTGCATTGGTAGCTCAGAAGATGTCTCTTCAACATTCCCCCCTCACCAGTAGGCTGGAGATGGACAAGATCTTGGGAGGGGACACAGCCAGAGCATCTGACCCAAAATGACCAAAAGGATATTCCATACCATGTGGTGTCTGATCAGCAACATAAACTAAGAGAAAGGGAGGACGAATCAACCACATTCATTATTTATGACATTTGCGTTCCAGAGCAGCTACTACACATACTGAAGTTCTGCTTCCCAGGAAGCAGACGGATACCACCTGATGATTGGAAGTAGAGAATTAATCTTTAGGTTTTCCTTTGTTTCCACATGTGACCTTTTCTTTTGCTTTCTTAAATTGCCTTTTTCTTGACCGATGAGGGGTTTTTTTTTTCATCATATGTTCTCCCATTACCATCCTGCAGAGGAAAGGATTGCTAGAAATGGTTGGTGGGCACCAGGCACCCAGCCAATGTCAACCCACCACACCTTGATTCTCTTTCCCAATCTAACATTTTTCCCCCGTTATCAGTGAATATCTTAGCCATTTTCTAGCCACATCACAACTCCTAGTTCCTTCCTCCCCAGAGCCACATACAAAGGATTTCCAGCTATATTTTTTTCTAGCCTGAGGTGAAAGAAGAAAAAACTTGTCCCTAAAACGCTGAACTGTTTCCCAGGAAGCTCTTAAGATCTGCAAGTCAGCAAGAGAGATTGGGAAATTGCCATTGCTCAACTCCTCTGCTCCCAAGTCAGCACCTGCAGCACTAGGTTGGACAATGCAGCTTTGCTTCAGTTTCACTTGCAAAAAATAAGGAGCACATGAGGGTAGAACAGCTGTGTCTTTGAAACGTGATATGAGACAGTGCTTTATTCTTGTCATTTGGAGCATATTTCTCCTCAAATGGAACAGTCCCTGATTTCACAATTAATCTCTGATGACCTTATTAGACTGCAATAACTGTGTATCAGAAGTCACAACTCCTGCCTGTATTTTCCTCCAGTAATTCAATTACAACGCATGTGAAGCAGTCATGTAACACCACCATTGTGTATCTAGGCCACTTGAAATATAAATGGACCCTATTAAGGAGTGGAGGCATTTAGTTATAAATAACCAAGGAGTGCAATCAGCTTCAGAGCATCAGCTTTAAAAAGAGTAAGGTTGTCATTTGCTTACAAATGCCTGTTTCCCATTTGCAACATTTTTTCCTGTTTGTTCTTCTGTTTAAAAAAAAAAATGCTTTAACCTCAGTGTGAAGTGAAACTTGCTAGTGTCAGCTATTGCTGGGGGGGAAAGGAGGGGAACCTCACTTCAGGTAAACTGGGTCAGTCCCCTGCTTTGTCATTATGAATAATTTCATTGCTGCAGTTTAAAAATGTTACATAAGTTGTCTGGATCATGGAGATACTCAATTCACATAGCAGCAATTGGCTAGAAGATGTGTGAGGTTACACAATATGAAAAATCAATTTTTCTTTCTCTGACAATTCAGTCTGGTTTTGTTTTTCCCTTTTAGACATGTTGTTTATAGTAAGTAAAATCATGGAAGAAGCTCATATCCTTTTTAAAAAAATTAACTAATCCAACATTTATGTATTAAATAAATAGTCTTTTTCATTAATATGGCACTTTTTTGTTTCATCCAGTGAGTTTTTCTGAATTATTAAGTGTGACAGAATAATTCCTTAGATAATTCATGTTAGGCTGCATTAAAATATTGTATAATTTAAAATAAATATAAAATTCTATATTACTTTCTCCACAAGCCTCTTGTGAATCTTGTGAATCAGAATATCACTTGTATTTTTACTTTTATAGTCTTTGAAAGTTCATGTCTTTCATTCCCGAATTTGGGGGGGGGGGGGGGGGGAGGAGCATTTTTGGTTGGTTTGTGGGGTTTGAGGTTTTTTGCGTTTTTTTCATGAATATATATTATGTAAGAACCCAAAGATGTGGAAAAAGAAGGAGCAGTGAGACACAAATACCGTGAGTTCCCTTTGGAACAGTTGTTCCATAGGGTATTAAGATACCAAAACATTTATGATTTCCTAAATTATCCCACTAAAATCTGTATTCTGTTATGTGGAAGCAAGAAAAAGCTCTCCCAGAGAATCTAAAAAAAATCTTATTTTGAAATATCATCAGAGATATGATTCATATTAAAAAATCCCAACACATTTATGTTAATCAGATATAGAAAATGGATGTGAGAATTTCTATTATTGTTAAATATTTTCTTCTTTCTTTCTTTCTTTCTTAGAAAAAAAAAATCATTACCTTTGACCACTGAAATGTAACAGAGAGCTCAGCTACAACCGCAGAGGAGATAAATTTCCTGAACTTAATGAACTACATCAGGATTCAAGTGATTCAGATTTATTCTTTCATGCTGATATAGACTTCCAAAGAACCCTTAGCTAATTACTTTTGGCTAAAATGGCTCCATTGCTTATATGAATAGGAGTGCACAATTGAATCCTTTCACTTGTATGAATAAGGTTATTTGTGAATTATTCATCTCAAGTATACTGAAACAATTTGTCATTTTCCTTGAAGGAAATTATCTTTTTTTTTTGAAAGAGGAAAACAGTTCCTCACAGTCTGATTCAGTTCCTGTTCTTTTAGCTCTTATGTTAGAACAAGGTTCTCCTTTTTATTGCTTTGAAATTAAGCTAAAGACTTCACTGAACCATATTTTTTTCTGCCTCATTGCTACATTTGTCTTAAATATATTATGGAATGTTATGTCTAGAGTGGTTTGCAAGTTGTGGTCTTGAGATGCAGTGTTTTCATCAATTCCTCTGGGAGAACCTGCTGCAAACTAATGCACTGCATTTATTCATAGGAACTTTTCCTAAATATTGACATGCTGCCATCATGCACATAACATTATGCTAAGTCTAAAATAAATATGGTGGAGCAGCCACCTTACTTCCTCTTCCTGGTAGCACATATACCTGTGTCAATTTATTATGGTCTTTGTCACTGAAATGTTTAAAGAATGACTGGCATTATTTTTTCTCTTTCAGGGTAAAGAGCTTTAACACCTTCACACCTCAGAGCAGAAACTACCTAACCTCAATCAACAATCTTATTAATAGCTTCCAGCTTGGACTAGATGTGTAACAGAATCTTCCAGACAAGCTTTTTGGTCCTAAACAGACATCAGTTCTTTGGCTGTTCCCCTAGATGTCCTCACAGGCTATCCAAAGTCTCTCACAGACATGTGGATGCCCAGTAAACCTTAATTCTTCGCATCACTATAATTTCACTAATGCTACACCCTGTCCCACCAGGCGTTGATACTGAGGCTACCTTTTCACTAAGCCCTATAGAATCCAATCTTGTTATATACAGAAGGGTCAAAGTGAGAGATGAGTATGAAAAAAGCACTATGGGTGGTGGACTAAAAGAAAATATTGGTCTTCTATTTCTAATTAGGTTGAATGAAATCTGCATAATTGCAAGTCTTTGATATAGGAATACTCAAGGGGAAAAAGTCAAGGCAGCTCTGCCCCTTCACAGGGTATTCATCAACAAAAGATAAATAAGTCCTTGCCTGCTGATGAAATCCCTTGGCAATGGCAGTGTCTCATAGTAGTTCTTAAGTAATAATTTGCCTTTCTGATTTTGCTCTCCCTTTCCACTATAGTGAAGTCCTGCTTATTCTCAAACCAAAGACTGAGTAATTTCTAGAGGGGAAATATTGTCCACATCTTGGGATAATGACTGGAGCTCAAAATATTTTATTAGTCTCAGTAAGTCTCACATAAGAAATTGAACCCTTTCCTTTTGATGACCAAACAGTATCAAGTTATACCCTAACATTACAGTGCACTAAGAAACTTTCAGAAAAGGCATCAAGGACTTGTATCCCACCTTATGCTTTGCTACATTTGCATCAATGAAGCATTGTAAGTAGATGTCACCAGAATTGATAACCCCCACCCAAACCCTCTATTACTGTAATACCATACCAGGATCTTGTTATTTGTTATCTATGGTTTCATTAGCACACTTACTGTCCATGGAAACGATTACATCAGGCTGCATCTGAGGCTGATCTGCTGGATGTATTAAAAGCTGCTTCTGAAACCCTACAGCACTTAACAGTTTTCTCAAAGTTAGTACAACGGATGATTCATTTCTATCCCTTGCCTTTAAATCTGATGGACCTAATCCAATTTGGGGGTGGGAAGAAGTGAAGCAGACAGCATAATGATGCACAAACACCCAGGGTTCCTAGACATAGCTAGGGATGTAACTGTCTGAGTTTGGGAAACAGAAAAACAGGAACACTGAAGTGTTATCTCATGGGTAATGCTGAGAGTCTGCAACTGCGCTAAACTCAGGTTAAGGAATGCATTTTCCATTTTCTAAATTGTCATGTTCCCAAATGGGCTCTTAGAGATGCTTTGCAGTCTTTAAAAAAAAAAAAAAGATATTCATAGGGCTTCAAAGGTCAATTACATTAAAAAATGCTGAATCCTTTTACATTAATGCCCTAATTGTTTTTATTCCAAGGGTTTTCACTCATATGTCAAATTCAATCTCTCTTTTTCTTCTCCTGGGTCACAGATGCTTAATATTCCTTACTGACACCTAATGAACCTTTTTATTTCTCTTCAATATGCAGCCTCTTTAAAATTAGTCTCTTTAAATGATTAGCTCAATCTATTGTTCAGCAGTTGGGTGTCAAGGGCTTTGTTTCTTTTGGTTTTGAGGAGGTTTTTTTATGTTTCCTATTAGGTTTCTGCTATTACCAGTTATTCGTAGGAAGAAATTAGATCGGGCTGTAACACTCAGAGGTCAGCAAGCTCCACCAAGCCAAAAATGCTGGGAAAATGAAATGTCAAAATCACTGATGCATAGAATTTTGCCCATCTCTTATTCTGAGAATCTCTTTTCCTTTCTCTAATACAAAATAAGAATCACCAATGTCTGGTGTGTATTTATCTGGAAAAAATATTTTCTTCTTAGCATTTGGAGCTTGGACTACCGTATGTGTTAGACTGTCAGTGTGAAAACTGAAGCATCTAGAGACAGCAGAGATATTCCTAAGATTTTCAAAGAAGGACCACAACTCCTGCACTGGTATAATTTTCAAGCATTCTCAAGAGAAAAGGCAGCTGTGGCAAATATTGCACTGAAATCATTTGGATAGCTTCACATCTGAAAAGCCATTTTCCCTCCCAGATATTTTCTGTTGCTCATCATTAGCTATTCTCAACTCTACTCTTTCTTTTACCAATCTGTTGTGGTTCTGGCCCCAGCCAGGATCTGAGCGCCAAGTAGCTGCTTGCTTTTGTGGGGTGGGGGTGGCAAAGGGGAAAGGGAAAAAGGAAAAAATCCCAAAGGCAAACCTCCTAGGTAGGGATAAGGATAGTTTGCTCAGAGAGCAGAGAGAGAAATAATGATAATAGGACTTTTATAGCGAAACTATATGAAACTGGTGATACACAATGCAGTTTCTCACTGAACTGCACAACTCAGGCCATACAGCTCAGAGTCATCCCAAAACCGAACTGTCCCCAAAAACTGCCTGTCCTGGACCTGTGTCCTACTTCCCCTACCAGCTCCCCTTTTATCCTGAGCATGATGTAATTGGCATGGAATACACCCTTTGGTCCGTTTGGGGCACCTGTCCTGGCCGTGTCCCCTCCCAGCTTCCTGGGCACACCAGCAGGGAAATATGAACAACTGAAAAGTCCTTGACTGCTTGGCAACAACTAAAAACATCAGGGTGTTAGCAGCACTGCTCTCATTCTGACTCCCAAACACCATAACACCAACTGCTAGAAAGAAATTAACTCTACCCTAGCTGAAACCAGGACACGATCACACACACATAAAAAAGATGAAAGCAGCAAGAAGAGATGACAAAGGAGGGAACTGCAGAGACAAATGTAATGCTCTGAAAATAATTCAGAAGGCAATGAAATTAGGATAGCTGTATTCACCAGTAATGATTGCCATGGACACTTATCCTCTTAGCAGCTTTTAATGTCAGTTTTCTCTTTATTTTCCTTGGGTCAGGACATCGTCTAGACTCATTTTCAATTAAGCCTCTGCTTTGTACTGGATATTTAGATCTCATTGTGTTCTTCTCAGCATTCACCTGGCACATAAGCAGCTCACCATGTTATTGTACATTTGTTTTTACTGTGAAAACGGGACAGACTCATATTCCAAAAACCCCAATTGTTGGAACAGGCAGGTACTATTGATTAAGAGAAAATCTCTTGAAAAAACCAGGCTAGAGTGTCTTAAAATGAAACTTCAAGAGTCCCAAATAGCATCTGTTACCAGCTGAGGGTTGTTTACTGAGGTAGATGTGGTCTCTGGCTACTCCCAACAGAGTCTTTCATGTCAGATTCAGTAACAGCTTGATTGCCCTGTGAGTGGTATTTACTATGGTGCTTTGTCTTTGCTTAGCCCAACTCCCAGTGAAGTTGGTAGCAAACCTGCTCAACTGACTGTCAAAATTTATCCAACACTGATCCACTCCACAAAATTCTTACCCAAGTCAGAGAAAATTCCTGTTCCTGGTTTCTTTAGTTCTGATCATTGTTAGCAGTCTCTTCACTAAAGCTAAGAAAGCTGTGAGGCTCCCAAAAGCCACTAAATCTTGTTCACCTCTTAAACATCATTTTACTGTTCAAGATAGTTTCTCACAGGAGTAAATAATAAAAATATCTTCAGTAACTAAAGGAGAAGTCAATTATAATTTTAAGAGACAGCATTTTCTGTAAATATTGAAGTGGGAAGGGAAGGGAAGGGAAGGGAAGGGAAGGGAAGGGAAGGGAAGGGAAGGGAAGGGAAGGGAAGGGAAGGGAAGGGAAGGGAAGGGAAGGGAAGGGAAGGGAAGGGAAGGGAAGGGAAGGGAAGGGAAGGGAAGGGAAGGGAAGGGAAGGGAAGGGAAGGGAAGGGAAGGGAAGGGAAGGGAAGGGAAGGGAAGGGAACATTTCCAAATCAGTAAGTCAATACCTTTAGAAAAAAACTACATTGTATTGAATGTTGGGGTTATCAAAGTGCGTAGGTTGCTGCACTTACTGACTTGATCACTGGCACCAAGCAGCTTTGGAACAAGTAGAGTAAGAAAACTACCTGCTAGTCCCAACCCTATTCTCTGCTCCTGTGTCTTGGAGTGGATGATATAGCCATGGCTGAAAGTGGAAGGGGTGCTTTCCCTGGGCTACCTACTTCTTGCAGATAGAAATGAAGAAAGTTGCCCTCCAGCACAGAGTCTTGCTGCACATTCAACATGTCACATTTCTCAAGAGGATGTCAAGATTGTTACCACTCATAGTTAATTCCCACAAAATCAGGAAAATACCTGCCTGCTCCTTCAGAAAGATAATATATTTGCAGAAATTTTAAGAGTTTGTTCTTCTTTGCTGCGTTTACAATGTGGTTAAGAAGTTTGTGTGCAAAATATTGGAGAGCAAGAAAGCTAGAGCACAGAATCACAGAATTATAGGGGTTGGAAGGGACCTCAAGAGATCATCGGGTCCGACCCCCCTGCCAAAGCAGGCTCCCTAGGACAGGTCGCACAGGGGGGCATCCAGACAGGTCTTGAATATCTCCAGAGAAGGAGACTCCACAATCCCACTGGGCAGTCTGTCCCAGGGCTCTGTCACCCTCACTGGGAAAAAGTTCTTCTACATATTGGTCTGGAACTTCCCACACTCCAACCTGAGGCCATTGTCCCTTGTCCTGTCCCCGATATTGGCTCTGATATTGGCTGTTTGGAAGATTAACAGAAATATGACACACAATTGAAGAATGACAGCATTATCTGGAGCCCAGCCCTGTGTGTAGAAGCAGATCTTGCCCAGGATTGGATGGGCACATACACTAATGCACTTGACTGGCCATCCTCCTTTGTCTCTCACAGCTGTCAAGGAAGTAAGCTGAGAAAACTGGAGACACTCTACATGCAATGCAATGTCCCACTTTGCATATAAGGTGAATTTTTGTTTTATTTTCATAAATTCCCTGCCATTATATCTTTCATTTCCTCACTCTTCCTCCTACCAGATCTATAACCTATCTTCTTCTCTAAATTTCTTTTCCTCTGAAAGTTTCTGCCATCATTAGGAATCAATAGTTAGTCAGGAGCATCTTGGGATCAAAGACCTCTACTTGGCCCAGGCTGGGCACAAGCACAGCTATCAGGGATGCTCCTCGCTGCTCAGCAGCAGGGATCATAGTGTAAAGAGAGAGAACAAGATCTTGCAAAAACATCAGTACACAGAGCTAGCTATTTTGCTATCCTGTTTTGAGCAGTAAGATATGAAGGCAATACTGTTTCTATGACACTTTTCAAAATATTTCAGTATTAAATATTAAGCTCTAAAGATCAGATCCAAAGCCACTAAATAGCACATAGAGAACATAAAGGCCTTTAAAATGTCCTGGTCCATCACTTTTTCAATACAGAATTGTTCCTTGGATTTTGTCCAGTCTCATCTTAATTGTCCCAGCACTTTTCCTTTGGAGGCTGTTGTCTTGCCAAAGACAATCAGGCAGATGGTATTAGCAAGTTAGGGAGAAAGGGACATTTCCTGTTTTGCGTTCCTCCAAAGATACATTGGGGTGCTTTCTTGATATTTGGCCATGATACTTGATTTTTCTGCTACTAAAATTTAATATATTTTAGTAATAACATCCTCATATCTTAGCTTTCACCCTATACTCCCATCTACTCCTGACCATAGATTCCCTTGATGGCACTCAGAAAACAGGTATTTTCATAAAATCATAGAATCATAGAATGGTTAAGGTTGGAAGGAACCTTAATCATCATCAAGTTCCAACTCCCCTGCCATGGGCATTTTGAAACTATGAAGTCTGCCATGGGATGATGTTACATGTGTTATAATATATATTGTGATGTATTGTAATACTTTATATTATTTTATTTTTATTGTATTATAAGATACGTATTATACTTTTAGTAATTATGTAACTGTGGTGTAAAGCATGCATTGTAATGTATAATATTTATTATAGTATGCAATATAAACCACAGCATAATGAATGGAGACCCCATCCCTGGAGATATTCAAGGTCAGGCTTGATGGGGCTCTGAGCTACCTGAGCTAGTGAAGATGTCCCTGTCTACTGCAGGGAGGTTGGACTAGATGGCCTCTAAAGGTCCCTTCCAACGTTACAGTATGATTCTATGATAAAACCTAGATGTGCTCATTATTGTAGGTAAAAGCCTACAAATAAGAGGTGGATTTTTTTTTTCCCAATAACTTAATTCTGACTCATTTAAATCAATGGAAGTTTTGCCACATCCTCCAGCAAGACCAAATTAGTCCCAGGGCAAAGGAAACACTATATTCTTGTTCTAGGAAAGCCCACAGCTTCCCCAAGTACTGCTGCTCCAACTTAACCTCAGTGAAGGTCTTTTTCAGTGTACAAACCCGTTCTTCCTCAGGGTGTTTGCAGCCTGTGAAAAAAATTCACAGCAAACTGAATTTTTAAAACGCATGTTAACATATACAGTATGAGAAGCAACAAGTAGAGTGAAGACTAAGGGTCTTGACCTATAACAACTATAGAAAAGCAGCTAATAGAATTTGTGCCCTGAGCACAAATATTAGAATGGCTGGCTATGCTTCATGATGGTCAGACACAAGCCATTTGAATGCGACTCCAAAGCCCTATATCCAAATTCTTATATTACTGGCCTTTGAGCCAATGAGAGAATAAAAAGGGAGAGAGAGAGGAATGTATTATCTGGACTCAGTACTGGACTACTAGCATTTTCATACAGGCTTTTCCTGTTGAGACCTTGGGCAGGTTCTGTCTGCACCTGGCCATGTAGATATAACATGCCCTCCATCTGTATTAAAGCAGTGACATTACTATTCTGACCACCAGGTTACCTGTGTTGCTCCCTGAGATAGTTGGAATTGTAGGTGTTAGAATAGTATATGTGAATTACCTATGGCCTCAGAATTTGCCTAATACAAGAAGATCAAACCTCAGCGCTTATGGTCAGACAGCTCAAATTGCAATGTCACTTCCTATTATTATTCATTACAGTCCTTTGTATTTTGGTATGTCACTTCTTTAAGAGGAAAATTGTAGCATTTTTACCAGCACATTTTGCACAATGCCCACACGTTTTCTTTAGGAATTATCTCCTGTGACATTTTTGGCTATTTACAATAGCAAATCAGAACAAGTCAAATAAAACTGGGGAAGAGAACTTTCCATTTCATTTTGCATCTTGTATTTTTCGCTGTATGCAATAAAAGTGGAGCATTGGAAATATAATGGAACATGTGGCTTTACACATGCATTGTGAAATCCATAAAAACCTATATTCTGACTAGAGAGATAATATTATAATTACTTGCATTTTTCCCCTGAGTGCACTGTATAGGTATCAGCCCATAAAATTTTCTTTGTTTTAAAATACTCTTTTCAGTTCCTTTCTAATATTAGCTATTCTGTCTTGTTTTGATTCTTTATATGTCTTTTGTTAGAGGATAAACTAATTTGTAAATAAGAAATGAAAGCATTTATTCTCAAATTCATTGTATCTAATATATTCAACATTTCTAATGTGTTGATTTTTCCCATTCCCAGGTCTAAAATCTAAGCCATGAGACCTAAGGTTTCTTTAGAGGGGAAAATAACATGCCAAAAACAACAGAGAAAACTTTTTACATGAACAGCAAGCTCAAATATTAATTACTTGCAGACATCCAGAGATAGTTTCAGACATTTACATGGGTGAAGAGTGGTTGTTCATATCACCTTCCTGTAATTATATGAAGACAAGAGTGGAAACCAGCGACACATGGCAAATGAAACGCATCTTGAAGAGGGCACTCTTATAATGAATCAGTGAAGTATGCACCACTAGGCTTTGACCTTCATGCAGCAGGAGGCAATGAAACTTTTTTTTTTTTTAATTTAAGATAGAGTTTTAAAAAGATAATTAGATAGATTATGAATCACAGAGGGCCAGAATTGCAGCTAGTACTACTGCATGGTTGTGCAAGAAGGTAAGAGAAGGTTGTAAGGAGCCTTGCCTTTCTTTGACTCATTCTTGGTCCTTGGACTTTGTGGATATGAAGGCTCAGGTAGAGATAAAGGACTGGAAACTCCAAGGAGTTTGGAAAAGGGTCTTTTCATTTTCTGGACTAGGAGACAGAGCACTCTCAGTGGGGAGACAGCACAGTGGATGGTAAAGAGGAACATATCCCCTTTAAGTGATTTAACAG
The DNA here is from genome assembly GCA_022605575.1 of Laterallus jamaicensis coturniculus. Classification (NCBI taxonomy): domain Eukaryota; kingdom Metazoa; phylum Chordata; class Aves; order Gruiformes; family Rallidae; genus Laterallus; species Laterallus jamaicensis. The sequence goes on along the minus strand of JAKCOX010000002.1, from coordinate 86,339,723 downwards.
AGTATTTTCAGCCCACACAGACTCTCTAAAGTCTTATCCCACCTTTGCCCAAACCTAGAATCTTTCCAATGGCATATGTTAAGTACCGTATTTCAGACTGGGCCTTGGCCTTCTGAGGGTCTGAACTACAAAAGATAGCTAAGAAAATTAATCCTGCTTTCAGAAGGTGTACATTTTCAGGATAGTGTTTGGATAATTTGAAGACAGAATAATCAGGAAAGGCTCACAACTAAAATCCTGCCTTAATATTTAGCAGTTCAAAATCTGTAAGCTGCCTCTTTCTTTTAGTTTGTAGCACCTATTCAATGCTGTCTATATCTCCTATGAACAATGTTAAGGTGTGTTTCAAATTCTCTTCCAGATCTGTGTTGGCAATCATCCTACAGGCTACCAGTTTCTCCTACCAAGGTTGTCATATTACTTATGGGAATAGCAAAGCAAGGATAGACTGGAATTTTCTGGCTGTGATTCAAGAACAAAAATTTTCCAGACTGTTGCAGAAGAACTTCTCCATGGTTCAAATGTGCATTTGTGGAAAGTTGCTAACATACAGCAGAGCTGGGCTCTGAGCAGTGTGAGGGCTGAGTTGAGCGGAACACCATCAAGCCAGTGAATTTTAGCAAAGCTCATAGAAATGGTCTTGAATCTTCTGATTACCAGTCTGGTCTTTAATCTAGAATACACACTTGTTCACATGCTGTGACTTTGTTATCAAAAGCTTTACTCAGCCCACACTTCATACAGGGAAAAAGTCTTTGATAGTCCCAATAAAACAAGGAGTGAACAGCAATCAACACTTATTACCTCACCCCTATTGGGGTGAGTTAACCTACCAAAATGTCATCACAACAATGGAAATGCCACACTGAGACTCAGTGTGCAGTTACTGATTTTTGTGCATTGTACATTACATTTATCAGACTAAAACCTTAGGATAGTGTCAACAGGTCATGTTTAGATTAACCTAGGATGGGCATCTCATCAGCAGTGTCCATATTTCAGATGGCATCCCTCTCCAAAAAACCTCTGTGCCTATGTGGGGATTTGCTCTCTTGGCCATTCTAGATAGTTTGTTTTACAGCCCCATAAGATGAAACACTTCATTAATTTAGGTGGCATTACATGCCATTTTAACGACCTTACATTTGCCTTGCCTTTCAGACATTAAGAACAGTGTCTGACTCTGTGACTTCTTCTACAAATGTTCCACCAATTGATGAATTATTAAATTCTTTACCTATATGGAATAGGTCAGGCCCTTAGCATCATGTGCAGTTATTTTACTTTGGTTATACCCATTTTACTTTCACACTTGACATGGATATCCTGCTACCGAATGCTCCAGCACTTCTTTCCCCATCAGTTCTTAACTACAACAATAAACAACCCAGCACATTCAAAATGCTGCAGTCAGAGAGAAACATATAAATATTTCATCATGCAATGGCTCTTAGAAAAATGTGAACAAATTAAGGCTCTCATGCCTTGCTTGTGAGATCAGTATTTTATCTTCTCTCTATTAAAAAACTAATAATCAGAGTAATGCTGTAAACTAACATGAGGTCTCCTGAGCAACATGCAGCATGTCATTAGTCTGCTATTTATATCACATACACATAGCCCCAGAAGTCATGGTATAAGGAAAGGGTATGCAATAATTAGTGCCGGAAGAGTACTGAGTTCAACGTGCAAATGAAACAAGTACTAATCATCCAGATGGTGTCATCTCTCTGGAGTTTCTCTCTGACTGAGGATTATTAATCTTCCTCTTTTTTTCATTTTTGTGCTTTTTTAATGCAACCTACAGAAAAATAAATGTAGAGGGTTAAGAGGCAATACAGTATCATTTATTACTGCTCTTAATTAGTTGTGTGATGATAATGCCTGGAGATATAAGAGAACAGAGAGCAGGTCCCTATTGTGCTGAAGTCTATACAAATAGAGAGATGGTCTCAGTTAAGCATCATGAAGTGGATCACAAGGAAAGTAGCAAAGGAAGTCCCTTCCTCATGATTAACATTTTGTGACACCCTTTTCACTTCTGGCATATTTTTAACCCCTTTTTGTGACCATCACAACTTCTCACCCTTCTAAATTTCTTTCATTTCTGATTTCTTTCTCCAAAGTTCTGCTTCCAGCCTACGACCTTGGATTTCTGTAGGAATACTGATTATCTTCCCTCCTCTCCTCTTTCAAAAGCTCTTTTGAATACAGCACGTTTCCAACCAATTCCTTCCTGCTTCACAGAATCCACAAGCCCATTAGCAATTTATAGCAATGTATATGATCAGAGTCATCTGTGAGGCTAAAATCCGCTTTTAGAAACCAATATTCTACTTCTGCTGAAGTCAAAGAAGTAACATGGTTTTTAAAGAGGGCAGGTTCTGATGCATGTTCTTTTCTATATTTTCATACACTTTAAAGCCAGACTTAGCACCTCCTACAGTGATATACTAACACCAACAAAATGTAGGGTAGAATTTCCTTTGCCCTAAATTCTATGTCTACTTGAGGTTTATTTGTCCCTTAGTGAAACTGAAGATGCTATTAATACTGTTGTTGTTACTATTATTATCAATGTTCCTGTGAACCATATTCTCACTGTACTCTATGTTTTGTTAGCAGTAGTAATGATTTCTTCAACAGGGATTACCTGATGCCACGTAAGACCCAAAACTGAATTCCTAAATTAGGACTGACGCTTCTATTGTCTGATACTTTTACATTAAAAAAAAAAAAGGAAAAAGACAAAAGCAAAGAGAAAAAATGGGTGTGTTTTTGATGTTCTTGTTCATCCATTTAAAAGCAAATTTAATAAACTATGGGCCTGACTTCAGTCACTTGTGACCACATTACTCACATATATCTTCCCTGTCAACAAGATACACACCTATACTGATGCAAACATGTGGATAAACAGCTGCACAACAGTCATTTCCTCAACAGTTTGTTGAGGAAACCAGAACTTAACTTTTTGCCATGCAAAAGATGTCCTCATGTTTAATAGAAATGACCAGTGTCCTGGGGTATTAAGATGGGACGCTGCATGGAGCAAGGAATAGAGGAGAACTGTTGGCTGGATATTTCCCTTCACCAGGTGCTTTTTGTGAGACCACTAAGCTTCTCAGTCTGCAGAAGCTCTGGTTGTCACTTCTTTATCTGTAAAATGAGCCTACTTTATTTCAGGAGGTGTTGCAGACATAGATGATCAAAGATCATAAGTTTCTGTGACCCTGAAATAGGGAGATGCTTTAAAAGACTTTCAGAGGAAGGCAAGAAGGGCATCTTCTCAACACCTAAGCCTTAGCAGGCTCTCAGACAAATTTCCACTCCGAATCAAGCATCTGAGTTTCCTGCACAATGCCTGGGGAGAGATGAAAAACTGATTCCACAAAACTACTCTCCCAGCTAAGGTAGGAGTAGAAATTTCTGAAGATGATGTCTGTTAAAACTCTCTTTCCTGGTTCCTAAGTGCTTTTAGCTTCAATTGTACTAAGGCAGTTGCTTCCTATTGGGGACTCAACTGGAGGAGGGCTAGCTATGAAGCCAGACCTTGATGCTGCAGCTGGTTACATGCGAATGCCAGTTGTTTCTCAGGAAAAAAGAGAAAGTGGTGCTATTTTTAAACTCAAAGCTTCTAGAAGACACTTCAATACAAATACTCCTCTTAGTCTGCATGCTTTTCTAATATTGGGAGGAATTATTACACAGGGGCTTCAGCATTTGTCTATCCCCATTAACTAGGCACTTGCCAGACACTCTACATAATTCTAAAACACTGCTTTCTTTTGGGTACGACGTACATCATTAGCTATGGGTCTGGGGAAGAACAACTGGCCAGAGCAGTTTACACATGCTGATGCTCCTGGCTAGCAGTGCAGTGAACTTCTCATCTTGTCAGCAGGCACAGGAGTACAAAAGGACAGTGAGTTTACTGCCATTCACCCATGTAGAGTGATCATAGAATCATAGAATGGAAACGGTTGAAAGGGACCCCAAGAATCATAGAGCTCCAACCCCCCTGCCACAGACAGGGACACCAACCTCAGGCCTGGATCTACACAAGGTTGCCCAGGGCCACATCCAACCTGGCCTTGAACACTTCCAAGGACGGGGCATCCACTACTTCTCTGGGTAGCCTGTTCCAGCACCTCACCACTCTTTCTGTAAAAAACTTCCCCCTAATATCTAATCTAAACCTTCCTTCCTTTAGCTTTAAACCATTCCCCATTGTCCTGTCATTATCTGCCCTTTAAAAAGTTGAATCCCCTCCTGTTTATAATCTCCCTTCAGGTACTGGAAGGCTGCAATGAGGTTCCCCCACAACCTTCTCTTCTCCATGCTGAACAAGCCCAGCTCCCTCAGCCTCTCCTTGTAGGGCAGGTGCTCCAGCCCTCTAATCATCCTTGTGGTCCTCCTCTGAACCCTCTCTAACAGTTCTACATCCTTCTTGTATTGGGGGCCCCAGATCTGGACACAGGACTCCAGGTGGGGCCTCAGGAGGGCAGAGTAGAGAGGGACAATCACCTCTCTGTCCCTGCTGGCCACCCCTCTGCTGATGGAGGCCAGGATACCATTGGCCTTGCGAGCTGCAAGAGCACACTGCTGGCTCATGTTAAGTTTCTCATCCACTATGACACCCAGGTCCTTCTCAGCAGGGCTACTCTCAAGGAGCTCTTCTCCCAGTCTGTATCTATGGCTGGGATTCTTCCAGCCCAAGTGCAACACCTTACACTTGTCAGTGTTGAACCTCATTAGGTTCACCCGGGCCCATCTTTCCAGCCTGTCAAGATCCCTCCGGATGGCTTCCTTTCCTTCTAGGGTGTCGACCACACCACTCAGCTTGGTGTCATCCGCAAACTTGCTGAGGGTGCACTCAATCCCATCATCGATGTCATTGATAAAGATGTTAAAGAGAACCGGTCTCAAGACAGACCCCTGGGGGACACCGCTTGTCACCGGCCTCCACCTGGACATAGACCCATTGACCACCACCCTTTGGCTATGGTCTGTTAACCAGTTTCTTATCCACTGGATGGTCCACCCATCAAATCCACATCTCTCCAATTTAGAGATCAGGATGTGGTGGGGGACTGTGTCAAAGGCCTTGCACAAGTCCAGGTAGACGACATCGGTTACCTTCCCTTATCTACCGATGCTGTCACTCCATCATAGAAAGTCACCAGATTGGTGAGGGACGACCTTCCCTTGGTGAAGCCGTGCTGGCTGTCCCGGATCTTCTGTGCTAAGCCTCACTGCATCTATTAGGCACATTACCTTCAGTCATGCGAGGGGCTGAACAACCTCTGTTCACCAGTGAGGCTGTAGGATTGGATGGATATTTGGAGATGGGAGTCGGAAAGAGTGAACTTTCATGGAAATGGGCTGGTTTTACTGCTCCTTGCCTGAAGAAAAGACTCTCCTAGATTTCTGGAAATGGATTTGTTTGGTTTACTTTTTTTGAAAAAGAATGAGGAATTCAGTGAGTGATAGCCTGCAATGTGTGGGTTTGAGAATCAATCTCTGCTCCAGAGTGTGGCAGAGGGCCTACCTACATGAGTATGGATCCAAATGTTGAGCTATGGAGCACTTGTTTTTCTTCTTTTATGAAAAATATTACAGCGTTTCATTGCAGTATCTAATGATGCCAGTGCAACATGTTAGGGAAATTAGGTTTTACCTCATTCTTGCCAGAACCTCAAAAAACAAGTGCTTCAGATTGCAAGGGGAAAAGCAGTAATTGCATCTTTATTAATTGCTTTTACAGTAATTTCTATCTTCAGCAAGAGCAGGGGTCAGTGAGATGACTTTTGGTAGCAGTAGCAGGAATAAGACAAGGATACTCCTCACATTTGCTGTAATGCAGTTTTCTTCCATTGTGGTTCTTCTTTTCCAATTTATGACCAGTTCATTCAGGTCCGAAAGCTTTCTGTCTTTCCCTTTCTCTGGACTGCTCAGCTTGCACGTTTACAAGCATAAGGCCAGCTTTCATAGAATCATAGAATAGTCTGAATTGGAAGGGACCCCAAGGATCATAAAGTTCCAACCCTCTGCCACAGGCAGGACCACCAACCTCCAGGCATGATCTAGATAAGGTTGCCCAGGGTCTCATTCAACCTGGCCTTCAACACCTCCAGGGATGGGGCATCCACCACCACTCTGTGCAGCCTGTCAAGATCCCTCTGGATGGCTTCCTTTCCTTCTAGGCTGTCAACCACACCACTCAGCTTGGTGTCATCTGCAAACTTGCTGAGGATGTACTCAATTCCATCATCAATGTCATTGATAAAGATATTAAACAGCACCAGTCCCAAGACAGTCCCCTGGGGAACACCGCTCGTTAACAGCCTCCACCTGGACATGGAGACATCCTTCCCCTTGGCATCGTATCTTAGATCCACTACTTGTAGTATGGATGTATTACTTTTGCTCATCAGTGTCGGGTTCTGGGAAACAAAAGAACCTCACCTGTCATTCTTTTCCCTGTGCAACATAACCAGAGCAAAATGTAATACCTAAAATTAACAGTATCATGGCTTTCAGGACTCACCCTCAGGTCTATCTAGTGTTACTTCTGGAGGAGTCATGAAAATGGGAGAGTTGTGCTATGCCTGGCCATTACCTCATTTCTTTTCTTTTCAACCATGTGTTGCCTTCAATCTCTGGGAGCTTCATATGTCAAGAGCAGGAAGTAAGTGGGGTGTAGGATTTTCCTTTCAGCATTGTTCAGGCAATGACAGGATGCTGCACAGATGGAAGAAGCTTGTTTATACTGAATGTGCTGGAGTTATTGATAAAGGACAGCTTCATCCCTCTCTGAACAACACCCTCTGTCCTGGCATCTCAAACAGGTACTGTGAGCGCCACTTCAAGATTAACCCTAACCTGCAGGCAAACAACTTTCTGAAACACAACCATTTTGAAAGAAAAGTCCTGGGTTTGTTTTTTTTTCTTTTTTTTTCCTCCCAATTTATTTAATTTCTTTTTTTAAGTATTTTTGGCTTCCTACATACAACAGAGATAACAGTGCTGCTGTGGCTATATAAAAATGAGTCTAGTATCAGGTTCTGTCACAGGCATACTACATGTCTCTCAAAATCAGGGTTTTCTTAGTGGTGTCCAGACCCCAGAAATGATATTCACTGTGGACCCCCAATCAATGAGGAAACAGAACTCTCTACTCAAATTCAGGAATGAGTCCACCCAGAAAGACTTCCTAACACACCCTTTGATCTGCATTCTCTTACCACTGTCTCCCTCTACCTATATCTTTCAACAAAAATGTTATGAGACCATTTTATTTCTGCACATAATTAGAAAAACACTGTGTTTTATAGAAACAGGTTGAACAGAGATTTCTCATAACACAGAATTCCTTCCGCACCTCAATTACATGGTGTGAATTCCACCCTGAGAAAGACCTGAGCCTGGAAGCCTTGGTTCGTAATTTAGAATGATTCTTCTCAGGGAAATATGGGAAAGAGCATCTATAGGTGAAGAATCCCAGGGGTATAAAACCTAAAATTTGAATGAATAGAGAGGGAACAGAATTACTCCTAAATATTTCTCTAAGCTGAAGTACCAGATCTCAGCTACTTAGCTACGCAGGGCATCTCACAGTAATTAGATAGATAGATAGATAGATAGATAGATAGATAGATAGATAGATAGATAGATACATACATACATACATACATGCATACATACATACATACATACATACCATTAGATACAATTTTTTTATAGAATCATAGAATTCTTTGAGTAGGAAGTAACCTCAAAAATCATCTAGTTTTGACACCTGCCATGGGCAGGGACACCCTCACTAGACCAGGTTGACCAAAGCCCCATCCAACCTGGCTTTAAACACCTCCAGGGATGGGGCTTCCACAACCTCTCTGGGTAGCCTGTTCAAGTGCCTCACTACCCTCATAGCAGTTGGCTCACGTTGAGCTTGTCATCAATCAGCACCCATAAGTCCTTCTCCTCAGGGCTGTTCTAAATCCATTCTCTGCCCAGCCTTTAGCTGTGCTTGGGATTGTGCCGACCCACTCACAGGACCTTGCATTTGGCCTTGTTAAGCTTCATGCAGCTCACATGGGCCCATCTCTCCAGCCTGTCAAGGTCCCTCTGGATGACATCCCTTCCCTCCAGTGTGTCGAATTCACCACACAGCTTGGTGTCATTGGAAAACTTGCTGAGGGTGCACTTGATTCCTGACTGAAAACAGATAACAAACTGACAACTTCCTAGCTGAAAAAAAATCTTCCTCTCTAAAAAAAAGATTGCATATGCTATATGATTTTCAAAGGCCAAAGAAAATCTCATGGCTTTTGTGAGAGTTGTGGGGCCCTGGGGCCCAGTTCAGTGGGAGAGTGTTGTATTTGTTTTAAAAGACTGGTACTCCAAATGGAAAAGAGAGATCACTGACAAGCAGCTGAATGTTTTCTGAACAGCTGCTGTTTCTGTCTCCAAATTGCTCAATGCATGTTGAATTTGTAGATGTTGAATTCCCTTTTGAATGCAGGTTTAGCCTCTGCTGCAGAGAAAACTAAGCAAGATGGAGCACATATTTAGTACAGCAAATGAAAGACAACGAATGGTCTTGCAGGAGAAACAAGGACAAATCTCAATCACTAATACAGGCAATAAAGGCAGTCTTATAACATGAGGGCATAGAGGAATAGAAAATATATTTATACATTGTTATTATTTTAAATATGTTCCTAAAGCAATGACATCTCCCATCCGTATTTGGAGACACTTAAAGTTTATGAATGTGACTATTTTCAGTTTCAAATATTTAACGAGCCTGCAAGTTCTATCTCTAGGCAAATGGAGAAGCTTCTTTTTTTTATTTCTTTTTCTGCATAGTTTGTTCATCAGTTCAACATCTGACTAGTGAATAAGCTTCACTGGGGTTCAGAAATGAGGCATTTGTACCCGTATTTTTCTCCTCTGGGAGCTTCTTGTGAAAAGCGTTCTCAGACCATAACCAAAGTATCAGATAAGATTGACACTTAAAAAAAAAATACAGCTTGAGGAAATACCACATTGTTGTAAAATATCCTAATGGTAAAGGAGATGCCTGACCCTTGGAAGATTTGTTTTCAATCTTTTCAGCAGCAGGAGGAGGATCCTCAAAGCTATATCCTTCTGTCAATTGCCTGTCTCCCAGGAATAGGATATGCTGGGTGGAAAGGCAATGAAATTCTGTCATTTTACAGCAAAAATTAAATTAAAAAACCAAAATTTTAAAAACCTATTTTGTTTTTAGCCAGGAAAAGAGTGTTAATGGGAATAGGATTATGCAGACCAAGAGTTAGGGGAGAGAGAGGTCACATTTCCTCTCCTCCCCTTCTTCTGAAAAGAGAAGAAAGTTGGAACATTTAAAATATTCTGCAGTAGTAAATGAATTGACCAAGACCTGTTGTATGGCTACAAAACCAGTGTAAATCCATGGAGCAAGACACCTCATTCACGAACAGAATGGTCTCATTTGTGTTGTCTGAGAGCAGTCACTGGCTTATGCTATTCCCCATGCTACATACAGACATCATCCAAAATACTTTTAGATGTACATGACAAAGCTATTCTAGAGAAAGTAATTAGAGTTAAACATTGATAAATGCACGTTTCTCTTTGAGAGCCTTCCTTGGCCTGGTATAGCTTACCCTTCTTTGGCAAAAGAGGCTGACAGTCAAAGCATCTTTTTTCCTAAGCAAGAGACGAAAATTTGTTAAGCACAAAAAAGTCTATCCCATTTTAGGTCATGCAAAGAGGAAGCTGAGCTTTTGGAACATCTTTTATTGAAGGGAGGTACGGGTACAGAGACAGTGGCATTAACTCCTACTCACAGTTATAGTGGTGGATAGGGAAGAGAACTGTGAGTCAAAAAGAAGGTTCATCCTTAGAGTTTATTATTTTATTTAGCTCTGTAGCTATTTCAGCATTAAATCTCATTTGGCGGGGAGAAGTGCTTGCTCACAGATGTACATTTTATAATAGACATTTCAAAGATGCAAGGACTAAAGGAAAGCATTCTGTCTAAAGTACACTCCTCTCTCAAATGACCAGTCAGCATATGTAGACAGAATATTCAGTTACTGTAATTTAGTACTCTACAGAACATAGAGTACTGAGAAACAGAAGTCAATAAGAATATTTTATAAACAGGAGCAGAACAGGAAGACTACACTGAATTATCACCAGCTTGTTATCCTTACGGGTCCTATTCTATCCAATTTGCCCTCCTTAAAAACTAATTTTCCTTTATTTCAGTTAGGAACTCAACCTTCTCCACCATTCACAACAATTGCCTCTTCAGAAAATAGACAGGAGAAATATAGAAAAACATAGTTAGGCTGATGAAGAATAATGTAACCAAAGCAAAGGCTGCAGTTTCAGAAGTGGAGATAAAGCCACTCAGCTTTAGATCCAGGGCTGCTGCTGGAATCTTCCTGAGCCTTACAGCATTCTGCATTTTGCAAAATGTACTGATGGGTTTGTAGCTAAAGAGACTTATCTTCCCCCTTTACTTTTTTCTCTTTTTTTTTTTTAATTTGGTGTTATAATTGTCCTTATAACAATATACTGTTAGCCTTTAAGCCTATTGTTACTGTGCCAATTGCTTAAAATTGGGAAGGACCAAGAAAGACTCTGCAAAAAGAGAAGTAATAAATTATCCACTCCAAAATAAAAAAAAAAACCCCACAATATTTTGGATCCTTTCTGTTTCCTCAGTGCCACAGTGTTAACCTTACCCAGTTTCTTAGCTACTGTGTTTTCCCCAGGGAATCAACATTCATAACAGATGAGGACAAAGGAACTTGCTGGTAATTGCAGTGGGGATTTCCAATCTCAATGACAGCATGGGAGGTCATGGAACAGACCTCAGCACCCATCTGTTGAGTCTGGGTTAGAAAAGCATACAGAAGTATTCTGAATTTTACAACTCTTCATCTCTTGAATGCCTGACTTGCTTCCCCTGTGGAATTGCTCACCTTGGCCTTTGGAGGTCTGGTTAGACATCTGCACTGCAAAAAATGTCCCTGTAAGGTTGAAAGACCAGACAGAAACATCACAGCAACACTCCTTCGCTCACCTAAACACCCAGCCAGTAAGATCATTTCTTCTGTTGCTCTGGCATGTTCAGCAGATTTTGCCACTGACATATGCTTATCCTATACAGCCTATCATATATATTCAGGAAAAAGACTAAAACTAGCTACTTAAAAATGTATAGCTCTAAGCCACACATTTGCACCCATATGAAAGAACTAAATACTGAATGTAATTTTTTTACTGATAACAGTCACTGAATTGCAGAATCACAGAATCACAGAATTACCAGGTTGGAAAGGTCCTTTAAGATCATCAAGTCCAACCGTTTCTGTCCTATGCTAAACCATATCTCCAAGTACCTCATCTACCCTTTTTTTAAACACATCCAGGGATGGTGACTCAACTCCCTCCCTGGGCAGCTTAAGTTGCTGGAAATCAAGAGGTTGAACACATGCGTTAAGGTATTTTCTTATAGATATATATAAACTGGGTATGACAGTTTCACATAAGAAGTTAAGAACACTTGGTGTCTTCATTTCTTTTTTGCAAACATTGTGGATGGAGATCTGCAAGGTTGGTATGAGACACAGCCAAAGGAGGGAGTTCTACAGCAGCAAGCCTTCCCCATTTTGGCTAGAGACTTGGAATAAACAGACGAACAGTTTCTACGCAGAATCTTGAAGGCCACACTGCCTAGAGGGAGATTTTTTGCATCATTAACTGTGAAATTAATATTAAAGTTGATGTCTCTAAATATGCTAATGAGCTAAAAGGAGTACATGCTAAGCATGTTACAGAATCACAGAATCACAAGGTTGGAAAAGACCTTTACGATCATCAAGTCCAACCATTCCCCTCCTATGCTAAACCCTAAACCGTGTCTCTAAGTACCTCATCTACCTGTCTTTTAAACACATCCAGGGATGGTGACTCAACCCCCTCCCTGGGCAGGCTGTTCCAGGCCCCAACAACTCTTTCAGGGAAAACTTTCTTCCTAACATTTAATCTGAACCTGCCCTGGAACAGCTTAATGCTATTTCCCCTAGTCCTATCACCTGTCACTTGCCTGAAGAGACCATCTCACACCTCTCTACAACCTCCTTTCAGGTAATTGTAGGCAGTGATAAGGTCTCCCCTCAGCCTCCTCTTCTCCAGGCTAAACATCTCCAGCTGCCTCAGCCGCTCCTCAGGATTTGCCTTCCAGCCCCTTCACCATCCTGGTTGCCCTTCTCTGGACACACTCCAGGACCTCAATGACCTCTGTGAGGGGCCCAGAAGTGGACACAGCACTCAAGGTACAGGTATGTATGACTATACTAATCAGCTCTGTACCCAAATCACATTAAATGTCACCCGTTGCAGGGAACAGCTAAGATTGGGGTATGGAGGAAGTTACCCCCAGGGGTGAAGAGAAGAAATTGAAGGCCACAAAGAGGCTACCAACAAGATGTGCTCTTTCTCCTCCACCCAAGACAGGGATGCCTTCTTGGCAGAAACTGCAATTTCACTTTTTTGATGAGAATACATGGGATAGCATTTTTCTGGCATTATGATTATAATTTGAGTTTAGAAAGCCTTGTGACACAATGGGAGGGCTTCCCTTGGCCACACATCAGACTCACACCTTTTACGTGACACTGGGCTCCCCTGAAAGCTGATTCCTACTGACCTTAACAAAAAAATAATCTGGCTATGAACAGAAGGATCATATTTTGACTCCTGTGTGCATTACAGACACTAGGAAATCCTAATCGTGCTCTCCCAAGAAGTCCTCTAAGGACTGCCACCCCACACACAGCACAGAGTGTTCCCAAGCAGTATGTGAATGTACCCATACAACTGTACTGGTACATTTGTGGAAACATATCTGGATTTCTGAGTGCCTTCTATTAGAAAATGTGGCCATTAGAGTACAGTGCTTAGGAGGGGTTTTGCCTGGCAATGTTTTTTAAATGTTTTTAATTATATACAAATACACATAATGTGGCAGTTTGGAGTTTGTGATCTTTCCCTCTCACTATCCATTTCTTTCATAGAGTAGTGAGTAATCCCAAGACTCACTGGTGAAGAAAGACAGGCAGCTCTCCCTTCTGCATTAGCTGTTACCAGAAACCTCCCGACTAGAGAGCAGAGAACCAGCAATCAGGGATTTTTGCAAAGTGAGTTTGAGGACATCATATACCCTGGGCTAAATGTGACCAGAAGGCTGTTCTGCATCATGAGACTTCATTTTGTATAGGAGGAGGATATTTAATTATTCATAAGTGCTTTTAAAAAGATCTAACCCCTTCTGTCTGCCAAAGATCAAGAGGTAGGTCCACAGGCTCAAGAAGAGAAGACATGAACCTCCAAAAAAAGACATCCTAGGGCAGTCCTGAGGGTCTAGATGTGCAGTCATTGCATCTAAAATCTTGTACTATGTAGACAGAGCCTATCCATTTGCCTTTGTGTGTAGGGAGAGAGGAGTACTGAGATGAAAAACGTGTGACAAGAAAAACCCTACCATCCCCTGACTCAATTCAGCTCCCTGTTCTGGGCAGCTCTTGCACAGTAAATGTGTTTTCTTATTGGATTTCTTCTCCCACACTCCCCCTTCTCTTTCTCTTTCTTTCTTAGACTATTTTGATGGTAAGCAGCATTTCCCATTACTTCTCCCTGAGTGTCTCACAGAGGATTTTCTAACCTGTTGCCCTCACTGACCTAAGCTGGAAAGTGAGCTCTCTTATACTTCAGGACACTGCTAATAGCAAAGAAAGAGGACCCAGTTCACACCAGATTTCACTTTCACCCCAAGAGTAAAATTGTCACAGATTTTTTTTGTTCTCTTTCTCCAACCTCAGCCTTTATATTAACTCTGGTCAAAACCCCACCCATGCACAAGCCAGCCCAAGTCCTTGCCTAACACTGAGGTGCACCTTTTCATATCCAAGCCAATTCTGAACTGCCGTTTTGCAGTTCATCTTTTGCAGTTCAAAGGTTTTCTTGACACCCGCGAAGGCAGCTTCAGAGAAAATGTCAGCCTTATCGATCTGAAATGCATCCTTGCACTGTGATGATCATCAGCACTGAGGATTTTCTCAATGGTTTGTTGTGGAAATCAGCACTCCTATGCTCCCATGGTATGGGGAGGCAAGAGCATTTAAATAAATCCAGACATAATAGCATGAGACAGTTATTGGTTGAAAAACATCTGCTCTCAATACATAACCCTTATTACAGCTAATAGGAAATACACATGCACACAAGATTATGGGGAAGATACATCATGCCAGGACCAACAGGTTTCATCTGCTGTTCTCAGGCCTGAAGCTTTCCAATTTAGCTGTAATAAGAGAGAGATCTCCATGGAGGAAAAAACAACCCAACTCTTTGTGTCTCAGTATTTTCTTGTTAGACAATAAATACAGGGGTGCTTGTGCTGTGCCTGGTGGGTTCAGGGACGTTTATTGGGCCAAACAGAACAATAAGTAGTACATTATCACCCATTCTATCCATGACCAAACTACATCTGTGCTTATCTTTACAATGAAGAGTCTATATCTTATAGACACCTACTCTCCTGTGGCTCATCATCACTACTGTCTTAATAAGGACAAATCTGATCCACTCATACATAAAGGAGTGAAAGAAAGCGATTCACAAGCTACTTTTTTAAGCAACACTAGGGCTCCATTAACTGCCAGGGGGATTAATGGAAAGAATTCCATAAGCTTCAGCAGGATTAGGATTTGGTGTGTATTAAAATAATTTAACAAGCACAATAGAGATTATTTTACAGGTGGAGAAATCAATTTTTAAAGGTCTGCCATGTTTACCCTTGCTGGATGAAATTGGCTGCATCTCCAGTCTACTGCCACCTCATCTCTGCAGAAGAGTAACTAAGTCTACACTCAATAAACATACTGACATGTTCGGGAGGTTTGTTTTTACATGAATATTTCATTGACCAGGAGGAAAATCTTGCACAGGTTTGAAACCCTCTTCACTGTCACATACTTTATAGGCAGAAAAGTTGCATGCCTTTGCTAGTTGAGGTTTGAATCTTTTTTTCTTTATTTTTCCCCTCCCTGTTAGATCTTTAGAATCTGAGGTTTGTTCTAGAAAAAAATATATTTTTTTAAAGGAGGGGTGTATCGTCACATTCCAGACAGAAATGAACACCTCAAGCTGCTTGTGAAAAGGCAAGTAAAATAGTTCTCTGTCTCTGAGAAGAATGACTAACTTTGCTTTGAAAGGCTGACCTAAATTAAAGAACACAGAAAAGGGAGAGAAATATACATTAGTAAATATTCAGAAACTTGAGAAGTAGTTTATATTGTGATAAAAGTGTCAAAATAATGACTTTGTTAAAATGTACCTTTTTTTCATATACTTTTTCATACTGTTTAGGAATCAGAGAAAGACTTCAATTCGGTGGTCTTGCTTACTAAAAGTTCTCAGATTTTGTTTTAAACTGCAGTGCAGGTTAACTCATTTCTATTAAAAGTCTATCATCAGAGAATGAGTATTACAGACCATTTATTCTGACAGAATCACAGAATCTCCTGAGTTGGACGGGACCCATAAGAATCATCAAGTCCAAATCCTGGTTTCACACAGCACCAGCCAAGTCAGAGCATGGGAGTGAGGGCATTGTCCAGACGCTTCCTGAACTCAGTCAGGCTCGGTGCTGCAACCACTTCCCTGGGGAGCCTGTGCCAGTGCCCAACAATCCTCTCAGTGAAGAACCTCTTCCTAAACCTATCCAACCTAAACCTCCTCTGTCACAGCTTCATCCCATTCCCTCAGGTTCTATCGCTGGTCACCAAAGAGAGGAGATCAGCATCTGCCCCTTCGCACCCCCTCATCAGGAAGCCACAGACCACGATGAGGTCTCCCCTCAGCCTCCTTTTCTCCAGGCTGAACAAACCAAGGGATTTCAGCCTCTTCTCCTAAGGTGATGTAATCAGAGTAGATTTTCACACCCCCTTCCCTAGCCCACTAGGTTTTATTAAACCTTTTTCAGACTCAGCATAAGGTATATTGCACTGAGACTATAACAAACAAGAAAATTTATCTTTTAACCTCTCAGTGTCTTCATATGCCTGAAAGAAAACAGTTTAGTGATGGAAGAGCTCTCATGCTGAGTGTTTGGATTTTCTTGGGCAGTTCCCAACACATTGGTTAATCCAAAGAACTGAAGACAGAGACAGACATATGCAAACACAGACAAATGAGTTAGACTTAAAGAGCTGCTTGCAAACCATGATTTAACTATGCACAAGTGGAAATATCAATGGTCTCCCGATGTAACAGGCAATCTGACAGTTTTATATTGGATAGGTGATGAAATTAGCTCTGCAGAAATACAGCTAGATCCAAACAAATGCCAGCCGACTGAGTATTGCTATATATTGATACAGACATACTTGAAAATTCATACACTTTATGAAGCCAGACACAGGATTATTGTTCCTTGCAACAGAAAATAATAAATGTCAGCATATATATGTATGTGGAGCATAAACAAATATGCTCTTTGGAGGGTTATATTCTGACTTCCTTATTATAATCCTCCATTTTAACAATAATTAACTGAGGAAAAAGCTTAAAGGTGCATCCAGTGTCTGTCTGTCTTCAGTTCTTATCCAGGTAAAGCTGTCTTGAAAAATTATGAGCACCATTTGCAAAAACATTAAGAGAATAAGCGATTTCAATCCTATTCACAGAAGTGGTTTAGCCTCACAATCTTAAAGGTATTAAAGACAACACATAACCTCTAAGTTGCCAATCTCTCTGAGCTATATGATACTCCATTCCATCAGTCCAAATAATGCCTGCCTCACTGAGATGCAGTTTTGACACCTAGGTAATATCTGCAAGGCTCTTTGAGGACCGAGCATGAATGATTTCACACGATCCAGTAAAAAACACATGGCTAGTCTTTTTCATTGTTCCAAAAAGAAAGCAGTTTCATAAAACCCCCACAATTTTCACATTGAAAGTAGCATTTCTAATTTTATTCTTTCCTACTGAGAAACTTTAAATAATCCAAATGAGAATGTTTTAATTTACAAGTTCCTTCTCTCCCTTAGGACAAAGACTTTCACTTTTAAGCATTTAGCAGATCAAAAGTGTTTCACTTCCATATGTGAAGTGTTGTTCCATAAGGAATACTGTGGGTATTTCAAATGTGAGATGGCCCTGTCCCCTCAATGTTATACATTTTCCTCCACTGTGATAGTTGCTGGGTTTTACTCCCACTGGGGAAAGACTTTCTCAGAACTGGACAAATGTCAATTCCAGACATCAAAGTAACCCTTTCAGATTCAAACAAGCCACACCGACTTGTAAGTCCTTCCTTATGGTACAGTCCATGGTACAGGGATTGAATTCAAACATTATTTAAAACTCATTTGTTCCTTCCAGAGAAGGAATGAACCTTGGTTTTCTCAGATAAACCCAAAATCACTCAAAACCAAAAACGTTTTGAGGTAAAAATATGTTTGGATTCTGGGGGTTTTTTGGTTATGCTTTTTTTTGTTCTCCCTGAAAAGGCGTGTTCAGGGCCAGGTTGGATGGGGTTTTAGGCAACCTGGTCTAGTGGATGTTGTCCCTGCCCTTGGTAGGAGTATTGGAACTAAATAATCTTTGAAGTAATTTCCAACCAAAATCATTCTATTATTCTATGATTCTAAGGAAAGGATTACGTATGTATAAATAATCTTTAAGTCCTCTCAGGTGTTATTAATCATGTTTACCTGTAATTGCCCCCAAATAATAATAATGCAGAGCATATTTGGCATCTAGACAGGCATGTGCCTTCTTGAGCCCTTACATGCCCCCAGGTTTTGTCAGTTATCAGAGACACCATTTTACCAAGAGGGAAAAGTCATCATGTAACAATGTACTGGAAAAATACATCAGGAATTTTACAGCCTCGATCTCTGACAAGTTAAACTCATTTAAATGCACCTCAGTGGCACCTGCACTCAAACAACATGGTATGCCTCATGCCACACAGACTGCCTTTATCCCATATGGCCCATTGCAATGATAAATAGTTCGGCTGTACCACTATTTATACCACACAAACACAAAAAACTCATGTTCTTCCATGATTTAATTTGGAATTAGGTGTCCTGCTGCACCAAGTAGACTCAAAGTTTTTTTAAAAAATAATCTTAAGACAGCCTTTAGGTTTTCCCCATGCTGTCACTGTGTGTGTGTGACAGCAGCATGGCATGTACCCTGGTGCACCCAACAGCATAATGTCCATGCAGAGCACTGTGTTTTCCAACCCATCCACCCTACTTCAATACTTTTGGAAAACCAGGGGTGAAAACTTGGTTCCAGAAAGTTAGTTGGAGCTTTGCAGTTGCATGCCACGGGCACAGGTTTCTTCTCTGAAAACGCTGCAAAAATATATTTAGTTTTGGCAGATAGGAATTAATTTTATTTTGTGTTTTCTCAAAGAGAACAAAAAAACTTAAATGGCATAAAATTTTTTTCTGAGAAGCATGTGGTGATATCTTTTGCCCCATCCAACCTCTTATCAATGCAGTCAAAGCCTCTGATCAAAGAAAATGAAGAAGAAAAGGTGAGCATGGCTCAGTGGCCATTTTCAGAGTTTTCCCAAAGGATTTTCCCACTCCATTACATCGCTCCAGTTCCACATACATTTCCAACGTGCTTATGAGAAGTTCTTTGAACAACAAATGGAATTTGAGCTGTGACAGTGAAAAGTCTCCAGTCAGCACCATGTCATTTCAGTCACACTTGTTTTTTGAGGGTAAGAATATGCTCCCTGCAGATGAGAAGTCCATGATGGATCAAATTTCCCCAGCCCCCACTACAGGTCAGACAACAGTATAAGACAGGGGTAGGGAAGTGTATCAAGAGGAATCATAGAACCATAGAATCATCAAGGCTGGAAAAGACCTTCAAGATCATCATGTTCAACCATTAGCCTACACCACTGTAACATCTAAACATCACCTGAAGAACTACATCTACCTGCTTTTTGAACAGCTCCAGGGATGGTGATTCTACCACCTTCCTGGGCAGCCTGTTCCAATGCTTCACAACTCTTTCAGTGATTAATTTTTTTCTAATATCCAATCTGAACCTCCCCTGGTACAAACTGAACCTTCTCCCTCTTGTCTTGTCACTAGTTATTAGGGAGAAAAGGCCAACAACTGCCTCACTACAACCTCCTTTCAGGTATCTGTAGAGAGTGGTGAGTTCTCCCCTGAGCCTCCCCAATGCTGAACAGCGTCAGCTCCCTCAGCATCTCCTCATAAGACCTGTTCTCCAGACCCTGATGCTGCAGCGAGAGATGGGTGGTCACCACCAAGAGGACACCACAACCGACTACAATTAGTCAGCTGAGCTGTGGTAATTCAATGGTGGCAAATATTTCCCTGGTCTCTGCTTAAGTTGTTGGCTTCCTTACTAAACTCTAAGCTTTGTGCTTAATGAATTTTCAGGTAACACTCTCAGAAAGTGAACAAAGGCATATGAGCTCCTTCAAAAGAGTGCACTAGAGGCACTCTTTAATTACTACCCTCTTATTGCTGTCAGCTCACCATTTTGTAAATGGTTATTTCAAGCTCTGCTTTTCCCCCCTTCTGCACATTCTAAATCCAGCAAATACAATCCAGCTAGCACATACTATTGAGAGAAGAATTTGGTCCATTTTTATTACTTTTTTCTTTCCCCCTCTTAATTTTTAATTAGGGTGTAAAAAATGAAATCTGTTTTTTATTAAATCCTTATTTATGAAAACTGCTTCAAACCATGCACAGGAAAGCACTGGGTGATTGTTTGTTTTACCATGTTTATAAATATTGGATTAAATTAAATATGACACAGAGAATAGTAAAAAATTTTAAAAAGTGGTTTATAAAGAAGGCAAGATAGGCAATCGAGATGATAGAGGAAGCATGGGTATGGGTATGTGTGTGTGTGCATATATAAACAAAAAAATTCCCAAGAAGTAGCACAGAGAATAAAAAATTGAACGCTCAAAGAAAAAAAGCCTGAAAGTAATATAGTGCTCAGAATTTATTTTCCTATAGTCTTACATCATAAAACCTCAGAGCACAACATAGCTAAAGAATCGATAGATACAACACGTTGCACATATTCCAAACCAGAAATTTATGAAATAAAATTCTTCTACAGCTCATCTTTGGGTTTAGAGAAACAGTCCCTTATGTGGAAACTGTGAAAATCCTTCCTAAGAACAATAAAGCTGGTGGATGTATATGAGCCATTGCACTGGCTGTTCCATGCATGCTGCTGACAGACACTTAAAAATCAGCTGCCTTCCAAGGCTCTCAAAACTTTGACAATTTTTTCAGTCACTTTTAATTTATGATTCTGCTAAAGCATAGTTTTCCTTCAATTACAGGGACACTGTTCATCGTCGTGGGGAGAAAATCCATGCAGCCAAAGCACAGTTAGAGCTGAGGCTGTTTAATACTCTGGCAGACAATAAAAAGTTTTTTTTCAAACATATTAGCAACAAGAGGTGGACCAGAGATAACATTGGTCCATTACTTGATAAGAATGGTGACCTTACTGACAGGGACATAGGCAAAGCAGAGACACACAACACCTTTGCTTCTGTCTTCAACACAGTCAGTGGCCTCTGGGACTCCACCTGCCTCAAGGTGGAGGACCATGACTGCAGTAAAAATAAACTCCTGAACCCTGAACTTGTGGGTGATTGCCTGCTCCATCTGGATCCATATAAGTCCATGGGTCCCAAAGGGATTCATCCCGATTCCTTAGGGAGCTGGCTAATGTCATTGAGAGGCCTCTCTCAATTATTTTTCAGTGGTCTTGGGAACCTGGAGAGGTCCTGGTAAACTGGAAGCTGGCAAACATTGTCCCAGTTTTCAAGAAAGATAAGAAAGATGACCCTGGTAATTACAGGCCTGTCAGTCTCACCTCAGGACCTAGCGAAATTCTGGAGAAAAACATACTGGGAGTTATTGAAAAACACCAAAAGGACAACACAGTCATTGGTCAACCCACAGGGGTTCAGAATATGAAGGTTCTACCTATCCAATCTGATTTCCTTTTATGACAAGGTCACCCAACTGGTTGACCAAGGAAATCAGTTGGTGTTATTTTTTTGGATTTCAGTAAGGCTTTCAATACTGTGTCTCACAGTATCTTGCTGGACCAAATATCCAGCATACAACTAGGCAAAGCCATAATGCACTGGGTGGGCAGCTGGCTGAAGGGTCAGGCCCAGAGGGTGATAGTAAATGGGGTAACATCTGGCTGGCGGCCAGCCACTAGTGGGGATACCAAGGGTTCTATCTTAGGTCCAGTTCTCATAAATGATGTGGACACAGGATTACAAGGTGTCTTAAATAAATTTGCAGATGACTCAGAGAAGCCTTACAGAGATATCTGGACAGATTAGAACAGGATGCCCAGGGAAGTGGTCACAAGAACTGAGCTTGGCTGAGTTCAAGAAGCATCTGGACGATGCTCTGACTTGGCTGGTCCTCTGTGGAGCCAGGAGTTGGACTTGATGATCCTTATGGGTCCCTTCCAACTCAAGATATTCTGTGATTCTATGAATTTAAAATTAAATAATATTCAGGGTGGAGTGGTGAGAAGCAAACATACTACTCATGTATGTATGTCGTGTCCTGTGCAGGCTTCTCTATGTGACCCTGCTCTGGGAAGGGGGTTGGACAAGATCTCCAGAGGTCACTTCCAATCCTGATCACTATGTGATTCTGTGATAATGCCTCTGTTGGTTCTCATTTTGATTGTCCATAATGAATGTATATGTAAAAGGTTTCTCTTTCCATTAAACACTACTGACCAAAGCCGAAAATGAGTCATTCAAGCAATTTGCAACAATAAATGCTTAATGGGTCCATTTCTTCTTGACCCAGGTATTAATTTATAATTTTGCTGCCTCAAATGTTAAAAAGAAAACCCAAAACCTCCCTCTTTCTGTTAATTAAATGCTAACTGTATACTGTGTTGACAAAAGGTACTCATCATGACAGGACTAAGTGTTAAGAAGTAAGTGACAAAAGTCATGTGAAGCCTCGCAGAGGATTAAATAGAATCCATCCTTGGAAGAAAATAGGGGAAAATGATATTATTTCTGGATGTCGCTTAGAAACATGGGGGGTGAGTTTGAACTGATATAAGCAAACATAGCTAAAAAGACATAGAAAGATAGAAAACTATATGTAAAGCAGGCATTCAGGTGCTCAAGTTTGTTACCCAGGTTGGTGATAGACTTTACATATGACCTTAGTTACTTGCAGAAAGATGACACAAGTTTCGCATCAGGGATGAGCAGGATCCTGAGGAAACATTATCCACCAATTTTCACTGTGTAGAAACTGCTGCTTGCCCAGGTTAGAGCTCTTCTGCCATAGAGTTTAGATATATAAGCTAAGTCAAAATACCTCAGGGTTATAGCTGACGGCTGTACCTCTGGATCATACAAGAAAATGGCTAGATAGGCTCACTTGTACCCTGACCTTCAAAAGATTGGCACTTGCTATCGTCTGTCATTCTGAGAGACCTCACAGTCCTTCACAGGTCCCTCATTATACCTCATTAATGTGGGAAAAGGAATATTTTTTCCCTAGGCACATTTAGAGATATCTGTATACATAGGCAGTCTTTGCTACATTATCCCTACACCCATGCATGTCTCAGCACAGAATATACCTGTACTTGAATGCCCATAAGCCCTCAAATGATAGAAAATTACTCAACTGCAAGTTCACAGTACAGCTACTTGCAAATCTTAGGCTTGATTCTCCTTTCACTTGCAGTCTCTACCCAGTAGACTTACTTCTCCTTTACTGCTGTGACATAAAATGTGGTCTTTTTTTTCAGATCATATCTTCTAGGTGAGGTGCCCACACAGAAATCTTTTCTACCCTGAGATTCATATTGCCTAGAGTCATATCCAGATAAGACACTAGTTCAAAGCAAGAAGGGACAGCTATAGCTGTCGACCAAAGCAACTGACATGGTTTTATCAAACACAGGGTAATGAAAATTCCTGTGACTTGTTTATCAGTGATGTCATCACGATGTCACTGCTGCACAAACTGCCCCAGATGACTCTCAGATAAATACTGGGGGAGGAGGGTATGACCCTGTCTTTGTCCTTATGGCTGCAGTGCCTGGTCTGTGAGGGCAGCTTCAGTAAGTTGACTTCTGGTCTTCTCAATGTCCTTTCTTCCGAACGAGTGGTCAGGAAAAATCACGGGTTTGGAGTCCTGCCAAGGGATTGCTTTGTCCTGGTCAGAGGGCAAACTCCCATGGACAGGCAGAACCTCCTTGAGCAGTTTGCTTATCTTGTTATGGAGACTGCTGTTATTTCATTGATCTACTGAAAGCCAGCCAGGATGAATTCAGCTACAGTGTGGGGAGCATTAGGTAGGAAGATATGTGACAATTTTATCCCCATATGTCAATTGCTGGAGTGTAAATTGCGTAATAAGTTCAATAAACTGGTGGAACAAAAGAAAATTTCAATTCTATCGAGATTAAACATATGCAGTTCTAGATGTTGCTCAGCTGTGTGAAGGTGTACTGTTAACAAGCAGCATATATGCCATGAAAACCATGAAGCAAGTTTGCTAACTTTGAAACCAAGATGTTTTTATAGCAAGTGAAGCCATGATGCATGTTCACCTGTGTGTGCGCATGTGTATATATATATATATACATATAGACATAGATGCATATATATGAAACTTGAACATAATCAGTGGAGTTTTTTCTTTACTGCTCCTACAAAACATCAGCTATTGCAGAATGTCACTGGTGAAAATACGAGCATATGTATGAAATTGATTTAATGCCAGCTAAAGGAACATTAATCTAGCTGCAAATTTTCACTGTGGGGACATGGTGCAGTAAATTTCTGCTAGTCTAACACTGGAGTTGATATTGCATGATGTATGACACTTTCATTTGGAAAAGAAAAGAAAACTTTTCTTCAAAACCTTAATTGACTCTCATATATTTCTGGTTACAAATTGTACTGGATAATAAAGGCAATAAGTATAGCAAGGAAGCCCATATTTTTCAAACACACTGAAAGATATACAATTAAGCTACCCAGCTCACTGTATTCTTTTCATTCCCTTTATAATAACTGGGAGTTAACAATCTTAATTCACATTGATTTCCTACATGGATTTTTTGGTTACTACTGTACAGGCAGGACAAAAAGAAAATGCCTATATCCTTAAAAGTGAAGTCAAGAGTCAGACTGCCTCATAGGGTGTTTTGTAGTGACACCAGTTAAGGAAAGGTCCTGGGACTGGACTATTATTCCCTAGCAAGAGTGGTTTTCTTTTACTATGCTTACCTGAAACTATAAAGTTAAGGAGCACCCACAGTGGCTTCATATGCTCCAGGGGAAGCGTTAGCTACAGGGATAAGCATTTTACGTTAAAGCAGTTCACACACAAAAAAAGTGTGTGTGAACCATCCCCGCTGCACTACAAAGTCAGAGCTTGGATCAGTGGATGGGAACACAGTGCTGCACTTTCAGTCAGCAAACCACCAGGCAATCCTCACCGCTGGAAGGTGGTAGCTCACAGCAGAGATGGTTAAAAACCGCTCAGAGACCCTCAGCACTCCTACACTGGCCAGTATGCAAATGATTTGGCTGCTCACTTATACAGGGTAAGACATAAAGGGTAAATGCTTTTTTCTGCCTGATATCAACCAAGGATCATTGATCTGAATTTGAACATTATTTTATGATACTAGGCAATCTCAATGCAAGCATGGCCCTATTTTCTTTGGCAGAGTTATTTTTCTTACTGCAGGAAAGACTCGTTCTTTACTGCATCATTTTCCTTTTCAGTGAAGATGGGAAACTTAACATCTTTAGAAACAGCACTGACCTTTTGGTCTCGAATTGCTTGGATTGCTAGATCCCAGTGAGAGTGTGGCTAATACCCCCTGTACACATCACCTTTCTGATTTCTACTAGCATATCAGCTATTCGAACACGAATTCTCTACGTACGTGTACACACAGACATACATACCAGATGCCAAAATATACATATAAGCTATGCTTACAGACAACTGGGCTTGTAATTGGGCATGATTTGTTCATTCAAAACAGTAACACAAACCAGTAAGACAGCTCCTGCTACCTCAGTCCATGCTTCATGCAGTGTTCTTCAGTTGGTGCACCCTGAGGAAGGCAGGTCCTTCTTCCTTTTAGTAACTTGCTCAGTCCCGTGTGGGAAGATTTTTCACTCTGCTATTTTTTATGAAGTTGTGGTACCAAGTCACTGTCTGGACTAGACTGGCTGTTAGGGCAAGCACTTGGACTGACCCCAAAAATACCTTGAAGTCTACAAAGGCAGAAGAGTTTTGTGAAGCATTACCACTCTAATGACTGTCTACCAAGTCTCACATACCCTCTGCAGTCCAGACATGCCACTTAACTGGATTTTTTTCTGCCCCATCCCTCCAGATGGAACAGCTGGTATGGGGTTTTACATTACTTCCACTGGCAGCCATAAAGAGACCCTGATGTCCTGGCACAAGAGGGGACATGGACATGCCAACAATTCCAAAGTAGTCTGTCCCATGGATTAGCAGAGGTCCTGCATATGCCAACTCACAAACAAGTGATAGATGTTACAAATAGTTGGACCCTGAGGGTTTTTTAGGACTCTGCTGGGAGCAGTTTGTTCTGAAATCTAAACTACCCCAATTGCCATGCAGGGATCAGAAGTATATATCAGCAAGTACTGAAAAGGAAAATCTCAGAGCCAGCATAAATAGAATCAGATTGTCCTTAGCTTAATGGAGGAAGGACAATCAAATGTAAACAAAAAATGTCCAGTTCAATCTAAGACTTATTCAATTGTCCACACATGTAGATTAAATCAAAAAGTTTGGATAAGAATAAATGATGGTAAAAGAAAGAAAGGATGGTTGAAAGGGATACAGTGTTTTTACATAATAAGCATTTTGTACATAAAAATAGCTGAAGTTGCTTTGAATGTGACCTTCTGGCAGAGGATAAACCTGACAAATTTCATGCTAAGGCTGGAGATTCAGAAGATAAAAAATGGCTAAAATTGATATTGGAACTTCACCTTTTGGCAACTGGGAAAGGCATGGCTCTACTGGGTAAGCATATACTTCTCTTGCTCTGCTGGTTCACCCAGTACAACCCTAAAAGTTTTAGGTGCTGCTTGCTTCAGAGATTCCTGCAAACACCCTCTAGCCAACTAAATTTTTGCAAGGAAAATTTTCTTCTACCTCAGAGTATTTATAGATTATTTCTACCATTATGGGTTAGAGGCAGATGGAAAAACAGAACTGAAATAATTTCTCTCTGAAGACTGAGAAACTTAATTGTAAGTCACAGTTCACATTTTGAAATTTAAAAAGTCAAATAACCCACTTTGATGGTTTTGGTAAGAAGTTTGCAATTAACTTATTTCTTCATCAACATGGGCTACTCTGAGTGCCCTGAAAGACTTTTTTTCTTTCAGGACAGTTACTAAAGCTTTCTACAGTCTTGTTTCCTTTTATTATCCATATAACATTTGTTTGTTAATGGCTCCTACTAACTGATCACTAGCTGTAGCCATTAACTCTTTACAAAGCTCTTTCCTTGTTACCTTTATACAAAAGGATAAAATATGTCAGTGGTCAGAATTTCTGTTAGATCTTCTCTGAATTCAGAGAAGCTTTCTGCTGATCTCCTTGCAGTTTGCCATGTCTTTCTCACAGTGGACACAGAACTTCAGGTGTGGTCTCACAAGAAAAATCCAGGCCCAGACAATCTGCAGTTGGATCATTTTCAATTTGCATTTCACATAGTAACAGGTGAAGGTATTCAGTGCATGCCAGGCTCAACTTTTTACCCTGACTGATCAGGAGTTGTGTGTGCATTTGCTATGACAAGTGACCCTCAGATTCTGGCAGCAGCAGTTGTCAGCTTTCCAGTGTTGTTGTTTTCTAAGTTGTAGAACTATCAGGCTGTCAACGCTATGGGCTCTTGACCTAACAGGATTGTCAGCAGATGTCTGCACTGAATCCCTCCCAATTGTTGTGACTTTCTAACGCTTTTTTTTCCTTGGCTTCAGGATGCTTAACTGAGTTGAAGAATGCATCCCCAAATAACAAGGGTAACAACGACAGTAACAACAGCAGCAGAAGGGAAAAAAAAATCATGTAATCAGTCAGGGAGGAAATTAGGACACCCAGGTTGGGAATTGGAGGTAGTGGAGGGATGCTGAAACTGACAGGAAAGTAGATTGAGTTTGAAAAGATTTTTTTAGTTGTCTATACAAGAGAACTTGAGAATATCCCATCTGAGACCGCGTGCTCACCTTCCAAGATGGCTTCACCATCAGCACAAAACAGAGAATGCTTTTTGAAAACTAAGACAGCACATACTCAAAAACCCCATAGTTACACAGCCAGGCAGAATTGGACTAAAAGAAAGAGAGACACGTATTTCTTACACTATCTAAAAGACTAAAAAACAGATAAGTGAAGTTTCTTCAATTTAGATGTAAGCCAACACAATATAGGTACTAAAAATGAGTAAAACTGACCTAGAAATGACAATTCAGACACAAATAGACTGATCAGGTAACTATAAGCCTAGGCCAAATTTCAGTTTCTCTGGGAGACAAAACTGTAGTGTGTGGCACAGGAAGAAGCATGGGAATTTCTGAAAATGGAATTTGGGGACTTTTTAAAGCTTTTTCTTTCCAAGTTTTAGCAGCTTAGCCCCTGCCTGAACAAAGCAAGAAAAATGGGGCTTTCAGAAGCTTTTATTTCATGCTAAGGTTTGATCTCCCTCTATAAGCATGCTATTGCTATGCATAAGACCAGCATGCAACATGGTCACCTGGAAGCAGAAGATCAGAACAATTTTTCTCCCTCAGCTAGTGACTTGGATTGGGACATTGAATATTTTAACCCTCAGACTATGTTCTTCATGATTCTATGATTCTATTCTTCTATGATTCTGATTCATCCTTCTGTTTTGCTATGTAAGCAGCAGACATGTGCTAACCCCAAGGTTTTACAGCAGATCTTCTTTGATCCGAGGTGTCTAGATTACCGCAACAGAGCTGAACCAGAGGATCTATAGTTGCTCTAAGTCTGGCAGTGCCCTGTTTTTCTTACTGCAGTGTTCCTCATGATGGAGAGGTTTCAGCTACACACAAACACTGAACTTTCCTTCATCCCCTTGTATATCTTCAACTTCAACCAGGTCTTTCCCAGACAGCTAAGGTAAAAATTCTCCACTAGCTGAAAATAATTCTTAGTTTTTCACTATTTATACATGATGTGCCTGGTCAGTGCTCAATAGTTTTCTTGTTATTTTATCAGGCAGATGAAATTTGAATCATCTGCCCCTCATTTATGCTCCTACTTCCCAATCTGTTTCTTTGGCTATGTCTGGATTAATGAAAACAGAACCAGAACAGCACTTTTATTTATCTGCATACTGACCTGCACTTTTACAGATAATGGCCAGTCTGGGAACAGTGTAAAACAAGAACTGTACTCAGGAGGCACTCTGGATACAGACATGTATTTTGGAAAAAGGAATTTAGCCACATATATGCAATCTGCAATGTGCAACGTCTCCCCAAGGCAAGTGTGCTAGTGGAGATGCAGCTTTCCATATTTCACCTAGCTTGAATTTTAAAATGCATTCTTAAAGCAGTTGTAATGTGCCCCATTAAGGAATGCTGATGCTTAATTTTGACATCCATAAAACATTTCTCCATGGAAGGAAAAGAAGGGCTTCTTAGCACTCATATCTGGAAGACAAAACCCTCCTCAAAAAATTACATGTAATTCTTAACAGCACAAGAGATGAATGAACAGTGCACTTTCCACAGAAATTTTGCTCTCAGATCCTCTAGGCATGTTTGAAAAAAAAATATCTTAGTCTCTCTATGGGACGTGTCCTGTCATCAGATAGAGTGATCTTGAAAGGAAAGAGGTACGCAATAGCAAAATACAATTATTGCTGTACAGCATTTGGATTTTTCTTTAAATTCTTCGGTATTTTATAAGAAAAGGTGGTGGGAGGGAAGATCAGCACATAACATCGTACGGAGAAAAAATTGCACTGACATTGAATTTCTTTTATCTACTTAAAGAAGCAGAAGAGAAGATCCTGGCCCAGAGAATCAAACCACAACAACAAAACCCATTTACTAAGAAGGATATTTGCATTTTGTTTTTCACTAGCTCTCCCAACTTTTTTCTTAATAAAACTTCAAACAATAAAAGCACCATAAATAACGATACTACATCAAAAATACTCCTCCATCTCAGAAAATGGTTCTTAACGCAATTTTGGATTCCCACCTGTCTTTACAACGATATACTAAATGGCTAGTTTGTGCCAAATCTATCATAAAAACTATTAAAAAGCCCATAAATCCAAATTACATATTAAAATATGCATTTAGCACAGGAACTTAAACCAAACTAAGTGAAAAAAAAGATTTTTCTTTCTCCTAAATTATCTTAAAGTCTTTACTGACATGCATTTTTTTTTCTCCAATGATTTTACTGACAGCCAATTTTGATGGGTTCTCTTTTTCACCAGCTTTCAATTATTTCATGACAGTTGGCAAGCCAGTGTTGACATAGTGATAGGATTTGATATGACCACCAATACTTAAAAGTAAACTTTATTTTGGAAGCGATAGCTGCCATAATTTTAAACATATATACAGTCCTGATATATTACACCTGACTTGTATAGGAGCAGAATATGTTGCTAGGTGAACCACTGAAACCTCCCTTGGGTAAAAGTTTCCAAGGGAGAAACTATGTTTTTCTCTCTTTCCTGTATATTAATTTAGGCATTTCCCCAGTGCCATCATAGGAAAACCGGCATCAGGTATTCTGTGATGTCTGAAAAGGATGTCACTGAGGTCACACAGAATGATTTCTGACATAGCACAGAAGCAGGGGCTCAGAGCAGACAAGGTAGGAGCCGTTTGTGAAGTGCAGCACCTTCTAACTCCTGCTCCTCTTGGCCTGGTGTCCTCATGGGACATAAGATTAGAAACTCCTAATAGCAGGAAACCACAGACCCTGTTGAGAGGCAGTATCAACCTAAGTTGACCCTTTTTCGATTTCCAAGTTTAAAATTCATTTTCAGAAAGAAAAATACATTCCAGAATTTGCCCGTGGAGATTTTGCTCCCCAAAATCCAAAAGGAACCCTCTGACTAGGGTTCTGAGTAGATTCAGCTTTAGAAGGACACAAAGATGACACTTGATAGGAGACCACAAACTTCATCCTAAGAATTTGGAGGCCTAGCAAAAGGAGAAGAAAGAAGATAAAACATTTTCGGAAAGATGCAGCATACTAAACTAATGCCCATATCTTCTGTCTATTCAAACAATTAAGATTCCTTAGAATCACAGAATATCTCAAGCTGGAAGAGACTGACCATCCTCTGACCAGTGACTGACCATCCTCTCAGTGAGGAACCTTTTCCTAATGTCCAGTCTGAACTTCCCCTGATGCGGTCTCATTTCATTTCCTCGTGTCTTATCAATGGTTCACCAAAGGGAGGAAGTTGTAGCCTGTGATGAGGTCACACTTCAAGCTTTTATTCTTCCAAGTAGAGCAAACTATGTGACCTCAGCGTCTCCTCCCAAGTCTTGTCCTTCAGGCCTTTCACCATCTTGATTGCCCTCCTCTGAACACACTCTAATCATTTGATGTGCCCAAAACCGCACACAATACTCAAGGTGGGGTCAAATTAGTGCAGTGTATATCTTACACTATGTAACATATTTTCTACAGACAGCCAATAGTCTGATGTATATTCATAGTGGTAGCAGTTTAATTTAATTAGACCTGTTTTATACAGTAGGTGCAGTTCTGTACTGTCCATGGCAATGGCATCAGCAGAATAACAACTTTGTTAAATCTGCTTTAAAATATGTATAAAAATTCAACCAGCATCCTGATATCTAAATTACCCTTAAGTTCACTTTCATTGAGATAAAGAACAAATTCTTCCACTTTCTACCACTAGACTGAAGTACGTCAGGGTGCCTCTCTAAAAAGCTGCTAACAAATTGATCCTGCCACCTTTGCAGAAGCCTTATGTCTGTTCATATTCTTTAAGGTGCTCTAGCACATCAGGTCCAGCAAAGCAAGATTTGCAACTTGGAAAACAGGGATCTCTGGAGAAAACATTTAGACCCATTGTCTTTGAAGAAAGTAAAAAGCTGTTTCCAGCAAGCCATTATCCCCTTGTTCCTACAGAATGCAACATTAGGGAGCTGTCTGAGTATTATACAGTTATTCATAATAACTGGATTCCATTTAAGACTTACACAACAGACCTGACAGTAACCATGCTATTACTGCACATCAGGCCCATCTCGTTGGCAATACCTTCTATTTGAGTATCAGAGTTCCTCCTCTTGTTTAATGTATCCTGCCTCAGGTTGTTTTCATAAAAATGGAGTTGTGTCCATTTTGTACAGTGGAAGTGAACACAAGAGTCTGCATGCATATTCTGTGATGAATATGCCAGGCATGAATTATACTCCAGAATCTAAATTACAGCACTACTGTAACTTCCTTCCCTCTTCCATTAAGCTAAATTTGTTTAAACCAAAGTAGCAACAAATCATAGAATCACAGAATTGTAGGGGTTGGAAAGGGCCTCAGAAGATCATTGAGTCCAACCCCCCTGCCAAAGCAAATTCCCTAGGAAAGGTTGCACAGATAGGCGTCCAGACAAGTCTTGAATATCTCCAGAGAAGGAGACTCCACCACCCCCCTGGGCAGCCTGTCCCAGGGGTCTGCCACCCTCACTGTGAAAAAGTTCTTCTGCATATTGGTGCAGAACTTCCCGTGCTCCAACTTGGAGCCATTGCCCCTTGTCCTGTCCCCACAGACCATAGAAAAGAGGCTGGCCATTTCCCTCTGTGTCCCACTTAAGATATTTATAAACATTAGTAAGATCCCCTCTCAGTCTTCTTTTCTCAAGGCTGAACAGCCCCAAAATCCTCTATGCACAAGAGTAACATTGCCTTAAAGGCTTCCCCACCTTTGGTAGCCACAAACTACTAGTGAAAGGGGAATGGCAGGCAGCTTAACATTGGTGGTGCAAGGACTCAAACTAGGAATTTCCTGAGCTAACATGGGCCATATGTACTATCGATGTCTATGTCAGACCATGACAGTGCCATTTGAGATTTCTTAGAGTCTCCCACCTGGCTTCTAGTGGCTGGCCTTGCAGAAACTCAGTCTGTAAAAGTACTGTCTCATTTTGGACTTCCTTGTGCAGTTGCTCAGACACCTCAAGCCACCTTACATGCACTAGAAACTTGTATTCACACAACTGAATCAAGCTCCACCTTGAATCCAGCCAGACTCATGGTATTTAGTTGGTGCAGAGAGTCACACAAGGAAACAATGCCTGTCCTTTACACTTCACTAGTTCTATCTCTTTAAAGCCATGTTCACTGCCCACTCTTTGCATGGTCAGCAATTTCTTACACCAATAATCTTTTAATGTTCCTCCTTCCATTGTCATAAAAGGGTAATTCCCAGTGAGCTAAAAAATTTCATTTATATGATTTTATGAGATGCCCATTTGGAAGAGGTCAGGAGGAGGGGTTCTGATGTTTATTATTAGTAACCAGATATTTTATTTTTTCAAGGATTTTTAACTCCTTTCGCAGTTCTTACCTTAGGTTTACTGCATATGCTCTGGGAGGTCATCAGCTGTATGAATTATAACCTGACTTTGATCAGGAGATTTAAGTATACAATGTGAAGCACATGATTGATGGCCCATTTGATCAACTGTGCAGTCAGGGACCTTCCTCTGCTGAAAACCTGACTACACAGCCAATACTGGAGCATCCCTGGCTGGTATGAGGATTCGGGGTCAGTAGCTGTACTATAATAAAATATCTGCATCACTGTAAAGCTGGCATCTTGCTTATCTCTCCCCCTTAGTTGCCTTTCATTGTTCATGTGACAGATCGAACTCTGTAGTCTTTCTTCTGTCCTCTATTCTTTTGCTCAGGCCAGTCTGTCACCCTGTTCAGTTGCAAGAATTTATATGGTCTTCTATATCCAGTTGGTTAACCAAGAACAAGGTCTCCGTTGCACTGCTCCACTTTCACAGGAGTGGATCTAACCCAGAGCAAAGCCTTGAACATAAGGGAGAATGAAAATATCACCAGTGAGACTTAGTGAAAAGCCTACTTTTGTTTATTTGTTATTTTTTTTATGAAATCCAACTGTTTGAAAAAGTGTCATTTCTGTTTTTTTATGTTTTTATCTTTTTAGAAAGACTAAACAAACAGCATTTTTCAAGCAACAAAACTTTTTGCTCAAAGAAAGTGACACATGAATCACTGGGATAATTCAACAATCAAGGAAACCATAGTGCTTTGTGGGAAAGGAAGTATAGATGAGGACACTAGAGAGAAAACCTCCAGACTACTCTTTCCCATGAGCCACCATGTTAGTTTAGATATCCGGTGCCATATAGCTCTGATCTGTAATAATGGCTGGGCTAGAAAGGCAATATTCCATTTCTGCTTTGCGATGTTCACTCAACTCCTCGCAGATTTTGTGAGAAAGCAGTGTTGACTTCAGAGGAAGATGTGGCTGGGGAGTACTCAAGCCAACTAACCATGCCAAAGCACATACTACAAGTGGGTAGACATATAAGAGTGCTGAGAGCTGGCTGATGTCATTGCTAAGACACTTGTTGATGTCTTTGAAATGCCACGTATTTTATGGGAGGTTCCTGATGCCTAGAAGGATGCAGACAGACATCACTACAGGAAAAGCAAGAATAAGGTTTCCAGGGAACTGCAAGGTGATCATTCTAACCACAGCAAAGGTAAATAGCCACCATGGATTTGCCAAGGCAAATCAGGCCTGACAAAGGCACGTTACCTTGTATGTTATGTGGACTACTGGAGAAAAGAGTGTGTTTGCATGAGGTTTCTGCAGGGTGGCCTGTGTAGGGAAAGGCTGAGACTGCCCCGTGCTAGACACGGCCCCACCGCAGGACACAGCTGAGCCCCTCAGCCGAGCTGGGGGCACTAGCAGGGGAGGGGGAAAACAGGTTTCAGCAAAGGCCAAAGGCGGCACAGGCAGAGCAGGAGGAATCCCACCAAGGAGGGGGCAGCAACACAGGGGCCCCAAGACCGCAGCAGGAGGAGGGGGGCAGGAGGTGCTGCAGGCCCGGAGCAGGGATCCCCTGCAGAGCCCCCGCTGAAGCAGAGACCTGCAGCCCCGGGAGGGGTATTTCCTGCAGGAGCTTTGGCCCTGGAAAGCCCGGGCAGGAGCAGGGTGTCCCTGAAGGGCTGCAGCTCAGGGAAGGAGCAGGGAGATGGGGGTGGAGGAGGGAGGAGCGGCCCTGAGGGGCTGTCATGGACTCACTGCAACCTTCATCCTCAGCCCTGCGCCCCTTGGGAGGAGAGGAGTTGGGAGTGAGGAAGGTGGGAGTGGGGAAAACAGGATGGGAAGGAGGTCATGTTTTAATTCACCTTTTTTCTCACTCTTGAATCTATTTTACTTGGGTATAAATTAAATTAATATTATCCCACTAGGGTTTATTTTGCCTGTGATGGTAATTGGTACGTATTCTCCCTGTATTTATCTCAATCCATTAGCTTTTCCATCTTATTTTCTCCCATTGTTCTGTTAAGGAGATGGAGTGAGTAATGCCCAGCTGGGTGGGCATCAGGCCACATTCCAGCATCAAACAGCAGTGATGTTGTATATTTTGACTTTAGAAAGGTCTTTTACATGGCCTCCTTATAGTGTTCTTAGAGTCAAATGGATATGCTATGGTCTGGGTAAGTGGATGGTATGGAAGGCAGAAAATTTTCAGGGCCTTCTGGCTAAAACAGTGATGATCACTTGTACAAAGTCCAACTGGGAGCCAGTTAGCAATTGCTTTCCTCAGGGATCAATACAGTTAGATTATCTATTAAAATCTAATCTCTATATCCTTTCCCTTTCCTTCCCTTCCCTTCTCTTCCTTTTCATCTGTGTAATTCTCCTTGAAGAAATGGAACTTCTGGTTAGCAGCAGATCTCAAAGTAAAACTCAGACTAGACATCAAAGCATTGTAAAAACAGACAAATTTAGGATGCATGTCTTGAGCAAAAAGTGCTCAAAACATAATGTCCTTCTATCACTTTCAGTTTTATTCCAGCTTCAGGGATTCCTTGAACCTCCTCCTGATCTATTTACTAGAGCTACCCAAGGCATTTTGGACTCTCTCTGTTTTGTTTTGCTTTTTACTTTTTTTTTAATAGCATTGCAGATATTATTCCCAGGTTTCTTCTTGACACATACCCAAACTATTAGAGCCATCACTTTATAACACCAATATGTCTTATCCTAGTGTTGTCCTTATTACTTCTTTTTTTTCTCTGCAGTCTTGAAATTACCTACATACCTTCAGACAACTCATTTTTAAGGCAATACATTTTATCATCAAGTCTTGCTGTTCTCCAGCACTGCTATCCATATACCAATGTGGTAGTTAGCCCATATATGCCAATTTCATGGTTATACAATAAAGCACTATTGAGAAAAAGCGAAAAGAAATCCCTTGATGTAGTAGATTCAGAGGTGGTGGAGTTTCAAATTACTATGGAGGCTTCGTTACCAAGAAAAACAGCCTGAGAAAAGAAACCTGCAGCAGAAGATATTTTATACAGAAAAAAATTATCTTAAAAGAAAAATTGTAAACTATTCTACAGCCTTCTCCCTCTCGATTGCCTGCCAGTGATTTAGCCACCCCTTTGATGACAAAGTTTTCCTCCACTTGCATGCTCCCTGTTTGGTAAAATTACTCTTGAACTCTGTATTTAGTTCACCTTCAACAGGGGACTGCAAGTTTGTCTCTACCATATTCCCTTCTCTGCCCTTCCAGCACAGAGAAGACAGATCATACCTGGAGATAGAGACAGACACCTGAACTCCAGACCAGGACCTGCTTCACTGATGGATCTTCCAAACATTTGAAGCTTTTTTAGTTTTTTTGTTATATAAAATTATTTTTATGCAGTTATTTTTGTACAATGATGAATGCCTCACATGAATTGTGTTCCATGTATATGATGTATGTTCCATGAAATTCATAGCAATTTGTATGCAGACACTACAGCAAATGCTTTTTATAGATATCTATAAATGTGTTTATGAAGTTGGGTATTACATAAAACCACCAGCAACAGCTTCTTGAGGAACCCAGTTCTGTCACTGTATGTTAGGTAAGATCTGAAACACTGTACGGAGCTCCTCAGGAGACATCAGCCTCGTGCTGCCTTGTTCCTGCTTCCTGATTACATTTAGACAAGAGGTAGGGGCTCAGAGCGGGCTGTTCTGAGCCCAAGGAAATTTGATGAGGCAGGAGAGTTCAATTGTCAGCAGCCTTGAACGGTGCCTGGAAAAGAGTTGTGGGAATGCCATTTCAAAGCTATACACAGAAGTCCTGTTTAAACCTTGCACTAGCTGTCTGCATCCATGCCCTGATCAAGTCCCCAGGCTGGGAAGCTGACTTATGGTTTTATTCCTAAATCTTTCACTGATACACTGTTCCTAGGATCAGTCCCATAGTTTCTTTCCAGTCTGCACTTTTCCAGGCACTCAAATATTAATTAACAGGCATGTTTTGAGTCAAATCTCAGTTAGCAGCTGGTTGTGTAGCATGGTGACGTCACTGGATGAAGTATCTATCTCCAGAAATAAAGAACTATTGGTTTATACCAAACCTCTTTGCAATCACTGGAATCTATCCCAGTTGCTAATGCAAAACAGGAAGGGTTGGGTAACAGGAAAATACTCTTAATGTAATAGATTATTACTCCATGGGGCAATTTGTCAGAAACAGTTGGGAAGGTTGTGATCCACATTCACTTCTGCAAGATCACAGCAAGGGAGGGGAGAAGAGACAGCAATTTCTGGAACAAGGAGCAGGGAGAGGGTGCAGAGAGCAGGATAAGCAATTCTCAGAAGCTCTTTGGAAAAAAATAAACAATCTGGTAAGGGGGAGGAGGTGTGGGAGCTGAGCAGAAGCAAATTAAAAGGATAATTAGAAGAGAAAAAAAAAATAAGAGGGGTTGCTGAGTACATTTTAGCTGGTGAAGCCAGGGATTTCAGATGTATTCACAGCAGACAGATGGCAAAAAAGGGGGAAAAACACCCAACAACCAACAGCGTGCCCTATAATCAGTTCCTTAACATGAATATTAGGGGGATTTAGTTAGGCATGGGGAATAAGGAATTAGCAGCCTCAATATGCAGTTACTTTGTTTTGTATTCTTGAAACTGTGTAAGAGAGAACCCGAGACAAAAGCCACTGACCTGGGTTGTGTGAGGCACAAGCTAGAACAGTCAAATCCTCACTGTCCAACTAGGCTGATACGTTAACTGCATTGTTCACATTTCCTTGAGTAAGAGGTTGGGACTCCCTTTGTTCTCAGACATTAATATCTCTGGGAACCTAGATGTTTAATCAGTGAACATACAGGGTAAATAGATAAGTCATTTTTCCATATCAATAATCAATGCATCCTAAAGAAAAACAAGTGGAAGTAAAAACCAAATGAAAAAGAGCTCAAACACTCCATTTCCCCACCTCTGATGACATCAAATAACAGAAGCTACCACAAGCAAAACAGGAAAGAAGGGAAACCATGTCCCTAATGTGAGGAGTAAAGTGCCGATGATACAAAGCTGGGAGGGGTGGTTGACACGCAGGACACTGCGCTGTCATCCAGCGAGACCTGGACAGGCTGGAGAGCTGGGCAGGGAGAAACCAGATGAAATTCAACAAAAACAAGTGTAAAGTCTTGCACCTGGGGAGGAACAACCTCATGTATCAGTGCAGGCTGGGGGATGACCTGCTGGAGAAGAGCTCTGTGGAGAAGGACCTGGGGGTCCTGGTTGATGTCAGGTTGGCTATGAGCCAGCAGTGTGCCCAGGTGGCTAAGAGAGCCAATGGGATCCTGGGGTGCCTCAGGAAGAGTGTGGCCAGCAGGTCTAAGGAGGTGATCCTCCCCCTCTACTCTGCCCTGGTCAGGCCCCACCTGGAGTATTGTGTCCAGTTCTGGGCTCCCTGGTATAAAAAAGACAGGGATCTCCTTGAGAGAGTCCAGAGAAGGGCTACGAAGATGATTAAGGGCCTGGAACATCTATCCTATGAGGAAAGGCTGAAAGAGCTGGGGTTTTCCAGCCTGGAGAAAAGAAGACTGAGGGGGGTCCTAATCAATGTTTATAAATATCTTAAGTATGAGGTGCAGGGGGAATTGGCCAGCCCCTTTTCTGTGGTCAGTGTGGATAGGACAAGGGGCAATGGCTGCTAATTGGAGCTCAGGAAGTTCCACACCAACATGGGGAAGAACTTTTTCCCAGTGAGGGTGACAGAGCCCTGGGACAGGCTGCCCAGGGAGGTTGTGGAGTCTCCTTCTCTGGAGATATTCAAGACCCGTCTGGAAGCCTATCTGTGCAGTATGAGCTAGGGAGCCTGCTTTGGCAGGGGGGTTGGACCTGATGATCTCTTGGAAGGTCCCTTCCAACCCCTACTATTCTGGGCTTAAGTCTTGCCAATGCAACAGAGTGAAGAAGATAAGCAATGTAGCTCTGACCGCAGTGTACCCCCATGGCATGGGGCATAGACCAATGCAGTGAATTGTTGAGCTCAGCACCACAAATGCTGTTTTCTTACTCTGAATAGAGAAAAGGTCCTGTACAACGCAGCCAGGAGACGTTTAAACAGTTTGCATCTGAGCCTTGGGGGTATTCCTGGGACATACTGGGCTGAGATGCTTCAGTTTGGGATGCTTTTCTTTTTCTTTGGCTTAACATAGATACTTTGTACAGTATCAGGTTTCTTGAGGGATATACTTCAAGAGACAACTTGAAGTTCACCTGTCTAATCTAAAGCTGGGCTCAACCTATAGCCAAGAGGAAAAGAATCTTCCCACATACTTGAAGATACCTTAAAAATATGAAACATTTCATTAAGAAAGATCCAATTCCCACTGAAATTACTAGCAGAACTCCCATTGATTCAATTAAGAGAAGAATCATAATGTTTATAGCCCCTAAACCTGCTAATGCATAAGGACGTCTGACTCATGAGGACAGTAACCAGAGGCAAGCTATCCACACACTTTATCATTCATGGAATCATGACTCTGGATGGCCCAGATGGCACCAAATGGATTCTAAATAGGGAAGAATTTTTATTGAAGGCAAAAACTTCCAGATAATTTTTCTAATTTCAACAATATTTTCATTTTGCACTGCCTTGCTAACTGGGGAGCTTTGTTACCAAAAAAATAAAAAAAAAAGCAAATTATGATTGCTTTCAAAAATAAACGGAAATTAAATGGGAATTAAAGAAAAAACCCAACCTTTGTGATTTCTCTGATATAGCCACTCCTGTGAAGATGATTTTATTTTTAAGTGTTGCAATATACACATTATTGTTCCTGTCTGGTTGGAATTGTTTTCTCTGGTTTGGTTTGGTTTGGTTTGGTGTTGCTGAGGTACTGTAAAAAAAGTAAAAGTATTTTCTTAAGTCTGTATGTCACAGACAGGCATGAAATCAGTAGGAAGGGTTATCCTGTCTAAGGATGGATCTCCCTTATTTTCCCTCACTCCATGTGGTGCTGCTCATGAGCTGTGAGTCTCAGGACATGGTCTCAGCTACAAAGACCACCAAATCCAAGGTAAGGCTGCAGCCTTCCCACCCCTGGCCAAACAGACAAGTAGAGACTGTCCAGTCTCTCCCTCCATGGAGTAAGTCCATGCTGTGCCGTAGCTTTCCCAGAAACCCTGAGACAGCTCCCCAGCCTCCCCACTCCCTCCAGGCCAGCAGTACCAGTCATACAACGAGTTGCATTAAGTCTCATCAGCTATGGGAATTTTCCCTGCAACAGTTCTGATTCCCTCCAAGCCTCTTCCTCTCCCAGCTGATGGATGCCCTTTTTCCACTGCTTGAAGCAGGGAATAAAAAACCTGGAGGAGCTAGCACAGTGACGTCAAAATATGGTGGATAACGCAACATTCACTGGAGGCACAACCTTCCCTTCAGAAGAAATTCTGAAGAATAAAAGCTTCCATTTCCCCCTGGCACCAGCCCTGGCTTTGCAACAGCTATTTTCCATATTTCACTTGTTTCATCTTGGAGGCTGTGATTCCTTGATAGATCAGAACTTGCATCACTTCATCGCCCACTTAACTAATTTGATGAGGAAAATGGAACTGCTATGGTGGCAAGTTAAGTGTATTAAAGAAAAAAGCTAATGCAAAATTTTGATTCACCAAATTTTAAAGTCCATTTCCATTACATTTAATAAGTTCAGCCTCTCTTAGTTCATCTGTACTTATCTTTAAGTCTGCATGGCTGGGTGGCATTAGAAATAAGAAGATTATTCATAGTAGGGTGCTCTGCCTATGAACTTTTTCTTAGCTTTCAGTAGAGATAAAGAATCTTTGCTCAACTCTGTATCATTTCATAATCACATGAGTGGTCGGCTTTTCTGTTCTTATAAAATCAAATCTCACACCATCAGCTGCAAACCTTTCAAAAAATACCAAAAAGGGTATAATTAATTCAAACAGAGCAATCATTAAAGTATGAGGGTAGTCTGACACATGCTTTTTTATTTCCTGCCAAGCATACATGAATTATGAGATCCAAATCACAGCTCTTGTAAGGGTCTAGTTCATGCATTTTTGTAGGAACTGGGGAGGGAAAGGAACTTGCTATGTGAATTCTCACCCTTTCGCTGTAAATCCATACACAAACCTTTTAGGTCTGAAGGCCTGAATCGTGATGAAGTACATCACATCAAGGAAAAGTGGGTGAGGAAGTAAGCCCAAGCAAAAAGGTCTGCAACAACTGACATTAACATGGTGGGGAGGGAGCATGCTAAAAGGCTGTCTCTGGGGTGGCAGCAGGTGCTTAAATTCTAAAAGATTTGAAGAGTCATTGGGGGGGAAAAAGAAGAGAAAAAAAAAAAGTGGGAGAGAAAAACTTGCACACAATCTTGCAGCAGCAGCAGCTGGTGCTTCCCTGTCTGTGGAGTCAAGGAGAGGGAGCGAAGCCCTTGGAGCCGGCGTGGGAGCAGGTGGGGGAAGGCACTGCTGTTATTTGCAGCAGTTCCTTAGCAACAACCTTGAGCAGATGGGAGCCCTGGTACTGCTGTGCAGAGGCTCCTTCAGCAAGCCCCATCCTCCTCAGCCTATGCCCTGGGCAGGGGAGGTAAGACAATACAGTAAAGTCTAGTAGAGAGTTTTTCTTCAGATAAAAAAAGAGGGATAAGGAGATTATTTTTGCTTGTGCCAAGTTGAAAGAGATGTGAACAAATTTCATTAAACAAGTCGGATAAATACCAACAACATTGTTGTAATTAGATATATAGCAGTGACAAGTAATTATAGAAGTTTTCCACATACATACATGCATACAAACATATTCTTTTAACTATGGCTGAACACTTGGATTTCTAGGGATTCTGAGGAATCTTGGAAACTTAAAGAACATGTATGTGACCAAGAGTATCCTAAGGCTATCCTGAACCACACTTGGGGGGAAAAAACAAAAGAATAAAAAGGAAAGATACCAAGCCTTAATCTACACCTGGAGTAAAATAAAAAGTGATGGAAGATCCACAGTTAAAAAGCTTGTTTGAAAATAACCAGTTCAGAGATGCAGAGGATTTCAGGCTGCATTGACAGATGGATGTATTAAGAAATTGAAGAAAATGGGAACCTCCTGTGGGATAATTAATTCATCTTATACACGGAGAATGTGGAGAATCATCAGAGTTGCACATTGCTACCAGCAGGGGTAGAGCTGCCCATTGAAAGTGTCCATAAGACTATAAGAAATACCAAGTTGCACAGGCACCCCTTTTTTAATTCAAAATCACGAATTGAGCACTTTGATATCCTTATTATATTATTCTATATGTAAGTATTGTCTTATTATCATTAAAAGAAGAGCAATTCTACTGCTTGCATTTGATCTGGCAGCATGCCCTTGAGAATTGGTCGCAATTTTAATGCAAAAGCAAGGGGGGAATAAAAGTACAAAGGCCATAAAACTTCATGGTCAATAAAGAGCCATAATTGTCTCTGAGGGAAGGACAGAAGTCTTCTTTTGAAAGTTTGTACATAATAAGATATGGTGGGATTTCTGGCACCTTCTCCGGGGCAGGAGGCTGTTTAAAACATGTCTGTTGCCAAATTAGGATTATATCAACCAGACTTGTGCCCTCAATGCCTCTTTTCTATTAATATCACCATTAATGAAAATCTCATAGATTAATTGATTTATCTTGGTTGATTACCTTGATTAATCAGGACCAAGGTGAACATCTTAAAGACTTAGGAATAGCTCTGTAGGCAGCAAAAGCAGATAAACACTTGATTATGTATTCTGGTGAGTCAAGCTCACCCATATGGGATCTCATCTCCTGTATCTCCATTTCCCTTCTGCTGATCTAACCTCTTAGCAACATTTTAGCAATTCCTGTGGGTGATACAAGCAGTGAATAGAAATCGGAAAACTACAGATGCATCTGAACTTACTCCCATTAAAGCCAATGGGTGCTTTATTCCATTAATGTCAAGGACACCACTCTGAGAGATAATGGTATTTAATATTATTTCTTCCACTCCTTTTGTCTGAACAAAAGGAGAACTCATTTTTCTTGCTTCTGTAGAGTTATACACACAGAAGGGTGTAACCAGGGTAAGGCTGAACTTTTCTTTATTATCAGAATTTGCTGATTAGCCAGTTATGCAATTTTGAAGAGATAGTTAGTTTTACAAGCTTCTCCTTTGTCCCTGACCAGTTAGTCTATATCAGACCTTTCATCCACTTGTTCATCTCCCAGGATACTAAAGATTCTCATGATTTACAGTTTCTTGACAGCTCATCTTCCAAGGTGAGCAAGAAGATCAACTGTCAAGGAGAGAGGAGGCAAGATCAGAGAACAGAGAGGCTTCATTGATCCTCAAGAGTCAAAACTCCCTATCTGTTACCTAGCAGACCACTGTGCTTTCAGGGTCTGTGCTTTCCAGAGTTAGGGCTCAATCCCCTTTCACAGGTAAGTTTTAGGTGTTATTTTTTCTTCTGAAGAGCACTAAAACATAATTTAAAAATTAAAGACTTCACTGCCCAGACTCCTTAATCCCGAATCTGGGCACAGGCTGTGTACCAGCTTTTGTACACAGGTGAAATGGTATCAGGAAGGCTTTCGATACTGTCTCCCATGCCATCCTGATAGCAAAGCTGAGAGCATATGGGATAGATGAGTAGACAGTGATCTCTTGAGGTCCCTTCCAACCCGTACAACTCTGTGACTCTGTGATTTCACTCAGGACGTAGCCAGACAATGTCACTGCATGGTCTCAGATGTGGCTGTTTCTCAAATTTCCAGCTACTGTCCTATCGGATCCATTCCTATTCAGTATGAAGGGGACTGGACAAAACAATGGGGATGAGTGGTGTCTATTTATTTATTTGTTTTTATTTATTTATTCGGCCTTGTAACAGTCAAGGAGGGTTCAGAGGAGAAATTGCACATCTGCTAAAAGGTCAGCAGCCTTTAGCCAAAATTCAGTAACAACTTACACCACTCAGATGTGAGCCCATGTACATATCTCTGTATGCCTACATCATCTTCTCTACTGTGCTGCAAAACAGCAGTTAGCATTTCACTAGATATACTATTCTTAGCTGCCTTACTGTGAGATATGTTTGGTTGTAATTGTAGGAGTGTCGAGGTACTTGCAGTACTTTATGTTGATTGATACCACCTCTTCACTTAAACAATAGCTACAAGTGAGTGCAAATGGGCAAGCAAGGGTAATATAAGTCAAAAAAGCATTATTATTATTATTATCATTATCATTATTATTATCATTAATGTTGTTGTCATAGCACAAACAAATTGCAGCTGCAATCATTGTCCAATCACTAGCACCAATTAGAGCTTACCATCTTCTTGGCCATTATCAGGCAACATCTCTCTAAATGTGGAATGGGCAGGGACTGGGGGTAGTAGGCAATGTCCATATGCAACATCCTTGCCTCACAGCGGCTGCCAGCACATCCATTTTCATTTGCTGAATTAGATAATTTAAAATAGCTTCTCCCATCTCTCTTCACAGCCACAAAGCAAAAGCCACTACCAACATTTCCCAAACAAGAATATGTAGGTTTGTATTCTTTATCATTTTATTCTCCATCAGGGCTGATTCTTTTAACTGGTAGCAGAGCCAACTTCACGTTTCATAGAATATGCCCTTTTTTTATGCAAAGCATTAGCTAGAATGACAT
Source organism: Laterallus jamaicensis coturniculus (assembly GCA_022605575.1). Classification (NCBI taxonomy): domain Eukaryota; kingdom Metazoa; phylum Chordata; class Aves; order Gruiformes; family Rallidae; genus Laterallus; species Laterallus jamaicensis. Next base: position 86,295,272 of record JAKCOX010000002.1, on the reverse strand, counting down.
TTCAGCACTGATCCTGAGAAAAGGACATTGCAAAGTGTCTTTATGGTGAGATAAATCCAGTGTAGCATGAATAAAAAAATTTCCAGTGCATTTCCATTCTGATTACATATCTACTTGGAAATCTAGATAGCTTGTTTAAATCATCAATCTACTGGGTTCAATGCCATGGAAATTGCAAAGAAGTTCTGCTTTGCAGGACCTTCCTGTACTGTGTCTTGTTGAACAAATTTGAATATGCCTATGTACAGACCAGAGAAATTTGACAGTGACACTTCTCTGTATGGGTTGTGTCACTTTTCAAACTAAACTGACTTTTTCAGGCTTCAGTTCAGCAGGTTATGTCACTTGACTCCAGAATAATTATTTTGAAAAAGATTGGGGTTTTGTTCTATTTCCATAGTAGATCTATTCTGTGGTGGGGTTTTTTTAAGGGTTTGTACCCTTTGCAAAAGTATCCACATCTTGCATAGTTTACTATAATCTTACTGTGCAAATATTATTATTACTTCTATTTTCCACTCATAAAAGTTACAACATGGGAAATAACTCCTTACTTGGTTTTGTGAAGATTCATCCTTGTCTAAAAATTCCACAATTCCAGCCAATTCCCAAAGAGAAAGAGGACATTTCCCTGCCAATGGTGCAGACAGGCACCAAATAGCAAGTAGTGCACTTCTGGAGCAGTCACTGTAACTGTCACCAAGCACACAAATGGTGACCTGTGGGACAGGGAAATCTTGCTGCAGATTTCTCTAATCAACCCTTTGGCTTACAGGTTACTTTGCTCTCAATGTACTTCACATATTACACAATGTCACAGTCATTACAAGATACACAGGTACAGCTCTGAGGCTAAACGGAACAATTGCAGAACAAATCTTAATGCCTTTTACATTTAACTCTGATTTACAGGGAGGAAGTAATATGGTCTCAAAACCACTGTTTTAAGACAGGCTTTCAAAGAAAAATAAAGGCTAAGATTGAAGAGGTCATTCTTGGACAGTTTCTTGGGCATCTATTTTATTTTATTTTTACAATTCTGACGACATTACATATTCATTTCATTCCCTCCTGGATTTGACACTAAAAAACTGCCATTATGAGAAACTCCTTGTATTTCACCTGCCCCAAGGGTATTTTAAAATAACACTTTTTGTATCTCTTCATGACATTTCTTTTAGTATTATTTTCCCCATTTTGAATTTTAAAAGTTGTCTAGTGTTACATATTTTGGATGTTCTGGCACGCTCTTATTTGAAGCCTCTTGGCCCTTCTGCAGAACCACCTCCTGCAGGAGGGGATGGAGCTGTCACACCAGTCTGCCTTAAGATTTCCCAGTGATAGCTACCCCTCTCCTTGTTTAGTTTCTGAAATAAGTATAATGCCACCTTCATGATAGAGGGATAGATTAGCAGCCATTTCCTATAGCCTTGTGTAACAGCATCTTCTGCGAGGTAGAGAGAAGGAGCACCATAATGCCAGCACACAGAGGGTGGTAGATAAACCATTTTATCCTCTCCAGTCAGCTTGAGCCATGACCTGTAAGAAGATTGCACATCAACAAAGATGTCTCTGATCGGACTTGTCTGGGTTCCACCATAGCTGTAGGTCAATTCTGAGCTCTGTTCTGGACAATTTAAGAGGGTCAACCCTCCAGATTCTCAACACAAATATTAGTACACCCTCACTCCCTTCAAGAAAAACTCCATGCCTGTGTCCAAGCCTTCCATCGTTTAGGACCCAGAGCTATGTCCTTGTGAAAACATACCTACAACTATCACTTCCATGCCAATACTTTCCCCATTTGCACTTGCATCAGTGCTTCCTGCCTCATCCCTGGAAGTGTCCCCTCCCTGGAAGTGTTCAGTGCCAGGCTGGATGGGCCATTGAGTAATATAGTCTAATGGGAGGTGTCCTTTCTCATAGCAAGGGGGTTGGAACAAGGTGATCTCTAAGGTCGCTTCCAATCCAAACCACTCTATGATTCTATGGTCCTTCCTTACCAATTGTTTTACATCTATCTTCTCAGTTGTTAATGGCCCAGCAGGTTTTAAACAGTAGTGCATGTGTTCTCACCAAAGCCACCAGAAGCAGCTACCTTGTTGCTTTTGCATTTACCTGTACTCTATCAATAGCACGCACACCATGCTTGATAAATTCTGGTTCCAGACTCCTGAGCTGCCTGTCTGGTTTTTTACTAGCAATAAGGTCACTCTTAAAAACAAAGCAATAAAACTTCTTCTAAGTAGAAGGAAATGACCTTTATTTGTTGCATGTCTAAGTAAACTACATAAAAATAACATGAAGACTGTGACATGAGATAACCAAAGATGGTAAATTTAGGCTGACACTTTGTCCTTAACTTGAACTGTTCAAGAAAAAAGTATATAGTTAACCCGAAGATTTGGCCTTAAATCAGATTCTCTCGAATGTGTTATTCTGCTACATGCTTAATATATTTTCAGGTACTTCCTGAGCTGCCTGGTACATGAGACAGAATCACTAGAAAAGCAGGACTGCTGAAAGACCATCACTGGGGATCAGAGTCCCTTAGGACCAGATGCCATAAAACTAAATCACAACAGAGTCCCTGCCCAGACAACTCAGAAGTTAAATGCCAGAAGGAATACAACAGATGAGCCATTCAGACAGACAGACAGGGGGAGGGAAAATAAGAACGGGCACTGGCTGAATGGATCTGATAACAAAGAGAACAAAGGTCAAATGAAAAAGGCTTAAAAGGCTTATGAATCTTGACATGGCGGTTTCTCACACATGTGGATGTTATGGCAGGCAAAGCATCCATAAGCTTGAGGAAGAGCTCAAGTGAGAAACACATGTATGCCTGGCTTCTGTTCTCTGTCATCTAGAACAGCCTTTTTGGGTGACTGTGGTTTTGTACCATCTATCCAGTTTGAAGCTAAGTGTTCTGAGATTCAAACTGTGTAACAAAATCTTTTAAAATATAAAATTCCAACCCATTCCACATGATACTTGGGACACTTGGGGCAAAAATTCTCACACTTTGAGAAGTCAGACTGCTTTCCAATCAGGTAGCCAACAGAGGTGTTTCACTTCATGTTTGAATACAGTTACTCTTAATTATTCTGAGCTGCAATTACAGAATCACAGAATCTTAGGGGTTGGAAGGGACCTCAAGAGATCTTCGGGTCCAACCCCCCAATTCCCCACTTCATTTCTCTTTACATTTAATGGACAAAAATAGTCTGGAATTTAAGAAAGAAGAAAAAAATTAAAATCTAAATTAATCTTTCTAAACACGATTCCCTTCACTTAACACAAATTTAAGGAAAACAGAGGCAGTGAACTGGGATAATTGGAGGCCACCGTTTTTATTTATACTCCGTGTGAAATATCCTCAAGATATGAATCACCATGTGGTGTTTGCTGTGGCGTTGTAACTGATGCTCCAGTCAGGCTCTGTGCCCTCTAGAAACAGTGTCTCCATAACCCTGTAGTTGTAGACATAATTGCTGCATATCGCTAGTTCCTGGATCATTTGGTTGTTAGAACTGATGTTCTTATTTCTGGCCCTGGGAAATACATTAAAAATTCCTGGATCATTTCTCAGAAGGTAGAGTCTCACGTTGATCACCAGTGAAAGTGTCAGCTGCTATCTGATAGTTCCCATCCACTTTGGCAGAAGAAGAAGGGATGGATGTGCCCCATGCAGGTGAAGCCATCCATCTTTCTTCTTCTGGAACAAATCATTGTGCATTATCAGTGATAAGCAGCTAAGCACCATCCATCCACTCTCTCATACCCCCAGTGGGTGAGGGAAGAGAATCAGAAGGGAAAAAGCTAGAAAAGCCCTGGAAAATTTCACATACACACACACTACAATTTAATTGCTCAGCACAACATCTTGTACCGAATAGCCCTTGGAGCATCTGGGGTCAGCTGTCCCAGCTGTGTCCTCTCCCAATTTCCTGCACACCCTCCAGCCTCGTGCTGGTGGTGTGAGGAGCAGAAATGCCCATGACAGTATGTAAGGACTACTCAGCAGTAATTAGAACGTCAGTGTGTTATCAACTCTGTTTTCAGCACTAATCCAAGCCACAGCATGATAAAAACTACTGTAAAGAAAATCAACTTAATCCCAGACAAAAGCATGACATAAATCAAGACACACAACTGTGTAGAATTTTAAATCTCTTCTTTAGTTAAGTTTTTAAAATTAAAATGTTGATAGCAGGACTGGAAATGCGAACTCAACAGTTGAATTCCAAGTGGTAGTATGCTCATCAGAGATGGGCTTTCTTACCTGGCAGAAAAAGGCACAGTAAAAAATATAAACTGGGAAAAAATAAATAAATGTAAAGAGGTAATGAAAGGTAATTCTACCTTTCTGATATATATTTTATTCTTGTTAAATCAAAAGAGAGAGATAAGAAACAAACAAAAAACCCACCCTGAAATGGATGTTTTTAATTAATTTAGTCAAATGAGTCCTGACTGAATAGCCAAAATTCTCTGGGGAGAATTCTCACAAGAAAAATTCCTTCCAGCATCAATCAGAAAAAAAATAAATTACCAAATAGTCTCTTAGATTGACTGAATTTCTTTCTAATCCTACTTGGAACATGGTAGAAATTTTACTACATTGAGTAGATGGCTTATTAAAATAATTTTGGAAAGTAACTTTGTACATTTTGACAGTGTAAAAAGCTGCCATCAGTTTAAATTCATGAGTTAAAACCAAACCATGCTGTACATAAATTCCCTTATGAGCACTAACACATAAGGGCTTATTCATTTTTTATTTCTATTTATTTTTTCATTTTAACAAGAAAGTTTTAACAATGTTTTTTTCATCCTTCTAGGCCCAGTTCTAGTTACAAGGTAAGATACTGGGAAATACTGTGTCACACTGTAAAAAATATCAAAACAAAGTGGTAGTTCAGCATGACAAGACAACGTATCACTGCCCAGCTGGGATGCCAAGAGGAAAATCAAAGCAAGCATCGGTGTTCGTAGGCTCCTGCACAACATGACAAATGTACATTGTTATCTCAAGAGAAAGGAAGATGAGCTCAGGAAGTGTGTAATGAACGGTGCTCTGTCTTTGAGAGTCAGCAGCACTAGAAGCAACTGTGGTTCCAGTAAAGCTCTGCTACCTAAAACACTTTTATAACAAGCTGTTGATAATCAATAGCAAGAACAACTCCTGTTTCTGTATCTTCTACAGGAAAGACTCCATGCAGAGCTTCTACACGAAGTTCATGGATGATGGTGGGCCCTGAAGCCCCTTCTGAAAGCCAGTAAGGAATGTCAGAACTCACCATTTGGGATCCAACTTGCTTCACTGGCTCAGGAGAAGCTATATCTTCTGCAGGCTTGTGATAAGTGATTCCCCCACTTCCTGTGGAGGGAGGCAAGAGGTTTTTGGCAGGTGGCTGGTCCCATCCTAAGGTGACTCCTGAGGGAGTTGCTGAGAATCTTGGTGCATTAATGAGATGTGGTTTTCCTTAGGGAAGGAAGAAGGGAGAGGAGAGAGGGATAGGGTAGCATGTTTCACTTGTACACTTCCTCCCCTGAGACACTGATCCCATGAGGTTCCTACCTGTCACAGCCTCCCAGTGCAAACAAGAGACAGAGGAACTGTCATGCGTTCACTACACTGCCCTGTAATAACTGCTTCTGATCCACGTAGAGAAAGGAACATGTTCCATGTTACTCAGTGATAATGAAAAGGGAAGGGTCCTGAGGGGACAGTGCAGAGACTGAATCTGGAAAGAGGCAGGGGAACTGGGGAAGCAGGTTGTACCTGGCAGATAACTGCATTTCTTGTCCCTTTTCTGTGCAGCAGGGTGACATTAGCTACTTTGATTGAAGAGAGGCCTACACTGAGCTATAAATAAATAAATAAATCAGAATTTCTTGCACAAGCATGAAAGCTGAGAGTGCTTAATTCAGGTTTGACTGGTACTTTCTTCTCTGCACCAGGACTGGACCTCTGTGAGATATAAAGAAGCATCGACTCTATTAGGTTTTAGCTATTCACCATATTAATCATAATACAGCTCACCTCTCAAAAAGTAAATAACATCTTTAAGATTATCAGACTCAGTTTTGAGCAACATTTGTCTTATTAAACAAGCACAGAGGACTGAGAAAAATCAATAGGAGAGTTAGACTATCCTCCACGTAGAGGGTGTTTGTTATCACCCGTGAGTCACTGTAAAAGATGACAAAGCTGCCACATCATGGAGAAAAGTAATTTTACAGGGCTCAGGTGGGTGCAAGTTTCCGTCTTCTCCCCTCCTATAATTCAGTGCATCATGTGTTTCCACCAGCTAAATGAATCTGTTAGCCTGCCAGACACAGATGGTCACCACAGTGACAGAGCTCAGTGTGCTAATTTCCATTTTATACACTATGATTCCTTCTCTTTTCTCTTTAGCAATAAAGAAAGGAATTCTAATACTTCATGGACAGTGCAAGTTGGTGTGACTGGGCAGGTGTAACAGACCAGAACTGCAGGTGACTGGCTGACCACATCCATCTCTGGAAAGGAGGGGATTCTCATTTCTGCTGGCAGGAGGAAACTAGAGTGACCTCCACCAAATTCATCACACAGTTCACCTCCCTCATTGTCCCAGTCACCCAAAACAACTGCAGACAGCAATATAAATTCAGTGAAATCAGTATAGTTTAGACTAAATTTAACATGTATAAAAACATTTCAGTTTCCAGAGGGTCTGATTTTTCTGTACAGTTTCATAAATATGAAACTTTAAATCTGGTTACTGACTCTAAGTTTTTTGGGGAAGGGATTTTTTTGTTGTTTATTTGTTTGCTGTTAAGGGATGAGGTTATTTTTTACCAAAATGGAAGTTCATCTTAAGTTCTTCCTTGGTATGTAAGAGCTATTGCTCATTTTTATTATAATAAGGCATTAGAACTTGCTGCTGTAGTGGGAAAATCAGTTGGAATGAGATGAGGTAAGTAGCCATCACAGATAAATTTTTTTAATGCAAAGGAAAGGTGATAAAGGAAAAATAGAAACAGAGAAGCTATTAATCAAATTGCCTGTGGTTTTAGATCAGCTGTGTGTCAGAGACAGAGTCCTTATATTTGCCTTCCATTCAGTAAACTGCTTGTAGTGGAAGTTACAGTACATCAGTGAACACAAACATACTGTGTTAGATGTTAAGGACAATAACAAAAATAATAGCATTAAAAAGAAAATATGTGGGTTTGCAGTAGTACCTGTTGCAGTACCAATCTCAGATGTATAAGAAAGATGCTTTTCTTTCTCCTGCACTCTGTAGCTACTACATGAGCAGAATAAAATTCTATCCTACGAGTGACTTTCAAATGGGCCCTAAGCTTCACAGTTCACTTCTGTTACCTAGATTAATGGACTATTATTTTCTGTGTTTGTCTTACTACCTTTGTTAATTCTAAGTTGAAATGTAGCTACTGATGATCAATAGAGCCTCTAATATGCACATATTTACATTATTAGAAGTAGTAAGTCATGCACAGAACTCAGAGCTGAGTGTTTGTTAGCTATGTTCCCCAGACAGTTTCATAACCTTCACCTGCCCTCTGCATATATTTTCATAACTAGTGTACTAAAGTGAATACTGTAACTTGTATCATGAAATTAGTCAATAATACTTGCTATCCTTGATAGTACATTCTGGGGACATTTAATTGTACCTCTCTGTAGCATAGGGTTCCTTTAATATGTCAAAATTAATAACTGGTTGAAATGAAGACTATAAATTTTACTCCATTTTGTACGATATAAAAAATGATCCTCATTTGATGTATTAGAAATTTTAATCCAGAAATAATGCACATTCCATGAAAATGGAATTATTTGCAGAATCTCCTCAAATTTGAACTGAAATTCTAGGTATTGCTGCAAATTTCTTGCCAGTGCACTGTAACCAGTTTGCAACAGATAAAAATATAATAAATATACAAATATAATTTTAGGCCTATGTCTGCATTTGGCTTCAAGGCCACAATGTCTGTATGAAAGAATGTCTGTATGCTTCCCCTCGTTGGCCCCATGTTTTCCTGACTTTTTCCTATAAATATGGGTGTATTGATTGATTGATTGATAACCACTGGTGTTGATTGTGATTTCTACATCTGTCTCACAGTAGTTCAGGAAGACAGATAACAACACAATAGCAAAGGGTTATCTGTGCTAATGTGCCCACCCGGACACTGGTCCCATACGGGGGGTATGTAAATATGACTATGAGCCAATCATCTCATTCCATATATAGTGAGCAGCCCAAGAGCCCTTTGACCTCTGCTGATATGACAGTGGGCTGCATGTCAGGATCCCCCCTTGAAAGGGAAGCCTTTCAAGATTATTCCTCGAGATCGAGAGAATCCTTGCCACAACAGATCTGCAACAGATCCTTGGTAAGTGAATTGGGAATAAGTGCACTAACATTTGTGATCTTAGGTAAGAAATACAAAGGATTGATTGTATATATAATCCTTTAGACATAAACCATTCACCAACTCTGGGACTGAGTCCAGCTGCACCTAGGCTCCTCTCTGAGAAGGAGTTTAGAAAGCAAGGGAATTCTTTCTGAACCTCGTGACTCAACGGGAGGGTCTCCCTGACAGCTTCATCTGACCCTGTTCTCTATGCACTAACTAATCAAGATTACCTTACCATCGAACCTTAATCACTGCCGTGTTTATTACCAAACACTGTTACACCCTTTTGTTTTATATCAATAAAAATATGATTGCCTCTCTCTTAAGAGTGAGGTGCATCCCTCTTATCTACCCCATCTGCAACAGTATCATAATACCTTAGTATAAGTTTCCACCTTAGGCTAAGCTACTGGCTCTGAGCTTCTTGCAGAGCATCTCTTGGGAGAGCTCTGTACTGGGTGAAGGGATAGTATCCAGTTCTTCAGTTTGGCCATGATAGGCAAGAAATCCTCCCTTCCCTCCCCCTATTCTATTTCTTATTCATTGTATGCCTTCTAATTGCTGCAATAAGCAATTTGTCTAGGCAGTGCACTTTCACTACACAATCCTGATTCGTTTGTGGAGCAGGTCCAACATATACATGCAATATGTGCATGTATTTGCATAATCAATGGCTGGAAGGTAATATATATTTATGAACAGCACCGATTTGGCTCTCATGGAAAATGATAGCTCTAGTGATTCCCAATCTATGTTTATATGGGTTAAAAACACATACATTTTTTTAAGAACAGTAATTGGGGTTCTTTTTTTAGGTGAAAAAGGGAAAGGGAGACACTACATTTGGGTTAAATATATGGTTAGATAGTTATGCTATATGTGTCCAAGGTCACTCTTTGGCACAGATTTGCCTAATATCTGTGCTGTTAAATTCTCCTAGCCTGGGAAACAGGGTGGGCACATCCAAACTGATAACCGGAAATGGTCCCTGGTCTGTGCTGATTCCCGAACTGTGTCCAGGATGCATTTGGGAGAGTGCCAGTTGGCTGGGCCCAAAATCATAACAGGAACCATTTAACAGGACAGGCGATCAAGTTCCTGTCCCTGGGAACATTCCCTGGTGCCATTCAATTAGCTGGGATAGATGTAGTCCAAAAGTCTAAACTAATTACCATGAAAAGAGACAGTAATTCAGTGGCTGTGTTTCATTGCCATATGCTGGCATCTTTGTGGTTTGGGGAGAAAATAAAACCAACTTAAGGAAAGTATTGCCAAAGGAAAGCTCTAAAAGCTAACTGCAATACGGAAGAAATTTCAGTCATCACTCATGGCACTGTAAGCAGAGTGAAGATGAGCGAGTGAAGAAAAGATGAGGCCAGAGGAAAGGGGCATGATAAAACAGCACTTCCCTTACTTCCTTCCAGACTATTTCAATAGAAGGAAAATATGGAGAAAAGGTGAAGAAGCAAAATACTCAATTACTCACAAAGATGTGCTGTTTAATTTCAAAAATACCCTTTGAGTGCTGTGTTTGCATTACTGCTCTACAGAGTTAACCACAGGCTGTTCCACAGGGAGAGCTCAAATCAGCTTTCATTTAAACCAGATTGCAAGATCTGCTATCCTGAGACTGTGTCCTGGACACAGTTATTGTGTGGAATATTTACCAGAAACAGAAAGACTTTGTTAAAAACTGTTACCAGGAAAGGCAAGTGTGACACATACATGCTGGGAACTTGAAAAATCCAGACTTTCCCAGCGAAATAGCAATTATAAATTATAAAGGTGTCGTCAGGTTGAACTGCAGATGTTGAACATATATATATATATGTGTTTTAGAAAGAAATATCATCTAGACTTCCCACTGGCATAGATTTACGAATGTGGTAAATGAGTTTAAGTAATCTACTTGTCACTACTACTTGGGGTAGCACATCAGCTGGATCATAGAAGGAAAAGCCTATGCTGTGACACTTCATTTTACTAATGACCTTGGATCCATATCTGCCAGACCTCTGGGGCGGGCAACTGTCTGGATCATGGGAAGCTACTGTGTCAACAAGCAGCTAAACAAGTAATGCAAAGGCCGTTTCTTGTACTTTGAGTTTGCACAGTATCAGCTACTAGATGTCCTTTGAATACTGACTGATCTCCAGAGCTGGAGAGGAAGGCTAAATTCTCTCCATTTTTACTGGTTTTACTGTGACACCAGCTGAGGTATGATAAATTTCTTATCCTTCTCTTCTTAAATGGAAAATATTTATCTACTTACACCTCCAACACAGCCTGATAGTGAAAAGAGGACTAGTTATAACCACTACCTCACTGAATGGAAAATATACGTGTAGGACACGATGGACCCAAAACAAACTTGGTTAAATCTCAACAAGTTCTCCTTTATCTGGAGAAACACAAAATTCACTCGAAATGACTGCACCTCAGATGTGCTTCACTGCCCACTTGTATCTTGTTATAAAGAGAAATTGTCACAACATGATGTATATGCCCTGTTAGCTTTTACCAACTTCCATTCACTAAATTGTGGGAGATGGATAAAGGTCAATTGGTGGCTGAGAAAATTGAGTTTAATCACAAGCCACCTAAGTGAGGAAAGACATTACCATCTGGCATTATATAGTACATTAAACTGACTCTTCTCTGGCCTGTAAAGGTCATTGTATATTGTATGGCAAACGCTGTGCTGTGGAAGTGCTAATTGATTTTTAATATTGGCTGCTGGTTTTCCTGTAGAGGGTGTCAAGCACCTCTTGGGAGTACTTACTGACACTTATTCCCAATTCACTCACAATTGCCACTCATGCCAGCAAAATCAAATGGATTTTGAGGTCCAGTCCAGCAAAGCTGTAAAAGGGCTAAGGATCCACATAATAATCATGACTCTGTCACTAAATAACTGTACGACCTCTGTCTAAGTTGGATAATACATTTATATCTCTCATCTAGAAAACAAGACAATCCTGTTTTCTTGCCTGTGTGATTCAGAGATGGAAAGGGAATTTGGAGAACTGGTCTCAGCAGTTGGTGCCAGGTCTGCAGGGTTTAAAGTGAATCACTCATTTTATATTTCAGCTGACATAAATGTGAGTTAAATAGCTTGATGCAGAAAACACATCAGCAAACTAAAACAATTTAAGTGGAGACCATTAAGATGATCAGGGCTGGAATGCCCTGAGGAGAGGCTTAGGGATAAGTATTGTTCAGCCTGGAGGAGAGGTGGCTTTGGGGTGACTATAGAAAAGTCCCCAGTACCCTTAGGAATGTCATCAAAAAACACAGAGCCAGGCTTTTCACAGCAGTGCACGTGGGGAGGATGAGTGGCAACAAGTTCAAGAGAGTCTCACTGGATATAAGAAACATTTTTTTTCCCCAGGAAGACAGCCAGACAGTGGAGAGGTTGTAGAGGTACCTTGTGTTTTCTTGAAAGTTTTCAAGACCAAAATGGGAAAAAGCTCTGAGCAATATTATAGGATTCCATAGCAGACCTGGTTTTGAGAAGGAGGTTGGAACAGGTATCTCCTGAGGCCACTGTCATGGTTTAACACCAGCCAGCAGCTAATCATCACACAGCCACTCACTCATTTCCTTCCACAGTGGGGTGGGAGAGAGAAAAGGAAGAGAAAAAGTAAGGAAGCTCCTGGGTTGAGATAAAGACAGCTTAACAAGTAAAGCAAAAAGCTACGTGTGCAAGCAAAGCAAATGTAATTCAGTCACGTCCCATGGGCAGGCAGGTGTTCAGCCATCTCCAGGACAGCAGGGCTCCATCGTGCATAACAGTTATTTAGGAAGACAAACACAGACAAACACCATCACTCCAAACACCACCTCTCCCTCCTTCCTCTTCCTCCACCCCCTTATATGTTGAGCATGATGTCATATGGTATGGAATATCCCTTTGGTCAGTTGGGGTCAGATGTCCTGGCTGTGTCCCCTCCCAGTTTCTTGTGCACCCCAGCCTACCTCCTGGTGTGAGAAGCAGAAAAGGCCTTGACTCCGTATGAGCACTAGTGGCTCAGCAGTAATAAAAACATTTCCATATAACAAAACCACTGTTTTCAGCACAAATCCAAAACATGGCCTCATACTAGCTACCATGAACAAAATCAACTCTATCTATCTTGTCTGTAACCAGGAAAGTCCCATTTAACCTGAATACCTGATGATCATGAAATGGTTAGATTGGTGCTCATTCCCTTCGTGTGAGCCATCTGGGAGAATGGACAGATGGGAAGATGTCATTCTCCACATCCAGCATACACAGAAATCATTATGAGTCAGAAGTATTTCCAGCAGTGTCCTCAAACCCCTCTGAAGTGGGATACTGGATGGTGGTACTTTGCCTTCTGAAAAGTAGCCAGCTGATAATTTTCTTTGGTATTTGCATATATGTCCAATATCCTGCTTCAATGGCATGAAATGCATTTGGAGCATAAACAGCTACAAAATGTATGCAAAGTCTGAATCTTCCCAGTGCCTGGTTGTTAGAGTCAGATGCATTTCTAGGAAATCCAAAAAGAAAAATAAAAGATTTAGAAGGATGTGGTTGAGAGGGCTCTGGTGTGACAGACTGCTTGACTCACAACAATGGGATGCAAGGACAGGAAATCCCTGGCATAGCATTGACAAATGTCTGTGTTCATAAATCCCCCAGCCCTAAAATGAATCCTGGAAGTCTAATCATCATTTGTATTAGATTACAAGTATATAGGAATAGCCACAATCTATGACAGTAGGTAGACAGAAGCAAACCAAACCAAACCAAATTCCCCCCTGCAAAAAACCCCAGCAAACCAAACTATCAGTATTTCAGAACTGTGTTATTTCTGGGAAAAAAAAACTCTAGGACTTCTTTAAGTGGCACTTCCAGTAGTTTAGACAACATTACTGTTTATGTTCAACTTGTCATAGTTTTGCACAAATGTTCAAAATGAGAGGGGGGGGAAAAAACAGCACAAAAAGGAGATGAAAAAGCACTACCAGGGCTTGAAAGGAACAGAAGAAAACAAAAGACGACTCATTCCCAGTGCAATCCAAGCTTCTTTTTCTCAGATTTAAAGAATTTCATCCAATTTCCCCATTAATCAACCGATTAAGTGGACCCACATTCTGACATGAAGCATAAGATAATGTCAACATTATTTGCAAACTGCTACATTACAGTGACAGCCTAATGTTTATTACTGTCAAATTACTGTCATTTTATTAAAAGGACCAAAAGAGCTGGCTTTGCTAAGCACAGCTCTCAGTCCCACTAGACTAGTGAAGCTGCTCCCTCTTCTCCCGTGCTGTTCTCTGTGATGGAGCACAGTGTATCCATTTGTCTGCACCAACAGCTTTGTGCACATGCTAGCTAGTGAACAAGGCAGGGAATTTTAAATACCAGGACACCTTTTATCTGAATCACTCTTTGGGTTTTGATAGGTTCTTTGTTTTATTTCCCCTAAGGCCTCCATAGGTATTATCACTACAGTTTATTCTCCTAACAGCTATTTTTCCTGTAACATTTGTGCTGTTAGAGACAGATTCTGCTATCCTTACTTGCTTTGAAAAGCTTTCTCTTCTGTGTCAGTTGTGGCACTTGTGAAGTGACATGCCAGGCAATTTTAGGGATGATATCAATGTGGTACCTTCTAGACTTCCATCTACTAGTTAAACAGAATGAAACCTTCTCATCACTTATGCTTTGCTAGTACAAAATGAAAACACTTGCTATCAGACCTAGCCTCATTCATTTCATAGACTTGCACACAAACATCCTAAACTTTATTTTGACATTGGTAATTGAAAGTTGGAAACTGCAAAATTCATCCTGAAAATCTGTGACAATCTCCTAGACTTCATTCCGCTAAGAGCTGATACAATGCTCCAGAAACAAGGAAAGGGAGGACAAGGACTGTCTGCTGTGGCCTCTTAAACACGGTTTGAGATCCTTTTATTCAGCTTTAGAAAGAATTGTTGTCTTTGCATTTTTTGAGGGGGGAAGGACACATGACATGAGCCTCCTCTGCTAAATGGCTGCAGACACTAGTAGCAGGAATGGGATTTCTTGTGCTGCCCTCAATGCATTCATAACACAGTAGTTTTGCTAACAGTTAATAATTTCTTGCAGTAGAACTTAACATGACAGTTTATTGCCTATAAAGGTCAGAAGGACTCTTTTCTCAACTGCATGCATAAAAAATGGGCTGTGTGTGTGTGGGGGGAGCATCAGATGTAGATCTTCTGTGCTCCACTGGTTTGTGTCCGCAGAACCACTTCTCTTGGTGTGACCCTTGCCTCCAGTGTTTGCGTTTACAGTTAGTAATGAGCAAGCTGTAATTAGTGCTGGTTCAATAGAGAGTTAGAATGATAATTTAAACTTTTCAGAACAAAGAAAATAAACTCAGGACATACATGTCTACACAGAGGTGAATACACTACAGAAATACAGCAAGTATAGCAAGTGCTATAGCAACATACTTAATATAATAGGTGGCAAATAGAAGTGAGCAGAGGGCTAAAAGTTGCCACTGAAAGATCTGTTAGATATTCCCAGCTAAAATACTCTCAGCCCCAGTCCAGCTCAGGCACCATTCAACTCACTGAGTCTTAGTAGCCCATTTCCAGATATGAACCTCAGGTTTGTCTAATAAACCACTGAAAACGGAAACAAAAGAAACTTTATTAGCCACCCACACCTTGGAAACTCATGCCTCCTTTCACCACTTCTTACTGCCTGTTCAACTCAGAATCAGAGGACATCATATAACATTTAATGACTTTTAATTAACCTATTTAGTTGTCTTGGTTTAATTTGGATTCATTATTTGAAGTCCACCATTTAGGGAAGCACTCCACCTCATTCTCCAAGCCAGTGATGATCATCTCTGGTCCTTCTAGTGAGACACAACCCTTGTCTCATGTCATATACCTATTCCACATTGCAGAGATACTTCCAATCCCTGCATGTAGCAGTCCTTACTTTAAAAAAGTAAGGCTGCTGAGAAGAACAGAGCTATGGAGATTATGGAGCAGGAAAGACAATCTCCTATCTACAGAGCACCTTCTGTGTGAAGAGTTTTTTTACAGCAAGCTACATCTACACAAAGACCAGTCCCAAGGGTGTGGGAAAGTTTTATTTTGGAGGAAAATTTTCCAATTTGGTTTGGTTAATACTGAAAAACAGGAACAGCTCATGACTGGATTTTTCTCTGTAACAGTAAGGAGCAACCTTGTGTGCCACACATGAGTAATATGGAGTGAGTTATCTGCATCAAGGTCACTTCTTCATTGTCCTCATTCTGTGTTATGTGAAATCCCCAAGATAACATCTTCCTTCTTGAAAAAAATAGGTATTTTGTGTTTTGAGTGTGGGGTTTTTTTTAATATCTCATTTGCATCATAGATTTCTTTCTTATTAACTAATTTTAATCAAAACATTTAGGTCAGATTTTCTTGTGGTATAAACTGTGGAAGTCAGCTGAAAATCTACAGTAGGAGTAAACAGAAACTCAAATTAAATATAACTCATTCTAAGAACAGGCAAGAGGAGCACATCTGGTAGAATCTTAAGGCTGTCTTTTTTCAATTTCAAATATAAATGACCTCCAGTACACTGAAATTTAATTGCAAACATTTAGTCTGATTTAGTAAGCCTGAAAATCTATCTCTTCTAGGGGAGATCACTAAATTATTTTTCTGGGTGGGCGGAGGTGAAAAGAACTAGTCCTCTGCAGGGATATAATAATTTAAGGCCATATCCCTACTAGTATCCAAACCATGGCTCTTAAATCTGCAGATGTCTGAAAAATATTTTAAAGTCAAATAAGGCAGCAGATTAGGAGCTTTTTACTCACGGGGAATTTAACATGCTTAAAGAACAGCAATTGCTTTGTCTTCTGCTGAAATGCATCCATCTCTGGGGTAGAGAGAAGCAGCTGTGTAACACTACATATGATGCCACACAGGAACTTGACAGGAAAGGAAAAATCACATGTGAAAGCACAGCGGCCTCAGGAACTTTTCTAGACAAACTGTGCAGTCATTACCCATTCTGATTATTGGGACAGAGATGGGAATTAGGCTTCCAGTACCACAGGGACTTTAAACACCCCTATGTGGTAAAGCTTGATGTTTGATGTCTTATTTGAAGCCTGGCAACCACCACCTCATAGGGCCCTTTGCTCTGATACTGCTGCTGCGAGTGCTGTTCTCATGTCATCACGGCAGATACATTTTCATCGAGGAGCAATATTTGGTTACAGACTGAGTCTGCTGGTACTAATAATTTGGGCTGCTTCCAAAAAGGGTTAAAAAAAAAAAAAAGAAAGGAAAAAGAAAAACCCAAAGAAATCAGAAAAGTCAGCAATCCAAATATGAACCAAAAGCTGTGCAAGCCACAGAATAAACAGGGACCTGCACTGAGATAGTAAGTACCTGGCTGTGGAGGAATATTAGAAGTCAGGTCTAGCAGTAGCTCACTTGCTTCTCAAAAGGGGAAGTGCAGGATGAAAAATTAATGCGGTTGCTGGAAGTCTAAGAGACAAATAACCATCTTTGCCAGAGGCTTAGGAGGTGGTGATGGGTTTGCCCATAAAGGAATTTTGCTGATTAAAGCACTGATAAATGTAAAAGGCATCAAAAGAAGGGATACTTAGCAGTTCTTGTGAAGATCACAAATCGCTGCTATTATCAGAGACCAGTGATCTGTTGTTAGCTTAACCAAGTTTGAAGTTGAAGAGATGCCTGTTTTGCAGAGCCAACCTTTGTATGACCTGCTTGGATACTGGGAATATGGAATCCTGTCACTAACCTAAAGGCCTCTTCAGTAGAATAAGTGGTGTCCTTCCTAATCAGAATTTAGGCTTAAGCAAAGGATTTAGACACAGTTAAACAGATGCTTTATAAATCTCACTGGAAGCCTAATCTATACCAAAGCCAACACCACCATCTGCAACAATGTGCAAGTCACAACTGCTCATCCACTGGTACGGAGCAGGGTGTCCCTGAAGGGCTGCAGCCTGGAGAAGGGCTGCACTGGAGCAGGGAGATGGGGAAGGAGGGAGAAGCAGCCCAGAGGGTTTGTCATGGACCCACTGCAACCCCCATCCCTAGCCCGTGCCCTCTGAGGGAGAGGAGTTGGCAGTGAGGGGGTGAAGGTGGGAATAGGGAAAATGGGTTGGGAGGTAGAGATGTTTTAATTCACTTTTTTTTCCTCACCTCTGGATCTAATTGGTTATAAATTAAATTAATATTCCCCAAGTCATGTCTGTTTTGTCTGTGATAATTGATGAATGTTTTTTATTGGGTTTATGTGGCAAGATTTTGGTAGTGGATGGAAGGATGGAAGTGGATGGATGTGATTTCTGTGAGAAGATGTGAGAAGCCGTGTTCTCATGTCAGACAGAGCCAGTTCCACCTGGCTCCAAGACAGACATGCCACTGGCCAAAGCTGAGCCCTTCAGTGACAGTGCCTCTGGAATAACATGTTGAAGAAAGAGAAAAACCTGCAGCTGAGAGAGAGGAGTGAGAAGATGCGAGAAACCACTTTGCAGACACCAAGGTCAGTGAAGGAGCAGAGGAGATGCTGCAGGCATCAGAGCAGAGGTTCCCCTGAAGCCCGTGGTCAAGACCATGGTTTTCCCCCTGCAGCCCATGGAGGTCTGCAGTGGAACAGATACATACCCTGCAGCCTGTGGAGCAGGTGGATGTTCACAAGGTCATGGCTTCCTTCAAAGATGGTCGGTCTCCCATGGGAGGGACCCCACAGTGGAGCATGGGAAGAGTGTGAGCAGGAAGGAGTGGCAAAGACAGTATGCAATGAACTGACTGCAACCCCCATTCATCTGCACGGCTCAGGGTGAGGAGATAGAGAAAATTGGGAGAGAAAGTGAGCCTGGGAAGAAGGAGGAAGTGGGGGAAGGTGTTTCAGATTTTGTTGTTGTTGTTACTTTTCATACTACTATGATTTTGATTGACATTAAATTAATTCCCCCAAGCTGAGTCTGTTTAGCCTGTGCTGGTAATTGCTGAGTGGTCTACCTGTCTTCATCTGGAACCACAAGCTTTTCATCATATTTTTTCCCCTGCCCTGTTGAGGAGTGGCTTGGTGGGCACCTGTTGGCCAGCTAAAGCCAATCCACCACAGTGATCTCCCTGCCTTTATATTAAACCATGAGCTTAAAAGATCTGCTTTTTTATTGGTGGGGTTTTTTTGAGAAATATAGCAGATATGACCATAATGGCAAAACTTTGAACTCTATTTGCTTCAATACTGTTACTTGTTCTTGAGGAGTAGCTTTCTTAACCAAAGCTGTAAATCTTTTGAGGCTTGCTCAGTCCTAATCAAACTATAATATATTACAGGCAAGTACTTAAAATTCTGACTATTGTTCTTTTGAAAGATACAGATGGATCAGGAGGCCCATCCTAAAATATAGCTGAGGCTTTTTAAATTTTAAAGCCTCTTTCACAGAGCTAATAGAACAATATATTCACAGCTACATGAACTAATGCAGTGTTGTGTTCTGCCAACTAGATGTGAAATGCTGCAGGTGCTCAAAGGAACGTAAATAATAAATTGTGTTTCACTAGGTTTTTGTGGTGTGTGTTGGGGTTTTTTTTTAATGCTAAGAAATTCTTTGAAAAATAAATGCCTGCCTATAATTGAAAATGTTGCCTGCTCTCTTAATGTACCTGTAGTAGAACAAAAGATCTGCAGGGATGATTAATAAGTGGCACTGTTCCTCAAGAACTATCTGATTAACAGCATTCCCATTTACACGATCCTCCACTTGAATTAGCAGAGCAGGTCGTCGTCAGTGAATGACAATAATGGGTCTGGTGGTGGGGTAGCATAAGGAAGTCAACTCTTTCCTGCTAACATGCTAATTGTTTGGAACTTATTTATAATCAGCTCACTTGCAGTCTGTGTTTGCACAAGAGAAAACAGAGGAGGGAGCACAGACTTCATCTTTAGTGCGTTTATCCATTACTAAATTAATTCTATTACTATATTAACAATGGCGGTTATTTCAAAACAGTTTGTGTGAGTCAGTAAGGACGTGTCAGATAACTTCAGGAGACCAAATGAAGCTTCTAGCCTAGGACAAGGGTGCTCTCATGTTCCTCAGGCTAGCCAAACCATACCTGGAACACCTGTTTCTCCCTTTCTTTCATGGCTTTCTATCATAGCTGTCTATAAAGGAACATAGAATGATAGCCCAGACTTAAGATCACATTATGTAGGTCTAAAGTACCTGAAACATGTAAGCCTCAACATATAGTGGAAGGATTTATACTCCCTGATGCTGTAAGTACCTTTGAAAAGCCCACATATGTTTACAGCATCCTTCAAGACTGCACTGAATGAAACTGCTGAAATGGTCCCAAGGGATGACTGTTTACTGAGGGAGAAAAAAGATATGCAAACATCTTTGGTTTACCATGACCAACTTGAGAAAAGAAAGTAACAAGAAAGCATGTAGCATATTTTTAATCTCCTTTTCAGACATTTTCAAAGGGGAATGAGGGAGGACCTCTATAGTTTTAGGCTCCTCTCAACTACCTTTTTTTATAGTGCTTGCAATCCTACAGGCTTGGGGAAGAGTGGCTAGAAAGCTGCCTGATAGAAAAGAACCTGGTGGTATTGGTCAACAACCAGCTGAACATGAGCCAGCAGTGTACCCACGTGGCCAAGAAGGCCAAGGGCATACTGCCCTGCATCGGGAATAGTGTGGCCAGCAGGACTAGGAAAGAGGTTATCTCACTTTACCTGGCACGAGTGAGGCCACACTTTGAGTACTGTTCAGTTTTGGGTGCCTCAAACCAAGACAGGCATTGAGATGGTGGACTGTGTCCAAAGAAGGGCAATGAAGCTGGAGAAGGATCTAGAGAACAAGTCTTAGGAGAAATGGCTGAAGGAACTGGGATTGTTTAACCTGGAGAAAAGGAGGCTGAAGGGAGACCTTATTGTTCTTTACAACTACCTGAAAGGAGGTTGTAGCCACGTGGTTACTGGCCTCTTCTCCCAGGTAACAAGTGACAGGACAAGAAGAAATAGCCCCAAGTTGTGCCAGGGGAAGTTGAGACTGGATGTTAGGAAAGAAGTCTGCACTGAAAGGGTAGATAATAATTGGAACCGGCTGCCCAGGGAAGTGGTTGAGTCACCATCCCCAGAAGTATTTCAAATTCATGTAGCTGTGGTGTTTAGAGATGTGGTTTAGTGGTTGACTTGGCAGTGCTAGGTTAACAGTTGGACTTGATGATCTTACAGGTCTTTTCCAACCAAACCAATTTTATGATTTCATGATTCTAACTGTTGGGTAAAAGCTGACTAACTAGTCCAGTGTACACAGGTAAGGAAGAATCAGGAAGATTTGGGGTAAGAGTCATCCCACCCCTTCACCTCACCCTCAACATATATAAAATCTAATAAAAAGCAAAATAATTACATTCTTGATGCCTGGATGTCACATCCATCACAAAGAATTAGGATCTGTGAAACTACAGGCTGGCTGGCCTAATCTTGATCTTTGAGACAGTTACTGAGCAAACCCACTCAGAAGCACATATCCATGCATGTGGAGGGCAAAAAGGTAACTGTGAGCAGCCAACATGAACCTACCAAGGCCAATCATCCCTGACCAAGATGGTTGCCTTCTACAGTGACTGGCATGGAGAGTGGTCAGTGTCATGTACTGCGAGAAGTGTGGCAAAACTGCAATCAGTCTAGAGATGCAGAGTGGTTGGTTGGACTCCAGGTTGACTGGAAAACTAGGCTGTATTGAAAAAATAGCTGGACAGATGGACTCCAAAGATGGTGGTCACTGAACATTTGGTGGCAGGCAGTTCCTTGCAGCATGCCTCTGGGATCTATACTCAAGCCAATGCTTGATAACAGGATGGACACCACCATATGTACTCCTGTAGACACTGGGCGTGTTGGGATTGAGGACACATTTAATACCTTGCAGGTAGATCTCCATCACAGTGACATTACTATGTTTAAGAACCACATAATGGTTGAGGGTAGAAGAGATATCCTGAGGTCATTTTATCCACCTTCTCTGCTGATGCAGCTCCACCTGGACCAGTCTACATTAATACAGAGAACTACTACAGTCTGTGAGTGTGTCCTGCTAATCTTGTTTCTTCCTTTTTATTTAGTTTTGTTTTGTTATTTTCCCTCACAATTGATTTTTCATGTCTTTTGAGAGGCCTAGCAACACTAGGCTTGCCCAGAAAATCATGCTTTAAAAATGTATTTTTAAAAAGTTTTGAAAGTATTTATTTGAAGTTGAAATAGTTGTTCTGTTTCAAATACATTTTACTGAAAAACAATTTTTGTCCTTTGGAAATTTGAGTTTCTGTGGAATGTTGCACCAATGATAATGTTGATTTTGTCTCTTCATCTGCATTGTACAAAATGATCTACCTGCCTTACCTCTACCTTAACACAGCAGTGTTAGAAAGTCAGTGAATTCTTATAATATTAAGAACCATAAAAGTATGACATTTTCATTTCCATTAGCTGAAGTGTTGCATATTTTCTGTTTCCTAGTTAAAAGATTTCCTGCAGATTCTCCAAATGAGAGATAATCTTATTTGCACAGCTCTGGAGAACTGGATAAACACACTTGAGGTTTTTATTGTCCTTCTGTGTAGGATCTAATGGTTACCAGAGGGGGCTAGATACTAATATTTTAAACACTAGACTGAAATAGGAAATCTTTAACTTCCCATTGTTCTCAGTATTTATGCAAAGAAATTCAACTGCTTTCTCTAGTCTCTGGACTTTCCTTTAGCCAATCCCATTTGAAACGTTCCTTTAAGCAGTGACTAACATTTATAGCATAACCATAAATTCCCTCTTGTACAAGTTCTCTCAGCCAATATTCTAGTGAATTCTTAGGCTTAAGATGCTTACAAACAAAAATATGAAGCCACATTTAATGGAAGGCTCTGGACACAAACATTGAGTAAGGAAATGTCCAGATAAAGACATATACTAAGCAAGCTATCACACGGAATGTTTGGAACAAAAGCCATTAAAGACAATCTGTCTTTTCTCCTTAAACAAGCAGAGCATAAAAGGTTTTTGAAGGAAGGACACAGCAGGTAACAAACGTGGTTACACACACAGCCTCTCGCCTCCTCCTTCCTTTTTGGAATAGTCCCCTCTACAGTGTGTAGCAAACCATACCCAGGCACATCACTATGAGGTCTGTCTTCGGTGATTTTCTCCAAGTACCTGGTTATTTCCAGGCTCCATCAATTGCTGTTGTCTTCAAGGTACCAACAAAGCTGGATTGGGAACAGAAATATGAGCGGGATTCATCACGCTTCACTTCAGACATCTTGGGTTTCAATGGCCAAATACATCCAGGTGAGTCAAGGAGGGAGTGCCAGGTGCTTTCAGAGGGTGGCTCATCTGATCTCAATGTACTTCTGACTCAAAAAAGGAGTTACTGTTTGAGCTTTCTTTTCTTGGCTGCCTATAAGTGGAGCTTAAGCAACCAGTCAAGAGTCTGTCACCCGAGCTGAGCTGTAGATAGATACATCAGAACTGAAAAGTCCAGCCTTTCTTCAACAAAATTCAGAGACTACTGTTAATAAGTAGACACTGTTTTGCAAAAAAAGCGCAACTTGCAAGTTAACCACAGAGACACACAAGGCTTCTAAATGCTGCCTGCATAGACAGCAAGTTGTGTTGGTATGTTCGTATCATTAAACATTGACTTACCACCTCTTTCCCTGTTTGTAAAGGCAGCAAGCCATGCGTAATACGTATTCAGAAACAGATAATTCATCTTTGTTAATAAAAGTTATTTTCTTCATCCTAACCCTCACAGATTACTGTGTTAGCCTGCAAATCAGGAAGAAAAAAAAGCACTTTCTTGTGAAGCCTAGAATTATTATACAAGAATCATGGATCCATGACTTTCAAGTTCAGACATAGTTATTAGATCATTCAATCTTGTCTGCTGCGTAGGGAAAAAAAACAACAGAAGCCCATTCTTCTGTATGTAGCTTGCTGCTGTGGTTAATCACTCTCATTTGAGCCTAATTTCTCATTTAAAACTGCAGGGCTGCATTAGTTCTTACTTTTTTTCACTACTGGATTAGAGTCATTTAGTACTTGTTATTTTCTCCCTGTGCAAGCAATTACAAACCATAATCAAGCTTTTTAAGCCTCTCACAGTAAGATATTACCTTCTGTCCTTTGAATTATTCTTCTGAAGAGCCCTTACCAAGTACATGAAATTATGTACACGTGCATATAAATATTATTCAGGAGTATGCAAAGTGACCTTTCAAAGGGGTATTGATCGTGGCATTTATAAAAATGATCTGTTTAGACTTTTTAAGGATATCACCAAAAATTAATGAAGTGATACCAGCTACATGAAGGATTCCAACAGCAGCTGAACGAGATACAGATAGAAAAAAAAAAGTAAAAATTGGTATTTTTCACAGATCACACCTCTGACCTAGGGTGCATCACTCCTACTTCCTAACATCAAACATGTCTAAACCAAGAGTGAAGTCCAGGGAATAATTGTTGGAATAGTCGATGCAAAAAAGGCATTTTAAGGATTATCAGTTATCAGTTGATTTCCCCCAGCTAGCTCAGGGAAGATATGCTCTAGAGTACGGAAGCTTTTCCCTTCCACTCCAGAATCTGAAATCCAAAATAGCTGCTAGTATTTAGATTGCCTTTTAACAACCTATCACCCCCACCCCCTATCCAGTTTCCTGTTGGGGAGTATGCTTATATTTTTTTTTCCCCATTTTCATTTCCTCATATCTGTAATGAGTCTAATTAAAAAAAAAAAAGCAAATGTAACTCATGATCACCACCATAAAACATACTATGAAACTTCACCACAATCCCTTACACATTTATCCCACGGTTCTTTCAAGAGGAGTAATTGCCTGAGGATCAACTCTGCTTTCTTTTCTTATACTTCCTTAATTCTGTCATCTTGGGGGAACTCTTTTTCTGATGTAATAATAAAATACTCAAGTGAATCATGAAAAAAACTACACACATGCTTTTCTTATTAATATTCTGCATGAGAAAATCATCACTAGAATATTTTGAGTATCTAAGGGAATTTTCTATTCAAACCATTTAAAGTTAGAGCTTCAAGTGCTGTAAAAAAGTGAAACCTACACTAAACAGAATAAGGTTAATCGTCATATGTGGATAATTCTGATCCTCATCAGTCAGGTTATTTCCATTATGCATGTAGGCAGCATTCACCGTCATTGTACTTAGCTTTTGCATTTGCTTTCAAACTTGCAATTACCTGTCCTGAAAGGGCAACTGAAATTTTTTTAAAACAGTTATATTGTGTTATGAACATTGCAAAATTATTTAGTAAAAGTAAATTCTGTAGTAGTCTCACTGTCTGAAGCAAGAGCATCATCATCCATGGATTTTTGAACTGGGAATTGCATTATTAGAAGAATGAATTTAGACACAAATGTATTTTTCTTCTTTTTTAACGCATCCTTAAAGAGAGTAGTGAATTCTGTGAGATGGGAGTCTGCATATTTTCGCTCAGTAAGAAACACGAAAAACAGGTACCACTATGTTAAGAAACCCTAACTCTTAATAAAGAAATCAGCTTATCAAATGAAAAAAGTGTGAAATAAAGCAAGTGTTTCATCTTCATGAGATGCTCAGGGCATCAGGATGTTTCACAAACATCAACAGCAATAGCACAAGTTAACACTTCTTTGCTGTAGAAAACAATGAACTATTGAGTTCATAGATTGCTGCTTAAGTAAGCATTTGGAGCAGTTCACTGTGTTTTGAATAAGAGTGAGGGGAAAAAAAATCAAGTCTATGAAGGTTAGTAAAAAAAAACAACTTCCCTTTATCTTCACAAAGGAGCCAGTATTTCACTTCAGGTGAAAACTTACTTTCTTGATTCTAAATTTCAGTAGGAACATAAAGACCAGATCATTTAGGCTATTTTGTACCAAATGGTTCTAGGCATAAAGAACTGGTCAAGTGTTTACCTTTGCAAAAGCAGAAACCCAGCTCCAAGGAGTGATTTACATTTGATTTCTCTCAGGGTAATAAGAGCAGAACTTTATTTATTCAGGAATTCTAGCTCAGTCGCTTTCTATCTTGCAAGAGCATGAGTTATCTTGATTACTGGATATAAAGATTTCTGAGAAATTGTCACAAGCCTTTTTTCCAACTAAATGTTTGATGGAAAAACTGAAGTTTCCATTAAGCCTGTTCCACAATTTGTTATTTTTAGGAATGTCAACGTTTCATACTTTAATACTTTCCAATGAGGAGCCTAAAAAATAACTGCATAGCAAAGAAGCTTTATTTCTCCTGGACTGTTCTCCTGCTGGAGATGGCAGTTGTAGAGAGTGCCTGCCCAAAGATGAGGGTCAATGCATTGCAGACTCATGGAAGTATCTGAGGCTGCACAAACATTTATCATCTTAGCAATGTGTGCTTTAACACTAAATACCTTCAATAATTTCCATTACCAAAGGGGTTTTTCTCCCCATTGAACAAATGCAGCTGTCTTGGAAAAAACTGCTGAGCCTGTGAAAATAATTCTCAGCCCTTTCACCCAATTAATCTTTTCCATAAAGTCAAAAGATACTCTGATTCTGTGTGCGCATTTACTCAGCGCCAACAGTACTGAGAATCTTGGACATCATCAACCTGGAAATTTTACTACAAACTGTGCCTTTTGAGCACACAATTGTGAACCTCAAATGAAACCCAACTGTAATGCTAAAAAAGACAGTGTCCACATGGAGGAATGGAAGCAGAACAACTCAAGGGTCCCATTTATCACCAATCATGATCTTTTTTTAACCCTGCATTTTGATCTTTAAATTTTCAGTTCCTTTGGCCAGAAAGACTAAGTTCTAACTTGAAAGGTATGCTCAGCACTATCTTTTACAAAGACTGATGATCTCAAGGTTTGTTGCAATCGTGATATTATTCCATACATTTATTACACCACTAAATGTGGTGACATCCCCACATTAGGATAAGCTAAAGACTGTGATGCAGACTGGACAATTCATTTGAAGCAGCAGGCTCACATCCTTTCTCAAAACACTGATGTAAGGCAATGTCATGTTGCACTGGTATCACAGACCAGGAGCATCAGGACTGTCACACAGCATCAGTTGAAGTCAGTGACAAAGGCAGGATGCACATGAGTATTGTCTCTCAAAGTGAATGACAAAACTATTCCAATGAGACAATGTTTTTACTCAAGACACCATCACAAGTAGTGCATACATTTCTACCTAGTTATAATAAAGAGCAGCAGAAATTAAGTCCAGGCTTCAAAACATGGAAACAGCCATTTCTTAAGTTGTTAGTGAAAGGAAGCAAAGTACTTGCAAGACAAAGAGCTGGAGAGTCAGCAGTCAACCCCCTTTTCCTGGACCCTAAGAGAAAATTTATCAGATTTGCTAGATAGCTTTGATAAGACCATAATAAAATGTCACTAGCAAAGTATTTCTGAACTGACATTAAGAAACTTGTTATTCATGACTCTGGGGAGGAAGGCTTGATATTTCACTCCTTAAATCATTTAGCACTCCTCAAATGAAATTGTGTTGGTAATCCTGGTGTCCAGTCCAAATTACAGCAAGTGAAATTGCATTCTGCTTATCTGAATTCCCCCCACCCAGTAGCTATGCACAGTTTTTATACTCATGCTAGCATTTAGTGTTAGGTGCTGTTCCATGCCAGAGGTTCCTGCCTGTCAGTCTGAAGGGAATCATTATTATACATCTCACACTTATTTGAAGGTGGGATTTTTTTTTAAACTTAAATAACTATTGCTTGCTGTGGAAAACATTGTAGAAATGCAGCTGTAGTACAGTGATTACAGGGAAAAATCTCTCAAAGTTGAGACTGACCAATAAAATCACCTTAAATATCTGAAGGTTAAAAATACAGACTTTAATAGGTAAAATGTTTAAGAGTATAAAATAAAAATGTTACCTTATTCAAGACACTTTGACCAGTGCCAGGATTAATAGGAAATCTTAATTTTCTTCATATCCCCCTAAATTTCAATTGGATGGTATTAGGAGTTATGAACCCAGGAAGAGGTGGTATTTAGTGTGAATCTAGCAAGAATTATCGCTTATTTTCAAAATAAAATTACAGACCCAGATTTCTTGGGATGAATTTGAAAGAATCAGTGAAGAAATCAGTAAATTGAGGAATAGGACCACTAGTAACTTTGCAAGCAGTATTTTGAAAAAAACACAGGAAATTAAATTATCATAATTTTATTTCTGTTACAAATATCACAATCACAATTAATATAAAACAGAAAGCACTGAGGAAACTTAATTGTTAGATACAAGATTTATCAAGGTGTAAAAGCATCATTCAAGACTACTGCTAGAAAACCTGTGATGGTGTATCAGAGGAAACAGTTCTATGCATCAAACACCAAGTGAAAGAATAAGCAGCATAGTATAATTGACAGGGATTAACACACCTTCATGTTATACAAGTTGCTGAAGGAAATGGAAGTCCTAGTACCATTTCTACTCAAGGGTCTTGTTTTGAGTAGACCTGTTTACAATTAGCTATTAAGAAAAGCTTCAGGAAATCCAATCTTCATTTTAACTTATCCATGTTGTTCATACATTAGACAAGCTATTTCCAAAAGCATTTAAATTCTAGTCATGAGATTTCACACTCTTACACTTGCTGCATAAGGCTAAAAATAATCACCAAAGGAACATGAGGTTGCATTATTGCTTTGTAACAGGAAATAAGATGAAAATTCTTTATTGAGCTCCAAATAAAACATTGTTGCATCACTAAACAATTAAGAGTTTAAATATACAATTTAAAAAGTGTATAATTATACACTTTAAGGCTTTAATACAAGAAATACAGAACAGGTTTTTCATACTCCGTAGCCTGTCGTCTTGTCTAGGCGCACGGATGAGTACAAGGCTCTAAGCAGTCCGTAATTAACATGGCAGAAGTTCCTGAAAAAGAGCAAAATATCATTTATTTGTATATATCTTAAGACATGAAGCCATGAATTCTCCAAAGCCTGTCTGATTATGAGCAGTGGGATCAGGCAATTACACATATAATAAGCATATGCAGATTTATGGAAACCACTGCAGAACTGCTATCATTGAAATTCAGTGCAAGTGTGATAAAAAAGTTCAATAAAGGGAAATTAATGCTATGATTATAATAATTAGCATAATTTGTTAGACCACTAACACAGAAATTGACCAATGTCAGAACAAAATCCTACTGGAATTGATAAAAACTCCTAGGTTACTTTGTCACAATAAAAAAAGATGCCTTCTGCATTAATTTATTATTTTTTTAAAAATAAGGATCTCTATTTTTCCTCTCTCTTCAAAACCTAATAGATTTCTATGCATAGATTACCTAAAAGTAAAAACCAAACCAGAATAGCAATAGCAGAACACTATGCTAGCACATGTTATTTTGGGAACTGTCCAGAGAAGTTTTGTCCTGCTAACACAGTTTCTAAGAACACCTAGCACCAGCTGTTCTAACTGGTGTAGCTTATTGTCCATGCATGTATAGGACATGAGACCTCCCCCCCCAAAAAAAGGGAATCTGGAAACATTTTAGGACTTTTAAGACTTTGGGTAAAGCAATAGAAAAGTGACACAAACACATGCTGCTACATTCGTGCTCCATATAGAAGGCACCGAGGAAAGATGAGAATGGATAAGTACTACAGGAGGCTGAATTCACTTCTGATTCACTTGTCTATTAGCCATCTCTGCTAGTAGATACTTCAGTTTCAACCCATCAAATTTCATTGCATATATGTAGAGCTCCCTATCTGCAAATGAAAATTTGTTAAGACGCCTGTACTTCATCGTATTATGTGATTTAAGATGTGAGCAGAAAGACTTTGGGCCAATTCCATTATAAATATATTTATATACTCAGTTTTGCAAAAACAGTTCTAGCAGCTGGTATAAAATCTTTGCTCTGAGCCCTAGAGCGCAGAAATCTCCATGGTCTAACCTTAAAAGGGTCCTTCACTTAAAGTTCTTATAGTACTCAAAATTGTTTTAAAGCCATTTTCTATGTACAAAGCAGTTCTTTAGCCTGTGAAAGGAGTCTACATTTACTTCTGTATACAGAGGCAGCACAATGTATGCAATATTTCAAAGCATAGAGCTTCAAGTCACATCAACTAAAGGCACTGAGATCATGACGTTAGCAGGAAGAATTGCCATTCCAAGTAGGAAATAAAGAAAAAATTCTGTTCTTTTTCAAGTATACACAACCTGAACATACAGTTAAATTATTTCCTACTTCATATATTGAATTCACCAGAAACAGCAGAGCTAGCTATTCTTTAGCTAATGTTTCTCAATGGACTTGTTCTCCTTCATTTGTGCCAAGAATCAGTCTGCTCCTTGTGCAGAAACGCTTGACGTAGAAAATTACTCTACAAAATGCTTTCTTCAGCTTTGGAAAACCATTTTAGACATGTTTGCTGACCAGATTAGAGTTTTAAGTTCCCATTTAAACACTACTAGTGTAAAATTACATTTCTTTCTCAATCCTCTGTTTAATTAAATACTTAATCAGTTTAAATGTTGTCAAAGGTACATATGCCTTTCAGTAAACAGCCAGAGGACAGTTGTCCAAACATCAGGACAGTTTAATGTCCTGTTTAGTGATATCTTAGAGCTATTGACTTTTCCCAACAGAACTGACCATAAGCAATGATGTTTCCTAGATTCCAGCTTCGCACCTGAAATCATTACATAAAGTAAAGCCCTGTGCATAAAGAATTAAGGACCTAATCAAAAGCATTACATCTCTCAAGGAATTTCACTGATGAGCAAAGACACCTACCAAAGCATCAGAAGATTAGGGTTTTTGTTCTCTTGGCTGTCCAAGGAGGAGGGTTTCCTGACAAGAGAAAAAAAAAAGTATTTTACTAAATTTCAAAGACTTTCAAAGAAAAAACTAAACAACCTAAATAAAACTATAATTAACAGAAACTTAATGATTAACAAAAAGCTTTTGATAGCATTTGTACTGTTTAAGTTACTAGAATTTATGGAAAAATAATATATTACAAACTACTGGTTATGAGGTTTTACAGTTGTTTAATAGGGAATAGTTTGTCCAAATTTAACTAGCTAAGCTAAGGCTTTTTAGATTACTAACACAAATTAAACGTTTTAAAATGAGAATTTAGGTGTCCTCAAAGTCTTTTCCTACATTCTAAAATGAAACTTTCTAAGTTGTAGCCTCCCTGGTTTTATTGGTTATATTAAGATAAATTAAGTGAGATTAAAATCTTATTTGATTTATTTACCTTTTGCAAATGAAGACCGTTTTAAGGGTTACACATCCTCTGCCTCTGACGAAAGCGACCTCAATTAGTCAAGTCAGAAAGTCTTTAAAAGCTTTGTGTTTATTGCTTCCAGCACGGAGCGAGGTGGTCATTAACGTACCAAAATTCTCATAAAAAATCCAAAGTTGCACTAGTGAAAAAATGCTCAACAAGATGAAAACTAGTCACATCTTTTTCAGAAAATTCATTAGCTATTTTAAACCATTTTTAACAAAAAATATTTTGATTTAATGTGGCACTCAAGCAGATCCATACCATTTGGATACTTTAACAGCATTTATATCTACTGTGAGTATATATATATACATTTAGGTTTATACCATTTTTTTTTTTAAAGAAGTTGTGCAATGTTTAAAATAAGCCTTTTATGCTGATCACTGTTAAACGTATTTTCTCCCTGTTTACTACTATTTATGAAGTTTTATTATAAGATAAAGCATAAAATTAATCTCACACACACTGATTTTTCTTTCAAAAGTTTATTTAGTATCAAGCAAGGGTAAAACTTTGCTTAACACTACAGAACATTTCAAGACTTGAGTTACAAAATACCACATTATTTGCAATTGTAATTTGCTTCCCTTTTTACGCATGTTTGCAAAGAGAAAACTAGCAAATGGCTGAAAATAAAAACTAAAAACTAAATTGTTGAAAACCTTTAAAATAAAAGGTTACGCTTAGGTTAAAAGAATGGACTAACATATTTAGTAAGCCTATTTTTTGTTTAACACTATTTAATCAAAGGTTATTTTTTTTGATCACCTATCTTTTCAAATACAGTTTGGAAATAACAAAGTTCCTTGTTTTACATATCTTTCTGTCCAGGTTGCTCTTTCAACAAAATATTTTAAGTTCAGTCCATCCATTCGATTTTTAAGCGCTTTGATTTAATAAAAAGGGATTGTTCATAGAAAAAATTACTTTGAACAGTATACAGGACTGGTGGAGATTGGATATTTCACAACATCAGACAGTACAATCAGTATCTGGCATATGGCTGGTCTCTGTAGACTCCTTTTGCTGTCCTTGCAGAAGGTGCCTTGTGCCTTGAATTGGTCCATTCCTCTTGTCCTACAAGAAGAGAAAATATAGTTAGATCTCTTCCTGTCCTCAGAAGCTGTAATTTTTTCCTTAACTTTGACTCAAATAACATTTTATTTACTGAAACCAAGGTGTACAAAGTAAATTAACACTAGAAGTGAAAATTCTGGGTACAATACATCTCAGCTACCCTAAAATGCACATAACAGCAGGGGATGTGACAGGCTAGCAGCATTCAGATGGACCTGCTTGTTGCAAATACAGAACTGTCAGCTCTAGTAGCAGACCTAGAAATAATTATGCTGGGGTGAAATGAATGGAGGATATGAATTATGTATAAGCAAATAAGCTACCCTCAGCAATAGGTTTCTTTGTGTCAGTAACAATTTAGGCTTAATTCAAATACTCAATCCAATAGTGAACAGCCTCAAGAATCCCTGGGGGTATTTAAAGGATGGTTAGATGTGGTACTGAGGGACATGGTTTAGCAGTGTTTGGCAGGTTAGGGTGATGGTTGAACTTGATTATCTAAAGGGTCCCTTCAAACCAAGGCAATTCTACAACTGATTCTAACACTACAAACACCCATGGCTTGTAATCTAGGGGCAATATTCAATATCACTGTAAACATACACTTCCTAAAACACAAGAAATAGGAAGGCAGATTATAAAAAAAATTAAAAGGGGGATAACTTGTTTGAATTTCGACAAAGCTTGTGAAAAAGCTTGTGCCATACTTCACACTTCATAACCCTACCACATGTTAGTGGCAATAATACTTTGTTATTTTTTGTTAATATTTATCTTAAGAATCAGACCTACTGTGCCATACATTTAATAGAGAAGACACTGGACCAAACGCAGAGTGCAATGAAATAGTACTTAAGTACACATTAATCAAGTATGCAAATCAAAATACTGCCCTCAAAAGAAAAAACTTAAACCCATACCACAAGCAACCCACTTGAAAGCAGCAAATACACTTCTAGATCTGCTAGAATTACTGTCTTAAGACAGGTGTCCAAGTGAATCCAGTACAATTCAGAAACTACGAGTCCAATGTAAATGACTAGGTATGGTAATCTAAAATGTAGTCATCACTACCTTCTAGTCAACTAGAAAAATAAAAGCCAACAGTTAAAGAACAAGTTTGAATGTTAAGGCAGTTTCCTCAGGGACTAGGTGTTTAGGTTTCAAAAGTAAGGGTCCAATTAATTGTTTTCCACATCTAAGTCTCATCCTAGCTACCTTATTTTAAGAATGTTGGTATTTGCTGACAAAGCCTAGGTTATATATCATAGGTAGGAGGTCACAACACTTGTCTAGGAGGTAAGAGGAACAAAAATAAATTTGGCATGAGGCTGAAAGAATTAAGCTCACACCTCAGGCAAGTTCCACAAGAATCTGCTAGCACAACATACCTCTTGTGCTACTTCATCTCATAGAAAGCATGGCCTATGTTAAACAAGGAAAAGAACCCTAGCCTAACAAAGGCAGCTGGCAAGAGGTAAAAAAGTATTCCAGCTTTTGAGCTCTACTGCAAGGAGTTGTTTAAATGTAAAAAAGCATCTTGTAGTTTGTGGGGAATACCTGCTCCTTTCCAAGCAGTTAGCCACCTTAATTTGGTGCCATTCAGTACTCCAAATCCTAAAGATAGTGATACACCTCCTAGACCCTCTGGATTGGAGCCTCTCAGAGGAATGTACTTGCTGGGAAATTACTTGCCTAGTTTTGGCCAGGAGCAAACATCTGCTCACTGTGGACTCTTGCAAATTTTAGTCTGAAGCATCTAGTGTTCTTTACATGCTATAAAGATAATTATTCATATCTAACTCTGCATTTGAAGATGTACTTGTGGGTCAGCTAGTTAAGAAAGAGTGATAACTATTTGTATGTGCAAGATATTCAGCGACTGTAAGCCATAACCATTCTTCAAGGTATTTATAGTCTTCCTCTCAACTTGAGTAAATACATCACTTAATATTCTGAGTGGTTGTGCTTTGATAAATAGAAAACCAATTTTAAATGCAAAAGCAGTGGAAAAAAAAATCCATATTTTCAACCTTAAATACTGCAAGCCACATTTTTCCCTATCAGTCAACTCCATCTACATTATGGTTTCATACATTTTCTCCCCCCATCAATTCTGCATTCATGAAATAGTTTTAGAAGCATCAGGCTTATAATGGCAAACAGTTTATTTTAATGCTGAAATAAAGATTTAAGCTATAAATCTATCAAAACCAATTCAAAGTGCTGGGCAATAGAGGAATTTCAAGTGACCTCTTTTGATGAGCTGATTGCCCCTTAAGCCAAATAATTAGTCTAAGCAGATGATGTTGAGCAAACTTCTGTATTAGGTGCATTAATCACAACTTAGTTGAGGTCATATTACTTTCCATTAGGAAGCACTTCCAACTGGAATGCAAGAAAAATACTATGAAAAATCTTAAGTAGAGCTCAAAAAAAAATAATCACAGGAGCATCCATTACCCAGAATCACAACTCTTTTACACTAGTTAAGAATCATCAAGTATTTGAGAGATCAAGATTCTATTTCTCTGATCCCTAGCCAGAGATTTAACATTTATCCCTTTAGCAAAGGTGCCTTTGAATATGCTTTACATTTAATCCATAACAGATTTCTTTAATTAAACCTGTCACTACCACACTTCTGGCTTAAAAAACATGATCTTTACCACTGGCATATGCTTTTTGCTACATTATGCATTGTTTTGTCTCCATATGAGTAACCCACTGCCCTCATATCTATTAGCTACCTAAAGTACTTTCATAACCTTTACATAATGACTCCCTACTTGATTTCACAAGACTGTGTGAAAATGAATACAGAGACCATGTAAGTCTAAAATGCACTCAATTAGGCCCTGATTCAGCTGAGAATTTCAGCATATTCTTACCCTGTACCAAGTTTAAACACCAGTTGTGCCACACTAAGTATTTGCTTTCAGCTGCAAAGAGCTCCTGGAAAAAGGTCTTACACCCTCATCTTTCCTTAAGTCTTATTTTAGGTTTTATTTCTTTGATTTTAATTCACATGACTACATTTACTAACATACCACAAAAACCTCCTTCAGTATCTCTCTCAATAAGGAAGAGGAGCTGTGTGATAGTGGAAGAATCCCTGAACAGCTGTTACCTAGTCAAAAACTGAAGCCTGCCTTACAGAAATTCCTCTTTGATAATATTTTTTAGCAACATACTACTGCAAGCATTCAGCTCAAAGCTACTCACCATAAGAGTCATATGTTTCTTCACTCAGTCCATGCCCGTAGTCATAGTAATCCGCTCCACTGCCCAGGAGGAAGGGAAGTAGGAAGAAAGAAGAAATAAAGCAGTTACATTTTAAGCAACAATGCTTATCATTACACATTCTACTTCTGAAAAGAAATCTTGAAGGCTGGAGACATGCCTTAATGTAAGAAAGGTAAACCCCCATGTGACAGTGACAGCTGTGGTCCTGTTTCTTCATTAAGGAGAAAAAAAATCCTAAATAAAAGTAAACATTGTTTATTACTGACCCCCTAGCCTACAGAATGAAAAATGGATGTGGGAATTTTATATTTATAGCTGGGAAGAACTTGTAAGGGGCAATAAAAGGAAGAAGTGTAGGTACTGAACCAAATAATTTTCCATATAAAATACTTCTCATTACCTGTTATCTACTATTTTGTCTTTGCATTTTTTAATTCACTGAAAAATGCAATAAAGGGCAAGGAACTCGCTGATCAGAGGGTTATACAGTTGCTGTATAAGTTCAGTTGGTTCAAAACAAGATGAATACACACATATGCAATTGCTATGATTTTAACTAGTAGACAAGAATCATAGAATGGGTTTGTGGTGGAAAGGACCCCAAAGATCATCTAGTTCCAACCCTCATACAATGGGCAGGGACACTCTCCACTAGACCAGGCTGCCCAAAGCTCCATCCAACCCGGCCTTAAAAATTTCCAGGGAGGACACACATCCACAGTTGCTTTGGGAAACCTGTGCCAGTGCCTCACCACCTTCACGGTGAAGATTTCACACACACACACACACCCCCGGTATCTAATCTAAATCACCCCTCCTTTAGTTTAAATCTGTTACCCCTTGTCCTATCACTACACTCACTGATAAAGAGTCGTCCCCCCCAGCTCTCCTGTAGGTCCCTTTAGGTACTGTAAAGCTGCAATAAGGTCTCCTTGGAGCCTTTTCTTCTCCAGATTAAAGCAGCCCAACTCTCTCAGCCCATCTTCATACAAGAGCTGCTCCAGTACTCTCATCTTAGTGTCCATCTGGACTTGCTCCAACACCCCTACATTCCTATGTTGGGGGTCCAGAGCTGAACAAAGTACTCCAGGTGGGGTTTCACCTGGACAGAGTAGGTCAGAATCGCCTCCCTGAACCTGCAGGTCATACTATTTGATGCAGCCCAGGATATAGTTGTCTTTCTGGGTTGCAAGTGTGCATTGCTGGCTCACATTGAATTTTACATCACTCGACACCCCAAGTTCTTCTCCTCAGGGCTTCTCTCAATCCAGTCTCCTTCTTGCCTGCAGATGTGCTTGGATTGCACTGACTGAGGCATAGGACCTTGGACTTGGCCATGCTGAAGTTCATGCAGCTCATACAGGCACACCTCTCAAGCCTGTCAAGGTTCCTCTGTATGGCATCCCTTCCCTTCAGGATGCAAACTGCACCACACAGCTTGGTGCTGTCAGCAAACCTGCTGGGGGTTCACTCAATCTTATTGTCCACATCTCCCACAAGTATGTTGCAGCACTGGTCCCAACCCCTGAGGAACAGCAATCACCACTGGTCTCAATTTAGACAGTGGAAGCCTCAAAGTTGTAGTCAGTGGCTCAAAATCTTAACTGGAATTTACCATGAAGACCCCCAAAAAAGTTTATGTATATAACTAAAATGTTGTGTTTTGTCAGTCCATGTGACGAGGACACCAGAATAACAAGGGCCAAGTCTGAAGCATAAGAAATAACTTTGCCCTGCAGTAGCCAGTGATAAAGTAGTCTTTATTTTGACAACCACCTTAAAGCTGACATTTACTGTTCTTCCACGCAGTACTTGATTATTTATTTTAAGGCTGTCATCAAGTTTAGGAGCCTGTCAATCCTATCAGAATGACTTTTGCAGTATTTGATTTCATACATTTAAAATATCTATTAAATAAAAAATGACTCATTTTTACAGCATGTGAATTTCAAAATGAATAAACATCAGAAAGGAAAAACAGTCTTTTACTTATACTGAAAGCATATCTTGAGCTATCTTTATGAACAAACCCTTCACAATTAATAATCTGTCCAGAAGGTACAAGTTACAATGGGAAGTAAAGCTGCCTAATGCAATTCAATACTATCTCCACTGACTGCTTTCATTTGTGCCCGGTGAACACTGCCAATGCTCCCTCAGTTCAAATGTACATTCAACAAATGCAAAACTTCAGATAAGACATCTTAAAGTCTATGACCCAAAGAGAAGGAGACAGCTGTAAGAAATTCTGCATGAAAAGAACACATTAACAAGATATTCGTTTCACTGTAATAAGAGGCAGAATAGCCCATGGAGCTTGCAACCAAGACCAAAGTCACTGTTGTAGGGGTTTTTTTAGAGGAATTCCAGAAAAATTTAGTACTGTATATGAAATATGGCTTACAGAACTTTTTTTTTCCCCAAAGCAAAGGCCTGCAGAAAGGAACCCTAGTCAAAGGAACCTGAAATAGCAAGCTTCTTTAAATTATACATTTGAACTTAACTGATGTAGTTGAAGGAAATTCTGTTATGAGGAATTAGGTTGCTATACTAGTCTGCTTCTGGACAGAAGACATGGTGTCAATTTTTGTTTTAAAAGAATCCTTGACATTTATACCTTTTATATACAGGTTTTCTGGAATCTTAGCATTCTGACTAAGACTACACAAACGCTGCATTTCCCTTTAATGGATTTATTCAAGGGAAGACCTTTCCTCCTATTCCTTTCATTTTATCTCATAGAAAGGACAACCTCCCACACCACAAAACAGGTTCATTTTCTTCATGTGCTCCCCTCTCCTCTTAGAACAAGGAAGACATCTCATGGAACCTTTGTTTTTTAATCCAGCAAGATTAAGCCTGTTTGAGTTCCACATGTCTTTAAAATGTGACTTGTCTTGAGGCAGTTTTCTTAAATTTGTCATGAGATTTTCTTGTCTAGGTGTCTACTTAGTAGGTGGATATATGCATTACATAGTAGTTAACTGACTTTTCAAGCTGCTCCTTAAACATCAAGAGTACAAGTGCAATAAACACTGGAGTATCAGCTCTGATTTGGATCTTTTGTATGTATAGAGCCCTTACTTATCTCTCCTTAACTTCTTTTGTATTCCTATTCCAGTACAATGTCTTTGGGCTGAACAAGAGAAGCCAGAGGTGGCAAACAAAAAAGCTTTGATTTTCCATGTCAACATAAAAAGTTGTAACCACCTAGCGATATGTAAGGATTAGCAAAGAACAATAAACTTAAGTACTATGTTGCTCCTAATCCTGAGGGCTGGACCTTAATCCTACAATGTTTAGAGGAAGTGTGAAGTGAGGCTTAAGGGGTTTAAATAAAGCTGCAGAAAGTGCCTGTTTTGTCTGTTCAAAAAGCCTGCTACAGAAAAGCAACCTCAGATTTTAGTACTCTATCACTGATGAGGTAAAGCCTTAGAGAAGCTTTTTTTTCCTCTAGTAAAATAGAGGATTGGGAAGCTTCCTGTGATTTTTCTAGAACCACTGTGTGTTTAGAAGTGTCTTAAATACTTTAGAGGTATTCAACAAGCCTTCAAAGGTCTTAGGGAATATGACCTGAATTTCTCAGGCTTTTCTGCTAAGCTGTTTGTTTCTGAAAATATCCTGATGAACCATAATAGAAGAACTAATCTTTTTAAAACACACAAATTACAGCAACTACTTTTTGACATGGTTAAATCTTAAGGAAATCTTTACCTTTTATACCATATTAACTATGAGCTTATTCTGCCCAGATGAAGGATATTCCCTTGGAACAGGTATCAGAATGGTAAAGTTTCAGCCTAAGTCTCAAAGATAACAGAATAGGTCACTAGGCTATTTTTGGGACAATTCCAGAACAGTCATATGAACCACACAATGCAGATGTTCGTTAATATTTCCAGAAAATGCATAAAAGTAGTCAAAATATATTGTGATTAATGCATGTGATTGCCACAGCCTTTCTTTTTGAATCAGCATTATGTCACTTCTGTGTTTGAAACAAAAGCAGCCATCAGGCTTCCTGCCATGCTAAGAGGAAAGTAAAAGGTCTCTGAAAGCTTCAAGTTTAGTGGAAAAGCCCAGGCTTAAGCATTAAAAACCTGGTTACCAGGTTTAAGCACTGAGTGAACTGAAACTTTGCCTTCAGTGATGAGGCTCTCCAACCAGTTCAGCTTCTTGCAATGTTTACCATGGAGAAATGTGTGTGGGGGAATCTGCCTTTTCTTTTGTTATATGGTATCAGGATCCCTTCAGAGACAAACCAGGACAATTTCAGAAAGGGACCAAAAAGCCTTCCGAACATGAAGGTTTCCTTTTGCACTAAGAGACACTCTGCAAGCATCACCCTTGTTCTCCTACACAGAGGTCTCAGAACATCAAAGCAGAAAGAACAAATGAGCATCCCTCACAGGAGGTTTTAATGATAGACCCTGACTGATATAATCACATCTGAACAGAACTACTCCACAAGGACAAGACTTTCTATCATACCAACTAGATCTTCATGCTCAGCTGCTTCAGATATCAAAAAAGCTAATAGCAGGGTAGCATAAAATCAGGATATTAAGAGGAGATCCACATCTTTTCTTGCATCTTACAGACAGTTTGTGATACATCCTCTCATCAGCTTATGTCTATGAAACAGAATGATCTGAGAAAGCAACTGAGCGCTACATGGGAAAGCTTTATAAAATATAGAAAAATGATGCAGTCTTCTTTAAATTGTATCCTATTGTACTTTCATGAATCATATAAACAGTAAATCTATTACCTATAATCTCAAAGATGACCAGAGTGCCCCCTGAAAGATTCCCTTAGCAATCACTCTTTAGAAATTACTCTTAACACGTGTAATAAATTTCCCAACTCAGGCTGCCTATCAGTTTGGATTGTGAATAACCAAGCCCCAGCCATCCCCCAACACATCTGTCTAGTTTACAAAGAAGTTTGAGAGAAGTGAACTACACGTAAACTGGAAGTCTTAAACTATCTATGTATGTACCAAATGTGTTCCAACTGCTAAATGGAGAACAAATACATAAACCAACATGAATACTAACATTGGAAAATGATGCATTTTCTTTCCTTTCCCTTGCAGGACTACTTAGAACAGTGGAAGCAATAGAGAATAATGAAAGTCTGACAATATTAGTCAAAATCTTCAAAGAATATCCACTGGAAAAAGCTGTGGGGTATTATTCCATCTAATTCTTGATTATCCCTCTCAAGTGCTGCATGAGACATTGTTAGAGATCCAAGATGATGTTACTTGTCACAGACTGGAGTACAAGGTACAACATCATCCACAGAAACCACACAGACATTATGTCACCATTCTCTCTGTAGAATTACTACTAATATATACATCATACATTCTTGTCTAACTTATTGAAGAAATGGTACAACTTTCATCAGTTCCCTACATATTTGATACCTTACTCAGTTGAAATTGAACATTTGAGGGAAAAAATATCATTCCATCCCAGATTTATATTATAGTGCAAAAAAAACAAGTATCAAAGAATGTATTTTGTTAAAGAGACTGTATTTAACTTTTCAGAGCTGTATAGCCATAAGCATCTCACATCTTAAAAGGAATGTATTACCATGTTTGAGATCTTTCCAATGCTTCTCTAACACCCCTTATACAGACAAGGTTCAAGGCTCGCCTCATCCAATACAGTAAGGCAGTAATACCTTTTCCTCTTGTTTTAAAAGATAATGAAATCCACTTCACTAAGACTGTTTGCTAGGCTTCTGTGGACTCCACTACTTTTATCCACATGTAAATCCCAAACGCATTGCACCTGACAATTACACTATGATAAACCTCAAATCCTGGTGGTTACAAAACTACTTTTTGTAATCTATCAACTGAATGATGCCAAAATTGTACTTTTAAGTACAATTTACAGCTCCCAGTACTACTTCTAAATTAAAGACAAGGAGGAAAAACAAATAAGACCAATTAAAGTTTTCCAGCAACCACCTCCCTCTTCAAAAATTGGCCAATTATATAGCTACCTCCTCACCAATAAGAGGCAATACTTTTCTTCCCTTGAAAACAAACTAAAGACTACAAGACAGTCTTAAAAGAAAAAGCAAATTTCAGGTACTGCTATGTTGACTGTCAACCTGCAAAACTACAAGCCATCTACAAAAAGGTCTTATAGAATCATAAAATGGTTTGGATCAGAAGAGGCCTTAATCTGTGACAAAAGTGTTCAGAACTGATGAAGACTGATTTCTCATGTGTCTCATTCAACTAATACTTTGGCTACTAGAGTTCCAGTGAAGTTCCTTCACCACAGGAAAAACATTTCTTCCCACTATATATTCTTCACTATCTACAGCAAGTGCAAATGTATGTTATCCTTTTCTACAGTCAGAGATGATATTTCTTCCTTACCTTAGTATCTATTAAACTGGTAGAAAGTTTATTAAGACATTTGAAAAAGTTATTTCTGAGTGAATAACAACTTTAATTTGTATGATTCAAAAGCCTGATTTATCCAATTTGTCTCAAAGACCATGTATCCAGCAGCATTGCTGCAGCATCCTGCTCAGGCCCAGCAACTAGATACTCTCCTTCCTCTGTGACCTGTACCATGCAGGCTTAGAGTACCTTGCTTTTAAAAAGCATACTGCAATTAAATTGAAGCACTCATAACTAAGATTTTTTTAAGCTATGACAAATTCCACACGCTGCCATTAATAACTGCAATATGGCATTTAATACTTAAAAAATTTCCTGTTAAGGATGTTTTCTTCCTATTAAGGGCTTCTTAAAAGATCCAATTTGGCCTGTCCTTTTCTCATGTTTTCACTTGTGTAATCAGAACAAGGAAAAAAATCGCCCAAATACTAATCCTCTAATTATATTGTGGTAATTAAACTGCTCAGTTTAAGTTGCTGTACAGTGACCTAAGTAAAATTAAATCAATCATGCAAAATGACTATTATGAAATAATTACATTTGAATTCCTGAAACATTTAAAATTTCATATAACTGCTTTCCATACTACTAACACCTAGAGATAAATTTTCTCCAATAGGTCTCTAGATTTTTAGTTCTACTTGTTTTCTAAACATTGAAGTATAATGATAATTAACTTTAATAGCAGGGTCATGAAGAAAAAAAATCTAAACCCCTTTTTATTAAATACAATTCGTAAAAATTAAAAGCTTAACATTTCCAGAACTGAAATAATCTACTGATGTCAACATCATGAGGATTCTAAAAACCTCTTCCATTTTTATACAGGCAGCTTTTGTTATATTTGAGGTTCCCCCCCCATTGTTATACTTGAATTGACTGAGGTTTCATAACAAACGTTAG
Organism: Laterallus jamaicensis coturniculus; assembly: GCA_022605575.1. Taxonomy (NCBI): domain Eukaryota; kingdom Metazoa; phylum Chordata; class Aves; order Gruiformes; family Rallidae; genus Laterallus; species Laterallus jamaicensis. Next base: position 86,252,780 of record JAKCOX010000002.1, on the reverse strand, counting down.
TAAATGAATTTTTAAAAAATTAAAGCATGTATGCTAGACACAATAAAAGCTATCTGTGCTATTGAAGCACTTCTATTTTATCTTGTCACTTTATTAGAGGTAACAAAAGACATCTATCTAAACCTGAAGAGCTAGACCTGAAAACTGCAGAAAACCTCTTCCAATAACCTAAGTATAAAAATTAAGCAGGAAAACACATGGCAGGGATTTTCAATTAAAAGACACATTAGCTTGTTCATGCTAATTTTTTTTAGGTTTTATTTGTACAGAATTACAGCCTCCAATAAGCTTGTATATACCAGGTGTTCATAAGCAACAGTCACTAAAGACTAGCCATTTGCACTAGCCCCAGAATTCAAGCTGCGGTGGATTGATTTATTTATAAGTTAGAGCATGAAATACAAAAAGCTACTAGCATTGAAATCCAAAGAATTACATTTTAAAAAGCTACAGTAACAGACACTGTTTTGCATATAATGCATATTTATACAGCCTGGAAATGCATGATTGCTGACAAACTTAACAATGTAAATTTAAAACACTGAACATCAAACAAAATGCTAGCAATTAACTTTCAGATAGCAATAGCAACACCTCCATAAGCTAATTTCAAATCATACACTCAGCTGTATTAAAATCCTCCTCTTATAAAAGGCAGTGTCATTCTCTTGGGTAACTACTAAACACAGTTTCAGAATACACATGAAAATTTGAGTTTCTAATGGAAAATAGGGAGAACGATATCTCTGGGTCTTGGCAAGAGCTCCATACTAGGAATCAAGCTTCTCTTAAGAGTAAGGTACCTCTGTAAAGGCATAAAAAACCCAGAGATATAGTGTTTTGAATCCTTCAAATCTCTAAGTATAGTTGTATTTAGTCATCAGTTAGGTAATGGCCATTGCCCAGTTTCTAGGTGCAGTTTCTCTAGTCTTTTTTGATCTTATCCAGTTGGCTTTTTCTTAAGTAACTACCACAGGCTATGAAACAAACTTCCTCAAACCTTCCAAACCGCAGGGTCATTATGCACAGTCCACCCTGCTTTAAAGAAATTTTGTGTCTTGAATTGATGTTAAAATGAAAGGCCTTACTGCTTGACATTCATAACATTGGGCTTTTAACGTGTTGAGGAATTACCACATTGGCATTTCTTCTTATGCTTTTAGATCATTTAAAGTGAAGTTGCAGCAGGTACTACTCATTGTCACACACATTAAGCAATGAAGGGTGAACTAGAGACATTGAATGAACACAGGTGAACTGAAGGGAATTTGGCAACTCCCTCAGATTAGCCCTACGAATTGGCTCTGAGGTTTACAGGCAACTTACAGGCATGCAAATGTATCATTTTGGTCTGATTTGACAAGCATATCTAACAGTAGTTGTATCAGAGAACAGCTAAGAAGCTATGTTTAAGCCAATGGCACAATGGTGGTTGCTGAGAGAAATCTAGAGCATTAATAAACAAGTGTAAAAACCAGGAAACATTGCAGGGAACTAAGGAAACCCAGTAATCACCTTAAGTAGCAATCTTTCCCCTTTTGTAACATTCAGTTTAATTCTTCAGTGGAATGAAGGTGAGATCACCCTGAAGATCTAAACCAGTTAAAATTATAAATAAGTTATAATTAAGCACAGAAAACACTATGTTCTACATGAATAACATTCTTACCCCTAAACACACATATTTAAACCACCTATTCTGCTGATCTGCTGTAGGTAAAAAAATAATGATGCAAGACAAAAGCTTTTGTTCCTAGGAAAAGTATCCAGTTTTAAGTGATAGCAGACAAGCCTAAAGAAGTTATTTGAAACTTCTGAGTGCCATGAAGTAGACAGATGGGGTTCTCCGCATTGTTTTGTACTACAGTAACTGTGTTTGCAATTCTCTCTTGATAGCAAACTTAAAAGCACACAGTAAACCTTTAATGCTGTTGGAGAGGTAACAAACTCTGCCCCCTTTTTCAGCAACCTTGTCACATAATCTGAATTTTAGAAACAAACCTCATTCTCTGGCATGTTAACTCTCTGCAGCATCTGTCACTGCTATGAATGGTTGATCATAAGTACCTCTGTAGTCATCTCAGTGCTATTAAGCAGATGGCAGCGCTAAATCCGAATGATGTAGTACATTTCCCTGGTGGACTTTGTTTCCATACACTACCATTATCACACAATTCCTTGGTGATAAATCTTATGTATTCTAGAGAACATTAAACAGTGAACTGACAGTGCCAATTGATTTATTAGCATCCATTTCCCTTTGCCCTATTATTGTCTTCACAAACACTTGTGCAGATCGCGTATGGAGCCACTAAGGGACAAAAGCACTTCTGCTCGATTTGAAACATATTTCAGAGATCAAAATAAACAGAATTTTTCTTTATGCTGAAAATGCTTAAACTTATGTACAAATTAAGTGAAGAGCCAACTATTTTGTTCCTGCTTCCTCCACAATATTCTGCTCTGAATTTTAATAAAATTGGTCTAGTATTAACATCAGGCCATCAAAACACCCTAACATTTCTGCAGTACAACCAAGGATTACAGTTCTAAACAAATTTGGGGAAGGCTAATAAATAGTGAGCTAGGTTGTGGCAGCTAGCATGTGTTAAGTGCTGGTGAGGGAAGCCTACAAATCTATATGCATATAAAAAAGTATGTACACACAAGCATGATGTTTCACACTTCTGACTCACATTCTACCATAAGACCCGAAAGAGGTTTTAGCATACAACTGCACATTAATTTTATTACATACATATTTAGGAGAAATGCTAAGAAGGAATTCCTAGGCAGCATAATGTGAAATATGCTCTACATGACAGCAGCTGTTAACCTGGTCTTGCCGCTCTCCTTAGCTAGGCACTGAGTATGAACCATAAATGATCTCAGCTTTTGCCACTGGTGATTACACACAATTAAGGTAAAATTCTCAGCTGTTTTAAATATTTGCAGGCTTTTGCTTTGTGGAAATTGAGAAATAGTTTGTTAAATAATTTTAAATCACTTTTGTTCTTCATAACAATAGTAAACAGCCCAAGTGATGAAACATCCCAGTTTAAACTGGCAAAAATATAATCTAGCAATCCTCTGCAAAAAGCTATACATATAATTTAATCAAATCTCTTCTAAAAATCATTTAAGATATCTAGTCAAGCTCACTACAGCTCCAAGGGATATTTTAAAGTCTTTTTGACCATAAAAAGTTCTGTAAAAGACATTTTGAAGCACAATTTGGGGCTTTGTTACACAAGCAAAAACTGTGGATAAGACTAATTTAAAGCAAACTCACTTTATAGAGGATTACAGGGCATTAAGGTACATGACAACTTGGAGAAAATTCTGATGTTCCTATCCCTATTAGTGCTGTTACAGATTTTAACTAAAGATTCAGATTGCCAAGAACAGATAATCTCACATAAAATCAAATAAAATGCCATTAACACACATGGTTCTGTAGTAGCAAGTGATTAGGTTATAGAAAGGAAGAATTGTTTGCAGAGACACACAAAATCTCAACTACCTGAACGCACATAAAAACATACAGTATGCTAATCTTCCTATCTGATTATATCAGCCATCCTAGTCCATCTCCAACGGGCCATTTCTGAGAAATACACTAGAAACATCAAATTCAAACACAATAAGGAGAGGCATGCCATATTGTACTGAATGACCAAATCTGGAGAATTTCTCTCTTTAACAGAGGAATCACTAAACTGAAAAAAACTTTAAAACCAAAATGAGTATTTCTAATGCCTCTACTGCATCACACATGCGCACTGAACAAACAATTTACACTTGTGAACATTAACCAAGTTGGATGAGGTGCAGGAAGAGTGTTCATGTACTGAAGAACTACTGCAAATAATTTAACGACCAAACCCATCTTTACTAGCTATTTCTCAAACTACATACACAGTATCATTTATATCACAAACTTCTAGGGAAATTAATTTCAGAAGGCATTGTAAGTAATATTACATTTCAAGATTACTACTTTCAACTTCCAAAAGGAAAGAGAAAGAATTATTTACATGTGCTAGTCACTAAATTATATATTTTAAACATGTGAATTCCCTCTTGGGCAAATGTATTTTCTTTACCTGCTTTAAAGGGGTAGAATATAAAGAATGATTTAAGGCTAAACTATGAAAGCAATACAGTTTTCCCTAATTTCCTTCACAGTAAAGACATTGCAATGCATATAAATATGATAAGTATCTCTTAGTGGTTACAAAATGACATTTTGCAATATGGGCTACTATTTGATATTCAGATTAAAGACAGGAATGCTGTTCTAGGTAGCTCAGATGGCTGTTTACAGTTATTACTTTTTGCCTGCCAATAAAATCCTAAAAATCTTTTTGCCAAGCCAGAAAATATGCCAGCAAATGAGTGTCGATACCCTGTGAGAAATGTACAAGTGAATCACTTCTTATTTTCTTCTGCCATATATCACTTCAAATTAGTGGAAAAAATGAAGTAATCATTCAGAAGATAATGAACTCAACAAAATCTAACAGTATATGTCTTGTAAAAATACAGGTAAAATACAAAGCAGAGCTATCATTTTATGAAGCACCACCTTCCAGCCTGAGCCAAATGTGCACACATATTGTATCTAAGAATTTTCTAGAAATTCCTTCATATTAGTCCTTCACAAGAGCCATTTCACTTCTTGGGAGATTTGCTTTTTGCTAATTTTAGTTCAAAGTATCTTCGTGAAAATGATCTTAACATGGAAAAAATCAAATCCAACTAATGTTTAATTTTGGCTCAGGCAAATGACTTTGTAATGAAGTCCAAATGTTTGTGTGCAATAAACCCATTTACCAACACTAGAAGCACTAAAACAGAACAGAATTACCAACATAAAAGTTGAGGACTATTTTGGTAATTTTCTTTTTGGAAAAAAAAATCCATTACCAACAGCTGCTCTCTAAATGTAACATCCATACAAAGCCTCATATTTTGAAGGTCTTACACTGGTGTTCTTGAGTCATTTTTATCAATTTTCAGTAGCTTACAAGATTCTGTAAGGGCCAAGTGTCACAAAGGTATTTTCATTGTGTTAGTTCCCAACAATGACACTTGAACTTTCCACTAAGCTTTCTCACATTGACTAAATTGTTGGGCACAGGAAAATAATAATACAACAGAATTTAAGTTGCACGGGTCAACACCACAGCAAAGCAGATGTCAGCTGTAAACAGCTTTGTTCTCATCTTCACTGATAACAGTTCTGTAGTATTTCAGATAAGGTTACTTTGTAAAAACATCCAAATATTTAGCAGAAGGTAAAACAGTAATTTGTACCTGTCAGTATCACAATATCCACCAAGGATCTCCCCTGCCTACTGTTGTGACATTCCCAGAGGGCAAGGTTTGAAGCTCTAATCACCTCAAATCTTACTAAAGCAGTAAGAGAACCAGAGCATCCTACTTCATCATTTGTTAAACATTGTTTCAACTGTCTGAAGTTTATTGCCATAAAAGTTACAAGAGATTCTCAGATACACTACAAAATGTACTATTGATCAAGCTATCAACTCTTGTTTTAAGAGAAAAATAGTGAGAATAAGTTAAAAGTTTAGGTGTGCACAGAACGCTCCTTTCCAGGCATGCATATTAGAGGTACCTAACAGTGAGGATGACCAGCCCAGCTGCTAATGTCATGTGGTGCTTGCCATTAAGTTCAAACCACCACCTAATACAAGTAGTTAGTACTTCATAGCATTTATCATTGGGGCACATTATCATTCCCATAAGTCATGGAGATTTCAAATAGCACCTCCTTTGAAGAAAAAATTTTAAGAATATAAATCAGAAGTGGTTAAAAATACTGTAGGGACTGAAATCAGGGAAGGAACACAAATGGCAAGAGATTAAAATTCGTCAAAGATGATTCCACAACAGAGTAAAAACAAACTGAAGGGTGTATTTTGTTAACCACCAAATACAGGTTAAATACTTTAACCTTTAATATAATACAACCATGTTTAGGTAGTTAAAAATGTAATCAGCTCTGTTTTAGATGATTTAATACCTTTTACAAAGTTTTTTTCCTCTTTCCCTCACCTCCTTCCAGAACTAAACTGAATTAAGTTCTCCTGAACGTTTGGCTTTATCATTTGACATCAGAACTCCAGTTCTAGTCTGTTTCTTTTCAATCATCCAATAAAGTTTATATTTATGTGCTACTAGAGACAAACACCACTGGGGTTAATTTCCTATATACCTTTAGTAACATTTTTGCTGGTTAAGATTAGATTGAAGAAAACCTTTAAGTAAAGCCAACATTGCAATTGTAGATTTTCAAGGCAGTTACAGCAGATCTGGAGACTTACCTTTGTGCTTGAGTGCTATAGCTGTTATCATAGGAATCGTAACTTTGCTCATCATACGCAGTTCCATAGCCATCATCGTACTCCTGGAACGATATAGAAGAAAGGTACTATTAAACATAAGCACACTCTAGAAACAAAGCAGTAACCTAGTTCAAAAGATGAAAGACAATGCTCTCCTGAAATGCATGTTATACACGTGTATCACGAAATAGCAAAATCTTAGTATTAGAAACTACTTACATTTAGGAGGCCACGTGTATCTAAGCATAATTATTTTACACATTTTTGAACTATTGGTAATGTACTTCAATGGTTTCTTTTTAATTATGACTGGCTTCTGCAGAAACAGTGTAAATGCTTCATGTACTTGAATCTGAAGTGATCTATCTGGAAGAAAGCTCTGGAAAACATGTACAGGATCTAAGCATCTGAATAAATATTGTGCAACTGACACAGGTAGCTGACATTTATGGACAATAAATTCAAAACTCTTCATAGACTAGGAAATTTCTTTCCTGTCTGTAGAGATGACTAATAAGAATGATAGTTTTACTACTTTGTATGCTCTCTGCATACTCTAACTTGGACAGAAGCATATATTAGAAGTGAGGACTTCGTGCTTCCCCCACGTTATCCATGCTATTTAAATATACACTGTAGTATTTCTTCCAAAAATAGCACTGCATTTAAATACCAAGTTGAATAAACTGGCAACTCCAGCCACAAGCAATAGAGAAAATTAAGATTAAAAACAAGTGACAGTGATGCAGTGTTTTCCCAGAGAAGGATGAACTAGAGAAATCCAAAGAACTGTCACCAATTTATTATTTCATCCAGTAATAAAACTGAGCTAAACAAATGAAAAGTAGCAACGGCACTTTGCTCTGATTTCAAGGAAATCCTAATATCCAAATATGCCACAGATCTCAATGGATATATAGAGGTATCTTGTCGAGTTTTGCCAGATGAAAAAGATCTAATGAAGACACATTGAAGAGACCCAGAGAAATTAAAACCAGACATCGTATATATGGTGTTTTCTGAATATGTATTGAACCCTGGCAACTTGAGATAAAGTCTCATGAGAACAAAGTTTTCCCTAGGAAAAGGTATCTTCAAGACTTTCAGCAATGACAGAAAACAAAACCAACTAGCAGTATCAACTAGGTTGGGATGACAAGTGATGGGACTGTCTAACTAGTAGAAAGCATCTCCAGTGAGTGGAATCTGACAGCTTCCTTGGTATTGACAAAGTTTTCTTTTGCAGAAGCCAGTAACATCCTAAAAGCAAAGGATGGAAAACCGCATTTACTAAGAGTTTCCAGCATTCTTCTAGTCATCTGAAATCACAATGCCTCATTTTCCATATACGTACACTTCACTATTACTTTCACCACAGCTACCTCAGTGACCATGATTGTTTCCCAACAGTGATTAGTAGGAGGGCATCTGAATAATTGCAGGAACAAATGAATGATAGCTTATTTGTAGGTCTGGAAGAACAACAAGGATTCTTCCAGATGTCTAGTGTGACTAGACCCATGGAGAAATACTCCCATTTGAAGAGTAAATGCATTGTTGTCTCTTTCAGTGATTCTTTGTCCTGAAACTAAAAATTAAAATGGTCTTAGCATTCTCTTTGCCCATCCAATATGGATTTTTCTTGGTAAGTCACACTAAACCCACAAAACCACTGCCTCCTGGCAGTTCTTAGGAGCAAGCATTTTATTACTTACTGATGCAATACACAGAGATCTGTTAACAATACAGACATCGATCAACAGCAGAAGCTGAGCCAACATATTTGCTGTTGCAGAATATTTACTTGACATTTGATCTCCTCACATAGCTACTCTCAACTGTGAGCTAGTCATCCTTAAGAGGAACTACCAAACTTCAAACTGTGTATGCCCAGCAGTGACAAGAAATGAAAGAACAGGAAGGAAATTAACCTTTATATATGTTCAGAAAGCTTTGCCACCAAGAAATCGCTGGAGACTTAAGCTATCACTCCAATTCACATTTACATTCACCTTTTTACTGAAAATTGAAAGAGGGGAGAAAGACTACTCTGAAATTATGGCATATCTTTGACATTGAGCAGACAAAAGGACAACATAAATGTGTAATAGAAAGACCCTGAAGTTAACAAGATATCCAGCAGAACAAAAAACCTTGGGGGCTGCCCATGCTGTATGATATTTAAGTGTTTCAAATATTATCATTTCCCTTTGGAAGTTTTACCCAGAACTCATTACTGTTCATCATTTTATGTGTTAATAAATGGAATATTGCAGAAATCAAGCCACAGAATCACCAAATATTAAGGGTTGGAAGGGATCTCAGAAAATCTAGTCAAACCCCCCTGCTAGAGCAGGATCACATAGGGTAGGTCACACAGAAACGTGTCCAGGTGGGTTCTGAATGTCTCCAGAGAAGGATACTACATAACCCCTCTGGGCAGTCTGTTTCAGTGCTAAATCCTCCATTTGCTGAAGGTTGTTATAAATTTTGAATGGAAAGATATCTGGTTTGTACTTTATTACGTGGGACTCCTCTCACTTAACTTTAAAAAGATTAATCTGTGCTCTTGCAATCACTATAATTGAAAGTAGATCAGCTCTTCCTTTTTATTGCTATATTTACATTTATAAAACAAAATTTACATTAAACCCAAGATAAACTTCATGTAACACGCTGAAAAAAGTAGTTTTAAAAAGCTGCTGTCAATAGCTCATTAAGAGATAAGAGATTCAACTTCCAAGACATTTGTTTACTGTGCACTATTTCCTTGAAGTAGCAATTAGATAGGGGCAGCTGAAGTATGTTTCAGAGCTTTTCCTGAATTAGGTCTGACAGTATTTTCTTAGTCATACAGTATTTAAAAACTTTCAGAAGGTTACAAATAATGTTGGGCAAGGCAAAATGTTTAGCATTTTAAATCCACACTACATGAGTAATTTCTTAAACACAGACAACTTGTGGCTTCACTGATTGTTTTCTTTAGCTTTATTTAGTATCTAGGTGAAGCATCCTTGGCCATCAGGCATGTTTCAATACTATAAAATATCATGCTAACTTGAGGTAAATACCATTTTTACACATAATGAAGCTGGACAGGAGAGAAAATATGCACAAATATCGTGTAGTACACCACATTCACTCACACTCATTGCTCCTCAGATTTTCTGTTAAATACAGAAAGGATTAGAATAATCTATTGTATTTTTCCTGCTGATTTTTCACCATGTTTCAGGTATTTGTAGGACCATTTATTTCTGTATTTAAAGCCATTGGTCTTCATGTGGATGACAGCATTTCATTCCTACTACCTACCATACGCTGTACAATAGACTTCCTCCTCTACTCAGGCTATAGGAAGAGCTATTTATAGGTACTCAGTATAGAATGGCTTATGCTGGAAAAGACTTCAAAGATCATCTAGTTCCAATCCCCCATGCTATGGGCATGGCCACACTTCACTGGACCAGGGTTACTGAAATCTCCATCCAATCTGACCTTGAATACTTCCAGGGAGGGGACATCTACACCTACTCTAGGCAACCTCTTCCAGTGCCTAGCCACTCTGAGTAAAGAGCTTCATAACATCTGATCTAAATATACTGTCATTCCAGTTTAAAGCCATTACCCCTTGTCCTATCACTACACACCCTAATAAAGAGTCTCTCCCCAGCTTTCCTATAGGCTCCTGCAGGTACTGGAAGGCTTCTATATTAGGTCTCCCTACAGCCTTCTCCAGTCTGAACTAAGCCCAACAAGCTCAGCTTGTCTTCGGAATTTTAGCAGAGAAGCAGTACTTCCACTCCCACTCCAAAAACAAAAAAGTCCAAAGAAGATCCTATTTTTATCCCGTAATTGGAACATTTTGTTATTCATTGTTCTACTTTTTAGGATAACCTAGAAAAATAACTGATCGCATTACATCTGAGCAAAAGGCAAGTGTGTTGTAAGCACAAAGTTTACAGCAGAATGTAGAAGAAAGATGAGCTGAAAATGATCAAGTCCTGAAGCTACAGGTATTTTGCACACAATATCTGAAATACCAAAGAAACTAGCAGGAACAATTCTCCTGCTTCTGTTATTTGTGTAGATTCTTAAGACTGAAATTAACAGAACACAATTACAAGACAGATGTTCTCCAAAGAATATGAAATTACTCTGTAAAATCTTAAACCTGATTAATCAACTCCTTTATTAAGCCAGAGTCACACTACATTTCCTCTTAGATAACTGCTGCCTGCAGTTGTCTCAGTGACAGTGCTCACAGTTAATATAAATGCAGAAAGCAGCACTGGTAGCAGTAATGTTCAGTGCAAAGTGCAAAAATTTTTCATGAAGAGAATTGAAGGCAATGTGCAAATATGCACCCTTCAAATATATTAAATAGTAAGTTGCTATCACAGATCAAAAGTGTATTAACAGTGAAAGTGATCTTTCCCAAAACCTCTGCGTTACTCAAAGCATTATAAATCAGGCTAAGGGTTGCCCATCAGTGTTTCTTTCTAATAATTAAGTACTCTAAACATACCCTTGTTTGTGGGAAATAGGAAATGGTGGCTTTAAATTATAATCTGCTGTCAACAACAACGACAGACTAGCATTTGGCCCCGCTTTAGGGGAAATTAACAATGTTTTGGAGAGAACATGACAGAAACAGGAAGAGGAGGGTAAAAAGTTCATTTTAACAAAGAGGCCATTTGCAGTGCTGGGAAAAAAATCATGAAATCAGTAAGAAATCAATTTTTCCAGCTCTCCCCGACTAAGGAAATCCATCCAAGAGGAAAAAATAAGGCTGTTATCACTATATCTAAAAGGTTCTTTCCCTCATAATTCTCCAAAATTAATACTTACACCAGTACTTTATCACAGATTATGTCTAAAAGGAAGACATTCCTTCACTAAACTATTCATTCAAAAAATTGTTTGCACAGAGATTAACTTGAAGGAGAAAGAACAAGGCAGCATCACTGCAACACAATGAAGAATTTTTGGCAAATTAGAAGGGTAAAGAGAAGGAACAATCATTTTGTTACATGGAAACATCTCCCCATCATTTAATCAACAGGGGATATGGGCCAATCAAATCAAATATGGGCAGCTACTACCATCTCAAGACTGAGTATTAACATCAAGAACATCAGCAGCTAACATGCCGACTGCAAACTCTTATTTTGTAGATTTTAATCTGTTTCCTTCTAGAAGCCTAGTACATGTTCATCCAGAACAAATAAGCTGTTCCTGGAATGAGAGATGCACTAGTAGACTGTCTTTCGTGCACCTCAAAAGAGTTGCTAGTGAATATATGCAGTAACACTGAAACCAAGTTGAGGCCAAAGTAATTCTGGTATTCTCTATACAAGAGCAGGGAGTAGTGTCAGAATCAGAATGACACTTATTCAATACCAAGAAAATGGTAAACTTAGATGAGCAGATTAAACTAAACACACTTTAAGAAAAAATTACATGCACATAAGTGAACTTTCAACTCTGAGATAGGCAGGTGGAAAAGCTTTTCAGACTTTCCTCCAAAACATTCCACTCTTCCCATAGCCAAAGTCACCTGGGTTCCTGAGAAAAATGAAGGCTTTCAATTCTCTCCCACTTATTACAAAAACCTCAGAGAAGTTAAATGTAGAGCATTTAAAATGAAAGAGAACAATTAACAGACTTTTAAATTTTATACATTTTAAATTTATTTCTTCTTGCTCATCCTATTTAGAAAAAAGTGCAGAAATTGTGGTTTGATGTTATGAACATGATTGCCAAAAGCTTTACCTGAATTCACCCTAATAGTCATCTTTATGTCTTCTGAAAAGCCAAAACTCAGTAAATAACTTTCTTTAAAAAAAGGCATAAAACCCATGTGGAAACTACTTCATTATCCACAGATAGGAACAGAAAGAATGGAGAAAAGATCATTTTTCTGGTTCTTAGAAAGTGAAGCTACCTCAGGTCTATTTCCAGGAATCCAAACAAAAAGCTTCACACAAAACTCAGCAAATAAAAGTTAGGAGTGAAATTGATGTTGCACCTTTTAATAAAACTATTATCATTCAAAAGACCAAAAGAAACTAAAACAGTGAAACTCTTGCAAAATATTAAGACTGTTCTTGAACTCTCTGTTCATGGAGAATTTAAACTTTTCAAAGTGATACATCATATGGACTAGTCCTTATTTTGGGTAATATTTTGCCACCTCAAAACTAAGTAGTATTTGTGACTAAAAAGTATGGATTTTTATTAATATGGCATACAATTTCTTCTGCTCTTTTCCTATAGCTCTTTCCTTCAACCACGAAGAGTGAGCACATTAAGGTTAATGGGGAAAGAAGTCTGTTTTGAAAAAATCAAAATCAACATTGTATTAATAGCTCAAAGAAACTGCTTCTTCATTAATCCTAATTTTTCACTTTTTGAAAGTCTAAACTAAATATCTCAATGAAGAATTCAAGCTTAATGCCAAGAGCAAACGTAGAAGTTGCACAAGGTTTCTGGGAAGGTGCACTAAGTAGGTTATTCAGCTGAATGGGCTCTCACCTGTAAACATTAACATTGTGCATTCATTTTTTTCCACTAAGATACATGCATATTTTATAATAATCACTGGATCATGAAATGGATTTTGTTCTTAATCATCAAGCCAAATGTCACTTGAGAACAAGCTTCCCTTAAATCTTCCAGCAAGTGTGAAAGGATCTTCTGCAAAATCAAAAGGAAAGAAATTGCTCCTAACACCATACACTGAGGACAGTGAATATTCTGTGGTGAGCACACCATCACCAAAGAGAACCATGGGAATAGGAATACCTGAAACAAGACTTTAAACCAAAGGCCTACTACTGGAAAAATACTGAACTTTTCAGAGACATATAGCATCACATCAACTGCTCATTGTTTGGGTAGGATCTTCTTAGCCAATGTGTTATGTATTTTTTGGGTCTTCCCCATTCCCCATGGGAAACAGTATGAGCATAGCCTCATACTAGGGCAGTAGCTATACGCATCTTCTATGATACCTAATGTGAGCACAGTCTCATAGCACAAACACAGTATGAGAATTAGAAGCTTAAGTCTAAATTTAGTCTGAAGCACTGGTTTGTCCTCCAGTAAAAGCAACTTAGTTGTGGAAATATCCAAAAGTGTATGTCTATTTTTAAAATTTAGTAATCGTTAAACTTTAGGATCTTCCACAATGAGGCAAAAACCAGATTTTAAAGAACAGATTTTGAAGTTTTATCATTCCTTTTGTATTCAAGTGCTCTGTGTACCTGTTTAAGTAGCCTGTATCTGTATCCTTAAGTTAAAACACCTTTGCATGTAATTGGAAATAGTTCATGATGTTCTTTTTCAAGTTACAGTTTATTTAACATTAGAAAGGCTCCCTAAGTGCCTTACTGGTAGACACTCCATCTTACTTCAATTTCTTATTACAGAAAGCAATCTCATTGAAGCATTCTAATTGAAGCATTAACTGCTAGAAATCATACATGTTGTCAGTGTATTAGAAAAATATGCTGCAGAGGGAACCCTTGTCTGAACACAAGAAAACATCAATAACATTGCCTGAAACAGATCTGAAGCTCTGTCACAGCTTCCCCACACACTTCACTAGAAAGGGACATTTAGATCTGTTTTCTGAAACAGTGTTGAAGCAAGTCTTGGCCATCACTTCCTAGATCACAGAGCTTTTTCAGTGCTTATTTCTTCCATAGTGCCACAGCACCAGTGTTTAAAATCCATATTTAAAGCCCAGTTCTTAATGCCTAAAAAAACCCTGATTATCAACATAAGTGTCACTTAGCACGTTTAAGTAGCCAAAGTGGTACTTGACATGGCACGATCACAACTATATTCATACAAGTGCACAACTGAAATGCCTACAGAATATTTGCAAAATATTTACCTGTGTATAATGAAAATGGCAGCAAATAAAAATCAAATCTTAAAAGCTTCAGACAAATTGATGTGTTGCTAATTTGGAAAAAGCCTTACATTTTGAAGCTTTTAAGACAACTGAAAAAGCCGGAGAGCAGCAACTGTTATTAGACAGTAGCTTAGTGAACAGTTATGTTTGATGAATATTGGCTAAGGAATTGACACCTTAAAAGCAGTGAATTGCTAACATACTGTTACTAATTTCCTGCTTATTGAAAATCATGGAAAAGCTGAAAGTCTCCAGCTAGCAGTTAAGTACAATTTCAATTTCTTATCTTAATGGAATATATTGTCAACTTAAAAATACATGAAAATATTTTTATCTATTAGGGTTTGGTTCAATGAATAAAGGAAAATTCTCATGTAATTAAAAGAACAAGTGTTCCTGAAACTGTAAGTGCTTCAATAAATCTAGCAACAACGTTATGATTTCCCTTATCCAAGTATTGGCTACACCTTACAACTCTTACTAGGCTTTCTCCTGACATGAGCAGGTGAGGACAAAAGTGGGAGGTGTGTTAGCCTTCAGAGAAAGTTTATCACACCTCACAGAGCAGTGAGGTGAGAACAGTGATTATAAAGCTGCCTGGTCAGAGAAGCCACACAATCTTTAGTATTGACAAAGCTGATACTATGCAGAAAAACAGAACTATCATTTCTGGGCTTCAAAGCTTTCTTCACGGTACTAACCACATGCAATACGGTGAGGTCCCAAGATGAATGAATCATGCAGATATTGCTGTTAGCCCAATATGTTGTTTGGCTTGAGTAGAGGAGGCAACATGAAGCATCCAGAGCCAGCATCACAAATATCCCAGAAAGCTGGCAGACCTATGTAGACCTTGCTGTAACAGGTACGCTGCCTACAGCTTTTAAGTACAGGTTAACAATGGTCACCTAGTGTTCTTGATCCTGTCTGAGGTAGTCTCAAGGACTACAGCAAATATTTAGCAAGGTAGAAGGCAAATGGAGGCTGTTTGACTTGGTGACCTCATTTTCTGTCAAAGGATAGTTAGTACTCAAAATGGCAAGGACTATATACTGGAAGTCCTGTTACTTAGATTTACAGAAGGCAAGTGGTCGAAAGCTTCCATCCAGCATATAGCTTGCTTCTTTCTGAACTTGTACCTGTAAAATAATGTGAAACAATGCAAGGCAGAGGCTTGTAACACTAAGGGACTGAAAATCTTGCAGACTTTCCAATTCAAGTTGGTATTTTTCAGAGTTTTTTTCCCAGTGCAAGAGCTCTAAAACATCTCTGGATATTCCCATCTCCAAGGCTCTGAAACTATAGTGCTTACAATAACCACAATCACACTGATGAGATCATGAGATTGTCAAACCAACACTAAATATGGCTAAACTATTAGTTAAGAAAAGGACAGAAATACTACCAATGACTCTCATGCTACCTTAACCTGTAAAAGATAAAGCTAAAGCACTTTAATATACTACAAATGGGCTAGCAAAAACACCCTCACAGTAAGAAAATTCTCATATGAAGATGGAACTTCCTGTATTCCAGTTAGCACTTGTTGCCCCTTGTCCTGTCTCTGGGCAACACTGAAAGTTTGCCCTCTTCAGAGTCTGCCCTTCAGATATTTCTAAGTGTTCATGAGATCCCTTCTCAGTCTTCTCTAGGCTGAAGAGACCCAGTTCTCTCAGCCTTTCCTTATATGGGAGATGTTCAAGTCCTCTCATCAACCTGGTAGCCCTCCATTGGACTCTCTCCAGTAGTTCCCTGTGTCTTGAACTGGGGAGCCCAGAGCTGGACAGTACTCCAGCTGTGACCTCACCAAGGCAGAGGAGGGGGAAGGATAGCCTCCTGGCCACCCTCCTCTTGATGCACCCCAGGATACCATTAGCCTTCTAGGATACAAGGGCACACCACTGGCTCATGGAGAGCTTGCCATCCCACCAGGACTCCCAGGTCCTTCTCTGCAATGTTGTTGCTTTATTAATTACAGCTTAATATAACTACCCCAGTTGAGATACCATCTTTGGAAAATAAGTCATCCAGTTCTAGAGAACATTATTTTTCTAAGTTAATTAGCATAGTATTGTTTCTTTGTAGCACTATTTTTAAACTATTCTCTCAGAAGTAAAGCATACAACAGGGTACTGATTCCAACACCTGTTACTTCCACGCCACTTCTACATACACATACTATAAATAGCAGATACATCTAGGTATGAAGTTACTCAGAGATGGGTTTTTTTTTAAACCAGATAACCAAGTATTCTGCAGTCTATGTCCTGGAAACAGGCCATTTAATGAGGACTAGTTCCTTTGGAAGCACTGTGAAATAACCATTCGTTTGCAATGCCCATCTTGACTAGTCAAGTCAGGTATTGCCAGGGAATGTTTAGACATATTGGTCAAGTATTTGTTCTCATAACATTAGTAAGATACCTGAACAAATCAAAACAAAATGTGTTTAAATGTTTATTACTGACATTAAACTTCGGCATAAAGCAGTGCTATATAGAAAATCAGGTTTCTGATCAAAAGAATGGAGGTTGAGATTTGATTAGAGGGTTTGGGGAGATGAAAGAATAGGCTGGAGGGAGGTGGAAGGAAGGTTGGGAGAAGCACAAAAGATGTCTAAATAGCAGAGCTGTTTTCCAGAGCTCAGACAAGCAAGAGAATGAACAAAGTCCGACAGATTTGGCTGTAGAGGGCATGCTAAAAGTTTTAAGATACATATACCATTAAAAGCATTGTCCTTAAAAATATTTTTCTATAAGACTAAATCAGTTTATGAAAACAATTTTGATTTAACAAGTTCTCCTCACTATACTGTAAGTTTGGTTTAAATTAACTACTCCTATCTATAATTTTCAGTCATGTACAATATGAAGTAGTTTGACTTTTTTAATACAATAAAATAGAGAAACATACAGCTTACTGAAATGCTTTGTACATTACTAAAAGTTTAGGATGATTTCTGAAGGATTCATAAAAATATTTTTGATTGTCCCATCGTTGAACAGTTAAGTGACTGCAAATTTAAGAGTAGAATAGTATTTCCAGTTTTACATGGGAATTAAAAATATACCAATGACTTTTTTCCAGATTTTTGCAAAGCAGAAACCTAATAAAGTGTGTTTAAGAGGTACATAACTATTTTGCCAAATACACTGTGTTTTTATGACAGTGCATATAAGCTGAAGTTTTATTAATATCAAACAACTCAAGTCTGAAAAGGTGGAGATGATTACATTTGTAATAGATTCTGGGTGCAAGACTTAAGGAGACTGAGTTCTAAAGTGGTAGTCAGGATCATCCCTCCAAAATTATACACTATTGCATGGTATGTCAACAGCTTGACTTACATATTCACCGTAAGTCTCCTGAGCTGGAGGTGGTGGAAGGGGCCGGTAGCCTGCAGGTGGAGGTACTCCTCTTGCTCTGGGTGCTAGAAGTCCACGGCTACGACTGACTGGTCCTCTACTGGGGGGCACTCCTCTGGGTGCTGGTGCCCCTCTCGGTACTCCTGCCGGTGGCGGAGGCACTCCTCCACGGCCCCTGTGAATATATGGAGCACTTAACATTAAATACTACGCCCTCAGCCTCCCTTTCAACAGCTTACCCCCACCATGTCATTACAAATTTTGCTTTGCTACAGCCAGAAAAATTCTGAAAGAGGTTTAGTTTGCCATTTATCTGTATGTTTTAATCCAGTTACATTATGCAATAAATGCAGGACACTAAAGCTAGGGGTGTGATTCAGTGATAAACTCACCAGCTTGAGCCATTCCTGCATACACAGACACCAAAACTACTTTGCTGGAATCAGTCAACTTCAACTAGAATTTGACTTCAGTATGTGAAGTCACAATCACAGATTAACAGGTTAATTTGAAGCTGTCAGGCTATATCATACTCAATCCCTGCACAAAGGATTCAGTTGCAACTCCCTTCTGACCCTGTGTAAGCTTCTAAACACAACCCAAAGATTACACTGCATGTAAGAGATTGAGTTAGTCAAAAGTTGTATTTTCTTCTGGAGAAAAAGAAGAGATTTCCAGCTGAAGCAGGAAACATTCAAACCCGTAGAAATTGTGCAGGGTGATTATAGGATATAACCTGATGTTATATTATGTATTTAAGAACAAGAAATAACAGTATATTTGGTTTTAAAGTTCTGAAAGAGTAAAAAGCATTAACTTGTATTCCATTATTTTGGACACTTAAATGGATGAAAGATCTGAGACCTAAAGTGAAACAGCTTTCAAAGTTCAATTCCCTCCCCCCTCCACCTCCCTCTACTAAAGGGAGGGACTTGGAGGTAAAAATCTGTGAGAAGTTATCATTAATTCTCTTTTAAACAGGATGTCTAAAGTCTTGCTAACAGACATCTCCTTTAAAAAGGAGATCACAGACTGTAATTCAGTTTAAATGACTGCTCTGTCTGCACATAAGCCTGTTCCAAGGAAGTCACACCCTTATTGTATACAGTAACAGATATACAGAAGAAAACACAAGCTCTACACTACCCTTCTACCTATCACACCATCATCTAGTCTCAAAAGTTGTAATTGACTGAAAATACCATCTTGATTTCAGTAGAAACTTCGAACTTACTATAAAGTAAGATCTAGATTTGGACTTAAGATCTCCTATCCCATTTCAAAGTCATCATATCTTATTGGTAACCTTATCAGAAACAGATATAATCATTCTACCACAAAAACTGCATCACTAAATGAAGATTACAAAAAGCCATCAATACTTGATACAATCAGGATAGGTTTTATTAATTCTAATTACTGATCAAAACACAGTCACAAAGTATTTTAAACAAGCCTAGAGAGTAAGTGATTTAAAACTGTGCTTATTACTTGGTTTTGGCTAATCTGTAGAATGCCTCCTCAGGACAGGGTACCAGCTGCTTATTTGACTTCATTGTAGTGGGGGCAGGGGTGAGCAGTGAAGTTCCCAGACACAGCCTGCTGAAGTAATATAAAGAAATAGCAAATGTGATACTTTCCAAGTGAAGGCAAAGGGAAATGAACCTATTGGCATAGACAAGAGTCAATACCAAGTAAAAAAGTCAATAAAAAGATTCAAGAATCATTAGCCATAGTCTTCATGGCATCCTTCAGATAGGGTGAAAGTAGCAGGAAGTGGAACATGCTGAAAAACATGGAAAAAACATTTGAGGGAGGGAAAAGTACAGTTTTTAGAGCTAGCATAGTAATTAGAACACCAGAACCACTGATGGGAAGGTCTTTTCTACATTTCAAAACCAGTTAATAGGATTGGTGATGGGTGTCACCCCTATTTCTCCTATGTTAGAAGACTATTTACAATTTACTGGAGAAAGATAAACCAGTCTGAAACAGTTCTGTATTACACCACTCAGATGGCTACTGCACCTGGCTGGAGACTAGAAAGGTGCAGAAATAGGAAACCCAGTTAACAGGAGAGTTCAACTCCCACCAGATTTGAGCCATATCAAGGCATGATGCTAAGAGCAAATTTTTAGAAACTATATTGTTATTTCATTAAGAATTTATCAGGGACATAAAGGTCAATTGACATGAACAGAAACTGAGTCAAAACAGAGGAAACACTTGAATAGGAACCTTTGCAAAAACCAACAGATCAGCTTTGGCATTGCTTAATTTGAAAAAGGGCAGAGAAGTGGTTTAAAAATATTGAAATGAATAAAATGTAAGCAAGCAGTATTGCAAAATAATTCAAGAAGTCTCATGGGAAGTCAGAGAAATACACAACTGTTAAAAAAAGAAAACGCTTGGAAAAGGGTAAAAGGAGCTCAGCCAGGCTAGAACAGCAGGGATAAGGAGAGGTATTAAAAAGAGGCATCACTTGAGAAGCTGAACCCTTCTCTAACCTCAAAGGAAAAAATGCTAATGGAACAAATGTAAAAACACTCAGAAAAGCAGGTCAGAGATAGTTTAATAAATTTCTAAAAAGCCTAAAAAAATAAAAGTCCTTCAAACATTCTCAAATCAGAAAACCTGCCAGACTGAGGCCAAGTCATCAGTGAACAACAGTGAGATGTGTATGTACATATGCCTTAAATTTTACTACACAAGAGACTGGTCAAGGTTTTCATGGCAGATCCTTTCCCTATGGAGAATGCATTGGATGATGCTACCAACTGCTTGGAGACAAGTTTCCACACAGAAGCAGCAAATAAAAATAATTCAACTATCTTTCTGTAAACTAGAACATGAGTTTTGACACTTAGCTCTAACATGTAGCTAAATCCCAACCCAAATATTAAGGAAAGAAAATTAGAAAAAATTCAATGTAGCAAAGTAAGAGGGGATACTTGAGAATTAATGCACACAAATAAACATACATACCCTAACATTATACAAAGTAATAGGTTTTGCACTATCACTACCCACAGAACAGCTATGATTAAGATTGCCATGGTGGTCAGGATAGTAAAAAGCAATTTTAGAAAACAAAGAACACAAAACCGTTACCTGACTGTGCGTATTCACCATCTTAACTCCCAGCTTGGAAAGAATATAAAGGACTGGAAGTACAAGCTACACTACAGATCAATAGCATAGAACAGCTTAAATAAGCACAATTAAGTAGATTAAGGCACTTCATACTACAAGGAACAACCGAGGCTGATATGTTAGAATCCAATGCAAACAAAGGAATGACAACTGAGGGGTGACAAGTCTACTACTACAAGGGAGGCACCCTGGGTGGAGGCATCAACCTCCTCTACAGTGACCAACAACAGGATACAAGACAATGGAATGAAGCTGCATCAAGGGAAGTTCAGACCAGACATTAGGAAAAGGTTCCTCACAGAGTGTGGTCAATCACTAGAACTGGTTCTGCAGGGAGGTGGGACAAACACCCAAGCCTGTCAGTTCAAGAAGCATCTAGACAACACAGTCATAAGGTTTAGTTTTGTGCAGTCCTACAAGGAATGGATAGTTGGACTGATTCTTATGGCACCTTCCAACTCAGGATATTCTAAAGTACATAAGGAATTATTCAGTTATTTTCAATATAAGAATCAGCGGATACCAACATATGGCTTAATATACTCTTGCTGGACTGCCTTAAGGCCTGAGCCACTATGAGTGCTCCTATGAAATGCAATCACTGAACAAGAGAATAGTTAAAGATTGCTGGGACTGGTGGAGGCCATCTGATCTAACCTCCTGCTTAAGCAGGGCAAAGTAGAATCAGCTGTCTAGGACCACATCCAGGGGGCTTTTTAATACCTCTAAGGATACTGTGGTGAGTAGGACTAGGGCAGTAGTTATCCCCTTGTACTCAGCACTGGTGAGGTCCCACCTTGAGTACTGTGTTCAGTTTTGGGCCCCTCACTACAGAAAAGACATTGATGTGCTGGAGCATGTCCAAAGGGCAAAGAGATTGGTGAGATGACTGGAGAATAAGTGTTATGAGGAGCAACTGAGGGAATTGCAGTAGTTTAGTTTGGAGAAAAGGGCTTAAGAGGTGACCTAATCACTCTCTACAACTACCTGAAAGGAGGTTGTAGAGAGGTGGGGTCTGACCTTTTCTCCCTAGTGACAAGTGATAGGGCAAGAGAAAATGGCATCAAGTTATACCAGGGTAGGTTTAGATTGGATATTAGGAAAAACTTCTTCAGAGAGGGTTGTTAGGCATTGGAACAGGCTGCACAGGCAAGTGGTGGAGTCTCAGTCCCTGAAGGATTTAAAAGAGGGTTCAATGTGTCCTGAGTGACACGGTTAAATGGTGCTTTTGGTAGGTTAGGGCCACTGTCCCTTCCAACCAAGGTAATTCTATGTTTCTATGGTAAAGGCTCCACAGCCTCTGGACAACGTAAGACAGTTTCCTGTCACTGGGGACCACTGAAGAGAGCCTTCTCTAGGCTGAGCTGTCCCAGCTCTCAGGCTTTCCTTGCAAGAGAAAAGCTCTATACCCTTCATCTTTGTGGCATATGCCTCTGTCCGTCTTGTACTGAAGAGCCCAGAAGTGGATATAGCTCACCAGGTGTTCTCTCAGTGAGGAGCAGAAGGGAAGGATCACCTCCCTTGGCCTTCAAGCAACAAAGCAGCCCAGGTTACCATTAGCCAACTTTGCAACAAGAACACACATCTGGCTCATGTTCCATTCAGTGTCCAGCTGAGCTGCCTCCTGCATACATTGGTGCACAGGGTTGATCTTCCCCAGGTGCAGAACTTTGAAGTAGGAGTAGTGGGTGATATTCCAGAAGATTGTTCTGACATCCACAGGGAACCTAAAATGCTGGAAAAGTGGCCTGACAGGAACCCTATGAAGATCAAGGGGAAGTGCAGTGTCACCTGCCAACTGACTGTACACTGCCCCTCACGCAGATCATTAATGTAGTTTAACAGGACTAGGTGCAGTATTTTCCCCTGGGGTATGCTGCTTACCACTGGCTTCCAGCTGGACTTCATATCACTGATCACCACCTTCCAGGCCTAGTCATTCTTTCATTTAAGCATTCAGTACCATACATCTGCAGGGATTTAAACTACTCAATATATGGATCTAAAATTTTGTTACTAGATGTTGATGTACTTTTTCTCTGAACAAAGCCAACTACATACTGTAACACTGCAACTACACCACTGAGGCACCACAGGAGACACTAGGGTTTAATTTCTTTTTGCTACACTGGTAAGAAACTCTACTCCTTTAAATCTTACATCAGTATGCAACCCAGAATCTCAAACTTCTTTGGATGAGGAAAATCTCCCCCATAGATAACTAAAGTCTCTTCTGCTAAACAGACTGTAGTAAAATAGATGGTTGAATATACTCAGCAAATCCTAGCTTCTAGCCAGGTACTATTGTTACTTCTACCATACTCAAGACCATCAAGTCCTACTCACAGAATCCTTTTACTGCCTTAAACCAGATTATGGCAATGAGAAAGTTTGAATCTTCTAGTTTAATCTTAATCATCACTTTAGTTTTCATTTTCTTGAATTTAATTTGAATCCAGTGAAGGAAGTTAACCCTTCCCCACTAAATGCACAAGTGATTTGATGATTAATTTAAGAATAGCTTACCTCACAAAGGTGGATAATTAACTTGCAGGCCCTGCATCAAAAATGGTCTTTTTCAATCTTGTTACCGTGGAATAGACTAAGTAAAGCTGATATCAGTAACTCGGTACCGTTTGTTTCACTACACTGAACAGTGTACAAGAATAGTAGGAGGAAATAATCGAGCTCATGTTGCAGCATCCTTTGAAGATGCCATGAAAACTATTTTTGATGGAATCTGATTCATCCCCCCTCTTCATTAAAAAAGAATAATTGAAGCACTTAATTACTATAAAGCTATCACATTAAAGAATGGGAGAACAAGCCTTTGAAAAGTGTTAGAATGTGTTAGTGTGATTTGTAAATACAGTAATTATAGAAAATTTCACTGTATAAAACCTGAAAAGTGTACTTTACTGTGTACTGTCAAAATATCACTTAAGCACTGCATTTTGTAATTGATTAACCTTTCACTGTTTGAATAGTTTAATTTATGGGAAAGCATATAAAGAAAAATCTACCACCATTTAGAACCACACTATACTATAGACTCAAAACATCTGTGAATGTTTACAAGTAGTTTCCAGGTACTAATCATTGATTGCCAATAAAAGTGTTTTACCAACTGATGCAGCTTAAATACATCCGTAGGAAACTACTTAAATACTCCCTCTGTATTACCAATAATCTGACACTTCTGCTTCTTAGTAGTCAGTCTTTCTAGGATTTGTTTCCAGCAAACCAAGTTATTCCTCTTGATCATAAACAGGCACAGCATCTAGCTGATACTCCCTTCCAGCTTCCCTCACTAATATCTCTACTTTATCTAACTTTTCTCTAGCATTATATTGATTTTTATTTCATATTTCACATTTCATTGGGTGACTGAATTAGTAAAATTACTGATTATGAAATAATAGCTGAAGTCAATTCAGTTTTCTTTCATTTTGTTCTAGTGAAAGAATTAAAAGGAAATTTCTGTCACAGGCTCATTCAAGTATCTTTTGAAGTAAATGCAAGAATAGCTTTAAAATAAAAATACTTGAGAAATTTAAGACCAGTTCCCTAACATAATTCAATGAGGGAACATTCCAAATTCTTTAATTTTAGCATTCATCTGCAAGAATTTAAACTGCTCAATGCATGGATCTAACATTGCTATCAATTTTTCTTTTGAGTACAGCAAGCTATGCTCAATGTTCTTTAAACAGTAAGTATTTTTGTTCAGGTTTTATTAAAAATCTGAAAGACAGGCCTGCTATTTTAAAATGTCAACAACAAAATATTAAACACTGAAATACAGATACCACTCAGGATTCCTACCTGTTTTTAGATGACCTTCACCATTAAAGTTACACCTATGCAAGTTTTATTACAGGGTTCTATTTGTAAACAATTCACTTTTGGGAAAAAGGAGAGATTGATCACAAAATAAACAACAAATCACACTGAA
Organism: Laterallus jamaicensis coturniculus; assembly: GCA_022605575.1. NCBI lineage: Eukaryota > Metazoa > Chordata > Aves > Gruiformes > Rallidae > Laterallus > Laterallus jamaicensis. The sequence goes on along the minus strand of JAKCOX010000002.1, from coordinate 86,228,012 downwards.
CATACCTGTCCATCCTGGATCCTGACCTGGTTTTGCCACCTATTTTTTCCTACTACAGAATCTTTTGCAGTACATTTCATACATGTTCTTAAAATAATCTTCAAAAAGAAATCAATTGATTCCATACATATGACAGGAGAATAGCAAAGTTGTAAACACACTGCACCCGTAATCCACATCACCTCATACTTGATATAAGACAGTAAATCCTAGCCTACAACTTCTGTAATAGTTTTATTTTTCCCCAGATAATGACAGTAATTCATCCATTACGATCCCAGCCATTTATACACTGAAAAACATGAATAAAAAGAATCTATGGGAAAGTAAAATATTGTAAGCATAAACAAGAAATTTAGTTATATTTTATGTTGGCTTTATGAGAAACTATTTTTCTCCCCACATCTTAGTGACACCAAAATATCTACCTTCAAATACAATTCTTAATCTGAAGAGTGAACCAAATCAGCTCTCCCTTACTGTGACCTTTCAATACTTAAGGGGGACTTGCTTGTAACCAAGATTTGAGACACTTTTATCAGGGCTTGTAGTCATAGGACAAGAGGCAATACACATTTGAACTGAAAAGAGGGTATGTTTAGTTTGAACATAAGGAAAAAATTCTTTATGATGAGTGCTGAGATACTGGAACAGGTTTCCCAGAGAAACTGTAGACATCCCCCTCCCTGGTAGTGTTCAAGACCAGGTTGGATGGGGCTTTGGGCAACCTGGCCTAGTGAAGGGTGCCCCTGCCGATGGCAGGAGGGCTGGAACTAGACAATATTTAACATCCCTTTCAACTCAAACCATTCTGTGATTTTAATAGTAATTTGCAGCTATAAGTAACATGAATTTGCTCCCTGAATTTGAGTCAGAATTGAGTGATCCTCAAACCTTATTCTTATTCATTCTTAATATAGAAATGTGACTTTTTAGAGCAGAAAATGTCATTTTCCTGATTCCAAGAGTTACATCTTTAGCTACTTACTATAACTGCATTACATAAGATACTATAGATCCTCTAGGTTTCCTAGCACAATGAACTGAGTAATTGGTATGATACTTCATTTTATCTAGTTGCTTCCAAAAAATTAAGAGCCATGTCAGTTTACAATAAAAAACAGAAATGAAAATCAGCCTTTCACTAGGGAAAAGATTCACATGAACTTTCTCTTATTGCACAGAAGCAGCAGGTACCACCTAAACAGGTTGAAAACTCAGCATAAGCATCATGGAAAACTAAAGTGTTACTAGATCTGAAGGTCATTTGTAACAGTATTAGGACAAAGGGAAAAAATGGGGGTAAGTGGGAAGAAGGCAACAGCTATAATCCCAAGATCAGTGACAGGAAAAACTAAAGGTAGAGTTCAAAACAATCCTTCTACAGGAAACTCCATCCACGCACCCCAAAAATATTACTGGGCTCTAGAGTCAAAAAAATTAGTCAATATCTGGATCAAGCCAGAAATAGCATAATAAAAAGTTACTGAACCACGACCATTAGGAAATTACTTACCATATACTGGAATACCTGTCCACAAGAAGCTAAAATTTTACATACAAAGATAACAAATTTAATGTTTTCTACCAAGTTAAATTTTGGTATGGAGCTAAACGTACTCGTAACAAGTCTTCTTAAAAGAAGGCACTTGATAAGATGCATTATCTCCAGTTTCAACATGTCTGATAAGGAGCAAAAAAAGGCATAAATTAGTATTTTTTGGGGTTTTTTGAAGTGAAACTAATCAGGAATAAAGGCTTAACAAATTGGGAATTTAAACTCAAGTTATTGCATCCTCACAGGGTGTTTCATTTATCTAAGCTTGGTATCTTAAATACAGATTATAAAGAAGTTAGAATCAAGGTTTTAAACTTTCTCTTACATGTTTTAAGCCTTGCTTCAACCTCTCCTGGATCTCAGGGATGCTTGCTATTAAAACTTTTATTTAACACTAAGACAAAGCCTTTAAGAACATCATACTTCAACAAAAGCATTACTCACTGAAATCAATTTGTGCTAGAAAAGAATCAGAGCATTGCAACTGCATTTGAAATCTTTAAATAGTTATAGTATCTCAGTAGCAAGAATATTCAATTCCATTCAAGGAATCTTTTATTCTAACAGAGCACTTCAATTTGAGGGGAAGTTTTGGAGCCTTAAAGGAAGATCTAGTCAAACCAAAACCCTTTGGTTTTCTTTAGAATGTGACAGCATATACAACTTTTAGCTATCATTTCCAAATCAAATACTAACTTAAGTTTACCCTGAGGACACTTCAACTGTTGTAGACCAATAGAACTAACTACAACGGATTTTGTGAACACCATGTCTGTCTCATAACATGCAGGTTTGAAAAATAATTTACCAAAACCCAGATAGAATTAGTTATGTTAACAATTCAGAACCCTAAAGAGTTCATTTTGCACCGATGTGCTAGATACTAGCAGTGGAAATTAGGTATCAAACCTCAGTGATAAGATCAGTCCAAACAGTAACTAACTTCCGTATGAAACACTAGCTTAAGGACATATGAAGAACTAAAAAACATTTAAGAGAACTGTGACTGTGCCTGTACCGAACATCTGTAGCAGAGGTGTTACAGGAAAAAATTAGCAAAAAACAAGTCTTCAAAACTCAAGTGAGATCTAATTTGCAAGCACTTTTGTATGGTTGATTATAGTGATGAAGTGAGCCTTGGTATATAATTGCCATTACTCTGAATAATATTAAAATCAAGAAGAACAGATAAATCAATTTTTTGTTCTTTTCTTCTTGAGTAGTATCATAATTTTAGAGAAAATTATATTCTTACAGGGCACAACCAACAACTGTAAGTTCTCTAAATTAAGATTCATTCTGCATTACACTTGCAACCACTCTTACAGGATACATGTAACTAAACAGGTCTCTAAAAGGAGCAATTCCTCAATGCTATTTTCCTAACATGCTTAATCTGAGTTAAAGCTTGCATTAAAAAACACTATAGCCACAAGTGAGGGAACAGTTCACTGTAGAAACCAGTTGGGCTTAGCTGCTGCAGCCACAATTTCTCTGGTACTGTAACAAACAGTTATGTGCTTTATTTAGTTTTTGCTTTCACACTTCAGGACTCGAAGGAGTTGAAGTTGTCATCTCAGTACTGCAAGGAAGATAGGGGATGCTAAAGTAAAAATAGCATCTCCTGTGTCAAAGAAAAATAAAGCAAAAGCAGCAGTAGACTTGCCTATTCCTGAACCAAATACAAGCCTTTTTTATGAAGTGCCGCTCAGATGAGAATCCAAACTCTACTTCCAAAACAGTTCTGTAACATTATCTCATGACTATAACTTAGAAATACAGTAAAAAGGAACACACTCTTAAACACTGCACTGAAATTCATGTCAAAGGCAAGACAACTTTACCAGTTTTTCAAAGACATGAGCTCCATAGAGCCAGTACACAGACCCTAAACACACCTAAGGAGCCACTTAAAGTTGGAAGTCAAGAGCAGATGGTCACACTAAAACTGAACATCTCATATCATGTAGATTGCTAACCATCACAGAACACATTAGGATAGAAGAAACCTTTGAAGGTCAAAGTCCCTCCCCCTGCAGTAAGCAGGGTGTCATTCAAGTTTCATAAGACAAAACTCAGCACCACTGTTGATTCTGTCTTAACTAATTAGACTGTATTGAATGAATCAAGATTGTTTCATCTTTTGCTTCTCTTTTGGGTGTACGTAGTATTTTACTGTTGCACTCTTCAGGGGGGTGGGACATGTTTGTAGGGAGAAGCTTATAACATACATTGAAGTGAAACACCACTGCAGCTGAGATACCTACCTGGACAAAGCAGGAACTGGCACTCCTCTTGCTCGAATAGATGCTTTTCCACGAGCTACTGGAACTTCTGCATTTTCTGATCCTCCATTTAAATATGTTAATTCTTGAAGCTGTGCCTGTCTGATTTCATCATTGTAGTCCTAAAACAGAGCGGGGGGGCAAAGGGAGAAAAAACCAAATTGTTCAATCACCAAGGTAGTATCAGCAGACACTGATCCTGAAAGTTTCATCTTAAAGGTAACCATCCCACTGAAAGTTTAATGTGCATAACACTATAGGCATAGTAGTCAATTGAAAAGACTTCTATACATTAGAAGTCAGCTTAGAAACTTTCTTTCCCATTGCATATTAACTCCATGCAGCTTTACTACTTAGAATACCACTGTTAAAAGGCTGTAGATAGAGGGAAGCAATAGCAAAACATGAAGGTCCCGTATTCTGAGGCAAGATGTTGTTTTTACTTCAAGCTGTATAAAGACAGTATGTTAAAAGCAGGAAAAAACATTGCCCAGTATCAAATAGGAGCAGCAAACATTGAGAACAGCCCTCAAAGATAGATTAAACATCTACACTTAAAATCAGGAGTTAAAGAATAAAAAATTAAATTCATTTCACGCAGACACTTTTAATAGAGCTAAAGAGTTCAATTCTAGAATATGCAGTGATAAGCAAACTGTTTGTTCACAAAGCCTCTCAAGTCCTACCATAAGGAAAGCTGAAGTTATTTAAATGGAATTAATATGGTACTTCTAAAATACATAAGAGTCTCTTCAACGACCTTGAGCCAACCTCCAAAACTAGCACATCACAAGAACGAAATAGATACAGCAATGAACTTGAGCTATACACATTTTCCTATAGTTTTCCCTCCACTTAGAGTAAGCCAAAGAATACAGCTGCAAAAGTGTAACAAACAAAAATGTATACATACAAACTACCAAAATATTAATAGGTTCTTTAATAAGAATGAAGTGATATTTCTGATGTAGCAGCTCTTATCTCCTGCAAATCCTCCTATGTCAAAGAAGAAAGATCTGCTCAAATACCATATATTTTTACCAATTCAATTAAAAAACAAAGGATCAGCATCTTACTGGAAACCTTAAGTTTTACATCCATGCACTAGGCAGGTACATAAAGACTGACAGGTAGCCTTGCAGACAACTAGGAAGCATAACTCTTCACTGAAAGGAGACTAAAATGTCTATGAATTCAAAGATCTCAATTATCCTTGAAACACTGTACTTCCTCTAGTCTTCCCCCAACAGAACGAAGTTCCCCTTACATGCCACTTCTGAAGAGTTACTACAAGAGTAAAACTCAAGGCAAATTGTCCAAACTGTCTTGAATAAGCTCTGAAATGTAACTTTGAATTGACCACCTGACATGACCTTCCACTTAGCAGAAGTCACACAGCAAACATGAAAAGACTCTGGAAGACCGAATGAATGGCTTTTAAACTGCAAAACTAACTTTTGAGAAACAGATTTCTCTAAAATAGCTTAGACCCTTTGCACAAACCAACCATTATAGGGAGTACAATAGAAACAGCCAACTGAGTATGATTCTGGCCAGCTGCTGTTCAGAAAACTACTTTGTAGTTGTGCTTTCTGCTGGACCAGTATTTCAGCCAGTACTGGCTTCAAATGCAAAGTTTTATGAAAGGTATGTATGGAACAAAACTTCAGCCTTAAAACAAAACACTAATGGATTTTTAAAACTGTATCAACAAACAACACTTAGGTCCCACAGACTCCAATTTAGAACTTCTCCGCTTGACATACACCTCAACAGGGCTCCTAGAAATACACCTTTGACAGCAGAGACATGCTTAAGTTGTTACTGTACCTGATTTGTCTCTTTGTCAATGACTCCTCATTTTCCTGCAGCATCCTACCAGACACGTCAGCAGCCTTAGTCACAGACAAGGACTCCACCACAGGCACATTCCTTACCACATATGCCAGAGGCAGCAGGAGGATACAGAGATAAGGGGCAGTACAAGGAATCCATGATAAGCAGCATTAATTCATTACTCTGAACTGGATTCTTCAATTAAAATGAAGAGGTGGTCAATTTATGAATACCCACTGCTGGAAAACAGCACACTTCAAGTCAAATTGAGGAGACAACAACCTTTTCCTCACTGAGGACACAAGATGGACATGGAAACCCTTTGGATTGCACTCCTATGTACAATAAGCAGAGACAACACTCAAATTTCAGTTAAAATGTAGTCTCACTGTATTAATACTGCCCATCCTGACTGACTACAGTCTTCTTGGAACATGGAGAATAGTTTCTTCTATAGGAATGACTGCATCAATATACATGCAAGAGATTTTTGCCTATATGAAATTACTTACATGACTCAACTAGGCAACATTAAGTGTCATCTGTGATTTTCATCCATTCCTGATCAACACATCAGGTGCAGCTCTCCTTGGGGTCATCTAAGTTAAGACCTTATCCCAATTTATCATTCAAGCTATTAGTAAAAAGTTTGTTTAATGTTAAGACATGATACATGCAAAACCCTAGAGTTTTGCAAAACAGTGAACCACATCTTTATCCTGGCATGCAGCAATAGTTAGCTTGTTCCCAGCCACCTTTATGTACACATCTTACAGTTATTTACAGGGACAGGGAGGGGATTGTCCCTCTCTACTCTGCTGTCGTGAGGCCCCACCTGAAGTACTGTGTCCAGATCTGGGGCCCCCAATACAAGAAGGATGTAGAACTGTTGGAGAGGGTTCAGAGGAGCCACAAGGATGATTAGAGGGCTGGAGCACCTGCCCTACAAGGAGAGGCTGAGGGAGCTGGGCTTCTTCAGCCTGGAGAAGAGAAGGCTGCGGGGGGACCTCATTGCAGCCTGCCAGTACCTGAAGGGAGCATACAAACAGGAGGGGAATCAACTTTTTAAAAGGGCAGATAATGGAAGGACAAGGGGGAATGGTTTAAAGCTGAAGGAGGGAAGGTTTAGATTTGATATTAGGGGGAAGTTGGTTTTTTTTTTTTGTTTTTTTTTTTACGGAAAGAGTGGTGAGGTCCTGGAACAGGCTGCCCAGAGGTGGTGGATGCCCCATCCCTGGAAGTGTTCAAGGCCAGGTTGGATGGGGCCCTGGGCAACCTTGTGTAGCTCCAGGCCTGAGGTTGGTGGCCCTGTCTGTGGCAGGGGGGTTGGAGCTCTATGATCCTTGGGGTCCCTTCCAACCCTTGCCATTCTATGATTCTATTTGACATCTTGCTGAAAAGTCTGAGTTTCCAGAGCCACCAGCTCTTCAAAGTGTCATTAAATGATTTTTCATCACTGCACCTTATAAACTTAGTAAGCATGAGGCAAGGCAGACTAGAACACTTGTAAATTCTGCTGATATTATAAACTAACTGCTACAGACCCTCATTCAAAGATATTTCATTCTTTTGCTTTAAAGACATGAAAAACAAGTGATTGGTAAAGAAGAAAGCATAATTAATGCTGCAGCTGTCAAAAGAATGACTACTACCACTAAAAAAATTAAGTAAAATAGACTAAAAAAGCCCTATTGGCCAAAAATATAGTAATCATGGCATAATCCAGGACCTGAGGGAGTTGAATGTGGAAGTATGACTTTTTTTCTAGACAGAAGTAATTCCACAAAAAATAAAGCGCAACTCTCACCACTCTCCCCATTAAATAGACTGCTGACAAGAGGGTCTGGCTACAAAGGGACTGGCTAACCTAAGAGGGCAATACAAGAATATCCTTGAAGTTGGCAGCCACAACTCCAGGTGAGAATCCAGGAAACAGTCAAAATTTGAGTTAATATTTGAGTAAATATTTGAGTAATACCAATAGTTTAAAAGAGTACACCACTGCTGCTGCCTGAGGCTGAATTTCAATGAAAAGATGCCTGTTCATGGACCTAATGATGTGAGAATAGAGGCCAAAGCATTTTTGCTACAGTCAGCTACCACAAGGATATTTTGCATCCTACATTGTAGGACCACTTGTGATTGTGTATTGTGGGCAGATGTGAACACTGAACAATGACCACATTCATAAGTTAATATCAGTATCTAAAATTGTCAGAAAGTTATGGAAAGCCATAACAGACCTTTTAGAAAGTAAAAATCAAGTTGCATTTGGCAACAGTTAGCCAAGCAGTAGTTTTGGAAAGGACAAAGCTGTTCCTTAGTGCTTTCTGAAGCAGCTCCTGTTAGAGGGGTAGGGTAGCAGAAGAGATTAAGGCATTTAGAACCATTCTGATAAGATTACATTTGAAAAGCCAAAGGGAAATTAAGACAGTGTTGGCTTGATCCTGTAATTCAGAAAAGATTATGTAGCATCAGTTCAGCTCAGCACAAGAAAGATGCAGTGATCAAAAATTGAGACAGAAAAGTAGAATTGCTCATTATCAGTCTAATTCTACTGGCTTACCAGAAGTAATGACAAGGTTTTGATAAGCTTATTTCATTTGTTATGACATTAGGTTAATCAAGCTCAATGAAGAAAAATAAGATCTGATGAAGGGGCAGAGAAATTGGATATATCCTCACTTCCGGTACATGCAAAACACATTTATCAAGTTGATCATATTTTCATCTCAAAAGAAAACAGCTGGCTGCTCACCAGAACAGCCAAGAACTTAATTCTCCCTTATCTCTTCATACAGTCATGAATATGTAAATACAGTAACCTTCAACATTAAGGCAGTCCAGCATTCCTACAAATATTCAGTTTGAGTATCCCCTGCTTCAGCAGTTCGGATGTTTGAACAGTACTTTATTTACCTCTTCATAAACATCAAGACAAAAGCCATTTGGAAACTGCAGATGGAGTTCTGTCATGCTTGCTTCTTTATAATAGAACATAATTCTCAAGACATTTAGGTTGATGACATTAGTGTTATTCACATCAGGATGTATTCCTAAATGAACCTCACGATGATTACTATTTACCATGCTGTGTTTCATGTCTTACAGTAGTACTGGGGCATATGATTTGACTTCCTATCAGACAAGAACAAGACAGAAAAAACACTTAAGGAGCACACAACTCCAGTCACTTCAGGACTTGGTTTCATAAGCAGTATTACTGACATTTCCTTCGCTAAACTTCTCATGTTTCTAAGATTGGACACCAAGTATAACACTAGGACAAGATTTTCATCAGTAAAACACAAATCACTGCACCTTGAGGATGCTTTGCTTTCTACAGTGAGGCATTTGATAACCAATAAAATCAGAAGAACATTCCTAAAACATTGGGCTTATTCAGCTTGGAGAAGAGAAGGCTCAGGGAAGACCCTGTAGCAGCCTTCCAGTACCTGAAGAGGCTCACAGCAAAGCTGTCAAGCACTATTTGTAAGGGCACATAGCAATCGGATGAGGAGCAATGGTTTTAAACTAGAGCAGGGTAAGTTTACATTAGACATCAGGAAGATTTGAAGGAGGTTGCCCAGAGAGGCAGTGGAGGCCCCATCCCCAAGGGCATTCAAGGTGAGACTTGACAAAGCTCTGGGCTTTGTCTAGTTAAAGGTACCCCCTGTTTAATATGAGGGGCTGGACTAGAGGGCCCCTTGGTGTAGTTTTGCATGGCTGGGTTCTGGTGGAGAAGGGGGAATGCAAGGGTGGCTTCTGCAAGAAGCAGCTAGAAGCTTTCTGTAGGACACAGTAAGCACCAGCTGGCTCAAGGATGAAGTCATTGTTGACCAAGGCCAACCCCATCAGCAATGGTCACAGCGTCTCTATGAATCACATCTAAGAAAAATGCAAGCAGCTGCTTTTTGCCAATGGAGAAAGGAGTGAAAACATGAAGACACCAAGGTCAGTGAAGGTGGGGGGGGGAGAGGAACCCCCAGGCACCAGAGAGAAAGATGTCCTTGCAGCCCATGAGGAAAATCATGGTGGAATGGGTGTCCCCCTACAGCCCATGGAAGATGGCAGGAAGCAGAGACCCCACCTGCAGTCCCATGGAGAGGCCTCACGCTGGAGCAGGTGGAAGACACTGTGACCCACATTGAACCAAGCCTCTGACAGCCCACAGACACACACAGAGAATATGAGACACTCAGGCCAGAGGAGGTTTGCTGAGGTGGGGGTGGGGACAGACTTACAATTCTGTGGAGAACCAGGCCAGAGCAGTCTGGGCCTGGGAGACTGAGAGACATGCCATGATTCTGTGACTGCACCCCAGAGAACTCACCCACGCTGGGGCAGCTGGTGAGGAGCTGAAGCCCTGTGGGAAAGGACATTGGAGTCGTTCATGGAGGACTGTCTCCCATGGATGGGACCCCACACTGCAGCAGGGGGAGGGTGTGAGAAATGCACATACAGCCCTTCCCCCCACAAGGAAAGCAACTCCTGAGGAACTTAGCAAACCCCCCATGCTACCATTCCCTGCCCCTTCCCATGCCACAATGAGGGGATAAGAAAGGAGCAAAATCATGACAAAAGTGAAGTCTAAGGAGGGAGGGGTGGGGGGAGGGGCTTCAAGATCTGGTCACACTTCTCATTACCAGACTCTGGTGTCACTGGGTGTGCAGTGCAGTAAATTAGAGTTTTCTTTCCTTTATTCTGTGTTGAATCTGTTTTGCCCATGACACATTGTGGAATGATCTCTCCCTGTCCTTATCTCTACTCCTAAGCCTCTCTATAAATTTTCTCTCCTGTTCAGCTGAGAAGGGGAATGATAGAGCTGCTTTGGTCGCCAAGCCATCACACTTTTAAAGGTCCCTTCCAACTTAATGCATCTATTCTAATACAATTATGATCTTCACACAGTAAGACCACCTCAAACACCCCACCTTCTTGAGAGCTTGGTCTCTTCCAAGCAGTTTACTACTGCAAAACAACTGAGGTTGGTCCTTACATGAGGAGTAAAAGGGTCTTCTGTAAAAAAGCACTGGAAACCCTGCAACATCAGTGTCTATATATCACAATACATACTGGAAGCCACATTTCATTTTATACATCCACATATCATACATTGAAGGTTATACTAGAATACAAGTATAACCCATGCATCACTAGCTTTGTGAGCAAAATTAAGATACAAGATAAAATTGGACTGATTCTTAGAACTGAACATTAAGCCAGGATTATGGGTTAGAGCAATGCTGCAACTTCAAATTTTGGTGAAACAGAATCCTATGCTGATGCTTCAGGTGGACCAAAACCCAGAAAAGTCCTACCTTAAGCAAAGTTATTTTTCCCTATTTTACAGATTTTTGCAATTAGTTATAATCATTTGTAATTTTAAGACCCCTGCAAATAACCAGTTAAGCAAGAAAAAATTACTTTTACACAAAAGGTCATGAGATGAGAGTATGTGGACATCTATGCATTCACCCAATAGCTGAGTATCAGAATGAAAAGTAAACATCACCCTCTTCAAAACTGAATGAAATTAAGCAACATGACCTGAGCCAATTTACGGTTTTAGAGAAAATTTCTCATTTAAGACTGCCAGAATTTTTACCAAAAAAAATATACTAACAGGAATGAGGAACTTCTTGATTTCTTCCAATGCATGTCCCATTCTGGCATATGCTTCTGCTGGTGGAGCAAATACTTCAATTAGAACATGCAGGTCATCATTCAGATGGAAGTACTTTGCTTCTCCACTTTTTCTCAACTCTTCCTCCTAGGAAATAAGAAAGAAGTTGGGTTTTTTCCACCTTATTTTAAACACAAGTGTTATGAGTTCCTTCAGAGGTATCTGCACATATTGTTTACTCATGTTCAGATGTCAACTAAAAAGCCTAAAATTAAATATTTTCCTGATACACTTCAAAATCATATTGCTAAAATATCAGAACGGTATCAGTTTTCTTATCAATACTATGGGACTGGTAACAAAATATGGCCTATCAGCATTTGCTTACATACAAACTGTAGCAAAGGACAACATTCACAGGAGTCTTCCCAAGTGTACCAGTTTCACATAGAAGACAAAGAACCATAAGTGAACTTGTAAGCCTCATCTCAAAGTCTTTAGAAACAGGTTTGGTCTAATATTCCACAAGAGCAAGATTCTTTTACCAATATTATTTCAATCTATTACTGCACAGCTCATGTTTATTTTCTGTTCTCAGATTTCTACCCCATGAGTACATCCTTCACAGAACTGTGCTACTTGGATGTGAATCTAACAGCTAAGCGTATGAATTGAGGAAGACAGAAAACAGTTCACCACTGCAGAACAGGGGTTTTTTTATTCTGCTTTATTCATGACTGAAAAGCTATGATTTCAGTGTAGTGGAACAGAGCTCAGATCTCTCATACTCAAATACAAAGTGTTCACAGACCTAGAGGACATTTGCTAGGCTCAGGCTCCCTGCATCCCTTGCGTGTTTGTGACTGAATTCATTCCAAGAGACTAAGTCACCATCAAAAATAATTTCACTGTATTATCCAGGAACATCATATCAAGTTTTTAGCAGGTCTGCTATCTGAAAAGCAAAGCCTTAAGAATTCTCCCCTGCTGTTTATTGCATTTAGCAAGCATCAGGTAAGTACTTTGTCTTTTAGATGACTAAAGTGATATAGTTTCAATGATAGTTGAAGTCTTCCCACACACCCCCCCTTAATTATGGGTTGAAGTTTATAAATGACAATCCATCTCTGCATCTCATAAATAACACTGTCAGACTCTGTGTTTGACAATAGGTATGTTTAAAAAAAGCAGAATCTAGTTAACTGTTGTTAGAGAATCCACAGGAAGGCTAGTAAGTGGTCAGTCAGCAGGGTTACACTATCAAAACCATTATCATGTCCATACAAATAACTTAGAAATAGGAAGCAAATATAAACATTGCAGCTCAAACATCTAGTTTTAATAGGAACTGTTTCTCATTTAAACACAGTTCAAGAGCTATAAAACCCTCATCTAGCACTGAGCACTACATGTGTTCATCAGCATAGATACCCATATGTTTTTATACACATGCTATCAAGCACTCCCATTCCTTAAAAAGTAAAGAGCTGTATAGTTAAGATGTGCAAAGAACTGAGAATTAAGACACTGTAGTTATCCTTCAACCTATCTATCAATAGGAATAAGCAGTAGAAACATCACCATTTCTCACACAGTGCCTAACCAAAAAGGAAAACCACAATTTTAACAAGATTTCAGTGCAGGTTGTTCTAAATCATTCCATAAGAAAGCTTTCACCCGATCCTTTCTTCTTGCTTCATGTGCAAAGTGGACTAATTTGCTTTCAATTCTGCACCACTATTCACCACAGCTTTTAGCAGCACACAAATGAGAAGAGGTCATCCACTGTGGCTTACATCTTGCACACACATGAAGCATCTCAGGCTTCTTATTCCACATGAAGACCAACACAAAAGCCAGAGTTTGCTCCCATTCCAGAATCCTTCACTGACAGTATTTTTAGCTCCCACAAAGCCCTCTGCCTTCCATTAATTGACAATACACACATTGTCTAGGCCTGCCTGGTCCATGTGGGCAGTGTGTGGCTGGCAGAACTTCTCCTTGATTCCAGTGGAGATTTGAGAGCTGCTAAGAGGAGAAAAGTTAAACAGATATAGAACCAAAGAGCTAAAAAACAGCAAAGTGGCCACCAGTTGTGGGTTTTTTTTTAAATTTGTCCTTTAAACCTCCAGTTTCAGACAAAATCTATCACACCAAACAGTTCATGGCTTAAATCTGATCTAGCTTGTTTTCAGTACAGACACATCCTTCAAGTATTGTAGTCGGGGAGCCTTATGAAAAAACTCACTCCTTTTGCCTTCTGCTGCTGTATTTCATAGAATAAGATCCCTTACAACTCAAACTAAAGACCATCTAGTTCCAACCCCCCTGCCATGGGCAGGGGCACCCTCCACCAGACCAGGTTGCCCAAAGCCCCATCCAACCTGGCCTTGAACACTGTCAGGAAAGGGGCCTCACCACCCTCAGAGTAAAGAACTTTTTCCTAGTATCTAACCTAAATCTACCTTCTTTCTCCTTTAAGCTACTACCCCTTGTCCTATCACTACACACCCTTGTAAGCAGTTCATCTCCAAGTTTCTTGCAGTCCCCCTTTAGCCCTCCAGTACACATTTCATCCCTTCATGGTCCAGAACAGACAGTACCAGCACTGTTACTGATATACAGCATCACAAGACATCTAGCAATACACTTAGAGAGTTAATATTGTGTAGGCCTGGTTGTTTTTCATCCTATTTGTTGAATTATCAAGATTCAGACACCAGCCTTAGAACTCTACTTTAAATCATTAGCTGCATGCAGTATTTTTCAAAATACATGGTATAGTACTGTCCATTTTCATCTTCACTACATCACCTTTCATTTAGGTTTTAAATTTTAGTTACTATCCAGTATCCCTAACATTACCTTAAATTAACCTTTGCTTTTATCAGATTTTAAGTGCCATGCAGAATACTTAAGTTGAAAGGTCTGTACCAGTCTCAAACTATTGCTAACACAGGGATAACCAACTGGAGTGAAAGAATTCACTCATTTTTTTCAGATTTGCAATACAAAGCAATTTTGCCATGTAATAGAAATTCTGAAGTGGGCTCTTTCACTTTTTTCATTCTCCCATAGACACATGAATGCCTGAATAGTCTCACAGAAGCTGTCTCCACACTGAGCCACAACTTATGAAAAGCCAGTACTAAGTGACAGCACAGCCTAAACCCACATGCAACTGAAAGAATTACTGAATCTAGATACTGCATTTCACAAGTAGATACATTAAATTATTCTGAAGATATCAACAAGAAAAACTGAAATGGAAACCCTAGATTGATTCTAAAACTCAAGTTTTCAGTAAGATAACAGTGAACACCTTCCTGAATGTGTTCCTTTTATATCCAAGTCTCTAAAGAATCCTGCAATTCCTGTTTGGTCTGTTTCCTTAGAAAGCTTGAAGCTAGTGCTGTTGCTATGTTTTGTGTAAACCTTCACATCAGTTAGCTTTCTTACACCACTCTTTGAAGTTCTCAGAGTGAAAGTATCTACCAGTTTGACTTGGCCAAAGAAGCCTGCAAAGCTTACTGCCAGTTTTCTTCAAGCTTACTGCCAGTTTTCTTCAGGAAGACATAACCACACATTTAAAAGCAGAGGTCTAAGCAGGTTTAGTAACTTAAGTATTCAGAAATATCTGACGATCTGATCCAGAGCTTCTAACAATTAGTTCATCCCACAATCTGTGGTCACCATCAACATGCAGTATTGCTGTCTCACTTCTGGTGACTGCAGCAAAAGCTACTGCAGTTAACTTTTGATACAGATGAAACCCTTAGTTGTTTTGTAGCGCAAATTTGGCTTCAGTGTACAAGTATTAATTTACATCAATAAAAAAATTAATCCATGATAACTCCAAAGACCTTTCTACCCATAAGAAAAATTGCAATAAAGGCTCTCCAAACCCAGTAATTTTCCAGAAATATTTTAAATAACTATTTATGCCTTTGAACATCAGCATTTCATCATCATCAGACCTGGACAGGCTGGAGAGCTGGGCAGGGAGAAACCAGATGAAATTCAACAAAAACAAGTGTAAAGTCTTGCACCTGGGGAGGAATAACCACATGTATCAGTACAGGCTGGGGGATGACCTGTTGGAGAAGAGCTCTGTGGAGAAGGACCTGGGGGTCCTGGTTGATGACAGGTTGGCTATGAGCCAGCAGTGTGCCCTGGTGGCCAAGAAAGCCAATGGGATCCTGGGATGTATCAGGAAGAGTGTGTCCAGCAGGTAAAGGGAGGTGATCCTCCCCCTCTACTCTGCGTTGGTCAGGCCCCACCTGGAGTACTGTGTCCAGTTCTGGGCTCCCCAGTATAAAAAAGACAGGGACCTTCTGGAGAGAGTCCAGAGAAGGGCGACAAAGATGATTAGGGGTCTGGAACATCTCCCCTATGAGGAAAGGCTGAGTGAGCTGGGTCTGTTCAGCCTGGAGAAAAGACGACTTAAGGGGGACCTAATTAGTGTTTATAAACATCTTAGGCATGGGTTGCAGGGGGAATTGGCCAGCCCCTTTTCAGTGGTCTGTGGGGACAGGACTAGGGGCAATGGCTGTAAGCTGGAGCATAGGAAGTTCCGCACCAACATGCAGAAGAACTTTTCCCCAGTGAGGGTGACAGAGCAGTGGAATAGGCTGCCCAGGGAGGTGGTGGAGTCTCCTTCTCTGGAGATATTCAAGTCTCATCTGGACGCCTATCTATGTAATATGAGATAGGGAACCTGCTTTGGCAGGGGGGTTGGACCCAATGATCTCTTGAGGTCCCTTCCAACCCCTAAGATTCTGTGATTCTGTGATTTCGTATCAGCTATTCACTTCTGAAAACAAGGTTTGCTCTAACTTGATGATCACCAGCATACAATATTGCTTTCATGTGACCCTTAAGTCAAAAGTCAGTAAGAGCTGCAAGAAAAACCCACATAATCACAGGTATGCTTTTAGTCAACTCCTTCCATCTAGCAAAACCAAATAGCAGTCTAGAAACTTGTGGTTTCATCAGATAGCCCATTGGAAAATAGGGAGAAGCAACCATGCTTGAACAGCTATGACAGACAAGTAACAACATCAGAGGCAGCAGAAAGACAGTTTATCTCCCATCTGTCTAGTCTGGCATGTCACCCTGGTACACCATCTATCTTCTCTACAAGGCAGCAGTGAAATTGCTTGTTTTGGCACCTGGATTACTGGCAAATAGAAAAAGTAATGTTCTCTATTTACCTATTATTCTCCTATAGGAGCAACTCTGGCTTCTCTCCATATCTGAAAAGTGTCAAACAGGAGAAGAGTTATGTACTTCACTAGCTGTCAATACCACACTGAAGTCTCAACTAGATTTTCCAAGTAATACAAAAATTGGTCGCACCTTAAAATTTGCCAGCCTCTGATCAACAACTTGTTGACACCAAGTAATTCTATTCTGGGCTTCAATTCAGCCTAGACCACTACTGATTTTTGTACAAAACCCCCACATAATTGAGGCTCTCTTATTTGCTAGCTGTCTGGACAAGTTTTATACAGCAGTTCCAAAATGTTAGCCAAGAACATCTATTAAGATCAAGGCAGAAAGTAAACTGCTAGTGAGACAGCAGAAAATTAGTACATGAATAACCTACGTGAAGCTGAAAAAATGTCTTAAGCTCTCTTAAGGTTAAGTTGCCCATAGAGTCTCTGGAATACTGAGCAGCACCCCCAAAGAACTAGGGAGGAGTTCACCCTGGTTTAGGTTATTAGCTGATAGGATCCCTTGTAACAGTACTTTCATGCACTTATTTCTGCATGTTTGAGTACTGGAATCAGCATATTAGTGTTCTGCTTTAGGTCTGAATGATGCTTTCTGAAGGACCATTGTAGATAGGTACATATAAGCTATTCCAGCCACATTATTCCAGAGTATCAGAGCAGGTCCTCTCTTTTGTCCCTTTTAAAAACACAGCCAGACTCAGACAGGAGTCTCACCATTTCTGAATTCAAAGACTTTTGTTGAAGTTCTCTGCAAAGAACAGTTCAAACAACTTCATTAGTGACTTAATTTTAAAATCACTTAACACTTTTGGCTAGCATCTAGGTCACCAAAGAGCCAAATAAAAATCTGAACAATTGTCTCATTACCAAAAGAAAGGAGTTCATATGATTCATATCAAAAAAACTTTAAGACTCTTCCCAATGATTCTGAGACTCAAGTTAGAATCTGAACTTTTCAGCTTGAGCTTCTAGTTCTAACATTTTACATTGCAGAGCCATTATAAAAACTCAGGGGGCTTCCTACCCATGACACCATATTTTGATATAGAAACATGTAACAGCAACATAAAAATGTCAGTTTGACACATTCCACAGCAACTGAGAAAGTTTACCAAGTATTATTTAAAAAACCCAAACTTTCTCTAAGTCAGGATGACATAGTAAATATCCAAATGCTATTTTAATGCAACTGTCATATTTCCTCATGAAGTTACTAGAATGTAGTTTTTCATGACTAATTGTTTAACACTAAGTTGCATTATTTTTACTATGTATTACATTAACAGCTCCCATTCAAAAATCCCTCTCACCTTTAAGCACATATTACAGGAGAATGTACTTGTATTAAGTTATATTTAAGCTACATTTAATAAAAGTATTTTCAAGAAGGAATTAAAAGGAAGTGTTAGTTCTTAAGCTGCACAGAACAAAGTAATCTATGGGCTCTTGATAAATACCCTATCAGATAACATTGATATTTTGTTCATGGAGAAGTGTGCTGAAAAACACATAGTTTAGGAAATTCAGTAGCCATCCCTGTAAGTCACTCATCCATATGTATGTCATTATCAGTCTTGATAGCACACCATATTTTTATGTTTCAGATTATGTAACTGCAGAAAGATTCCACTGGAGTCCTATAAAACATGATATGCTACTATTAAGAAATATGTTCAGCATTTTTATTTGTATCATTAGGAATGCTCGAATTAAAGTGCAGCTTACCAGACTGGGGAGATCTCATTGATGTACACACCTATTACAAGTTTAGGCAGAGATTTCATTCAGTAAAGAGCAAAGCTAGCAAGCTAAAAGTTTCTCTTCCACCATCTACTTTGGCTCTTGTAGTGGATACATCTACTACAAACAAATACCTCAGAAACAATTGCATTTTCTCAGTTAAGCTGCATAAATCATCTTCAGAACTGTAAAGGTGTCTGGCTGCATTTTATTTCCCATCAGATGTTTTTCTTTGCCTAGAAGTGTTACTAAATTTTATTTTTAACAGAAAGGGGTTTTTTTAATCTAGAAGTCATGTTCCTTCAAAAGTGAGACCAGTACCATGGTGCCTCAGACACTCAGTGCAAGCCACACAAGATCAGTGTACATGTCACTGGTAAATGCTCCACTCCAATAGTTCAAACTATAGTTCAGTGCAGGCCTCAGTACAACTTCTGAGAGTTTCAAAATACTGAGAACAGACTCCTTAGGGAAAACAGACTCCATCTGAATCTAAGCAACACAAGGGTATCTTATGCTTTTTATTTGCTCCAGTCTGGCATGTGGTTTGTTCACATCCCCAAAAACATTAGGTATCACACTCAAGACTTACTTTTGTTTTGTCCCTCATAGAGCCTTTTCCCAAAATAGACATTTTTGTCAGCGTTTCTTCCTGTAAGCGCTTCAGAGAATTGCCACGTGGACCCAAAAGTTTCCCCACAAAGTTGAACTGTAAGAAAACAGGAAAGCATTAAGCTCATTAGATTTTTAAGCATAAATGAACACAAAATCAAATACTTCACTGTTTATCTCTTTGTTCTAGGTGCAAACATATTAGATCAACAATTACACAGCCAAGTACAACAGTGTAGTATAGCTAACAGCAGGTCTTCGTCTCCACCAGGTACCAACAGAAACAGAAGTATTTGAGTCCTGTGAGTTCAGGTAGTCCAGGGAACTTGCTGTTTATCCCATTCAATACTGGGACAGGGGTGCTCAAACTGCAATTCAGTGTGTCAAAAATTGCTAGCAAGTACCTAACCATAAAAACCAAGCTGGCAGCAATATCATCTCGTACCAACCAAAGCTCTGAAAAAGTATCTTAACCTTATCCTCCCTTGAAGATTCATGAAGTAACACAGCAACCCACACAATATACCTTACACCAAACCACAGAAACAAATACAGAATAAAAACCAGAAAGCATCAGTCCCAAAACAGAATCACCCAGGATTCACAATTGCCACTCAATCGCCATTATTTAACTTTACCCAAACCAGTTGGGGTGAAACATGGCCTTATACCACAGATAGAAGTGGTGAGCCACAAAAAGAAAGGAAGACAAGGAAAACTTAACCAGCTCTGTTTACATGAACCACAAAAACATACAGCTGGTGCTTCAGAAAGTGCTAAAAGAAAGCATTTATAAAGACATGCAGAAGAAAACAAATAGGAGAATCTTTTCAAGGACACAAAATTGTACTTGGAGCCAGGATATGTGGGAGTTCTCATGAGTACTGCTCTATAGGGCATACACCACAAGCCACATGTACTGGGAGAAAAGCTGTGTACATTCAGCAGTCCACTCACTGTGCTGCATTTGAAAGGAATATTAGCTTTGAAGGACAGTTAGAGAAAAGACATGAGGATTCACTTAAAGTAAAGAGCTATTTAAGCTGGAAAAAACAATCCTTTGCTGCTAAATGGGAAGTGATGATGGAAAAGAGCCCAGCTGCAGTCACCCTACAATGCAGGAAGCCTACACTTCCAGTTCACCTACTTCTGCTACTTCAGACAAAAAAATGAAAGCATTAATAGCCTACTAAGTACAAAATTATAATTTTATTCACCTCAGTCCTGGCAAGTTCAATTCCCATTATAAACCTGAGTTAGAAGCAAAATTCAACTGTGTATGAATAACTACAGTCTACAGAAAGAAGTTATTAATTTTAAGGCCCAACTTCAAAAGAGCAGTTCATGTTATCAGATAAGTATCAAGAAATCCTCAGGCCACTTAAGTTTCTTATTGGGTATATTGCATTTTTTGCTTCTTAGATGTCCTAAGATTCAGTCAAAGAAAACACTCATCAGAAATAGATTGACTAGTACAACAGTTAATCTCCCTTCCTGAGAATATTCAGAATCATATAGAATCACAGAATATCCTGAGTTGGAAGGGACCCATAAGGATCACCAAGTCCAACTCCTGGCTCCATACAGGACTAGTCAAATCAGAACATGGGACTGAAGGCATTGTCCAGATGTCCCTTGAACTCAGTCAAGCTGGGTGTTGTGACCACTTCCTTGGGGAGCCTGTGCCAGTGTCCAACCACCCTCTCAGTAAAGAACATCTTCCTAATATCCAACCTCTTGAAATGATTTCAAGAACATTGAGTTTTTGCAGTCTGACACATAAGTTACTAGCAGTAATCTTAGTCAAAATATTCAGGTAACATTTTACTTAAAATTTGACTGCAGTTTAGGAGTAGGCAAGCACATATTTAATTATGCAATGCAGAGTTTCAAATGTCATATCCTAACCAGAAAAAGCAACTATGTGGTAATTAAAAAACTAGTCATAACAAATGGAAGTGCATTCCTGCAACAAAAGCAAAACCTAGTTTGCACATGGTTAAAGTAACTAGGCTTCAGAGCTCAGAGGGGACTTGGCTGTTGCAAAAGAGAGGGTTTATTCCAGCTGTATGGTTTACTTTAAAGCCAAATAGTTTAATATGTTTCATATATCTAAAGCTTGACCTACAAAGTTAATACCACCACAAGCTGTCATCTTCTCAAAACCAAAAAAGCTCACTGAAGCTAGAAATTACAGTAGCTATAAAGTAGCTGCACAGATGACATGTCCTGGACAACACACTTAATGACAAGTGTATTAGCTGTACCCTGAGATCCACTGAACTATTCTTTCCTGAACACTGAGGCTCCAAATACTAGATTTGACAAGTCTGAATCATGAGGAACATGCACAGAGAGTCTGATATCCTGCTGCTTTGAAAGCCTCTACCTCTAGATACAGCTTGGACAATACCTTACAATGCCTTTTTTTGCTCCAACATAAAGCTAGAATGCTTTAGATCATTTGTTTATTCCCTATGATATTGAATGAATCCTTTTAGTAGGAAAGATAATTACTTTCAACAGGCACTGATTGATTGAACTAGTTACATCAAATTGAAAGCATCTGACCAGGAAATGTTTAGAGTGTTTCTGTAACTCTGAAATACCTCAAGAATAGATTAACCACTAAGCTATTACCCTTAATTATACATCTTATCCACAATAATCAAGGAGTAGTAGGACTCATACCTAAAGGATCAATACTGCCACAGAGTGAGACAATTTTTACTTACAAAAATACAGCCTATCTGCTGTGGAATCAAAAGCAAATAAGCTGGGAGATCCAACCTAGCTCTTACAGAATATGCTCATGTGAAGGTTTCACAGGCACTTTCCACACATCACATTCCGAGAGTTCATTTGCCCAAGAGCACAAGAACAAAAAGCCAAGTTCATGCCTAATATTGAACTCAGGTTTGTAAAGAATCTGAATTACTCATTGGATAATAACAAGACATCTGAGCATTCTAAAAGTTCCAGTCATATTCACTAGCCCTGGCTCAAAATCAGATGGCACTCACCCTTCTGCAGTACAGCACAATTATATTTCAACCACCATGAAGACCCAAAGTTGTCCTCAAGTTCAGCAGCTTCACCTTAACATTGCATTAAAATCACACTGCTTTCCAGCACAAGCTGGTCTGAAAGCTATTGCCTATTCAGTTTGACAATAGTTGAGCTCTGAAGAGTCAGCTATGAGTGTTACTCTATACTGGATGAATCATCTATGTTAAATCAAGGGTTGTCTATATATTATTACAACTTCTGATGTCTCAAGGAAGAAAGAGGATCTTACAGGTGAGAACATATAAAACAGAAGATGAAGCTCCCCACATCCAAGCTCCTTCTAGACCAGATCTGAAAGAATGTCAAATATGGTACCTCAAACAAAATTAGAGCAAAACATTTGAGACACCTTTGCAAAAAACAGTACCAAAATTCAGATTTGCAGACCAGAGGAGGCAGTTGGAAAAAATAGGAAAAATTGTTACCCCAGCTACAGTTCAAGACAAATACCACCTCAGTTGTGATAATAGTACACACTGCAGTTTTGAAATGATTTTCACAAATTCTCACTAGGTACATATTAGTTTGAGCAAAAGGATGCAGTACCTAAGAGGTCATCTTATTTTCAAAAACATCTTCAGATCACAGAACACACATCTTCCTACATCTATACCTCTGGTTCACTTTGTGGGTAAAAATACACCATGACAAGCAACAGCTTTCTCTATTTCCTTGGATACAGGCTTTTATAACCTTAGCTATGGTGTCTGCTAGCCCACAAATACTGGTTAACTATACTTAAAAGATGTATTTGTTTGCCATTTACAAATTTCCTTAAAGTGCTGCATAACTAAAAAAGTACCAATTTGAGATAACATTAATAGAAAACATCCATTTCAATAGAAATAGGGGGGAAAAAAAAAATCAGATTTTTGCTTTTTTCCCTCTAGATATTCATTACTTTTCATTTTAAGAAGCATTTTTGCAGATGAAGTACAATGGGGATTATGGAGATGGGTGCTTAACACCCATTTCTTCGGAATCCCCAAATCAAACCTTGACTAACAGTTATCTAGAGACTTATTTTCTTACCAGATCACTGCTTGAAAGTATTCCCTGAAAACAGTGCTGGAGAAAACAGCTACAAGCTAGAGAAGTGACACAATATAAACAGTTGATCTACCATATGAATTTCCACAAAAGGAATTAACACCAATACTACAGCATTTTTAAATGTATATATTAGAATGGAGGATATAATACAAAAAAGTAATCCTTGTTTATCCCCACCAAAACAAGTCTGCTGAGACCAGTTCATCCAGCTTAGAATACTTAGTGAAAGTATAAACACTTGACCAAATGCTTTCCTGTAAAGCTCTATGCAAACCATTGTCACTTAGAGCCACAGAGCTCTCTTGGCTGTAATTAGTTTTCTGCAATGACAATCACCTCTGTGATAAAGTCACTTGAAAATAGAAGGATTCAGAGCACTTTTTCACAGTGACCAGAAAACATGAAAAATTCAAGATTTTCCTTATTTCAAGAAACTAGGGCTCTACAGCGAAGTAGATACTTCAAGCATCTAAACTGGAACACAAATTACTCTCCTTTACCCACTGTCATATATCTTTAAACATTAACAAGAAACCTTGGTGAATTACTATAAGGTTGCTCAAGAGTTACCCCTAGTATTTGACACTTGTTCCTTCATGTTACTTGTTACACAACCACATTCTCTCATTTCTACTTTAAGAAATCCTTGAGCTAAGCTATTATGAAAAATCATTTTCTAAGTAGTCATGTGATTAATATTTTAATCCCTCCATGACTTTACATAACAGCTGCAGATATATCGTATATGACAGTGATATTTTAAAATAGCTCAACATTTAAAATGAAAATATCTAAACAGCTTAAATGTTCCATAAGTCAGTAACGTTTAAGAATAAATATTTAAAGTATCACTTCAGGGAACAACACAGACCATTTCTTACTGACTTCTGAGATTCACCCACTAGTTCTATGAGCAATTTTTAAAAGTAGCCTGTCACAAGATGGAAATAATTGTTCCCATCATTTTGATCCATCTCATGGAAAACCATCATCAGTCTATTTATGATCCATGGAAGCTATTTATTCTCTGAATTCAGAACACCTCAGTTCACGAAGCTGTCAAAGAAAAATCTGATTTTGGAGACTAAACTACTTCTCAGTGCATATTCATTAAACACATTGGGAGGGGATAACACCCTCCGGGCTCATTTGTAAATATTTAAGCTACAAAATACCTCTCATACATACTGGCATTTCACAGAGGTTTTAGGATAGATCCAGAGAACCCCTTCACTGAGACAACTACATCATGACCTGCCATGGCCAGCTCACTTTCTGCCTTTAAGGCTGTGCAAGTCTGAAGATTATTACAGGTTTAAGGGTCACATTTTCACACTTGACCCAGAGTCAGTTGAGGTATTCAGCTGATTAAATAGCAAGGTTGTTAAATCACCTTGAACTCCATTGACTATACTGAGATGATCTCATTCCACTGACTGTAGTTTAGACACCCAGCATCCAACATTGACTCCTACCTATAGGTAACTTCATTTAGAACAGAATCCTATCTCAAAACATTGTCCCTTTTCCTGTAAGGCTGCAAAAAAGCTCTAACCTCTCTAATCCTTGCTTGTGGCATCGTGTCCCAGTTACAAAAGGATTGCAGACAACATTGCCAAAGCATATTCAAACCTCACCTAAATACCTTAGGTAATTTCCCTATCACAGCAATTCAGACTTCTCAAAGGGATCTGCAGAGCTGGAACAACCTGAAAAATTTCTAAGACCATATACAATTAGATTTTAAAAAAAGCTTAACAGGACTTCTAATCTATAATAGAGCTTCCAGAAAGTTTTGTCTTAATGTCTTGATATGATGAAAATCTTAATTGTTGGGTTTTTTAATGCATACAGGAGTCTAAAGAACACAAAGCTTTATTCAAATGCACAACCAGCCTCAAGTAGAAACTGAACATGACTCCCAGTACTACCTTAAATTATTTCATAAAGCAACTGGTTCAGGTTCAAAACAAAACCAGGGTCAAGGTCCAGACCAAAAACCCCAACATTTAGGCCAACTGGTTTTAGGCTGTGATATTAGGCCTGCTAACACTGAAAAGGTTTGAGCAAAACAAAAAGCTTCCAGCTACAGGATATAAATATATAGAACCAGAGAAGCTACAAAGAGCAGTTAGACAGGAGGCAAGTTAAGCACATCACCACAGACACTCTGGTGTTTGCACACTAAACAGACTAAAAACAGAAAAGGTTTATATCAGGGAGAGAAAAGGTGCCTATAAGAGTGAACTACCTAGGCTTCTGGATCTGAGGTCTACCAGATTCTTTTCTAATAGAAACCCTGCTGCTGTGAACTTCAGTTGAATTGCTTTCTGCTGCAGTTAACCTGTCACCTTCCAAGGCTGTCAGACATAATGAGGCTGAGTTTGCACAGGACCCAGATGCAAGCCCGTAGGAATATATCTGACGGGACAGGTAATGTGAGCAGGCATTACAATGCCAGGCTGATCAGATCAGAGCTAGGACTGCCTGACCTGAGTTGAGGCAATTATGATTTATTCAAGGAGTCAGAGAGAGAAGTTTTTAAAGAGGGAAAGGGCAATGAAATACTTAAAGGAAACTTAGTTAACCATGTGTCAGTCTTAGTAAGCTGTCTGAATGAGGCAGTGCACTGGTCCAGAGAGCCCATTTATCACAAAAAAATAATTTCATTAATCTTCAATAATAATATCAAAAGAACAGAAGCATTTTTTGCTTGCCAGAGCCACCAGCAAATAGAAACTAATAGTTATAGCTAGTATAGTCACTTGTTTTATTTTCAGATAATAAACCCTAGTAACAATTTAGTAACTTTAGCTTTTTTGGGGAAGCACTATTGAATTCTTAAAATTGATGGTGAAAAACTGAGTTTGTTACACTTTCTGGATACCAAAGTTTGCCAAATTCAAGCCAAACTGGTGCCCTAATGCTAATCTGACATTTATCAGTTAATGTAGTGACTTGGTCAACTTCCAACAGCAGATTCAGTTCACTAACACCAAAAATATTATCTCCTTAGACTGGAAGTCTCTTTGTTTAGAACTAGCACGTTAACATAGAATCCACATTGGTGTGGACTGCAGGCATACAGAAACAGATGCCAGCTTGCTAGAACTGCTCTAAATTCAATGTTTACATGAATATTTTGCACAGTTTTCATCCATATTTGAGCCTTTAAGTTTCATTCTTCTGAAGCATTTGTAAACAGCCCTGTATCAGTAGGAAGGATAAAATTGCTCCTAAATCAGAACCAGGTATTTTAACTGGTTTTGCAAGGAACTATTAGCTGGCAGCCTTCTATAAATCATAGAATATCCTGAGTTTGAATGATACATTTGCACTAACACCTCTCATAGGTAAAATGGTCTAGCAAACTGCACGCACAGAAAAGAACAGCATAGATCGTGAAGCTTTTACATGAAGCATTTTCAGGTTTTATAAGCACCACATTTTCTGCTTAAGTTCTACAGAACCAGAATATACAATGCATGCACTCTAAATGCAGCTCAGTGAAATCAAGATGTTTGGTATAATTCCCTATCTGCCCTAAAAGGCTTTGCAAAGCATCCCTGATTTCTAAACCCTCCTCTGAACACACCTAACAGGAAGAGCATTAGCCTGTAGAGCAGACATTAGGATGCAAAAAGACTTTGTTCACCTGTGTAGAGGCAGTCAGAACTTAGGTGACTCACCACAGACTACAGCATACCAGGGTAAGGCTCTGTTCACCACACAAGCTATGGCACTTCATATCAAGTATTTAAATTTATTACATCTCAGAAATAAAACCACAAGCCTGGCTTTAGTAAAAAAAGGGTACTGGAGTGACTGATGTGGTTTAGGGTGGATGTTCTCCAGAGAAGATCAAGAGTACCTGTCCTAAGTTGGACTTCACACTGTCCCTACAGAATGAGAAATTTCAATGTCTTCGGACTATATGAAATTTTTCATGAGTAAGCTTTAACATAAATATCTGTAGTAACATGTAAGTTACCCAGCACAGTATGAGAAAAACATTGACAGTGGAGGGAATAAAATTTAGCCTCCCTGGAGAAATGGAGGCAGCATTGAAGAAATTCATCTCCTCCACAAGTAGAAACAGTCTTGAAGTTTCTAGTAGGAAGAATAAACCCATTAAATGAAAAATGCTAATTTGATTCTCCTAACATTAGCCTTCAAATTTAAAAAGGAACCAAAGGAATAAAGTTCCACAGCCTATTGAACAATGAATAAATGCTTCCAGATAGCAATACTTCAGTGCAGGGTAATACTGTCGGTAAAGCAGTGTTAAGAATTAATTGTGGTCAAAGATATTAAGCAAAACAGTCCCTACCCCTCCAGAATATACTACATAATTTAGCAGTGTAGGTACAACTAATTGAAGCCTAACAATGGCTGAACTAACAACACCTGAAACTTAAGATGAGAAGGAAAAAAGTAGACAGTGAATTCTTTTAATGGTACATTTTAAGCTGCACTTCTACCTACAATAAGAAAGCTTCAAAGCCTGCCAGTCACTTTAATATATTGAATTCCTTTTGCAGTCTTGAAGACCACCCTGCTATCCTGAAAGTGTATCATTTGTTCTTAGCATACTATTTTTTGTGACCACCACTACTTTCCTGCACACTTATTCCAAGAATGTCCACAGAACAGACTGCAGAACAGCCAAGAGAGAATTAGTTCTAAACAAAACAGTTAAGCTAATTTGGTTTTTAGTGGAATATAAGCACTTAGATTTAAAATGGGCTTACCTTAGGGAATTGTTTTACAGGAATCAAAACTTTTTGTCCCAGCTTCATGTTTTTATTGATGACTACATCAATATACTTCTCTTCTTCCTTTCCTTCCCCTTTTTGGAATTTTTCAATTTCTGTTAAAGGAAAAGAGATACTTATTGTCAGTTTATCACAATCTAAAGCTGAGAACCTTCAAATGTCAGTATATATTAAAAACCTTCAGGCTAATACTATATTACCTAATACAGGCAGTATACTGTGTAATTAGTACATATAATTAGTTACACAAGTCACGGGTAAACCATGTTTTACTTTCAGACTACTTTAGTCATGTGCATATCAACACTCTGAATCACCATTGCAAGCATTTTTAAAATGCTAACTTAACTGAATGCTTCAGATACATTTATATTTTATGACTGAAACAGTAAAAACTATTCTTAGATACCTCCATTCATTTTTCAATTCAAAAGCTAACAGTATAATTTAATACTTGACTATTTTATTCCTTGATGCTATAAACAAAGTATGTTATGTTAATTGCAGTTGTCCAGTGTACTCATTAGCAAATGTTACATGAATCTTTCAGGATAACTGAGGCACATAGATCATACCCAAAAAACTGAAATTAGTGTTAAACCAATGATAACAAAAACCTAGGCTGCATGACGACGTATTAGAGATATATACAGAACTGATTCTTGATTATACCTCTCCAAATATCGACTCTCCAGTGTGCTAATAAAAACCAGCAGATTTCATTTCATGGCTGGTGAAACTTGAACATAAAAGGAAACTAAAGATGAAGCACTGCTTGAACTCTCTGCTCGCTTGGAGTCCAGCATGCTGTGAGTTGTGTTAAAACATCTCAGCACAGAACACACCAAAATCCAATTGCACAAGTGCAACAATAGCTCTGCTATGGACATCTAGCACTTGTCCTAAATCTTTCAGGATCTTGTTAGCTTTGCACAACAAAGCATACCTTTCTACTGTATTTCAGCAGTAAAGTTAATGAAATTTAGCAATTGTTTTAAGTTTCTTTAGTGGTGATGTGATATTATGCCAAGAGAAGACTAATAAAAAATTGAGTGAAAATAAACAGATCAAAAGGTGTCATTTAAAACACAAATTACTTTTCAAATGCTTCCAATGAGAAGCAGGAGTAAAGCAGCAGATCTCTTACTGCTTAAAACACCCATGGATCATTAGCAGCTTTGTTTAGTATCAGTCCATTCCTGTTTACCACAAAAAAGATGCTAACATCTGTCTCTAACTGAAATTCCCATCATCGGCGAGTTTTCACCTTGCTACCACTGAGCAGGAATTAACATAGTTGCATTTATCCACATTAGTGTTCAGCCCCACACTACCTAGAGACTCCTGAGAGCATCTTTTCCCAGCTATGCTTTCAGATCTTCTCAGTAAGTCCCTAGAAATGTTTGATTCATACAAATTCTAGTAATGTAAACAATCTTGAGGAGCCCTATTCAGTAAAGCAACCTTTCTCTAAAGTGTCTGATGTTGCAACCTGCTCAGAAATAACCTTAAAAATCACTCAGCCCACAGCTAACAACTACTGAGGAACACATTGTAACAGCTAAATCCAGGTAAGTGAAATTCACATGTTCTCTTAAGACACCAGTGTAGACTACAAAATTACAGGAAATTAAGTAGGTGTAAAGTTGCATTAAATTCATTTCCAGGTGATTTTAAAACTAATGTTACATGGCATGATGTTCCCACTCAGAGCAGGTGACTGCTATTTTAAGTCAAAGTTTGAGGATCATGTTCAGACACAGAAGTGTAGTACTATGTGCATACAAATACCCTTGCACACCTGAAAGTTTAACTTCACAAGAATTCTATTCCCATAATTAGTAGGGAACTCTACTAATTAGAGTTCCACAATTTTATGAGCAAGCAGTTGTTTTAAGACCTTAGAAACTGACAAGAAATAAACCTGGAAGTAAGCTTTGTTTCAGGAACATTCCTCAAAAGTACTTGTCAAGGTTAAAATGTATTTGAAGAGTTAAGAGCAAAGTTGTAACAATAACTTCAGTAACATTCCTCAGATGAGGAATTCCCCAGCTGCATTAATTCCTTAAAATACACCACTATTTGCATTTCCTAAATTTTTAGCTTACATTATTTCAATTCAGTATTTGAAGGACTTAACTGCAACAACTAGATACAACCATAATTCTGTAGTATTTTGATATCCTTAAAAAATTAAAAGGTCATAAAAAGAACACTCTCTTCTTGCTCCAGTAATCTCTCAACTTGAAGTGGCCAAATATTAAGACAAATCTGTTCATTACTCTGCTGGTCTGTTTTCCTACCCCACATGGCTACAAGCTTTTTATCGACCATTTTAAGTACAACCATTTCTTTACTCTTGCACCATTTAATCAACTTCTCATTTGCTTCAAGATGCTTCTAAAACAGCCAATCAATTCTCAGAAAAGGGATCACAATTTTCTCCATTTGTTTTCAAGTCAAATGACTTGTTTCTCTTCTAAAGCACACTGATAGCCCATTGCCACAGCACTACATGTTTCCTAATATGGTCTGAGGCCAATCAACTTAAGTGACTTAAGACTTTACACATTCACTACTATGAAGCTTTCATTTGGAATTAACAAAGTCAAGGCTACTGAATTATTGAGAATTTGTCTTCCATGGAGACCACATTTTCTCAGATTGTTTTTTGTTTCTTGTCATTTCTTTGCACTCTTTAATATTAATCTTAGATTTAAGCATTAGAACTTTATCCATATCTGCACAACTCAACATCAAGCTTAGATAATTAGGGAAAAATCATGCCAGATCACACAGGAAATCCAATCGGATTTTCAAGGTCAAATGGATAGTAAGATTTGCCTTTTCCTAATCCTTAGATTACATTCTGTCATTGCTTCATATAGCTAAGCAGTACATCTCTTAGATCACAAGTAGTAAATAAACATGTGATTAAAGCTTCCCATAATACTAGAGATTAAAATCCCATGTTCTCAGACCAAGGATGCAGCTAATGCAACCATCCAGGAATTTAACTGGATGAAGTAATAACTGCATGGATTTTTTTCTTTACATTTAATCATAGCAGAGAGATTTAAGCAATGATTACTCCTCAGTTAATTCAAATAACATTGCTAGATACATCAGATAATGACAAAGTAGAATTGTTTCACATTAATCTTTAGGTAGAATTAATCTTCCTGCGACAGACCTACAAGCCAGGCTTACAGCTCCCTCCGCTAAGCCAATATAAATACTTTGTTCTACATTAAATACAAGTGATGTTTTGCATTTGTCCATAGTAAAATCAACATAAACAATGTAAGATCAAATGTCAAACTCAAAGTTTACTGCATCACATTTATACAGTGTTTACAAATCAAAAGATCAGGAGAAACAGGAATCAGGTAGATTTGTCTTTAAAGCTTTACAAAACATTCTATTTTTCCTTAGATTCAGAAGTCATGTCAACCTGTGAAATCTAAATACTTTCATATTAATTTTCTACTTCAGATGGAACAAATGAAGAATCCAAGGATTCTTTGGATTGAGAAAGATCCAAATGACCAAAAATTGAGAAAACAGGGAGTTGAGGGAACTGTGCTGCAATTTCAATAGAAATTTTCCACACTGATTTTCAAAATAAAAATATTTGAAGAACAACATTACCCTTTATAAATAGTCCTAAATAATGCTTGACTAATACACTGAAGCAGTTTTGGAAATTGCTAACACTATGCAAAAGCAATATATTTTGCTTTATTTGGACAACTTAAAATTTATTAGCTTGTAGCCAAGAGAAAGAAACACCAAAATTTAGACCAAGTCAACCACATTTGTTACTGTTACTGAAGCATGCCCAAAGCATTTCAGTTAATTCTCAATACTTCATAGTTACTTTGAAAAAAAGGACCAACACACCATCTTCAGTTCAGAAAGCTCTTAAGTCCAATTGAAGGCTGTGGAAATACCTTTATATACTTCCCCTGTCCTTTTAATTCTTTAAAACCATTGCTGGAGATACAGCATTGAGGTAGATGGGTATCTGGTCTGAACGTATGATTCCTTATGGTTTCACATTAGAAATATTCAAGTGATGGTACCACAAGAAACAAGACTTTAGCTTATCTTGCTTCCAGAGGAGGAAGGAGATTAAGTCAGTTGTAGCAAAATTTCATAACAAAAATAGTTTCTCTCAATGGAGCAAACAAACAACATCAGTTTAATTTCCTCACACCTTCTACAATCCTTCTTGCTCAGTGTAAGTCCTTCAGAAAGTCTTTTTAGAAAAACAACATTTGAATCCAAATGCTGGATAATTTTTACACATGGCATACTCTTTCAAACTTTAAATTGCAGCATATCCGTTATCATATCTCAGAAGACACATTTTAAGGACACACTTCAGAAAACACAGGCAGTTAGAACCTTCGCACAAGAGCAGTCACAGAAAGTCTATGCTGGAAGTGGCTTTAATGCTTGGTTCCATGACTTGTTCTACTAAATCCAGAGCGCAAAATATAGGATGAAGCCAACAATAGTTCTAGTTTTGATGACATTAACAAGAGCTTAAATCTCACTGCCATAGCAAAGTGACCTTGAGTGTGGGAAAGGTTGAATGAACTGGGGCTGTTCAGCCTGGAGAAAGATGACTAATAGGGGATCTTATTAATGTGTATAAATATCTCAAGTATGGGACACAGGGGGAAGTGGCCAGCCCCTTTTCAGTGGTCTGTGGGGACAGGACAAGGGACAATGGCTGCAAACTGGAGCACAGAAGTTCCGCACCAACATGCGGCAGAACTTTTCCCCAGTGAGGGTGACAGAGCCCTGGGACAGGCTGCCCAGGGAGGTGGAGTCTCCTTCTCCGGAGGTATTCAAGACCCATCTGGACATCTACCTGTGTAATCTGTCCTAAGGAACCTGCTTTGGCAGGGGGGCTGGACTCAATCTTGAGGTCCAGCCCAACAATTCTGTGATTCAATGCTTCAGACTACACATATCTTACACTGGGCTCCTTCCCATAATAGCATAATTAAGTCACCTAAAAAGCACCTCTCCAAATATTAGTCTTTTCAGACAACAAATAGTAATGCACAAAACCTAAAAATCACACTAAAGCTTGAATTCACAGAATTGTAGGGGTTGGAAGGGACTTCTAGAGATCATCCCAACATTTTAAGAGGCCTTTGGAAACAAATCCCACATTTTCTCAAGGCAGACTATCTAGGACACCTTCTATTCTCCCTGTTGTCTTGATCAACACTAAGTTCGATGATACTCTCAACCATTGCACAAAACAGAAGTAGACTTATTCTCAAAACTCTTTCGTCACAAAGGAAGCAGGATTCCTCAGCTGAATTGCATATAGCATCCCAATACCCCAGAAAAATTGAGAACAGCAATTGTACATTTTCTGATGCAAGTATTTTCTACCCACATGGTTTTTCCAAAGCAAATAGAGCTTAGGAAAAGTCACATAATCAAGCAAATAAAACAGCCTCAAAAATAAGGGGTTAAATATACGTGGACTCCTTACATCTAGACCTATGCTAAATGCACTTTGGACTCTGAAAAGGTAGTAAGAGTTTTTTTATTGCTGCTGCTCTATTACTGCATCTAACCCCATTCCTCTAAGAATTTCAGAAAACTCCACCTAACCTCCTCAACCATCATTTTAATACATTAAAAAACCCTTTTAAAATCACAAATTTAGCCTCCACAGCAGGTTCTAATTCTGAACTTAGTAGCAATACATTAGGAAGAAAATCATTAACTGCATAGGAAACACAGGAATTTACTTCAAATGCAATTACTACAATAGTTCAATTCAGCATAACTGTCTTATATGCCACCTTAATTCTGTAGAAGCAACTGACAATGAATCTAATTTGAATTTACAATAAAATGAGTGGTTCATGCTAGAATGATGGCTACAACATTCAGCATACTCAAATTAATAATAATATCCCTGTTGAAGGACTTAAACCAATCTTTATTTAAATTGCATTCACAGGCATTGTAAGTTCTATTTTACAGCCTAAGTACTACTGTCTGCACTGTTCTGAAAATACATTTCAGTCACCAACATGAAAAATATTTTGAATAGGCCTTTTTATTTAAGCAATTCAAACCTAATTGAACACCTATTACCTTCACATCAAAAATGACTCCACTAAAATCTGTGCAGACTGATTAATATTAGCAAAAAGGTAGAAAATGCCACAGTAGAAACTGTCAAAAGTAACAGTAAGATATAAACAGATGTTCAGTCTTGTTCAGGAAAAAGATGTAAACATAAGATTCAGTCTTGTATATACACCCTACATCAGTGAAAATTATTGTTTATCTCATTGTGAAGAGAGTTTCTGAACTTAAAGGACTAAAATTTCCTACTGTTGACAGCTTTCTTCCAACATGAGCATTGTGACATTAGCGAGGTCAGGAATCCACTAGCTACAGGAATTTCAACTTTGTTCCTTGATTTAAAAACAAAAAAATCCCAAAGGCAACATTTAGATAAAACAGTAACCAATGTCCTACAGTCAAGTACTTGGATGCTACATACCATGAAGACAAAAATACTTGACTGCCATATTCTTCCCTTATTCAAGAACACTAAGTCTTGACCTAAATATTGGCAAGAACAGTGAGTGGCTTTTGTCCTGCTTTGAGGAGGCAATTGGACCTTCAGAGGTTTCTTAAAGCTTCACACATTTTACAATCCTTCCTATAAGGCACCTTAAAGGGACCCTTCCTATCTTGGTTTTTTTACTTACCATATCTACTGTGCAACAGCCTAGAAATAATACAGAATTCCCTTTCTGCCAATACTTTTTTCTGCTTCCATGACAGCGCAAGTAGCCCAAAAGCCCCAAAGGAAATCCAAACTATTCAAGTGATACAGCACAAAAAAAGGGAGTTAGTACTGAGTGATCTTTATGTCTAGAAAAAGATTTCTATACAGAGTTTTGAACATCAGCCTAAAGTAGTTTCCTCCAAGAAGCAGAGTGTGCCAACATGACAGTTGGCAGTATAGATGGAAAGCGGCTTTGGATGCAGATTTGAGATGTGAAACTATGAATCACATAATGGCATGGTTTGAAAGGGACCCCAAGGATCATAGAGCTCCAACCCCCCTGCCACAGGCAGGGCCACCAACCTCAGGCCTGGAGCTACACAAGGTTGCCCAGGGCCCCATCCAACCTGGCCTTGAACACTTCCAGGGACGGGGCATCCACTACTCTGGGCAGCCTGTTCCTGCACCTCACCACTCTTTCTGTAAAAAACTTCCCCCTAATACCCAATCTAAACCTTCCTTCAGTTTTAATCCATTCCCCCTTGTCCTGCCATTGTCTATCCTTTTACAAAGTTCAATCCCCTCCTGCTTATAAGCTCCCTTCAGGTACTGTAAGACTGCAATGAGGTCCCCCCGCAGCCTTCTCCTCTCCAGGCTGAACAAGCCCAGCTCCCTCAGCCTCTCTTTCTAGGGCACTTGCTCCAGCCCTCTAATCATCTTCATGGCTCCTCTGAAGCCTCTCCAACAGCTCTCCATCTTTCTTGTTTGGGGGCCCCAGGACTCCAGGTGGGGCCTCACGAGGGCAGAGTAGAGAGGGACACTCACCTCCCTGTTCCTGCTGGCCACCCCTCTTCTGATGGAGCCCAGGATACCATTGGCCTTGTGAGCTGCAAGAGCACACTGCTGGCTCATTTTAAGTTTCTCATCCACTATGACACCCAGGTCCTTCTCAGCAGGGCTACTCTCAAGAAGCTCTTCTCCCAGTCTGTATCTATGTCTGGGATTCTTCCGGCCCAAGTGCAACACCTGACACTTGGCAGTGTTGAACCTCATTAGGTTCACCTGGGCCCATCTTTCCAGCCTGTCAAGATCCCTCTGGATGGCTTCCTTTCCTTCTAGGGTGTCAACCACACCACTCGGTCGCCTTCCCTTTATCTACTGATGCTGTTACTCCATCATAGAAAGTCACCAGATTGGTGAGGCACAACCTTCCCTTGGTGAAGCCGTGCTGGCTGTCCCGGATCACATACTCTTCCCTCATGTGCTCCAGCATGTCATCTAGGAGGATCTGTTCCATGATCTTCTCAGGCACAGAGGTGAGGCTCACCGGCCTGTAATTCCCTGGGTCTTTCTTGCTCCCTTTCTTATAAAAGGGAGTGACATGACCTTTTTTCCAGTCCCCAGGGACCTCTCCTGACCACCAAGACTTTTCAAATATGATGGAGAGCAGCTCTGCAACCACATCAGCCAGCTCCTTCAGGACCCTGGGATGCATGTCATCCGGCCCCATAGACTTGTAGGCAGTCTCATGAGGCGGTCTCAGACTTGCTCTGCTCTTACAGTGGGGGAGATTTGCTCCCCAGTCCCCACCTAGAGTTCTAGGGATGCAAGGTTCTGGGATTTGAGAATTATGAGAATCCTGGCTGCCAGAGAAGACTGAGGCAAAGAACTCATTCGGTACCTCAGCCTTCTCCATTGCAGCCAGTTCTCTCACATTTACCAAGGGGGGTACATTCTCTTTGGCCTGTCTCTTCTGGCCAATGTACCTGTAAAATCCCTTCTTATTGTTTAACATCCCTTGCCAAGTTCAGTTCCATCTGCACCTTGGCTTTCCTGATCTCGTCTCTGCAAGTCCGAACAGCATCCCTGTATTCTTTCCAGGCTATGACTTTATTTCATAAGGGGACCCAACATACAGATCTTAAACTTCTCTAAGCCCTATGCCCAGAGTAAATTAAGTTAGCTTTGTATCAAGAGCTTTTCCATCTTTTTATATGTATCAATGTGATCAGGCAACCCTTAGACAAGATGTAACTTTACCTTGGTGAGTCATCAGGAAGAATCTAGACACTTCCTTATTATGTACATAATACTCAAGCTTTCTGTGCCTCCTTTGACAACTTCCACATGAAGGAAAGGCATTATTTCAGATCTGACTTGAAGATTGGGTAACACCTCTGGCTCTTAATACACATACGTCACATTTTAAACTATTGCCAAATTAAAACTCCAGCCATAACACATCCTGTTACAGAACCCTAAAGCAGACTTGTGCACTAAGACCACACAAAGCTTTTTAGGGCACTGGCAAAGACACAATAGTCTAACAAGTTGCAAACAGATTCAAACCACATTCAATACTGGAAGATACATACAATACCAAAACACATCTTAACAGGGGAACTTCCATCCCCATATTTTATATAATTTATAGTTACACAAATCATACAACTGTTTACTAAGCTTTATGAAAGATTTATGCAGCCATCAGCAAGACAAGTGGTGTTACCTTCCCCTGCTTCTCTAAAACTAATTTTAAGCAACTCTAGAGCTTGGCCAGCATCCTTCACCCAAACTAACAAGAACAGGCTACAGCCTCAGTCTTTGGCAACCCTTCATTTGGAAGTGTCACATCCTATTGATAAACTCTAATAAAACACAACTCATATGTCTAAGTAAATTTACCTTAAATCACTGATTTCAGAAATTTCAGGGAACATCCAGCAGCACTGAAGGAGCTAGCTGATGTCAGGTCAGTTTTTCCAGCCTAAGTGATTCTGTGGTAAGAGACCTTTAAGATCAAGTCCAACTGTTAAAGTACCACTGTCAAGTCCAAATACTAAACCACAATCTAAGGAATACATCTTTTAAAAATATACCTCCAGAGATAGTGACTCAACCACTTCCTGGGAAGCCTGTTCTGGTGATCAACAGCCCTTTCAGGGAACAATTTCCATGTAATATCCAAACTAAGTCTCCCCTGGTGGAACTTCAAGCCACTTCCTCTTGTCCCATCATTTGTTACTTCAAAGAAGAGACCGGCACCCATCTGACTATAACCTTGGTGTAGGCTTGCACAGCAAGGTTTGCAGTGGGGAAGGGGTGAGGGGACAGGGACACACTGCAGAGGTAGCTTCTGCAAGAAGCTGCTAGAAGCTTGCCTGAGGTCAGACAGTCCCAATACCAGCCAGCTCAAGGACAGACCCACCATTGACCAAGGACCCCTTCATATTTTCTCCTGTCCAGCTGAGAAGGGGAGTGATAGAGCAGCCTTCGGTGGGCATCTTCAGCCAGGGTCAACTCACTACAGCCTCCTTTCAGACAGTTGTAGAAAGTGATAAGGTCTCCCCTCAACATCCTTTTCTCCAAGCAAAACAATCCCAGCTCCCTCATCCACCCCTAAGACTTGTCCTCTAAACCCTTCACTGGCTTCATTGCTCCTGATTGAGCATAGCCTCTCAATGTCCTTTTAGTAAGAGGCCCAAAACCAAACACAAAACTCAAGGTGTGGCTTTGTAAGTGCCGAGTACAGGGGTACAATAACTTCCCTAGTCCTACCAACATGCCCAGATCCTTTTCTTCCAGGCAGCTTTCCAGTCACTCTTCCAAGCCTGTAGCATTGCATGGAGTTGTGACCCAAGTGTAGGACCTGAATCTGAGCTTTGTTGAGCCTCATACAGTTGGCCTTGGGCCACTGGCCCTACCCTCAAGCAGATCAACACCAACTTGGTTTGGACTGAAAGCTTCTCTTATCCAGATCACTGATTAAGGTATTAAACAGAACTAACCCAAATACTGAGCCCAGGAGAGCACCACTTGCAACCAACTGCCAACTGACCATTCAGTAAAGCTCTTTGGGCCTGGACATTCAGACAGTTGTTTGTTTACCCAGCCAACCACACACCTGCCCACCCCACAAGCAGCCAGATTCTCCAGGAAAATGCGGAGGGAAACAGTATCAAAGGTTTTCACTGAACTCCAGGTAGACAATATCCACAGGCTTTCCTACATCCACTAAGAGTGTCACCTTTTCATGGAAGGAGATCAGGTTAGTCAAGCAGGACCTGCCTTTCCTGAACCCATGCTGACTGGGCCAAATCACCTGGTTGTCCTACATGTGCCATGGGATTGCACCCATGATGTGCTAGAAAGCTGCTTTGCAGAAGAGGACCTGGGAGTCCCCACAAGCTGAACACTGAACAGGAATGTATGTTCATGAAGACTCTCATCCCAGTCTGCACTAGAACAGCATTGCCTTGAAAGGTGTGATCCTTCCTCTCTACTCAGCACTAGCACAAGCTTCTTGATTTCTACTGCTTTACAGAAGATTTCTCAAAGGTTTGTTTTAAAGGAAAACTTTGTTCCATCCTTGGTATTTTTACATATGATTAGGGTTCTAGTTCTAGTAACATCAGACCCCACCCCAAAGTGATTTCTCATTAAGTACTATAGCCCAGAAAGCCATGATTTTTTTTACTGGAAAGCATGCCAGCAATTCGCATTGCATCATGAGACTGCATGCAACCAAACAGTTTAGAGAAAGATTTAGATCCCACATGCAGTTTACCCTCTTCATAGCCCCACCATTACTCTGCTCTGCATGGTTAGAAGTATACACTTTCTTCCAAAGTTACACATATCTTCCAATTGCTTCCCAGAACACCATGAAGTCTAAAATACATGTCAAAAAAATTTATTGTTCTTATTTCAGTGTTAGGGAAAGGAACAGAGAAGGCAATCAAAAGTACCTGCAATGCATTTAAATTCTTATATTGAATTCAGTGAAACTCAGAGTTAACACCAGACACTCTTACAACTTAAAGCTCCTATCTGCTGGTTCCCACATTACCAACAAGTATAATACCACTCTCACTACAGAAACTGAGAAAAACATCTATAAATTTGTGACATTGCACTAGTCTAGTGCACTAGCAAAATGGATGTTACCACTACTTTGGTGCCCATAAAAGAATAGCTATTGTAATCTATATATGCTGGATGGAGTAACCTTCATGCACGCATTTCTTGATGCAGCCTACTGTTCCTAAATTTTTCAGCTTGTTGATTCTAACACAAATTTCCTGATCCTTTGGTGTAAATGGATCTGAGGTTCCTGAAATTTTGTTTTGTAAAGCACAAGCTATTGATGTGTAAGCACTATGTGTGAAATTGTAAATTTTCACAGAAAGAACATGAAACCACAGGTGAATGTGGAAGGACATAGCCTTGTGCATGGGTTGTATTTTACTACATAAACATGTAGCTTAACTTGAAAAATGCTTTAAGAATACTTATGAAGAAGATAACCCAGTGATCCTAAAGCAGTTATATATTCTCATATGGAGATGGATAAACAAAAACCTGTGGAACTTTGTTGGTGCATGCAGTAGAAAGTTGATTAATGAGCCACCAATGTGCACCTGCAGCCCAGGCAACCAACTACATCCTGGGCTGCATCAAAAGGAATGGGGCAAGCAGATCAAGAGGTGATCCTGTCCCTCTGCTCTGCTGAGACATCACGTAGAATACTGTGTCCAGGTTTGGAGCCCTCAACACAAGGACAGGGACCTGCTGGAGCACATCCAGAGGAGGGCCACAAAGATGATCAAAGGACTGGATCACCTATGAGGACAGGCTGAGAGAGTTGGGCTTGTCCAGCTCAGAGAAGGCTCTGGGGGCTGCTTCTAGCAGCCTTCCAGGACCTGAAAGGTGCCTGCAAGAAAGCTGGGGAGGAACTGTTCACAAGGGCATGTAGCAATAGGATGAGGGGTAATGGTTCTAAACTGGAAAATGGCAGATTTAAGTTGGATATTAGGAAAAAGTTCTTCATTATGAGGGTAGTGGATCACTGGAACAGGTTGCCCAGAGAGGTAGTGGAGGCCCCATCCCTGGAGATACTGAAGGCCAGGCTTGATGGGGCTCTGAGTGACCTGATCTAGTGAAAATGCCCCTGTTTACTGCAGGGAATTTGGACTATGACCTTTAAAGGTCCCTTCCTACCCAATATATTCTATGATTCTATAATTCTAGCACAGCACAGCACTCTGGATTACTTTAACACACCTCTAATCCTTTAGGCCTTTACTGCCTCTGCCAGCACACAAGAGGCAAAACACTACTTCCGATGCAGTTGTTTTGCTTTTCTGTCATCCATTAGAGTCTTTGGCTGCAGCAATGTAGCCTGGCAGAACAAAACAAAAGCAGCTTACCCTTTTCCTTTGGGAAAGCACATCTTAAATTCCTGAGGAAATATTATGCGTGAGCTTCAACATAAACTGAGTGTTAAAAGCTCTTAGCATCCAAGTTGATCTTTAACTACCAGAGGGGATACCATTAATTAGCTATCCCTTCCACATGCTCATTAGCAGGTAAATCCAAATAATCTTTTCTATGAAGACACATATTACACAGAATTAGGATTACTGCCACATTCATTTTTTTCCAAATATTACTCTAAACATCTTCCAAGTCAGTTGAATCACTTCATGGAATTTTAGACCAAGGTCACACTTCCACAGAAGGGTGACAAACCTTTAAAGTCCAGCTTAGGGTACTTAGGGAGTTGGCTGATGTCATTGAGAAACCTAATGCCAGTCTTAGGAATCTGGAGAGGTCCCAGTTGACTGGAAGTTCAGAGGAGCAAGAAAGACCACCCTGGTAATTACAAACCTGTCAGTCTCATCTCTGACCAGTGAAATTCTGGAAAAAATCGTATTTGAGTTCTTGAAAAACAACAAAAGTCATTGGTCAGCCAATATAGGTTCAGAAGAGGCAAGTCTTGACTATTCAATCTGATTTCCTTTTACAACAAGGTCACCCAGCTGGTTGACCAAGGCAAACTAGTTGGTGTTATTTTTTTTGGATTTCAGTAAGGCTTTCAATACTGTGTCTCTCAGTATCTTGCTGGACAAAATACCCAGCATACAACTAGACAAAGCCATCATGCACTGGGTGGGCAGCTGGCTGAAGGGTCAGGCCCAGAGGGTGATAGCAAATGGGGTAACATCTGGCTGGCAGACAGACACTAGTTGGGTTGCCCAGGATTCCATCTTCGGTCCAGCTCTTGAGTATTTTCATAAAAGACCTGGATGGACACAGAGCTAGGTGTCTTAAGTTTTCAGATGACAAACTGGGAGAAGCTGCTAACTTCATTGAGAGTGGAGAAGCCTTGCAGAGAGACCCAGACTGGAGAGCTGAGCAATCATCAACAGCATCAAGTTTAACAATGACAAGTGCCAGATTCTGCACCTGGAAACAGGCAGCCCTGACTGCATCACAGACTGAGGCATCAGACACTGGAGGCCAGCCATGCTGAGGGGGATTTGGGGCTCTTGGTCCACATCAAGTTTAAATATGAGCCAGCAGTATGCCCAGGCAGCCAGGAGGGCCAACCTTATCCTGGTGTGCATCAAGCACGGCATTGCCACGTGGTCCAGGGAGGTGACTGTCCCACTCTACACTGCACAGCTGCAGCCTCAACACAAGCACCAAGTGCTGTTTCGGACAAAACTATTGGAGAGTATATCCAGGGGAGGGTAACAAGGATGGTGAAGGGTCTGGAGGAGAAGTCTTACAAGGAGAGGCTGAAGTCACTTGGTTTATACAGCCTGGAGAAGAGGAGGCTGAGGGAAGACCTCACTGCAGTCTGTGGCTTCCTTACCAAGGGGAGTGAAGGGACAGGCACCGATCTCCTCTTTGGTGGCCAGCAATAGAACCTGAGGGAACAGGAGGAAGCTGCAATAGGGGAGGTTTAGGTTGGGTATTAGGAAGAGGCCCTTTACTGAGAGGGTGGTCATGCACTGGCACAGGCTCTCCAGGGAAGTGGTCACAGCACCGAGCTTGACTGAGTTCAAGGAGCATCTGGATGATGCCCTCAGTCCCATGCTCTGACTTGGCTGGCCCTGTGTGGAGCCAGGAGTTGGACTTGATCCTTATGGGTCCCTTCCAACTCAGGATACTCTATGACATGAATTCATTACATCTGCAATTCAAAAGGGAAAGAACTAACATCTGACAGACCAGTTTCTCCAGGAAAGTAGTGAGATCCATGTCTGCCATAGGCCTGTTCTCTGTAGGACCATGTACTTCCCATATAGCACTTTCATTGCAGAATGCAACCTTCTAACTTCCATAGCATTCTGGAAGAACATTTTCTTGAACTGCTATTTCTAGCATTCACCTAACAGAATCATTCAATTTTCCAGATTTAAAAGTGAAACATACCTTTGTAATTTATACCTGCATAAATATCTGAACTACTAACTTGTGCCAGTAAACTTTTGCTGAAATGTAACTTGTAAAAAGTTAAAATATGCTGCAGCTTTAGTACCATTTACGGTAGTTTCACTTGTGATAGGAAACAGCTCTGAATTATCTAATGGAAGTATCTTCATGTTTAGCATTAGTA
Source organism: Laterallus jamaicensis coturniculus (assembly GCA_022605575.1). Taxonomy (NCBI): domain Eukaryota; kingdom Metazoa; phylum Chordata; class Aves; order Gruiformes; family Rallidae; genus Laterallus; species Laterallus jamaicensis. The sequence goes on along the minus strand of JAKCOX010000002.1, from coordinate 86,185,033 downwards.
AAATTATATAGCTCCTTCAAAGCCACATATTTCAGGTTAATAAATTTTTTAAAAACCCCTTTCTTCAATAAAAGATTTTCTAAAGGTCAAGGTCAAGTTTCTTTCCAAAAGACACTGTCATTACAGCTGTAAAACAATGACTACATGATGTTTTATGCAACCATTCACATCAAGATACTGGAAGTTCATTTGTCTTACAGATTTATTTTAAGACAGTTTAAAACCAAGTGGTTATCTCAAAGCATAAAGTGTGATGCCTCAGTTTTACTGCAGTTTCAGAAACTGCACTCATGTAGTTATGTGATGAACTTTAGAAGTATTACTGTTAGTTTTAATCCTACTAATTTCAAAATCCCAGTTTTCACCAAACACAGCAACATTTTCCCCAGTAATAAGTTACTCCTTATGGGAGTAATGCCTCTAATTTAAATATATTTCAGTACACCTCTACTGATTTTACACAGAATAATCAACTCCTGTAATGTGTGACATGCACAAGGCAGCCAGTATCTTTAAATGCAGTGAAAGAATACACAGCTAGGGAAGTACACCTACATTCAAGTTGAGACACCAAAACTGCACTGGTCTTACTGGTAGCAGTAGCGCCAGGAAAATGCAGAAGCTGCTACTAACCACAGTCTCCTGCCCTGCCTATTCCCCACTTGCCTTCATAATCAAAATACATTCAAGTTTCTTCTCTTCCATCACTTCTGTCTGGCAAGCAACATTAAGTGCCAATACCAAGGTACCATTACTTCTTGTTTCAGTGATGTGTGAATTACTATGTAGGGAAGGAAGTTCTGGTGGTCCACTTTGCAGCAGCTTAGAAGCCAGTTCCCTTCTACACATGGAGGAGAAAAACGCATTTTAAAAAGGTGCAGTTGCCCAAGAAATTCAGGGTCTGGATGTTCAAAGGATGGACAGCTGAGGCAACAATAAATAATGTGATAGATTGTTCTAGCACTCCTTCCTATGAGAGAAGCAAGGCATCAAGAGCACTGGGAAGGACAAAACACCAAAACAGTCTCAATTGTTCCTTGTAAGTATTCCTAAAGAATGTTTCACATGTATATTGTCTCAAATATAATTTCCTCTTTTTTGATTATTTTAGAGCAAGTATAGGCATGACTTACCTAGGTACAAACAGATTCCAGCATTTTAGGTGGTTGTGCTACTTCTCAAACCTGAGAAATAAAAGGTGTTTAGCTAAACTGGAAGAGATCTGACTGTCCACTAATAATTCAGGAAAGAACATTTAATAAGGGAGAAGTCAAAGCTATCACAACACAATTATGTCTACCAAATTTGACATAAAGGTTTAAAGACTGTTTCGGAGCAAGAAAATACCAGAAATGCTACAATGAATCCTCATTGAATATAGGTGGAACTACATTCCTAGGATTACTCTTGTGTAGTATCCCTTTCTGAGGCAACATGGACACCCAACAGGTTACTATTCCAATTTACTATAGCTGTTATCTAAAAAATATGAACATACCAACCAGAAAGAGCTGAGAATGAGGAAAAGCTGCAAATTCATACAGCTTTTATTTTACCCTTGCAAAATAACTAGCTATTGCCAGCACCTCTTGACAAGCAAGGGATTAACTACGTAGCTGGCCAGGAACATCTATTCTCTTTAATTTAAGGGGCCATCTGCTCTTATTTCCTCATTTTGTGGCCTAGTTCGTTATTCCGTATTTCAATTGGTTACATGTAAAAATGTCTCCCATGTCAGGACAGCTGTCTTGAAAATGAAATATTGTAAGGTAAAGAGGGAAAAGGGATTATTACCAAACACTGACTGGTTATAATTGATTGGTTATAATTGATACAGCTCAAATAGCTAATTATCAATAAATTAAGGAGAAAATGAAGGGAAAATAATGCTTAGCATTTGCTTTATTATAACACAGCTCCAAATCCCTTATGACAGGTATGCACATCTATGCTTTAAGGTGCTAAACCTGAATAAAGGGTGTATGTTTACTTGTATTCTCTGCAGTCTTTTCCAGTTACTCTGCAGAAGAAGCTTCATATCTCAGCTTTGATAACAGCCCCAAAACCTTACAAATGAGGTGCCCAAACAATCTCTAAATTTTTACATGTTTAAATGATTATTAAGTCTGTGCAAGTGATGCTGAGCAGTTCCTTCTGAAAAATGTACTCACTGCAAGCCACAGGTTCAAGCTCCAAATAGGTATTACTCCAACACAACATTATTAAATTAAGCAAAGGATTCTGAAAGGACTGTACAGAATGAAGCCTATAGTTTTAATTTCTACTTCATCCAAGTGGGAAAAAAGTACTTCTGATTCAGTTTCTATCCATTTCACTGTTTTCCACCGAAAGACCAAGCAGGATGCTATCCAGCAGAGTGCCTGGAATAGATAACCTCTCAGTATAATCATCATGCAAGCCATCATAACAGGTAGCCCTCTAGCCTATACCGCCAGCCATGGAAAGCTTTGGCCATTGCTTTGGGCACAGACAACAGTAAGGGATCAGTGCCTTGAAGGCCTACAAGCTACTCAGAGGCAGAAACTACATTGTTAGAATAGCGCTCTGCACACCACTGAGTCTCAAAAAACTCTAAGTTGCGTCCCTTTTCCTCTATAAGGGCACTAATTCAAGAGGGATAATTTGTCTAGAGTTCTTTATAGAGCTGATCTCACAGCCAGCAATTTGCCACACGTGATAATGAAACACACATCAGCATTTTTAATTAACCTTATATTGAGCTGTGTGACCTATTACTCAGTGTTCCAAGCAAGGCCAATTACTTCAGATTTGTAAATTCTGTACATGCATCTACAAACAAATGATTTATGAACAACATAACAGTAGTTTCTCTGCACTCTCCATTTAATCAGATTATAATAACGGGATCTTTTAAGAGATTGTAGAGTTAATAAAATACTTTGCCAGATCATAGAATCATAGAATGGCAAGGGTTGGAAGGGACCCCAAGGATCATAAAGCTCCAACCCCCCTGCCACAGGCAGGGACACCAACCTCAGGCCTGGAGCTACACAAGGTTGCCCAGGGCCCCATCCAACCTGGCCTTGAACACTTCCAGGGATGGGGCATCCACCACCTCTCTGGGCAGCCTGTTCCAGCCCCTCACCACTCTTTCTGTAAAAAACTTCCCCCTAATATTCAATCTAAACCTTCCCTCCTTCAGCTTTAAACCATTCCCCCTTGTCCTGCCGTTATCTGCCCTTTTAAAAAGTTGATTTCCCCTCCTGTTTCTCTGCTCCCTTCAGGGACTGGCAGGCTGCAATGAGGTCCCCCCACAGCCTTCTCTTCTCCAGGCTGAACAAGCCCAGCTCCCTCAGCCTCTCCTTGTAGGGCAGGTGCTCCAGCCCTCTAATCATCCTTGTGGCCCTCCTCTGAACCCTCTCCAACAGTTCTACATCCTTCTTGTATTGGGGGCCCCAGATCTGGACACAGGACTCCAGGTGGGGCCTCACGAGGGCAGAGTGATGTTTACAAAACATCAACACATCAAACTGGACTGGCAGCAGTCTCAAGTTGAAGCATACATTGGAGGGAAGAGCAGCAGCCAAAGCTATTGCAGCCCCCATCCGTATCTCTCAGTTGTATTTGGAAGCCCTGTGTCCAGAGATAAGGTAGCTCTATTACAGCCACAGCATTAAGCCCACATTTGAGCCAAAGTCTGTGATCAAGGTATGAGCAGGAAAGAAAAAAGCTGGACGAGCAGAACAGGCAGCCAATGGTAATTTCAAAGAGACCAGTTACCAACTAGCACCTTTATACCCTGAGCATCCAACTTGTGGTATCCACAGCGGGTAGCTACACGAAGAGCATCACTGAGAGTGATTCCCTGAGGGCTGACGCCTGGGTTAACAGAACACTGGCTCTCGGGAGCGACCTGCGTTTTGAGGTGCGGACAGAACGCACGTGGCCGCAGGAGTTCTTGCGACTAGCGAAGACGCACGGCCCCCAGCACTCCCGCAAAAGCAGGTCCTGGGCTCCCTTCGGGGGGCTGACACCACAGCCCCCTTCCCACAGCCTGGCTTCCCCGGGGAGCCCCCGCCGGGCCGGATCGGCTGCGCGCCGGCTCCCCCTGCTGACGCTGCGCCAGCGCTGCACCTGCGGGACGGCGCCGTCACACAGGCTGCGCTGCCCTCTAAATAAACCCCCCGAAGTGGTCTGCAAGGCCGTCCAGAAAAGCTCCACTGAAAACTAGAAGCTGCACGGCGATTCCTCTACCGCTTAGAGACCTGTTGCTAATACAACAGAGTTTAAAGACACACACACAGCGTCCAAAAACCTTCCCGGGTAAGTCACATCTTCAGAGTTGCAGCATCCTTGCATTTAAGATGCTCTATAGGTACCCTACAGGGAAACCCACTGCGTAAGACCTCTGCTCTTCCTAAAGTGAGCTCCTGTTAATACTTCCTAATTGCCTGAGATCTCCAAATTCACAGAAAAAGTAATGCTGGAGGAAATCTTACAGCTATTAATTCCCTCACAAGCATTTTATATTGCTATATTTACATCATTCCCAAGACTTTTCACACAGTATTAACAAGCTTCTGAGAAGGCTTCAAATGTCTGCAGAAAAAAATGTCTGAACAGAGAGAGTACACTTTAAGAACATGATAAATCTTCTGTTGTATGCTTGTATACAGCAGGCCAATAAAAACCTAATCATTTTTCCAGACCATGGACATGTGGTGCAATAAAAAGGTCAAGGGTATATGATAAGCTAAAAGAATGTTTAAGATCTATTGTGTTGCACAAGACAAATTGAAGCACAGCAGACCTTCCCAGTCTTAAGATCTAGAACTAAGGTGCCACATTTCACCTTGCAGACTGGTCCGACTAGGACATCATTAAGGGTACATCCAGAAAAGCAGCAAGTGGTTAACTAACACTGAAGATACCACAACCACCTATCCACTGTAAAGCAGAAAGTGAAGCAGGTTAGCTTCTCACACACGTCAGGATTTAAAGAGAGAAACTGAGTCAAACCATTAGTCACAAGCCATGTTCACTTTGACAAGCTCCACCTACCACAAGAACTTTGGGGAATCCCTGCAGGGCAGGCAGAACTCAGCTGTGACACTGCCTTTTTCCTTGAAATTAGGACTTCTTGATCCTATGAAGCGCAGGCTGGAAGTGGTCACAAAACAGTTAACTCATGAAGTGACAAACCACTCTAGGTCTCTGAACTTTTGGGACTCCACAAATGGACCAAGAACATTGCACTCAGAACTGTGTGAAGGCAAGTCTAGACAAATCTGTTCTCCTAACTCATGGAGGGGTAGAGGGTATAGTTAAGCATAACAAAAAGCCATCAAAGATCTAAACAAACATGACAGACCTTTAGTGCTTTTCACTTCTGCATAAGTGAGATCTATCATTTAATATCCCTTTGCAGGTGGGCAGAAAAGGAAATTTTTACTTTACTGGTTTACCCCACACAGCTTTATCACTCAAATCTGCATGCAGGGGAGCACATTGTCTCTGCCCTGCTACAAAGCAGAAACAAAAAAGATCATCTCTGCATTTGAGAGTTAAGGAGCTCAGGGAACAGAATCTGGGCTGCTGACCAGAGATGCATCAGGATTGAAGCTTCAATGCCATCTAGGTGACCACCTCTGGTTAATTAGGACACAGATCAAAACCACTAACAAAGCCATTATCAGTTAACAGAAAAAACATCCATGAAAGTAAGAAATACAGCATTAACAGCAGTCCTTCAATTCCTACATCTTAAACATTACTATCCCAAAGCAACAGGAAAAGCTGGCTGAAAGTATCTAAAGCTCTTTGTTTTCAAATACATTCTCTTTCCAGAGTTCTGTTACTGCATAATCAGAGGCAGTAAGAGATGTATTGACTCTCCAAGCACTCCATAAATGCAGTATTGTGTCAGAGCAACAGCAGCTATTTTGACTTCTTCCTAGATTCTTTGTCTTGTCTACAAAAAGGTATCTTCCCCTACCAACTTTTGCACAACACAAATGGATTAATAAAGTTGAAAAAAACAGTAAATCCTCAAAGGATTTGCAACTTCAGATTTCCACTGTCACTAAATTATACTAGGATCAGCACAGCAGCAGTAGTAACAAATTTTCTTTTGGATTACGTGCAAGAACAATAGGTTTACTGAAATGATTTCTAATCTTTTAGGTTTCCAATTATTTTGTCAAGAAATTCCTCCCAGAAAATAAAGACCTATAAAAGAACACCTATGTAGGCCAAAAAAGTAAAAGATTTACCAAGTACAAGAATTAAACTGACATTTGTTTACTGCCTTGCAACTTTGTTCCTGTTGAGCTGCTAGCTGAAGCCAAAAAAACTGATAAACACATCAAAATAAGAAGTGGAAGGCAGCCAGCAAGACAGCAGCTGGAAGTGGAGAATAGGAAGGAAATCCATTTAATTTTCCCAGTTTCTTATTAATTTTACCTTGACAATAAGGTAAAGGGATAAAAATGACAATGACAAAAGAACACTAAGTGATAAATACGACAAAGTTGAAATCAAAGAAATATTTAAGACAGGATAACCACACAAAGAATAACATATGCACTGCTCAGCTGAGTCACTCAAAAATACTGTTCTCAGCATCAAGATGTTTCTTCATTCCAGCTTTGTAGTTGCTAGTCTAATTCACTCCTTGTCATAAATAGCCAGACTACATCTACTGCATATTGCAAGTCATTGATTGTTCAAAAATCCTAATAACTTGGGGTAAGTGTCCAGAAACTCATCTCACAAATGTCAAGAGATGCAAAAATCTACCAGTTACATTTAACAGTTAATCACCCACTGCTAAAGCACTGTGCAAATGAAAAACACTTTTTAGCCAGACATTTCATCACCTTTAGCACCTTTCTTTACCTCTGGGAAGGTAGTTAAACTAATGATCAATTTCACAAACCCATCAGGCTAGCAAGAAGCCTACAGACCTTCTCAAGCTTGCAAAACATTGGTTTTTTTCTCATGATCTTGAGGATTAGGATAGACTTTAACTAGAAAGTCAAGAAAATGAGATTCCCCAGTCCATACACCCTTGCAGTTTAGCTTAAGGCCATAAAGACATTAATTTTCTAGCTAGTGATGCATCTGGAGCTCACATTTAGCTCTCCATATACAGCTTCCCTAGAATGACTCCTCTACCATGCAGCACCCATTACAGTGAGACCTGCCTTCCCCAGGTCTTAGGGGTCAATAACCCCTCTTTACCAAGACACTCCACTTGCCCAGTATAAACACCCTGTCCTGAATCATTTCCTATTTGAAAACCAGTATTAATAATGTAAACATTAAGCCTGCAAGATTCCTGCAGAGCTCAGCTAAGAGCAGTCAGTTAATTCACCATAAAATATTAGGTGTGTCAGCTACCAGTTAATCCATTTAAACATGCTTTTTACTGAAACTGCTAAATGCTAATTAAAGAGTCATGCAGTACCACACCAAATACGCTATCAAGGCTGGCTACTCAACTTTGATACCCAATTCTTTACAATCAAAGCACATCCTAAATTCTTTTGTTTCCTAATTATACATGAAGCACAAGGGGGGAAAACTCAAGAGGGCAAAAAGGTCACAAATTTTAAGTAAATGCAAGTTAAATCAAACAAGCCATGGGCCAGAAGAGCAGCCATCCAATGCTGTGACCTTCTTTCTGATTTCTCCAGTAAATAAGTACTCAGGTTACAGTTTTAATTTGCATGGCTGGTGTCGAAAGGGATTGGAAGTGACAAACCATGTCAGTTTAGATTTGAAACCTTTAAATTCGATCTCTCTCATTGACTGCCAAAGTAAGTGTGCAAGTGAATTAGAAGTCAGCTTTAGACTAAATGCGATCATGGGTGAGCGGCTGCAGGCTAGAGTCATGCTTCAGAGCAGATGAGCCTAGGGTGAAGTATGTATGATTATCTTCAGCTGCATTTCACAGCAGTCCTGTTAACATGACTGGAATACCTGATAAATCACTTCCAAAGCATTTTAAGAGACCAAGACTGGAATCTAATTGTTAACAAGTCCCATGACTTTCCCAAAACAGGTTCAGTGCAGTAAAAACGAAGAGCCAGCCAGGACAAAAATGGGACATTCTGAAGTGATACCAAATGAAGAAAGCTGAAACATGAGGAACTAGGTCTGAAATCCCTACTTCACTCTCAAGCTTTTGCTTTTCTCACCGTTTCAAGAAACTAGAAGTAGAACCAAAGTCAACCTTCCCTGCTTTTATGGTGCTACCAGCCCACCACAATCATTCCAATTACCATCACTTTAAATTCTCACAGTGAGCCTGTCAAATAACCAATTCCACCTGCACATTTTCATAGCCTGTTTTGAAGTCTGATTACTAGACAACAATAAAAAGTTCCTTCTTTCTAGCTAGCCTCTAAGAAAAACTTAGTAACCTGCTTTCTATAGAGTGTATAAAAAAATTTATGTACTAATTTATTCAAATTAATAGGATGACCCAAGTAACCTTGAAACTCCATCCTCTAAGCTGTATTTGCTTTACAAAACACCAATGACCTTCATAAAGCACTTTGCCAGCCCCTCAGAGCAGGGCACATGAAAGAAGCATTGCTCATATGACTAAGACTACAATGAGAAGGAGAAGTTTGAAGTTACACAGCAACAGAGTACATGTAATGTAGCATGGTTAGGGAGTGGGAACAAGCAGCACCATGCACATCTGTCATGAAATACCTGTCCTCAGCTAAGTGGATTGTTCAGTAGCAAACCAACTATAACACAACATATGTACTTGATTGCAGAGTGAAATGACACACATCTTTTAGAATTGCAAAAAATATATTTATTAAAGTTAAAGGCCTTCTAGGCACTTAGCAAGGATTGCATACCAAGACAGACTTTTTAAAAATAAATGCATTACCAATATGTACCTACTTAAAACATTAACAAAGCTATCCCTTACCTGCTAAGAATCAGTCCGTTACTATTCTCCACAGTGCAGAAAGCCCGTACACTTTCTACACACTCCATTTGCCCTGATATTTAGGGAGGTACGAGTGATTATTGAACTCCTACTCAAAATTCAACACAAGAACAAGCAAACCTCTACTGACAACTACTAGTCACGTGTCTCAGTAAAGTCATTCAACATACAGCTAGCACATACAGCCATCTACTGATAGGAAGGCTTGGCATTCCTGTACATCACCTTGTTGACAATTTAAAGTAAGCCTCACCAACTTCAGACACTGCCTCAAATCTCAGAAAGCTTGTAAGGAAGAATTCCACAAGTACAATTTACAGAAGTGAAAGGTGTCTTTTGGCAACAGCACCCTGACATAGATTTCAGCTGCCCTACTGTGATTACAGGGTCGTCTTCACCCACACATTTAACATTACACAAATCAAACAAGTGGCAGGCATCCATTTTAATGCCTTCCCTGTTACAAAACATGCCTGGTATCAACATGTTTTATTTAGCTTCTTCCATCTGCAATTTCACATATTTTATCCAACATTCACAAAATACTTGTCATGAATCAGTACTACGCACAGATATGAGATGATAAAGTAAAACTCTTCTCTTACAGATCTTTCAATAATTTTAAAGCATCATTCATGAAGTTATGAGAATTGACATTACACATCTACATACAACCCTAAGCGAAAACAAAGTCAGACTTCAAAATAAAGATATGAAGAAAGATTAAAACCTAAAGCCACTCAGCACCTTGCAAAGATAAACACAAAGAACCAGCATCACTTACACATATAAAAATATTTTTCAGATTTTGCATAAAGATGAGCACCTGAGCACTGTAAATGGGAAAAACACAGACGGGTACTAAGCTCTCACTTCTTCACAGAAGCTTCAATTACAGGTAATAATTAGACATAATGTTCTAGTTCCCATTGTCTGGTACCAGCCACAAGTTAATCCTATTAGCATGGTCACCTTACTACATACTATTTCCAATCTATAACTTTTAAAGGTTTACAGGTAAAAATGTCCACTTTCTAAAAGGCTAAGTATACAAGTAAATCTAAACAGAAAAGATCAGTCTAACCTCCTGCAGAAGACTCCCACTGTTCTAAAATTTAAGCAGCACTTGAAGGTTTCAGTGATTGTTTAAAGCAAATTTAAGCAATATGTCTTACAATTGTGTCCCAAAAAGAGAAAAATACTTCAGCAGAGTTTTCAAAAGAAAATAATCAGTGCTTCTATGTACTGTGCAGGATCAGGGAAGGACACTCATCTTTGTTTGCATGCTTTCAAAATGCTTGAAATAAGGTGGTGTTAGGGCAGGAAGACATGCTGTCATCTCTTAATTCTGATACACAGATTAATATCACCACCCAGGAAAGCATACCTGCAGCATCCTAGTTATTTTCACATTGTTCTTTTTCAACTGAAAGGCTACCCAGGAACTATAAAGGGATGACAAGCTCCACTTTTTACCTGTATCATTTAAAATTATGTAATTTGTGTGTACCCAAAGTATAATTTGTAATCACAAGCATAACATGCAAATCTGTCCACTTCCATCTGAGATCTATAATTAACAGATTTTGGAAGTCTAGACACAGGACTTTGCCCTAGAAATGAATTTTCCATGTGGTTCAAAATTTATTAGTGATCTGGCTCTTTTGTCTATGCTATACACACACTCCAATACCTTCAGCATCTTAGGAGTTACAAATTCAACCACACAAGTCTTACAAATCTATCTTGAGTACCTGAAGTTGGCTGATCTACAGTATTTCAGTTTAACTAAACACAGATAGTAAATGTAATAGTATTAAGACATCACAATGCTATTACATGATTAAGATGGTTATTTTAAGCACTTAAAACCTTTGCTAAGACATTCTCACACACCTGGGAAAAGCAAAACTGCAAAGCATGTTTCATTCTCAGTTAAAAAGCTACACATACCCAGTTTAAAATAGACAAGTCATTTCATTTGCCTGCTCACTGAACTATCGTAGGAAGAACTCAGTTGTACAAGCCAGAATTATTACACATACATTTCCACTAATATTCATTTAACCACACTGAATCACTACAATTGAGAAAGGAGTTAGTAATAGTGTCATGAGAGAAGAGGTTCATAAAACATCCCTTGGCATTTCCCACTTGCATTATACAATCATTTCACCTTACTTGGTTTTACAGTCACTTTACCTTAGTTGTATTTTTGGTTACTCTGCAACTGCACAAAACATAATTTTATATAGATATTACACACATTTGCATTTTAACAGTTAACTGGTTAACAGTCACACCTCAATTTTTTTATCCATGTCAAACAAGAAATACTTTACTTTTAATACAATACTCCAGTTTCAAAGTAAACAAAAAAATCTAGATGCATACTAGAATAAAGACACTGGATCCACATTCATCAGCATTTGGTTTTTTGACTGACTGTATCTATTTTTGGAGCTGAAAGTATGCATGCAAATACCAAGTACTAGATGATAAAAGCAGGCAGAAGGCTGTCCTCTAATGTCTCATTTCAATGTGAGCCTCAAAAAACTGTAGTAGCCCCAAGAAGTCAATTTTTCTAAGAGCCATCCTATTTACATAAAGACTGTTTGCAAAATAGTAAATCACTTCTGCAACTTCCTAAAATAATTTACATATAAAAAGCATTCTTTCTTCACTAGCTGGAGAGGAACTTCATTAATTTGCAGCCATCAAGGTTTTTTTTATTTACAGCAAACAATGCAAATATTTATTAGTGAGAGAAGGAGAATTATGCTATCAGTAACACTTCCACAAAGTTAGGGAAAAACATGCAAAATACCAGTCATCTGAAGACATGCAGCTAACAAATCACATCACACACGCATTCCACAGCTGACACTGTGACAGCTGCTACCAGCTCCAGAGTATTTCAGACAGTGGTTGATTCCCCTTCTGATTTAGAGATGGACATTTGCAGTCCATTACACATCAGAAAAAGAGCTACAACAAAGCATTAAAAGAAGCCACATTGATTTAGACCTGTTCCTGTTACAGGAAATAAAGTATACCAGCACAGCTTTGTAATCACTTCAGTAGAAGCCAGAATCATTTCGCCTGTCATTAAGTTACACTAAAAAAAATATTAGTTTGTAACTTATTTCACTTGACCACCCCAAGCATCAAGCATTTGTCTCTCCTGAGCTGTACTTGAAACTCACCTGCCAATTACACAACACTTCCAACTTCACATCAAACCCCATCACAAAATCACAAAGAATTAGGGTTCAGCGTAGCATCCTTGATGCTTTAAAGTGCTTAGCTCTGTGTTCATTCGGCATGTCATTCATTACTCGGAGTTATGTAATTGGGAAAGAAAAACAAGGCTTTGGGGTGGGTTGTTTTTTTTAACGATTCCCCAAAACCTGTCGCTGGCTGCTTAGTATTTTAGAGCCAAAACTTCCTAGGAAAAGTACCTGACTGTCGGCTCGTTTCTGAGGAGCTCTCACACACAAACAATAAGCTGTCTGCTCTGCAGAAACACCCCGCAGGGTAAACCAGGAAGAACCCTTCGTGTCTTTAATCGACTCGAAGCCCAAGCAAAGCACGCAAGACCCGGGCTGTTCTACACAACGAATCAACTCGGAATTACAGATTCAAAGAGCGAGCGATCGTGCCTCGGCAGTTATAAAGATACCTACGAAAGAGATTTCTTTCCAAGCCAGCCCAGCGTTTGCTATAGTCCCGGGGGAGATGCTCAGCCTGCTGGGGAAACAGTCCCAACGCCTCACCGACCGCGCAAAGCCCTGCCCGGGCAGCGGTTACCGGTGCTGGGCAGACACCCCCCCACCCCACCCCCCCCGGCTCCCCCTCGCAGCCTATAGCCAAGGGAAGGGGGCAAGGGCCGGTAAACACCAGCAGCCTGAACACAAGAAGGCCCGCCGAGCGTTGCAAAGCGCAGAGCGAGCCCCTCACTGAGCGTCCCCGGAGGCCGGCCCAACTCCGGCAGACGCTCCCGCTCGCCCCCACGGCGGGACAAAGCGGCCCCGCTCCGCCGCCGGCCGGCCCTCACCTTGGTTGACCAGGCGCAGGGCGTGAGTGAAGGACGGGTCCAGCGAGTCCTTCTCCGCCATCAGTTCGGGCAGGTACTTCTCATCCATGGCGGCGGCCTGGAGCGGCAACAGAGCCGGGGCGCCGGGTGTCCCCGCAGGGAAGGGGGCGGCAGCTGCGCGGGTCGGAGCCCCAGGCGGCGGTAAATCCTCGGAGGCAGCGCTTCCCCCTGGCCGCCTCCCGCCCGGGGCTGCGGGGACGCATCCAGAGGGAAGCGCCGCAAGCCCCCGGCCGGGAGCGGGGAGGGAAGGGACGCGGGCCGGTGGGACGCCCCTCAACACCGGGCAAGGGGCGCGGAGAAATCCCTCTGCGGAGGCGCACAGGGCTGGGGGAAGGGAGCGAAAAGGTGACGGGCCCCGGGAGCCGCAGACCTAGGCGGGACGGGGCCCGCCGGCCTCCCGCGCACACACGCGCGTAAAAAGCGGCGAGAGACCGTGAGACGGCAGCGCCGCCCGCGACCCCACTCCCCACCGGCTCCGCGCCGACTGAGCGGGCGACTCCCTCCGCGCCAGGTTTAAATAGCCCCGCTGAGGCTCCGCCCCCCGTCTCCCAAAGCCCAGCCCACCTCATCTGAGTCCCGCCCCGTACCACTTCTCCGCCCCCGGGTCCTCCCAATGGGCGGTGACATAGCAGCCCCGCCTGTGTCGCCCCGCCTATTGGAGTGGCGACTCCTATTGGATGGTGTCTCCAGTCAGTCAGGAAGGGGCCGCAGCTTCGGATTGGTGGCTGCTCTTACCCTCCTCTTGCCCTCGCCTCGCTGGTAATGTGGGTATCGGTGCGAGCGCCGGGCGGTTGTGGCGCTGAGGTAACGTTCCCGCAGCGGCTCCTGACGGGGAGTGGGACGCCTGCCCGGGCGGTCCGAGGGACTGCGGGGAGCTAAACCCCGCAGCAGACCCTTTCCTGGGAGGGGATCGGACGCTGTTCTCCTTCCAGGAACTCACGGGCGCCTCGAAATACGAGCACCCAGCGGCGCCAGCGGCGGATCTGCGGCCGCCCGGGCTGCGGGAGTGCTCTGGGCGGAGAGCCGTAGCGGGGCGAGGGGAGAAGGGGTGTCCCGCCTCCTGCCGGCCCGTCTCGGCTGCCCGAGGCGGCGGGGTGTGAGAGAGGGTCTCGGGGGAGCAGGGCAGGCAGCTCTCGGGGGGAGGGAGAGCCAGGGCAGACAGTTCTCGAGGGGAGGGGGAGCCAGGGCAGGCAGCTCTCGAGGGGAGGGGGGAGCCAGGGCAGGCAGCTCTCGAGGAGAGGGGGGAGCGGAGGAAGGCGAGAGCGGGATTTAAAGCAGGAGTAGGAACGTGGGGTTAGTTTGGGGTGTTCTCCTCCCGCGGTACTCCTCCTTCATCCAGCGTTCTGGACTTGCCGCTCCAGTAATGCAAAGCTCCCTCGTCAGAAAATCCTACCTGTGGTGGATTACGCTGGATGGGCCATTGTAAGTGTGCAGGTGATTCAGCAGACTCCTATTTTACAGGAAAGTAAAGTTTTAAGAGCCCTGGGTTTTTTTTTCAGCGGGTACACTCGGTGTACTAGCTCATTATTCACTTTGATCTTTAGCTTCGAGGCTTTACATAGTTCCCTCATTAGGCCGTAGGTGTTTCAGCAATGGAACTTTGGTGACAGAAGCCCAAAGGAAGCGAGGCCAACTCCTCTGCTCTGTGACAGGGGCACAAGGGCAAAACGGAGGAAAATTACTCAATCCTTGAAGCCAAGATCATAATGCTGAAGTAACATTTTTCCTCTCTTGGTCTTAAACCAGCGCTTACCAGAAAAGCTGTTGAGAAACTTGAACTGATAAGCTACAAGTAAAACACCATTAAATATATTCCTACCTCTGTATGTTCAGTAATTGCACATTTATTTTTCTATTCCATTAAAAAAAACCCAAACAGCCCAAGCATACTTTGCAATGTATCTTACTCCTGAGAGATGGGGAGAAAAGAGCTCTGGGAAAAAAACAGAAGGCTATCATAAGAAACAGCTTGGAAGAAGAGGTTTAGGCTCCCTTCTCAGAATTACATGTGCTCTTTCACCCTTAAAACAGAAGGACCATATACTAAGGTTTCTTATTTCTTGTATTTTACAGACTGGAATCTATTATAAAGCAATGTCTGATATGTCAGAATATGAAATACACTTGATTTACAGTCTCTCTATAATCGGTCCGTATAAGTCTTGACCCAGCACTAACAGAATCAAACTTACAAAGTTACAGTTTAGAAGTTCTTTTGCATGACATCAAGCTTGATGGAGGCAACTAGAACATACATAAGCAACTGAAAAAAGTTGCATTACAATGAACGTTTTATTTCAACCTTCCATATACATCATCTATATAAAACTACTGAGATGCAGCCATCTGTTGTGAAACAGGCAGACATATACAACTTTGACACAGAACAATATGTAGGAGTATAGTCTTTCTTGAATGACCTGGAGAAAAATAATCCCTGTATTTGCAAAAAATGTATTTAATGTCCTCCAACAACACACAGGACCTCAAACAGAAAGGTAGCTGTATTACAAAAAATGTAAAACATAACGTGCCTTTTTTCGAAAGAGTAATTTTCTCCCTGGTAACTGATTAAATAAGCATTTGGTGTTTCAAGAAACCACAGTATTTCTTCCCAAATTATACCAATTCCCTCTGGAAAAGACTCTCTGTGTGTCTGAAGGCCCAGGTCTATAACAACACGGGAATTATAAAATTATATAAAAAAATGTAAAGTTATCCACATTTTACCCTATTATTCAAACTCAAACCTGCACATAACAAGTGCAGGACATTGTTTGCTCTGATAAAATTCACTAAATGTAATAAAAAGGACAGAAAGGATGGTAAATTACAAGCCTTAGGCCATAGAAAGCAGCACAGGATGTGGTTAGCTGGGAAGAGCTTGCAGAGCATAGTTCTTACTCTAAGAGAAAGACAGGAAACGCCAACATCTTAAGGGTTGAGTGCTTTCCTACTATTGAAATCTATGCAAAGCTTGAAAAGCAGCTTAATCAAGGAGCCACCCAGCAAGGATTAGCTTTAGTTATTCAAAAATCTTTAAAAGTCATGAGTTCAAACTTTCAAAATTCACAATTTAAAAGTGCCTATACCTACTTCTCAAGAGTTTGTGAGACTGAAAAAAAAACTTAACAGTTTTTTACACATCTACAGACATGTGGTGGTCTCAGGAAGTTAGTTTGGTGGATGTACATCAATCAAGAGCCGGTGTCAAACTAACACCCATTACAGCCCTTAAAGCACCAGTTTTCTGACCAGACAGCGATGAAAAGTTGTGGATGCCAAAATTGATATTCATATGTAACAGAAGCATTAGAATGTGTTAGTGCCTTCATTCTCAGGGGTGAGAGTCACTTTCTTAATTCTTGTATCTTTTGATGCAGTCTGAGGACTGTGTGTGAAGAAACTGTAACTGCTCCACATACACTCCTCTGG
Source organism: Laterallus jamaicensis coturniculus (assembly GCA_022605575.1). Taxonomy (NCBI): domain Eukaryota; kingdom Metazoa; phylum Chordata; class Aves; order Gruiformes; family Rallidae; genus Laterallus; species Laterallus jamaicensis. The sequence goes on along the minus strand of JAKCOX010000002.1, from coordinate 86,168,546 downwards.
GTTATAGGTTCTGTAGAACTGTCTGCAGTTACATTTGCCTTATTTCTTGGGTCAGTGTAATAAACAGTATTTTCACCATTTCAGTCTTTGTTGCTCATATTGTAAGTACACATAAATACTTGTAATTTTCCCTAAATTACTAGTGTTCACTAGTGGTTTTATTTTGTATGACCAGTGTTATCAAGCTGCTACTGACCACGGTAGACTTTACATGACTTTAATCTAGTTGTCACCTCTTATTTACCTCTGAGTTCCCTATTTAAAGCTCAGGCCACAACAGACTGTTATGGAATCATTATTTATTTGCGCCTTCAGCTCATTAAAATGCACACAGCTGAAGACCTATAGAAGCAGGGTCTATTTCAGGAAATAGTTTGTCACAAATACCACATCTAGTGAATATGTCCTTGATGTGACTCACCACAGATCTGATTAGCATGTTGCTAAGTAGGTGCTGGCTTCCTTAGTATTCCAATATATCACTTGCCAATTTCTATTAGGCATATGGAAATTGCCATTGCACTCCTTTTTCCAATATTCCTGTGGCCATTTCTTTTTTATTATTATTTATTTATTTTGTACCTCCATGTGGGTTAAAGTATGCAAATATAGACAAGAATATACTGTCATATAAAACCATTTTCAAAAGCTCTGGATGCTTGCTTCTAAAAATTCACAGCTTTCTCTTTCATGTCTTCTGCCCCAGAGTTCAAATGTCAAGCTATTTTTGTCCATAATGAAACTTATTTAATTATCAGCTGTGTTAAGGTTGTTTCTTTTAAAGATTTGTTAGTATTGTTATCATACAGTGGCTACAGATGCAGTGGCAAAGAACTTAGGCCCAAACCTTTTATTGGTTTTGGTTGGGTTTTTTTTACTAATACAGTGTTTCTGACTGTTGGGGTTTTTTTTGGTTTGGGTTTGGGTTTGTTTTTTTTTCCTGTAAAAATGGTATTAAATATCAGAACCTCAGGAAGTTCAATAAGGAAAGTGGAATGTACTGCTCTTTCTTGGGTAAGAGTCACCCCAGGGAACAGTACATGCTGGGAGCTACCCAGCTGAAAAGCAGCTTGACAGAAAAGGACCTGGTGGTCTTGGTGGACACCGAGTTGAACATGAGCCAGCAACGTGCTCTTGCTGCAAAGAGGGTTCATGGTATCCTGGGCTGCATTAGGAGGAGTGTTGCTCATAGGTTGAGGAAGGTTAGCTGTATCCAGTTTTGGGCTCCTCAGTACAAGATAGGCCTGGACATACTGTATGGAATTTAAAAATTGCCCTTGAAGATGATGAAGGGTTTAGTGTGTATTTCCTATGAGAAACAGCTGAGAGAGTTGGGACTGCTCATCCTGGAGAAGAGAAGGGTCAGGTGTATCTTATGAAAGGAAGATGCCAAGAGAACACAGCCAAGCTTTTTTTTGGTAGTGCTCAGAGGCAGTGGGCACAACCCTCAGGCAGGAGGTTCCCTCTAAACATGAGGAAGCACATTTTTCCTATAAGGGTGGATGAGCACCAGTACAGGCTGCCCAGGGAGTTTGTGAAGTCTCACAACTTGGAGATGCTTAAAAGCCATCTGGACTTGGTCCTTGACAACCAGCTTTAGGTGACCCTTTTTGAGGGAGGGGGGAAGTGGTTCAGACCAGATTCTGTATCATATAAAAGATATGCAACTAAGGATTTTTTTTAGCAATTTCATGCTTCATTCAAGTTGTACACTTGTATTTTTTATGTTGTGTTATAGTCAGCGCTGAAATAGATGAAAGTTTATCAAGATTTGTGTTGAATCTCAACTGGTTATGTTTAGTTTCTGCTGTTCCCATGTACCCATATGTGTGATTAAAAAAAAAAAAAAGTATAGTATCCACAAGTAACTACTATTTTGATAACCATAACTTTACATTAATGAAGGACTACTCTTAACTTTTCCTGAATTGGCCTACATTGTGTTTCCTTGAATGAGCTAAGATACTACAGTAGAACAAGTAAATGACTAAATATTTCCTGTTATGGAAAACATCATCTGTGAAATCATTCAGACTGTGATCTCAACGCCGTTTTCTTCCTTCCCTCCCCAATCGCTCTAGATTTCTGCCAGTCTTAGTCATCATCTTCATTATGTTCTTCAGCTCTTGTAAGAAGAAAATATTTTTACTTGCTTTAGCACTAACTCAGGGGAGATAGATACATATCTATTCCTACACATAACCAAAATGACTAACATGAGTTTTCTATCAAGTATAACTGAATTTTAGATTACATCTCCTTGTACCTTTTGCCTGTGACATTGGGAATTTTCCATAACCTTTTATTGTTGTTTCAGTGCAGTATCAGTAATGGCTAAGTCCAGTCTTTCTAGGATATCATTGCACATTCCTTAAAATCCTCATGTGCAACAGTCATGATAAAAAGCATTTTCTTGACCTGCCATCTTCCAGAGTTGAAAAGTGGGTCACTACACTCATTCTGGCCTGCGCTGGTATGCAGGTGGACCACATAGTAAGTAGAATGTATGAGCCCTGGAGAGCAAAAGATTACATCATGTGTATCAGGTAAATTTTAGCATTCCACATTCCACCTTATTATTCCTTTTAGGACTTAAAAGCTAATGCAGTATATCAGAACAGTCTCTCCTGTTTCTAGTGAAGGAATTGAGGCAATACATTGCAGTGAGTTCACAACCTTTTTCATTGTATTCATGTATGCCACGATCCAAAGGGCTTTCTTCTGTCCTTTAGGCATTATAGGAGCACCTCTCCTATGAAGACAAGCTGAGAGTTGGGCTTGTTTAGCCTGGAGAAGGGAGGTCTCCAGGGAGACCTGACTGCAGCCTTCCAGTAACTTAAAGGGGCCTACAAGAAATCTGGAGAGGCAGTTTGTACAAGGTCATGCAGCGACAGGACAAGGAGTAATGACTTTAAGCTGAAGGAGCGTATATTGAGATGTTAAGAAGAAATTCTTTGCTCTGAGGGTGTTGTAGTAGGGGGATTGGATGATCTTTAAGGACCTGCCAACCCAAACCATTCAAAGATTCTATGATTATTGCTAATGGCAGTTCTAACAGTGCACGTAGTCCTGGAACTGCATGCAAATATACCTTGATCATATAATGTGACTATAGGCATCACGACAAATTTCATTTTCTCTGTCCTGAAGTATTTTGTAAGATTAAAAGAGCATTATCTAATTTTGTTTTAAATAAGGTGCAGTGACTTTACAGTTCTCTGCCTCAGTGTTGGCTTTGTACATGTACTTATTAGAAATCTAGACTTGACATTTTCCTTTATATACTTGCTAATACTTAGTTCATATTGTCCTAATGATGCAAAACATACCAATATTAGCATGGTGAAAAAACTCTTTTTTGTATATTCTTTTTCTCCTGTCTCATATATCTTCATTAGTCCTTTCTTGATTCTGTACTGTAGCTGTGAGCTGTACTATTGCTAAATTTCTCTGCTAGGAGCTTTCGACAATTTTTGTGTCCTTTGCTTTCCTATTTTCCTCTGTAGTATGCTTATGAAGGTGGTTTGCTCTGTGCACTTTGTGACTGTCTTCTCTGGTGCTGGCCAATCAAGTGTATTACAAACCTTGATGCATCTGATCCTCCAGTGTACCTCTTTCATTGCTCTGAAAGTGGGTGATGCCAAATCCCATACACCCTTATCTTTGTTATACCTGTCTTCTTCCTGGTTGCACCTCTTCTAGCACATTATTTTGTGTGCTAATGAATGTTCTCTTTTGTTCTTAGGACAGCTTTTTCCAGTGTGAAATTGTTTGTTACTAATTTTTTTGTCTTATATTCAATCCCATTAAAAGCCTGTCTTTCACAGACTGTCTTTCCTAACTACCGAGGCCTCATCATCCATAACATCAATTGTCTTATTAAGACCTTGATGTGTCTCACAACATTTATCTTTGTATGTTGATATTTTCTTTAAAAAAAAGAACTAAATTCAGAATGATAATCTGTGTTTTCCTATCTGCTCGTATGAGTTTACTAGATACCTGAGTTTTGAAAACCTACAAGGAGAGGCTGAGTGAGCTGGGTTTTGTTCAGCCTGGAGAAGAGAAGGCTGCGGGGGAACCTCATTACAGCCTTCCAGTACCTGAAGGGAGCATACAAACAGGAGGGGAATGAACTTTTTAAAAGGATAGACAATGGCAGGACAATGAGGAATGGTTTAAAGCTAAAGGAGGGAAGGATTAGATTGGATATTAAGGGGAAGTTTTTTACAGGAAGACTGGTGAGGTGCTGGAACAGGCTGCCCAGAGAGGTGGTGGTTGCCCCATCCCTGGAAGTGTTCAAGGCCAGGTTGGATGGGGCCCTGGGCAACCTTGTGTAGCTCCAGGCCTGAGGTTGGTGGCCCTGTCTGTGGCAGGGGGGTTGGAGCTCTATGATCCTTGGGGTCCCTTCCAACCTTTGCCATTCTATGATTCTATGAACCCTGCCTTTTTTCCTTGTTACCTACTGGAATGAGTGACTATTCAAGATGAAGATTATCTACTCAAATGCTGAAAAAAATCTGATGCATTAATATCATCTATATACCACTGTTTTCTGCAATACTTCTTTCCTGATTCACCCATGGCCCATTTCTTTCATTATTCTTCGTGAAAACAGTAGATAGGTTCTTTTCTTCTGATAATATATCAGAAAATATCATTGTTCAGACTGCTGAGATCCTCAGAAAGCTAAGGTAAACGAAAGTTGTTATATGACAGCCCATGTGGTGATGATAGTTTTTTTGCATTTGCTTTTAAACAGAGTTAACTCAGGCACAGCAATAATGAAGCAGTTTATAAAAAGTATTTCTTAAGCTTCTGTGAAGAGGGAGGAGGGACAACAGAAAAATGTCCATTTTTCTTTTGGAAAAATATAAATCTTGCTTAAAATGCTAGAAGATGGGAGTTTTTAGTCCAGATGTTCACCTGCAACAACTACATTTACAAAAATGAGCCAAAACATACTTAATGAAGACTTTGCAGACTATGATGAAACCAAAGTGCTCATAAAAATAATAATACTTTTAAGTGACCTTTAAGAGTCTGTATATCAGAAGTCAGATTACAAAGCAAAGCAACACCTTTAGGAAAGCCCCAAAGGGACTGTTGGGAATAGAAAAAATGTAAAGCACTCTAACATGTTCATCTTCTGTTTAAGAATGGCAGCATGCTCCTTCTGCACCTTCCACAGGCAGCAGGTGAAAGAGGCTGAACTCACCGTGAAAGACAGCAAGACTCAGCTCCTGCTCGAAGTACACAGGCAAATCAGTATGTGAAATATTGATTTTATAAGTGCTCCCACTCATCCAGGCATTTGTCTTACAATGGAAGAATCAAGCAGTGCAAAATACCTTTTAGTATCCTATGTTCTTGGTGTCTTTTTGTGATGCAGAGAGATAAGGGACAGAAAGAGAATCGTGGAACAGTTGGGATCAGAGATTTGCTCAACTCACTAGCAATTGCTCAAAAGGCTAATGTTTTTTTTTATGTCTAGCTCCAAATAATGTCATTTGCACTTCTAACACAAAGTAGTTGTGTTTTCTAATGCCCCGTGCTTCCCAGCCATCAGCCACCCTCTGAAGTGTTGATATGAATGTTTTTTATGTGTCTTGTTGCTTGATCACAAAGCAGGTATCCATGATATGCAAAACCATTTTTTTAAAAAAATGTTTCAGCTGTTTATATATTGGTAATTGCTTGGTATAGAAAAAGAGAGAACCTATGCTGGCAAGGCAGAGTTGTGTCATATTTATGAATTTTGTCTCACAAGAAAAATCACTCTTTAAATCTGTCACATGCTAAGTTTCAGTTCAGTTCTAATAGAACTCCTAATTGTTGTGTTTTGGTCTTACATTTTGAAATAAAATGTTTCCTTACTTAATTTTAGCTCTCTCTCAATTTCTGCAATAAGCAATAATCCTATCTTTAACATTCCTTGCGTTAGACAGTAAATAGACTACATAATTTCTGTTACATTAACAGTCTGATTTCATTTTTAGGTTTTCTTTCCTATCAGACATGAACCGAAATTTAAAGTGCCTTCTCTGCAATATGATGCTGCATTTGAACAGTCACCTAGAGTTCTTTTGTAATAATTATAGATTTTATAATAAATAGGCAACCATATATTTATTTTTCTATTTGAAATAGACATTGGGTGGAATTAGCAATTAAAACTGTTTATCAAGATTCATGCTCCCATTAGCTGTCTCAGTGTAGGAGGAAATCAATATTTGTATTTAAATGCAGGCTGGTCACAGCATCAGGTAGCATTACATGGAGATAAGGGGAGAGAGAGTTATTACAACAGTTGTCACAGCCCTGCATGTTAGTTTTACGGTTACGAAGTTGTATCTTGTTGCTTCCTTTACTGCATACAGTTTCAGGATTGTTGAAAGAGAGTAGGGAATTTCAAAATTTCACATTAAGAGATGAAAATGTTTTACCTGTCATGTTTCAAAAAAAAAAAAATCCAGAAGGACAGGTTATAATTGCAGAGAGTGTATTGGAATTTATATGGTGCAACGAGAGAAAAACAAAATCTACAGAAGTATCAAATCTAGTTACATTTAAAAAAAAATTCTGAGCACTAATAAATCCCAGGGGAAGGTGCTCTGGAATTGCAGTCTGGCAGTTGTATATTAGGAGAGTGGCTTTTGAGACTTAAAAAGCAATTCTGGAGGTTGTCTGGGATTTGTGAGGTTTAAATGCGTTGTGGAAACAAGACAGACCACATAGAATAGAGCAAGCAGTATCAGAAGAGTTGAGAGCTGTTGTTTTGGGGCATGGTAAAGGGAAGCGTGGCTGTGAGAAGAGAGAGGTCACTTAGCTGGGGGGAAAGAACCTGTTTCTACAAAGTCTGCCTGAGAATTCAGTGGGTGAGGATGACCTGATTGCAGATTTTTATTTTAGAACTCAACTGGGAAACAATAATCCTGACCATATGTTCACAAATATCACAATGCTTCTGTCCACCTATGAAGTTTTAGCAAAATTAAGGAAAATATGAAGCAGGACTATTTCATTACAGATCAGTCTATAAAGTGAAATATTAAGACAAAGATACGGTTTTGTATTCCTGCCAGAAGATTTTAATTAAATGTCGTTTCCCTCCCTCAACCAATAATTTTCCTTAATAATTTGGGATATTGACTTTAAGCAATTCAGTGCCTTTAACTGAGAAATATTTTTTGGTCAAAAAAAAAGTTACTAAAAATCAATAGCTTGAATTATACTGATGCAGTGTCTTATTTTGGCAGTGAACAGCCATGAATGGAAGCTTGGCTAAGAAATGCTTAGTAAGACTTAAAATGTATACAAGCATAAATTTCCTTTAAAATACTACATCAGTGAGCTAATACATCAATTCTGATTCTTATTCACAGGTCTCTGGATGGATTTTTTATTTTGCTTTTTAAATTAGTGGCGGATTAGAACGTAATACTTCCCAAAGAAACCACTTCTGTTTGCTTAAGGAAACTGTTAAGTTCTATTGACTTTTGAAGAGTTTACCTCTAACACAGTTCAGGTAAAAGTGCAATGCTTGAAAAGTACCATATGAATAGGTCTTTTAAATTACCTTGAGAACCTAAGGATATCTTTATAGCATTAGTAGTTAGTGATTGATGCATTCATCCTAAATCTCAACTTTGCTGCTGCAGCAAGTCCTGAAAATTAGCATAACAATCCTAAAGAACAAATGGGTCCCTAGCTGTAAGTTTCTCAGCTACTGATTTTTTCATTCATTACTGTGATTTTTTTCCTGGTGTTTTGCCACAGATCTTTTGTTCACATGATATGCTATGCAGTTAAAATTATCTCATTTTGTATTTCTTTTTCAATAAACAGAATGTGTCATAAGAATGTGCCATATTATAAAACAAATACAATCTTCTAGATGACACAAATAATTAGATTTTTTAATATTCATTATCATATGCTTTTTTTCCTGATGGCCTATATTATAGCTGTAAGGATAATAACATGATCTCTTATGTTCTATATTGCATTAGATTTCCACAGCAAGATTAGGAAGCAATCCTAAAAATATTCAGTCCTAAATATACCCAGATACATTTCAATTTCAATTTTTTTAATATCACATAAATAGAACGGCTATAATTTTATGCTAGTAACAGATCTAATTTCAGTAAAAACACTTCAGGTAGGCTGGGAAAAATTAAAGCATAAAAGTGGGAATGTGTGAAAGAAACATATGCTTTCATTTCAAGATTTATGGTTTTTAGCTATGGCAGTGTTCAAGTCTTGCTGGTTTTCATATGGATGAAAATACGAATATTCAGATGTCCTTAAAACAATGGGCCAGTGGTCAACTGTAGCTCTATCAAAGGTGTCTTTGGTGGATGCTGGTGTCCTTTACATGCAAGAACAGCACAGCTTTGCAGTGAGCCTCATGATACAGAACCGAAGAAGAACAGACCCCGTGAGGTCATCTAATCCAAAAGTTTGCCCAAAGAAAGAGTCCTGAGGACACTGATATCTGCTGAACTGTCTTTCCAGGAAATTGGATTCAATGCCCCTGATGATGTCCTTTCCTTCAACCGACCAGCACCTCCTTTGATGTAAAGCGTTATGGGATGCAAGTGCACCAGGATAGAGGTCACTGAGCTTTTGCCCTAAAGCTGTTAAGACTATGTGTATAATGTTTATCCCACCTGTTCAGGTTAGGCAGGTTGCTCTTATGCATCCTACATCTTCTTTGTTAATAATCACCTGTCCTAAAGAATGTGAATAATTATTTTATGCTTTTTGAATCTTAAGTTTATATAATTGCCTAGTTGCCCTTTCTTGAACATAGGACAAAAACTTAACTTTACACCCCCACTATACTATTCTTCATTGAAGAGTCCATGTGTTTTCCACACTGCTCTTGTAACATGTTTCAATCTCCCACAGTTATGGAAATGATTAGCAATACTGTCTTGCAATGAACCCTTTTTAGCTGAAAAGGTTAATTGTTAGTCTGTTTTTCATTTAAAATTTACTGCAGTAAAATTTGCTGCAGACCAATGGTCTTCTTTGTCTCACTAAATGTAGGAAGGCACTAGTGAAAGGTTAAGTTAAAAGTTACAGGCTTTTGAAGAATAAATTCTGAATAAAATCTTCATAATTAAAATGTTAATCATTCAGTTGTTAATCTTGCAGTTGTTAATCTTTCAGTTGTTAATCTTTCAGTTGTTTTAGATTGCTGTGTAATACAGTATGGGATGGGTGAAGTTCAGAAAACTATATTCAATCTCAAAATTCATCCAAGTGAGGAGGACTCAAACATAGAGGGGACAACACTACAGTAGCATAAAAAAGACCTAAATTTAATTTAAAATTAAGTACAGTGAGGAGTACTTACCTAATTTTGCTTTTCTATCATAAACTTACAAAAACAAAGCAATTTGATAGCAGATGAGGAAAGCAAAGACTGTAATTTGACAAACAAGTATGTTGTTTTCTTCTTAAAGAATGAAATCAAAGTCTTGACTATTTGTGGCCCTAATTTTACAGGACTGTTTATCCGTAACAAGGAGCTTAAAAGATCTGGACTTCTTACATTTCATTGCTATGCTTATCCTGATTGCAGACTATTATTTACCTCTCTCAGTCTGTCTTCACAGGAGAGGTGCTCCAGCCCTCTGGTCATGTTTGTTGTACTCCTCTGGATTCACTCCAACAGCTCCTTGCCTTTTTTGTACTGGAAACCCCAGAGCTGGATGCAGTACTTCAGGTGGGGGCTCATGAGAGCAGAGTAGAGGGGGGAATCACCTCCCTCTACCTATTGCTTGACCTTTTTTCCCCCTGTGTCCTGGTTTTGGCTAGGATAGAGTTAATTTCTTTCTGGCAGTTCGTGTTATGTCATGTTTGGGAGTCAGGATGAGAGCAGTGCTGATAATACCCTGATATTTTTAGTTGTTGCTGAACAGTCAAGGACTTTCCAGATGTTCACATCTCCCTGCTAAGGAGAAGGTGGGGGGGCACTTAGGGAGCTGGGAGGGGACACAGCCAGGACAAGTGACCCAAACTGGCCAAAGGGTGTTCCATGCCGATAACATCATGCTCAGAATAAGGGGGAGCTGTTGTGGGGAGGAGCACACAGCTCCAGGACCTGTGTTTTTTGTGGGGACAGTCTGGTTTCAGGACAGGTCTGAGCTATACAGCCTGAGTTGTGCAGTTCGATGAGAAACCCTATTGTATATCACCAGTTTTGTATATTTTGCTATAAGTATTATTATTATTATTGTTATTATATTTATCTCTCTCTTCTAAACATGATTCCCAGAGGCGCTGTGACCATGACTGATTGGCCTGGCCTTGGGCAACAATGACTCTGGCCTTGAGCTGGCTGGTGCTTACTCTCTGGAGCCTGCAGAGATTCTTGCAGATGCCCCCCCTGCAGCCCTACCCCTCTGCCCTCCACTAGAACCCAGCCACACAAAACTACAACACCCTGTTGAAAAATGAGGGTTCGGTTTCCTCTTTTCCAGTCAGTGGGAACTTGACTGAACTGCCATGACTTCTCAAATATGATGGAGAGTGACTTAGCCACTTCATCCACCAGTCTCCTCAGGACCCATGGATAGATCTGTGCCTTTAGGTTCCTTGGACGATCTCACACCCAATCTTCTCCTACACTGGGGGGTTCTTTGTTCTCCCAGTCCCTGCCTTTGCCTTCTGTGACTTGTGTGGTGTGACTAGAGTCCTTGCCAGTGAAGAATGAGGGAAAGTTATAAACTATAAGTTAATTTAGCAGTTATATAATAATTTTTATTGCATCTAGCTTTTTCTTACTTACACTGAGCTCTCAACTTTTGTTTTCTTTCAGGGTTTTTTGTTTTGTTTAGTCTTTGTTTTGTTTTAGGGGTTTTTTATTAAAGAAAAGCAGCCCATACATCATTTTATACTGATTACTTTCATCCAGATCTGCTGATACAGCAGGAGTCTTAACTGGAGTAATTTCTAACCTGATTTTAAAAAAGCCATCAACCTTCACCTTTAAAAGCCAGAAACCCCTAAAGCATCACACACAAGTGCTATTTGTAACATGTTTCTTTATCCAAACTAAGGAAAAATGTAGCCTTGGAATTCTGGATCTATTTCTGATCCTCCAGAGCCTTAGAAAAAACACACCAAAGACATTTTGAAACAAAGAAGTGTTAACATGCATTAAAAATGTGAAAAAATTCAGACTATTTCATACTTTAACATCCTTTCTGTTTATTAATATTGTTTTAAAGCCCCCAAAATATAAGCTTTCAATCTAAGCCTAGATGTTTTCTGTGCTACATGTCATTTAACACTTCCTCCGCTGTAGAAACTCTAGAAAATTTTGTTTCCCCTTCAAAATTTGTTATAAGGAAATTAGTTGTAATGAACAAATTTACAGATGAAACAGTAAAGTCAGTTGAGATAAGATAAGGCCCCTATAAAAAAATAATTTTATCTTTCTGTATGAATACCCACAAACCCTGAGTGGAGACCAGCTCTACAATACCAATTGTAGTGGCTGCATTCAGTCCCTGATAAAGCATCAAGAAGAAGGTTTCCTGTTAGGTGGGTGTTGAGAGCCATTGAAAAATGACTGATTTTTCAGTAAAGAAGTCAGATGCTTTTTAAGAGCATAATGTTGGGCAGTTTGGTTTGGGTTTCATTGTTTGCTTCATAATAGGGTCTGTGAGCAACACGCATTAAATCATCCATTGAAATCTCTTACAATAGGTGGTTGGTTTTTTTTAGTAGTAGTTGAAGAAGCTAAGTTTAATTAGATTGTTTCAATATGCAGACAAAGGGGTGATAGAGCTTTTGCTTATACCCCTCTGCTGTGTGATGTAGTCAATACTTTTAATACACCACAGAAGTCAGACTTTGCTAAAATGCTGATGTTGTAGTGGTCCTGCAGGTGGGTGTTGCTCTACCACTGGAGAACATTTTTAGCCCTCTGAATCCGAATGACAAAGAATTTCTTGGAAAATGCGATTTACTATTTGGTTTGTGGAACAGCAATCTCTTACCATTTTGAAAGAGGATTACTGGAACTGCATGACTTCTTTTAGAGTTAATTCCTTTGCGGTCATTCTGAAGCTGGTGATGGATATATAAACAAAAAAAAGCTGATTCCTAAACTTGATTTTGCATGAGCTGTACCTAAAGGATATATCTAAATCTATAGCTTGAACTTTTTATCTGAAAAACAACCCTTAGTGAGATCCTAACAACTTTTAGAGGTGAAGGAGAGTGAATAGAGCATGAGTTAGGATTGCTGGCAACCATGACTGTAGTTCTGGCTTCTCTGTTTTAATTACTGTCCACCAGTAATGATGGACAGTAAGGCCACCACCTATGGTTCAGCAGTGTGCACATCACGAACTATGGTCTCTTTTGTCATAAAGGTGATACAGTGTTCATTTGGTGGGAGGCAGGTACCAAACGTGTATCTAATGCGACATGACAAGCCTAGAGTAGCACAATCAACCTCTGGATCCTGCTGCAGATGGACATATATCACCCATAGATCTGGTGCTGTACCATCCCTCCCTGTGTATGTAACACCTTAGGGAATCTCAGGCATCACTAGATGTTTACACTTAGGCAACTGAATAGAGCTCTTCCTGTTCCTGGATAATTTCTTTTTCAAAAGCTATGAAAGGTCACTACTTGGACAGACAAATGTAGTTGGAATGATTATGATTTCTTACCCCAGTTAAGAAAACAAATATATTGACTCCATTGTAAATAAACAGTGTTTATTCTTTTGTAAATGACTGAGGTATAGTCAACAGTCACATTCTGTTTCTTTGATGTTAACCCCAATGAAATCTCATCACTGGCTGGGTAGATGGAGGGTAGATGTCATCTTCCTTGACTTCAGCAAGGCTTTCGATACTGTCTCCCATAACATCCTGATAACAAAGCTGAGAGAGCATGGGATAGATGAGTGGACAGTGAGGTGGGTTGAGAACTGGCTGTCGGATCGAGCCCAGAGGGTTGTGATCGGTGGAGCAGAGTCTGACTGGAGGCCTGTGACTAGCGGTGTTTCCCAGGGCTCGGTGTTGGGTCCAGTCCTGTTTAATATCTTCATTGACGACCTTGATGAGGGAATAGCATCCACCCTCAGCAAGTACCTGATTATACAAAGCTGGGAGGGGTGGCTGACACGCAGGACACTGCGCTGCCATCCAGCAAGACCTGGACAGGCTGGAGAGCTGGGCAGGGAGAAACCAGATGAAATTCAACAAAAGCAAGTGTAAAGTCTTGCACCTGGGGAGGAATAACCGACTGTATCAGTACAGGCTGGGGGTTGACCTGCTGGAGAAGAGCTCTGTGGAGAATGACCTGGGGGTCCTGGTTGACGACAGGTTGGCCATGAGCCAGCAGTGTGCCCTGGTGGCTAAGAGAGCCAATGGGATCCTGGGGTGCATCAGGAGGAGTGTGGCCAGCAGGTCGAAGGAGGTGATCCTCCCCCTCTACTCTGCCCTGGTCAGGCCCCACCTGGAGTATTGTGTCCAGTTCTGGGCTCCCTGGTGTAAAAAGGACAGGGATCTCCTCGAGTGAGCCAAAGAAGGGCTATGAAGATGATTAAGGGCCTGGAGCATCTCCCCTATGAGGAAAGGCTGAGAGAGCTGGGACTGTTCAGTCTAGAGAAAAGAAGATTAAGGCCAGACCTAATTGGTGTTTACGATTATCTGAAGCATGGGATTCAGGGCAAGTTAGCCAGCCCCTTTTCAGTGGTCTGTGGGGATAGGACAAGGGGCAATGGCTGCAAGTTATAAGATAGGAAGTTCTGCACCAACATGTGGAAAAGCTTTTTCCCAGTGAGGGTGACAGAGCCCTGGGACAGGCTGCCCAGGGAGGTGGTGGAGTCTCCTTCCCTGGAGATATTCAAGACCCATCTGGATGCCTATCTGTGTAATATGAGCTAGGGAGCTCCTTTGGCAAGGGGGGTTGGACCCAATGATCTCTTGAGGTCCCTTCCAACCCCCTACGATTCTGTGATTCTGTGATTAGGTTTTCACAGACCAAGTCTGTTTCATAAGCTAGTGCTTATTAAAAATATTTAAAGACTCTAAATGCTTGCCCCTCTTGTGGCTTTACTAGTTTGTTGGGGTTTGGTAGGTATGAATTCACTATGAATTGAAGTACTTCCTTAAGCCTTTCTTTCATGTCCTGACAATAATAACATTGTGCTGCTTTGGTAACCTCTTTAAAACATAGAAAGCAAGTTACTGTGAGAGCAGATAAGAACAACTACCGGTATAACTGGTGATAGCTATGACCCTGTTGAGCCAAAGGATGTGCAGGTGTTTAACTTCAGACATAGACACAGAACTCTTACAGTGGCCTCTAACAAGCACATTTATAATGGGGATGGGGAGCCACAGCAACCTTAGCCAAAATGAGCCCTCTGCATCTTCTTACTTTTTCAAGATTCTCTAAGTCTGTGAAGTACTATAATCTGCTCCAGTCAGCAATGACACCCTCCAAGAATAGATTCTCTCCCTGTTTTTGATGGCAGTACTTCAGTGAAGTAGGACTCCTTCAGTACTAGCAACTTGGAGTTGGAGAAAATTGTCTCACACCACCACTGAAAGCAAATGGATCAAGAACTGCAGTGGTGCTTTTGCAATGGTTATTTTTTACATGGTTGGTCCCACGAAATGGAAGCCAAGGCCTACGGTATGCTTTCTCTGCAATGCTGTGGGGAGGACTGTTCCCTTGGGGAGACAATCCAAAGACCCTGGGACACAATATCTCAGCAGTTACTAGTGGAAAAATCTGAGTGCAGGGGAAAGTCCATTTTTTTATCCTCACTGCAATTTAGGCACCGCAGTCAGTTCTGCAAGGGAGATGCTACACAGCTTCCTCAGAGTCCAGTGTCAAAACCAGTTCATGAGGAAAGATGTCTAATCTGATAGAATGGAAAAAATCTTGTGCTAAAAACATTGTGATGCCCTCCCTGTACAAAATAGCCTGCTGTTTTTATCAGAAATGCTTTTACACTGATGCCTAATGCTTTAAAAGTGTGGAGTCCTGGACTCTTGACTTTCCCTCAAGATTATTTTAAATCTAGTGACTGCTGAATGCAAAACACAGTAGTAGCCTGTAGGTACCTCCAAAGTGTTCCCTTGTGTTGAAAAGGAGAAAAGATTCATATGGCAGGACGAGAAAGGATGTTAGAGTGAACTGAGTATCTTTCTGAGAAGGGAGAACCTTCCCAAAGCATACCAATTAGTTCTCAACAGTTTCTGGGTAAATATTACAACTACTGAGCTATTACATTGATAGATACTGCTGCAGGTGGGGTTTTTTTTTTAATAAAGAAAGAAGCTACAAGTGCATTTTGGCAACATCTGTTCTTTTGAATATGTCCCCCCACCATTCTCAGAAGTCACCTTCCAGGCCAGGTATCTTGCATGTTAGGCTTGGCTCTACATATATTCTGGATCCTTAGAGAACTTGTGGGGGCTGTTGGGGAAAGATGGCAGAACTGCAACTGCTTGAAAGATACATTGCCATATTTGTGTACAGAAAAGAGTCACCATACAGATATTGTCAGCTTGGTTTTTATATGCACTTTTCTTTTTAATTGTGCACAACTATTCCTAAATCCTACAGCTAATTCTGTTATAAAATTGATTTAAAACACTCAAAAATCTGTTTTCTAAGTATATAAGGTATGTAAAAAGTCTTACAATTAAAACTTTCCTATTCCATTTGCTCTGCAGATGGAAAAGTACAGAGATAACAACTTCCAACATCTCTCAGCACCTCCCAATTATTAAAAAATTTCTTTTGTGTTGGGTTTTTTGGGTTTGTTTTTTTTTTTGGGAGGGGGTGTGGAAGCTGTGTGTAAAATGTTGAGGTTGAGATAAGCATTTGTATTGATAAACACACGTAAATAAACAGGAAAAGCATTTACAGAGATGTCCTCAGAGCCCTGCTTATTACAACAGAAATTCCACAGCATGCAAACTGACAATAAACAGTCTGTGTGCATAATTCATTTTATTTGAGGGAAGACATGAGGAAAAAGCAATGTACTGAAAAATACTTTTGTTTTTGTTAAACTACAGGAACCCCTTGGGATGTCTTCCCCCATTTATCAATTCCCTTTGAGAGGTAAGCAGAGCTCTATAATACTCTGTGCATATGTACATTTCTAGAGTCTCTTCACTCTTCATTCTTCTTGTGTTGCTTTTCCCCTGTTAGACATACTCATCATGATTTATAGCACATAACTAGGTACATGGTCTACTTATGCATTCTAGCTTTCAGCATCATTATTGTTTTGCCCTTTTCCATAAAAAGCATATAAATGCAATAACTCTCTAAAGAGTAAATTTAAAAACAAATGTCCTCTGAGCCTATCTTTTAGCTCTACAGCTACTGCATTATCGAAATGGAAGCAATGGACAGCAGCTTCCAGACAGTGAAGGTAAGTGTGTGCATTTCTTATCATTTAATATGGAAAAAAATTCTATTTCTGTACCTTGGTAAAAGCAGGCAAAGGTTTAGTTAGTTTTAAGGTAATTTTCAGGAATTATTCATTTGTTTCCATTGGTAAAAATCAGAAACAAAATTTCACTGTGAAAGAAATTAGACTAATGTCAGCAGATAAATAGATCAGGACAAATACTGTCATTCCTACTTCTAAAAAGAATCTATCCAAAATGAGTATAATTAATTATAGATGGAGAAGCTTCTACCAGGTCAAGTATTACTAAGTTACTAATTATGATTCTTACTCTGTACAGCTTCAAGAACCAGTCAACAGCTTTTTTATAGGTTTCCACTCCCACCAACTTGGAGAATCAACATTGCTTTTTAGGAGAAAAAAAAAGCAACATGAAAACACAAGAAAACCAAGAATATTCAAGTCTATACAAAGTTGAACTCCTAAAGATGAAGGTAGGCGAGTTTCATTTGGGCACATTGTGGATTTCTCTGAAACTGTCTCCCCTGGATAGCTTAATTTGTAGGGCCAGATATGCTCTCCAGTGAGCTACTGAGTGCAGCTGGTTCAAGAAGCCCGTTCTGGTTACCTCTATACTCCAGAAGTCTGAGGCTAAGTGAAAAGCTGAGTTAGTTAATAGCATCGCTGAAACTCTCCTACCTGCAGGTTACTTCTGAAGTCAAGGTTGGAAAGGGCAACTTTTAACAATTAACTTTTTCTGAAATATTGTTAAGTCTCATTAATAAAGGAATGAAAAGACACACCTATGTAATCAGAGGTTGATGAGTGGACTCTGGGGCTCTCGGCACTTCTAGACAATAGGCAGTGTGAGGGCAGAGCTGTTTTGTAACCACTGCCTCTGTGAATCACAAGTGGGTCTGAATCCCACACTTGACTTTATAATCTCACAAGTTGTTTTTAATGAAGTTGCAAACAGTCAGAATATTTGTTGCAACTTTCATGTTTTTTCTATCTGCAGTAGAACTAAACCATTGAATCATAGAATATTTAAGGTTGGAAAAGACCACTAAGATCATAAAGTACAACTGTCTGTCCAATACCACCATGTCACCTAGACCCTGACCTGGTTAAAATGATTTTTTCTCTCCCCCCTGCCCCCTTTCCAGCACGAATAGATAGATAAATACATGAAAATAACAGATTTTTTTTCTCCCTCTTGCTGAAGCTTCTGGATGTCTTATACCTGAGACATGCAAGCCCTGCCTGCCCAGCTTTACTTCACTTTCATAGGAGATAGCTCTAAGGACTTCTCTGAAGTATTCTATATGATTGTCATTACAGCAGTATCAAAGTGCATGACAGTTATAAATAGATTCATCTCTACAATACTGTGATAATTAGAGAATAAATCTTTTCTAGATGAAGAACCAAAGCACAGAAAATTGTCGAGCTATGACCGAGAAATGGATTAGATTTCAGCTGTCACCCTGTACAGCAAACTGCCTTTCCCTGATGCCCTGGCATACCTTCATGAGCACGTACGGACCTGGGCTAACTCTGCCTACGTGGCAGCGTGGCAGGGTGCAAGCCAACTGTAAAAGCAGAACTATTTAACATCATTGGCTCAGGTTTCTACTTGTATCCGTCATCTCAGGTGACAGATTCTCACAGAGGCACAGCTATCAAACCTGGAGCTGATTTGCATTTTGCTAGCTTGGAGTGGAAGTATAATGAAAGCCAGATGTTTCCACCTGCCTTAGCACATACTCTTGGCACAGGCAGATATGCCAGGCAACATCTGATATTCCCAGGGATAACCTAGTGGAGTTGCTTTAACATTAAAACCTCTTCATTAAAGAGTAGTTTCAATTGAGATGTGTATTGTGTTTCTCCCAGTATATTCTGTGATGTAAATTAAATAATTCAAAGTATATTGTCCAACTTGGTTTTTGTAAGTGTGTCTATACTTCACGCTATCAGCAAATCTTTCTGGATTAATTGTTCTTGGGCAGGCAAGGGAGATGATAGCACAGTTGTCAATAATTAGAATTGTGTGTCTTTCTATCTGAGGGTGAAAAAGGTTAAATATCCTGCATGTGAAATATTGTGGGTAGCAGCAGAAAAAGAAAATGTGATATACACGATCAGCTTTAGGAATTAAATTCTTGTATGTATGGACCAATTTATATCGTCAAGTGTTATTTGGAATAGCATTACTTGAAATAGCATTTTTCACACAATTTTAATTATAAAATATCAAAAATCCTAAATAATGTTGTATTTTTTCCAAGTTCGTGGCAGCTGTTAATAGTATAATAAATGCATAAGACAAGATGTGAAGTAAAGCCTTTTCTGCCTCTGATACTATACAAATAAGAATTTTTTTAGGAAATTCCTTCAGAATCAAGGAATACAGGGGTGAAAAAGACCTACAATATTCTTCAAGTTGCAAAAGAATTGTTAATTACATGAAAAAAAAAATTTCTGAGGTGATTCCATCTGAAACAAAATTATTGGATTAGTGGATTTTTATTCTGATGAGAGAATGGGTAAGAACAGGATGTCTCAGGCTTCTGTGCTTTCTGATTTTCATCTGTGCTGCACATACCTGTGCTGCTTCTCATAATTTGTAATCAAGGGGCTTGATACAGTTTAAAATTAATAAAACACAAATGTAAGGGGTTTTTTTTTGTCAACTGAGAGTTGCATTATATCACCACTTTCAGTTTTTTCTTTTGCACAGCAATTTGCTGTCTTGACAGATAAGTGTTAATTCTGTAGGTTTTCCTGCATTTCTAATGTACAAAGAAGCTTTCATAAGCACATAAAATTTCTGTATGTTCATTGCAGCCTGTATTTTGTTTTGTTCTGGAATTTTATTGTCATACCATGGTTCTTCAGGATAATGACAGCTGATGCTATACCAAAAAAACCACCCAACCCCCAAACCACTTTGCTGTAACTATCAAAACTTGCACATCACTTGCATCGCAAATACTTCCAATGCTATTCAAGGTAGGTAGGAAAGCATCAGCCTCTAAATACCTCTGCGTGCTGTACTGCCTGTACTTTGATGTTCTCCTTCGGAACCTGCCTTGCGTGCCAGGCTGCTGCGCTGTGCTTCCCAGCGCTGTGGCCGAGGGCCTGAGGCAGCAGGGAGGACTTTGATCATGAACTTGCTAAGGGACAACACTGCCTCCCGGTGGCATGCTCTGCCACTCCTTCTTCATGCCTTCAACCTCCTAAAGCTAAAATAAATCGCGTCGTTTCTTTTGTATTTTCAATGCTAAATGTGCCCAAGTAGGCACACTTCTCTTTTTGTATACAGTGAGCCATTACTGCATCCAAACGTGCATTTACAGGATACTTTTCCTGACTTTCCCCACATGCTTGTTCTACTAGAGCTACAGTCATTGCGACTCAGACTGAAAAACTTCAACATGCTTTTTTCTTCTTACTGTGGCTTGGCAAGATTATTTAGGAAGATGCACGAAGCATTATACTCCTTAAGTCAAATTTGGGTCCAGAGCAATTTCTTTTGCAGGATACTGAGCAATATAATTGCTAGCAACTTCCCATCATTTTGTAGAAATGATTTAATGAGTCTGTATCCTTCAACTTAATTACATTCAATAGCTTTTTTTGGTGCTGCTTATGGCTCTTTGAGAACACCCAGGTCCATTTGACCTGTCTGCACAAAGACTACTGAATCACTCAGACCTCAGTGAGGTGAGTAGCATTTCAAAAGCTCAAAGTCAGAGTTAAAAGAAGGCTCAGCCTGTCTTAAGTTTTGGGCATTCACTCCGGCAGTTCCCACTGTCACATTCATAGCCAGCTTCTTTTTTAACACTTCATGTACTCAGCAGCTGAAAAATTTAAACTGTGGTCGAATTAGAGACATATGTGATATATATGTGAATGTAATGAGATGAGACTGGTAGCTGTGAATATGCAGAGGACACCATTAATGTGTAGGAGAAGTTTGTAACCCCTAGAGAATGAGATCCTGAGTAAAACCAACACTGGTATTTCAGTTCATTTCCAGGAGCTTGTCTCAGAGGCTGTCAGCTTTACCTGGCACATATTGAATGAGAGACTTAATGGTCACAAAGGGTGATACAGGTGTCTGTGCTAGCCATTTCCCTTCCTCCTGAACATAGGAAGGAGGAGGAAAGGCACTTAAGTGACTGAATACGCAACAATTTGCAAATGTCCTTGGTTTTAATGCTTCATTTAAAAGCAATACACACTAGTTTCATCGGGCTATAGCCACTGTTTATGGAGGTATGTTGTATTAATTCATACAATGGCATAAAATTACTTGAGATGGATATGCCCTTTTCCACATATTTTATTCAATTATATGTGAATTGCAAAGCCTAATTAAATTTCTGTTTTACTGAATGTAAAACAATTCCCTATTTTTAAAGGTGAAATAAACAAGACTAAATTAACTGTGCAAATTTAATATTTTGTCTGTGTAGTTAATTTTGAATTTGTATATTAATAGGTTCGTTTTCTGTTGAAATCACAATGTATTTCCACTTGGGTGTGTAGTTTAGGGGGTTGCTTTGTGGGGATTTTTCTGTTTCACCTTAGGACTGTGCTTAGAATCTCATCTGGCCACGTGAAAGCAGCTGCACTGGATGCTCCAGGCCCTGTAACAGTTACAGCCTATATTTTCAAGAACAGCTATTTATTTTAGGTAATCATTTTAATCACAGAAGCCAGACAGAACTCAAGGCTGTCATGCACCCATATATTCATGGCTGAATGCTCTTTTTCTGGATTGAATTGTGTCCAAAAGAAAAAAAATAGGAGTATGACCAAACCCTTGTGTCCTCCAGTTAGCAGAGACTTGCAGAGGCAAGTACTGACATTGTAGGTTGGCTGGCATGTCTCATGTTGAGTGTCAGCAGCTGAAGGGCCCAGAAGTGCTGGTGACTTTTGTATATATGACTCATGACTATATATGAACTGGTAATTATGGATTTGGACATAGCATCAAAGTCAGGAAACTGATGTGAGCTACTGTGAATCTGTGTCAGCAGCATTCTTGGAGGAAGATGAAAAATGTAGGAGTCCTGAACTGTTGGCACTGTTTATTCTCCACACAGTGCAGGTGTCAATACACTGAAGCTGGGATGTAATAAGGCTGAATACAGGCTCATGCTGACCTCTGTGTCAGGATGCATGCATGCATCTATACTGCACCATCACAGTGTGCTAATATTGCCATAGGAGAACTGTTTCTTGCATTTCCTTTCACTGAAGCAGTCCCCAATGACAGGCTTCCTGCAGTGTAAGATCCCAATAGTTACATACTGGTGGGGTGTTTTTAGGTTTTTAAGCATACAGGTGCCTGTTGCCAGGCCTGATTCTCCATCATCAGCTTGCTGCGTGACGTGTTTGTGCAGTGGTGGTGAAAATCATGGCAGCAAGAGTTGGGTTTTCCAATTCCATTTAGCAGAAAAAGAAGAAGGGAGAGGCACATTTACCATGAGCCAGGTAATCAAAGTGATTAGATCCCCAGCTTTCTTCTTACTGAATCGACTTAAAAAAAAAGTGCTACAAAATTAATATCCTTTAGTCTTTCTACATCTTTATATGTGTGATTTCCCACTGCCTTATTTTCTGTTGCACAATTGCTCTGTTCTGCCCTCCACAAAGTGTTTTCCTTGCTAGTCAAATTCCCTGGGATGGGAGAAGCCATACTTGTCATGCAGCAACTTTTTCTTTTCCTTTGTCTCTCTTGCACATTCAATTCACTAGTGCCCTGCAGAAAAGAACATATTGCCTGACAAGGTAGCGCTGTTTAATAAGTGGTTAAATCTTTCTATGTTCCTGATAACTTGGCTTTGAGGGTGGTGGAAGGAGGATATTAAAAGCTTTCAGTTACAGACATGTGCTGGAAGGACAATCTTGACACTGTGCTTTGGTAGCACATAAAGGTTAAGTGTAAGAGGGATGTTGTGCATTAGTGATTACACAATTGTGTTTGTGCAGGAAAGCATTCTGTATCTTCTAATGATCATTCTCAGACACACTTGCCTAACTTTTAGGTTTTGTCAGGCTCTTACTTTAGAGGAAATTACTTTTTTTTTTTTTTTTCAAAAGTGGTCAGTCCAGGTAAATGATGAATTTCTCCCCTTTCTGCTTTGGAACATCTGAGCCTCCAAGGCACTATTTGGTTGCAATCCTCATCTCCTCCTGGCTCAAAAGCTTTGTAGAATTGCTGTTATCAGTTTTCTGTCCTGTGCCAGTATATTTGAACAGCAGGGATGCTGCAGTCTAGAATCCAGGACTTACAATGGCTCTGCACGTTCATGATGTTTATGACATATTGTCTGGAGCACAGCAGAATTCTGGTAAGCATCTTGGGTTAAGAAAGATACATGCTGTAACTAAAGCAATATTCTGTTGAGAAGACTGCTATAAGTAAGAATCTGAGTGCTAAAAGTTTTCCTCTCTAAGCAGTTCCAAATTAATTTATGACACTGAGATGGTCTGTGAGTGCTTACTATGGCTTTCAGGGAGCTGGTTGCTCACATGATTTAGTCTAGATTTTTTTTCTTCATCTGCTGCCCCATGTGTCTCTATTCTTTTTGCAAATGACAGCTCTGAGATGTGTAAAAGTACCTGAATGGCAGGAAGAGAATCAAGCTGCTGATGGCAAGAACAGACACTATATTGGAGCAAGGAAGAATGAGTCTCAAAGTCCTGCTCCCAGAGATGTCATTCTCCAGAGAAAAAAAAAGATGTCCTGTGCAGGCAGGAAAGAGGCAGACAGGCAGTGTGTGCAGATGATGGTGGTGAAAAGGGATTTGGAGGAATGGGCAGTATTTCCAGTGAGGAAGGAACCATCTAACGTGGCAAGCTTGCTTAAACAAGACGAATAGACAAGAAGAAAGCACAAGAGTGGAAAATGGCACAAGGTTCACAGTATGGAAAAAGCATATTCAGAGGAGCAGAGAAAGGGGTATGAACAGATGGATGCAGTATCATTTCTTACACAAAAAAGGAAAGTGAATAGTAGTATTACATTGAAGACATATCTATGCATGCATATACGTGTGTAAATATTTACTTATACATAATATATATAAAATGCACACATTTTCTTAAAACTCCCTATATGAACAGCTGCTGCTGGTATAGAATGACTCTTATGGTCTTAGTACATAGTTTGAAAAGGCTCATGAACCTGTGCTATGAGAGATAGAGAGCTTCTGTACTTTTCAGCAGAGGGAATATTCTGTAACATTTTCATACAGTAACCTTATCCTTGTTCCTCTGTAATTCTGTGAAGTGGATGTAGACACTTGGATAATTCAAGTGTATGAGTTAATAAATTACAGTTAGAGTATATCCAGTTACCATAATGGCTCTTAAATAATTAAACAAAGCAATCTTAAATAGGATACTGCTACACCACACTAACTAGAAAGGTGTCATCAGAGTTACTAAAACCTATCCCTTAAGGTCCCATTCCACTGTATATGTAGAGTACAATTAGTGTCTACTTTGTGGGTCTAGAGGAATCAAGTATACATCAAAGGCACAAGGTGCTTGTAGAGATTCAAGTGGAATTTAATGATGAGAGTTGTGTGGATTATGGAAAATGTGGCTCAGTTGCTGCTGCTGATGCATTGGATGAACCACCTAGTCTTGCCCAAACTCAGTTGACCTGCCTGTGGATTGACTGTAGCCCCCTTCCAGGTCACTGCAGGAATTAACGTTTATAAAGTTCTTTCACATTTGAAGAGGATGCTACTTATAACTTCTGGAATAAAGATGTTATTGGAAGACAGTGGTGTGTATTGACCATGCTTCAATCAAGCCTTGAAGTCTTGATGAAAGCAGAAAGCAATGCGGTCGTAATTAGTTCCACTAACATCTAACAATTTACTTACATAAGTGAAGAATTCAAGTTTAGTCCTTTGTTAGGACTCTTACAGGAGCTAAATTTGTACTTGCCTGCAAAGAGGTAATAATGGGCTGATTGATCCTTTGTGCAGAGCTAAATGAAAATTAGAAAAAAACAAAGCAAACACCCCAAAGAACCCCCCAAAGCCCCCTCAAAACTCAGAAGCCTAAAATAAAAGGAAAAAGAGCGTTTAAAAAATATTCTCATCAAAGCCTCATGTACATAGAAAAATAAGCAGTGATAAAAGCGTAGTTCTTTCCCATGAAAACTAAAGATACTGTCTGAAAACCAAGTAAAGGCTGTAGAGCAGATCAACAAAAGACTCTCTAGAAGAACTTTACTCAAATGCTTTTTACTGTCTGTGGTATTTCAGAGGTTCTCACAGCAGGTGGGCCATGTATTGTGTTACTTTCTTTGAGAAACTGCAGGAAAGGAGCTGGTGAAATACAAGGTGTCATCCAACACTTCTTTCATATACAGTAAAGCTGACCAGTAATACAGGTTTGTATGATTTATTGATTAAGAGTCAGACTGCATTCTGGAGTTGACTCTAGACAACTCACTCCGTGTTCTTTTAATAGTAATAACTGAGATTTGTGCCTTTCACCCCCCAAAGATCCCAAAGCATTTTATGAAGTCCTTTAAACACCCTTTTTGAGAGGAAATACAAGACCCATGAAGAAAATGTGACCAGTTCTTGAGATAAGAAACAATTGTCTGGCAAAATATGCAATGCAACCTAGAACAGTTTGGGACAGGAAAAGAAGGACAAAGGTGTAAAATCAGAAGGGCAGATAGTATATAATTAGATACATTATAAATTAATGCAATTTATCAAAGAATCTGGGATCTAGCCATTATAATATAGGACTTCCCTTCCCATAGGAGAGATGTTTGTATTTTTTTAACCTCTAACGTGAAATCAATTCAACACTGAGTGCTGAAATACTTTCCTGTGTCTGCAGCTGCAATGAGAATATATTT
Source organism: Laterallus jamaicensis coturniculus (assembly GCA_022605575.1). Lineage (NCBI taxonomy): Eukaryota > Metazoa > Chordata > Aves > Gruiformes > Rallidae > Laterallus > Laterallus jamaicensis. Next base: position 86,143,215 of record JAKCOX010000002.1, on the reverse strand, counting down.
TTGTCACTGGTAGTTACACTACCATAGTATCCAAACTATATCAGTTGCTGTAGATATAGTTCTGGCACTAAAAAAAAAATAATCACAGGACAATAAAAAAAGAAAACAAGGGATGTGCAAGAAATTACATGAGATGACATTGCAGCTTGTTTTACTCCTACTTTCACACTTTGAATTTGTCTTGATCATCAGACCTGACTTGCCATTCTCATTTTCAAAACAAAAAACAACCCTCAGCTTTTCTGTTTCATATCAACTGAAAGGTTGTTTCCAACTTTGTCTCAATCTATGGGAGCACAAGGCATGTATTCCTACAGTCAGATTAGGTCTATATCTGATTTATCTTGCATACCATGTAAATCGTTGAGGCTCTGTGCAGTAAAAAGCAGGGCAGCCTTTAACATGCTGTTTTGTTTGTTTATTTTTAATAAATACTGTGAACATGTCAGAGTAGGCTGTGATATTTTTTAATTCCTTTCCTTGCCCTTTTGAGTTTTCAGAAGCCCTGAAGGGGAGGCCTCTGGGAATCATTTATTTACAGAGAAGAGAAGAGAGGTTTATTGAGTAGTGAAAATATCATCTTGTTTTGTTGCTGTATTTTCCACTTTTATTCTGAGAGATTAACCTGTGTAAGAAAAGCACTTTAATGGAATATAACTGCTCTATGAAGAGGGCCTGAAGAGATATCTATGCAGTATTTATATGCTGTCTCAATTACCACTGCAAAATAGTTTGATGATTCAGCAAGGGGCCCTAACAGTATCTTCAATAATTCTTTCCCCTTTAGATCTCTGAAGAAGAACCAAATCTATACTATTGCTTGGTCTTTTATTCCCTTTAGGTCACACATTTCAGTGCAGAAAGTATGTATGTAATCTTCTGTGAGCTGAAAATGCAGATGAACCCAGCAGCAAGGCTGGGCTGCGTGGAAAGCCAAGAGTTTGTGAGAATAGATGCTGCTCCCCTCAAGATACTTTGAGGTAAACACACCTGCTTTCTAGTTCCACTAAAAAACAAGTGTTGGGGATATACCCCTTACAAAAACACATCACTCTCAACAAGAAATGTGATGCAGCAGAGGAATTTTCTTTTTCTTTCAAATTGTTTGTGTAGTTGCTGTGCAAAGCAAATGTATAAATTTTCATTGTCTCCAACGGCAAAAGCCCAGGAGTTAAGAAGGAACCAAGAGCAGAAGTTGGAAAGAAATGGTGCTCAGCACTGTGTGGGAGATGCTGTAAAGAGGAATATTTTTTTCAGAGTGTCAGAAAGCACATCAGGGGAGTTGGTAGCAAGCGTCAGCCGCTCAGGAATATGCGACGAGCTGTTGTTAAGAATATTGTGACAAGTTATATGGAGCACCAAGGAATACTCCAGACTTTATCAAGAGTGAGGCAATCATTCCCACTGCCATAAAAGTATCTTGGCAGGCAAAGGCTATAAATGTAATAAAAGAGAGGGGTGGGGGGAAATGTTGTCTGTGGCCATAAAAGAGGACAGTGATTGTGTAGTTATAGTGCTTCATAAAATCCTTCAAGTTATCAGGAAGGGAAAAAATTGGGTGAAAAGATGAGTACAAAGCAACCCATTATATTTTTGCTGAAAGCTGGTAGGGTGGATGAGGGGAAATACCATTGGATCCTTAGTCTGATTTTATACCTTTCTATAAACAGCAGCTACTGGCCACTGTCATGGATGGGACTCAGGAAAATGGACCTTTTCTTCAATTCAGTGTGGCTATGATTTACATTTCTGGCTAAGTCAATCATAGCAGTAAAACTGAGAGAAGGAAAATGATTTCATTAAGTACATACAGTGTTTTTACACAGTCTCAGACACAGAATCATACAAAGGGTAAGGTGGAAGCTGTGAATTAGGTGACAACTCATTTATAGATTATTTTTTTCCTGCTGGAAAGCTGTGGGGAAAAAAAAAAAAGAATAAGCCACACATCTGCTTTTCTTGATAGGATTCAATAGTTGTCCAAACTGATTTTGCATAAAAATCTTCTTATTACAGGTTTCTTTTCTGACCTAAATGATCGCATTCATGGTTAGCAAATGAATGATATAAATTATATCGACAACAATTGGTGGGGAAAAATCAGGTCTCTCAGTTCAGAAGAAATATTTAATGGCAGTCCTTTATTTTCTCCTAATTTTCTTGGAGAAATCTTTGAGCCTGAACTATTAAGTTCAACATATCTTGTATTCTGAGGCAGTGCTGAAAGATTTGCAGTTTACCCTGGTTTATGCAGGCTTTTTTCTGTTTTTGTAAGTCAGGACATGGGAATGGATAAGGATTCAAATTTGAAAATACAAGCAGTTGGAACAGGAGATTTCAGTTGTTTAGATATAGTGGTTAATGAGAGCTGTGATAGCTCTCTGGAGATACATAACAGACTACTAATGACGGGTTCATCTATAAGTGATGAAGATCTCTCAAGACCAAACTCCTTCAAAAAATACAATAAATAGAGAGCTGTGAACTTGTGGAGATCATGACAGTGGCACACTGGTGTGATTTCTTTAATGCTCAACTTTTAATGGAATTACTTTTCATTTACAACATCTTGCAAGACACTTCATTTACCTTTTTCCTTCTGCTTCACCTTTCCACTTTGCAGACTCCAGTGGTTTATTTTTTATTTAGGTTTTTTTTTTTAAGGATTTGGGTTGGAAAGGAACTTACAGATCTAGTTCCAACCCCCATGCCATGGGCAGGGACACCCTCCACTACACCACATTGCTCAAAGTCCCATCCAAGCTGGGGTTGGAAGGCAAACATATATCAACAGTTTCTCAGTCACAGAGTTAGAAGATTTTGCACAATTCTGTGCAACTGCAATGTGTTCAATGTCCCTTCAGACCCCTGAGGACTCACAGCGTCCACTCCTTAGATGGTCAGCCCATCTGGGATATTTCAGAATTGTGCAAACATAGATCAGCTGTGCAACATCTGTGCAGCAGGTCTTACCCTAGCAGAAACATCAGTACAACTCCACATTTCTGCTTAGAAAATACTTACCAGAAATACTATAGTTCCCAAAGGTAAATATTTGAAATGCACACGACCCACTCCAAAACACCAACTAATCTCTTGGTGCAGAAATATATGGCCGTATGAGAACACTGGAATAAGATCTTTATGTATTTATCTCTTTTCAGATCGTCATATTATTAGTATAATACTTACTTGAATTCGATCACTTGAGCATAAAATATAAAGGCTGAACTCATTGTTTTGTAGGCTAGTTTTACTGGATAAATAAATCAAATAATTGTTTTTAGAAATGTTTTCTTCTGATTTGTTGATAAAAAAAATACTTCATTGATTACTCAGAGCCTTGAACTTAGACCAAAGGCTAACCAAACATTCCCACAGGAGTTCATCTGAATCACTGGGAGAGTTGGACATGAAGATTAGACTGATGCTATTTGTAAAGTACTTTTATGACATGGGTATAAAATCTGTTCTATAAATGCAACTCTACTATCACTTAGTTCCCTCACAGAATACTCAATGCAATCATGAGAAATAAATCTCTATTATTCTTTGCATGTAGCTCTGTCTTGCCTACGTGGGATGAATGGCAAGGCTGCCATTAACTCCAGCAATTGACAATCAAATCCCTGATTTGAAAGTGAACTCAAATTACAGTGGACAGCATCAGTGTTTCAGCAGATAGAGAAGCAGATGTTGGTTCATGGCCTGAAAAGTATCAAGCATCTGTAACTTTCACTGAAGTCAAATTATAGCTGCTTGACACACCCCAGTGCTTGTCCTGCTATACTGAAATGTAGAATATGACTAGAGGAGGGAAAAAGTCAGTTTAACAGGAATATTTCTTCAGGGTTAAGTAATCAGAAAATTCAGCAGCAGCTGAACTGTGCTAAGATGGATGGAGCAGATCTTCTTCTACCAAAACTAAAACTCTAATATGCCACACAAGAATGAAAAGGATTTCGACAATTATGTCAATATAAAAATTAATATAGCTGTGAATAATAATGACAATCCATTCTAATAACATGAATATTTATCTTATATTGCCAACTGATAACAGTTTGGTCAGTAAGAAGTTGTAATTACCACTATTGATTAACTCTAAATTACTCATATTGATAAATAATGCTGCAATAATATGTTGTTTTCAAAATCCCCTCTTTCACTTTTACTTAGTGCTTCTTTATCTTGTTCAGCTCTCCAGTCATTTCCATTATTTGGTGTACTTGTGAGGGGACAAACACTCGTCTCTTATGGCTTGTCCATTAGGAATTGCCTTCAGGAGAGTAACTACTGCCATTTATTTATTTTTTAAAAGATGGAAAAACAGTCTATCTTAATCCTAATGATGCAAAAGTAAATAAGATCCTGGATTAATGGTGGTGCAATTTAATTATTAATTAAATTAATAAAAATTTGTAAATAACTGACTTTCTAATGTGTTAAATTATGGAATCATAGAATGGTTTGGGTTGGACGGACCTTAAAGATGAACTAGTTCCTAACCTCCTGCCACAGGCAGGGATATTATCCATTGTAACACAGAATCATAGAATATACTGAGATGGAAAGGACCCATAAGGATCATCAAGTCCAATTCCTGGCTCCACACAGGGCTGGACAAGCCAGTGCACATGACTGAGATCATCTTCCAGATGCTCCTTGAACAAGATCAGTGCTGTGACCACTTCCCTGGGGAGCCTGTGCCAGTGCCCAACCACCCCCTCAGTAAAGAACTTCTCCCTAACGTCCAACCTAACGTCCAACCTAAACCTCCCCTGTCACAGCTTCCTACCATTCCTTTAAGTCCTATCGCTGGCTACCAAGGGGAGGAGAGCAGTGCCTGCCATTTCACTACCCCTTGTCATGAAGCCCTCCCCTCAGCTTCCTTTTCTCCAAACTGAACAAACCAAGGGACTTTAGCATTTTGTCCTAATACTTCCCTTCCAGACCCTTCACAGTATTTGTTGCCCTCATCTGGACACCATCCAATATTTTTGTGTCCCTCTTGTACTGTGGCACTGCTTTTCCCCTCATAGAAAGCTATCGGATGAAGCATGATTTCCCTTGGGTGAATCCATGCTTACCACTCCTGATAACCTTCTTTTCTTCCACATGCTTATTGATGAACTGTTCCATCACCTTTCTAGGGATGGATGTGAGGCTGACTGGCCTGTAGTTTCCTGAGTCCTTCTTACCCTTTTTGAAGAGCCAAGTGACACTGGATTTCCTCCAGTCCTCAGACACCTCATCTGTTATTCATGACCTTTCAAAGATGATGGAAGAATGGTCAAGCAGTAACATCTACAAGCTCCCTGAGCACTCACTTCTGCATCGGGGTGGTTGAATCTCCCCCTGAGAACCAGAGGCTGTGATTGTAAGGTTAATTCCCCCATCTGCTGAAATCCTCAGTGACTCCCTCTTTCTGATAAGGTGGCTATAGTAAACACCCACAGTGTCACCTGTATCAGCCTGCCCCTTAATTCATAGTCAAGTTCTCAACTTGTTTTTCATTCATCCCTAGTCAGAGCTCAGTACATTCCAGCTGCTCTCTCACATAAAGAGCAAGTCTACCCCCTCACCTTGCTGGCCCGTCTTTCTTAAAATCTACATAGCCATTCATGAAAACATTCCAGTCATGTGAGCTATCCCACCATGTCCCTGTAATTGCAGTGAGATCACAGGCCTGTGACCACACACAGACCTCTAGTTCTTCCTGTTTGTTCCCCATGCTGTGTGTGTCGGTGTACAGGTTATTTCAGAGAGGTAAGAGAGCATGCAGGTTTCCCTGGACGGATTGAAGAGGGTCCACCAAAACTATACACACCCTTGAGGTGATTTGCTCTCTGGTTTTCATTTTTCATCCACCTTTGGTGGCCAAACTCAAGCAGAGGTATAGTTTCGTTCCCTCTCCTCTCTCTTTATTCACTTCTTTATGCTAGAAGAAACTGCTGAGAGGAGAATGAGTGAGCAGTTTTCCCCTGGATTAGTGAGGTGCAAGGTCTGTCATGAATGTAAAATGAAATGAGAGCATTTAACAATAAGCAGACCACTCCTCTGATTATTATGTGCAATTTAATCAACTCAACCATTTCAGAACTCATGTTAAACTTTCTCCATGTAGTCTGTTGAATCTGAATTTTAAACTCTGACTATCTTCCAGAGATGAGAATCTTCAACAAATGTCTTCCAGAAAGATTTACCTAGCTATTTGGAAGCTAGAGCCCAGAGTTCTCTCTTTAGGATAACCCCCTACAAATGTGAGTGATGATTTACTCATTTCTTTTTAAAGATGAAGAAGTGCCACCCTGTTACCTTCAAGACCAGTGGCTAGAAGCTCTTACACACAAAGAGAAATGCTGCTCCAAGGATTTTTCAGCCATGGTAGTTTCAAAGACACTACATCTGTCTGTTCAAACATCATTCTTGAAACCAATATGGATGAGAACTCTATTCTTCAGCTAGCATTGCCTTTTGACTTTGAGGAATGTACTAAGTGATATGTTATATAGAAAATGTTGATAGTGCCATCCGGTATCACTGAAAATACACACATAATCTGCAGCTTCCAGATAGTCGTTGGTATGCTGATTATGTGACCCTGAACAGACCAGATGGGTTTGTTAAGACACTGTAGACCTACTTTGCTTACTCTTTTTAGCCTGTCATGGCCCAGGCAGAAAAGAGATAGGGACCTATCTGACTACAGAATTTCTGGATATGCACAGTGAGTTCAAGGTCAGGAGGAGAAACTTGTTTTGTGTGGTGTTTCAGTGGTAGGCATCAGCTGAGCTGAGGCCCATGTTGGATTTACTTCTGGTTTACTTGGTAATGGCTTTTTCCCCCTCTCCACTCTTATTTGGCTCTAATTCCTCCTACACAAGTCATTTAACAAGCAGTGACCTTCATGAGGCCATGGCCCATTTTCACTGGTAAGAACTGTTGCTCTCCTACTACTGTCAATTGCTTCAGTATCCAAGGGCACTTTTAAAAAGCATCCATGAACATTGATTTCTTAAAAGTGATTAAATATATGTTTTACTAATAGGGTCAGAATCTTTCTACTTAGTTATCAAGAAACATTTGATCAATCTAATCTGGATTTTAAATTATTTAGAGAGAATAACGTGGTGCAGTTGATATGAGAAGGAGGTGGTATAGACATGCCTTTCAAACTCTCAGCCCTCTGAGAAGTGCGAGGTAAGGGGGCCAATAAGCCTCTTCAAGCTTTAAAAAATTAAAGGCATCAGAAACGTATTGCTTGCAGATTTTACCTAAAAGTTGATTTATTGGTACTTCATTGCTCAAGCATATTCAATAAGTAGGACCACAGATGTGGCCGTATTTCTGACTTCATAAATCAGATTAATTATGGGATATGGGAACTTTTATCCTGCAACTTGTTAAAAGTGAGTGCTGTTATCTCAGCCCTGTTTCTAGTGGCTAGATGTCCACCCTAGTTTTTGGCCTCTGCAGTTCTTTTAGATGGCAGAATGACAACTTGAATATTTGCAGAATAAATAGCCTTAATAACATGCTTTCCAATTCATGATAAAGAAGTTTTCTGGTTTTTTATTTCCTGTGCTTTTCCTACTCTGTGCAGAGGCTGGACAATCCATCAGTTTTTGTGAGAAACACATTCTGCCTTTGAAGGAAAAAGTTGCATTCCAGCTTGAGCTAGTCAAGGGTTTGATGTTTTATCACAAGGGATGTAGTTTTCTGTGAGTATTACTGGGGGATTATGGAGAAGGGGGAGAAGTGCCAATGCAAACCTTCTACCTAAGTTTAACCTCACAGCTGAGTTAACTCGATTCATACTGAAGTAAGGCAGAATTTCAGACAAATTAAGTGGAGAATTGCAGTGCAGAGGAACGCTTCCTCCATTTCACGCCGCCTTGTTATTTCCCTTACAGGGCTTCAAAAGGTAAATAAGGCATTCCTGCACACTGGGCTTTGAAGGTGAGATGCTTTGTGAAAACTCCCTACAGTGCTGTGCTGCTGAAACCAACAGTTTCAAAATGTAAGCTGTGCTTTGTTATAACCTATCTTTTAAGTGGCTGCAGAGGCTAAACACAAATCAAGCAGTTTCTTGAGCTATATCTGAAAACAGAAAACAAAACCCAAACCAACCAAACAAACAAAAAAGCCCAGCAATCTGGGTTGTGTTTTCCATCTCCTGTGTTCATTTTCACTGCTTGTGTTTGACCTCATGTCTCAATGAGACCCAGACACACTCGCTTCCTTCCCTTCATCCACGAACCGGGAAAGCAGACAGTCCCCCAGCAGGGCCAAGTAAGGGTTCCAGCCTACAAGATAAAAGGCTAGGAGAACCTGGATGAAACCTTGGAGGCTGGACTATCATGCCTAGGGATGAACATAACAGCCCTGCTTTGAATAGACAGAAAGAACTCTGTCTACTTGGCCGTGTTTCAGCCCTTCAGTCTGGCAATGGCATCAGACTATGTTTAACACTTATGGAAAATATGGCAGTGGCAGGCCCTGTGCAACATCATTTGTTCTCTGTGTTAGTTATACTGTTATTAACTTTGTTAGGAAAAACTCTTTTGCTGACTTACAGGAAGTAGGTAAAAATGATGAGGTATAAATTGTTTCACAGTATTCCTTACATGTACTGTCTCAATTCACCAATATTAAAACTGGCATTTACCTTCATTTCCCTTTGAAAATTACTTTGAACTCATAAAGTTTTATTCAATGTCCATTGAAATAAATGGGATACAAAAGATCTTTTAACGGTGAATTCGTTTTTTCTGGTGGATTAAGTGGCTTAGGTAAATGGCAAATTAAGCAATGTAAACTATCATTAGACTAAAGTGTTATTCTAATATTATTTGTTTTACTACAGTTCCCAGGCCTGGATCTGATCTCAAATACACTGGTGTGAATGCAGGTAACTGTTCACTTAGAGCTGCTAAACTTTTTCTGAACATTTACTGATGTAAAAGATAAAAATCTGGACTCCTTTTCCTTCTTGGTAGGACTTAAAATGCAGGTTTCATTTGCTGGTTTTCCATCTGATATTCCTGGTGTGCTCCACAATAGTAAAATCCACTGTTCTTTATCAGAGTCAATCTTGTTGCCAGACAGGATTTTTTTTCCCCCTTTCACCATTGTGTGCTCTTTCTTTGGAGAAGAAAGAGCAATTCAGTTGCACAGTTAATAGCTTTTTACCTTAGCACTGATTTAAGTCCTCACTTTCTTTAAGAAGTTATTAAAAAATAAGCACAGCCCAAATCTAAGCTTTTCTCTAGTTTCTCTTGAAAAGGTACAAGAAAAATACAAGTCCTACCACTCTGGAATGACAGCACTTTAATGTCTGTCTCCCTAATAAAATCTAGGGGAAGTTTATTTTCCCTAGGTACCCTTGCATGGGCATAAATAACAGGGTTTATAAACAAGTATCCCTATCCATATGGTCACCCATCTGGTGGTGAAGAATCCCAAGAGAGATACCAATTAGTGGGAGCACAAACATAAAGTTAGGAAAAGCTACTAAGACTGTTACCTGCACAGTTTGTAAATGATAAATCACAGTATCATCACAATGAGAATTAATGTGTCTTTCATCTTGAAAAACCCTGCTGATACTTTCCAAGGAGGAATTATTATAAACATAACTATATGCAGAATCTTTGATATACAGAGGAATTAAAAATAAAAGAACTTTCTGGGGGAATGGGCAGAGATTAAGGGAAGAGCATCTACATGACCTGCCATTAAAGACTTGTCCCATCCTGCTCTCCCTATGCTTTCTCCCCTCCCAACTTAGATTCAGAGCTTTCCCTTAAAAACATAGGAGAAACTAAACTTGTGGGAAGAGAGTACAGGAGCTGTGTGCCTCTGTGCAAGTTGGTGTGTCATGCTAGAGCTGCAAATCCCAGAGCTTCCTTTTTTGATCATTTCTTATCCTAAGCCTTTCTACCTCCCATCAGACAACAGATGAAGGATCAGGGACTAGAGATCAGCACAAATACTCTCTGCAAACACACGCAAGCACCTTCATCCCATATTCTTGTGTCTGGCAAGGTTTGAATTTGGCAAGTTGTTTAGAGTGTGTCTGTGCTAATTGCTAGGGTACTCTGGGAGAGTTGGTGGATATAACTTGACAGCTCTTTCTTAAATTTGCCTGCTCTTACATTTGGATTGTCTTTGGATTCTCAGCATTCCTGAAAAGAGACTAGATTGTGTTAGGAGCCAGAGCAGAGGTGTTTTAAAGCTGTTTTAAAGCTGTGTCTGGAGTTATCCGAACAATGTTTTTTTTTTCTTGACAACACCTAGATGCCTGCACTCCAAGCATTAAATACTCTTGTCAGCTTTCTGTTCAGCACAGTAGCTGCCCCGAATCTCATTTTGTGGCATGTTATTCTCTGTGTCACATACCCAGAGTCCAGACACTCAGTAAAGCATTCTGGATTCTGCCTAGGGGGACTCAGAGCTCTAAATACCATATATTAGCTTCCAGGCATAGAAGTCACTTATTGGACCTAGCTTAGGAAGCAAAAGTACACTTATGGGAGCAAGTATCTTTGTGACGAAGTATCCATGTTCTTTTCCATGGCAAATCTAAGATACTGCCACTAATCATTTCTGCTGATTTTTATTACTCAGACAGTATTCGAATGTGATTTGGGGAAGTTAACTAACTAAAAGACCCTCAACTGAATATTTTGAAATATAGAATGATTAATCTTCCAGCAAGATCTGAAAGAATTTCTGATGTATATAGTGTTTTGATTGGTAGTCATGGGGAAGATTTTCAAAGGTCAAGACAGAAGAGGAATGCAGAATTTATCCAGGGAAAGGTTGGAGTTTGATATATAAGCAAGTTAAATTTACATAAAATCTAAAGAGAGGTTAACAGTATTTAAATTTTCAAAGCTAAAAAACAGATTACTGTAATGTATACTATTCTACCACAGTGGTGCACTACACATGCAATAAAGATTAGGGAGCTGAAGCTATTACTGTAGGTATGTATGGTTATTGCAAAACTTTGGATCAGGATTTCAGTTTTTGTAAGATTTTCTGGGTTGCAGTTAGCTTATATCATCCAGGTGTCTGCATTAAAAGAAGTTGTAGCAAATCACATTTCTCCTCTGATTAGTGACTGTAAAAGCTGTAACATATCATTTCAAACACAGAGCATTTCAGGGGCTTTGAGTCAAATATGATCACTTTACCAGCAAAAAAAGATATGTATTCATTTATTTTCCTTAGCTGTCAGAGCTGGTAACTCAGTTTGGAATATGGCAGTCAAACTGTGCTTTGCTTTGCTGGCATTTTATTACCAGCAGTAACAATTCAATAGCACCTCCATAACCCTATTGTCATTTGCTTGTCCCTGACGTTACACCAAGTCAAAACTGCTCTGCAGAAGACATCCTTATAAGGATGGAAATTCTGTGGAGACAGTGGAACATAGCCCAAAGAGAGTATGGATAAAAATGTGACGCCACCTTTATTGCCAGCAGTGATATAGAAGAAGAAAAAAATGCATCTGAGCCATGTATATTCAGTGGGCCCAGCTACCAGAGCTTGAGGAGAAGACTCCAAGAGTCAGAAATGCTAGAGGTGTAAATACATGCAAGAGCAAGCATAGTCCTGAAACACAGCCTCCAGACCCTTTCTGGGCACGTCCATGTAGCTCTTTCTGTGGAAAACCCCATCTCTGTTTGCCACAGTATGGGCATAGACTTTCTTTTGTAGAGCTGGAAGGAAAAACCCCTCAAGTTTTAAACCAAGCTTATTTGATATGAAAATCACTGACACGTAATGCTTATGGAGCTCCACAGTCACTTTGAAGAGAAGCAGCGCAGCATAAATAGCTATCAGAGAGAACTTATAGGACTAAAATTATCTACAGAAAAGAAGGCATAATGAGATACTGAACAAAAAAGAAATCTATGCTTGCATTGTCTGCATGGATGAAGGGTATGGATCTGTGTCTCTGAATAGCATGTTATTACTTATCAACCTGGAAGATAACTAGAGATAGTTCAGCTGTTATGATACCCCTGTTTCATATTGTACTTAATATAAATTGTCATCTAATGTGTTGCTGATTGTAGTAATACAGTTTCATTTGAAATTTTAGTTCCATTGACTCAAGCATGCCTATTTTATGTTTGTTCATAACATCTATACCTGCTGTCAGTGCTGTGTGAATTCCATTCTCCCTTAGAATTTATCTGAAGATGTCAGGTGAAAGGTGTGGAGTTTAAACCCCCAGTGAATCAAGAGGTAATTGGCAGATGAAGAGAAAGGCTTATAAGAAATCCAGGTAGACCGATAACCCAAGTAGGAAGAAAAATTTGTAGGGCAAGAGGAACTTCGTGACCTGGGTATTGTTTGCCCATTATGTGTGTCGATTTTTGAGGTGTTTGTTTGAATAATAATAAAGAAACTATTACTGCAGTACACTAAAGAAACTACAAAAGAATCATGTCATATCTGGGCAGAAGGTGAACAACATTGAATGGCAGAGGGTACTGCTGGAATAAGGGATTCTTCTCCATCCTAGCAAAAACCCAAGCCTTTTACTGCTCAAAGGGCTTATTTGTGGACATCAGTGTGCTTCTTTATAGTGCTGATATTTCTCAGGGAAGCTGAGACAGTGAGGAGAATATTATCTGATGCAGTGTAAGAACCTCAGATTACCTGAGTGCTGGCACTAGCAGCCTAATTGAAGGAGTCTAATGTAGGGCCCATTGATGACCAGAAACAAGAGACACGGGAGAGCACTTGAACTGCAATTTCCTGAGGAGAAACACAGAAGCACCTCCAAAATGTAGTCTCCATGCCTGAACAGCTAAGTGTGAGAAGGTATACAAGAGCGAGCAGTGGTCAGTTAACTCATTGGCCTTTTACAGCTATAAGGGTCATGGTAATTCCTGATGCCTGGGAAGGAAGCAGGGAAGTGTTTTCCAAATTACTCTATTAATATATTCTCCCAAGTTTAGAGGGGATACCTGTCCTATTTTCCCCAAGTAATATTCTGCTTATTTTTAAGAATTACTTCCTTAAGGGTCCACTGGACCTCCACTACTGACTCCCAAAGAGTGTGACTTCTTACAGTTTCACAAGCTTCAGTCCAAAAACTTGGATTAGCAATCTCTTGGAAACTTGGTTTCTCTAACAATGCTATGGAATCTTATCAAAAGACTAATTAAAAATGCAAATATATAATGTATTCTGCATCTCCGTTAGCCACATGTTTACTGCATCCCCATAAAACCGTGGCTGTTTTGCTAATTGAACTGAAGATGGTTGAATAAACTCTGTCAGCTTTTATCCAAGGCATTGTGCTTATCCATCAACAAAGGGATCTTACTCTTTGTTGCAGTTTCAACCATCTTACAAGTGGTCGGAATCAGACTTACTGGTGTGTATTTCCCAGGATGAACGACATAGAGGGTCTGTTCTATGCTTGCTGTTCTACAATTGTATCACACCAACTGGTGTCACAGTCTTCCTGTCTGGAAATGAAAATGTCAAGAGGTGCACTGTGAAGCATCATCAACTATTATTTGCCATCTTTATTTGAAGAATACTGTGGGTATACAGTAGATTGTTGATATGGACAGATCTTCCGGAGGGAACAAGGGGTATATTCACATTCTGCTGGAAAACTAACCAAAATAGCAACAGTGTGTGCTTCACACTTCACAAGTGGTGAGCAGCATAGCTTCTAGATGACAGGAGGCTGCCCCAGGTTTCTGGGTGCAGACACTCTCCACTGGGTTGTAGATGGACTGAATAGAAGGGATTTTTCACCCTCCCATGGGATCTTGTCTCTCTTGTCTGAATATTCCTAATCAGGATGGAGGACAGAAGGAAATTGATCTTTTGTTTTATAAGACTTCAAAGGCATTCTTCTAAGCAACAAATTTACTGGGCTTTTGACAAACCCCAGCCTAAGAGTCCTTAAAGAGAAGTAGTTGGTTTGCGCTGCCAGGAGGTCTGAGTGCAGGAGCTGGGAGCCAGCTCAGCATCAGTGCAGCTGAGAGTGGATGACTGTAGGGATCTTCAGTCAGGAGAACCATGGAGATCCCATGTCCAAGGCTGACTTCGGACCTAGGGAAGCTACTTGACACTGCAGCTCTGGTCCTCAGATCCTGCTCAAGCTATAGCTCTGCTGGGTCGCAGCCCTACATGTGCCTGGCCATGGGTGCTGCTAAGACAGCACACAATTCTGAAACATGGAATAATGGCCTGGCCTGGCCTTGTCTGTCCCCAACTCCACAGAGATACCTGATGCTCTTATTTGGGGTTGTACCTGACAGCCCACCAGTCCACCCTGTTTCGTGGATGGGGGTGAAGTGACAGTCTCTGGCTTATGAGACATTGCCTGCCCACCCCCATGGGGACCCCAGCTGCTTGACAGTTAGTGAAAACAAAACAAAACAAAACAAAAAAATTCAGCTTTTATAAGTCAAGTTCAGGAGAGTGTGTACAGTTTTCAGTTCTCCTGTTCAGCAGAAAGCCATTCTCTTGGCATCCTCTTGGCTTCCCTTGCACTTTGATGGAATATCACATTTCTCAACTGTAGGGTGTTCCAGTCATAACAACATGAATGGCATATACCCCGTCAAAAATGAAGGAAAAGTGTAAATTTTCTTTCTAATATTATATTAAAAGTTGACATTGCTTGCTCAAAAAACCCTGTTCTAGACCTTGTCATAGATTATTAGTCAAAGAGTCTTGCTTTTATACTGCCTGATGTAGTGTCTCAGTCATCTGAAAAGTGATATTTATTGAATAGACCAAAAGTACAGTTTATATATGTGATATATACAGTGAGACACGTCCTTAGCAGCATAAATCTATGTCACTTCTTTGAAATCCATGGAGGTATATTAATATGTCAGAAACTGATGTGACCATTATACATCATCTTTGCATATCTATGTAAGGCTTATCTTGGTCACATATACAATCTCGTTCGAAGTCCTCATTTAACTGAGGTGCTTAAATAGTTGCCAAAATTTAAGCATGTCATTCAGTTGATTGCAGAAGGATTCATCATGTGCTGAAGCACCTTGCTGAATCATGATAAGAAAAATAAGTGAAGGATATAAAGGACAATTTTAAACACTGGAATATGGCTACCAGCAAACTGGAATGCTTTGAAATTCTCATTTCCCGCCCCCCCCCCCCCAAAAAAAAAATTAAAGAGAGAAGCAAAAATCTTCTTTTCAGGGTCACTGGTGAAAGATTTGTAGAGTCAGCAAATTCCTTTACTGTTTGCTTTGCAGTGCACTACGTTCACTTTTCAGTTGCTTTCCCTGTAACACAGACCTGTTCTTTGTCGCTTGACCTCCTCTGTTTCTCCCTTTACAAACTGCTCTTTTTTAAAAAGCCCTTCTGCTCAAAAGATAGTCAAGTGCTGTGGTTTCTATTTTCAGCTTGCAGTTAAAAGCTCTGTGTTATTTTCACAATCCTCCATTCTTGTGACTTTCATGCTACACAAAGGCTATCTAATTCCTATCGCAAGAATCCTGGCAAAAATACTCATCAAATTAGGCCAACAGAACCTAAGAACAAATCCTATCATGTCTTAGATTGCATTTGGAGTGATATCCTTGAGTAGCTGAAAAAGAAAAATATACAAGAGATGCTCGAAAAATAATCACAAGAAAAGTGGAAATATATTATTGTCCTTCCATAGTCATTGTGACACAGTCCAATTTGCTAATTAAAAAGAACACCAAAGGAAGATTTCAGTGTGATCCAGCAACACCATCCCTAACTAAACATGAAGCCACTTTGAGAAAGACATCTGTAACAAAGAAACTTGTGTAAATGGGGGCAGAGATATAATTGAATATAACAGGACAGGACAAGGGGCAATGGCTGCAAGTTAGAACACAGGAAGTTCTGCACCAACATGCGGGAAAGCTTTTTCACAGTGAGGGTGACAGAGCCCTGGGACAGGCTGCCCAGGGAAGTGGTGGAGTCTCCTTCTCTGGAGATATTCAACACCGTCTGCTCAGTAAGAGCTGGGGAGCCTGCTTTGGCAGGGGGGTTTGACCCGATGATCTCTTGAGGTCCCTTCCAACCCCTATAATTCTGTGTTTCTGTGATTCTGTGATATGGTAAATATGACTTTATAAGAGCAGGCACACCTTTACAAACAGATGAAACCAACCCTGATGCATGACATTACTTTGTAGGATTTTTTGGTTCTGTTTGAAGATGACCAACAGATTAATAGGTTTTGTATACAAGAAAACGAATCAGTTGTGCTGGACATCTGTGTCGAGAACCACCTACAACTACCTGAAGGGAGGTTGTAGAGAGGTGGGCGATGGTCTCTTCAGCCAGGTGACAGGAGATAGGACAAGGGGAAATTGCACAAAGCTGTGGTGTTTCAGTGGTAGGCATCAGCTGAGCTGAGGCCCATGTTGGATTTACTTCTGGTTTACTTGGTAATGGCTTTTTCCCCCTCTCCACTCTTATTTGGCTCTAATTCCTCCTACACAAGTCATTTAACAAGCAGTGACCTTCATGAGGCCATGGCCCATTTTCACTGGTAAGAACTGTTGCTCTCCTACTACTGTCAATTGCTTCAGTATCCAAGGGCACTTTTAAAAAGCATCCATGAACATTGATTTCTTAAAAGTGATTAAATATATGTTTTACTAATAGGGTCAGAATCTTTCTACTTAGTTATCAAGAAACATTTGATCAATCTAATCTGGATTTTAAATTATTTAGAGAGAATAACGTGGTGCAGTTGATATGAGAAGGAGGTGGTATAGACATGCCTTTCAAACTCTCAGCCCTCTGAGAAGTGCGAGGTAAGGGGGCCAATAAGCCTCTTCAAGCTTTAAAAAATTAAAGGCATCAGAAACGTATTGCTTGCAGATTTTACCTAAAAGTTGATTTATTGGTACTTCATTGCTCAAGCATATTCAATAAGTAGGACCACAGATGTGGCCGTATTTCTGACTTCATAAATCAGATTAATTATGGGATATGGGAACTTTTATCCTGCAACTTGTTAAAAGTGAGTGCTGTTATCTCAGCCCTGTTTCTAGTGGCTAGATGTCCACCCTAGTTTTTGGCCTCTGCAGTTCTTTTAGATGGCAGAATGACAACTTGAATATTTGCAGAATAAATAGCCTTAATAACATGCTTTCCAATTCATGATAAAGAAGTTTTCTGGTTTTTTATTTCCTGTGCTTTTCCTACTCTGTGCAGAGGCTGGACAATCCATCAGTTTTTGTGAGAAACACATTCTGCCTTTGAAGGAAAAAGTTGCATTCCAGCTTGAGCTAGTCAAGGGTTTGATGTTTTATCACAAGGGATGTAGTTTTCTGTGAGTATTACTGGGGGATTATGGAGAAGGGGGAGAAGTGCCAATGCAAACCTTCTACCTAAGTTTAACCTCACAGCTGAGTTAACTCGATTCATACTGAAGTAAGGCAGAATTTCAGACAAATTAAGTGGAGAATTGCAGTGCAGAGGAACGCTTCCTCCATTTCACGCCGCCTTGTTATTTCCCTTACAGGGCTTCAAAAGGTAAATAAGGCATTCCTGCACACTGGGCTTTGAAGGTGAGATGCTTTGTGAAAACTCCCTACAGTGCTGTGCTGCTGAAACCAACAGTTTCAAAATGTAAGCTGTGCTTTGTTATAACCTATCTTTTAAGTGGCTGCAGAGGCTAAACACAAATCAAGCAGTTTCTTGAGCTATATCTGAAAACAGAAAACAAAACCCAAACCAACCAAACAAACAAAAAAGCCCAGCAATCTGGGTTGTGTTTTCCATCTCCTGTGTTCATTTTCACTGCTTGTGTTTGACCTCATGTCTCAATGAGACCCAGACACACTCGCTTCCTTCCCTTCATCCACGAACCGGGAAAGCAGACAGTCCCCCAGCAGGGCCAAGTAAGGGTTCCAGCCTACAAGATAAAAGGCTAGGAGAACCTGGATGAAACCTTGGAGGCTGGACTATCATGCCTAGGGATGAACATAACAGCCCTGCTTTGAATAGACAGAAAGAACTCTGTCTACTTGGCCGTGTTTCAGCCCTTCAGTCTGGCAATGGCATCAGACTATGTTTAACACTTATGGAAAATATGGCAGTGGCAGGCCCTGTGCAACATCATTTGTTCTCTGTGTTAGTTATACTGTTATTAACTTTGTTAGGAAAAACTCTTTTGCTGACTTACAGGAAGTAGGTAAAAATGATGAGGTATAAATTGTTTCACAGTATTCCTTACATGTACTGTCTCAATTCACCAATATTAAAACTGGCATTTACCTTCATTTCCCTTTGAAAATTACTTTGAACTCATAAAGTTTTATTCAATGTCCATTGAAATAAATGGGATACAAAAGATCTTTTAACGGTGAATTCGTTTTTTCTGGTGGATTAAGTGGCTTAGGTAAATGGCAAATTAAGCAATGTAAACTATCATTAGACTAAAGTGTTATTCTAATATTATTTGTTTTACTACAGTTCCCAGGCCTGGATCTGATCTCAAATACACTGGTGTGAATGCAGGTAACTGTTCACTTAGAGCTGCTAAACTTTTTCTGAACATTTACTGATGTAAAAGATAAAAATCTGGACTCCTTTTCCTTCTTGGTAGGACTTAAAATGCAGGTTTCATTTGCTGGTTTTCCATCTGATATTCCTGGTGTGCTCCACAATAGTAAAATCCACTGTTCTTTATCAGAGTCAATCTTGTTGCCAGACAGGATTTTTTTTCCCCCTTTCACCATTGTGTGCTCTTTCTTTGGAGAAGAAAGAGCAATTCAGTTGCACAGTTAATAGCTTTTTACCTTAGCACTGATTTAAGTCCTCACTTTCTTTAAGAAGTTATTAAAAAATAAGCACAGCCCAAATCTAAGCTTTTCTCTAGTTTCTCTTGAAAAGGTACAAGAAAAATACAAGTCCTACCACTCTGGAATGACAGCACTTTAATGTCTGTCTCCCTAATAAAATCTAGGGGAAGTTTATTTTCCCTAGGTACCCTTGCATGGGCATAAATAACAGGGTTTATAAACAAGTATCCCTATCCATATGGTCACCCATCTGGTGGTGAAGAATCCCAAGAGAGATACCAATTAGTGGGAGCACAAACATAAAGTTAGGAAAAGCTACTAAGACTGTTACCTGCACAGTTTGTAAATGATAAATCACAGTATCATCACAATGAGAATTAATGTGTCTTTCATCTTGAAAAACCCTGCTGATACTTTCCAAGGAGGAATTATTATAAACATAACTATATGCAGAATCTTTGATATACAGAGGAATTAAAAATAAAAGAACTTTCTGGGGGAATGGGCAGAGATTAAGGGAAGAGCATCTACATGACCTGCCATTAAAGACTTGTCCCATCCTGCTCTCCCTATGCTTTCTCCCCTCCCAACTTAGATTCAGAGCTTTCCCTTAAAAACATAGGAGAAACTAAACTTGTGGGAAGAGAGTACAGGAGCTGTGTGCCTCTGTGCAAGTTGGTGTGTCATGCTAGAGCTGCAAATCCCAGAGCTTCCTTTTTTGATCATTTCTTATCCTAAGCCTTTCTACCTCCCATCAGACAACAGATGAAGGATCAGGGACTAGAGATCAGCACAAATACTCTCTGCAAACACACGCAAGCACCTTCATCCCATATTCTTGTGTCTGGCAAGGTTTGAATTTGGCAAGTTGTTTAGAGTGTGTCTGTGCTAATTGCTAGGGTACTCTGGGAGAGTTGGTGGATATAACTTGACAGCTCTTTCTTAAATTTGCCTGCTCTTACATTTGGATTGTCTTTGGATTCTCAGCATTCCTGAAAAGAGACTAGATTGTGTTAGGAGCCAGAGCAGAGGTGTTTTAAAGCTGTTTTAAAGCTGTGTCTGGAGTTATCCGAACAATGTTTTTTTTTTCTTGACAACACCTAGATGCCTGCACTCCAAGCATTAAATACTCTTGTCAGCTTTCTGTTCAGCACAGTAGCTGCCCCGAATCTCATTTTGTGGCATGTTATTCTCTGTGTCACATACCCAGAGTCCAGACACTCAGTAAAGCATTCTGGATTCTGCCTAGGGGGACTCAGAGCTCTAAATACCATATATTAGCTTCCAGGCATAGAAGTCACTTATTGGACCTAGCTTAGGAAGCAAAAGTACACTTATGGGAGCAAGTATCTTTGTGACGAAGTATCCATGTTCTTTTCCATGGCAAATCTAAGATACTGCCACTAATCATTTCTGCTGATTTTTATTACTCAGACAGTATTCGAATGTGATTTGGGGAAGTTAACTAACTAAAAGACCCTCAACTGAATATTTTGAAATATAGAATGATTAATCTTCCAGCAAGATCTGAAAGAATTTCTGATGTATATAGTGTTTTGATTGGTAGTCATGGGGAAGATTTTCAAAGGTCAAGACAGAAGAGGAATGCAGAATTTATCCAGGGAAAGGTTGGAGTTTGATATATAAGCAAGTTAAATTTACATAAAATCTAAAGAGAGGTTAACAGTATTTAAATTTTCAAAGCTAAAAAACAGATTACTGTAATGTATACTATTCTACCACAGTGGTGCACTACACATGCAATAAAGATTAGGGAGCTGAAGCTATTACTGTAGGTATGTATGGTTATTGCAAAACTTTGGATCAGGATTTCAGTTTTTGTAAGATTTTCTGGGTTGCAGTTAGCTTATATCATCCAGGTGTCTGCATTAAAAGAAGTTGTAGCAAATCACATTTCTCCTCTGATTAGTGACTGTAAAAGCTGTAACATATCATTTCAAACACAGAGCATTTCAGGGGCTTTGAGTCAAATATGATCACTTTACCAGCAAAAAAAGATATGTATTCATTTATTTTCCTTAGCTGTCAGAGCTGGTAACTCAGTTTGGAATATGGCAGTCAAACTGTGCTTTGCTTTGCTGGCATTTTATTACCAGCAGTAACAATTCAATAGCACCTCCATAACCCTATTGTCATTTGCTTGTCCCTGACGTTACACCAAGTCAAAACTGCTCTGCAGAAGACATCCTTATAAGGATGGAAATTCTGTGGAGACAGTGGAACATAGCCCAAAGAGAGTATGGATAAAAATGTGACGCCACCTTTATTGCCAGCAGTGATATAGAAGAAGAAAAAAATGCATCTGAGCCATGTATATTCAGTGGGCCCAGCTACCAGAGCTTGAGGAGAAGACTCCAAGAGTCAGAAATGCTAGAGGTGTAAATACATGCAAGAGCAAGCATAGTCCTGAAACACAGCCTCCAGACCCTTTCTGGGCACGTCCATGTAGCTCTTTCTGTGGAAAACCCCATCTCTGTTTGCCACAGTATGGGCATAGACTTTCTTTTGTAGAGCTGGAAGGAAAAACCCCTCAAGTTTTAAACCAAGCTTATTTGATATGAAAATCACTGACACGTAATGCTTATGGAGCTCCACAGTCACTTTGAAGAGAAGCAGCGCAGCATAAATAGCTATCAGAGAGAACTTATAGGACTAAAATTATCTACAGAAAAGAAGGCATAATGAGATACTGAACAAAAAAGAAATCTATGCTTGCATTGTCTGCATGGATGAAGGGTATGGATCTGTGTCTCTGAATAGCATGTTATTACTTATCAACCTGGAAGATAACTAGAGATAGTTCAGCTGTTATGATACCCCTGTTTCATATTGTACTTAATATAAATTGTCATCTAATGTGTTGCTGATTGTAGTAATACAGTTTCATTTGAAATTTTAGTTCCATTGACTCAAGCATGCCTATTTTATGTTTGTTCATAACATCTATACCTGCTGTCAGTGCTGTGTGAATTCCATTCTCCCTTAGAATTTATCTGAAGATGTCAGGTGAAAGGTGTGGAGTTTAAACCCCCAGTGAATCAAGAGGTAATTGGCAGATGAAGAGAAAGGCTTATAAGAAATCCAGGTAGACCGATAACCCAAGTAGGAAGAAAAATTTGTAGGGCAAGAGGAACTTCGTGACCTGGGTATTGTTTGCCCATTATGTGTGTCGATTTTTGAGGTGTTTGTTTGAATAATAATAAAGAAACTATTACTGCAGTACACTAAAGAAACTACAAAAGAATCATGTCATATCTGGGCAGAAGGTGAACAACATTGAATGGCAGAGGGTACTGCTGGAATAAGGGATTCTTCTCCATCCTAGCAAAAACCCAAGCCTTTTACTGCTCAAAGGGCTTATTTGTGGACATCAGTGTGCTTCTTTATAGTGCTGATATTTCTCAGGGAAGCTGAGACAGTGAGGAGAATATTATCTGATGCAGTGTAAGAACCTCAGATTACCTGAGTGCTGGCACTAGCAGCCTAATTGAAGGAGTCTAATGTAGGGCCCATTGATGACCAGAAACAAGAGACACGGGAGAGCACTTGAACTGCAATTTCCTGAGGAGAAACACAGAAGCACCTCCAAAATGTAGTCTCCATGCCTGAACAGCTAAGTGTGAGAAGGTATACAAGAGCGAGCAGTGGTCAGTTAACTCATTGGCCTTTTACAGCTATAAGGGTCATGGTAATTCCTGATGCCTGGGAAGGAAGCAGGGAAGTGTTTTCCAAATTACTCTATTAATATATTCTCCCAAGTTTAGAGGGGATACCTGTCCTATTTTCCCCAAGTAATATTCTGCTTATTTTTAAGAATTACTTCCTTAAGGGTCCACTGGACCTCCACTACTGACTCCCAAAGAGTGTGACTTCTTACAGTTTCACAAGCTTCAGTCCAAAAACTTGGATTAGCAATCTCTTGGAAACTTGGTTTCTCTAACAATGCTATGGAATCTTATCAAAAGACTAATTAAAAATGCAAATATATAATGTATTCTGCATCTCCGTTAGCCACATGTTTACTGCATCCCCATAAAACCGTGGCTGTTTTGCTAATTGAACTGAAGATGGTTGAATAAACTCTGTCAGCTTTTATCCAAGGCATTGTGCTTATCCATCAACAAAGGGATCTTACTCTTTGTTGCAGTTTCAACCATCTTACAAGTGGTCGGAATCAGACTTACTGGTGTGTATTTCCCAGGATGAACGACATAGAGGGTCTGTTCTATGCTTGCTGTTCTACAATTGTATCACACCAACTGGTGTCACAGTCTTCCTGTCTGGAAATGAAAATGTCAAGAGGTGCACTGTGAAGCATCATCAACTATTATTTGCCATCTTTATTTGAAGAATACTGTGGGTATACAGTAGATTGTTGATATGGACAGATCTTCCGGAGGGAACAAGGGGTATATTCACATTCTGCTGGAAAACTAACCAAAATAGCAACAGTGTGTGCTTCACACTTCACAAGTGGTGAGCAGCATAGCTTCTAGATGACAGGAGGCTGCCCCAGGTTTCTGGGTGCAGACACTCTCCACTGGGTTGTAGATGGACTGAATAGAAGGGATTTTTCACCCTCCCATGGGATCTTGTCTCTCTTGTCTGAATATTCCTAATCAGGATGGAGGACAGAAGGAAATTGATCTTTTGTTTTATAAGACTTCAAAGGCATTCTTCTAAGCAACAAATTTACTGGGCTTTTGACAAACCCCAGCCTAAGAGTCCTTAAAGAGAAGTAGTTGGTTTGCGCTGCCAGGAGGTCTGAGTGCAGGAGCTGGGAGCCAGCTCAGCATCAGTGCAGCTGAGAGTGGATGACTGTAGGGATCTTCAGTCAGGAGAACCATGGAGATCCCATGTCCAAGGCTGACTTCGGACCTAGGGAAGCTACTTGACACTGCAGCTCTGGTCCTCAGATCCTGCTCAAGCTATAGCTCTGCTGGGTCGCAGCCCTACATGTGCCTGGCCATGGGTGCTGCTAAGACAGCACACAATTCTGAAACATGGAATAATGGCCTGGCCTGGCCTTGTCTGTCCCCAACTCCACAGAGATACCTGATGCTCTTATTTGGGGTTGTACCTGACAGCCCACCAGTCCACCCTGTTTCGTGGATGGGGGTGAAGTGACAGTCTCTGGCTTATGAGACATTGCCTGCCCACCCCCATGGGGACCCCAGCTGCTTGACAGTTAGTGAAAACAAAACAAAACAAAACAAAAAAATTCAGCTTTTATAAGTCAAGTTCAGGAGAGTGTGTACAGTTTTCAGTTCTCCTGTTCAGCAGAAAGCCATTCTCTTGGCATCCTCTTGGCTTCCCTTGCACTTTGATGGAATATCACATTTCTCAACTGTAGGGTGTTCCAGTCATAACAACATGAATGGCATATACCCCGTCAAAAATGAAGGAAAAGTGTAAATTTTCTTTCTAATATTATATTAAAAGTTGACATTGCTTGCTCAAAAAACCCTGTTCTAGACCTTGTCATAGATTATTAGTCAAAGAGTCTTGCTTTTATACTGCCTGATGTAGTGTCTCAGTCATCTGAAAAGTGATATTTATTGAATAGACCAAAAGTACAGTTTATATATGTGATATATACAGTGAGACACGTCCTTAGCAGCATAAATCTATGTCACTTCTTTGAAATCCATGGAGGTATATTAATATGTCAGAAACTGATGTGACCATTATACATCATCTTTGCATATCTATGTAAGGCTTATCTTGGTCACATATACAATCTCGTTCGAAGTCCTCATTTAACTGAGGTGCTTAAATAGTTGCCAAAATTTAAGCATGTCATTCAGTTGATTGCAGAAGGATTCATCATGTGCTGAAGCACCTTGCTGAATCATGATAAGAAAAATAAGTGAAGGATATAAAGGACAATTTTAAACACTGGAATATGGCTACCAGCAAACTGGAATGCTTTGAAATTCTCATTTCCCGCCCCCCCCCCCCAAAAAAAAAATTAAAGAGAGAAGCAAAAATCTTCTTTTCAGGGTCACTGGTGAAAGATTTGTAGAGTCAGCAAATTCCTTTACTGTTTGCTTTGCAGTGCACTACGTTCACTTTTCAGTTGCTTTCCCTGTAACACAGACCTGTTCTTTGTCGCTTGACCTCCTCTGTTTCTCCCTTTACAAACTGCTCTTTTTTAAAAAGCCCTTCTGCTCAAAAGATAGTCAAGTGCTGTGGTTTCTATTTTCAGCTTGCAGTTAAAAGCTCTGTGTTATTTTCACAATCCTCCATTCTTGTGACTTTCATGCTACACAAAGGCTATCTAATTCCTATCGCAAGAATCCTGGCAAAAATACTCATCAAATTAGGCCAACAGAACCTAAGAACAAATCCTATCATGTCTTAGATTGCATTTGGAGTGATATCCTTGAGTAGCTGAAAAAGAAAAATATACAAGAGATGCTCGAAAAATAATCACAAGAAAAGTGGAAATATATTATTGTCCTTCCATAGTCATTGTGACACAGTCCAATTTGCTAATTAAAAAGAACACCAAAGGAAGATTTCAGTGTGATCCAGCAACACCATCCCTAACTAAACATGAAGCCACTTTGAGAAAGACATCTGTAACAAAGAAACTTGTGTAAATGGGGGCAGAGATATAATTGAATATAACAGGACAGGACAAGGGGCAATGGCTGCAAGTTAGAACACAGGAAGTTCTGCACCAACATGCGGGAAAGCTTTTTCACAGTGAGGGTGACAGAGCCCTGGGACAGGCTGCCCAGGGAAGTGGTGGAGTCTCCTTCTCTGGAGATATTCAACACCGTCTGCTCAGTAAGAGCTGGGGAGCCTGCTTTGGCAGGGGGGTTTGACCCGATGATCTCTTGAGGTCCCTTCCAACCCCTATAATTCTGTGTTTCTGTGATTCTGTGATATGGTAAATATGACTTTATAAGAGCAGGCACACCTTTACAAACAGATGAAACCAACCCTGATGCATGACATTACTTTGTAGGATTTTTTGGTTCTGTTTGAAGATGACCAACAGATTAATAGGTTTTGTATACAAGAAAACGAATCAGTTGTGCTGGACATCTGTGTCGAGAACCACCTACAACTACCTGAAGGGAGGTTGTAGAGAGGTGGGCGATGGTCTCTTCAGCCAGGTGACAGGAGATAGGACAAGGGGAAATTGCACAAAGCTGTGCTAGGGCAGGTTTAGATTGGACATTAGGAAAAAATATTTTACTGAAAGAGTTGTCAGGACCTGGAAGAGGCTGCCCAAGGAGGGTGTTGAGCCACCTTCCCTGGATGTGTTTTAAAAAAGGGTAGATGAGGTACTTAGGGCTATGGTTTAGCTTAAGATGGGATTGGTTGGACCTGATGATCTTCAAAGGTCTTTTCCAACCCTGTGATTCTGTGAGAAGTTTCACCCGTGCCTATCGAGGCTTGCTCAATTACTTCAGTCAGTCATTTGGGTTTAACTCGATAGAGATAATGGCAATTGTGGCATAAAATTGTGTCTTTATAGATCATCCAACTTGTGTTTATGCTTTCTCTCTCCAGCTATGCACTTCAATAAATGGGAGATAAAGTTGCAATCTGATTGCCTATGTTCCATATTCCTTTCAAGCTGCTCTTTAGAGTGCACATTATCCAAAAATTCACAAAATCTTTTTTCTATACGTTAAGTATAGAAAAGATGTTCTGAGCAATAATGGTGACACATATGAGAATATAGAAGTTCTAGACCCAGTTCTTGGTTCTTCACTAGAATCTGTTGAAAACCTTTAAGACCTTTCATTTTTTACCACCTAAACTCCACCTCAGGGGTGTAAAATGATTAACCCTTTCTTCTCCTCTTCTATTATGCGTTTTGTTGTTATTGCTCTATTTTTGGTGAATCTATGTAACAGCTCAAACAATGAGTTCCAGTCTTCTTTGCCTCACTCATTGTTGATCAGATCACTCATGAGATCAAGCCAGTACTTTTTCTATAAGAAGATATGTGGGAAAAATTTATCCCTTGAATTCAGACCGCACTTTTAAGACTATGCTTTCAGTAGATCTGCCTTTTCTATTATTCTCTCCCCTCCTGACCACCATTTTTATCTCCTGACATTTATGTGATGTCAGCACTTTAGCTATGAAGTTTAGTAAAATATTTACTCTATTTGCTCCATCATCTTGCTCCCAGTTGCAGCTGACGTGTTTGCATCGCTTTTCAATTCAGCGGTGTGGGAGAGCAGATTCAAGTGAGGCTAAAGGCTAGAATCAGTTTTCTGCTGAACAAATTGCTCTGCTTGCTGACAATGGTAGCTGCTTGTGAATGCATGTAACAATAAAATTGGTATTAAGATTACAAGATTTATGGGGCAGTGAAGATGTTTCTTTCTTCTGCTTGAACATGTGTCTGAATCAAACAGTTCCATTCATTCACAGGGGTGCAATAAGGAAGCTCAATGAGTAGTTAGCTGCAAGGTATGGTGATGGCAAGAGTATCAGGGTTTTTTTCCTTCTTGTAGTTAGCTGCAAGGTATGGTGATGGCAAGAGTATCAGGGTTTTTTTCCTTCTTGTAGTTGCAAAATGGGTTGAAGACGTTTTTCTGAAATTGGTTCAACTGGGAAAAAAAATGTCATTGGGATGATATTTTGGAATTAAAGTATTTGAGATCTGAATTTTTTGGAAAATCTTTGAAAATTTGGTTTGGATTTTTCTATTTTATTATTTTGTGAGTTTGTGTAATTATTTTAATGCTATTTTAAAATACATGAGAAAGTAATTTACAACATTAATATTGCTGCAGCTGGCTATGGCATTTTCCTGGGAAGATGGTGGGGTTGTGCAGAGTGTTTACAATCTTCAGTCCCATGACTCATTGAAATATATTGATCAGAAGAAGCATCTTATGTTAAAATAAAACCAACTGATGACTTGTAAGTTGAAGTCACTGTGATTCATGATGTAAACCTACTCCAAAATGTAGACATTTCAACAAAAGAAACACTTGGAGTTTTGACTTGGATCAAAAGTCATGGAGTAAACTTCAGCCCATAAATGTGCTCCTCAGTTAAGTCTTACTGGTTCACTCTGTTGGGTGTGGGACATGAACTGAGTGGGCATTTTGAAAACCAATGACCTGTCTTATGTAGGACTTCATAATTAGAGGTGATACTTCCGAAGGAGATTCATGTCTGCTGGAGAAAGATTATTCCCCTGTTTAGAAAGAATTAGAAACTTACCAAAATAAGACATCTGGCCATTCACCTTCTTGGCAAAAGCCTCTGGAAATGATTGATGGCTCCTAGTCCAGCACAAACACAAGGGTCTGCCAGTGCTGTAAATTCCTCTGTTGTCTGTACATCCAGCTTAAATCCTCAGTGCTGTTCCTACAGTCCGTAAACTAATAGCAGGCTCAGTACATTGGCAGGAACAGCAAACGAACTGATACAAACTAAATTTGCTTAACTAAATTAAATGCATGACAGTACTAAGAGATCTGAGTTTAGGGCCTTCAGAAAATGTAAAGAAGGGGAAAAATTAGTCTTGTTTCCTGGGTGGGGGTGGTTGTGGGGGGTGGGGTGGGAAGGGGATGACAAGACCTAAAGGGATACACGAGGAAAGAAAATTTCAGTTAAATATAATATGCATACACACTGAGCATTTCGTGTTTTTAACACATAATCTGGATTTGTTGTTGCTTGGAGGTTGGGCAGGGATAAGCCTGAGAAGGATCTGTGCTAGATGAAAATAGAAAGCTTTCAAAGATTTAACCATGCAGTAGAGGGGAGAAAATGTCCTTCAGGTTTTTTTTTTTCTTTTTTTTTCTTTTCAATAGTAAGAGTCTGAGAAACACAGAGTGGCAGAAAAGCACTTGGAAGGGAAATGCACAGCAATTTCCTAGACTTCAGGTTTCATGCAGATTTCTTTGCAGGGCCAAGTTCTCTGGTTTTGCTGTTGTGACTGAAAGTGAATTTTATCCTTAAATATAAGTGATCCCAATGTGGCAGCTCCTCTCCTCTCTGATTCCCCAATTATATTGCTCAAGAAAATCACCTCGATACTGCCTTTACTTGGACAAGTCCAGTGAAATTCCTGAGTAAGGGATCAAAATTTTTCCCATTGATCGTAGTATTTCTGACAGAGTCTGTAATGATTTTTTTTTTGGTGTTTTCACCACGTGGGTCTGCCCTGTAGAGTGGAAGGAGAAGCGCTCCAAGCCCTCTCATCAATTCCCTCAGCACCTCAGTGGGAGAAGAACTATTCAGTCAGGTTTGTCTCTGGCTCCACTGTTTCTCACTTCTGCTGCCTGTTCTCTGGCTGTCCAGCAACTGGAATTAACGCTGCCTCCAACAGGAACTTTTCCAGACACAGAAAACTGCCATAGCAAAGCAATAAAAAATCTGGCTGCAATAATAATATTCCCCATTTTCTCCAGGGCTGAAAGCTGATGGCTCCTTTACATAACTTATTCCATCTCTTCCTCTCTGCTCAGATTTCCTTTTTCATTCCATCAGCCTTGCTTTGAACTGATAGCAGATTTTGCCATGGATTTGAACCATGTACAAGCAGAAAGATCAGCAACAGAAACCTGGAAATCTGTTCCTCCATCTGAATGTAAAAGTTAAGAGCTCTTCCAGGCTGTTATCTCTGGAGGTTGGCCAATTTACAAACTGGATGTATGAAGTGTATTTGTGAAATTATTTACATGTAGTTTGCCTGGAAGAGTATTCTGACATGTCTCCCAGTTCCACAAAGTGGTGAAATAGAAAAAGATGAAATCTATATTTACTGAATTAAAATTTCACCCGTTGTAAGCAATTGCATGTCTCATGCAGCCATTTCTTGCCAAGTTTTCGATAAAACCATTGCTTTCACCTGGCATTTATTTTTTGAATAAAGCAGTACTTGAGATCAGTATGTTTTCATGCTGAGGTTGTTAGCAAACTTAAAATAGACAGGAAAGTTTGGCCTTTCCAGCAGGACAGCAATAGAAGAATTTATTAACAAGAGCAAAGCAGGAGGAAAAGGAATCGTACGTGTATTCCTTTAAATTAAGGGGATTACTGTAATGGGACATCTGGTACTTTAAAGTGCAGATTGCAAAGTCACTATGCTGTATCATTTTAATCCCCCTAAGTAAATGCTCCTTTCCAGCTTTCTTTCCTGTATTAGTGATTCTCCTATTTGCTGTCCTTGTATATGGGAAGAGCAAATCCAAGGACAAAATGTTGAGAAGCAATTTTATTTAGTAGACGCTTTGTCAGGCTCTATCCCCAGAACTTCTGCAGATGTGGAAGAGGAGTGAGGCTATGCTGTATGGCTGAATCACATGCTTTAACATCTCATCTTCAGTTCAACACGACATGACTTCAGGCAGACCCAGAATTTCATATGGGAACGGTTAAATAACTGAGAACATCTAAAACAGAGCAGAATAAAATCAGGCAGTGAGGGGTAAATGCCCACAGGCTGGCAAAAGCTACAGAAGAAAATTACAAAGCTGTATATTCTGAATAACAAAAGAAAGGCGCTTCTGGTGAAGGCTAGCTAAACTTACACCAGTTTTGGATGAGAGATAACAATTATTGCTGTTGTAATCCTGAATAGCTGCTCAGTATAATTATCAGCCTCACCAAAGTTCATGACACATGTGGTAGCTGGTGATTTGTGAAGTCTGGAGAGTTGCTAGCCTCTGGATCAGGATAGCGTTCTGCTTTTTTTGGTTGTTTTAATCTGCTATTTCAAAAAGCAGATTATTTCCTTTTTTAATTTTAAAGAGGACTCTTCAGAAAAGATAAATAATTTTATTCTGAGCTGATAGTCCATATCTATGTTTGCAAAAATGGGTTTGAGTTTTATTGCAAAAAAGACAGATTTATCATACTGATTACTATATTTATTTCTAAACATTCTTCCTGCTAAACATGCATTTTCTGTATAAGAGAACAACCATCTGTGAATTTCTGAATTTCATTAAACAGATGAAAAGTGTTTAGTGTTAATGATTTCATTAAACAAATGCTAGTATTTTGTTTTCCACAGGATTAATACATTTCACACACAAGAATTATCAAACTAGTATGGACTTAAACAATTTGCAAACTGGAAATAGTCCCAGAATTGTATCATTTGTTTAGTCAATTTAGATTTTTTTTTTTAATAAATAGTTATCTTAATTATTATTAAAACCTCCTTTCAAATTAAAAAAAAAAAGACGTGCATCGTGTTTTTGTAACTTTTGCAATTTATTTTGGAAATGGTTAACACTGCTTTTGAAATTATTTTGTGTGCCCGTGAACTTTTTGTAAACACAA
This sequence comes from Laterallus jamaicensis coturniculus, assembly GCA_022605575.1. Lineage (NCBI taxonomy): Eukaryota > Metazoa > Chordata > Aves > Gruiformes > Rallidae > Laterallus > Laterallus jamaicensis. The sequence continues at coordinate 86,112,097 of JAKCOX010000002.1, read as the reverse complement.
CTGTTCTCTAGCAAGTATTTAAATGAGAGATTCCTTTATGTCTTCCAGAAAAAGAAAACAGTCTGAAAGTCTTTTCAACACTCAGAGTTTAAAAATGAACAAGTGTATTGCCTTTACTTATTGTCTCTGTTCAGGTGTCAGAGAGGGTCTAAGACATCAAATCAGAGATATTCATTATGTGAGACAAATCAAAGGTGGGCACTGACAAGCTGAAGTGCTGCACTGAACTCCCAGCACAGAGCAAATGCTGATGAAGAGCTTCACCCAACCACCAAAGAGGGAACCTTGAAGGCTTAAATACTTTTCTACTGGTTTCTGTTACCCACATTTACAGAAACCATTTCTCCTGTCTATCAAGATGTAGCTGCTGAGAGCAACAATGACAGTTTGAGATGACCTTTGTTTCCTTCCTCAGACTTCCAGCTCTTCTCTCATTTGCAAAAGCCTGAGTAGGAAATACCTACATACCTTCCTACGCCTCCTTGCACTATCCCCCTGAAAGCACTTCTCTAAGAGGAACTGACAAGTTAAACAGATGAAAAAAATGTTTCCGTTTACATTTTCCTAGGGTTTCCAGCTGCTTCAATCTTTATTCCCAGTTTATTCCACAAATATTTCTTATTAGTCAGTAGTATCTGACCCTGCAGTCAGTACAAGTGAGTGTCACCCCATTTCTAGTGTGACAGGAGTCAGACAAACCACCTTTCCCCTGGATCCATATAATCCCAGTCTGTGTTTATCCCAACTTTAGGTCAATGGAGAATTTCAGTAGCCTTTTTATATTGTGTTCAGTAATTAAAATATTAAGAATGGCTTCTGAGGAGGAACTTTGGAGAACTTCCTTAACATCTTCACTTCAGCCTGATGCCTCCCTGCTGGAGTACAGCTGATTATCAGCTACCCTTGGATAAATTTCTTCCCACCTTACAGATGTTACACTGATTTTCCATTTTTCTGCCTCAGTAGTGTTTTCCCATGTGGCACAATGTATAATGCCTTAGTTAAATTCAGACAGATTTTATCTAGTCCATTTCCTTTGTCTGGGTAATCGGTTATGCTATCAAAGGGAGATAGCTGATTATTCAAGCATTATCTACCCGTGGTAAACTATTTAGCATTTTATCTCATTTTCTGTTTACTTTATGTAAATAATCCTCAATTTTTTTTTAAACTTATCATAATATTGAAGCTCAAACTTAAGAGTATAACTTATACCAGTCATTTCCCTTTTCCCTCACTTGAAGATGAAGTATTTCCCAGGTATACTGACATAAACCCTTCCTGGTTGGGGAGGGTTTATCATCTGATGGACCTCCTGGAGTCTGGGCAAGGAGGTGGTCCAGCCTGCCTGCTGGACTTCTTTCCACCTCAGAGATGTGGCTTTCCTTTTCCTCACCCTTTCATAATCTCTTGGCCCTGTGCTCAGTGCCATCTTCCCAAAAGAAAACGAAAACACCATATTCCTGGAGGACCACAAACAACTTTATCTAGTGCTCACCAGGAGTACAAGTTTACAGCCCTACCTGTAGCTGTATAGGAACACTGTGCTATTTTTCTTTATGTAAACAGGCCATACTTTACATCCAGTCAGAGTAATTGCAAACAGCATTTTGACTGTGAAAGCACAGAGGACTTCCCGGACTTAGATGAAAGTAGTTAGTTGAGGTTTATATAATTCTTGTTTGAATTCATTATACATGCATGGATACATGAATCTTGCAAGAACCTTTCTAACTATGTGTTTTGGTGCCTAAGGAATACCATTCTGCGAGATAAAAGCCCAAATCCAGCAAACCCTTGTATCAGAATTTCTTATCTAATTTTCAACATTTATAGAAAGATAATTACCTTCCTGCTCTCAACTCCCAGTGTTTTAACAAGGAGTTGGATAAACTTCTCTTTCTTGCAGAGGGTATGGCAGAAGTTTGAGATCCAGTTAACACTGGTAATCCCCGTTCCTTCATTTGATCATACCAGGTTTCTTATCAGGTTATTGACAACAAAGTTCTCAAGGCTCTTTTATTGGCTGGTTGCCTTCACTTATTATTTCTGAGTGTCTGACATGAGAAACCAAGATCTTTGTTTCAGTGGTAAAAAGCTGTGTTACTGTGAGGTCACAGGGATGGAGCCAAGAGGATGCCAGGCTCCTGGCATTTACAATTTACTGTATTTTCACAGATCAAATGAATGGAGGAAAGATAAGAAATCATCATTCTGCAGGAGTCAGAATCAATCCCTCCCCATTCTTTACAAGACCTGGAAACATTTGGCTCTTGCGAATAATCTTTAATCAGATAGGTCACCCTATTGAAGTCAATGGCTCCTTCTGTGAATAAGGACTACTCAGCAGGCTAAACATTTTCTGGACTGATTTCTAAGTCTTAAAATGCTCAGAGAAAGCACAAATTGCTTTTTATAAATTCTTGTTGCTGTACTTCACATTTTACTACAGAGTGAAATTTTATTGCTAGCTGTCATTTATTAGAGAAAAAAAAAATAAAGAGAAATATGAGCAGGACCCAGATGGCATTGTGCTTTTTACATAATTGCAAAATACTTATGTTACAGGCAATTTTCATTATGTACTAATCAAACTTGTGTAATCCTGTCACTGCACTGTCAGTATGATTATCACATCTGTTTAACAAAAAGTTGAATAACAATCATAAAGAAAAATAGACAAATTAATGGTTGTCTCAACAGAGACACCAGTGTGAAAAAGGTCCTGTCGCAGATGTAGTTCTCAGCATACAAGAAATCAGGATGAATTGTAGCATCAGTATGAAAGGCTCCAGAGAAAAGCAAGTGGTATGACAACAATCAGACAAGATCACAGGAGCAATTAAGCCAGCGAGCAAAGATTTTACCATGTCCCTTGTGAACATCTGAAAGTATCACTCAGAACCTGCTGTGCTTCCTTTCTTTGCCATGCAGAGAACAATAATACCTAAGAGCATCTCTGTTATATGTGATTTGGTTGTGAAGAAGTTCTGGGACATGCAGAAAGAATCAAAATATAACAGGAACAGTAAGAGACAGGCAGAGTGTTCTTGCAGCATCCCAGAAAAAGACATCACAAATTTAGCATCACGGGCTGTGCAGGAAGGAAAGGGGACTCACATTTCAAACCTGGCAGTGGGTGCACAAATAGGCATTGAAGCTGCAGAGTGCTGCTCTAAGATTAGTGTACCACAGGACAGAGACAACATTGCTTACAAAAGTAATAATTGCAATCACCACACAAAACCATTGCTGTCACCTTCCAATCATGAAAGAGAGTTATGACTACCACCCCCTGAATCTTGTTGACAGACTCTGCAGACTAAAGTGGCCATTCTTGAAATCTGACATTTGGCAGGGATGACTGCTTGCAAGGAGGAATGGTGACTGTCCCTTTACTTGCACTATGGGGTTTTGCAACAACTAGTCAGAATAGTCTCCAGCTTTAAACTGTATCTTTCAGTCAATCTGCTGCAAAGCCCTGAACTGACCACCCTAGGGAGTGAGATCCTCTATGTTCCCATGATTTTGTGTCCCCTGGTAGCTAGGGAAGAGCAGCTTGAAGTCCTCTGTGCAGCTAGAGCAATATCAGGAAACTGATGCCCTGAAACAATTACAGAATCAAAGAAGACTCCCTTTGGTTTCAGCCTGCCACTGCCTGTGAGTGACTGCCACCTCCAGGTTAGCAATTTCGGCTGGACCCTACGTTAATCTCGTCACTCCTTTGCACACTGCTGGCTCTCAGTCCAGTCTGCATCACCCATGCTAGACTGAAGTCTAGGCTATCTTTTTAAACATTCAGGACCACATTCACTTAATGTATAATCCCCAAGGCATCCAATTTCTGCCTGTTGACATTCACATGCTGCTCAGGTCCTTAGCCATATAGGAAGCCCTGAAGTAGGATTTTCAAAGACTTTTTCTTCTCAGCACAGCTGAGATCTTACAAAAGAAATACCTGGATCCCAGCCAGTGTCTACTTTCTAGTGTGGTCACGGCACTGATTTACGTTGCAGGAGGTGTGGATTCAGTCTTATACTCTACAGCAGTCTTTGAACTCACAGTCCAGGCAAGGAGCAGACCACAAGGCTACAGGACACTTTGGTGTTAATTTCTTGTCTTTTTTGATGCCATTCCACACCTTTAAGAATGAGCATTGTTACAGTGCAGTTAAGTGGCCTAATTGTTTGTGTATAGATCTGCTCCTTCTTATTTTCTGGGCCATGGAATTTTGTTATTTTTGTTAAGTGAAAAAAAGCAGGAAGATGCATGGCTGTTATCTGCACAACTCTGGTAACTTCCTGTTGAGGATTCCAATAAGCTCTTTCATTGATTTTTGGGAGCGTTTGAAGAGGTCAGTGCTTCATTGTTCATATGCTTTTAAAAGACAGTGCAACAGCATGAAGATCTGTTCTGAAGATAATGATTTTTGATAAAATCTGATGTGTTACCAAGTATTTCCAAAGTGTGTATTCTCAAAGATGCCTCATCTTGAAATTTGAATACAAGAAGAGGCTTCAGTAATATAGAGAGATTAACAAAAACTTCCCAACCTGAGAAAAATCTACTGACTATGGATTCTACATAAAGCACTTATAAAGTCACAAAGGAATACCATGGCAACGAAGAAAGAAAAGAGATCAAACTATTCATTATAAAAGACAAATCATATGCTTCCTATATGGTAAGCTTTATAATCTCTCTTTCTGCTCTCCTTACAGCATCATAATACACAATCTTAGTTGAAGCACTGTGGAACTGTTATTTTCCCTCCGAAATAAAAGCCATTGACTTGCAGGAAAATTTCAATGAGAAAATGTATTCTTTACTTAAGCAAAAGAAAATACTGTTTTTTAAAGCAGGAGAATTGTCATGTAAGCAAACTAATGAAAAGCATTTAATCCATAACTAACCAAAAATTAAGACCTGAAGCTAGAGAACAAAGTCTCAAAGTAGAGGAAAAACACCAGAGATCAATGGAATGCAAAAAAAACCCCAACCCAACCTTAAGAATTTGTACAAAATATTAGCACTTTCCTTTAAATTTGCTGCTTCTACTTCCTCACCTCTCTTTTGAGTTACTGCCATGTGCTAGTCTTTATGTTTAGGGCATCTCTATTTTTACCTTTTTACTCAGAGCAACCAGACACCTTAGAAATCTTTAAGTTCTTTCACATATAAAAAAGTGACTATTGTTAAAATCTTCCTTTACTTTATATTTCTGCTCTCTAGAAGTGCTACTCTCTACAAGTGCTGTATCTCCTCACATACTTCTACCGAGTTTTGAATACCAGGTCCCTAAGTGAGTTGGACTCCAGTTAATAAGGATTTTCAGGTACGAAGCGGTAGGATATTCTGCCTGTTGTCTGTCTGCAATTCCATCAGTATCTGGGTTTCTCAAGAGTCCTGTCCCATACTGGTTACCTGAATGAGGAAGTACTGTGGGCCCCTTTGTTTCAGCAACAGTATCCCATTCCTACAGTAGGTTCTACTTCCATAAGCTCAGCTGAAGCTGGTTGCATATTCAGCAGAGAGACAGTTGACAGTCCATGCTATCTAAAGCATGATTCACTAGACCAGAAGTCTAAAACTTTTCTAAACTTCTTTGATTAACATGGAAGCCCATGGCAGCTTGTTGACCTGGACATACCCAGATCAATTGTATGAATCCCACCCTGTCCCTGAATGAGGCAATATATATGGTCATATGGTTTTAAGATGATCAGTTTTGGGTTTTTTTAGCACAGTCTTGCAAAATGTAAGCTTCCAATAGGGAAACTGTCTTTAGCACACAAACTATGCTGGTGGGACTTTACAGGGCTCCATGTTAGATGGTACATTCAATTGGACCCTAAGTATCTAAGACATAGATGTGTCTGATAAAGCAGATAAACTCAACCCAGGTCTTATAGATACAGATACCTCCTAGTACACTCCCCTGGAAAACATAGCTTAAGAGACTGTCATCCACTTCTTTGGGAGCAAGGATGAGCCATCCTTGTGCTTGGGAACTGCAGGTCCTCATTCTTTGTGAACGGATGAATATGTGTGGGTGGGTGGACACAATAAACATCTTCTGCCCACTGATATGTAACTGGTTTTCAGAACTTCAAACTTGCTCTTGACTAACCAAGATGAAGAAAATTGTGATGACAAAATGACCAGGCTCTTTTCGCATACTCTGATTATTAACTTTACAAGTTACAAGAGAGACACATTGATAGGAAGCTTCATATAGTTAAGAAACATAAATTTCTCTTTATTGTTTTCCCTAGTTTTCTCAATTTCGTTTTTCCAGATATTTTTTATTAAATTTACCCCCACAATCTTATTTTTTTCTTGGACATCTAATAGCAGGTTTTAAAAAAAACTTCACAGCAGATGATAGGGCAAAGAATTGCTGTGGTTTTTATTGGTTTCTTTTTTCTTTAGAAGTTACAGCTGTAGAACTTTAAACACAACATAAAACACCAAAATTACTCTGAAATGGTGTAATAATATAACATAAAAAAATGCTGCCCTAAATTAAAATTTACATCTATTCCTGCCTCTGCGTGTTGATCCATTTTTAAAGCACTTGCAGGATTTGTTGTTATTCTAGGGCTAGAAAATAGACTCCTAGTACTCTCTTGGAAGGACGCTTTGTGTTCCTACTGGTTGATAAATAGGTAGTAGTTAATGAGAGAAAATTAATTAAGTTCTGTCACATAAATAATTTTTTTTTTTTTTTTACAAAACTGCAAGGTCAGTTAATTTCCTTACATTAATTAAAGTGGCAATTATTTTTGGTTTTTTGGTTGGGTATTTTGGGGGGTTGTTTTGGAGGGGTTGTTTTGTTTTGGGAATTTTGAGACCTACCAGTGAGAATCATTCCTTGGTGCAGAGTGCTGCACATTTATTAAAAAAACCCACGTAGTTGTCACAATCAATAGAAAGCCAGAGGTAAGGGGTAAAATGGAGCAGGAGGAAGGATGTATGTTATGATATTTATATTTACCTATATGGAAATTAGTAAATTAATGCCACGTATATGGAATGAGAGATACTCAAGATACTAAGATCCTTCTCTTCTGGCCAGTCCTGTTCATTTGTTACAGGAAGCACAGTTGGAGGGTATTCTTGATGAAACTTTGAAGAGGTACTTGAAAGAGGGGTAGACTTTAGACACAACTCCTGAGTTGTAAGTTCATGTAAGACATAAAGCATCTTGTTGAAAAGCATTAAAGGGGTTCTGTAGAAGAGTCATGTGAGCAGGAGAGAGCTGGGAAGAGGGAGGGCGTGAAAATGTGCAAGGACAAATGAGACTATTTTTGTGCAGGTAAAGACGCAGAGATACCTTCCATCTGATGTCCATGACTCAGAGGGGTTATGAAGGGACTCAGGAAAATAGTTGTGTGGTGCCTATGAAAAGCCAACAGCATATCAGAGATTAGGTTTAAAAGTGGGGTAGCAATCAGGACCTCAGGGATGGAATCTCGACTAGCATCCTTTCTGCAATGCACATGAAAAGAACATCTTGGATAAGAGGCCAAAACAGCCCATTTTGCCTTAGGACATTTAGTTGCTAGCCAGGGGAGAAGTACCACAGACGAAGGTTGGTGAGAGTGACATGCCTAGGATTGAGAAGCATGTTGGTGGGCAGTTAGCAAAACTGGTAGTAAAATCAGGGCCAGTGCAGAAGCTACTATCTTGAGGACTCCATGGAAGTGAGAAGGTAGAAAAGAAAAATAGGAAAAAATCTATGAAACAGAAAGAATAAAACTGTGAGCTGAAAAGAGGAAGGAGGAACCTAGAGGTACAGGCTACCCACTCACAGAGAGTCAGAAAAAGTCTGATTTTTGAGGAAGAATGTGGATGACTGTGAAGTGTCTGAGGGGTCAAGGCAGATGAGGAGAAAATTGACACTTGAGTGTTCTATGACTAAAAGCTCTCTGAAGATCTTAAAGATCACAGCAGAAAGAAGCCACAACCAGAAATGGTTCAGAATCTAGAAGGAACTCAACAACTCCTGTAAATACAAATGCATCTGCCTAAATTAATATTCTTTATCCAGTGGATACTTGTAGTACAAGTACAGTATTTAAAAAATGGGATTTCATGATTGAGAAAAGCATCATAGTGAGTTCTTGCCTGAGAATACAGCCAGACTGTCTGACGTTTGCATGAGATATCTCAAGGTCATTTATAGCACTCAGAGACTGGGCACTTTCAGTCTCTGCCTTTTGACTTCAGCTCTTGTTTCAGTGACATCCTCTGTTGGCTTGGGTAATGGTAAGTGGCAGACTGGCCAGGAGCTCCTGCCTCCTCCTGCACAGGGGACTCCATGCGCTTTGTCTAATTACACATTGGGGGCTGCTATGCTGTCCCTTGAAGTGAGCATAAATCAGAAGTCAATTGTCCATTCTAATCAGATTCAAACAGAATATATGCTGCATGAAGTTTCAAGTGACTAGAATTAGCTTACACACAGTAAACATTTCAGGTCTAATATGATCATTTTAAGTGAAAACTACTGAGCTTTAACTGTAGGGAAGAAAAAGCCACACTATAATCGATAAACAAGGAATGATCTGAGAGAAGGGACCAGCATGTTCGATTAATCATCCTACTAGCTGATCAGATTTATGATATGTATCAAATTAATCACACACTTTCAAAAAACTGGGGTTTATACTATACAAGCCTTAACCACAGCCTTTGCTGTGGTAATTTGATTTGTGAAGATTTCCTCTGAGACAGCAATGGGATACGTTTACAGCTGAAACATATACAAATATTCATCATTCTTTTCTAACAGCTCTTCTATTAATTTCTTCGTGAGCACTTTTGCTTGAAGTGACTCTCTCCTGTGACTTGGCTATAAATTCTTTCTCAATGCTTACACATGAATGAGAAGATGTAACATGGACTCTTTGCTGGAATTTAATTTCTCAACACAAATCATGTCCTCATTCCAATAATAAAAACAAGGTGGGGTTTTTTTCTTCCCTTTGTTACTACAGTGTCTCCTTGTATGCAGTTTTCAGAAACATTTTTAAAGAGATATTTAAGTTTTTTTCATGGTATGAACCTGTCCTCTCTTTCAACATTATAAAGGTGCTTTCAGGGAAGGGGAAAAGAAGATAGGGAATGTTCTTTTCTAATTTATTTTTTTTTTAATTCTGAAGTATGGACACCCTATGAAAGGTCTTTCTGCTATTGTCCATTAACACAGATTATATTTCTATATGGACCAACCTTAATATTTCACTTGCCAAGGGAAGGGCAGAACTCTGCTGAAGGGTACAGGCTAGAAATGGAAGTTCAATTTGCCCAGATACTATGCATTTTGGAAAGGGAATGTTTCAACAAACCCAAATAAAACTTTTCAGTAATCCCAAATACAATCCTAATTGGGAATCAAGCAGTTCAGATAAGCAGAAGTTTTTTTCTTAAACAATATAAGTTAATGAGGTAGAGAGAAGGAAGAGGCAAAAGCTGAGTAAGTTTTTTCTTATCTATAAACATGTCCAGTTCTCTGACTTTTGACTTGCAGTTAGTATATATTTCTCTATCTTATCCATCCAGGATGGAAGTCAACAAACCTTTTCCTCCTGAATGCCTTGTGAAAAAACAAATAATAAAGTGGAAAGCCAACAAAATAGTTGGAAAGACTCTAAGGCATTGTAGTATTCATGACAGACAGTACCCACTTGGGCACCTGTGCTTCACTGCCAGGACATTCACATTGTGAATAAAGGGCTGTATTAACACTATATGGTCCTGGTACTGCATTCATGCCAGTGGCTTCCTCACAGACATCATGCAAAACTTGGCGATGAATTTCACTTCTCAAAGTAGCTCCATCCTGCTTTCTCTGGTTAGCACCTTCTTCTGCTCTTTCACAAAGTGCTTGAAATCTGCCAATATCTCTTTAAAGATATTATTTCATGCTGCAGTTTAAGTCCCAATTTGATAAAAAGGTCAAACTTGTATGAACTGAGGAATAAAACATGGTCAGAACATTCTCCAACAAAAGAACTATCTCCTAACAATTGAAAATGTTATTATTCACCTCTTACAGAGAAGGAGCTGAGTTACAGATTAAGTGGTCTGCCCAAAACTGCTCAACTCCTCTGACAGACACAACTGAACCAAAGAGATACCTTGGTCCAGGAACTACCCCGTTTCTCCTTTTTCTGTTGCCTGGAACAAGCTCATCCACGCTTTTGTCCTATTACATTGCATTCCCTTACACATTTTAGTCAGGTCTTTATTCTTTAGGCTAGTCATTTGACGGCCTGTTATGATGGGGTTGCAGAACTGGGTAACAGCAGAAGAGCAATGGATGTCATCAGCCTGGACTTGTGCAAAACCTTTGATAGTGTCCCATATGGCATCCCTGTCTCTAAATTGGAGACTCAAAGAGTTGCATTCAGTGACTCAATGTCCACATGGAGATCACTGATGAATGGTGGCTGATACTGGAGCCAGTGCTGTTTAACATATTTGTCAGTGATGTGGACAGTAGGATCAAGTACACCCTCAGCAACTTTGCCAACAGCACCAAACTGTGTGATGCAGTCAACACACTGGAGGGAAAGGATGCCATCCGGAGAAACCCTGACAGGCTTGAGAGGTGGGCCCATGAGAACCACATGAAAATTCAACAAGGCCAAATAAAACTTCCTGCACATGGGTCCAGACAATCCCAAGCACATCTGTATATGAGCCAGCAAAGTGCACTCAAAGCCAAGAAAGCCAACTGTATCCTGGGCTGCATCAAAACAAACGTGACTAGCAGGTCAAGGGAGGTGATTCTGCCCCTCTGCTCTTGTAAGACACCACCTGGAGTACTGTGTCCAGCTCTGGGGTCCCAGTACAGGAAAGATATTGAGTTGCTGGGAGCAAGTCCAGAAGAGGCCACAAAGATGATGATAGGGTTGGAGCACCTCTGTTACGAAAACAGGCTGAGAGAATTTGTCATGTTCAGGCTGGAGAATAGAAGGCTTGAAGGAGACCTTATACCTAAAGGAGCCTACAAAAAATCTGTAGAGGGACCATTTACAGTTGATAGGACAAGGGGTATGGCTTTAAAATAAAAGATGGTAGATTTAGATATTAGGAAGAAATTCTTCACTGTGAGGGTGGTGAGGCGCTGGAACAGGTTGCCCAGAGAAGCTGTGGATGCCCCTTCCCTAGAAGTGTTCAAGTGCAAAATCCAATTCCATTCAAACTGAAGTTGCAGTCAGAAAAAAGACATGACTGAAAAAATGTTGATACATAGTAGCCATCCAAATCCAGGTTGAATGGGGCTTTGAGCAACTTGGTCCAGTGGAGAATGTCCCCTCCTATGGCAGGGGGTTGGAACGAGATGAGCTTTGTGACCCACCCCATTCTGTGATCGTTTAATTCTTTCAAAATACAGCTGTAAAAATAATTTTCCTGTTGTGGCACTTCTGATCATGACATTCCCCCCCGCCCACCCCCCCCCCCCCGCTTCTCTGCTTTACTTTCCTCCTCTTCATTGCACTAAGCGTTCCTTTTCTTCTATTCCAAGGTCCTTCCCAACCCAGACCTTACCCTTGCTCTGTCAAGATGGCGGTTACCTCCTAGCCATGACAGATGTGAGCTGTTCAGGCCCCTTGTTCACTTAGGAGTGTTTCCATCTCAAAATGTCCATTTAATTTCCCTCCTTCAATTCCAACCTTTACAATTCCTCTGGTGTGTGTGACAAGCTTGGTGTTGCTCGGCTGCAGTTGTGCTGAGACTGGGACCAACTGCAGAGGCCAGTGTCAGTGCATTGGCTCCTTCTGCTCTCCCATCTGTCTACATCTCTTGCTTTCCACTGGAAGCTTTTTGAGCACAGACCATATTTCTATCTTACGGTGGTAAAACACCTAGAAAAAGAAGGCCATGCTTCATGAGAATGCTTCGTATTTCTTAAGTAGTACAAATAGTAAATCAGTGTCATGACACCAGCAATTAATTTCATCAGTAACACCAGAACCAAAAGCAATAAATCACTGCCACTGAGACCGAACCAAAGCCGAGCACAGTGAAAAGCCTACTGAACATTTTTAATATATTGCACTTTCTTGAATTCAGCCCAGTGCATGTTTTGACTTTCTGTGACAGCATTGCAGTAGTGACTTGTGTTAAGCATCACATCCTTTCTAACCTCCAAATACTTCTGTGTGGTACTGCTGTTGCAACCACTTATTTGAGGGATGATCTATTTGACTGCTGAATATTCTAACAATAAGATTGCTTGTGGAAATAGAAGCCTGGCCAAAAAAAATTCTCTTCTGAAGGCATCCTTTGCCAATAAATATCAGCAAAAGCTATCTTGACAGAGAAGATACATGCATGTTGCTCTCTTATTCCAGTGCATCTGAAATTAAGTTGCCAACTTTACTGTTGGAGTTCAAAATATGTATATGGGTCAGTTCAATGGCAGAGATGTTACAGCACTATAGCACATAGGACCTGTCACTCGTCCACAAGCTTTTCCCCCAAGTCAGGCATATAAAATCACTGACGTTAATTTAATGAGTTGGTTTTCAGGAGATTAGTCTCACCATGGGTTGGATTATTCTGAACATATGGAGAACCAGTCTGGCTATGAAGTATGTAAAAGGATGGTAGAGATTGGGGAATGCAGACTTTTTGGGTTGAGTAAATCTTGTGTTAAACACTTTAACGCTTCATAGTCCTATGGGATTGGCTTGTTGTTTGTTGGTTGGGTTTTTTTTAACTAATGGAAATGAAAGTCATTCCAATTTAGGTCTGTGCACAAGACAGAATGGAGGCCAGTGTGTGTATTTTCATGAGATACAGGATTTATATGGAAAACAGTAAAGCATGGGAACAGCTGGATCTTGGAAGAAATAAAGACTAATGATGAAAATTTGTCCTTTCTTTTACCAATACAGGGAATGCTTAGGAATAAAAGATATTTGGGATCTGCATGTGTATGATCATCTGAGATCAGGGCCCACTGAAGTAAAATTTGAGGAATAAAAGTTTCAGAGGCGTGCAAGTGAGGGAGAAGCCTTAAATAAAGGGGGTTTTGTAAGGGTTTTAAAAATTATTTTAGAGCTCAATCCATGGAAGGCGTTAGGTGCCTAACAGCTGTGTAATTGCCATCAAAGAATGGCTAAGCAGCTAAACAGTTGCTAACCAAATTCTGAAGGATCTGAAAATATAAATTTTTGGTAGTAGCATTGCCCAGGATCACACATCATATGCTCATTATGAATAATCAGTGTCTGTCCCATCATTGTTCTTAGTTTAAATTCTCAATCAAGAAAATATTATGCCACCAACTCTGTTACCTGTGAGATCCATCTTCAGAGGCATTTTAGGTGGTGAGCAGGCTTTTTGTAGATAATATTTTCACCCTATAATCTATAGATTAAAACAAATACCAGACTTGGGAGGTTCAGCATAATTTCTGCCCCCTGTCTATAAAATCTCTAACTCAAATGAATCTGAACCACAGCTGGAAGAACATACACTTGGAATAAGAATCTAAAGCCTCCATCCCTCCTGTTAATGCTCATTTCCTTTTTAAGGAGTATCTGTGTAATACTTGAGTAGTAGTAGTAGTAGTAGTAGTAGTGGTTGTTATTAGTTACAGCAAGCATTAGCATTCAGTTTCTTTCTCTTCTTGAACGGTGACTCAGCTTCTGCATTTGCAGAATTGCTCTCATGAGCTTTATCTCTTGGTGGTCCTATAAATTCTTAGGGAACCTGATTGAAGTGAAACAGATTAAATGGGAGAATTTTAGATCCTCTTCCACCAGGCTCCAGAGCTCCTCTTCAGGTCCTTTTGCTCTTACTAGGTCATGGAGTCTTATGGCAAAGACGGGAACAAATGTCGACAGACAGAAGAGGAATATGAGGTGTGATCCTCCATGAGACTGGTGATTGTTTAACCATGTGGAAGAAGGCAGTGAATCAGAATTTCTCAGGACAATCTGGCTTAGGTGTCCGGTTTCCTAAGGCCTGATGTTAGTTATATGCATGTGGTGGGGTTGCCCCTAGCTGGAGACAAGGTGCCCATTGAAGCTGCTCTATCAATTTCCCTTCTCAGCTGGACAATGAAGAGAAAATATAATGGAAGGCTTGTCAGTCGAGGACAGGGAGGTCACTTACCAATTACTATCATGAGCAAAACAGACTCAGGAAAATTAATTTATTACCAAGCAAATCAGAGTAATAAGAAATAAAACCAAATCTTAAAAAAAAACCCACCTTGCCCCTACCCTTCACTTCTTCCTCAGAACTGTTTCACTCACAATTTCTCTACCTCCCCAGCTTCAGCAGCACAGGAAGACAGAGAATGGGGGTTGCAGTCAGTTCATCACGTTTCTCCTGCTCCTTCCTCCTCAAGGGGAGGATTCCTCACACTCTTCCCCTGTTCCAGCATGGGGTCCCTCTCAACAGGAGACACTCTTCCATGAATTTATCCCATGCGAATCCTTCCCATGGGCTGCAGTTCTTCATGAATACCTCCAGGGCTGGTCCCTTCAACAGGGTGCAGACCTTCAGGAACAGACTGCCCCAGCATGGGTCCCCCACAGGGTCACATGTCCTGCCAGCAAATCTGCTCTGCCGTGGGCTCCTTCCTCCATGGGGCCATAGGTGCTGCCAGGAGCCTTCTCCAGCATCAGCTTCCCACAGAGTCACAGCTTCCCTTAGTTGTCTCCCCCTTTTCCAGTGTGGGCTTATCCACAGTCTGCAGGTGGATATCTGCTTCTATGTGGACTTCCATGTGCTGGAGGGGGAGAGTCTGCACTGTCATGATATCTATGGGCTTTCAGGGAAATCTCTGCTCCAGGGCCTGGAGTCCCTCCTTCTCCTCATTCTTCACTGACCTTTAATGTCTGCAAAGGTGTTTTTTCACATATTCTCATTCCTCCCTCTGGCTGGAATTGTTCTTGGTGTTACTCAGGTTTTTTTCCCCTTCTTAAATGTTAAACCAGGTGGTCCCGCTCTTACTGATGGGCTTAGCATTGGCCAGCAGAGGGTCTGTCTTGGAGCTGGCTGGCCCTGCCTCTACTGGAGATGAGGGAAGTTTCTAGCAGTTTCTCACAGAAGTCACCCCTGTAGTTCTGCCCCCATCCACCAAAATGTTGCCAGGAATGCAACAGAATGTTCAGTCCTAGTGGGCATGGCTCATCCCAATCCTTTTCTTAGTTCTTTTGGTTGACTACAGAGGGCATGAGGGGGAGCAGGTCTCAATCCAAGATTCTTGGGATCTTCTGAAACAACTGGCTCCCTGCCTGGTGAAAGCAATTTCAGCACCAGATGCTGTATTCAAGCTGTCTCACTTTGGATATATTTTCTGAAGCCTCAGATTGTACAAGTTTTGGATTAGTTCTACTTCTGTGTTGAATGGTTCACAGTCACTAAAGTCATACAAGTAATGTGTGCTTTAAAGCTAGTGGTCATAAAACATTACATTTTTCAATCTTGCAAACAGATGCAATTCCAAGTACTTCAATGGGCCACACATTGTTTTGACAAAGAATTTGTCCTTCCGTGCTAAAAAGCGCTCAGATATCACGTAGACATGATACAAAGCATACAACTGACACCACTGTTTTTTCATTTCCAGTTTACTTGATGCCTTAAAATAAAACATAAATGATTCTTAAACAATGTGCTTTCAACAAGCAGAAAGCTAGGGGATTGGTTCAAGAGCTCAGGTTGGAAAAGATAAAAAGCTTACAATGATCTCCTCTAACTTCTTATTCCCTGGATCTACAGAAAACTGATACAACTCTTACTCACAACTATAATGAAAAATCAAAAAGGCCATTTATTATCTTTTATTATACACAAGGAGAGCCATTTCAAAAGAGGGAAGAAGATAAGTCTTCTGCAAGCTCACCACAGGCTCCCATTACAAGGTAGTTAACCGATTATTTTTATTTCAGCATAGATGATAATTAATCAGAGCTATTGTTCAGGAGTGCTGAAACCTGGCCACTTTCAGTGGTTTTGCAAGACTTGAAAAAGGTTGCCTGCATAACCTGCTATCTTTTCAGTGTGCACCAGCAAAAGTATCCGTTACCTCAAATGAAGAAGCTGTTAGACCCATCTCTGCTGTTTGTCAGGATAATTCAATTGATGTTCTATCTAGAACCCTGCAGGACCACAGCTGCTGCAGTGGATAGACCTTCATTAAGGTTTAAGTTACTGATTTAACAAGCTGTGCTAATGAAATGGGGCTTTAATGAGGTGCTTTTAGCTAGGCTCAATGTATTTTCCTCTTCATCTCAGCCCTACATTTCCTGAACTTTTTACAGCATAGCTTAGCAAATCCCTTCATTTTTCATCTAAAATGACCCTTGATATCTCATTTAATAGATGAACACATAATATTCAGCTATCCCAATTAACTTCAACAGTGGCTGTGGCCTTTCTCTAAGCAGAAACTACTCACTAGGCTAAGAAACATGATACTAGACTGGAGGGCCTTTAGCCTGATTCACTGATAGTTCACATGTCCTCTGCTCACAAATTTCATTTGAAATTAAACCTTTGATAAGTGATAAGTCTCATCTTCCACAGTTCTGTGTTGCAGCATTTAGGAAGCCGTGTCACTTTTTAATGACAAATATTAAAATCATGTTCTTTGTCAGTAGTTTGCCAGAAATCAGCATGTTTATTTATCAGCTACTCAGTTTGATCCAGATTCACATAGTCATTAGCAGAGATAATGACAAATTGCCCCATGTGACTGGGATGTGAGCTGAAACCTCAAATAATAGTGAAGCAGTATCACCCAGCATAACTACCTCACTTGAAAGCTACTCTAATTTTGTAAAGCAAGTTGTCAAATCGATGTCTCTGCTGTCAAACAAAAATATATTTTTAAAGGAATGCCTCAAAAATCCATAGAGGAAATGCAAGTACAGCACGACATTTGTTTGATTTCATTCCTCAGGCGATGCCATAAAAATTGATCAGACCACATTTAATGGAGAAATCATTAGAAGTCTAATTCAACCAACTCCAGAAATATTTATGAAGAACAGTTAAAAACCACTGATATGATACAGGGGGATACTTGCTCCGGTATTGTTAATAGCTGGGAACACACATCTTCAACATGTGATTTCCACAGCGACTCTGTGATGAATTTCCAGCAGCTTTTGTACAATGGTTTGTTATTAAAACAGTACAATCTCCCAAATTGCTGTTAGCTAAAGATGGGCTTTGTACGACTTGATATTTATCCATTTTGACCTTTAATGCCTTTTCCTGTAATTGTCGATCCAGTAAAAATCTATTCTATCTGTCTTGCCCTGGTAGAAATATGACTGCAAGCTTTCACTGGTCAGCCTTGTGGCACTCTGCTACTTAATGGCATGTTTTTATTAAACTTGCTCCTCCCTGGTCTGCAATGAACTGTACCGAACAAGCTCAAGATGTCAGGCCATGTGAACCTCATGAGGTTCAACAAGACCAAGTGCAAGGACTTCCACACAGGCTGGGACAACTTCCAGTATTGATGCAGGCTGTAGGATGAAGGGATTGAGAGCAACCCTGAGGAGAAGGACACAGTGGTACTGATTGATGAAAAGCTGGACATGAGCCAGCAATGTGCATTCATAGCCCAGAAATCCAACAGCATTCTGGGCTGTGTCAAAAGAAGTGTGACCAGCAGGTCAAGGGAGGTGATTTGACCCTCTAATCTGCTCTCGTGAAGACCCCACCTGGAGTATGGCATCCAGCTCTTGTCCTATTGCTACACTCCCTGATAAACAGTCCCTCTCCATCTTTCCTTTAGGACTCCTTTAGGTACTGCAAGGTCGCTATAAGGTCTTCACCAAACCTTCTCTTCTCCAGGCTGAACAAGTCCAACTGTCTAAGCTTGTCTTCATAGGAGAGGTGCTCCAGCCCTTGAATTGGGGATTCCTCAATGCTGTGAGAAAAAACTCAGAAAGCAGGCACTAAACCCCTTCTGCAGGCTGATGACAGGAGAGTGGTCTTTCAAATCATCTTTCTGGAGTTGCTGGCATGCAAGGTCTTGGAGAAGGCCAGATGCAGCATAGTGAGATGGAGAAGGCTGAGCAGATATATGGCCATCAACACATTGCATGACCCAGACTGTATATGTTGCATAGGGTGGTGAAAATAGAACATGTGCCTCTTCCTTTCCTCAATGATATATCCCTTAGTCCTTGATCCCCTAATAATCCTAGGACTGGCACATCGTTGATTAATGAACTCCTTCCATTATTTCTCAACAAACCTGAAGGAAAGACAGAATTAATTGCTTCCTTTACCAAAATAACACTGGTAATTTTTGATACAAGTACTTGGTAAGTACAGCGTGAGAAAATCTTTCTCAAATACATTGGAAAAATTGCATTTCTTCCTCTCCCCCTTTCATGATCCCTTATCAAGTGAAACCTTTATGTCCAGTACCTTCACAGAGCAGCAGGCATTACACCTCATCAGCTGTGTTTGGGTCTGCAGAAGGTCATGTGGCCACTCCACATGGAACACTGTGGGGAAACTACAGTCCAGATGAAAATGCAACTCTTCAATTGCCTACAGGGTGACAGAGAAGGCAACATTTCCCTAGGCAGGACACTGGGGCTATTGTGACTCTTTGGGATATCCCAAGACACAGCAGCTTGATGGGAACTGAGAGTACAATGAGAGGAAAGAAGTGGAGGTTGCATTAAGGCTGTGAAGCAGAAGGATTTCCCTTTCCATGGAATATTCAGAGAGCTGAAGTCACTTTAAAAATGGGGGTGATAAACTCTCAGAGGAGCACTATAAGGAGAGTAGAGAGCAGGGAGCAGAATGTAAAAACGATATTTGCTCACTGAATGTTTACAGCATGATGACAAACTGGGGACAAGTAGATGCCGTGTGTGACATTGGATGGAGAACTATTCTTCTCAGCCTTTCTATACACATGCTGTCATTTGATCTGAGTTTTTCCACCCCACAATCACTTTCTCCTGTCCTCACTCTCTAAGAATAAATATTCTCCTTGTCGTAGTGGGAGATGTACCCATGGGAAAGGAACCAGGAATTAGGGAATGTAGAGTGAGGTTTTTTTGACCATATGTCATGGTGAGGGCTCTGAGCAACAATCTGTGAAGTCTACAGCAAACCCTCATATATATCTCAGCATGGCCCTTTCTGCCACCAAGATCTCTCACACCCATATGAAATATGCATATAAACCACTCCTATTTACCTGGGCTAATTTGAAGGAAATCACTGGTCCACAGAGGTAGGTCATGCAGGACTGATCCACTTTGTGTAGTGTAGTGTAACTGGATAATCTTTAGTCTTTGGTAAGAGTTTCTGTGAATCGTTTTGAGGCTAAGCAGGCAGATTTACCTGTTGCTTGCGCAGAAACATGGGAGAATGAGTCTCTGCACCTCTCTAATATGTAGGATTTTGAGAGGAAACCTCTCCCAGGAATTGGATATAGCCACCTTCTAACTGATCACACTGTAAATTTTGGAGACAGCTGTGAGTTTTTCTGTAGAACAGAGAAACAGCTATGGCTGGATTAATGGACCAAATTAAATGTTGTCATCACTTGTAAACCCAGTTTACTTAGGCTGTAATTATAATCTGCCTGAAATTATAAAAACTGCAATCTGGTCTCAACGCACCATAGCTGGGAAAGCAGCTAACAAAGGAGAGAGTGGGAGGGAAGCTCGGATTCTGACAATGCCCATCACCGTGGTGTGCTCTGCGCAAAAGAGAAATTCTCCTTGAGCACAGCCAGAAGTGTGTCTCTCTGAAACATGAAGATTTGCAGCTCTTCAGATTTTAAAGCTGATGAACAGCTAGAATAGAACTTGTAATTTGCTGACAAATACTGGAAAATTGAGATTTTGGTGAGGGGGAAAGAATATATAATTCAGAAATGCCTGTTAAATTAGATAAAGTTTTAAAAAGGCATGTGTAACACTGTAAAATGCAATGGCTTATTTGCCATCCATATTTTTCTAGCAATAATGATTTAGGGACATAGGGAGTAAAATTTTATAAGGAATAAATCTTTTGCTATATCAACTAGTTCATCTGGAAAAAATATTTTGGCATATAGAAGAAGTGGTATGTATTTTAAAAGTTTTAGATTAAAATAAAATTATTTTAGGTAACATATTTGTTTTGCTGGGACCCAAGATGATCGCATTTCTTTTTTATTTTGACTCAAATTACTTTTTACAATTATTAAATCCAGCATCAAACCATAAATAAATGTTCTTCATCTAACTCCATATCTATTGTTTAAACTCTGTGTTATTAATTCATAAATCACTGAAAAATTATTTTAAGAATTCTTATTTGTAAGCTTGCAGTGCATTTTGTTAACAGATGTAGCCAAAAGAAAAAAAAACCAGGGAATTAAAAGATTAAAAGAACTAAACAGATACTTTATGGCAGCATTATAAAAAAATTTAAAAAAACACTTTTAAAAATGACATATTAGGATAAGACAAAGCAATTATTAATGGGTAGATTTCATTAAGTAAACTTTAAAAAAATATATATTACTTCCACGAGTGTCAATTTTCTCTCACAGCCAATATTTCCAAACTTGATGAATAATAATTTTCTTAATCATTACAGTCTAATGTGGAGAGCCTGGTTCAGTGCTGGCTATCAGAGAAGGGACACAGCAGCATGGATCTGCTTGAGATGGCTTAAGTAGGGTAAGTGTTAGCTCTAGGTCAGCTTGACCCAGTAGCTAGCTGTAACTGGATATTGCTGGTGCTCGAACACCTGCAGGATGCGATAAAAGGATGTTTAAACTTCAGGAATGTGGAAACAGAACAAAGAGGGGATGGGGTGGCATTTATCTGCTTG
Organism: Laterallus jamaicensis coturniculus; assembly: GCA_022605575.1. Classification (NCBI taxonomy): domain Eukaryota; kingdom Metazoa; phylum Chordata; class Aves; order Gruiformes; family Rallidae; genus Laterallus; species Laterallus jamaicensis. Next base: position 86,091,253 of record JAKCOX010000002.1, on the reverse strand, counting down.
ACCAATAGTGAGCTTGACTTTTGCAATATGCATGAGCTAATTAAGCAGTGTATTTAACCAAGGCTTGCTGGAATAAAAATTGGGACTTGCTGATGAACCATATGGTGGTCGGAGTCTCCCTTCTCCGACAGTCTAATGCTATTATTTTTGCTCATTTGTATCAGATCTTATGTCTTTACATCTCTGCATTTCCATGTTGAGCATGTTGTGTGGTTTCACATCATGGTTCAGCAGGAATTTTCAGATTTACTGGATTTTTTTTTCTTAATGTACAGAGGTAACACTTTCAGAAATGTCTTAAGTTACTTTTGCCAGAATCATAGAGTAACCCTTTATCTTTGAAATCTTTCTTGTGCTTTTTCATTACTCTTATGTTATTTTTGAGAGGAATCAAACCAGGGAGTTTTGCTCCAGCAGTCCAAATTCAGTTTCCATCCATACAGATAAGCTGAATTATCTCCACTTTCTTTGTGAACTGAGAAAATTGTTTGATGGTAAGGCTAAATCAAATAAGAAAATATTTAATCAACTGTATGTTGATTGTACACTCTGTAATGGGTTTATTTAAAGTTGCAAGCTTTATAATTTAGAAATTTATCGATGCTACTGAAATTAGGATGTTACAACAGTTCTCACTAACTGTAAGACATCCCTTTCCCTTCCTGCAGTCTTCTCTGTCTGGAACATCGTGTCCTGGTCAACACCAGGAAATGAGAGTTGGACCTGCTTCACAGTAAAGAGTGAAGTGACAACTGAAGTCATGAAGGGAAAGAGGATGACAGGAAAGAAGGAGTATTTAGGGCAAGGGCTGAAAAAATGTATAGAAGAATCAATCAAGTAGAGATGATGGATTAAAAATATATTTGGAACTTGGTCCCTTCTTTGAGACTGACCTAAACATGTATCACATTGAGCACAGCCTTGGAGGGGCAAAGAAATAGTCCTCGTGTCTTTGGTTTCTAAATAAAACCTACCTGTGATTAGAGAAACTGAAATCTGGATTGCAGTACAAGGCACTTCTCTGCCTGGAAGCACTGGAGTTAGTTTAGTGAGGTAACAGGGTGCATCTGAACAGTTGCAATATCTAGGCTTAGTCTGCAATTCCAAAGGAGCCACAAACTTTAGCTGCTCTAGAGTTAGGTAAGCATCTGACTGAGCAGATCACCCAAGGAAATACAGGAGGCTGCTGAATGACAAGAAGTAAATATGCTATGACTCTCTGAATCTGTGGCAGAATAGCACTTGGCAAAGCAGTATAGAAAAGAGGGAGGAAGAATGGATGGTACTGCACATGGAGAGCCTAGACTTAAATAATTTTAGCCAATTATGTGTTTGGGGTTCTTTTTAAATTTTGTCCAGGATTACACCTCCTGTACTTTTGTCATTTCCATGTGCATGAAACACCTACCATGTGCCAAAGGCATTTTGAATTAGAAATACCTGCTGTCCTAATAAAAATAAAAGTGTCAGCTAAGAAGGCACAGAATCTCCAAGAGAGAACTTCTGCAGAATAGCTATTCCAGGAAGACATCTGCAGGCACCAGTTCCCTCCCTACTTACCAACTTGTAAAATAGCAATCTCTGCTCAGTACTTGGAGGCAGAACCACTGGTAGACCATGATACTCCCTGTAAACTCTTCTTAATGAAGGTGACTGTACCATGCCATTTTTGTTTACAGACACCTCAAGGCCTCCATGAATATTGTTTGTTGGGTGTTTACAGCTGAGGTTTAATATGTGGCTAAATATAGTTTAATAGCTCCTTCATCTCTACTCTGCATCATGACATGGCAAGGCTTTTGAAGAGTAAGTAGGCCATTCAAAACAAAAGGAGAAAATTAAATTCCGCATCCATAATGTGTGGTGTTTTCCAAAGCTTCTGTTGCTATCATGACATCTCACCAGAGTTATTTATGTCTATGGGGAGTTAGGAAAAAGATCACATATTTTACAGAGAGCACAGTGTTAAATTTATGCAAAGTGAAGAAAAGTGTTATCTCAAAAAAATATTTATTTCATCATTTTTGCCTCAAGGATTGTGCTTTATTACATCTTTGAGGAAAGCAGTGCTATATTAACATCTGGTTTAATATTCTTATAAATATTAAGACGAGGTTTAATCTGTAACTTTTAATCTGTAACACATAAAGCAGTACATCAAGCTTACCATATTGTGTAGAAAGAAAGGAAACAACTTTACTGCACCACTGTCTATTCTTCAGCTAGGCTTAAAAATTGGAAACAAAAGATAGCTAACAGAAAAGAACATTGAAAGGAAGCAGAAAGATGCTGCACTAGCTTCTGCTAGTTTCTTTGCTTTCACATGAAATTTAATTCCTTTGTAAGGAGCCTGAATAGTTACAGCAAAATTGTGGTATTTTAGAGTGCAAAAGAAAAACATCTATATCTGCAGCAATAATAGGTTGTTGGTGTGTGAACAGCTACTGTCTATGGTTGGATCCCTCCACTTATATTTAAAATACTCCCTTGCAAAGGACCTTTTGCAGAAAAGTTCAAGGACATCAAAGGGTTTTCATGTTAAAAACTTACCCACTAAAACCAGTCTTGTCTCCAAGGATATCTAATTACAATGCATCTATCATTTTAACAGTGGAACGGTTTGGTCTTAAGTCTAAACTCACTTTACTCTTCAGGGGTTTTTTAAAGGGAACTCTCACTGATAGGCTGACCTGAAGTGAAGTACTCTTCCCCCCAGTCCTTCTTGCAACCATGTGGATGCCTATATTGTGGACTGATTACTAACAGTGAGAGCACTGGTAGGTGCCAGAGCAGAAAAAGTTTATGTTTATAGCTGAGATCATCTGCAGGTAGGCAAAATTTAACAATACAATATTTTTAAAAAAAAATTAGCCGTTTAAATTTTTGTTGTTGTAGAAGGGTTTGGGTTTGGGGGTTTTTAAAAAAATTATTTTAGGAGTTATAATTCCCTTATATGTCCCTTTGTATAGCTTCCATTAATATCAAGTGAATTCTTCATGCATATTTCCTCTGGTTTTCTAAATGGAAGCAGAATCCTGTGTGAGACCAGTTTTCCCAATGACTTTATTACAGCTCAGTGAAGGTTGGACACTGCCTCTTAGGGGTGATTCTTGTAGGCATCAACAGAAAAAGATGCCAAGCTACAACCTGTACTCATAAAGGATGTATCATAATGTCAAAACCAAATGATTCTCGATTTCTGCTTGACCCAGGCCAACTCCAGTCCTTCGAATATTCACTTTCTTCCCCCCCAAAAAATTACCATATTCTAGCAGAAACAAGACTCTTCCTCATGCTTCTCACTCTTTTAATGGAATAAAAACCACACACCCTACCTGTATGTCTTCTGACAGTTGTCTATATTTTGTTCTTCAAAACCAGGAGAGAGCTCTCACATCTTCCTTGGCAGGCTGTGCAGGTGCCTGGCTAAAAAATAACCACCAACACAAACTCCAAGACTTTTCTTAAAATTCAGGCTGCTCAGAAACTCCCTAGGATTTCAAGCCCAGCCTCAAAACCAGCTGTCACTGTAGCTTTACGCATGTACAAAGACTGTAAAATGCCCAGCTGTCACACAATACTGCTAGCATTCAGTTTGTTGGACTGCTCTCTCTTCTTTTTTTCATTGGTAAAGCCTGAGACATGAGGAAGGGGGGGCATCTTAGGCTCCTTTCATTTTTGTTTTTATACTATGAAAGAAGGGTATCATTCACTTTTTTTTTCCTTGTCTCTAAGCTAAGGGTGCAAGATGGCTGCTACCCTTGAGTACATTATCTGGCAATCTTCTTATGTTTCACTCTTTTACAGTTCCTGGTGTTTGCTGAGTTCAAGCTTGGAACTACATCTTCCTGAAAGTAACCAGAAGGCATGAAAAATCTTCATCCAGTCTAGTGTGTTTTGAGTGTTTCTCTTTTTGTTCACTGTCAGACCAAGTCACCTCTTGCCCTTGAAACCTTTTCAGCTCCTCATTCTTAATTTTTAAAGTAACATACATACATTCTCCCAATTATTTTGTCTTTCTGCATATAAATTTAAAGATCCATTAATTTTTGTTTGTTAAATTTCATCTCTCACAAGAAATTACACCTTTTAGGCTTTAAGAGTTTCAGAAATTCAGAAAAGGAATAATGCCCCTATCTGTGTTTCACCTTGGTACTTTTTTAAATCTTAAACCTTTAAGGGGAAAGATCAGCAGCACTCCTAATGCAGATGGAGACCTTTTGGAAGCACGTCAATGCAAGCTACTTCTCTTAGGGCTTGCATATTTGAACCCTGTCAGAGTTTATCTGCTGCCAGCTTCAAACTGCGCTTTGACATTTCTGGTCAAGAGGGGTGCCCTTGTGAGTCCCAAGAGGGGATAAATTTGAAAAGACAGAGAGGAGCATATTGTCTCCCTACAGCAGTACACTGCCAGCTTCCACTGCAGAGATACCTGTTACCAGCAAGACACTGCTTTGAGGAAGCTCATCACAGCATGATCTTACTTGTGCCTGCAGTAGCAAGCCGTCAAAGCACAGCAAGAAAGAGAGAGATGGCAGGAAACATCAAAGGGGAACTGCTAAAGACTGAATAGGAATGAAAATAAAAGCTGCAGCCAGTGTAACTCCCTTCCCAAAGGGAGGGAGCAGAAGTGCAATGTAAGAAGGAGTGGTCGCAGGAGACCTCAGGGCCAATTCATTCCTCTTGTAACCCAGCTGTTACAACAGGCTGGGAACTCAAGTGAGAAAATCATGAGAAAATTGCTATGGTGCACAAAAGATGCTTGTAAAACACTGCAGTGCCATGTCTCAAAGCTGTTGGGGGGCTGGGAGATTACATTGCATTTTTTTCCTGCTTTAACAGATGAGCTGGGGAGCTCAAACTCTTTAGCACTGAAAAATCCACATCTGCTTTTATATATAGGAAAATGACCTTGTGTATGAAGCCAAGCTTGTCAGGCCAGGCACGTGGATCTGAGAGGGGCAAGGAGACTGCTGGCAACCATAATCCCCATGTTTGTCACCACCATCTCTCTTTGTTGCACTCTCTCTGGGAAGGGATAATGAGGACCCTTTCTCACTGGTATAAGAATGCAGCTGTTTGTCTTCCAGTGGTTCAGGTATCCATGAGAAACCCATTCCCAGGAGTAATTTCCTTGATATTTTTCAGTACATCCTAGGTGCAAGTTTGAGTACTTGGATCTAACTCTTCGGTCAGGCAAGGACTCCCACCCCACTTTTACATCAGCCTTCAAGCCACACATCACTGTGACAGGGATTCACTGGGATCATACAGATGATCAAGACACAAGACCAAAGTTTCGTACAGTGGGACTACATGTGCCCAGCTTTAGAAAGTGAGAGACAGTCACTGGTCAGATGTATTCCAAGAGTGAGTCACAAAAAGTTTTTCACATTGTAAGTGCCACACGAATTGCATTCCTGAGACTACCAGGAATTTGAACAAAGATCAGATAATATCTCTCCTCCTGACTCTGGGCTAGAGCTTTGATCCCAGAAGACTCTGCAAAATCCCAAAGAGACTTTGCTATTGATACTGGTTATATGTGAGAAGCTGTCAAAATTTGTAATGACAATTCTGCTAGGCAGACTGAAGACTGCCTGCAGGGTTATAAACCATAATATAGGTATAAATAACTCCCAGAAAAAATATAGTAAAGGAGAAAGCTAGGTATGAACACTTCAAAAGCAGAGGGAACTAGAGAACCATTGGGATGCAAAGGGAAAAATAAGGACCAAATACGAGTGTTTGAAAAATTTCAGGAATAGCTGAGAGTCCATAGGTTTGTCAGAAATTAGACCTAAATCCATTTAGATAAGAAACTAGAGATCTCCAGAGTAGGAAGAGAGAAGAACATAGCTATGATACTTCTGCTTTTCCAACCCTGACAGAAGACACTCTGTCTTGCCATCATAAAACTATACCTGAAGTTTCCTGTTGAAAGCATTTTTTTAAGAGTTCTGCAAAATACTACATATTTATCAAATGTATTGAAAAAATAAATCACTTGGGCTAGTGTTTGATGTTTTAGGATTTTCCTTTACCATGAAGTTACAGAGTGTTAAACAGGATTTGATGGATTTTACGCTATACAAACATCTACACTATCTACAAAAGTGTGGGCATGTCTGTTAACATTAGTAAGGACCTACACAGACTTTGTTCTTACACTGAACTGGCTGTTGCCACATGTTACGGTTTAGCCTCTCTTTGCCAACACCTACTTCACCATCAAAATGTAATCCACTGATCACGGGATCACTGAGATCATATTCAAACCCAGAAGAACTCTTGAAGTAAGTAAAATCTTCAAGTGATTGCCTGATATCAGAAGGATTATGTTATCAGAATTGTATACAGAGGATGCATTATTTTAGATTTCATCCTCTTCTTCCCATATCAAGAGATTTAAATCTCATAGCAGGAATAAGCTACTGGGAGAACCTACGGAGTATTTACATCATACAAGTTTGGAGCTCTTTATCAGTAAGAATAAAGATGTATTCCTGACTTCGCTGAAGCTGCATTCATGATGAACTGGCTGTCTTAATTACCTTAGACCTCAATTAAAAGCTACTTGCCTTCTGTGAAGTCCCAGACACATATGCTTATATTTAAATGTATGTCTAAACTCCATTACAATTAATGGAGCTTAAACTTATGCTTAATATAAGCATACATTTAGGTGCTTCCTTGAATAAGAGCAAGTTTCCCTCCTCTGTTTCTGGAGGGAATACAACTTAGTTGAGGACAGTAGTGATATTTCCTGGCCCCAGCTATCATTCTGATCCCATTCTTAAAGAAAATATGCAGAAATGATTTGCATGCTCTTGCAGCAGCTGCCAAATCTCTGCAATTTATATGTTAGTGTATTAAAGTAAATCAGGACCTATTTTAGTCTGTGAACTCTGAAAGTTAAGCAGATGGGGTAGCCTATTTAAGCTGTACCCCAAGAAGGCAGCTACCTCAGGGAGAAGTATGAGCATAGAAGGTGGTGGTGAAGCTCTCAGACTTTTATAGTATCATCTTCCCGGGCTCCGTCTTGAATCAGAACTGTGAGTTTTTCTCTTTTGCATCTAATAAGCCTGAATATTAAATCAAAATGCACAGTCACTTGTAAAAGAAAACTCTGGTCGTGTTAGCTCTCATCAATCTTTTCAAACTGTCTTTCTATTGAGATCTCTCTGCTCTGATGTACAAAAGTCAGCTGTAGAAAAAGGTGGATGAAAACCTGCCTCCCAAGTGCTTTTATGGCTTTGAAATTATAGTTTATTTTTCCACCTTATTCTCTCACTTTGTGGTAATCATTATTATCTCTTTTTCCTACATCTTTCTAACAGAATGACACCATTAATAGTTGAGCAAGTTTTCTGCTACCTATTATTCCCTTGCACTTTTTAAGGAACAACGTTCATTTAAAAATTCAAAGCGGCAACCTCCATCTGTGGCTCTGTGGGGCTTAGAGCTATAAACATGGAGGTTCCACTTTGCTTTTTTCATTTTTAAGGATGATAAAATACAGCTTATTTAGGTCATTGCACGCTTTTTTCTTTTTTCCTTTCTTGTGAAGGATAGAGATACAGATTCAAAACAAAACTGTTTGCCACTGACTTCAATCTTTCATGCTGTATTGCACATGAATTACAAGCTACATATCAAGGTTTTTCTAAGGTTAGCTATCACCTTGATATTTGAACATCTTCTATGCGATCCAGAAACTCAGTAAGGGTTAATCTAGGTCAATCTACCCAGCATGAGAAAAGCTGTGGTCTTATCGCAGGTTAAAATAGCAGTGAAAAAGGAAAAGAAACAAACAGCAATATAGGCTTTTGTTTGGTTTGGCAGTAGCTGCTGCTAGTTAAAAAGCAAATACCTTTGTCTATAAAGTTTTTTAAATGGAGTTAACAAGCTGTAATAAGAAGTCCATCTTTATTATACACATATGTAGATGTACCCCACCTATGACAACTTTGTCATCAGGAACAAAGCTGAAGGTTATTGAAGATAATTTCTTCACTTTGCTTCACAAGCAAGTAAAAAGCACAAGTCAGCCCGCACATTTGGGGAAGCTGCCATGAGAGAGCAAAATCAAACACATCAGTTTGCATTTTACTTGGAAAGAGATTCAGATGATGTTGGCCCTCCTTGTAGCATCCCACAGCCTCAGTGCAACTCTCCTCTCTCCTGCTCAGTCAATAGACCGACACGACCAGGCTAAGTTACAAAACCCCCAGGTGTACACAATAAAAGCAGGAACAGATATCCATTTGATAGAGAGCAAATCCTAGCCCGTGCAGTCTCATGCCAAATGAAGGCACAGAAAGAACCAACACTAAGTCAGGTAAGGGTGGCTGTTATGAGACAAGGCCCTGAAGACCTGTACAATGATGTATTCAAAGCAGGAGGGATGATATGGTCAGCCTAGACTGTTCAGATGGCAAACCAGCTGCACTGCTTACCAACCTATAAGCCTGCAGGGCACAGAACTTTATTCCAAGGTCTTCACATTAAAAGGTTTCATAGCAAGACCTGTTTTCCTGTGCATCCTCCCCTTCCGTCTTCATTGAGATAGTGGGGTGATTTTTTTTCCTTAAAATCTGCTGTATTTCTGCATTATCTTTGTACTGCCAAGGATTTTTTGCATTGATATATGTCGGGGATGATCTTTAAAGAAGTACTAGCAAGACTTGGCAACAGTGTTGCAGAAGCAATTGGATCTGCCTTGGCACACCTCTAGTTTAAAAGACACCTCACTGAAATTAATTAGCTGGAATCTGAGGGCTTCCAGAAAGAAAGTTTTATGAGTTACCTCTTTCCTCTGGGAAGGTATCATTCAAGCCAAATCGCTGTTAACTGACATACTCACTCTTGAATTCTTTCAACTCAGCATCCACCCAGTCTGTTTTCTCTCTTCAGAGGAGAAGCGCCTGTGGAAAGTTATGCACTTTTATCCACTTCTTTCTGATTCTTTTCATTTTTATATTTTTTTCTGAAAAAGAGAGAAAAAAGTGCAGCTAATGTTGATGTCACTGCTCTTGACACAGAAGTTTTCTCTCTGTCTGCAGAACAGATGGAGAGTTATAATGCCAGCAGGGCAAACTTCCCTCACCACACAGTGCATCTTATTTCCTTCATTAAAGCCAGCAGAAAGAGTCTCTTGAATAGCAGATGCATAAATGGATGTGCTGGCATCAAAAGCATTTCCCCACTGCCCCTCCTCAGTGGGATACAGTGCCCACTCTATTACCCACATATTAAAGTTCTCTCCTCAGTAATACTGGCAGTAGAGGAGTCTCCCATCATCTGGATTGGTGTTGGCCTTCATCTGGCACCTCTATCAGGAAGGCTGTCTCAGCCAGCATATTTTCTGTAGTCCTCCCTTGTTTCTGATTTGTAGTAAATTTGGAGCAGGTCCTGAGAAGACAGGCTTACCCACCTGAAAAGATGAGAACGGTCTGGGAGCTCTGCTGTGCCCTGCAGCAGCTCTGCCAGGACCCCATCTGAATGTAGGTGAAGAGCAGAACTGCTGGAAAGGCTGCAACCAGGTCCTCTTCTTCAGGAAGAGTTGTGCTGCCTGCTCCTCTGGACACTGTTGGAGGGAAAGCTGAGAGAAACCCTTCCGCTTTCTTCTCCTCTTGCTCCTCCCCTGCCACAAGAGAGAGCCTAACCATTTTGGCCCTGATGATAGTGCCATGTTTTCTCCTCACCTGGCAAAGCAAAGGCTCACGTGACTTATGTGAAAAATTAACCTTTCCTTTGGCTTTCCAGGATCATTCAGGGCTTTTTCAATTCAAGTCCTGTACGCCAGAGCTGCTGGGATGTTCATTGCTTGATAAACGTCTGTTCTCAACTGAATGATTGATAATAGGATTGATATTGTCAATGGTTCTTTTTCATGCAGTACACTGGCAATTGTGTTACCAATTTGATTTGGATATAGGATGCCACTGTATCAAACCACACTTTTTCCTCTAAACCTAGGGAGTATAAAATATCTTTGCATCATAAATTTTTAAATATACCCTGTTTGAAAGCAGACTGATTTCCTGTCTGACTTGCTCATCTATTACCTAGAGAGGATGAAAGCGAAGTTCTTTCTTGTTATGTAACCTTACCCTGATCTGATTATTATGCATGAAACCACATTGCAAGCACTTTAGTGTGAAAAAACTTGGGAAACTGTTATAGTAAACAAGAGGAAACTAAACGCATGGATTGGATTCCATCAGGAAATCTTAACTCTAAAATCCACAACACGTGGTCCAAAATGTCACACAATTAATTACCAATTAATTTATGCAGGAACTCATTATGGGTGTGAGCAGAGATGAGCAAACTGAACAGAATTAAGCTATTCCCTTGGATACAGACTGTATTATCAAAGAACTTTGGACATGAACCACAGCTCCAGAATTAAGTGGGGTTTTAAATTTCCTGGTGCAGCAGAGAAATGACATTTTTTATTTTTGTTTTTACTCTTTTGCCTTGAGTAACTGGAAAATTAGGAAGGATCAGCAGGGAGAGAAAACATTTTCAAGCTGAAAAGTAATGATTCAATATTCTAAACATCAAGAGAGACCTCTTTTATTCCATGCCCTAGTCAGTATCCAGCCATTTATTTACCCCAGGGCTAATGAGTAAAAGCATTACTCGATGAGAGCTGCTGCAGCACATGTTCACTTTGCACCATATTGCAGAGGGACAGAAAATAAAGGGTAAGCATCTCCTATATCCTACTGAAGCAGGTGTTTGAGTCTTCTCAGCTTGGCTCTGATTCCTCAGCAACAGTCCTTAGCTAAAAGAGAGGAGGAGAGGGACTAACCCACTTTTCCCATGGCAGTGTATGTAGTTGCCATTACTTTTCAGGAACAATGCCTCAAATGAGGACACACTCCACATTTGATTTTAAAGTATGTAAATGTAAATTCATATAACCCCAGTCTCTGCATTAAAAGTCTGTTATTACACTCAGGAGATGTGTTCAAAATGAAGGGTTTGTGCATTGGTCTATAAACAGAACAGGACACATGATTCATCTTCCTTTACAGTCAAATGAGAAGTTTTCACTCACAGATTCATAGAATGAGGGCTGCCTTAAGAGTATACATGGCTCAAACCAGGTTAAAATATTTTTTTCATAGTAAAGGTACTGATTAGATTTTAATTTTCTTTTTATGCCTGCAGGTTAGGCTCTTGCTGCGGACGACCACGTGTAGATGTCTTAAATTTGAGTTAGGGCCTGCCTGTGAATTGATGACACTTGTTATCTATGCCTAATCAGATACAATAAAGCATTTTAGCCATAAAACAACTAACTGATAACAGGAGCACCTGCACCTTCACAAAATATGCAGTGCTATTTAGAGCACTAAAGAGTTATCAAGCATTTCTTGCATGATGCCTATTCCCTGAAATCTACGAGTTGTTTGGGTTTTTTTAACTTTCTTCTTTAAGGAGTATGATACTGTCTATTGCAGCATTAACTGACTTAGAGATGATTTTTTATTTATTTCTGAAATGGCATGGAAAGCTTATTTCCAATGTTAATGTTTTTCTCCTGGTAAAAATAATTAAACAGGTTTTATTGTGGAATTTGAGAGGGAAATTTCTGCCCACACATCAGTAAATATAAAGATATTTCTACCACATTTAAATATATTGTTACAGGGATTTTACAAACATGACAAGAGTGCCAAATCCAGGCACTTGGAAAATAAGATAACACTGAAAAGAAAACTAAGTGTGGTAAAAAAGAGAGATGAAAATGGCTGCATAGTTTTGATGAGAGCACAACAGTATCTATAGTTCTTGTTTGGAGTGATTCCCTAATACATACTTTTGTAGTTTTCACTGATAGACAGTATAATAAGACTCATAATCATAGAATCATGGAATCATAGAATATATTGAGCTGGAAGGGAACCAAAAGGATCATCAAGTCCAACTCCTGGATCCACACAGGGCCAGCCAAGTCAGAGCATCTGACTGAGTGCAGCGTCCAAATACAATACCTTATGGCTGTTCATTTTTAAATATATTAGCTTATTTTCAAAGTTATGCAAAACTTGATGGTGAGCAACAATATGCCGATTTTTGGATAAATCAGCTTCCAACTTAAGAAGAGCTAGGTTCAAAAATCATTGAAATGAAAAATACCTATTCTTTTTCCAATAGTTCTTCAAAAAGCGAAAAGAAGATTATTTCATTTTTGAAGAAACAGGGATCTTAAAAACTCTAGCCAACTCAGTTAGCTCTGCTTGCATTGGCTTTGCCAATGTGTATTTAAGAATCATCACTTAGCAACAAAGCAATATTGTTCCATCACACCCTTTAAAAATGTGCTAATATCAACAAAACAAAAATGCAGATTACCAGCAACACTTCCATTTCACACAAAGTTCATATGAAATCATCAACAGCATGGAAATCTTGGAAAAAGATCATCTGGTAGACTGTGTAGATTGCATCACAACTATTTATGGTGACCTCCCAGGTACTTTGGTTTACTACTGTAAGTTCAGCTTCTTATCCACATTTTTGGTACAGCGAGCTGAATGTAAGGACAGATTAACGGGTCATTATGCTATATAATTTACACTAAGTTTTGCCAGTTGTGGTCATCAGGAGAAAGAAGGTAGGAAACTTAGAATAAATTATTCTGCATTTTAGAACAGGACTGGAAGGGCTTAAGCCTGGATTTCTCTTTGGGCAGAGTATGTTGGCTGCTACAGAGCATTTGGCTAAAATGGAGGTCGAGTGAGTGCAGAAAAGATCACAGCCAGCAGATAAGGGATCAGTAGGAGTCACTGACACCACAAAGCATAATTTAGCATTTATTTATTGGTTTATCTTCACTAGCCTTTGAAGCTCCCCTCTATAGATTATGTTTGCCTTCCCCTTTGACAGTAGGTTTGAACGTTAGGACAAAATGGTGCCTCTGGAGAGGAGAAAACCCTGTGCATGCGAGTAGGCTTTTAGATAGAACCTGCCCTCAGACAGATTGTTTACTTCACAGATAGTGAAGTGAAGATGAGGAGACTGTGTTACACACATGACAGCCAAGTAGCTGAGGGCTGAGTATGCTTTGTTGGTGTAGCATCACAGTTGCAGCAATACAACAAAGTCATCAGTGACTGAGCAATGTGTCAGCATGCCAGTGCTAATTTAATTTAGGCCATGTGGATAAAACAGAGTGAAAATGAGTCTTTATTTCTTTCCTCTGACATTTTCTGCTCTGCCTTGTTTAACTAGAGCTGGATGAGACCTTCTCACTGGAGCATAAACTGGTATAAAAGTGGCCCTAAATCATCTCTGCACTGCTTTGGGAACAAGGTGAAGAATATGCCTGTGAGTTGAAGCTTTGAAGACCCTTTTGGACTCTGAAAGAATAAGAAAATATTGGTTAGAATTAAGAGTAGCTGGGGAGTGTCACAGAACCATAGAATGTTTTGTGTTTGAAGGGATCTCAAAGATCATCTACTTCCAACCCTTCCTGCCATCCTCCACTAGATCAGGTTGTCCAAAGTCTCATCCAGCCTGGCCTTAAACAATTCCAGGGAGGGGGCATCCACAACCTCTCTGGGCAACCCTTTCCAGTGGCTCAACACCCTCATCATAAATAATTTCTTCCTATCATCTAATCTAAACGTACTCTCTTTTGCTTTGGAGCCATTCCCTCTTGTCCTGTCACTAAACAAGGAAGAGTACTGATTCCATGCTTTAAGTCATACTCTCGCATTTGGGGAAGCTTCCAAATGTGAATTTTTAGATTTTTTGATGTGAGACTTGAGGTAGAAAGGCATAATTCTCAATCTGTCACAAAATTCCTGTGTGATTTAGGATTATCCTTTCAATCTCTGTAGCCCAGAAATTTATAAACCATAAACCAGAAATAATAGTAATTTTTGTATAGTGTAATTTCATTGTCAGTGTCATAAGATCAGAACTAGCTATTACTAACCTTTATACAGCTCATTGCAGACCAAGTACACAGCAAATTTACTTCCACATGGTCTTTCCTGTGATGTATATAAATAGCTGATAAAGAGAGAGGAAGGAGTTTTGGCACCTCTTGTAAAATGGAATTCAGGATGCAGCTGTTGATCTGAGCCCCTGGAGCTGAAGCCTTTAGCATGCTTTCAGGTCTACTCCACACTTGCCTCTCTCTTTTTAATTTGGGCTCTTTAATCCAAGGAGTGACTGATGCAAAGATATGTAGAATGTAAGGACATCTGGTTAACAGCTGTCAGCATAAGAGACAAAGATAACAGGAGAAGATAAGAGGCAGAGAAAATCATAAATTAAACACCTAGATATACAGGCCCTAAGGAAAACAAGAGATAACAGACAACAGCAAAGATCTGAGCTCTCAGGTCACTGTTCAAGGGGCCATTGAACAAATGGTTCAAATCCTTTAGGGAGTTCAACCAGAACTTTGTAACTGGTAACAAGGGAGGAAACAAGTCTCTCACTTGTCCCACAGGGAAGAGTAAACTGATGCGGATTATTTGAGGGGGCTTGTGGGGTCGCATAAAGCTTCTTATGGAATGCTTTGAGAGAATTTTGGGAATGCATGAAAATGATTATGGAACATTTAGGGGAAGGGACATATGTAAGAAAGGAAAGGATCAGGGTGGAACAAGCATGGGGAAAGGAAGAACTGTAGTCTGTGCTTACTTCTTATTAAATCCTATTCCAAATTTCTCTATGACCTCATTTTCTGTGTGATTCATGTATGAAATTTGGGCTGGACTAGTCAGCCAGCACCTGAAAAGACTCAAGCTTACAACTGGTGGCTAAATAAGGAGCCCAGGGTATCACTTATTTACCAAACTGTTAAAAATGTATGTCTCTCCATCAGTGAACCTCAATCCAGGTCATCTGTGTTTTTCACATCTATATGAGTGCTGTTGGGGTTTATGTATGTGTTGGTAAAAGTCCTGCTTTCTGTGTTGCTTGGCATGCCTAGTCATGTATCTGCTCTGGGAGGGTTTGCATCTTTGATGCCTGCTCATCCTTGCTACTTGCTGGACCTACAGAGAGCAACAGCACCCTCACCTATGGATCGCCAGGTCAAAAATCCCTGGGTCCCACAGCCCAGCAGTGGAGCTTCTGGATATAAGAAAAAAATGCAAGGACACCTTTTTCTTAATGTTTGTCCTTGTTTCTCACTAACAAAACTTAATTTGCAATAGAATAAATTAATTTCCCCTAAATCGAATCTATTCTGCTCATAATGGCGATTGCTGAGTGGTGCTCCTATTTTATTGACCAACCCATAACCTTTGCCATTCTATTTTTTACCCCATCTTGTGGAGCCAGGGGAGTGAGAGAGCATCTAGGTGGGCATCTAGCAGCGTTTCAAGGACAACCCACTGCAATCGTGTTAGGGTTTAGTAATATAATGCAGAGCTCTGGCTAGACAGTAGTGGCTTGCATAGGATTCGGTAACTGTGTGATCTTGGGCATATAATTTCCTGCTCACAGGCATACATTTCTGCTCCTAGAAGAGGTCCTGGTATATCTAAACTGCTTTAAGTAGTGTCTGAAGATCTGCTGCTGAAAATGGCTATATAAAAATAGGATACTAATAATATTAGTATTTTAACACCTCTGGCTTTGTTCTGGATCAGCTTATAATGATAAAGAAACATACATAAATGAAGAGGTGCTGTTTTGAACTTTCACGTTTCTGAGTGCTGAATTCAGGCCATCGGTTAATCAGGGCCTGTTTTATATGAGTGTCACATGTCCTTGTCCAATGAAATAAGGGAAACCAACAAAATTAATTGTGCATGAGTAATTACGCCTCTGTAGGACTCAAGGTCGTACATCCTGACATGAGTGAAGCAGCTTTCATAGCCAGTGAAATGAGAGTCACCTTGAGGTCATCTTCTTGCTGGTTTAGAGGAAGTTCATGATTAGTGTCAGTATTTGGGTATATATACTGTGTATTTCTTCATAAAGACCTGGAATAAGAATACAGAGCTGAAAGGATGACATACTTTCAAGAGAAAGAGGGCATACTTTCAAGAGAAAGAGACCTGCAATATCTTTTCTTAATAAAAGAGAAAAAAACCAGAATGTTTTCCTAGCACCAGGTATTAGGAAAGTTTGGCACAAAATCACCTTTCTTGGCACTATGTTTAACATTACAGAAGTGGAAGTATGAGTTTTGTTAGGGCCTCAAACATAGTACTGATCATTTCAGGTTGTTATATTAATCAGATGAAAGCATTAAAAATTTGCTTCTACTTTTTTAATGTTGTTTTATTGTTTTCTCCTTCCAGCTAATTGCAGTCTCTTCCTTGTCTACACATACTTTCAAGCTGCAGCTCCTTGCTAACAATTCTGGTTTTTAGATCAGATGTAATATTATTTTCTGTCCACAGAAAATTGGTTTCTTTCATTTGAGGTGACCTTGCTTCTGCTTTCATTAGTTTCTTGCATCAATTTAGAAGACAATACATGGATTTGGATAAATCAGTGATCAAGTGTGATGCAATAAATTTCATAGAAATTTTTGAGTTGGAATTCAACTTTTGGAAGCACATAGGTGCTCACATTGTAAATAGGAAAGTCAAATTACTTACTCTGTTGCAAACATATCTTGTTGCTTTGAACTTGTTGCATTTCACTCTTCCTGCTTTTTTCAGACAGTAAAATGGTGACAGCACTTACAGTGTCCACCTTATAGAAGAGGCATTAACGAAGATTTTTCTGAGTTAAATAAAGAAGGATTATATAGTTATTATTATAGAAATAGGCTGAATACATTCTGCACAGAAAAGCTGTTAAGCCTATAGGTGTTATCAAATGAGACTCTAAATCTGAGTGAAGACTGTAGACAGAGCATGTTAAAGGCAGGACATAATGAATCTAAGCATTTTGGGTGCAAAAGTTGCATAAATTTTAAAATGCATCTTCCTCTCTGTCTCCTGAAATTCCCATTTATAGAGCTGACATTTGTGTTTTTCCTCAGTTTTATCTTACAGTGAGACCAGGTGCTGGAGGATACTCTCCTCTCTCAACATCAGTTACTTCAAAGCAGCAGTAGTCCATGGCTTTTGCCTGACTTCCTCTTTCTTGGGATTCTCCTGAGCTTGGAGGAGGTGATCCTTGAATACTCACAAGTTTTTTTGGGCCCCTCTTCCCTTCAGGGCTTTGTCTCATGGTACTCTTGCCAAGAAGTTCTGAAGTCCAGAGTAGTGCACCTTCCTCCCCTACCTAAGGATCTTGAATGCGATTTTGTGGTCACTGCAACCAAGGCTGCCCTTGATCTTCACATTCCTCACCAGCTCCTCCTTTTTGGTGAGGACAAGGTCCATCAGGAATGTCTCCTCCTTGGCTCTTCTATCACTTGAAGGAAGAAGCCAAAAAGCTGTCACTGATGCATTCCAAGAACCTCCTCTATTGCTTTGTCCTGCTCTTTTGTCCCTCCAGGAAATATTTGGGTTGTTGAAGTTCCCCATGAGGATCAAGGCTGGTGAACATAAGGCTGCTCCTATCTGTCTATAGAGGGTCTCATCCACTTGACTGTCCTGTAGCAGATTCCTACTACAGTATCACTAATCCCCTACCTCCCTTTAATCCTGACACCCTTCTCCTCACTAGCTCTATCAGGCTCTCCTTGTATGTCTCATGCTCCAGTTCCTTAACCATTTCTGTGGTATAGCCCCAGCTGGCAGCTGAGCACCACGCAGCTGCTCGCTTGCTTCCCCACCATAGCAGTGGGAAGTTGGGCAGGGAAGAATAAAAATGGGAAGACAAAGGCAAACTTAGTGGGTTGGCATGAGGACAGTTTGTTGGGACAGCAAATGAAGGGAGAAATAACAATAACAGGACTTTATAACAAAATATACAAAACTGGTGATACACAATACACAAGGACCCCTTTCTGTCAAACATGATGTTATGGTATAGAATACCCCTTTTGGTTAGTTTGGGTCACCTGTCCTGGCTGTGTCCCCTCACAGCTTCCTGGGTGCCCCCTGCCTTCTTGTTAGCAGGGCAGTATGTAAAACTGAAAAGTCCTTGACTGCTTGGCAACAACTAAAAACATCGGTGTGTTATAAATGGGATTCTCATTCTTCATCCCAGACACAGCACTACACTAGCTACTAGAAAGAAAATGAACTCTATCCTAGCCAAACCCAGAGCAACCATCTTCATGGCCATTTGCTTGCTTGCTCCATATCTCTAATGTGCTGAGCAGCCCAACATAGCATTCCTGGTGTGTCCTACCAGGGCTGAGTAGAGACGAAGAATCACCACTCTCAACCTGCTTGCAATGGTGTACCTAATACTTCAGCCTGATGAAGTGTGCTGAATTGTGTGCAACTTGGTGTCCAGCAGCATGCTTTTCTCTGCAAAGCTGCTTTTCAGCTGATCAGCCTCTTGTCATGGTTGCTTGTCATGGTTTAATCCCAATCAGCAGCTAAGCACCATGCAGTCTCTTGCTTACTCCCCTTATGGCAGGATGGGGGAGAGAATCGGAAGAGTGAAAAAGTCATGGGTTGAGATAAGTACAATTTAATAGGTAAAGCAAAAGCCATGTACACAAGCAAAACAAAATAAGGAATTCCTTCACCACTTCCCATGAGCAGGCAGGTGTTCAGCCATCTACAGGAAGGAAAGCAGGGCTCCATCAAACATCATGTTTACTTGGGAAGGCAAGCACCATCCCTCTGAATGCCTTCCTCTCTTCCTTCTTCTTTGCCCAGCTTTATATGCTGAGCATGACATCACATGCTACAGGATATCCCTTTGGTCGGTTGGGGTCAGCTGTCCCAGCTGTGTCCCCTCCCAACTTCCTTAGCCCTGCTAGCCACACTATTTCTGATACAAGCCAGAGTGCTGTTGACCATCTGAGCCTTGTTGAACCTCATGTGATTGGCCTCAGCCCATCATTCCAGCCTTTCCAGATCCCTCTGTAGAGCCTTCCTACCCTCAAGCAGATCAACGCTCCCACTCAGCTTGGCGTCATCCGCAAACTGACAGAGGTTACACTCCATACCCTCATCCAGATCACTGATAAATATATTAATGAGAACATAGCCCTGGAGAACACCACTTGTGACCAGTTGCCAACAGGATTTAAATCCATTCACTGCAACATTCTGGGCCTGCCCATCCATCCAGCTTCACACCCAGCAAGGCATACACCCATCCAAGCTATGAGCAGCCAGTTTTTCCATGAGAATGCTGTGGAAATGGTGTCAGTCTTTATTAAAGTCCAGATAAACAACATATACAGGCCTTCCCTCATCCACCTTGTCATAGGAGATTAGGTTAGTCAAGCAGGACTTGCCTTTCATAAACCCATGCTGACTAGGCTTGATCACCTTGTACTTTACATGACAGCATTCAAATTATTTTCTCCCTAACCTTCCCTTTCTTGTACATGGCTGTGACATTGGCTAACCTTCAGTCAACAGGGACCTCCCTGGTTAGCCATGATGGCTGACCAGTGATGGAAAGTGTCTTGGTGAGCACTTCTACAGGATCTCTCAGTATCCTTGGGTGGACCCCACAGACTTGTGTGTAAGTGCTGTCCCTGACCCTGTCTTCCAGCTCAGGGGACTAGGTAGCCAGAGAACAACTGGTCTTACTGCTGAAAACTGAAGTCGAGAAGTCATTAAGTACCTCATCCACAAACAACAAAGGATGAAGATTCTCCTTAGTCCTTCTTTTTGTTGCTAATGGATTAATAGAAACATTTCTTCTTGTCTTTAATGGCCAGATTAAGTTCTGGTTGGGCTTTGGCCCTTCTAATTTTTTTCCCTGCATAACCTCCTGACATCCTGAGTTGCCTGGCCCTTCTTGAAAAGGTCATAAATGCCTTTTTTTTGTTGTTTTTTCCCCTGAGTCCTAGCCAGAGCTCTCTGTTCAGCCAGACCAGTCTTCTTCCCCAACAGCCTGTCTTTCAGTACATAGGAACGGCGTGAAATAGTGGTCATAATTAAAGAATAATTTTGTTTCCATTTACAGAAAGGCCATGCAGAAGGAAGCTGGGAAATATTAAGTCAATCAGCTATAGCTATGAGTCACTCAGCAGCCTAGCAGTCTTCCCATTACCACTCAGCAGGTCCAAATCAACACATTAAGTGATACAAAGGAAAAACATAAAGGAAAGGAAATAAAATAATGGTGGTAGGAGAGCTGAGGTATGGGATGTAGTAGCTGATGAAGGTGATGAAGCAAGAGGTAACGGGTGCTGGGTTTTCTGAGTCTCATCACATTATGATCAAATAGAAACACACAGAGCTGGGCCTATTAAGGAATGAGAACTGGTAAAATTGTGAATAAAACATAGTAGGGAGGAGGAGGTGGGAAAGAATTAATTTGTTAGCTCTGTGTCAGCTGGAAAGGGAAGATGGATTCATTTTCTTTTCAAGTTGCAGTGGGCTTTGCATTAATTAAAAAAGGGGAGGGAAAAAAAAAGAAGAAAGAAAAGAAAACCCAGCTGCCTGACAAAGAAACAGGTCTGAACAAAGAAAGGTGCTGAAGCGACTTCTATCAAAAAGCTCCTATTAGACCCAACAGAAATCGCTATCTACCTCCGCAGGAAAAAAGGAAAATGAAATTCACCTAGAAAATAAGAGAAAGAGCATGAAATTCCACACCACCTAAGATCCTGTTGGCATTTTACAACCTGCTCAAGAATTAATGAGTCTGCATATTTTCAAGGTGCTTTCATTTGATTTCATTGTAGAAAAGTAGATCTCACACCAAGCGGCTTCCAAATTCTTTTAGAGAGGAAATATGTTACATAGCTCATGTGAAGAAGTCAGATAATATGTTGTGGATACAGCTCCTGTGCATGAACAGTTGGATTACTGGATTTTTAATTTTTTTTTTCCTAACAGAAGTCCTTGGAATTCTTTTGTTATGCCTCATGTATGGACCATCACTCTACACACAGCTGTCTTCACTTTCAAAGTTGTCATTATTCTGTATGCTGAAACTTCATTGTGACGTGTGATGGGTTTTGTGAGCAAAGAGCTGACCAGCTTATAAAGGTTACAGGGGCACCATATAGTGCAAAGAACAAGGCAGATGTTAGAGAACAGCTGGAGATAGATAGCATTCAAATATCTCTGTTCCAAAAGAAGATAGTACTTAGCATTTTAGAACTTAGTCAAATGGACTAACAGCTCCTCATTGAAGTTTTGCTTTTCAACTCTTTCATCCAAACTGAACAGTCCAAACATCTGCCTGCTACATCAGCACTCTGATCTGGAAGATGAGAGCAGGGCAGTGACCAGCAGTTCTTATATTATGTATGACTGAAGCAACAAAACTAAGTAAGAAAAAAAAGGCTGGGGATCATTTCATTAAAGTTTTATTATTTACAGTGTGGATCTACATTGGAGCTGACTGTTCACCTTTTGAATTATCTATATATGAAGCAGGTCTGTACTTTAGTATAAAATTAATTGCTCTACTAATAAATGTTATTTCATGCTACTAAATCAGATGAACATATCTATCTTTGTTTTAGTTAATAGTACTGAAAATAACTAGATGATATAAAAAATTCCCATAAATAGATCAATACTTTCTTGAGTACAGAAGAAATACCATGGCATTAGTTTTTTCTTAAAAATAGCTGCTCTTAAAAGTACTGAAAACATTCAAAATACATCTGTGACATCCCCAGACAGTTCTCTTCAGCTGCAGGAGGAAAAATATCTCCACACTGAATACATGATATTGTTCCATAAGTTTGTGAAAGTTTCATACCCAAAAACTGCCCAGGGAAGACAGGAAGGGAAAATATCAATAGTTGTATCTCAGCTCAAATGATGTCATAACAGGTATGTGAGAAGATTATTAGCATGTAAGAAATGAGGATGAAGCGAGGGCAGGGGAGGGGAAATACAATGAGCAACATGAGTGGTGGAGTCATTACTAGGGTGATAATCAATTCTGTCACTGCCCCTGATGAGAGATTTAAACCGGATATTAGCTTTGGGCTTTGACTTCTGTCAGGGAAACCCAGATGACGGCACAACTGGGCCATGCTATAACTACCTGAGATTCCTGCCTCTCTTTGCACTAATTTTAGTTCATTGTTAGCCTGGCTTTTACTTTAGTCCTTTGATTTAGTCAAACTGTGCTCAGTTGGAAGCAGGAAGATACCTGGATTAATGGTGGTCAAAGACTCAGCTTTCAAGTTCTGCTGATTGCTGGTAGCACTGGCAAAGTTTATGCTGCTAGATCTTAGTCTTGCCTGGGCTTTGTCTATAGTGTGGCTAATTACACTACCCACCTCTGAATAGATTGGAAAACTTTACATGAGGCCTAAGTAGCTGTGGTGGGTAGACTCTGGCTTGATGCCAGGTGCCCACCAAAGCCATTCTGTCATGCCCCTCCTCAGCTGGACAGGGCAGAGAAATTATAATAAAAGGGTCATGGGTCAAGATAAGGACAGGGTAAGATCATTCACCAACTACTGTCATGGGTAATACAGACTTGACTTGGGGAAATTTGATTTAATTTATAGCAAATAAAATCAGGGAAGGATATTGAGAAATGAAAACAAACCTCCTTCCTCCTCGGGGAAGGATGCTTCATGCTCTTCCCCTGCTCCAGCATGGGATCCCTCTCACAACAGACAGTCCTCCATGAATTTCTCCAACATGAGTCCTTCCCACATGTTGCAGTTCTTCATGAACAGCTCCAGCATGGGTCTCTTCCATGGGGTGCTGTCCTTCAGGAACAAACTGCTCCAGCATGGGCCCCCCATGGAATCATAAGTCCTGCCAGCAAACCTGCTCCAGCACGGGCTCTTCTCTCCACAGGGCCAGCCGGGAGCCTGCTGCAGCATTGGCTTCCCACAGGCTCACAGATTCCTTCAGGCATCCACCTGCTCCATCATCATCCCCTATGGGCTGCAGGGGAACAGCCTGCCTCACCATGTTCTTCTGCATGGTTTTTCAGGGGAATCTGTTCTGGAGCCTGGAGCACTTGAAGAAGTACGCAAGACCTTCCTTTGATGCTAGAAATCTGCCAAAGGTGGAGTAAAATATAAACTGTGGCTGCAGGGTTGCTGGTATAGAAAATGGAAACAACCTGAAGGTTTACAGTGCTTGACTGTAACTGACAGAAAGAATTAACAGTTTGCTTGAGATTGATGATAAATTGAAAGATGAACATACAAATATCTGACTGGTGGTCCATGTAACACCTAGATAGATAAACAATGTAAGTATGAACCATGTTAGATGTGCTGGTTTGGGTTGGCATAGAGTTAATTTTCTTCATAGTATCCAATATAAGGCTATGTTTTGGATCTATGCTGAAAACAGTGTTAACACTGTGATGCTTTTGTTACTCCTGAGCAGGGCTTACACAGACTCAAGGCCTTTTCTGGTTCTCACCCCACCCCATTGGTGAGTAGGCTGAGGGTGCACAAAAAGTTGGGAGGGGACACAGCACCCCCACTGTCCAAAAGGATATTCTGTAGCATATGATGTTATGCTCAGCATATAAAGCTGGGAGAAGAAGAAGGAAGGGGGCAACATGTTTGAAGTGATGGTACTTGTCTTCCCAATTAACCATTATGTCTAATGGAGCCCTGCTTTCCTTCCTGGAGATGGCTGAATGCCTACCTGCCAATGGGAAGCTGTGAATGAATTCCTTGTTTTGCTTTGCTTGTGTGTGTGGCTTTTGCTATGCCTTTTAAATTATCTTTACCTCAACCTGTGAGTTCTCTTTTTTGATTCTCTTCCCCATCCCACTGGGGAGAGTGAGTGAGTGGCTCTGTAGTGTTTAGTTTTTGGGTTGGGTTAAAACATAACAATAGATCAGTTTTACTGGGAAAAAAACATGGTGGAAAAAACCCAAGGATATCTATCAAGACACTTGAGTGCCAGTTGGAGAGAAAAGAACCTGTCTTTTCTGTATGTCCAGAACAGGGGAGCACATACACTGTCATATCCAGAGTATCCCATGTTGTTGGTAATTGCTGAGCACCATCATGATAGATAGATAGATAGATAGATAGATAGATAGATGATAGATAGATAGATAGATAGATAGATAGATAGATAGATAGATAGATAGATAGATAACCTCCCTAGTTACTGGGAACACAACTTCCCTGGTGTTGTCACACTGAGTGGCTAATGGACAGTGGTGATTCTGTCGTCACAGAGCAGATGGTGTACCAACGTGCTGTCCGGGCTTGTGTTCAAATGACTGCACATGTTCTTGTGGTATGCACATTAGGAGGGATACTGTTTGTGTATAACAAGCACTTGTAATAAGATTATCAATAATAGCTGGAACATTGTTTTATGTAATAAAGGATGGTCTAACTCAATAAATATTCTTTGTGTTTGTTGTCTTCTGATTAAACCGTCAGTCACTCTGTGGAAACTGAACCTTCATTCCCAGAGCTGTATTAGTCTGTAACAATCAGAAAGCATGAACAGAGATAGAATTCCTGGTCAAAATTTGAGAGTCACCCAGGCCAACACAGACAGACAGTGAAAAAAGTCCTATGGAGCAGGACTGAGTTTGTTTCAAATCAGGAAGATGTTACATTCTCCAGAAAACATAATTCACCCCTTTGTGGTCCTGCTTTAATATTTCATATTTATATGCTGCGAAACAAGTGCTAACCTACTGCCTGTCTGACAGACTCCATAGCTTGGAGATGAGCTGTCATCTGGAAGATCAAATCCAAGTCATGCAGTGAAGGTATTTAAACCATTATTCTTGCTGTGTACTCTTAAAACCACGTCAGGGTCATTCATTCCTGTTAGTGCCCCTAGGCCTGGACACCAGCTTATAGTGAGCTGGGATTATTCTCTTGGTGTATATTTCTGTCTTTCTGAGAAGATAGATGAATGTCAAAAGTTGATCATTTTCACAAAGTTTAGTCCTTGCTTTCCAGCTAGCCTAAGCTATCAGGCTACCAATTGACCAATTTAATGCAGCATCTCAGCTGATTTGGGCTTCCCTGCTGCTATGAACAACTCCCACAAAGAGTGTTCATTCTCATCAGCAACTTCTAGCCAAAAAGGCAACCTTTCTCCTACAGTTCATCCCTAGCAAAACTGTCAAAACACTTCATTGCAAGTGCTTTATCTTCTGTGAGTTTTCACTGGGATAATTTTCCTTTGTCGGTCCCATTTCCACTTCCATTTCTTTGTCTTAGGCAATTACAGACACCTTGTTTGACAAATGCTTGAGCTGTTTATCACAGTACCTCTTGTAATTATTTTTCTTGTTGACTGTGGGTTTTAGCTTTTCTGTGCTACCACCTTAGCATAAGCATGGATAAAAAGGTTAGAACTCTGAAGGAGGCAAGCAGCACACAATTCACTTCTCACACTATATTCACATTGAAGCAAAGTGGTTATAAATGCAGTTTCTGTTTTTATACCATGTATAACTTGTCAATGGTGCATTTGAATGTAATGAGGTATTACATTATCAGTATTGGAATGAAGACAAGGTCAACATTTCCTCCATTCTATTTTTTTACTTAGGTTAAGTGCAGTCCACCTGGGGAATGTATAAACAAGGATGCCTAAGCATTTAAAGTTACAAGAAAAAGAAACATCTAAGATTTAAGTTCTCATGTATCTCACATATTTTCAGGAATAAATATCCTAGAAAGTGTCAGGCAAGTGTACTTCCCTTTGATTAGGGAGGTTTTTTCCCTTACTAGGCATTTGGAATACTTTAAGATTTTCTGAATCTGGCCCTGAAACAGCCCCCATTCTGCCTACATGACAAATAGAGTCCAAATTTAAATGTCTTGACTATTTTAAAATTAGACACTGCTCCAGGGATTCTGTAAGTGCTTGGGACATTTCACGTTATTGACGGTTTGCCTCTAGAGTTGGACCAAAAAAAGCTCCAACCCACAGGAGTGAGTGGGAAATTCCACAAAGGTTAAAGATATCTCACTCAAGGCACCATTGCTGTCTTTCACCACCTTGTGCAAAATGAGCCAAACAGGTGAAGGGAAAGCTCATCAGGTCATCTCTTTGGGAAGGGGAAGAATTTGAGAAGAATTGATTGGATAGTGAGGAAATTTGTTGCTAAATATGCCAGATTGCAGCTTGCCCATTTTAGGAGTAGTGGAGATTTCTGAAGCAAGGATGGAAGACAAACTGAATAGTGATATTGTCTTAGGCCTTTTGATTTTAGTTTTCTGTCAGAGCCCTTAAGCTCATAGCTGCAGGCTCCTTCCCTGGGTAATAGATATTGTCTTCAGCTATGATGTAAAGGCTCTGAGCATGCCCATGGTGAACTGGTTGTTTCCAAAACCTGCAGTCTCAAAGGCAATGATATATTCTGTGCTCTCCCTCCTGACTCCTGGATGTATGATACATGCAACACTGAGCAGTGCTAGATTATTTATGCTCTGATTTCAGACCTCTGCCTTCACAAATAGTTTCCCAGAAAATGCATACTAAACAGATACTTTTTTTTCAGAAAACAGAAAGAGGTGAGGTGTAAAACCAGGTTGCCCAGAGAAGTTGTGGATGCTCCCTCCCTGGAAGAGTTTGAAGCCAGGTTGGATGGGGTATTGGGCAACTGGCTGTGTTGGAGGTTGTCTCTTCCCATGGTAGGAACTAGACGTTCTTTAAGGTTCCTTCCAACCTAAACTATTCTATTATCCTATGATGCAGAGGCATCACCTCATTTTCTAAGTAGCTTTTATCAGCACAGGGAAACAACAATCTGGGATATTTATGCTGACTGATTTGGCAGCCTTCTCAGGTTTTCATGGGCTGTAAGATATCATTCCAACTTGAGGCTCCATTCCTTATTAGATAAAAATTAGTCTGTTATCTGAACAGACATAGATATATTGAAATTAGTGTTACTGGAATTTGCTATGGCTTGGTACAGTCACGGTCTAAGTGCTGAAATTGCTGACCATACTCTGCAATGTATTCAACAGAACTGAGTTTAAATTGTCTGTATTCTAGTAGAAAACTGGTCATTTACACCTTTGTGACCTTTCAGCTGGGTCATGTGACAGGAAAGCTGTGAAACTTGAGAAACCCTAAGTGATATGGCCCACTGCATACATAATGAGCTAACAGTAATCAAAGTATAATGTCCTCTTGATTACTCTGAAGTGTGTAATGGATAAAGAGTGAAACACCAAAGAAAGCTCAGGCATGGTGGCGGGGGTTGACAGGATTTATTTTTGCAAGGAATTAAAAGAATGGTAGAAATCAAGCCTTTCTTAGGACATAATGGATTCCCAGAGCAGATAAGTGCAAATCATTCACCTACTCTAGCAAGGATGGGTTCAGGCACAGTCCCAAACTCCTCAGCACATCCATTGAGATGATCAGAAGCTCAGTAATTTCAAAACTACTTTCAGTCTCTCTGGTGTGGCACTACGACCAACTACTAAGTTCTGCTGAGAGGCTTTGTCTGCCCAAAGAAGCACATTGTCTTGGGTAAACGCAGCACCATCACAGCTACACAGCACCAAGACTGGGTCCAGTTCTGGGCTCCCTGGTATGAAAAAGACAGGGATGTCCTGGAGAGAGCCCAGAGAACGGCTACGAAGATGATTAAGGGCCTGGAACATCTGTCCTATGAGGAAAGGCTGAGTGAGCTGGGGCTGTTCAGCCTGGAGAAAAGAAGCCTGAGGGGGGACCTAATCAATGTTTATAAATATCTTAAGTATGGGTGCAGGGGGAATTGGCCAGCCCCTTTTCAGTGGTCTTTGGAGACAGGACAAGGGGCAATGGCTGCAAGTTGGAGCACAGGAAGTTCCGCACCAACATGCGGAGGAACTTTTTCACAGTGAGGGTGACGGAGCAGTGGAATAGGCTGCCCATGGAGGCGGTGGAGTCTCCTTCTCTGGAGATATTCAAGACCCGTCTGGATGCCTATCTGTGCAGTATGAGCTGGGGAGCTGCTTTGGCAGGGGGGTTGGACCCGATGATCTCTGGAGGTCCCTTCCAACCCCTACAATTCTGTGATTCTGTGATTCTGAGACTGCTGCTGCCTTGTGTCTGTCTAACTTGAGGGCAAAAAGATGGGGTGGGGTAGGGGTAGGGTAGGAGAAAGGAGTAGAACTCAGTTGATACTATCGTCTTTCATAGGGTATTCTTTCAGCTTTCATTTGAATGATCCATGCAAATAGCCTGGTTGTGGTGCAGCTGAAAGTCAGAAGTAAATCCATATATGGCAAAAGGCCCAGATCTCTGCTGCTTTATGTCTTGCAGATAATCATCTGCCTCTCTGCAAGGTGCATGAAGAATTGTCCCAAACCAGGGCTGTGACATCTAGCATTCAGTTTTTTCAGGTTTAAGTCACTGTGCCAAATGCGATGCGGTGCAGTACAAGCCCAGTGGAGTTGTTCAGGTGTAAAACGGGTCCAAGAGTGATCTGATTCAAGCCATTAAATTAGACGGAAAGGGTTATGAATACTACATGACTTTGCAAAACACAGTTCAGAAAGTCTAACCTTCCATAAGGTTTACTCATCCTTTATCCTTAGGGAGTAGATTTTATTATTCCTGATAATAAACCCTCTATTGGGGGAGATGAGGAGGTTAAACAGGGGAAAAGGGAATTTGAAAAGGGAATTTAAAAGGGAAGAAGGAGATAATTGTTTTCATGTTATCTTGCCTGAAGAAAACTCTTTCATTTTGTTTTTCTACTACAGAAAGTAGTAGATGGAAAGGCTGGAGAAATAAGAAGTCGATTTCGGTGTGGGTTTTCATTTATTTATTTATTTTCCACACCAAACCTTACACTATAATTGGAGAAAAAGCTAAATTAGCAGCTTTTCATTAATGAGATCTATGGTTGCAGTTTAATAGGTTGACTAAATTGTGTTGCATGAAAGGAATACTAAATTTACTGACAAGAAAACAAATCAACTTTGTTCTCAGACATTTGCATGTTCAAAGGTCATTGATCCCTTTAACTTTATTTCCTTTGTGTTGTGCTTTCAGAGACAGGTAATACAGGAGTTGGGAGTGGGGGCACAAGCCAAATATACCTGTCAACTTTATAAAATTTGGGTATAATATTTATTTTACAGAAAGTGACTTCTTGATTGTGGATATTAGTAGCAACCACAGGCAATGTCTGCTCCTGTACTTTTTAAGTCAATGCAAAGAGAAAAAGAAGACCTGGGTTTGGATATTATCCACTCTCAAAAGTCTAATAACTTCCCTTTTGGTTGCTGCTTGAGATACAAACTTTTCTGAAACCAAAAGCCTAATAACTGATTAAGAAAGAAGTAGGCTTAGGTTCTTGATCAAGTCGCAGAGGTGAGATAATATATGTTACCTTAAATTTTTCTTACCTTGCATTTACTGGGAGGTTAGAAGATGTGCACACTTTGGAATGTCTAAGAACAGAGCCTCATGTGACTGGGTCCTTATTTACCCCTTCCATATTTCAAAGTAGATGAGTTCAGATTTGTGGAATTTATCAATTACTGTTCTCTGCATCAGATAGTATTCATGCCTGCTCTTTATGAACAGTAAAGTTCTTCAGGCATAGCATTTTTCCAATATGCCTTTGGTCAAATTGTCACTCTTCTTACTCTTCCATAGAGTGCCTAATATATTTGGGGGATACTCTTCAGACTATATTTCCATGATGCTGTATATAGCTGGTAAATATTCGGGAAACATTTTGAAATTACCAGGCCTCTCTTTGCAGATTGCTGCTATTATTGTTATTTTTAATAAAAGAGATTTCCTTCCTTATACATGATATTTTTAATATTAATCACTTTCTTGTTCTCTTGGTGCCTGTATCTCCTTCAGACCATGGAAAGGCAGTCCTATTGAATGCCCAAGATTGTTCAAATAGTAAATGGCTTTTGTACATGACCAGATCCTTTCTCTTTAATTCACTTTTTACTTCAAATTTTGTTTACAAGACACTAGTAGTAATTCATGGTTTCCTTGTGAGCAGTTTTTTGTTTGTTATTTGTTTGGGTTTTTTCCCAGGGTATGCCAAACTGTCTATTTATCCTGAATGAGAAGCTTGATTATTCTGAGACTATACCGAGCTGCTTCTAAAAAAAAAAATGTGGCTTTTTCAGACTTGTAAAAACAGAGAGAAAATAAGAAATAGGAAAAGAGAGAGTCTTCTTTCTCTTTTCAGCACTGCTATTAGGGTTGTACCCAACAGCCAGTGTTTCATGCAATCGTATTCAGACAAACACATGGACAATGTTTGCTTTCCCAGAGAGCTGGCAGCCCTGATGTAATGACAACCATAAAGAAAGTGATAGGGGACCCAGAAAGCAGTGTTTGTTCATGCTTCCAGGATATGCCTCCCTCACACTTGGAAATAGTTGCAGTAAATATTCCATTGGTCTATATTTTATATTTAGACCTGTTTCTTACTTGACACTATTAAAGCCAGATCCTTGTCCCCGACAGTCCTGCCTATATTTTTTATATATCTATGAAATGTCCTTTGATTTCCTTCTTTTGGTTACTTTTACTATCACTGTCTGCTGGCTATTACAAATCCTCTTGACCAGCTCTTCTAGAAGAACACAGATTCTTTTTCTTCTGTTTTCCCATCACCAAGCCTCAGATTCTCAAATGATCTTATGGACTAAATTTTCCTCTTTTATAAGACCTTTTCCCCAGATCACAATTACACTGGTAACCTTTTAGAGACTGGTAAAACACCCCTGAGGCAGGGGTTGGTTCATTCATTCTGCAACTTCAAGAGCCCCAAGTGTCTAGGCAAGTCTGTACAATCATCAGCAGCAGTTTTGGCATAGAGAGAGGTCAAAATATAGAATATGATGGATGCTATAGTCTCATTCACCCTGCTTCTGCCTTCCCACTCAGGACACCATTAATCCTGCTAGCCTGAATTAAATTAAAGCTTTCTTTACCTTTTGGGGTCTCAGAAGGAACCAAGGATGGACTTTCACCAGTCATTGTGGACATTTCTTGTTATTACTCAGTTAATATTCTTTCCTTTCAAAACCTGAACGTAGGTTAATTTCTTTACATGATTGTACAAAATGCCAAAAAATCTCTGAAGGATAGAATCATAGGATCAGAGAATGCATTAGATTGGGAGGAGCCATTAAAGGTTGTCTAGTCCAACCCCCCTGCAGTAACCAGGGACATCATCACTATATCAGGTTGCTGAAAACCCCATCAAGCCTAACCTTGAATATCTCCAGGGATGGGGCTTCTACTACTTCTCTGGGCAAACTACCTCCCTCGTAGCAAAGAGTTTTATCCTAATATCCAACCAAATCTACCCTTTTCTCGTTTAAAACCAATACCCCTTGTCCTGTTGCTATATGAACTTGTGAACAGTTCTTTCCCAGCTGCCTTATAGGCACCTTTCAGGTATTAGGAGGCCACTATAAGCTCCACCCCGGCACCTCTCATCTCTGTGCAGATGTGCATCATCTGTTCCAACAGAAACATCTACAAGGTAATCATATATACCTGAACAAGTAATCTAGACTTCCCATGTAGCCCAAGACAAGCAGGCAAGAGGTGATTCATCTTGGAAAGCAGAGAACTAAAATAGATCAGATGATTCACATCCTCAGTGTGTTTATTTCTCTTCATTGAGTATGCTGGGAACTAGTTCAGAGAGAGGTATCTACAATGTAAACACTTAAAGATGGGTGAAAGGGTCCTTCCCAAAGAGCTTTTAGGTAGAGGTGGTCTTTGCTCTTATCACTGATTAATTATTTATATTTTAGATAAGTTCCTTAACTTTGGGAATGGGGTCATCTAGCTTTCTGATAAAGAAGATGTATGATAGTTATGAGAAGAAACTTATATTGAGCTCAGGCAATCATTTGGTGTCTCTTTCTCTTTTGCTAATCATAAACAGCAACAGTTCAAGTTCCCTTTTATTCAGAGATTGCAGCCAATGGGATAGAACTGCATGTTTCTCTCTTTACATGGGTTTAAAGCAGTCAGTAGCCGAAAGTCTATACATAGTTAGTTCATGTCTCCTCTTTGGCAGCACTGGATATTCCATTGTAGCAGAAATGTTGTAGTTGGATATTTCATTTGCCCACTTACCGTGCTCTTGTCATGCATGTACTTGCTCTCACACATGTGCCCATCCTTCTTCAAGCTACACCAGTGAAATTCCAAGACTGCTCTTTTGGCTAGTTGGTTCCTCAAGCTAAGTCATGCCTCTGTATTGTCTTTGTAAGAATTGTCACTGTTCCACTTTAGAAACAGTAAGAATATAATCAGCTCTGTAACTTCCCTTCTTCATTTCAAGGATTCTCATCACCTGGTAATGACTTAAGTAAGTGTTCTTCCTGCAACAGCCAGCCATGGGGCTTTTCTGGACATACCTCCTAAAAGAGAATGGACTAGTAAAGCAGAGATCAATCTGTTGCTTGTGATTCTGCAATTTATTCTTATTTCCTAAAATATCTGCCCTTCTTGAAGGACACGTTTGAACTTCTCCTACAGTTAGAAGCCATATTCGGTGAGATGGCTGGTGATTTAGGCCCTGCTAGAGTACTTTGAAGTGCAAATGCTGTGATAAGACACCATATCTCAAGGAGACTTCCATAGGAAATGTATAAGGATCCCTCCAAGGGCAGCTCAACAATAAGACCATTAAATCTAAAGTGTTACAACTAGGTCATGGGGAATAAGGTCAGAGATGCAAGGCGTTTGTATTGTACAATGAATGCGAATGAGAGCTGAGCCACTGAAGAGAGTAGTAATAAAAAGCATGTTATCAGAACTAGTTTGTTACACAAACTAGCTGACACATCTCAATGGTCAGCATGGGTATTTCAAGCATGAAAACTTGCTGAATGGACAGTACACTGATGATAAAGAACAAGATTGCAAATGATGCTTAATGATGGTTGAAGAGAGTGTGATCTTTTATATGTGGTTGGAGTTCTCAGTATGGAAGATCTACAGAGAGACATACTGACATCATACTCACACAAGGGGACAAAAAAGAATACAAAGGGGAAAGAAAAATAAAACAAACCCTCCTGCTATCATTATAAGCCATAAAATCCACTGGCAGCAATGTATTTTTTCTGCAAGCCAGGGTCTTCCTTCAAAGCAGCACAGAGGCAGATGAGGAGATGGAATGGGGAAGAGAAACAGATCATGTTCTTGTTAGTTTCCTGATTTATGCCTAGGTTTGTTTGTCTTTGGTGTGATTAATTGCTTCCAATTATTTGCTACCATGAAGTCTGCTCTATACAGAAAACATGCATCCTTGTGGGTGGGATCTCTTATCTTTGAATGAAGCAACCCTGAAAATGTCCCAGTGATCTTATGTCTGACATATTTTTGCTTGTATGGGACAGACTATTAGAAATTAAATCATAGTAAACAATCTGGGAGGGTGAGATACAAAGAAGCCCAGACAGATTTTTTTTTTTCTTTTTTTCAGAGTCTTCTAATTTTGAGTGTGCTCCTAATTCTTGTGGACCTTTTCACACTCCCCACTCTTTTTTTTAATTATTGCATATCTCAAAAGTACAGCTGTCTTTTTTTTTAGTCACTAGATTACAAACATGGGAAAGGGAAAAGGCAGCTGACTGTATGGTAGCTGCATGAACTGGAGCCTGATCTGGAACCAGAGCACACATAAGCTGTGCAATCCCCCTTCTTACATAGGAGAACCTGTTATTACTGAAACCTGGAGTTTAGGACACAAGATTCAAGACTGGGAAGTCAGGTGAGAAATGTGCCATCCTTCTATGAGTGGTGTGCATGGCATTTTTACTCACAAAATTAGGTCAGAAAACTATCTTGCTTGGTATTGTTCTTAACTGGACAGAAAAGAAAATTGTGATATTCTGAAATTGGACTTTATTTCTGACATTTGTGACTCAGTAAATATAAAGAGATAGGTTTGCAGAACTGCTACTTTATTTCTCATATACTGCTGAAGGAATGGAAAAAGACTGCTGTAGCTGTGCTGTTTTTACATCTTCTTTGACTGTGTTCTGATCTGTGATGAGGAATAATTCCTTTTGCAGGTCACTTTGTCTTGTTTCTTCTGGAATTTTCTCAGTATTTTACTGTTGTTCCTGATATTTCTCTTGACCTACATTTATCTTTGCTTTTGCCCTTCTGCTAGGCATGTGCAATGCTTCCCTGGGTGTCTGGTCTCTCTCACCAATCCAACCTTCCCTCAAGGTTCTATTCGTTCACTTGTTGTTTATCAGATAATATTAACCATATAAATTCACTGTGAATTGGGGATTTTTCATTTACTTTATATCAGGGAGGTGCATCTGTAATGTAACAGGATTGTATGTCAGTTCTGATAAGGAGACCAGAACATCTCTGTTTCGCTCCCAAATGCATTACAGGCCATACTGTGACTCTAGTAAAAAGATGTTTGAATTTAACTCAGGGTAAAATTTAGCCTGTAGTATAACCTTCCTGTCAGACCCAACAATTTACTATCTATCTAGCTTGTGGATAGCATGAAATTAAGCAGAACCACTATCCTAAACTGTAATAAAATCTATTGACATCCAAACTATGTATTATGCATATGTAGT
This sequence comes from Laterallus jamaicensis coturniculus, assembly GCA_022605575.1. Lineage (NCBI taxonomy): Eukaryota > Metazoa > Chordata > Aves > Gruiformes > Rallidae > Laterallus > Laterallus jamaicensis. The sequence goes on along the minus strand of JAKCOX010000002.1, from coordinate 86,056,740 downwards.
CTATTATCCCGAGGCAAAAAGGCTCAGAGGTTTGACAGCAACCTAATGAAGAAATGCAAAAGAAATAGGATTTAAATAAAAATCTGCAAAGGACAGAAAAGGTACCTGATTGCCAAAGGGCAGTTTCTCTTTAAGGCCTGTTTCAAGAAAGTGCATTTCTTGGGAGAGGAAGAGGAGATATGGGAGCATGATGAAGATTAAGGGGAAATGAACGTGGGTGACTGCAAAGAATGAAAATTTTTGTTAGGAAAGGGGTGTCAGGGCTACAGGACATGATGACTCAAGGGCAGTCATAGCACAAAATGAGTCTGTGTGATGACACACTAGGGTTATGAGAAGGAAGAAATCAAAGATCATCCAGAGTGGGGCTAGAGGTGAAGTGCTCGAAGAGGATCAATGTTCCTGATGAGTATGACAGGGCTACTCCATTGGTGTATGGAAACTCTGGTAATTTTGCCAGTTCTGAACATTAGGAACCAGTGCAGCAGTTTTTCCTTTGCCAGCTGGCTGGCTTCATGTCTGGAGATTGAGTTGACACAAAGACTGCATTAAAGAGTAAAAACTATAGCAGACTCTACAATGAGAGACTAACTAGCTCCCACTTGAATGGAGACATCAACAAATATACAGACCTTGTGGATCTCCACGAAAATGTATTTGTAGTCACTCCACAGATTGCCCCCAACCATCTTAAGAAGATTTTTTTTTTTTAAATACTTTTAGCAATAGTGCTGAGATCCCATCTTGGAGGGAAAACTCACTGTCTCAAGGAATGTGGGGGTTTTTTTCTGCTTTTTATAACACAGCTCTTGCTAATCACTTTTTCCCATCTAACTTACTTATTTAAAAGCTAACAGTCATCAACATTACCATACTTAATCTAAAATGTGTCAACATGCTGAATCCTACTGGGATTTTACAATTTATTTTTAATGTGTAAATTGTCTTCAAGAATTAAGGGTACTATGATGTTCATAAAAAGCATATTCTTGCTATCACTGGAGAAATAGAGCTAAATAATAAATTAAAGGCTTTCTACAAAAACATTAATTCTTTGCATACATTTGTTTTTAAAGCTCCCTTGTTTGTGAGCAGTGATAAAAAATATCCTGCACACTTTTTTCGATAGTGAGATGAGAAAAGTATAATAGGGAAGTAAAATTAAATTATATTTCATTACTGATGACAACCTGAATAAAACATGGAGAGAGCATTATCAGGCTTCAAGAACTTCTGGCACCTTGACAACAAACAGAACAAATCTATATCCACTTAAAAGCTCCCACACATTAAAGTACCCCAAAATAATCATCTCTCTTTTCTCCAGCTGCAAACTAGATGAACTGGCAGTGAACAAAAGGAAAGCATTTCCTCTTGAATTTTTCATAAGAGCTGTGTTTCAAAAGCAGCATATCACATAGACTTCATTACTTCATTTCATACCAGGGCACACCCCAATGATGCACTTAAAAATCTTAGAAATCTCTCTGGGAAAAAGATTCTCTGGGCACATAGTTTCAGTCATGCGTGGCCTTCATCAAACCTGATCTAGATCAGGAGTAAACAACATACGAGGACATGACACTCTTACAATATACTATCTTTTGTTTGTTCTCAAAGCAGCCACACAATACAATGCACCATACAATGCACCATAATGCCAAAAGTTAGTGGTCCTTTAACTGTTCAGTTTGTTAAGAAACTATGATGTGGCTTTCACTGTGCTCCTAATGACTTTTTTGCGTTTGTTTTGGGTTTTGGGTTTTGTTTTTTTTCTGTAAAGTGCAGAGTGGTAACCCTTACACAGATTTGGTGGATGGCTGTAGGATCCTTCCACTCTACTCAGTACTGATGCTGCGCATTGGGAGAGCTGTATCCAATGCTGAGCTTCCCAGGACAAGAGAGGCTTGGATGTATTGAAACAAGTCCGGTGAAGGGCCCCAAAATAAGTCCACAAAGCTGGTTGAGGGATGAGATTCTGACATCAGGAAGAGATTGATAAAAGGAGGGATTGTTAAGGCAGAGAAGAGAAGGCTTAGAAGGAATCTTAGAATCATAGAATTATCTTGGTTTGAAGGGACCCTTTAGAACATCAAGTCCAACCATCACCCTAACCTGCCATCCACTATTAAACCAAGCCCTCAGCACCACATCTAACCATCTTTTAAATACCTCCAGGGATGGAGACTCCACCATTTCCCTGGGCAGCCCGGTCCTAACAACCCTCTCTGGGAAGGTTAGAAAGGTTTCCCTAATATCCAATCTAAACTTCCCTGGCATAACTTGATCCCATTTTGTCTTGTCCTATCACTTGTCACTAGGGAGAAAAGATCAGCCCTCACCTTTCCACAACCTCTCTTCAAGTAGTTGTAGAGAGCAATTAAGTCTCCCCTCAACCTCCTCTTTCTTCTTCAGCCGCTCCTCATAACATTTATTGTCCAGTCCCCTCACCAGTCTCATCACCCTTCTCTGGATGCATTTCAGCACCTCAATATCTTTTTGTAGTGATGGGCCTAAACTGAATGCAGTACTCATGGTGGGGCCTCACCAGCACTCAGTACAAGGGGACAATTACGTTCCTAGTCCTATTCACTGCACTATTCTTAATACAGCCCAGGATGCTCTTGGCTTTCTTGGCCACCTGGTCACACTGCTGGTTCATATTCAGACAAGTTGTCAGTCAACACCCGCAGGTCCTTCTCTGCCAGACAGCTTTCCAGCCACTCTTCCTCAAGCACTGGTTGGGGTTATTATGACACAAATGCAAGACCCAGCACTTGGCTTTGTTGCAACTCATGCCATTGGCCTTGGTCCATCAATCTGGCCTGTCCAGATCCCTCTGTTGGGCCTTCCTACCCTCAAGCAGATCTACATTCCCGCACACATATTATGTATGTGTATAAAAAAAGTCAGGCAAAAAAGCTAGGAAGCTTGCATGGATTAAGAAATAACTCCTGAGCAAACTCAAATGCAAAAAGGAAGTCTACAGAGGGTGGAAATAAGGGCAGGTAGCCTGGGATGAATATGGAGAAATTGCCTAGGGAACAGCCCGGGATCAAGTTAGGAAAGCTAAAGCCCTGGCAGAATTAAATCTGGCCAGGTATGTCAAGGACAACAATAAAGTTTCTATAGGTACATCAGTGATAAAAGGAAGACTAGGAAAAATGTGGACCCCCTCCAGAATGTAAAAGGAGACCTGCTTATCCAGGATACAGAGAAGGCTGAGGTACTCATTAAATTTTTTGCCTCAGTCTTCACCAGCAAATGTTCTAGTCACACTGCCCAGGTCACAGAAGGCAAAGACAGGGACTGGGAGAATGAGGAACGGGCCACTGCAGGAGAAGAGCAGGTTCAAGAGCATCTAAGAAACATGAAGGCGCACAAGTCCATGGGACCTAATGAGATGCATCTGTGGGTCCCAAGGGAACTGGTAGATGATGTTGCTAAGCCACTCCAGCATATAAGAGAAGTCATGGAAGTCCAGTAAAGTTTCCACTGACTATAAAATGGGAAACATAACTTCCGTTTATAAAAAAAAATGAAAACCTGGGGAACTATAGCTTGGAAAAACCACAGAGCAGAGCCTTCTGGAAACTATAGTAAGGCAAGTGGAAAATAAGGATGTGTGACAATCAGCATGGTTTCACTTGGGACAGATTGTGCCTGACAAATTTAGTGACCTTCTATGATGGGTTTACAGCATTAGTGGTTATGTGAAAAGCAACAGGTGTCATCTACCTGGACTTGTGAAAAGCATTTGACATTGTTCCAAACAACATCCTTGTCCCTAAATAAGAGAGATATGTTGTTCACAGAATCACAGAATCACTAGGTTGGAAACGACCTTTGAGACCATTGAGTTCAACTGTACCTGTCTTCTACTAAACCATATCCCTAAGCACCTCGGCTACCCATCTTTTAAATACATCCAGGGTTGGTGACTCAACCAACTCCTGGGCAACCTATTCCAGTGCCCTTTTGGTGAAGAACTTTTTCCTAATGTCTAATCAGAACCTGCCCTGGTGGAGCTTGAGGCCATTTCCTATCATCCTAGCAGCTGTCACTTAGGCAAAGAGAGCAACACCCATCTCTCGAGGTCATTCCATCCCCTACGATTCTGTGATGCTGTGATCTCTCTACAACCTCCTTTCCGTAGGCAGTGATAAGGTCTCCCCTCTCCAGGCTAAACAACCCCAGTTCCCTCAGCCTCTTCTTGTAAGGTTTGCTCTCCAGCCCCTTTACCAGCCTGGTTGCCCTCCTCTGAACAGGCTCCAGGACCTCGATGTCTTTCTTGCAGTGAGTGGCCCAAAACTGAACATGGTATTCAAGGTGCGTTCTCACCAATGCTGGGTACAGGAGCACAATCACTTCACTGGACCTGCTGGCCATGCTATTTCTGATACATGCCAAGCTGCCATTAGCTTACTTGACTGCCTGGGCTCACTGCTGGCTCATATTCAGTCTGCAGTCAACCAATACCCCCAGGTCCTTCTCCACCAGGCACTTTTCTAGCCACTCTTCCCAAGCCTGTAGCACTGCATGGGGTTGTAATGTCTCAAGTGCAGGACTCTGCACTTGGCCTTGTTGAACCTCATCCCATTGGTCTCAGCGCATCTATCCAGCCTGTTCATAATCCTTTGAAGAGCCTCCCTACCCTCAGGCAAATTAACACTTCCTCACAGCTTAGTGTCATCTGCAAACTTACTGAGGGAGCATTCAACCCCTTCATCCAAGTCATTGATAAAGATATTGAACAGGACTGGACCCAGGACTGAGCCCTGGGGAACACCACTAGCAAACAGCCTCCAGCTGGACTTAGCTCCATTTACCACACCTCTTTGGGCCCAGCCATGCAGCCAGTTTTTCACTCAGAAGAGTGTTTGCCTCTCCAGTCCAGTGGTAGCTAGTTTCTCAAGCAGAATGCTGTGAGAAACCATGTCAAAGGCTTTGCTGAAGTCCAAGTGCACTACATCCACAGCCTTCCCTTCATCCACTAAGAGGGTCACCTTGTTATAGAAAGCCATCAAGTCAGTTTGGCAGGACTTGCCTTTTGTAAACACATGTTGACTAGGGCCTGATCCCCCAGCCATCACGCTTGTGCTGTGTGGTAGCAGTCAAGATGACTGTCTCCATGATCTTCCCCAGCACTGAGGTCAGATTGACTGGCCTGTAGTTCCCCAGATCCTCCCTCCGACCCTTCTTGTAAATGGGTGTAACTTTTGCAGTCCAGTAGGACTGCTGGTAGATGAAGGAAAGGGGTTTGGCAAGCACATCCGCCAGCTCCCTCAATACCCTTGCGTGGGAACCCATCCGTCCCCATAGACTTGTGAATGTCTAATTGGCCTAGCAAGTCTCTAAGCATTTCCTCCTGGATCATGAGAGTTTTGTTCTGTTCTCTCCCTCTCTTCTGGCTCCTGAGGCTGAATACCCGGGGAACATCTCACCTTGCTATTAAAGACTGAGGCAAAGAAGGAATTCAGTACCTCAGCCTTGTTCTCGTCCTTTGTCACTATTGATCCCCTGCATTCAGGAAGGGCTGGAGATTGCCCTTGGCCCTCCTTTTGCTGTTGATGTATCTCTAGAAAAAATCTTACTTATCTTTCACAGAATTGGACAATCCGATGTCTAGTTGGGCTTTAGCCCTTCTGATTTTCTCTCTACATAATCTTACTTCATCCCTGTAGTCCTCCTTAGATCCCTGCCCCTTCTTCCAAAGCTCATAGACTTTCCTCTTTTTCCTGATTTCCACACAGATCTCTCTGCTCAGCCAAGCTGGTTTTCTCCCTTGCCGGCTCATTTTCCAGCACACAGGAACAACCTGTTCTTGTGCTGCCAGGATTTCCATCTTGAAGAGCATCCAGCCCTCTTGGATTCCTTTGCCCTTAAGGACTGTCTCCCATGGGTGTTTATCAACCAGCCTTCTGAACAATCCAAAGTCTGCCCTATAGAATTCCAAGTTGGCTTTTCTACTGACTCCCCTCCACACTTCTCCTAGAACTGAGAATTCTATCATCTCATGATTACTATACTTAATGAGAAGATCAACATGAGCCAGCAATGTGCACTTATAGCCCAGAAATACAACCTGGGCATCATCAACAAATAAAATGTGACAGGTTGAGGGAGGTGATTCTGCCTCCCTCAGAATGATGATGAGACCCCATGTGGAGGACTGTGTCCAGACCTGGTGTCCCCAGTACAAGATGGACATAGAGTGGTTGGAGCAAGTACAGCAGAGGGCTAGGAATATGATCAGAAAGTTGGAGTACATCTCCTGTGATGGCAGGTTGAGAGTTGTGCTTGTTCAGCCTGGAGAAGCGCCTACTCCTACCTGTTTAGGAAGACCTTATAGCAACCTTCCAGTACCTGAAGAGGTACAGGAAAGACAAAGAGGGACTTCTTATCAGGGCGTATATCGACAGGACAAGGGGTAAGGGGTTTAAACAAAAAGATCATAGATTTAGATTAGATATTAGGAAGAAATTCTTTACTATGTGGGTGATGAGTCACTGGAACAGGTTTCACAGAGAAGCTGTGGATGCTCACTCCCTGGCAGTGTTCACGGACAGGTTGGATACGTTTTTGGGCAACTTGCTCCAGCAGAGGGGGTCCCTGCCCATAGGACAGGGTGGAGTTGGAACTAGATAATCTTCCAGGTCCCTTGGAACCCAAACCATTCTAAAATTCTATGACTGTATAAATGTATGTTTGGGGAATGTGAGAATTATAAAGAAGAGGGAGCCAGACTCTCAAAGGTTTCCACTGAAAGGACAAGAGACAAGGGGCACAATTTGAAACATGGAATATTTTGCTTAAACATAAGAAAAAATATTTTCCCTGGGAGAATAAGCTGCAATTGGAACATTGTGCCTAGAGAGTGCAGTCTCTGTCATTGAAGATACTGAAAACTCAGCTGGAAACTGCCATGAGCAACCTGTTGTTACTGGCCCTGCTCTGAGCAGGCTGGGTGTGCTATAGGATCTCCACAGGTCCCTGCCAACCTCAGCAATTGTGTAATATGAGTATGACAGACTGTGGCAGCTCCTTTCCTGTAGCATGTCTCATTAACCAGAGAAGCTGCTGTGGGAGTGCAGCAACTCTTGAAATGATGCCTTACCCAAAGAGAGCTGCTGGGCTCAGCACAGTGACAGTGGTGAGATCTCTGCTGTTTTCTGTAATTTTCCAAGGTAGTACACTAAAACAGTAAAATCATACGAGCAGAGATTCTGCTTTGTTTTGGAGGTGCTACCTATTGTTCAGGGTCATCTAGGTACACATTGTGCCATAAATAATATATGGCCAGTTGAGAGCCACAGAATGAACGAGAATCACAGGGTAAATCTGGAACCTGCAATGTCCTCGCCAGTCTCTTTTAAGAGAAAACCAAAACAGCTCCAGCAGAGGTCACTTAAGGAAAACTTTTGTTTTGTTGAATGATTTGCTTTGGCATAGACTGTATCTTTGAAAGAAAAATACCAGGGTTATTTTTGTTGTCCTTAGGATGTTAAAATATATGCATTTCTTTAAAAAAAATAGACATCCTCAAAATATTAGATGCTATTTTTTCAAGTTCTTGAAAGTTTCTAACACTGTAAAAGTGAAGATGCTATTATTACGTCTTATTTTTTCTAACCTGGGTTTATATGAAAATTATAGAGACTCCAATTTAGTGCGAGGAGTGTTGTATCAGACTGTCAGAGCTTTCCCCTTCTGTTCTACCCTTCTTCAACTTCTCTGGAGGATCAAAATTATGTAACTCTTCTCTAAAGTTCCTCTCAGCTCCATTCCCCATGTTAGGGTGTCCTGGTTCTGGCCAGACCAGAGTCAACCTCTCCAAGCAGTCATTAGAGGTGAGCTAAGTTAGCCCAGTTGAGCTGGGCTAACAGCCTGTGCTGTTTTCCACAACAGCTGACATCACTTCCCCACAAAAGGAGCTGGTTGGGGGAAGGGTGTGAGTTTGGTGCCTCTGGAGTAGTTTGAGTGTGGCTGTGGTGTTGGGTCAGTTCTTGTGTGATGTTCTGTGTTATCATGGGGTGTGAGTGTAATTGGCTGTTGTTGTTCTACTTCTGTGGTGCTTTTGTCAGTAAACTGTCTTTATCCCAGTCCAAGGAGGTTCTGTCTCTTTCTCCTCTGGGAATGAGCAAGTGGCATGTGGTGTTCAGCCACTGTTTGAGGTTGAACCACCACATGGGGTCTTGCACTATCTTATAGTTTTTGCCCATGCTGTCTTTTGATCATGTCAGAGGACCCTCAATGAGAGAGCACAAAATATAATTTTTAACATCCTAAGAACTGAGTATTCTGGTGGATTATCTAAAGTAGTGCACAGCCAACCTTACAAGCATAACTGATCAAGCTTTAAGTCCTTAAACACTAAGTTGTAAGAAGTTTCAGCCATGACTTCAGTTACAACTGAACCTATGAAATCAGGCATACCTCTAAATAGTGGAATATATGAACCACACTCATCTGTCTTCACTGCTAACTTCTCTTTCCTTGACTATCTTCTTTTCTTTATCATGGACCTATAATACATCTCCTTTAAGGTAAGGCTTTCCTTTCATTTATGTTTAAAAAACTTAGCGCAATTGTGTCTTTGAAAAGCAGTAAATGAGCTGTGAACATCAGAGAAAGGGGAAAATGGATCAAAATCACCTGAATGAAGAGGTTTGGAAAGTATGGATAGGAAAACAGAACAAACCAGGAAATGCAAATTAGCAAAGCTAATAAGTATTCAATACTACATGAATGAAGAACAACTTGGAAAGTGCAAATTTAAGAAAAATGACAAGAAAATGTACAGGAGCTTGTGATGAGGTATGGCAGAAAAGTAGGCCAGTACTTAGGTAAAAATAATTCTCCATACTTCTGGGATATGAATTCACATTTAAGTGTGAAAAAAAATTGTCAAAGGAGTTACCCAAAATCATATTTTAAAAACTTTGAGGAAATAAACTAACAATAAGGAAGATGAATAAAAAATAAAAGAAAATGTATCTTGGGTAAATATGCAATATAGAGAGGAATAACCAAGATGAAAATGGTTTAGAATATCACTTAAGAGTAGGATGAAATTAAGCTCAAGGTAGTACAAAATGAGGATAATTCAAAAAAATTCTGATGAATTGATGTTTTGAAGAAGCATCTTCCCAGAGGAATGATGAAACCATATGAAAATTTACAGAATATAAATATGTGTACAACAGGGAACTTCTGTACCATTGGAGATATATTCATCCACATCATCTATTTATTAAAGTGCTTTGGCTGAAAGAATCTGAGGCAAACCTTTCTTCCCTTGTGTGGTAAAAGCAGGTATCACTGTAATCAAGCATTAGACCACCACCAGAAGATTATCACTTGAGACATGTAGCCCAAAAGTGGGACAGAAATGATGGATCTAAGATGTGATTGATTTTTGAACCAGTATGTGCTGGAGAACCTGCAAGGAATAATATAAGCAGATATGTGGTCATGACCAGTGACAGGAAAAGGATCCATAAATAACAAATTGAGCTCCCAGGATCAAGCAATAAAGGTGTTAAACAGTCTGGCAGGCTTTCCCAGGGCAATACATCACAAGGAGAGTTTAAGAAGAGTTTGGAGCTTGACAATTTTGTATTTTACTACTTTATCCTTTGACTTGAAAATGCAACATACAAGTCCAAGATATTTATTCCGGAGAAATCTCTGTGTATATTTGAAAACATAAATTTAACATTTTTTCTGACCAAAAAAGCATAAAGAACTGAAAGGCAGAGTGGCTGTCAAGCACGTGTTCCCATACCACCATTTCTAATCTGGCCGCATTTACAATGTCGTAATCAGAAGGAACATTTAACACTGCCCACATTGCCCCTCAGCATTCTGATCCTCTCCCTCCATCATCCATACCTCTGCACAGGTACTCTCAGGCGCCTATCAAGAGATTGTCACTGACTTCATCTATTTTGTGGTAAAACCTATATGGAGAAATTTGGTTTCTAATGAAACAGCTAACTCTGATTTTTGACATTTAATTGGCCTTTGGTCTGGACCACTTCCAGGAATGCTTCAGTTCTCCATATTTGTATTCACCAGAAGGATGCTGTGACCCAGTGGGAAGCTTGTGCTGGAGCAGGCTCCTGACAGGACCTGCAGCCCATGGAGAGAGGAGCCAAAGCTAGAGTAGGTTTGCTCACAGGACTTGTGACCCTGTGGAGCTCCATGTTAGAGCTGTTACTAAAGTTCTGCACCCCATGGAAGCCATTGGGGCAGTTCATGTACTGAAGCCCCCATGGGAAGGACTTGTGTTGGAGAAGTTCATTGAGGACTGTGTCCCATGTGAGGGACAACGCATGATGAACTGACTGCAACCCTAACTCCTTCTCTCCCCCTGTGCCACTTGAGCAGGGAGGAAGTAGAGAATTAAGAAAAAAAATGGAGCCTGGGAAGAAGAGAGGGTTGGGGACACGTGTTTTAAGATTTGGTTTTATTTCTCATTATCCTACTCTGTTTTGATTGGGTAATAAATTAGACGTGTTTTATTCTGTGTTGAGTCTATTCTGCCCATGATGTTAATTGCTGAATGATCTCTCCCTGTCCTTATCTTATCCTCTAAAACTTTCATTATATATTTTCTCCCCTATCTAGCTGAGGAGGGGAGTGGTAGAACAGCTTTGGTGGGCACCTGGCCTCAATTATGACCTGAACAAACTACACCCAAGAAACAGCCAATTCTGCTACCCCACAGAAAGGCAAATCAATAGGAAGAAAATTTTCATGGAATTTTGGGACTAGAAGCCAATATTTGGAGAAGAAACAAGAGAAAAAAAAGCAAAGCTACGCAGTCTGCTATACTCACTGGAATGTATTTGGGCCTGCAACATGTTTGTTTCATTCAGCTTTTTCTGTAAGATGCTTCCCTATGGGGCATTTAAGACTCTTAAGAACTTAACTACAACATAGTAAATGGTGATGGTAAATGGTTAGTGGTAAATATGGAGTCACATGTCAATAAGAAGACAAGATAAAGGCAATCGAATATTGCTCCTCTTTAGAGCTTGTTGATGATCCAAGACAAATTTGTTGATCCCAGTTCATTTTCAAAGTCAAAGTAGAAATCATAGAAGTGTCAGTAAAAAGTCCACTTGCTACCAGGCAAGGTCCAGAGGGTAAAGATGACTTTTAACCATTTTTTCTGCTTTGCCTGGACAAGGTGGAGACTTATTGACAGGAATGTGTGAAAAAGCTTCTTTTGCTTCTGCTTGCTACACCTGATTTTGTAAGAGGGAACTTCAGTCTTGAGGGCTGTCAGTTTGGCACCTTTAATGAGCATGAGATTCATTTCAAAAGGAAATGTACCAAAAAAAAATAATGACAGGCTAAACTTTCCATCTCTACAAGCAGAACTGTTGATCTCCCAACATAGTGTTCCCAGCCCACACACCCCTCACTCTACCATGTGCTGTTGCTTCTTTTATTTTTTCCCCCCAATCTTCCTCATTACATTTCCTTGGCAGAAATTCCACTGTGGATGCTAGCAGTAGACTTGCCTTGATGCTGCTCATCAGAATCCCCTGTGACAGCTTAATATCTCATTATCAACATTAATAATAAACGTGTGTTTCTCTGAATATGCAATGTGAGAATCGAATATATAGATGGGACTTCACACTGCATTTATTTGAATGTGTAATGGCTGGTATAAATGCAAACTCAAAGTGCTATGAGTGAAGGACACGATTGGCATGCACAACCAGGCTTGACTGAGAGCCGTGACACAGACTTCTTGTGTGCCTGAGGGTAAGTTATTTGACCCCATGCACACCCTTTTCCTTGTTCTTTAAATCCCTCTTGAATTTTTTGGGAATTATTTAAGTTAGATGTGCTACATATTGCAATGTTTAAATAACACAGTCCAACTGATACTGGATCTTAGTCTTTATATGAATATTGGGTAGTTACAAATAGAAATTATAATTATAGAAATAAAAAATATATATATTTGCATTTCTGAGGCTATGTATTTAAGAATGGTTAATGGCTTATTTTCCGTTTACTTGATAAATATCACTCATTGAAGAAAGTAAATTTTAATTTTTATTCTAACACATTTTTTTAAAAGTTTTTATTTTTGAATGAATAAAAATATTTTAATATAACTTCAAGTACAAAAAGCTGACACACTATCAAAACCAGTTTCACAGATGAAATAAAAAAGGCAGAATATTCTTGTCATAAAAATAAAAACTGGGTATGAAAGCAGGTCTTAAAACAAGCTAATTTCTGGGTTTAATTTCTGATAATATTTTTATTGGTATTTCAGTTTCTTGTAGCCAGAGTTGTAAAGGTTTTAGAACTTCCTATAAAAAATAGTGGTCAAAAGGATTGATGGATATTGGAGATGACAGTTCATTTGGCCTTACTGTGATGAAACACATGCTGGTGGAAAAGAATGCATATTCACAGTAGGGAATTCTGGAACTCCTCAAACACTGTTACAGAGGAAAACTCTTTCATCAATGCCAAGGTATATTCCAGCCCAAGGACAGGAGATAGTATGCAAAAACTCATGTACTTGGGTGAGTAGCCAGCAATGTGCTTACAATTCCAGCTAAATTTCACAAGAAAAGCCAAAATTAACAAAATCTGCAGAAGCTCAGAATATCTGAAAATAATTCCATTTATTTTCTAATACAGATTGCTAGTAGATACATTTATCTTAGCAACTCAGTCTATCCTGCTTATAAAATTTCATGAAGGGAACATGAGTGCAAAAAAGATGTCCTAACTCTTGGAGAATATCTAGAAACAAATAGAATTAGGATGAGAAAATGTCACTGACAGATGTGTGTGTCTCTAAGCATTTCCCCCCAAAACCTTTTTGTTATATGAAACAGCTCTTGCATAAAGTTAAAAAATTGGCACTATCCAGTCAGCTGTCTAGAAGGAAAGACCTGCTTGGGAGAATCCTATGGGTTAGAACTCTTTAGAGTGTGGAGGCACAACAGAGCTGGTCAAGCACCACTTCCTCTGAGCTCAAGATTGATACATCCTGAAGAATAGGAAACCAAGCAAAAGAGGAAAGACACCTGCATGGGTGAGCATGAAACTCCTGGAAAAACTTGAAGGGAAGAAGGAAGTTTACCCAACATGGAAAAAAGAACCAGCGACTTGGGAGGAATATAGGGATGTAGTTAGAATGTAGGGATGAAACAAGGAAGGCTAGGGCCCACTTGAAATTAAATCTGGCATGGGATATCAAGCCAAACAAAAGCAGCTTTTCCAAATACGTCAACAGCAAAAGGAAGACCAGGGAAAATGTGGGCTCACTGCTGAATGAGATGGGTACATTTTGATGGAAGACACAGAGAAGATGGAGTTACTGAATGTCTTCTTTCTTGAGTCTTTACTGCAAAGGCTAGCTCTCAAGAAAACCAGACCCTGGAAGTAGGAGAGAAAGTCTTGTGAAAGGGAAGACATTCCTTTGGTTGAGGAGGAACATCTTGGAAAACTGGACACCCACAAATCCATGGCCCCTGATAGAATGCACTAGTGTTCAGTGCTCAGAGGGGCTGGTAGATGTTATTGCTAGGCCTTTCTAATCACTCTTTAAGAGTTGTACCCATAATCTCTTGAGGTCCCTTCCAACCCCTGTAATTCTGTGATTCTCAGGGAGAACAGGAGAGGTACCTGAGGACTGGAGGAAAGCCATAGTCACTCTGGTCTTCAGAATTTGCAAGAAGACCTCTGGAAGCTATAGGCCGATGGCTGAAGCCGACGGCCTCACGTGTATCCCTTGAAAGGTGATCGAACTGCTCATTCTGGAGGTTATTAATAAACGTGGAGGAGAAGATTATCAAGAGTGGGTAGCATGAATTGACGTGGGGAAAATCATGCCTCACTAGTCTGATAGCCCTCTATGATGTCATGATGGGCTGGGTGAATGAAGGGGGAGCAGTAGTAGTTGTCTATCTTGACTTCAGCAAGGCTTTCCACACCATGTCTCTCAGCATCCATGCAAGCAAGCTTAGGAAGTGTGGGTTGGATGAGTGAACAGTGAGGTGGGTTGAGGACTGGTTTAATGACAGAACCCAGAGGATTGTTAGAAGTGGCACAGAATCTAGTTGGAGGCCTGTATCTAGGGGTGTGCCCCAAGGGTCGGTACTGGGTCCAATCTAATTCAACATATTCCTCAGTGACATAGACAAGCAGACAGATTGTATCACCAGCAAGTTTGCTGATGATACAAAACTGGGAGAAGTTGGTCAACACATGAGAAGGCTGTACAGCCATTCGGCAAGATCTTGACAGACTAGATAACTGGGTGGAGAGAAACCAAATGTAATCCAATGAGGTCAAAGTCCTGAACCTAGGCAGGAATAACCCCAGGCACCAGTACAGGTTAGGAGTTGACCAGCTCAGAAACAGCTCTGTGGAAAAAGACCTGGAGAGCCTAATGGATGGCAAGTTATCCATGAGGCAGGAGTGTGCCCTTGTGACCAAGAAGGCCAATGTATCTTGGGGTACATTAAGAAGTATGTGGCCAGACTGCTGAGGGAGGTTATCCTCCCCCTCTACTCTGCCCTGATGAGGCCACATCTGGAGTATTGTGTCCAGTTCAGTGCTCTCCAGTTCAAGAAAAAGAACTACTGGAGAAATTCCAGCAAAGGGCTACAAAAATGACTAGAGGATCTTTGGAGGAAAGGCTGAGATAACCAGGAGAAGAGAAGATTGAGGGGGGACTTTATCAACACACATAAATATCCAAAGGGTGGATACTTGGAGGAAGGGGCTAGACTCTTCTCAATTGTGCCCAGTGACAGGACAAGAGGCAATGGGTACAGACTGGAACACAGGAAGTTCCATCTCGATATGAGGAAAAACTTCTTTTACTTTCAAGGTGACAGTGCACTGGAACAGGCTGCCTAGAGAGGTTGTGGAGTCTCCTTCTCAGGAGATAGTCAGCTCCAACCTGGACATGATACTCTGCAACCTGCTCCGGGTTATCCTGCTTTAGCAGTGGTGTTGGACTAGATGATCTTCAGAGATTCCTTCCAACCCCTACCATTCTGTGAATCTGCGAATCTAGAGTCAAGTCTAGAAAGAGAGGTCTATGTGCACTATGTGCACTTAATGTATTATGAAACATCAGAATGGCATGGTAATGTATGAAAACAGAGAGGAGGATACACACAAGAATGCCAGCACCAAATACTTTATCTACTTTTCTATAAAAAGTATACTTTTATCTACTATCTATAAAAAGCAACAAGTGGCTTAAAGTACAGTAGAAACACTTTTTCAGATATGAACGCAGCACTGTTTAGTCCTTTACTGAAATATAAACTCAACAGCTCCAGTCTCATTTGAAAGATGACAAAAGCAAACTAATTTTTTCAATTTACTGAGTTAAAATGTCGGGAAGGCAACTGTTCTCTTCAGCCAAGATCATTTACCCTACCCTCCACTACCCTTTTGAATTCACTCTAAATATGAATCTATCATTGTTCTTTGAAAGTGAGTCTGCAAGAAATAAACAAGCACAAGTGAATATCACGAAGAAAGGACTGAGTATAAACAAAACATTGTTTTGAAGTTGTGTTTTCTGTTGATGAAGAACATTTCTTCCCTAAACTGTAACTCAAATCTAAACTGTTTTCATAACAGAAATGTCGTCAGAAATATGCCAGAATAAAGAATATGTCACTTCTAAGATTTACACAGAAGGCATCAACATAGTCAGGCAGCTATAATTAGGAGGGTGTCTAGTGCAGAAATACCTCTAGAATCCGTGCTCTAGGGGCATGAGTTTGCTGGGCTTGGAAAACGTCTTCAAACATTGGTATCAGAGAAAAAAGAACGAAGATAGTTGGGTTGGACTTGCTCTTCAGGGATATGTACAAACTTCTGTTTCCCTTCATTTTAATATTCCTGAATAATAAATAATCACAAATTATATTTTCCCTTTTCTGGGATATCTAAAGCAGTTTTAGTTGTTAAAACTAACTTGGCATCCCAGACATAGATACCTCCAGGGCTGAGATACAGCTGCCTAAAGAAGATGCTTGATTTTCTATAGAGCAGAACCATACTCTTCTGGCACATAACCAACTCACACAATGTACCACCTTTTCTCTTCTCTTGCTTTAGAGAATTGGAGAATTCCCAAAGTTATTTCTTACATATTCGTCTCCTTCTGCTCCTTTCTAAGATCGTTGGAAGACTGGTTTCAAACTTACTGTCAGTGGCCTCCCACCAATGTCAAATTCATGTTAATTCATGTGATGATTTACCTGTGTCCTCACACCTGTAAAGCCTTAAACTGAAATAGAAACTGTCTGAAAGCTGTGTACTTGATTTAATGTTCATTTCTTGCCTTAAACTTTCTTCAAATCACAGACATTTCAAAGGGTTGTTTAGACAGTAGAATCAGGACTTCAGAGCTTAAACTTCCTGCAGAAGGACTAAGTTGAAAATCTACTACAGAATAAAATTGGTTAGAGTCTCTGAGTATCATTCTATTATGAATATTAAATAACAAAGATAATAACCCTGGTTTTGCCAATTTCTGTTCTGCTTCATTCAACCCATGCAGAGTGTATTGAGATCTCCATCCATCCATGAAACCCTGGAATGTCTTGCTGCTTTCATTAACAAATGAAAAGCATTAGAAAGTGCTATTCTTGCTAAAGCAATTTTTATAAAAAGTAAAACTAATGTAAAATTTTTACTTGCTTTCCCAAGGATCAGTTTCTTCATCTGACTCTCTGTCTGTCCAGCTGTCTGTCTAATGGTTCCCTCTTGTCTACTAGCAATAACTGCTGGATATAGTAGATAATTTAAACATGTCTTGCTAAGAATCAAGTTGCAAAGATATCACCATTCTTGCATGATCAGCCGTTCTTTTTGATGATCAGCATATCCATAAAAGACAAGGTTCAGTTAGGACCACACTGAGAGAGAAGATTCGAGCCAAGCTAACAGTTCTTCTCCCTGGTTGATCTGTCTTGCCAACCAGTTTTTGTGTGTAAGGTAGTCAATCTGCACATGTATTATCATGAATCAACTTCAGCACATGTTAACTCTTGTTCAGAGAGCACTAGGTGAATGATGACATAACCTGCCAGATCTTTTAAGAGGGAATGAAGACATCAAAGAGATGTTTAAGTGGGAGAGCCCAATATGGTTTAAATAATTCAATAGAGAACAGGCTGAGTGAACTGCAACTTAATACCAAATTAAATTAAGGCTATGTTTAGTTTAAGAATCATTGTCTTTTGGTTTGGTTTGGAAGGGACCTTTAAGGATAATCTAATTTCAACTCCCTGCCAAAGCTTCTCTGAAAAACCTGTTCCAGTGCCTCACCACCCTCATAGTGAAAAAAATTTCACATATATCTCATCTAAACCTACACTCCTTCAGCTTAAACCTTCTCCTATCACTACACTCACTTACAAAAAGTCCCTCTCCAGATTTCTTGTAGGCTCCTTCAGGTACTGGAAGGCTGTTGTAAGTTGTCTCCAAAGCCATCTCTTCTGCAGGATGAACAACTCCAACTCTCAGCCTGTCTTCACAGGAGATGTGTTCCAGCCCTCCGATCATCTTTGTGGCCTACTCTGAACTGACTCCAACAGCTCCATGTCCTTCTTATGTTGGGGACCCCAGAGCTCAACTCAGTACTCTAGGTGTGGTCTCGAGAGCAGAGTAGAGGTGCAGAATCACCTCCCTTGACATACTGGTCACACTTCTGATGCAGCCCAGGTTACAGTTGGCTTTCTGGTCTATGCATTGCCAGCTCATGTTGATCTTCTCATCCATCAACACCCCCAGGTCCCTCTCTGCATGACTGCCTTCAACCCATTCTGCACACAGCCTGTACTTGTGCTTGGGATTGCCATGACTCATGTGCAGGACCTTTCACTCGGCTTGAATGAACTTCCTGTGGCTTGCATGGGCCCTTCCATTCCCAAGCAGATAGATGCTCTGCTCCTGTTTTCCCTCACAGGTTCTTGCCGGTGGCACATCTATCCTGGTGCTGTCAAGCCAAATATTTTATGCCATGGGAGAATATGGTATGCAGGCTTGTATCAGACAGGGTATTGGTGCTACTAGTTAATATACAAAGGATACCAGCCTTGCAGTGGACAAAGAGAGAAAAGTAAGAAATATAAACAGTGCATTTTGACATGTTACTGGAACAGGAAAGAAAAGAAAAACACAAAATATTAGAGTAGAATCAAGACAGGTATGTGTTCCAGCAAAAATTAAAAGACTGAAAACCAGGACCCATCAAAAACATTTAATTACAAGAAAAATTTCAGTTCATATTGAAAGCATCATCTAAGCTGTTTTAGAAGCCATTTCTATTTTGGATCAGCACCTCATGCAGCTCTTTTTTCTTAATGGTAGTTACAGAGCAAACACACTCAGCAGGTCTTTCTCTGCTGACTTGGCATTTGTTGGATCCCCCTGGATCCATAGGAGCAGTTCTTATTCATCAATCCTGCACACAAACAGTTGTGTACAGCAGAGCTCAGGCTTCACAGAAAACAATAAATGCTTTTGAAATTGTGTTGCTTCGGTCTGAATACTCATTAGATAAGTCTGCTCTCGAGCTAAGGGACACTTAACAATAGTCTCACATGAGTCTGATGTTCTCTTTTAGCTATACAAAATAAATTTCAGGTTTTGTGCAAGGCCCCAGATTAACTGTTGTACAGACTAGTGTCTTCATTCTCTTCACACGGGTCTGTTTAGACAGAAGAACAAATTTTCTTGCAGTACGTCCTCCTGCAGTGGAAAGTTTCTGTTTCTCCTACTTTCTGTGGTCCAATCAATCCATGTATTTCACTTCTAGGGCAGAAGAAATACCAATTCTGGCTTTTCTTCTGTTTAAACTTGTTCATTTTAAACCAACTTGAACTTACATGTGTTGCATAAAAACTCAATATTCATTAGAAAGCAAAGACTTCTGGTCACTCATGACCTCACTGTCCTAGACCTAGAATGTCCTACAAAGTAAGTTCTGGAATGGACATAAGATCATATGGTCTAGGCTCAACACAGATCCTAATTCATGTATAACAGGCCTAACAGAAGCTTCTGTTCAGTTCAAAGAAAGGAATAAGCTTTAACCTGGTGTTTGAACTCATGTTCTGCTTATGTAACTTGGAAACGGTTTGTTGTTTATCACCCTCTGTGTAACACAGCTCTAGCAAGAATATCACAGTTACCAGTGTCATCCATTCTGAGAGAGGTGTTATTAATTGCTCCCTTTGGACATATTTTGAGAGGCAGACCTGAAGGGCAAAGGAATCCAGGAATCCTAGACATTCTTCAAAGAGGGCATCTTAAAGGTATAGGAGCAGGCTATCAGCATGTGCTGTAAGACAGGCCTGTGGGGAAGAAGACCAGCCTGACTGAACAGAGAGCTCTGGCTGGGACTCAGAAAAAGAAAAAAAGGAGTTTATGACCTTTGTCAGAAGGGCAAGCAACTCAGGAAGACTACAAGGATGTCATGAGTTTATGCTGGGAGAAAATCAGAAGAGCAAAAGCCCAACCAGAACCTAATCTGGCTACTGCCATTAAAGTCAAGTTAAATGTGTCTAAAAATACATTAGAAAAAATAGGAGAGCAAAGGATGAATCTTCATCCTTCATTGGATGCAGGGGGAAGCATAGTGACAAAGGATGAGGGAAAGGCTGAGGCACTAAATGCCTTCTTGACCTAAGCCTTTAGCAATAAGACCAGTTGTTCTTTGGGTACCAAGAACTCTGAGATAGAAAACAGGAGAGCAAGATGAAGCCCTCATAATCCAAGTGGAAATGGATAGCAACCTGCTATACCACTAGACACAAGTCTCTGGGGCTCCATGGATTCTACCTAAGGGTACTGAGGAAGGTTGTGGAAGAGCTCACTAATATCTTTATCATTAATATCTTTATCAGTGATCTGGATAAGGGCATGGGATGAATCCTCAGTAAATTTGTAGACAACGCCACGTTGTGTGGGACTGTTGACCTGTTTGAGGGTAGGAAGGCTCTACAGAGGGACCACACCAGGCTGGATCAATGGGCCAAGGCCAACTTATGAGTTTCATTAGGCACAGTGTCAGGTCTTGCATTTGGATCATAACAACCCCATGTAATGCTACACGCTGGGGCAGAGTGGCTGCAAAGCTGCCTGGCAGGAAAGGTCCTGGGGCTGTTGGTCAACATCTGGCAGAACATGAACCAGCAGTGTGTTCCCAGGTGTCCAAGAAGGCCAATACCATCCTGGCTGTATCAGAAAGAGTGTAGCCAGAAGAACTAGGGAAGTGATTGTGTCCCTGTACCGAGCACTGGTGAGGCCCCGCCTTGAATACTGCATTCAGTTTTGGATCTCTCACTACAGGAAGGACATTGAGGTGCTGGTTCATGTTAAAAGAAGATAAATGATGCTGTTGAAGGTCCCATAGAATAAATCTGATGAGGAGTAGCTGAGGGAACTGTAGGTTTTTAGCCTGGATAAAAGGGGGCAGAGGGGAGCCCTTATGACTCTCCAAAAACTACCTGAAAAGAGGTTGTAGCAAGGTGAGTCTTTGTCTCTTTTCCAGAGTAACAAGCAACAGAACAGGAAGATATGGCCTTAAGTTGCACTAGGGGATGTTTAGATTGGAGTTTATGAAAAATTTATTCATTGAAAGGGTTACCAAACAAAAAACCCCCAAAGAAATACCCCCAAAAAACCCCCCAAAACCCACCAAAAAAAACCCCACATAATTTAAAAGGTAACTCTAAACATAACTTACAACATACTTTATATACTTGGATTGATGGCATCTTTGGATGTTTAAATTTGAAACAGATGGTCAGGTGATTTAAAAACCACTCAAGGAAATCTGGAAATTAGCTCACTGCAACATGAAGAAATACCTGATAGATTGAAAAGGGCTGTTGATTGGGCTGTATAGTAAATGATACTACAATAGATATTTGGTTCCATAGACTGGAAAGAATAATTTTCTGTATACATACTTAGGGAAAGAGAGACGCATTCTGACAGGCAATGCTTAGTTGCAGGCAGTTTAAAATCAGTGCCAATATAGAAACAGGAAAAGGATCTTATAAATAAACATGACTAAATATATGAAGACTCCATGAATTTGAAGTGACAGTTAAAGTGGCACCTTGTGGTTCATCATGTTTGATCCCACTGTGTCAATGTCAAAGTGGCAGCTGGTATCAAGAATCACTGTTGGGGAAGAAGATAATAAGCTGCTCTATGCCATCTTTCCTAGTCATGATATACATATTTGGGGAGGGGGAGAATAGCAAGCAGTGGTGTGGAAATGGGACAGTGGTTTTGAAAATTAAGGAAAAAAAGGGATGTCTAGGTTCACTACACTCAACTAAAAAAGTTATGATGTTTCAGCAGCAGTTAGGGAGGAAGACAACAACATTTATCCTACCATACATATGCCATTCTACTCTCAAGTTCTGATCTACGATCTCCTGCCCAGCTCTGCCCTAAAGTCACCTTGGTTTCTGTTTTACGTACAATTTAATTGACCTGTGCAGCTGACTACCTTGTATAATGGAGTATGTATCTCCAAACCACTTAAGGCAGAGTTAAACCTTCCTTTAGCTAGATGACTCACCCCACCATTGAGTTATTGGGCAAGGAAAGTGGACAGCGATGCCTTTTCCTTCTCCCATTAGGGGGCTGAATCTTTCCAGGCACTGTGTGGTGGTCCAAATATACTTCACCTGGATGTTGAATGTTCCCATGTCTGGCCAGACTCCTGAAAGTCAGGTGTTGCAATAATTTGCATCAAAAGATTTGACCCTGCTGCCCCTTTCATAATCCTACACTTAGACCTGAAATTCTGAATTCAGCTCTGGGGTTTCATACATGGAGTCTCCTAGTGGAAGAACAAGAATTTTATGCAGTATACTACAGCTGGAGAAGGTAGCTGGCAACTATGGAACAACTAACAAGGAAATACCTACCAATACTGACAATCCCTTTTGTCCTTTCGGACAAGTCCACTCAATGTGTCAGAATTCCTTTCTTTACTGTTATTTTGCTCAAGGAGAGCCCCATGTTATGGTTGTTCAGTCTGTGCACTAGGTGATATTTTTTCTATATCTCAAAGTGAACACAGCTTAATGTTCATCATTAGCTTGTCAAAGTCTTAGGTAGTGCACATGACTTTCAGGAGACAAAGAATACTGATGACCCAGAATACTGCTATCTAAAAACTTTCCATGGATCAGCAATAGCCATGTAAAATGGATGCAGTTTGAAAGGACATTGCTATCCAGGGACATGTGAAGAACAACTCTTTTAACTGTATATTGTCTGATAGAAGTCCATCAATTATTGTTTAAAAATGAAAGTTTTACATTTTTCAAAACAAATTAAATATATAGTTCATTGAATGAAAATGGTTCAAAAATAATATTTAGAAAGATTTAATTTATTTTTTTATTTATTAAGTTAATGGAAAAGATTTTCCAAATGTCAAAAAGTATCTGAATATTTGAGCCCTTTTAATGGGCACTACTGAAAACAGTCTGGCGCTTCTTCATTCCCTCCTATCAGGTATCAACACACATTTCTCCCTGAAGTTGCATCAGGGGATGTTTAGGTTGGAAATTAGGAAAAATTTCTTTACTGAAAGGCTTGTCAGATATTGGAACTGGCTGCCCAGGAAGGTGGTTGAGTCACCGTCCGTGGAGATGTTTAAAAGAAGAGTAGATGTACTTGGTGACATGGTCTAGTGTTGGACCTAGTAGGATAGATGGTTGAACTTGATGATCTTGAAGGTCTTGAAGGTCTTTTCCAACCAAAACCATTCTATGATTCTATTTATGAGATTACCTTCAAACTTTCTCTTTTCCGGGCAGAAGAGTCTCGGGTCTCCTCGTACAAGATGCTCCTGTCAATCATCTCCACAGCCCTTCACTGGACTTGGTCCAGTAAGTTCATCTCTCTCATACTGGGAAGCCCAGAACTGGAAACAGTATTTCAGTTATGGTCTCATCAGTGTTGAGGAGAAAGAAAGGGTTGCCTGCTTCAGCTTGCTGGTAATGCCTTTTCTGATGCAACCCTAAATGCTGTTGGCTACCTTTGCTGCTATAGTGTATTGCTGCTATGCTGGCTAGCATTCTACTTTTTGTCTACAGAAACCCTGTCTTTCTCTACAGAGCCATTTTTCCAGAAAATCAGCCTCTAGTGTGTACTGGTGCATAGGGGTTTTCCTCCCCATGGGAGGGCTTTGCATTTCCTTTTATTGAACTTTATCAGATTCCTCTCTGCCCAGTTCCCCACCTTGTCCACTTCTCCCAATTTCACATCATCTCTGAATTTGATGAGGGTTCACTTACCCCATTATCTAGATCCTTAAATAAAAGATTAAACAATATTGGCTCGAGCACTTTGCAGAAATGTCAGCACAGGGAATAAACCTGAGTCTGGGTGGTACTTCTCTTCAAGATGGTACCTCTAACATTTGCACATCAACACCCTCAGAACTGACACACTCAGCACTGACCATTAGCTAATGTCTTCTCTCATTAGTATGGTATTTATATTAAAAGTTGGACTGCAACTGTTGGAAATGTGTAAGTTAACTTTTCATCCTCTCCAAAGTGTATTCATTTCATTGTAATATATACATGGCATTTGTACATTCATCAGTATTTGAAATTCAGTCTTTAAATTGTCCTATATATGCACATATATTTATAAGTTAATAAAAATACACCCTTTCCACAATTTTTCTACAATGAAATAGCCTGTGAGCAAATTACATTTTCTTTTTGCAGTTTACTCAGCACAGTGAAAGAATATATTGACTGCTAAGTTTCTATGACTTTTTCCTTTATAGCTTAAGAAAATGGACTCCTACTCTTATTAATTTCAAATATTTTCCTTGTTGTCTCATAAATAGTCACTGCAGCTCTGACCTCTTTGCAAATTTACAGGTAGACAGAATTAAGACACCTATTTATTTACAGTCATTTCCAAAACAGCTGTGCATCCACATGCTCCTCACAACAGTTTTCTGCACTGTGGGTGTTCAATCATAAAAACATGTGCCTGGCATACAAAAGCAAATCCATTGCAAGGACAGAATTTCTTAATTGGATGACTGGAGACACTATAGTGGCCTGTGATCTAGATCTTGCTTCTATCAATCTTTTTCCTTACTGTTCTTTAGTTACTTAACTTGTGCCGCTGACTTCATCAAAACTGTACATATGGAAAAGGATACCATGTCCCAATTAATTTCCTCAGTTCTCTGTTGCTGACATGTAAAGGATCCCACACAATCTGTCACTTTGTTAATGAGTGAATAGTGTAGACCTAGAAGCAGTCTGGTTGCCTTTCACTGTGAAATCCCAGATTCTGACTCGGGCCCTTGGACATCAAGATTGATCAGATGCAGCTCACTGGAGTCAATCCTGTTAAGCAAGAACTGAGGGCTGAATCCTCCAAAGCTTACATTGCTATGTAGACGATATGTGCTGAAACACATGAGAACCCAGTAGGCAAACTTATTCAATGGCCCAGGTATTTCCAACAAGCAGTCATTACTGTGTGAGCAGAGGAAATCATATCATCACTTTGATGATCACACCTTTTATCCTGTGACTTCACAAGACAGGAATAAACTCTTGCATTTTGCTCTTTCATGATTGAGAACAAACAATTCTCAATCCCACCTAAGGGTTTGAATTCAGCCATGGTGCAACTACAATGATTTAAGAAGATCTTGGTTAAGGCAAACTGTTGCAATATTTTCAAGTTGTTCCCACCTTCCATAGCTCAGCCTCATCATAACACTTTGCTCCCTGAAACAGGGGAAAGAAACCTCTGTCTAGAATTGGTTTTCTAGTAATGTCTTAGGTCAGTTATGGCCTAATTAGTGTCACTAAACATAAAGATGCCATTTGTACAATTAACAAGACAGAATAGAAGAAAAATATTTTAAATAACCTCATTATTGAACAAAGGTAAAAAGCAACAACAAAGAAAAATAACAAATGAAAATCAAGCAAGAGCATTACAGCATGGCAGAAAACTATCTGTTACTATTAAAAATTAAAATGGAAAATAAATGGCCTAGGGATAATTCAGGTCCCACACAACTGGTAATTAGCACTTGCATGATAGCCAGAGACACAACCTAGGCATAAGATAGAAGCAGATGGCCCCAACCAACATGAGGTGAAATAGATGCTAATCTATATGAGATAGGCTGGCCACAACTCACCCACAGCCTCACAAATGGCAAAGTGCTGAAGATGGCCTGTGCCACTGAGGTTAAATACTACATGAACTTTATCAGTTTAATCCTTTCTTCACTGATAATGGCAAGGCTACTCTCTCAACACTAAGAGCTCTACCAAACCAAATTAAATTGGCTTTTGAGCACTGATTTCAGAGGATTTAATCTGTATTGTAATGATGACAAAGGGCTCAGGCTCATCCCCAGACCAGCTATTGTTGACATTTGCTAGCATGTTAGCTAATACCATGAGAGAGGCCAACTGGCTTGTCAGGGTGGACACATGACTGGGGGCGCTTGGTTGAGGTCATATCACACTCAATCAAGCAGGATGAGCACAACTAATCTGTGGGCTGTCAGCTGGGCATAGTACCAAAGACAACCTAGCCGTATTCAGTTACATGGGATTAGTTTCATGTCTAAATGTCTGCCTAGAGAAAATGATCTTGATGGAAGACTACCACAAACCTCACCAGCTTTTGCTAGAACTTCAATGTCCATGCCTTCATTAAGATAAACTCACAGAAACATGTATCTTGAAACCAATGATGAAGGATTTTTCAAATGAGGCATTTCATTCACTGCTGGGGAAAGCATGAAAGAGCTGACTGTGAATGTCAGGAGCTGATCAGATCATTTAATGTGCTCCTGGAACCACTGGTGGTAAGGAATCAACACCAGCTAAGAGGAGATGGGCCAAGGACATGGTGTAGTATCATAGAAGCATAGAATCTTTAAAGTTGGGAAAAATCTTTTAAGATCATTGAGTTCAACTGTTAACACAGCACTGGCAAGTTCACCATTAAACCATGTCTCTAAGCACCACAGCTAAACATCTTTTAAATACATCCAGGGGTGGTGACTCAAACTCTTCCCTGGGCAGCCTGTTCCAATGATTGACAGCCTTTTCAGTGAAGAAATTGTTCCTAATATCCAATCCCAACCTCCCTGGTGCAGTTTGATGCCATTTTCTCTTCTCCTATCCTTGTTACTTGGGAGAAGACTCAAACACCCCACTCTCTACAAGCTCCATTCCAGTAGTTGTAGAGAATGATAAGGCCTCCCCTCAGCCACCTTTTCTCCAAGCTAAGCAACCCCAGTTCCCTCAGCTGTTCCTCATAAGACTCATTCAATGGACACTTCAACAGCTTATTCTTTGGGCACACACTTTTTTCTACATGTGTACTACTGCATTACTCTCAGTTACATCAGTTACACATACATTTTTCAAAATTTCAGGAAAACAGGCAAATACTTTTTTTCTCTCAACATAATAAATTATTTCAACATAATTAAACTGTGATTAATAATTTGGATAAGGATAATACTTGATTTTAAAAATGCCTGTATTATTTCAGATGTGAAGATAGAAACACATACTTTTAATTCAGCATAGAAAACAGTAAAGAAATTTCTTTTTCTTTTTTTTCCAAATAACTAATTCTTGAATGTATTCTTCCACTAATCCAAAACTGTGTTTGTGCAAATTGCTCATTTTAGAGATTTCTAGTGTCCTGGCCATTAAGTGGGAAAGTATCAATTTTTGTTACAGTTAACAGTTACTGCTACTGTTAATAATTATCATAATTCTCTATCAGAGAAAATTATTCTGATTTAGGCAGAAACATGGAATTGTCAACAAGGTAACTTCCTGGAAATTAAATGAGTTTTAGAAAAAATTATATTTGCCCATGATCCGATGAAATGGAAGGAGTGTATATGCCAAACTGATGATTAGGTTATAAAAAGACTCAGCAATAACTAATTCATATGTAATAGCATGCATTTATTTATATGATTACAAAGCCTGAAAAGTTCTTAGTATTACAGACTAGATACTTGAGAGTGAACATAAGGCTGTCTAGATCACAACGTCCTTTTAGTAACTTATGATTAAATCATGCTACAGATAGCAAATAAAGCTTTTATTACTGGAAAATTATTTCATCTAGCACATAAAATTTCTGGAAGAGTCCTTTCTTAATTACAAATTTACTCAGTTCTTTGGTACTATCATGCAAATGTTTCCTTAGAAGAACAAGCACTGCCAAACTAAATTAGAAAAAATGTCACAGGTTTATGAGCTTTAAAAAATTGTTAAAGCAGTTTTCAGAAATGTATTCTAGGTAGGTGTAAGCTAGGGAAAAGAAGTGAAAGATCACAGACTCAGATATGTGAGATGAACATCATTTGCTTTAGTTTAAAACCATCTTGTTGAACTGGACACATCAGGGCCACATTCTTTAATAGATTATCTGTAGGTCTTGGGGTAAAAAGCCAGCCTTACTCAGTAGAATTGTTTCCCACCTTTAAAGGAAAGCTATGAGACATCTTCCTGCTTTGTTGAAACACAAATATTGAATAAAATTAGAGCATATCAGAATAGGACTACATATGTGTATGTATATATGTATCTATGTGTACATTAAAGCACCTCTAGTTTTCACAACAGAGATTAACTTATGCAAATTTCAGCTTCTCTTTTACACAGTTGAAGTTACTCTCTTAAATAAAATTGATCTGTTCTCAACTGGTAGAAGTGAGTCAATTTTTTAAAATGAAAGACAAGAAAACAGTAACGAAAAAACCCACCTTCTTAATGTTCTGAAATTTTTGGGGAAACAAATGAGAAGTACAACAGAGGGAGTTCCCACAATTTCCTGACACACTGGAGTGACTATATGAAGGAAAAGAGATACATATTTCATTATCTCTTGGTTTGTTGCACTTGCCATCTAGTCTTCCACAGAAGGCTGCTGGGAACAATGTTGACTTCTGCCCAGTTTTGTCATCCCCCTTTTAATCTAGTTCCATCACACATTTAGTTTCTCAGATTTGTAGAAATGATCCTTCTGTCCACACCTTTTTTGACAACACCTTCTCTAAGCTTCCTTATGAATAAAAATAAGCCCAGTTAACATCAAGTCATAATTTGCATGTTTTGCCAAATTCTGGAGAATTTGCTTGGGATGTGTTCCAACACACAAGCAGTTGAGAGAAAGCATCTCAAGGTCAGCACAAAGAAGGAGGGTGCAAGAAAGAGAGGTGTAACCAGATTCATCAGCAGCATGTCTCATGCTGTAATAGAAAAGGAAAACCCTGCCCCTCGTATGGGTCTGTTGTATAACTTAGCCTGGGTGGCCAGTACAGCAATGCACACGTGTTTGTATGACTGACTCACATCCTTATACCTGCTGCTGACGTGGTCTCTGCCTTTGAAGCCATAGGTTTGGGTATTTCCTACAGTTATGATGAGAGGAGTCCTGGAAAGTTTCTCTGCATGCTATATTATAGCTGACAGGCTGGTCATGAATGTGTTGCCACTTCTGCTCCTCAGGAGCTCCTTAAAAGATTGCTCCTATCCTGTGTTCTTGTCAGAAGGCTTTTGCAAGTGTCCTGTGCTGAGAAGTTAAATGAAATGCTTTTACTACTTTTGTAGACCCCTAGGACAATAGGTTCCCATTGACCATATTATGTCTTGGAGCACAAAACTACATGACATTAGTAGGTCTCTCTTCTCTAAAAGTTACTCTGTGCAGTAACCTACCAAGAAAGGAATTAGTTTTATGGCAAATGTGCTTTATTGCTGTTTTCTTTAAATTTTGTGTAGGGCTCTGCATCTCATCTCTGTGTTGATGACTATATGCTCCCATTACATCTCAGAGAAATGGGTCACACTTTGTCCAAGTCAGAAACATACAGAAAATTATCTTTAACTACATTCCACTAATAGTATTTCTGGTACCTCACCTTAGAAATGCAAACACTACTGCTGGCACACCAATAATGCAGTCAGGTACTCAACAAGGCCTCATCATCAATGGTCTTCCTTGTAGGACATGAGTTCTACTTCAATGTTTTGCTAGATCTGTGAGTAAAACTCAATAAAAGTAA
This sequence comes from Laterallus jamaicensis coturniculus, assembly GCA_022605575.1. Classification (NCBI taxonomy): domain Eukaryota; kingdom Metazoa; phylum Chordata; class Aves; order Gruiformes; family Rallidae; genus Laterallus; species Laterallus jamaicensis. The sequence continues at coordinate 86,027,585 of JAKCOX010000002.1, read as the reverse complement.
TACAAAAAATTCCTACTTTATTTTCAGTTACAGAGGAACATATTGTCTTGTTCTTATCTGGCTTTGGGTTGTTTTCCAACAAGGTCCAGAGGGACCTTTACAGGCTGGAGAGATGGTACCATGTGAACTGCATGAAGTCCAACAAGGCCAAGTGCAAGGTCCTGCACATGGGTCTGGGCAATCCCAAGCACAACTATAGATAGGCTGGGTGCAGAATGGATTGAGAGCAGCCCTGAGGAGAAGAACTTGGGGTGTTGGTAGACAAGAAGATCAACATGTGCTGGCAATGCATGCTTGCAGCATGCAAGCAAGCATTGCCAGAAAGTCAATTGGGCTGCATCAAAAACGTGACCAACAGGTTGAAGGAGGTGATTCTGCACCTCTGTTCTGCTCTGGTGAGACCTCATCTGAAGTACTGTGGGGCCCCCACTACAAGAAAGGCACTGAGCTGTTGGAATGACTCCAGAGTAGAGCCATGAAGATGATGAGATGGCTGGAGCACCCCTACTGTAATGATAGGCTGTTGTTCAGCCTGGAGAATACAAAGCTCCAGGGACACTTTATAGCAATCTTCCAGTACCAGAAGAGAGTCTACAGGAAAGAGAGAGAGAGGGATTCTTTATCAGGGAGTGTAGTGACAAGACAAAGGTTTAGGCTAGATTTACATTAGATATAAGGAAGAAATTATTTACTGTGAGTGTGGTGAGGCACTGCAACAGGTTGCCCAGAGAAGCTGTGGCTGCCCCCTCCCTGGAAGTGTTCCCAGCCAGGTTGGATGGGGCTTCGGGCAACCTGGACTAGCAGAGGGTGTCCCTGCCCACAGCAGGGCAGTTTGAACTAGATGATCTCTGAGGTCCTTTCCAAACCAAACCATTCTAGTCTAGTTTATTCTTCCTTTAGCTTGATATTCATGTTACACTTCTAGGTTGGTGAACTGTTTTTATCACACCTGCTTTAGTGTGTATAGAACATTTCTAACTGCTCCTTCGCGTTAGTAAACCCTAGTGCCAGGACTCCCAAGTAATTGTCTCACCGAATTCACCAAAACTAGAGCTCCAGAGCCAGAGCTGCCCCTCATGAAGGACGGAGAATGTGTCCAGTTACCATCCAAGCAATAAACCTGGTAAAAAAGGAATGAGTGGGGGCAGAAAGGATGGCTTCATTGCGGGGGGGTGGAGGGGGAAGGAACGGGTAGTTTTTTTAATGTGATATTCTTTAAATTAGCAATATGCACAAGCATTTGATTCCTTGATATGCTTCATACCAGTGCTAGTGTCAGGAGAGCAGCAGTGCAGTGTGATAATGGCGCTTCTCAATGAAAGAATAGTATGACTTTACGAAACAGATGAGGGAAGTTTCCAAAGCCCAGCTTCCTTTTTACTATTTATATCCACACCATTCTCATTCAGAAAACTCCCATAAACTGTAGCCTTTATTATGGTGTTTTTAATAGTAAAATAAAATTCAGGGGCAATTTGCAGGAGCACAAGTGAGTCAAAAGATAGCAGCAGCTACGCAATTTTCTGTGTTAAGGTAGAAAATGTTATTGTCTTCAGTGATGGTGAGCAAAGTTAAAAGAGGGATATCCCTGCTTGAAGTTTTTTTGTTTGTCCAAGTAATTAATATATTATTAATCTCAAAAAATGGATTAGATAACCTTGTCTCTTACTCAGAGCCACCTTGCTACTATGTATGTTGTCTTAGAAAAAGTTATCACTGTATGTCTCTAGCATTTTCACCACAAAATTACATAGTTGACAGTCCTTATTGCAACCAATAAGAAGAGAAAAATGCTCATGCACCTTTGAAGGACAAATCTTTTGGCTGGGACATAGCAGTTAATTAATATTTTTCTTCACTGCAGTGTCCCAACCAAGGTCAGGGCTGCATTGTGCTAGGCACTATATAGATTCATGGAAGGAACAAGCTAAATTGAAAGGAATGATAAAAGGTAAAAGAGCAGAATGGGAGCATATTCAAACCAAATGCAAAACAGACCACTCATCACATGAGTTTTAACCTAGGGTTCTGCCCAACTTACCATGATGCCTCAGAGAAGGAAAACCACCATCTGACACAAAACTCAGCGATACCTAAAGTGAAGAAGTGCAATGGAACTTAATTATCCTCCTGAAGCAGCATTTTCTTGGTGTAGTCAGAAATCAGGTGGAGTTTAGAAGTGGTCAAAGTGAATATTATGCCCTGTGCTGAGGGAATGCAGTATTTTTTATTCATAGCAAAACAATCTAAGCTGCATGTGTAGATTGCAATGTGTAGAATGTGTAGAATGCATGGTTTCCTCAGACTGATCATTCTTGCACTGAATCCTTGGACTGAATCAAAATTAGTTTTGCAAGCAATATTGAAATGGAGGTTCTTATATAATGTATATCTCTGGGAATCTGGGTATACATGGGTAATGAATGTAATACAATTTTAATGAGAATTTTATTTTATGACTCAGGATACAAGAAGACATAACTTCTCCTAATATAATTACCTTTGATTAATCTGTGGGAGTTATTAATTTCAGACAAAAGTTTTGCTTTTTTGAATGTCCAGACTAATGAAATTACTCTTATTAGTTTGAGGGTAGATGATCACACAGATATAACAGGCACTGAAACAGAGATGTATTGGACAGCTTACTGGAAATTGAAATTACAGCAAATGAATATTGAACATTGACCCATGAGCACAGCAGCCACATTTTCAACAAGAATTCTTTTATCTCCTCTCTGTTATCACTCTTAGCATACATGCAACACAATTTGCTTTAAGCTATCACCAAACACCTCTCTCCTACAGAAAGCAAGAATGAGAAGGAGGATTATTAAAGGAGCAAAAGTATTCCACCCAGGCATGTAACATTATAATTTATATTTTGTGTTCTGATAGTGGCCAAGGGGGTGAAAGAAAAGTGGGCTCCATTATGTGAGGAGTTGTTCAGACTCTAGAGAAAATAAAGTCTGAGATCAGAAAAAATCAAAATCTTATTTCCAGCAAAGCAAAGAAATAAATATAAGAAACAGTATCAGGGAGTTCAGAGAGATTTGATGAGGGACAGTATTAAGGAAGGAAATAGTGATGGAATGTACAACTGTTTAATCTCTTTGCTTGCAGTGTGCTCTGTTTCACTGCATGGTCAGTTCTGTTGGAAAGGGATGCAGGAAGGAAAGCTGCTTGACTGCCTTAACTGACAGATATTCTTCGCATGATGTGGTACACTCTGGATTCATGGGAATTTGTGCCCTTCCTGCGAGCAACCAGGGTGAAGTCATTGCAGTGAAAAGCAGGATCAGCACAGCAGCAAACCTGTAGAAATGACATAGACTGATAAACTTCTAGAGAACTAAATGCATCCTAGTCACCTGATGTTTGTTACAGCTCAGAAAGGGACTGAAAGTCACCAGACTGAGCCCAACACTGTAAAAAAGATTGAGACCAGAAAAAACCATTTGAAGAAGGAGGGAATCTGATTGCAAACCCTTTTGTTTCCATTGTATTTTACCCAACATATCTTTGACTCAAAATCTCATTTTTAAAATTCCTCTTTCAAAGCTACTTCTTTCTAGTGTTTTCATAAGCACATCTGTGATGACAGAGAGCCTGTTAGGTGATTGTGGTGTGCTCTCAGTCCATCTTAGAGCTCTGACTTATTTCAGGGTTCCTCATACACATGCACATACCTAAAACAGCCATGAAGCAAAAGTTAGAGGTGACAAATAACGTGCTGCAGAATTTCATAATATATGTACCATGTGCCTGTACAATGTATGGGAAAATCCAATTAATTTGATAGATTTCATATGTAGAGCAGTAAAATATGTGGTTAGAGGATGAAAGGCCAAATGAACATGTTACTAAATGAATTTGTCTCTGAAATAAGTTAAATTCTAAAGTCCTCATACAAAGCTTGCACTAAATTTTAACAAGTTTTCCTATAAAGGGTTGGGAGAAAATCGAATATTATTTTATTGGATTTAGCAGTGGATGAATATTTCTCATTCTGTCAAAATAAGATTATTTAGTTGCAAAGAGGTACTAAAATAAAATATTATGAAAGATAAATGCTTATATCTGAATGGCAAATACTTTCCCTATATATTCTTACTTTGGGGCACAAATATTACATACAAATGTGTCTTCTTTTTTAAGCATTATTTTTCTTCAAACATTTTTACCATTATCTTCCCATATTTATCATTGCTGGCAAAATCCCTCTCTAGTTGCATTACATCTCTATTTCTGGATGTCCTACTTGCAATATATTAGGTGAAGACAATATGCAAGAGTCGGGTAATTGTTGGGCTTTTTCCTGTATTTCATACTAGAAGCCTTCTTTTGCGTCCACTACCACTCATAATCACAGAAGCACAGAACCACAGAGTGGTTGGGTTGGAAGGGCCCTCTGGAGATCACCAAGTCGAACCCACCCTGCGAAAGCAGAGTCACCTAGACCAGGCTGCCCAGGACAGCATCCAGGCAGGTTTTTAGTACCTCCAGAGAAGGAGACTCCATAACCTCTCCGGGGAGCCTGTTACAGTGCTCTGTCATCCTCACAGTAAAGAAGTTCCTTCTTGTATTTAGGTGGAACTTCCTATATTCAAGTTTATGCCCATTGCATCTGGTCCTGTTATTGGGGAAAACTGAAAAAAGACTGACCCCATCCTCCTGACACCCACTCCACAAGTATTTATAAGTATTGATAAGATCTGCCCCTCTTCATAAGAGAGATGTTCTAGTTCCCTAAACATTTCTGTAGCCCCTTTTTGTACCCTCTCAAGTAGCTCCCTGTCCTTGACCTGGGGAGCCTAGCTCTGCACAAAATACTCCAGATAAGGTCTCACCATGGCAGAGTACAGAAGGAGAATAACCCCCCCTCGACGTGCTGGCCACACTTTTCTTAATACACCATAGGATGACATTAGGTTTCTTGGCAACAAGGGCACATTGCTGGCTCATGACTCCTCTGTTGCCTACCAGGAGCCCCAGGACTTTTTCCACAGAGCTCCTTTCCATCAGATCAGCCCCTAGCTGGTGCCCAGGATTATTCTTCCATAGGTGCAGGACCCTACATTTGCCCTTGCTGAATTTGATAAAATTACTCTCTGTGTAACCACAACTGCCAAGAGATATTTTTTTGTTAGTATTTCCTTGTAGTTGTACTTATTTTAAAGTTATCTAACTTTAAAGTACTTATGTAGGTGTTTATAAGTCAACTAATTTCTAAGTGAATTTTTACAGTTGCTGGGAAGAGAGCCAAAACATATTTTTACTGAGTTGTTGAGTGCTATGCCTTGCCCACCTTACATACCAGAGCTGAGCTTTGGAAGAAGCCATCTCACTTTGAGCCTAAGTGTACTTAGAGTCTGGCATACAGTAGACACAGGGCAACAACTACACTTAAGCTCCTCTGACCTTGGTTTAATTCCCAGATGCTTTCCCATATTTCTTGTATGTATTTTAGGATATTATTTCATGGGTATGGGCCTCAGGTTCCCTCTACAAAATGAAAGCTACTCTATAACTCCTGTGCCAGTCCTTCAAGATTATTTTGTCTCAGCAGACAATTCGGTCTTCAGAGCAGGAACATCTACTCTCTGAATGTGAGCATCAACCTTAGCAGGATTCTGCCCATGACTCTAAATGTTGTTGTAACACAAATAATTAACACAAATAAAAGACGAATAAAATCAGGGACTATGAGTTTGTATTGTTATGTCCTTGTTATAAGCATCTCAGATAAAGAAGGAAAACAACCATCCTACTTGAAAAAATTGTAAAGATCTTTCACTTCTGCCATTTCCCTAATAAATATCTCACTGGCACTCTCTATCCTGACTTTTAACTATGGGTCTGGTTAAGTTCATAAGCATTAAACAAATATAATTTCCCTACTTATGAAATCCTATTACAAGTGATTCACATGCACCTCACAACTTTGTGATAAAGGCAATTTTTCATTTTCCTTGTCAGCTTAGAAATAAGCATTGTATAGAACAATCCTACTCTATTTCCAAATTACAGTGCAATAATTGGCTCATAGTTCGTAGTCACGACTGAGTTTCTGTAGCTCCTACATTGTTTTCTTCTCTCTTTCATTTCCATATCCACATCTTCATTTTGAGTTAAGAACTAAAGAATTATTCAGCAGCACAAACCAACAATTTTCTTTGCCATTTTAACACACTATTCAAGATGCTGGAAAGTGTGTGCATTAAAGACTGTATGTACAGAAAGCCAAATCTTAAATCTACTTTGCAGTATTTGTGTCTGCTCTTCCACCTCAGAAGACAACAGAATGGCAACATTTGATTCCTGAAAATAGATGGTGAAAATTTGACAGGTGGCCTTAGCTGCAAATATGCAGATATTAGAATGGTGGAAAGCATAAGAAAATGTACTGTATTTAAGATGTCATGCTGATAAGGGTGGCCCAAAGGCTAATAAAGATGATCCCCAATTATAAAAAAGCACTGCTCTGTATAAGCAATCTTAATGAGCAATGAAATTAGAGATGGAAGCTCAAAAGAAAATTATGATAATATGCAGAAATCTCATTACTCAAATGGTATGGAACATTCAACATAGAAACAGATCTGAAAGTAAGAGAGTAATAATTTATCTTTAAGTTTTCCCTTCAAATTAAAACTTTGTCACATACTGATTTTTTGAAGACATCCTGAAATGCATAATTGGCACCATACCACTAAATGTGTAATGCCACTTGTGATAAAAGGTATATAATTTTCTGTCCCACAGTGTCTCTCCGCATCATAAAATTAGCCAAGGATTATGTATTTCAAAGCAAAGGACTGAGCTCCAGCATATCGAAGCCATCTGCTGAAAGAATCATACAGAAACTGCCACAATCACCAAACCACTAGATACTGCCAGCTTTACCTAAAAGGAAACACAACATGTCACACTAGTCTGACATTCCGTGTTGTCAAAGAATATGACTTGCATACTGATCCAGCAAGCATCTGAGCATCTTCAAGCACAGAAATGCTTTGGACAGATTTTGTCAACCAGACCGAAATAGAAGAAAAGGCAAAGGATCTAGGATCAAAGTGTTCCAACTCCAGATTGTGGAGCTACTATTCTCAGCAAAGGCCATTCATATTGCATGCCCTGGTTCAGACAAAGGTCTTGAAGATGAGAATCTAAAATAAGTGACAAATTTATCACCTTCAAAAAAAAAAAAAGAAATCTTTCAAGGCACAGTCACCCAAAAGGATCTGAAATAAAAGCTCTACACTAAAAAAAAATTTCCTAGCATTGTTATGACAGATTTACAGTATTGGTTCTTTCAGTTTTGTCTGTACTATAGACTATACATGGCCAAGACATGAAAACAAAGTTGGTCCATTCTTATCCAGAATTTTTAATGTTGTAGTATTCCTGTGCCAGCTAACAGTTTTCCCCAACTTTTAGGAACAGGATTAGTTAGTGACTCTTCCTGTTACAAAGTATAGGTAAGGTCACCCTGCTTGAGAGAAGGTAAAAGAGACTTTATCCAGACAGATGTGAGCTCTGCCACGTGATCTGTCCTTTCACCCAAAAAACATGCCCTTGCTCTATCCATAGATATGTAGCCTTTCTGTCCATAGTGAGAGGAGTTACACACATGGTTCTATGCCATAGTAAAGTGGTATCCATATACCAGAGCCCTAGTCAGTAAACCTTCCAGGCACTGGTGGATTCTGTAATGTGTAGGAAGATAGTACCTATGACTTAAGGAGATAATTTTCTCACAGAGTTTCCAAGTTAGAAAAAACACAAATTCTATACATTTCAAGAAGAATATAGTCTTTGTTTAAAAAACAGTAACAAATGAGCATTTTCCATTCTATATGCATTGTTCTGGTGATATATCTATACTCTGGAAAACAGTAGCAAAGTGACCGAGCACTGAAAAATGGCTTTATAAGAGAACTGGATTTCATCTGCACCACAGAATTTGGCCATCTTATACCTAAAAGAGTGATGAACTATGTCTTCTATCCTGCAAGCAACTGATAGTGAGATTCTGATATCTTAATTTAACAAGCCATAGAGTCTTTTGCTCCATTTTTCCCTGCCATACAGGTGAAAAAAAATCCTTAGAGAACCACCACGAAGCAATGGGACACAGAACCCTCCAAGCCTGGGCACTACTGAATTTCACAGACATATCTGTATCTCTCAATGGGCCTACCTTGTACTCTTAGAGCTCCTTGACATAACATCATGCATCTTGGTTTTTTCTTTCAGTATGTCAAGATTCCTGTTCTGCAGTTATTCCTCTCATGATGTCAGCAAAATAAAAACATGGATCTATTGCCATATGCTGTGTGCTGCAGCACTCTTTTCACTCTCTGTGCATTAAACTCTTAGCCTCACCTATGTCTCTGTTTGGAGTATAAGTTCAATGGGGCAAGGATCTTGTACCACCATGTGTTGGTAGAGTGCTTAACATCAGAAACCATATCATTCATTGCCTGTTAGGCTTGACTATAATAAACATAATAAATAATAATAACCTTTTTAACAGTTCAACAATTACCAGAGATCAGAGTAAAACCTTGCAGGAAATGGGGAGATGTCTGCCCTGGGATACTTTCCGTGCCATTCTTAGCACAAATTAAGACCAAAAAGAAAATTGTTCATAATGAGCTCTAGATGAAAGTCTTTGCAGGGAGGGAAGAACTACGCATCAAACTGGGGGGGCGGATTCTTCCTGGCCTCATCTTTGCTGCAGGCAAATGGTCTTGGCCTAATTGCAATTTTGTCTTTTATAATTTGACAGTAATTGTGGCACAAAAGCAGTCAAAATGGGCTATTGTCAGCAGTGCACTCTTTCCCCTTTTGCCCAATTTATTTGAAATAGGGTCATCTTTTTTCGCCTTTGTGTTTTCTCATTCTCTCTGTCTCTGAAACAGCTCTTGCTGTGTTCTTTTCCTCCTTCCTACATGGTCTATGTCTTCCTCACTTCAGTCTCTCACTCGGCACCCCAAAATCATCACTCACACCCCCACACAACACGCAGCTGTCCTCCCCTCCGCTTTTTCTTACAAAAGCTCATGTACGCCTGCTCTGTGTATGGTGTTCCCAGGTGGTGATTAATGAAAGCTCTAGCTGGAGCTAACAGCTATGATGAGTGTCTATGTAATAACAAACATTAGCGCGGGTGAGGGAGGCAGAAGCATGCATATCTCTTCCCCAGGCTGCCAAAAAACTTACTATTTTATACCTACTGACTTAAACGATGGAGTTCCTCGGCCTCATTTCAGCCAGAGCAGCCTAAAGGTCCTGTTATCTTCTGAGGTACAGGAAAAAATGCAGGACAAGATCCAGGCCCATATCACATTGTAGGAGTTGATCTGCATCTCCTCAGCTTGGCGATCATGTTGAGTCTGTGAAATCAAAGGGGTTGTCTGTTTAAATGCCACAAAAGAAAAGCTAGGAAGTTTTCTGCCTCTAATGGTGTCATGGTTCAACCCCAACAGCTGCTAGCTCACTTCCACCATGGCAGAATGGGGGAGGGAATCAAAATAAAAGTGAGACTACTCCTGGGTTGGGATAAAGAGAGTTTAATAGGTAAAGCAAAAGCTGCACACACAAGTAAAACAAAACAAGGAATTCCTTCATCACTTCCCATGGGCAGGCAGGTGTTCAGCCATTCCCACGAAAGCAGGGCTCCATCACACATAATGGTTAATTGGGAAGGCAATCATCACCACTCTGAACATCCCACTGTTCTTTCTTCCCCCAGACCCATTATATGCTGAGCATGACATCATATGGTATGGAATATCCCTTTGGTCAGTTGGGGTCAACTGTCCTGGTTATGTTCCCTCCCAACTCCTTGTGCAGCCCCTGCCAACTCCCTGGTGGGGTGGGGTGAGAAGGAGAAGAGGCCTTGATTTTATGTAAGCACTGCGCAGCAATACCAACTCTGTTTTAGCACCATAAATATCATACTAGCTACTATGAAAAAAATTAACTATCCCAACCATAACCAGCACAGATTCTAACAGTGTAAATGGGACTCTTCCCATAAGATGCTGCCTAGGGCTCTGTCCCAGGGATGTACGGAGGTCTCTGCTGCGGTAGAGCTACGAGCTAGTTTGACCTGACGCAAACACCCTCCTACCAGTATCCCCTGGTGATCTCATTCAGTGTGTATGCTTGTATTTCAAGCAGAAACCACTTAGGTCCTGTCATGGTGTACTTTGCGGAAAACTGAGAAGTGTGCAAACAGAACAAGTGACATTTAATCTCTATTTGTGCTCTTTTAACTGAGAAGCTTGACAATATACCGTGATTGGATAATGAGTCAGGGTGAACTATCAGAGGGGCAAAGTGCAAGGAAAGGTGTCAAAACAAACAAACAAACAACTGTGATCCAAACTAGATATATTCATTTGGGTTAATTTTATGTTCAGCTGGGAAATAAAATTTTAGATGTTTTTGAGACAGCTACAAAGGAACAGATGAATTCCTGTATCATGAAGTTTTCCTGCACTGATAATTACGATTTATATTAGAAGTCATGTTGTCAAGAGGTTATTTCCATGTAAATTTTGTAAAATTTACAGGACATAATCCACAAAACTCCAGACAGGATATTTTAGACTCCAGCTTGCATTTAGAAAGTATTTTAGATTTACACGTTACATATATTTGTACCTGTCATCAGAACCAGGACCAGACAACATTAAAGCAGTTTCAGTGTATAGTACAGAGTGCTTAATGAATGTCCAGACTCTGCCCTGCCTGATATCTCATCCAATTCATACACAAATGAAGACAGAATATGACTTAAAACGCCAGCCGTTGTTCTGGATTCCCTTAATTTGACTACATTAGATCCTCTCACATAATTTCTAATCTTGTTTTCCTTTGTCCACATTTTTCTTATGTGTTATTTGCCTCTCTTATCTTTGTCATTAGGTCTCTTGTAGATAACCCTTACGCCGCCTCCTTTTTTTCCCCTACTTGCACTCACCACTGACTTTGAACACGGATTTGATATAAATGAGGAGCAAGCAGAGATCAGAATCTATTGTGCTCATTAAAAAAAAAACTTCCTCGTTGCTCTGCTCTTCAAGTCAATAGTCTATAACAAGTAGTCTGCTAAAAGATGAAAATCCAGGATAATTGAAGACCTTGTGCTGTTGTGAGAACACTCAGCAAGATGATGAGTCATTGTTGTAGTCTCATAGCAAAGAACCTGTGGTTTAGTCATAGCCCTTATGTCACAAATCACATACACTCATGGTTCTACCCAGACTGATTCTTAGGATAAAGTATGTTAGAATCTGGGATGGCTGTAGGATTTCTCTGCTTTCTGCTCTTGAGATACCCAAGTATCACTCTGCTCCTTAAAAATAGTCCCTTGCTATGTCCCACTTTCAGCAGAGAGATACCGAGGGAGGAGAAGCCAGGAAAAGAGAGGAAATAGGATAAGAATTACTAAAGAAAAACTACTGTAGTGTCTCTGAAGAACATACAGCCTAGCTTGAGTCTAAAGGAAGGAGGAGAAAAGAAAACCTGGGAACATCAGGTCATATCTGGGGAAATACGCAGGATTATTTTTCAAATACCACCGGCACTATGTCAGATCAAGGGCTGTGCTACCACTTAAATTAAAGTGCTTTGTTCCAAATTATTTCACTGTGGAATGGTACATCTGGTTTGGGACAAGGATTTCTAACCAAATATTGAGAAGTATGGCTTATATTGAGCAATTCCCTCGTCAAGAGCTATGCTGGACAAATCTCCTGCCACAGAATGCTTTTATCTTGACAGCATTTGACAGATATTTTAGTGCCTAAAAACTTATTTCTACAACTTTTATTTAGACACATCTCAATTTTAAATGTGAATCTGATGGAAATATTCTCTTCTAGGCAGATACATCCAAAGCTGAGCTTCAGCCCAGCTGGAACATTCAGTTTGTCCCCACTGAGTTATATGATCTTTTTAATAGAAATGTCATCTCCACCTTAATTATTGCAGTACAAGGAGAAGATGTTATAATATTCATGACAGCAAGTAAAAAATAACTAGATGTAATATATGGGAATATCTATTTTTTAAGATTATTGATCTCTGTGGTGGAGGCTCTTGGCAACATCCAGTTCTGGAATTTTTAGGAGTGAATTTCAAAGAAAAATAGACATGCAAACCTTATTTAAGCAACCAGTTTGGGTGATTTCAATCCAAGATGACATTGTGTCTTAGTATTTCTCAGAATAGGGCACTAAAACTATGGAATTCATTTCATAAATTTTTCCTTTTAATCCACTGTATCTCCATAGAGACTAAAGATCTACTTTTACCCATTTCAGAGATCAAATTCTCTCTGTTTTTCTTTATTAAGCCCTGCTTCCCTTACAAACATTGGCATATAATGTTACTGAACATGTGATAAATAGAAATAGTATTTATTGACTTTTCTTTATTCTTACAGGGTAAATATTTATTTTATAATAATGCTGTATCCTTTCAACATTGCTGATCTTTTTTTTTCCTTCTTTCTGATTTTTTTTTCTTTCAGCACATCAAGATCAATATTTCTAATCCCATCCTTTCTCTTTCCAGACTTTAACATTATTGCTATGCTTCCCCTCAGTCCAATATAGACAAAACAGTGCCAGTTCACTTAGTCCCTCCTCATGGACCATTCCACCATACTAAACAGATCTTTGTTTAGTATGATTACAAAAGACATGCTCCTGAAAAATCAGAAACTGCAAATAAAATGTCCCTTTAATAAAATTGCCATTGAAATTGTTCTAAAATGAGATCTATAGCTCTAGAAAGATTTAAGCTTTCTGAGTGTTGGGTTATATTTATTTTTGTGTTAAATACGGTTTTTAACTGGAACATTTTAAATAAATCATTAGAGTGTAGTGTATGGAAAGGGTGGTGGAAGCTGTATAAAGCTTCTACACTAATACGTTCATCCTACCACAGTGAAAGAAAATCTGTTCCTACTTTCTTGTGCAGCTTTATTAATCAGTTATTTGAATAAACTATATCAGGGGCAGCGTATTGAATCTTTTATTAAAAAGGCACCGCAGAGAAGCACATTACATCAAATGACATAGAAGATTCTCATAGATAAACAAATATTAAAATCCAATGGAGACAGAATACTATTTTTCACATATGTATATAATCCATGCTTATTTGTCTTCATTTCAGTATACAGGCACTCCAAACAGGGTTCAATATGTGAGTTTTGACAGGAGACATGGTCTATATGATTAGTTTCCAGTTTACCCTTTCAGTTTTCCTAATTGGCAATTTTGCAGGAGACAGCTGTGCTTTCCACTGGAGAACACACAGATCCTTAAGAGTGACTTTAAATTTGAAAACTATAGGTTGCCTTCTTTTTGTCACCTTTCATGAACTCTATTTAGGAGTAGTCCCTCAAACCATCAAGTGGCTCAGAACACAGTCTATTCTAGATTGTAGTTCGTAAGTAGCTGAAACTAAGACACAAACATTACAGAAAAGTTAGGGTTTCTTTTTTCACTTTAGTTTTTTTTTCAACCTGCAGCTCATATATGCATCTGACCTTACACAAGGAGAAAAGAAAGTAAAATATCCTTTCTGTTATCCTGTTTGCTTTGTGCTTTTATCCACACTTCACCATGTATTTGCACTGTGAGGGCATCCTGGGTCACCAATCTATCATCTAGTGTACCGAACAAAAGAGGGGAAAAAAAATAAACCTTACCCTGGATTTAGCACAGGTACAACACAAAGTGCACCAGGCACATGGTCTGGAAAGACAAATCATGCAATGAGAGAGATGGAAGAATTGCATAATGGTGAACAGTCAGTACCCTGCACTGTCTGGTGGTAATTTGATTTCCCCTCTTGTTTGTGCAGATCTTCCAGCATTTCTGAAGAATAAGACAGCAGGATCACAAAAACCCACAGAAGTTGACTACAGATTTTATTGGACACCTCTTAAAGCCTAAAATACATATAGAAAGAGAGCATAGGTAATATACATAAATATGAATGTAAAATAACATGAATAACTTTACAAATTATTCACAAATCATCCTGCACCTGTTTGCACAGCTGTACCAAAGAGTATATTTTTTCAGAGGGAGTAACACAACAGATAAAGAAATTCTCACAGGAAGGAGATGATTCAGTAGCTTCTGTCTCTGCAACCTCATGCAATAGTCAGTTAAACTTGTACAACTAGCTCTGTGTTATTGTGTACTTTTTGTGTGTTTTACTGGTAAGTAGCATATAGACACAAGCTTTTGGTTGTGCTTATAACTCCTGGATAGGAATATCAGACCTGCATGTTTCTTCTTGAAATGCTGACAAATTGAATCATTATGAACCACCCTCAGGAATTTCATTGCCTGAGTCTTGACAACTGCCAATGACAGTCAAGCATTAACTCTACCACGAGGTGCTCAAATGGTTTTAAATCTCCAGCTCTTCCTCCTTTTCACTTGAAATATAAATGGTCAGCTGAACTTTAGTGCAGAGATAATCAATAGGAATCAAGCAGAAGGGAGGAGGCCATAGCAGAGTAGATGGATACTTCAAAAGAGCAATGTCAATACTCATGTTTTCCTCACTCTGCAAAAAGACCAATCTGCCTCATAGACATCAGAGTATTCTTCGTGTGCATTAGTGACTCTTACAGTGTGGTTCTTCACCTTTTTTGCATGCTGGAAAGGGTTTGCAGTGATGCTTGTTTAGCCTTTGGAAATAAGGAAGTCTATATATGTTTTCTAACATTCAGCATTTCCTGAAAATATTGACAGGTTCAGGCACTTTCACTGCAAATAGAAATCTCCAAATATATGGACAGTTTTGAAGAGTCTGGATTACATGAAAACTCTAGATTAACTAGTTTTATAGAATCAAAGAATTGTTTAGGCTGAAAAAGCAGTTAACCTAAAACTACCAAGTCCACCATCAAAATATTTCCCTTAGGACCACGTCTACGCATCTTTAAAACCTTTAAAATCGCTTCCCTGGACAGCATTTCCTAGTACTTGACAACCCTTTCAGTGAAGACACGTTTCTTAATATTCAACCTCAATCTCCCCTGGCTCAATTTAAGGACATTACCCCTTGTCCTATCACTTCTTAGTTGGGACAAGAGACCAACAGCCACCTTGCTACAACCTCCTTTCAGGTAGTTGTAGAGAGCAATAACATAGAATCATGGAATGTGTAAGGTTTGAAGGGACCTTTGGAGGCCATCAAGTCCAACCCCCCTGCAGTGAGCAGGGACATCTTCCCTAGATCAGGTCTCTCAGAGCCCCATCAAGCCTGACCTTGAATATCTGCAGGGATGGGGCCTCCACTATGTCTCTGGGCAACCTGTTCCTGTGACCTACCATCCTCATATTGAAGAACTAATATCTAACCTAAATCTCCACTTTTTGAGTTTAAAATCATTACCCCTTGTCCATCTGTGAGCTCCTTACCTTAAGAAGGACATTGAGATCCTCGAGTGAGACCAGAGAACAGCAACCAGACTGGGGAAGGGGCTGGAGGAAAAATCATATGAGGAGCGGCTGAGGGAGCTGGGGATGTTTAACCTGGAGAAGAGGAGGCTGAGGGGAGACCTTATCACTGCCTGCAACTACCTCAAGGGAGGTTGTAGAGAGGTGGGCGATGGTCTCTTCAGCCAGGTGACAGGAGATAGGACAAGGGGAAATGGTACAAAGCTGTGCCAGGGCAGGGTCACCTTAGATCTTAGGAAAAAAATTTTCATTGAAAGAGTTGTTGGAGCCTGGAACAGGTTGCCCAGGGAGGATGTGTTTAAAGAAAAGGTACATGAGGTACTTAGGGATATGGTTTAGCATAGGATGGGAGGTTGGACTTGATGATCTTAAAGGTCTTTTCCAACCTTGTGATCCTGTGATTCTATGATCTCCCCTCAGCCTCCTTTTCTGCAGGCTAAACAACTCCAGTTTCCTCAGCTGCTCCTCATAAGACTTGTTCTACAAACCCTTCACCAGTGTTATTGCTCCTTGGTGGATATGGTCCAATATCAAAACGTCTTTCCTAAACTGAGAGGCCCAAAACTACACATAGTATTTGAGATGTTGTATCACCAGTGCAGAGTGCAAGGGCACAATCACTTCCCAAGTCCTGCTGGCTACACTCTTTCTGGTACAAGCCAGGATGCTGTTGGCCTTCTTGGACACCTGGGAACACATTGCTGGTTCATGTTCTGCCAGATGTTGACCAACAGCCCCAGGACCTTTCCTGCTAAACAGCTTTCCAGCCACTCTGCCCCAGCCTGTAGCATTACATGGGGTTGTTATGATCCAAATGCAAGATCTGACACTGTGCCTAATGAAACTCATACATTCGCCTTGGCCCATTGATCCAGCCTGTTGTGGTCCCTCTGTAGAGCCTTCCTACTCTCAAATAGATCAACACTTCTACACAACTTGGCATTCTCTGAAACATTACTGAGGGTGCACTCCATCCCTCATCCAGATCATTGATAAAAATATTAATGGGAACTGTCCCAAGTGCTGAGCCCTGGGGAACACCACTTATGAGCAGTCACCAACTTGATTTAACTCCGTTCACCACAATGACCCAGCCATCCAGACAGTTTTTTACCCAGGGAAGTATATGCCTGTCCAAGCCCTGAGCAGTCAGTTTTTCCAGGAGAATGCTGCGGTAAATGGTGTCAAAGTTTTTACTAAAGTTCAACTAGACAACATCCACAGCCTTTCCCCCATCTATTAAGCCTGTCACCTCATCATGGAAGATCAGGTTAGTCAAGCAAGACCAGCCTTTCATAAATGCATGCAAACTGAGCATGATCACCTGATTGTCCTATACATTCCATGTGATGGTCCTCAAGATGATCTGCTCCATAACCTCCCCCAGCCCTGAGGTTAGACTGACAGGCCTGTAGTTCTCCAGATCCTCCTTCTGGACCTTCTTCTAGTTGGGTGTCTACATTGGCTAACGTCCATCATTATCCAGGACTGCTGATAAATGATGGAAAGTGGCTTGGTGAGCACTTTCACCAGCTCCCTCATTACCATTGGGTGGATGCCATGCGTCCACGCAGACTTGCGTGTGTCTTAATAGTGTAGCAGGTTGCTCACTGTTTCCCTAGGATTCATTCTGCTCCTTGTCCCTGTCTGCAAGCTCAGGGTGCTTGGTACCCAGAGAACAACTGGTCTTACTGTTAAATACTGAGGCCAAGAAGGTATTACCTCATCCTTTCCCTCATCCTTTGTCACTATGCTTCCCCCCGCATCCAATGAATGATGGGGATTCTCCTTAGTCTTCCTATTTTTTCTAATGTATTTTTAGACACATTTTACTTGCCTTTAGTGGCAGTAGCCAGATTAAGTTCTGGTTGGGCTTTTGCTCTTCTGATTTTCTCCCTGCGTAACCTCTTGACATCGTTGTAGTCCTCCCAAGTTTCTTAGGTTTTTGCTCTTAATTGTCAAAGTGGCTTATTTCTTGGGCATAAAATTTCTCATTTTATGTCTGGATATTTATTTATGTCATTTAAGATCACTTTCCCATGGTAAAAAGAGATTAATCTGTTAGAACTATTCACATTAAGACTTTCTTCCATGTTCAGGTATGACTTACATTGAAAATGAGATGTTTGCCATAGGTACAGAGACAAAAAGTATACCCTTCAGTGCTTTCACCAGACTAAAGTTATTTCTGCACTGAGAGTCAAAGCAGCTCACCTGTACCTCAGGATATACAAAATAGATCTAGACCAGAATAGAAAATGAAGAAATATGCCATGCTTAGGATGACAGATCCTCTTTTCTCATCTGCTGCTTGTCCAGGCAGAATATTTGTAAAGAACTTGCTTTTAACAATGATGTTTATTGAAAATTCATTCCTGTTGCTGTGGGAGCAGACTACAGGTACCCTTTGCCTCCCAAATGCTGCTGGAATATGAGATGCGACTACACCTCTCCCTTTCACAGCCCCCAGAACTTCCAAGTTTGTATTCTGTCAAACAGGGAGGAAATAATAAGCCAGATAAGCAGGACCTGAATTCCATCCTGAATATATCTATATATTAGTTATCAAAGAATCATAGAATCATAGAATCAAGGGACCTCAAGAGATCATTGGGTCCAACCCCCCTGCCAAAGCAGCTCCCTAGGACAGGTCGCACAGATAGGCGTCCAGATGGGTCTTGAATATCTCCAGGGAAGGAGACTCCACCACCTCCCTGGGCAGCCTGTTCCAGGGCTCTGTCACCCTCACTGGGAAAAAGTTCTTCCACATGTTGGTGCGGAACTTCCTGTGCTCCAACTTGCAGCCATTGCCCCTTGTCCTGTCTCCACAGACCACTGAAAAGGGGATGGATAATTCCCCCTGCATCCCATACTTAAGATATTTATAGACATTAATAAGGTCTCCCCTCAGTCGCCTTTTCTCCAGGCTGAACAGCCCCGGCTCACACAGCCTTTCCTTATAGGGGAGATGCTGCAGGCCCTTAATCATCTTCGTAGCCCTTCTCTGGACTCTCTCCAGGAGATCCCTGTCCTTTTTACTGCAGGGAGCCCAGAACTGGACACAATACTCCAGATGTGGCCTGACCAGGGCAGAGTAGAGGGGGAGGATCACCTCCTTTGACCTGCTGGCCACACCCCTCCTGATGCACCCCAGGATCCCATTGGCTCTCTTAGCCACCAGGGCACACTGTTGGCTCATAGCCAACCTGTCGTCAACCAGGACCCCCAGGTCCTTCTCCACAGAGCTCTTCTCCAGCAGGTCATCCCCCAGCCTGTACTGATACATGCGGTTGTTCCTCCCCAGGTGCAAGACTTTACACTTGCTTTTGTTGAATTTCACCTGGTTTCTCCCTGCCCAGCTCTCCAGCCTGTCCAGGTCTCTCTGTATGGCAGCACAGTGTTCCTGCGTGTCAGCCACCCCTCCCAGCCTTGTATCATCGGCACTTGCTGAGGGTGGATGCTATTCCCTCATCAAGGTCGTCAATGAAGTTATTAAACAGGACCGGACCCAACGCTGAGCCCTGGGGAACACTGCTAGTCACAGGTCTCCAGTCAGATTCTGCTCCACTGACCACCACCTTCTGAGCTCAGTGACTTTGCTTTCATAGTACCAGTAGTACCACAGTGGTATGGAGACAAGAAACCTTAAGTTATCCTACATTTGGATATAGTTAGACTAAATGTGCCTCATTTTACTATTCTGTTTTTTCTTGGATTTCAGATATGGACTATGAACCCTTTCTTCATGTGGAAGGAAAATATAGGACAGAGGAAAGGAAAAGGAATGCCCTACAAAGGAAAGAGTCATGTAGCCCCCAAAAACATGTGCTTGGTTGGAAGAACATAGTGTTGTAGAGGTAGGCGGAAGAATGGTGTCAATATTGCTTGCAGCATAAATCCAAAACATACTAGCTGCTGTGAACAAAATTAATTCTGTCCCAGTCAGAACCAGAATAACTCAAAAGGCCTCAAGCTTCTTGCTTTTCAATGACCTCCTGCTCCAGAAACAGTTATCTCCTCTTCCTTTCAAATCTTTCCTGTCTGCTTCTTTTACTCCCTGGCAGTAAGCTTTTCAAAGTATCCAAATTCTGGTCTTCAAAAAGGGAAAGAAGAAGGACCCAGGAAACTATAGGCCAGTCAGCCTCACCTGGATCCCTTGAAAGACAATCAAACTGCTCATTCTAGAGGTTACTAATAAGCATGTGGAGAAGATGATTATCAGGAGTGGGTAGCATAAATTAACCTGGAGAAAGTCATGCTTCACCAACCTGATAGCCTGCCATGATGTCACAACAGGCTGGGTGAATAAAGGGAGAGCAGTAGTAATTGTCTACCTTGACTTCAGCAAGGCTTTTCATACCATGTCTCTCAGCATCCATGTAATCAAGCTTATGAAGTGTGGGTTGGATGAGTGAACAGTGACGTGGGTTGAAAACTGGCTGAATGGCAAAGCCATGGGCCAGAGCCAGCAGGGAGGAGTGGCCTACACACCAGCAGGTTACACAGCCATTCAGTAAGATCTTGACAAGCTAGAGAACTGGAACAAGAGAAATCAAATGAGATTCAAAAAGATCAAAGTCTTGAACCTAGGGAGGAATAACCCTAGGCACCATTAAAGGTTAGGCATTGACCTGCTCGGAAGCAGCTCTGCAGAGAAGGACCTGAGAGTCTTGGTGGACAAGCTCTCCACGAGCCAGCAGTGTGCTCTCGTGGCTAAGAAGGCCAGTGGTATCTTATGGTACATTTAGAAGATAATGGCAAGCAGGTCAAGGGAGGTCATCCTCCCCCTCTACTCTGCTTTGGTGAGGCCACATCTGGAGTATTGTGTCCAATTCAAGGCTCCACAGTTCAAGGAAAAATTAACTAGTGGAGAGATTCCAGCAAAGGGCTACAAAGATGACTAGGTGATTGGAGCATCTCTTGTAAAAGGCTGAGAGCTGGGTCTGTTTAGCCTAGAGAAGACTGAAAGGGGATTTTATCAACATTTATAAGTATCTAAAGGGTGGATGAAAAGAAGATGAGGCCAGACTCTTTTCAGTGGTGCCCTGTGACAGGACAAGGGGCAGTGGGCACAAATTGGAACACAGGAACTCTCAATATGAGATATTTACTTTGAGAGTGACAGAGCACTGGGACAGGCTGCCCTGAGAGGTTGTGGAGTCTCTTTCTCAGAAGATAGTCAAAACCCATTTGGGTGCAATCCTGTGCTCTAGGTGATGCTGCTTTAGCAGTATGATCTCCAGAGGTCCCTTCCAACCTCTACCATTATGTGGTCTGTCAATCATTTCTCCCTTGTTTTATTCTCTTTGTGTAGTGAGAGAGATTAACATTTATTTTTTATTCCTTCCTTTATCAAGGGTCTTTAGAGAAGCACCCAACCCCTCCTAGTCAATCATAGAATCATATAATGGTTTGGGTTAGAAGCGATCTTAAAGACCATCTAGTTTTAACCTCTGCCACAGACAGGGACACCCTCCACTAGACCAGTTTGCCCAATGCCCCATCCAACCTGGCCTTGAACACATCCAAGGCTTTAGCACATTTTTGCCCCGTGATACATAGGTCATTAGATTAGCAAATGCACAAATAATTTCTGTCTGGGTACTCTGACCTCCATGTAGAGCTCAATCTGTACATTGGGAGATACAAAGCTTCCACCAGCAAGAGATAAATCAATGGTAGTATCTCCCTTGAACACAAGGAGATCCGTGGTAGATTATGTCCATTTAGGTTCTTAAGAAAGAGAAAAACACAAAAGTGTAGGAATAGGTATCTTGGGTCAGACCAAAAGTCTGTCTGGTCCAATATTGTATATCAAAGAGTGGTCAAGATACGCAGGGATATGCAAAGACAGAATATCATGATGTTCCCCAGGACACCTTACAATCTCTAGCTCTTTACAGTACCAGACTGCCTGTGCCAGCATCCTTACATTTCCTAGTCCTTAAGAATGTTTTCTTCTATTATTTTTTCCTGCTGTTTGCTGAAGGAATGTTAACTTCTAGCATACACAGTACAGAGAGGAGCTCCCATGCTATGGGAATAAGCATCTTACTTTGGTTCCTTCCTTTAATCTACTAGTTTCATTTGATGTCTCCTACAGCACACGCTGGAAGAAATAGCAAACAGTAATTTCCTATTCATCTTCTCCTGTCACTCATGATTCTACAGACCTTTATCATACTTTCTTTAACTTGCCTGCCATCCAGCCTGCAGAGATCTTTTACATAAGTTATATAAGTTATACCACTGCATGGGCCCAGACTAACAGGCCTTGCAAAGAAATGTGTTGCCGTGCTAAATGGCGAGGCACGCTTTGCACCCAAGGTGGTCACTGCACAGACAGTCAGAAAGCAAGCTGAGGCTGTAGTGGCAGGTGCAGCCTGACAGCATTAGATCAGGCTAGGATTTTATTTTTTTTTCCCCTGGCAATAGATTGCTGACATAAAATGGTCTCACTGTGCACTTTAGCAGGGGGGGGTGTCTTTAGGAAAATGACTGAAATCCCAAGGATGTCATGGATCACTAGTAGCTGTTAGCTGCTGGATTCACTTTTAGAGCCATTGCCACAGTATGGCAGTGGGGGATGGTGCTCCAGGGCGGTGTGGGATCTTTTCTAGAGCTGGCAGAGTGGAGGGCAAGATGGGGGGCAGCCAACCATAGCCCCATGGAACAGGCACCTCACCAGGGATAGGAGGGTGCTGAGGCTGGAACTGGGTGTCTGCACATGGGTGAGGTGTATGGGCTATCTGTGCCTAGCTGCTGGCAGGGGCTGCAGGGCAGTTCTTTGAGGAGAGGCCAGGGCCTCTGGCCCTCTGACCATTCCAGCAGGTCCCAGCCGGCTCCAACAGCCCCACTGCAGGACACAGCTGAGCTGGGGGCACTGGGAGGGGAGGAAGCAGGGTGTCCCTGAAGGTCTGCAGCCTGGGGAAGGGTCCATGCTGGAGCGGGGAGATGGGGGAGGAGAGAGGAGCAGCCCATAGAGGCTGTCATGGACCCACCGCAACCCCCAGCACCAGCCCTGTGCCCCTCAGCGGGAGAGGAGTGAGGGTGTGAAAGGTGGACCTGGGAAGAAGGGAAGAAGAAAGATGCTATTTTGTCTTTCTGTGTAGTCTGTTTTGCCTGCGAGCAATGGGGGAGGGATCTTTTTGCCTGTATCTTGAACCATCAACTTCTTCATCCTATTTTTCTCTCCCTGTCATAATGAAGAAGGGCAGTAAGGAAGTCCTTAGCCAAGGTTAACTACTGAGTGGGCAGGAAATCAGGTCACCACAGCTCAGAATGTCTGGGTAGGACCATGGGGCACAGGCTGACAGCCTTGGGCTGGATTGAAATGGAGCCTCTGCACCCATGGGCAGGGATGAGAGAAGCACTACTGGATGAAGTAAATGCCCTCAGGGCTGGGACACACATCTTCCAATTCAATTTCATTTGGCAGGAATCCAACTCAGGCCCTCTGAGACCTCTAACTCAATGCAAAACAAAGGGCACTAAGTGAAAAGAATGAGAAAGTTTGCTTTAAGAGCATACTCTCTATGTAAACATGCTAATGCTTGCACTTGTTTGTATATGACCTCATCCCACCATCCATCCATCCATCCATCCATCTGCGTGTCACCATAGCATCTTCCAGCTGGGCTGATCAGAGCTGTGCAGTTTCCCACTGCCTCTATTCAAGCTTAGATAAATTGAGCATCACCATGTTCCAGAGCTGTACAAATCCATTTTAAACAACAAGTGTGTTCCCTCAATCTTATATTTTCCCATAACAAAAATGGAGCAACATATTTGTTAAAAATAAATAAAACAAGCCAGCAACAACAATAAAATCATCAGAAATTTAAAAAAAAACCACAAAAAACCACAAAACAAAGCGTTCTACCAAAGACCACTCTGAAAATGAGGATAAGCAGATAAAAAGCATATGAAAAATATTAGTTCTGCTTCTTAGTGCACTTCTGAGCAACACTCATGCAACAGGGGGAATGGTCTGGATGCTGTGGCTAACATGCCTACTCTGAGCAGAGGAAAAGTGAAATGATAATAATGCTTACTGATGTATAGTCAAGGGACATGGGCTGACAATCAGTAAGATTCACAGTCCTTGTGTTAGAGGGGAATGACAAATGATTGACAATGTATTTCCACATAACTTCTGACAGGTGGCTTTTGGTAAAGGATAGATCAATCCCAGCTTATGAAATGTGGAAAGATCTCAACACAAGGTAAGAAAGCAGCAACTTACATGTAAATGATACTCAACAGTGCCTGAGATCTTCTAAGCAGCAGCTATGCTTCCCTTTGGGCATTTTATACAGTAAATGTTCTATTTTCCAGGGCATTCAACATCCTCTGCTTTTCCCTGATACTCTTGTGTATTCAAGATAATGAATATCATATCAGAATGGACCTTCAGTAGGCCATACATTTTTTAACAGGGATTTTCAATAATTCACAGGATCAGGCCCTAAATATGGACAGTATTAGATGAGAAATTTTCCAGTCTCTTTACCATGCAATTTCAAAAGCAAAGAGCCTCTGGTTTCCATGTAGCAGCAGTATTTCAATCTCACATCCATATAAAATGACTGTCTAATTGCAATGTTAGAGGAAACGGGGATTTTTGTGTTTGATAAATTAATCAGTGAGCACTGCCGTACATTTCCCACTAAAATCCTTAATTAGACATAAAATGCTAAAGAATGGGATTCTTTCTTTATTTTTAGCCAGGAGTTTAGTTTTTAATTGAAGGGATGACTTTTGATCCTCCATTAGCGACGAGAAAAGAAAGCTTTTCAAACGGAAGCGGCACCCCAGCTGTTGCTTAGTGTCTGAGAGGTTCAGCACTGCACTTCCACGAATCCCAGGGGCCTATTGATACTTAGCATAAACACACTAAAAGGATCAAATTGACATTCACACAAACCAGAGTCCCCGAAATCACAAAAGCTTTTAATCCAAGCCTCCATGTAAAAGGATAGCTTCTAATTAGCAGTCTAGACTAATCATCAATGTTTAGCTTATAAAAATGAGGCTATCAATAAAGAAAGCAAAATCTGAAATGTTGGTAGAGGTAAGGCATAAGCTGGAAGATCATTAAGTCATTCTCTGCCCATTTCTTTCCTGCTCACTTTTTTAGTGTTTCCAGAGCTTTTGTAACCAATGAAGACAAAATCTCTGAGGAGTCACTGGTTACAGATTTCACACAGGAAAGGAAAAAAAAAAGGAGAAAAAAAAAGAAGGAAAAAAAAAAAAGAAGGAAAAAAAAAAAGAAAGAAGAAAAAAAAGGCAGCAGCCAGGGCAACAATCAGGGCAAATGAGGATATCCTGTAAGAATTCTCTATAGATCTTTACTCCTGCCTTGTACTTCTCAGATGGAGCTAACACTTAGCTGGACCCTTAGGCAATGTTATAGGGCAGCTGCAAGTCAAGGTGAAATGCCACTTAGATTCTTTCATTAACCCTCCCGGGCCTGTCATTAAATATGGCAGGCTTAGCATTTTTCACTTCAGATGAAAAAGCACCACTAATCCCAGGAGGCAGAATTTTTTCGATGCCTAAATTGATGAACAAGACAAGGTCAGCAATTTTAAGTTTATTGACAGAACTCTATTTACCTTTAGAAGTATTGAAATGGTATTTCAGATGCCCTGGAGCAGAACTGTGACCAAAACGAAAAGGGAGAGGTTTATGAGAACCATTGCCATAATACTACCTGAAGTATTGTGAGTGACTTTTGTTTAACTGGCTAAAGGAGAAGGAGATATTTTGTGATTAGAAAATATTTTCATAAGAAAAGAACTTTAATAAATGTGACAGCACATGATAGAGAGAGACAAACACAGAGAAGCAGAACAATAGGGAAAGAGCAGAAACTGCAGCCAACCATCCATTTAGAGTTAAATATAGGTTTTGATGCAATATTGTATGGGGATTTCTGTTTTGTTTGAGGTTAGTTTGTTTGCTTAAGAATGCTTATCACTAACAAGCTAACTGATCTAGATTACAGTGACAGAAACAGAGAGGACCATTTGAAATCTGTCCATCATCGTAGCAATTCACTAATGACTGTTACTGAAAGCCACAGCTGAGCTCCACTCTTGTTTATAAAGCTAAATAACCTCAGTTTATTCATAATGAATAATAATGATAAATAAACCCATATTGCTGCAGGAGCCAGGACACAGTTCATGAGAACTGGATTTTTCTCCTTTAACCATTGGGTTTCTCCTGAAAGGCCTTGCCTTCAGCCAGAGAAATACTGTTTGGTTTTGGTTTTGTTGGGTTTTTTTAAATGCAGATTATATAAAAGTAGGCCAAAAAAAGAAATTAAGAGAAGGCAGTAAATGTTGCTAATAAAGACTAGCAAATCTAATTAAAATCTGGAGCCTAGTGAATTTAGTTCAACCCACTAAAAAGAGTGGCAGACAGCGCTGATCTAAGCAGGGGACTTGCAGCCACATGGTTGTGATGCATCTCTGCCACTTAGGCTTCTTGGTAAACTGATACTCAAGCTTTTTTAAAAGGGCAAAAAAAATCTCATTACCTGACCATGTTTTACTGCATGTGAACTTTTCCTTTATGCAAAGTATGTAGTTTGTTTTGGGGAAAGGTGAGCTGGCATCCTACAGTATCACTAAGCTAACTCCCTAAGGGGAGGTTTTATTTTCGGTGGTGTTGTCCTACAGGCACCCCACCTTTTGTAACAGAAATGATCTGGTTACTAAGCCCTTGAAGTATGCAGCATCTCTGCATTCTGGTTAAGTCCTGACCTGACATTAGGATGTCTGGAAAATTTTTGGTGCCAGCAAAGAAATCAACACCAAATCTTTGGAGAAGGTGTTGAGTCTCTCAACTTCCATTTCTCACAATGGATCATCTACTTTAACTGGAGTTTGAAATATGTATTTTATTTCAGCAGCCTTTATTCCTACATCTTTGATGAGTATCCTCAAAACCACTGAGGACATTTAGAGAGAATGATATCCACTTTGATGGGTATAACAAATCTCTAGAAAAGCCAAGCTGCTATGAGCCAGCAGTTTAGATTTGCACAGAAACAGGACATTCTCTTTAAAAATGTTGGCACTAACAGAATTTAAGCACCTAGGTAGATAGACACCTGGGAGGGTTGCACTTTTTTCCCTGTTTGTTCTTCAGAAGATCCCAGCTGGTGCTAAGTAGATGTGCATGTATGGAAAACACCATTTGGCAATTAATCTCAGAGAGATTTCTGAGTATATAAACATTACTTTTGACCCGAAAGACCAAGGACATGAATGATACAACCTGAATTTCTGCATGATCTTTCTTGTAGGTAATCAAGACTAGATCTGCAATTTTTAAAAGTGGTCATCTCTTGTAAGGGATTGGCAGCAGATTTGTTTGCTGCAGCAGATAGGATTTTCTTAATGATCCCAGGGTTTCCTACAGAGAGCTTTCTTTATGTCAGTGATTCATGTCAATCTTAACAAAATTATCATTCCATTTACCCTAGAGTACATCTGTGGGCTTAGCAAGTCCATGTTTTTTTCATGATCTCTTTCACACATACTCTCATCTGGCTGCAAATTTAGCTTGGCACTGGAACTGTTAGCCACCAAGTAATGTTCGCATAGACATCAGAAAATGTGGTGAGCATCCCTCCTACTTCTTTAGTCCTCTCTCCCTATTGTATCAACCTACATGCCCTATTCCTACTAGCAGTCCCCTGGGAATGCAGGAGGCTGCTATAGTGGCACCTTTAGGCAGAGCTTCTAAGCACAGAGACCGCAGGTGAAAGACACAACATCTCTCAGATATATTGACTTATTCAAACCATCAACAACGAAATCAGCCACAGACCCTCATCTCCCACCCGTACACAGTCACTAACACACTTCACCCAAACTTCCAGATGTTACCTTACCTCTTCAGGCACATTGGTGTGGCTCCATGCTCTTCTATGCAAATTTTAGTTCTATGCAAATTGCTTATGGTATGCAAATCAATGCATTAAATAACTAGCATAAAATGACACATACGGAGATGTGCATAACTTGGCAGCTATAAATCTGGAATCGTTCCACTGACGTCAATGGTTTCACTTCAGATAGGCTCCAGTACGGAAGGTGTTGAAATCTGGCCCTGTGATATTTTCAGTCAGCTTCTAAACAGAAACTCGGGAATGAATGATTTCAAAGGTGTAATTATTATTAATGCCTTGTGGTTGTCGTTATTTCTTTAGGTTTCTACGACTAAACCTACATCTAAAGGCAGATTGCAGAATTTACTTAATTTCAACAAAGTTGGTGATAAATAGTAAAACTGTGTTTTTTCACATCTCCAGGTAGTATGAACCTGATCCACTTTGCTCCTAATCGCATAATAGTTTCACTTTTAAAATAGCCAGGGCAAATAATGCAGGATTTATGCCAAAAAAAGTCTTCAGAGGCAGATGTATGCCCTAAAGTGTTTCAAATCAATTTAGAGTGGGGGAACGAGTATAGATCAGTTCAGTGTTACATGCCATGTATTTTTGATCCGGGACTGGGTGCTTAGAAGCATATGTACCGTCTTCTGTAACCACCCCCTGACAAAGATCTGCTGTTATTGTATGCAAGAAAAGCAGAACTGGTAAAGGTTAATGCTGCACATGGCAGATTCACAATACTGAGCAGGGGCCCCGTTTGCTGACTGCTTCAAGTGCTGTGCAGTCATTTACACATTTGCAAATGTCGCTTTCACATGGCAGAATTTCCACCCACTTTGCCTGAATGTAAATGACTTCAGGAGATGCCAGGCATTAAGTGTTCTCACAACTGCCCCCAACATCCCACCGCACAAAAAATGATGCTTCAAGACTTTCAAAATATATTCATTTGTGTGTCTGAACCTTCTTGGTCAGTAGTGGAGCTAGGCTCAGATTTACCAGAATACTAAGCTGCAAAACATGTGAATCAATGACAAGGAGATTCAGCAAAGCCTGATAACGAGAGACTTAGGGAGAGGCAGTCTCTGCTCCTGCTGTCTATTTGATCTGTTCAACTCACCTTAAATTCTGTTGCATTTTGCATGAGTAAATAGCTACAGAAGGTTTGTATGGTATGAGGAAGCTTCCAGATTTCTTATTAGTTAACTGAACTAACATCAGAGATTATATCTATAAACATAGAAGCAATCAAGACTGTGGAAATGTCAGTTTCTATCTGTACATGCAATTTAACGTTTATTAAGTGTGTATAAAACATTTGCATTAGCATCTCCTTTTCGGTTGTTTTGGTTGGGTTTTGACGGGGTGGGGTTGTTGACATCGTAATCATGATGTCTTTACATTCATATTTCTATAACTAACTTCTACTTCAACTGACAAAATTGGACCCTATTATTATAGTTATTACTTTCAGGAATGTTTTTGAATTTGTTTAGGTTTTTCTTTTGTAATCATAACAGTCTCCCTGAAGACCTGAACTGACATCAATTTGCCACTGTCTTGACATCTTAAAGTTGTTTCTTATAAAATTTGCATTGGTGTCATTTTGTTTCAAGCTGATATTGTGACAATGTCTCCCTGGATTTATACTGACAATTTATTTTTATTTTGACATAATGTCATCCCTATAGCCCTTCACTAACATCTATTATAAGTCTGTGGATTTAAATGAAAAGTGGTTTCATTCTGTAAGCTACAGTAACTGACTGAGCTTTCTCAGTAGCTACTTTTCTGACCTCAATATCTAGCTATTGATTGCACTTAGGTTTTTATAGAAATGTCAAAAGTTCCTGCTCAGTGCTTTAGGCAGCTCTTCCATATGTACCAAATAAGGAAATTAAACAAAAGCTTCCCTTGAAAATAAAAAATAATTGTTACTAAGAAAGGGGTGAATGCATGTTTGTAACAGCAGCATCAAACAAACAACTAGGCAGTGTTGGTGACATCACCTTGAACTGCTGAGAGCTGCTGATCCTCTTTTTCTCTCACTGAAGTGAAAGGACGTCTTCTTGGGACTGAAAATTCAGGCTGCTTCCCAGCATCTCCTTGGCAAACACTAAGTCTTCAATGTCTATATACTTGACATGCTGTTGATACTTTATTTAAATACCAAAAATTATGATAGGCGAGCTCTTGTGGGATCCAGGGTGAGGGAAGATTTCAGGTAGGTTCCTGTGTGGCAGATATAGCTTTGAACCAGGTTTGGTTTTTTGCTTTTGCATTTTTAAATTCAGAGGCAAACAGGATATTGTGCAGCACCTCAAATGCCTTGTGACCCTTCTTGAAGTAGTCATTGTGTGGCAGAGCCAGAATCCCCAAGGGCAGGTTTGCAAATTATAAACCAAATTCCTGCCTGTGGTTATTGAATATTCCTGGGATTATCCATGATCCTGACAGAGTGGCTTTTGTATGCGATTTTGCAAAAGCTATTGTTCACTAGAATACAAGCATGGCTTAATGAGGTATTTGTAGCAATAACATTATTTATATGGTCTGATAGAAATGGTTCAGATCTTATACAACTTTGTAGCTGGTAAATCACAGTACAGGTACAGAATAGGAGCCTTCAAAAGCAAAAATTGTTCATTTTTAGCGAATCAGACCATCAATAAGTAATGGTGATGATGACTTGCTCTCACTGACTTGTAGTACCTAGGCAGAAGCTATATTCCTAATGGTTTAATCAAAATTAAGAACACAGAATTGAAACTTCCATGCATGTGGGAGGCTCTTTATTCTGCCCGAATTTACACAAAGAAGAGTGCAATCTCATTGCCTAAATAGGGTAGTGAAGCATCATTTGAAAATAATTCCAGGTCATATTCCAAAAGAACACAGGTCTCCCAGAGGTCTGGTGTCAGACCTGTCAGTCTTGTTTGGATGTTTAGATACTGCAGCAGCAGCAGATATCTGTCTTCAGGCAATAAGATCAACCCCTAGTATGACAAGATCATGACAAGAGACATTTTAACAACAGTGCAAGTAAAGAGAGATCTGGGAAGATGGTGTGTGAACCTGGTGAGAAATGTTTATCTTGCAACTCTTCAAAATAAAAATGATGAATTAACTATACCTGGCACTCTGAAATTTAGACTGGAATTAATTTTGAACTTTATCTCCAAAATTCAAAGGGGAACCTGAAACTACATAGGCAGAAACTGAACACAAGGCTTGAACAAATATTAGATACCTGTATGAGCAGTGTCATTTCCTATAAATGATTCAGATAAGGAAAAAACATAACATATAAAACAATGAGTGAGTTTTCATCTAAATCATTAACTGTTTATTGGGTATTCTTTTCTCTCACTTCTAATATTGAAATATGCTCTTGTTGTTAGAATTAACTCAGTATATTTTTGTTATATGTATAAACACTCAGCCTGCCTCTGACTTCAACAGAGTTTCATAGTCTAATTAGATGTCTGTCAGATTGGAATGTCTCTGTCAGTAATTCCTGTCTAGAAGGGAAACACTATGACTAGAAATAGCACTCTGTTACATTAAGCATGGCAATGAGCATTAGTCTTGCATTTTAATTCTTCCAAGAAGTTCTTAGCTGATCTTAAAGTTTGTCTTGCTGAGTAGACTCTTTGAAACTAACTTCTGGTTTTTGGTGCCTATAACTGCAGTCCTGTTTTTCACAAATGTCACCCATCCATAAGTAGTACTAGCTCCAAACTTGGGTTGGGGATTTCAGCACATTGCTCGGGGTATTAGGTGTCCAAAAATGTACAAAACTTTTTGAAAATGTGGATTTACTCAGTTGATATTGAGCTTTCTGTCTGCGGACCATGGATGATATTAATTTACTTGCAAAGGATACTTTTCTTGTTGCAAACTATATCTAGCAATAGAAATGTTAAAAAATGTTCTGTTAGCAAAATCAGGGATGAGAAAGCTTTGAAAACAACTCAGAAAGTATGAGCTTCCCAAAAAGACTTGGTTGTTCATAGCACTGAGCAATTAACATAGCCAGCCTTGCACTGCCAGGGCAGTTTGTGGACTAACATGGGACCGCAAGATGTTAATAGCTCCAGTTCTTGGTTTCAAACCTGTGTAGTTAGATAACTGTGAATGCTGGTCTTATTAGACTTCCTACAGAGGCTTCTCTGGGCCTAGGGTTTATTGTACTCAAAATATACAGCTTTAGAGATTGCAGATAGCTATTAATTAACTGCTCGAAAATGGCAGTCTCTCTTGCTGAGAGAAAAGAACTGACAGAAAGGGTTTGTGTATCCTCTCTGTAGAGGATACAGTCCCTTTATAGAAATTCTGTGCTGTCCTATGAAGTGAGACGCTTAGAGTTTATGCTGATCCCCATGTTGGGACATGTTTGACTACAGATTTCTGCTTCACTAGGCATGAAGGATCAGTCAGCTGTTAAACCAAGGGCTGTAATACCAGTAGCTCTGGAGAACTGCTTGATGAGAATGTTTTATAATGCTTGGATAAGAACTGAGATGTTGATATTCTTTCCAGCATGAAAAATCCAGACCTATACAAATACAAGTATGTGTATGTACACTGTGCTTCTGATGGAAACATGATAAAAGTAGAAATCAGCTGTAAAAGAAAAGTAGTAAAGGTGAGTTTACTTGGATATACTGACAGCTCTGTGAAGTATATATAGATATCATTTAAATTTCAATGTACAGTGATAACAAAAGAATGTGTATGACAACACCTTGAAGAGCTAATGTCTATTGACTTCTATTTTTAAAATCAACCATAGATTTCAGCCATTATTTATTTCATTTTTAATGTGCATTTGGTGTTTGCAGCATACTCTTTCTTTCCACAGTGACTGAGTACAATCAGCCCATATTCTCAAGGATTTACTTATGGTCTAGAAGTTTTAACTTAGGGAAATTCCTTTTCAAAATGTGAACAAACATTCCAGAAAATGCACAGGAAGAAGGGGAGTGTAATATAATTGCACATAATATCACTTGAGCTCCTCTCTATCCCATTACTTAAAAACTCTGCTTCAATTGTTCAAAGTGTTAAGAAAATAAAAATGTCTTGGACAAGAAGAATAAAATCAACAGTAATTAATTGCTTCAATATTTCTCACAGTCATTCACCCTCCATAGGAAATTAATTTCCATTCACACTACAGACAAGATACAGGAGATGGAAGGGGAGAAAATTAATTTGGCTGATGTCACTCTGTAGTTTAATCCCAGCATTAATATCCTTTGTATAGTGACTGGGAATGATATCTGGATTCAAAAGTAATTCTGTGAAATTTGAGGCTTTACGGAATTGATATTGTTCTGGGAATGAAGATGTTGCAATCTTCCTACAATTTGCAATACCCAGTAATACTGAAGAATCAAATGAGAGCTAAAATTCCTGTCCCTCTCTCTGAAATACACAGCTGTCATCATCTCCCACTCCCGTTTTGTAATGATCAGATAGACTTGCCAAGATAGTCACGTCTACAATTGTCTGTGTTTTGATGGATGAGCCCTTAAAAAAAAGAAAAAAAAGAAAAAAAAAAAAGTTGTAATATGCCTGAAGGCAAAGAAGTGAATGGCTGTTTCTTTGAGCAGAACTTGCACGGGGGCCTACGTTAGAGAAAATTCTGGCCAGAGGAGAAGAACTTCAGAGACATGCCAGGGTTAGGGATAAATTTGCCTTCCCATGTAGAGAGCTGTCAGGTCTCATGCCTTCAGACAGAGACTCACAATTAAATCCCATCTTATGTTAACCACAGACGGTGGGAAAGTGTCTGTGTAGGCAGTGACACAGATAATCTGAGAGTAGGTTTTTTTCCAAGTAGAGAATGAATCAGGAAAGAGATGGCTCTGGGTTCCTACCTGCATCTCACTCCAAAAAAGCTTCCTTAGGAAGGACATTCTGAGTAGTTGCTTGATGCAGATGATGTTGTGAACCCCAGTGCATGCTGCATATGTGCTTTCCTGATTAGCAATCACTAGGATTTACACAGTGAAAGAAGAGGGAAAGAAGTCGTTTGGGCATACACCATGCTGGGGGAGTGCTGTCTGCTGACGTTAGGCTGGGATAGTTCAAATCCCAGAGGAGAAATGTGGCTTCAGTTTTAGAGTCTAGGAATTTGTCTAAAAATTGTACATGTCCCACCACTGTGATCACCAGAAGTTTCATACTGTGAACTTGATGTGAACTGATTAATCTCTTTTCCTGAACCTGGAGAGAGCCTAAGCTCCTACCTGAGTTTGATTTCAATTCCATCTATTTTAAAGACTTGTGCTTGAAGGATAAATTCAGAGGAACTTCACTTGTATTTGCTGGAGAGATGTCTCCTTCTGACATCATCTCTGGACCCAGTGTATCTATTTATATGTTCATTTCATGGAACATTATGGGAAATAATTGTTTAGTGGAAAGCATTCTCATTTACATTATTGTATGTTATTTGACCTTCCTCAAGAGCACTGGGATACCTCCAAGCACACCACTCAGCTTTAAATACTGGCACTTGTGAGCCCATTCTTACACCCTGGTAAGATGATTAATGTACTTTGGAAAATCACCTAATGGCTTGATACACTTTCTATGCAGCCTCTTGTGGGAGAAAAACAGGATAATGATGTGAGATGTAATTTATGGGTATGAAATGGAGGAGCTGAAATAAACTTATTCGGAAGTAGTGACAGGATAGCTGTAGTGCTTGAGATCTACACAGCAGAATTCAAAATAATGCATGAAAGAGAGAGCTGTTGGAAGACATCTCAAATACCTGGAGAGACCTGGCTGACAAGGATGTTCCTTCTACAGAGACTGGTGAAAGGAACATGAAGAGATTTATCTAGTCAAAACATTGACCTGGACCCTTGCTTTTTGTTAGAGATGTGAAGTACGTGATTTTTATGGCACCAAAGTGTCCTAAATTGAGTTTACTGGTTCTTCACAAATCTATCCTTTCTGGTCAAGCTAAAGATCTTACTTTCCCTTCAGAGCTCAGAAAGGCTGGTAGTTCTTCACATAGAAACATAATGTCAAAAAGAAAAAGGGAAAAAATAAAAGGAGAAAAGAACACAGTCTTCTTTTTGAATGGGTATATGCATGTCTGACAAGTTTTTTTTTTCCTCTTAGTTAGTTAGTGCCTCTGGGGACCCCACATAAAATATTTTGCAACAAGTAAGCCACCTGGAAAGAACAGATAGGGCAAAAATGTTTGGAGCCGTTTCCTCCTTCTTAGATACCGGACTTCATTTGTACTAGAAGGAAAAGATGTTAGCTATCCCATACTGAGATTAGTGAGAGAGAATGGCTCAAAAGCTGTTAATATGATATGAGACAGTTTATTTGTATTTCATTTTTATGCTGAGGTTCACGATCTCAATGGCATTCTTTATTGACATTTATTCATTTTGGTGACTCTAATTCTTTAAGTTTATAATCGTAACATTAAAACATCTGTTCTAAGTAAGGGCATATTTCTGTGATTTATTTTTTAGTATTAGGACATGACAGGTACTGCTTATCTGCACACTCTGGGTGCCCTTGATGCAACTTCAAAGTACATCTTAAGTGCAACAGTACGGTATAAAATCCTCCAACAAGCAATTTCAATCTCAGATCTCCCATGTGCTCAAAAAAAATTCTCACTTTTATAATTACCATTCCTGTTCCTATTTTCAAAAGCCTAAGAGACAAATGAAATTTTGTTAAGTGCCCTAAATCATCACTTATTTGCCTGAAGGTGTTAATGATGGGTCATACTCTTTACATAGTATAGAGAATTATTTCTTGAATTCTCCTATTGATTTCAACACTGGCAATATACAACAATTGTCAGTGAAAATTTGTCACTAATCGTAGAATTTCCAACTCTCTCTCCATTGTTCCAAAAATAATATCTTGCAGTAGCACTCATATCACTGTCACTTTATCAAAGAACAAGTTCCAATTGAAAAGCCACGAGATGCTATTAGCCTAGATTGTACACAAAAGTTAACTGTAATGTGTCATCTGGAAGGCAGAATACATTGCATTCCACAGTGTCATCAAGAAGGGGTTTGAAAATCCCCCAAACAAAATAGTGCAGTCAACGGGCTTATTCAGCCGATCTCTAAATATCATCAGTATCTTTTATTATTGTCATTATTATTGTAGCATATTGGGTATTTTTTCTTCTACTTGACAAAGAAAAAAAAAAAGTAATAATGAGTTTCTTTTTATTGGCTTGAGACTATCAAGGGATGACACAGAGGATTTTTTATAATGAAAAACCACTAAGAGGCACAGCCACTTCTGGCAAGGTTAAATTATGAAAGCAATTCTACCAAACAAAATCCATGAGTCACAAAAATGCTGAAAGTGGGGAAAAAAAAAAAAAGAAGGCAGACAAAAAAACCCACAACTTCCCCTTTCCCTCTACATAACAGATGTACTCGTACAGATTTAGTGATTCAATTGGTTATTGCAGGCAGACTTCAGGACCTGCTGAATTAACTATTTCTCTGCCATTGTTCATGAATAGCCTGAAATCTTGAGATGTTTTGGAAAAGAAAAAGATTTGAAGTTTACCTCTGGCCCTAGCTGAAACTATTCTATCCTTCATGGGGACGGATGAGGTAATTTAATGAGAAAACAGGTTTTGTTTTTAAAGTCTATGCAGATATCTAGTTCACAGAATCAATGAATGGTTTAGATTGGATGGTACCTTAATAATCACCTAGTTCCATCTGCCCTGCCATGGGCAGAGACATCCTCCACTAGACCAGGTTGCCCAAAGCTCCATCCATCCTGGGCTAGAACACTGCCAGGGAGGAGGTATCCATAGCTTCTCTGAGGAACCTGTTACAGTGCCTCACCATCCTCACAAGTAAAAGAATTGCTTCCTCATATGTAATCTAAATTTACACCTTTTCAGTGCAAAACTGTAACCACTTGCCATATCACTACATGTCCTTGTAAAGAGTTTCTTTCAGTCTTTCCTGTAGGCCCCTTCAGGTACTATAGGGCTGCTATAGTCTTCCTGGAGCCTTCACTTCTCCAGGCTAAACAAGTCCAACTCTCTTCAGCCTGTCTTTACAGCAGAAGTCCTCCATCCCACTTAAAACATCTTCCAGGCTCTCCTCTGGACTCACTCACATTGCTCCATGTCCTGTTGGGGACCCTGGAGGTGGATGCAGCACTCCAGGTGGGGTCTCATGAGAGTAGAGAGCAGAGTCACCTCCCTAGATCTGCCACTTGTGCTGCTTTTGATGCAGCCCAGCATACGGTTGGCTTGTTGGGCTACGAGCATGCATTGTTGGCTCACATTGAGCTTTTCATCATCCAACACCCCAAGTCATTCTCCTCAGGGCTGCTCTCAACCCACTCTGTCTCCAGACTGTAGCTGTGCTTGGGACTGACACAATTCACGTGCAGCACCTTGCGCGTTTGCCTTTGTTGAACTTCATGTGGTTTGCCCGGGTCCACTCATCTGTCCTCACTGTCACAATTGCATAGCCTGGATTGTCACCCTCATTATTGCACAGTTGTATTATGCTTAACACCTCCAGGGTGTTGAGTACTCTGCTTCCAGCCTGAAAACATCTACCCATGGGCACTGAAGCATCTCCTGGTTTCACTGTTACACAGTCAGTTTGGCATTTAATGGAGAACAAGAACATCTGCCCAGACATGCCCTCCTCATGTCCCCTGCCTGTTCTTCCTAAAAAGCCTGTATCCTTCCATCACAACTCTCCTGTCATAGGAGCCATCCCACCATATCTTCTTGGTGCAAACAAGATCATAGCCCCACAGGTTTGTGCACGTCTCCAACTCCTTGTTTATACCACATACTATGTGCATTTGCACAGAGGCATTTCAGATGGGCCCCTGATGAAAATGACTTACTGTCTGGAGTGGCTGGAATTCCTTTAAGGGACTTAGCTGACATTTCCCTGTTGGGTTCTATTACCTCAGGACTCCCTGGCTCATTTCCTTAAGAACTTTCCCAGCTTCAAAAGCTGACACTTTTTTTTCTTTTTTCTTTTTCCTTCTTAAATATGTTATCCCAGAAGTACTGCCACTATCACTGATGGGCTTTGCCTTGGCCAACAGTTGGTCCGTCTTGGAGCCAGCTGGTATTGGCTCTCCCAGACCTAGGGGAAGCTGCTAGCAGCTTCTTGCAGAAGCTACCCTTTTATCTACCCCACTCCTCCACCCCCCACCAAAGCTTGACATGCAACTTGAACATGTCTGTCCCTGTTTCTGCCTGAGGGAGGGCAGAGCATGGCTCCACCGGTCTGTCTCTTCTCAGCCTCCCTGATGCTCCTGACCCTTTGTACTTCCTCCCATGGCTCTGCCAGCAGGCTGAGCAGATCGTCCCCCTGGTCACCCCTCACACAGCCATTGTCACTGCTGCCATCCATTCCCAGGGACAGGCTCTGACACTGACCACAGCCTGAGATCTGTGGGGCTGCATGTTTCCCTGGCAGCTCTGTCCGGGTTGCCACAGCCCTTCTGGTGAGTCCAGAGGACAGACAGAGCTTTCTGCTGGGCAGATC
The DNA here is from genome assembly GCA_022605575.1 of Laterallus jamaicensis coturniculus. Taxonomy (NCBI): domain Eukaryota; kingdom Metazoa; phylum Chordata; class Aves; order Gruiformes; family Rallidae; genus Laterallus; species Laterallus jamaicensis. The sequence goes on along the minus strand of JAKCOX010000002.1, from coordinate 85,989,615 downwards.
CCATTGCTCAGCTCCTTCCGAGGGGGTGATGACACTGATGGAACTCACCTCTTGAGCTGGGAGGGTGACCAGGCCCTTCCTGGGCCCCCTCCCATGCAAACTGTCACACCATGCTCTGGTCACAGCTCTCCCCGGGCAGCTTTTTAACAGGTGTGGGGGTGGCCACAGTTTCTCTGGCAGTGCCCAGGCCTTGTCAGTGCCTCTCGCCAGAGCTGCTGGCTCTCTGCTCTCCTGCTTCAGGAAAACCTGCTGTATGCCAAGATCTCCCACTGCTGCAGGTTGGGCCAGCTCCAGAGCAGCAACCCTTGGTGAAGTAGGTCTAGAAATCATAAAGGTGTTAAAAAATCTCTGTTACATGTTCCAGTACTTTTATGGTAGGACTTCTGGCTTTTTTAGGTATTTAAGCTTCTTTTACCACAGTGAGCCAGTCTCTGTACAAAACACTTCTTATGTCAATGGATGCCTTTACTAGTGCTAGCGGTCAGTCAGTGGACTTGGTTGAGAGATTTGTAGAATCAGATCTTTGGGCCTCACTAGCTAAAAAGTAAGCAGAAAATGATAAGGGGTTTTGTTGAAGGTTTCTTCTTGAGTGTAGTTAAAGAAAATAACAGACAGCTATCTTCTGGTTCACAATATGTAAATATGCAGTGTTATATTGAACAAAACAGAAAGAAATTACTCATCAAGAAATTCTTCAGCAACCATGTAATTAGAAATGGATTCCAAATCAAAATGCAGCCAGAAACTGCAGAAATCCACATCTAGAAGTAAACAGCTTACAACTGCTTTAGGATAAATATTCTGCTATGTTACAGGAATTTAAAAAAAAAACAACAGAAAAAAGGATGACTAATGCAGTTCACTGTACCTGTGGTTACATAGACAGTAGCTAAGCTTATTTTAAGACACTCAAAGAATCTGTTTATATTTAAAGATGTGCACTTGACAGAAGAATTGATCCTCTCTGATACCAGTCTGTGAAGCTCTGACCTCTGTTTTCTTCAGCAAGCCTTTCTGGCAGGCAACTGAGTGTCAAAAGAAAGCCTTGCTGTGAGATTTGCTACCAAATTCACTATGACCCTAATTCATCCTGTCTAATGTTGGGAGTTTAACTACATCGCTTTTGCCAGGAGTGCTATCCCTCTGCACTTGCTAGATCTACAGAAAGTTACAGACTTGGACCAATGAAATGACAGAAACTCTTCCACTAAGAAAAGATGCCTCTGCCTATGAAAATTATGAATGTTAACAAATTCCAGAATTTGCTTGAACCAGGATAAAGGCTGTAACCACCAAACTAGTTTACTTTTGGGTAGAAATGAAGAAGATTCTGGTGAGTATTTAACACTGCACAGTAGCATTTGCTTTTCATACATTCTCTCATCCTACTTTTTTCACTGATCATGGTGTTCATAAAAAAGACATGGCCAGACTCTGACGGCTGCAACGAAAGGCTTATGCTGCAACTAAATCTATTAAGTCTATGATGAACCTAAACTGCATCTTCAGCTTATTGAATTGAGCACTACGGAAGGATCCTGCTCTGTTGAATAGATTGCACTATCCGCAAAGGTTTTTAAGACAATCTGAAAACATCCATCACTGTGTTTCTTTAAACTCTATCCTCTGATTTCCTGAGAAGCTCTTGACATCTTACAAAGTTCTCCTCAAATTCATAAGTCTCACCTATCTCCTTCCTGATTTGAAGAAAAACATGGGCAGCTTATGTCACTCCAAACCCATGCCTTAACCAGAAGGATATAATTTCCTATCTTCCTTCAAACATATTACAATCCACTGAACACTGAAGAAACATACCCTGTATTCATTTGCTATACTGGGAAAAAGTGCAGTGTCAAATCTGCTACTTGTAAGAATACCCATGGGTACCCATGGGGAACTCTGGGAAAGGCTAACTTTAAGCTCTCCTAAGTAGTAAAACTAGAAATAGTAATGCAGACTTATCTTTGTTTCAAAGTAGGGACGGGCATGGAATTGTATAAACCATGCTAATGATAATTCTTCTGTCAATAGATAGAAGATTTTATTAGAAGTCTTGCAAACCCTTTTGCAACATCTGCTATTGCCAAGCATAAAATAGAGCTCCTCACCTGAGAAGCATAGCCAGGATTCAGAACAATGTGTTTAAATGGCTTTATATCTTGCCACTGAGTTGAAACAGAGATTGCATTTCGATTTTTATGCTACTTACCTGCATTCCATCATTAATACCAATTCTTTCTTTAGCTGTAATCAGAAGCTAGGTGAAATGGACAAGTAGCAATGAGTTTAGACTCAGAAATATGCAAAGCACAAACTGTTCTCATTGCTAGCCCCTCCCTGGAGGTGCTCAAGGCTGGATTGGGTGGGGCCTTGAGCAGCCAGATCTAGTGAGAGGTGTCCCTGCCCATGGCAGGGGTGTTGGAACTTGATTTTTAAGGTCCTTTCCAGCCCAAACCATTCTATGATTCTAGGATTCTATGGTTCTAACTCCATATGACCTTACCATATGGACCATTATTAAGAAAATGGTCCACTGTGGTGTATTCCTTCAATTTATTTTAAATGATGGACATATGTGATGTGCCTCTTCCTTCATTCCTTATTCAAGAAGAAAAGGGAGCAGTGGAGTGCTCTCTTTTGGGTTTCCTGTTTTCTTTCTTTAGCTAGCTATCAACCATACCGGGGCATATTGAACACTTTCACAGCTGGTAAAGAAGGTTTATGAGACCTGAGATGGAATCTGGAATAAATTTGATGATCCATTCAACCATGTTCCAAACAGCTGAACTCAAAGCAGATGGCATTAGCATTTGAAGTCTGATACCTCTACCTGTGCCTGGGAGACACTGATTCCTGCCCCCTCATCTTGACTGGGGTCTTCCAGGGTTTTTTTCTATAAGTTTAGAGATTGCATTTTCACTGGTTCTCATGAAGATCACAACAAGGTGGGAATATTTTATCTATTACTTCACCTCTCTCTTAAAGATCTTCATGTCCCACCACAGGGACAATAAAACACTATTAGAATAAGGCAGGAACTGGGTTCTTGCTTTACTTTGCTTCTTTGAAAATCTTATCCTGGGTTATACTTTCCTGCAATTTCTGTGGTACAAAGTGTTTCTTTGTGGTTACCTTGCTGCTATTTTTCTTCTCATATAAAACAGCTGTCTCTCTAGGGTCACTTATCCTACAGGCAGCCCTCTTGTTGGCAGCATAAATCCTGCTGGAATCTCTCAATAGCTAATGAAAAGCCTTTGTAATTCCAAATTTTCATTTTTGTTGTTTTTAGATACTGGAATTTTTCCTCTCTGTCCCTTGTTCCCTCCCCCTTTTCATGGAGCCCAAACACCTACCTGCACATACGAACAAAGTATTAACATGGGTCTAAAGATAGCTGATTCACTTGGGTAATTTTATTAGGCTACTGTAGTCCTAACACAAGTTCCCAGGTTTGCCATGGAATCTCCATTATTAAGTAGATATATCCAGAAGCATGCTAGACATAGCATTTTGAGAATGAAATCAAATGTTAGTGGGGCTGACATCCATAAAAATGCCTACCAGTTACGTTGAGTGTCTGGAGAAGAAAAGGAGTTCCAGGTGTATTTTGCAAACGGGACATGAAATCATTGCTATATGCTGCTTTTAGCAGGGGGTCTGCCTATTCATATAAAGCAGGAATTTTGGTTAAACAGAAGTTCTGCTGGTCAGTTGATAAATCTTTGACACTTATGCACATGAACTTTGTGCACCTCAGAACTTTGGGCTTCCGCCTGCTGCCCTCATGAAGTTCATTCTCGATTTTCAGGAATAACATACTTACATTAACTAATCAGGACAGGTTAAAGAAAACTATTAAGACAAGACTCTTGTTCCATGGAGAAACCGATACAATTTTAACAATAAAATCATTTTAGCCAAAAGTCCTTTTCTTTTGCCTTGCCTTTCCTTGCCTTTTTTCCTCTCTTAGGATATTAGAAGACATTATGAATAACATTATGAAAGGAAGTAAAAAAGAATATCCACCTGCAGTTTTAGTGGTCTTCCAGATGTTGACAGTTCCCTCCTCTCTACTGAGCACAGTTTTGCTTTATTACTCACATTGTACGTAGCATAGTAGTTTCCTCATTCAGGACTTGTCCAATGCATGGGACTAAGGCTAAGTTTACATCTTCTCCAATTATAGGAAGGCCATTAAGTTCAGATAATGTGAGATATAAATGTAATAAGAATTCTAGGGAAATCATAATTAGGTGCAGAGACATTACATGAGTTTAATGACTGAGATTTAATTTCAGTTTTCAGCATTATAAATTGAGAATTCTTATCTAGTTCATCTTCTCTTTTTTTCTTAATTAATTGGAAATTTATTTCCAAGCAATTAAGGCAGAGATTCTTTTCAATTCCTAAGTGTTTGTGAGCTATACACTAATGTTCTCTACCTTGCTTTCAAAAACCTGTCCTGCTAATTTCTTTGACATTTTTCTAATAACATGATAATGCTGGTGTGTGTTTTTTATATACAAAGAGCAATCTTCAGTTTAGACATTCTGTAGGAAATTAAGTGGCTCAGGACATAGAACTGTAGCATTTCATAAATGCTGGTAGAATAGAAAGATAGTCCCCCCACAAAACCATACAGAAAATTAAGATTTAGCATCATTCTGCAAGTGTCTGAAAAAAAAAGGCTTGCCGAGATGCTCTGCTGTGGTGTTTTATGGATACTAGGTCATATGATCTCAGGAAGTAAAATTGTCCCACTCCTAAGCATTTGGGCTGTGACTCATTTCATAGATTCACAGATCACAAAACAGCAGTGGTTGGGAGGGACCTCTGGAGATCATATAGTCCAATCGTGCTGCTAGAGCAGGATCACCTAGACCAGGTTGCATAGGACCATATCCATGTAGGTTTTGAGTATCTCCAGAGAAGAAGACTCCACAACCTCTCTGAGCAGCCTTTTCCAGCTCTGTCACCCTCAGAGTAAAGAACCTTTCCCTCATATTGAGTTGGAACTTCCTGTGTTCTAGTTTGTGCCCGTTGTGCCTTGTACTATCACAGGGCACCACTGAAAAAGAGACTGGCCCCTTCCCCTTGTCATCCACCCTTTAGATATTTATGAGCATTTGACCTTTCTCAGTCTTCTCCAGGCTAAACAGACCCAGCTCTCTCAGCCTTTCCTCATACAAGAGATGCTCCAGTCCCCTTTAATCATCTTTGTAGCCTTTCTCTAGACTGTCTCCAGTAGTACATTGGACTCTAGCCTTGTACACGTTATGTGTCTATCCTAAATCAATCATCTGCTTTCCCAAGTGAAGAGTGAGATCTCCAGATAAGGGAAGCTGATCCCTTTCGATGCAATTGGCTCTTTGCATTTCATATCTTGATGGCAAAGGGATGATTCTACACAGCAAGTGCCACCTGAGCACTAAGTTGTGATACTCAGTGGGTGAGTACATGTGTACAGAAACTCAGCTGTTGTTTTTTCCCATTTTGCACCATGTAAGGAAATAGAACCTTCTTCTTTCCAAAGCTCTGCATTTGGATGCGTTTAAAAGCAACAGCTGATGCATTCTTTTGTTTTTGTTCTCCTGAAGTGCTGCTCTAATCCAATATGAATACTGCACAATCCTGATTAGTAACTAAGCATACCACCTAGAACATGATCCCTATGCCTAAAGGCTCAACTTCACAAGAAACAATTTTAGGAAGTAGATGTTGCTTTTGCCATTATTTTTTCAGAGGAGGATCACATCTTCAACACAATTGTGTGTCTCTTACTCTGCCACAGTGATGAAGTGTCTACTGTTCCATCTGCTTTTGCTTTCAAGAAGCAACATAGCTTCTGGAAAACATGCCCTGGGAACCTGGGTTAGAAGCAACCCTTTGGCCCAAAAATCCATTCATAACTTGGAACCACCTGGTTCTGAGACAGAGAGGTGGCAGCTGACGAAGAAAAGCATATAATGTCAGCTTGGTTCTTTTTCTTCCAGTACTGTCACTCTGCCATCTTTCAAGGCAAGTTTGGCATTGTGCAGAGTGCAGAGTACAGACTATGAGGAGAAAACAACCTACTTCAAATTCAAGGTGCTACATCACATACACTGTCTTTGCTTGCCAAACCAGTTTAAGTTTCTGCCTTCTATCTTCCTCTTTTCCTTGTCTGCAGTCTCCACTGTAGTTCAATACTGTCTCCTCTTCATTTGTACTGGTGCATGACCACTGAACTGGTCTTAAGGTAGAGTGCTGGCACAGGCTAGCCTAATAACAAATCCACTCCGGAAATTCATGGAAATTTTTAGGTTTCATTTTAAAAAAATTAAATAATGTTCTGCTTTACTGCACAGCAACACCAGCATTTTATTTCCTTAGGTGAAGAAGTAGTGTTGCCTTTCAGTAGAAACAAGCATTAGGCAATAAAAGATTCTTAATGTATTTTACACCCAAATAAATGTCAATGGACTTATACCCTGATTAATACTATTTTCATAACCAAGCTGGTATCCCCTTGGTATCTGGTGTCTATCAAAACTAAGAAAGAGGAAGGCAAGAAACATAGCAAGCTTTTAGATCAGTAGCTTCAAAATAAAATGAAAATTATGTTCTGTTTTAAAGTAATAAATTGAATGATTTAGAGGATTAGTAGCAGGAAATACACTTCACATCTAAATGACCAATTCCACTGTGAAAAGACAAGCTGACCTGGAGTGGATGAGTGTTTAAATTTTTAGCCTCTCTGTCCAACAATTCAACTAATGTGAGTAAAAAAGAAAATTATATATATATATATATATATATATATATATATGTATAAAATTTTCCTCACACTGTTTCAAAGGTAAAAAAGAGCATTCAATGCAATGTTCATGAAAGTGTCCCCTGTGGAAGCTCAGATTCAAACTGGTTTGGGTTTGCAGCTTCAGATGATGCATGGCTATGACATTGAGTCCTTCTTTCTGTGTCTCAGGTCTCCTTTCTTCTTTATAAGCTGTGACTCCTGGATGAACCAGAAGTGCACCAAAGTGACATTTCAGAGTCAAAATATTTTCAAGTTTTCATCAAAAGCTAAAAATCTGCCCTGGGAATATCTGATCTTTTTAAAAATATATATTCATTATTTTTCTTGAGTGAAAAAGCACTTTTTCAGACAGCTGAAGAGTGTAATTGAGAAGTCAGACACAGGGTGGGCTACACTACCTGGATCTCCCTGTAGAGGTGGCGGTTCCAATGCTCCCATGGTCACAGAGGGGAGGCGTTAACCTTGACTGCATTGTAATCAGTATTTGAATAAATAATGAGATTCAGTTTCATGGTAATGAACTTTCTGCCTGGAAATCAACACGGGAAAATTTTGGAATAAATCGCTATCCACTACTGTCTTTTCAAGCAGGGTAGCAGTAAGCTGTGGGTTTAGCACATCATAGCGTCCATTATTTACTGCGTTTTCAAGGTTGAGAGAACAAATGATAAACAAACACAATCATTGTGGGTTAAAGTACCTTGGACTGAGATCTGACATCTCAGCTGCAAGGTAGAAATGAGACATCTCACTTGCAGTCAGTACTGGCCTCAATTTTTTTTCTTGCTGTTTTCCTTGTTTAAAAAGTACAAGTAGCTTCAAGTTTAACTAGATTTTCCTCCCTATGTGCTTCTCTCTTTCTGGCTTCTGTGGCTTATTTAAATGAATAGTCTTCCTTGTTAATTAGGAACAATTAATAATCATAGTATTGATACTAGCTAAGAGTTCCAATGATGGATCATTGCATCATTTTACTTTATCTTGAACTTGTGGAGTTTGGGATCCTGCTGAGCATGCTGAAAGTTACTACAAAAGGCAAAGTTTTTAGATTTTAGAAAAGGAAACTTCAGCTTGCTCAGAGATCAGTTGGGAGGGATTCTGTGGGAAGCTACCACGGAGGATTAAGGAGCTAAGCAGTACTGGGAGTTTTTCTAGAATGCTCTCCTGGAAGTACAAAAACAGTTCATCCCCTTTAAAGGTAAAGGATGTAGGTGTAGAAAGAGTCCCCTTAGTCTTAACTGACAGCTTCTGATTCTGCTCAAAACCAAAAGGGAAGCTTTCACATCTGTTCAGTGGAAGGGCAACAGTCTGACAACACCCTGAGTATGGTGGTAAATAGCTCCTCTTCAAACTGGCAACCTCTCACACAGCAGTGTCCCTGGGGTTTGGTACTGGGCCCAATGGCATTTAACAACTTCTTAAGTGATCTGGATAATGGGATCAAGTGCACCCTGATGAAGTTTGCTGATGATACCAAGCTGAGTGGAGAAGGGGACACTTTGAAAGGGAAAGCCACCCTCTTCCTTTCCTGCAGGAACACCTAGACAGGCTGAAAGAGTGGGCTAACAAGAAACTTACAAAGTTCAGCAAAGACATGTATATGGTCTTGCATGTGGGAAAGTGCAGCACACACTAGCATGCACCTGGCTGGAGAGCTGCTCTGTGGAAAGGGACCTGGGGGTCTTGGTGGACAAGAAGTTCAATATGAATGATAAGTGTGCTGCAGTGGCAAATAAAGCCAACAGGATGCTGCACTATATCAGTGAGGGCATCACCTGCACAGATAAGTCATTATCCCACTCTACTCACCACTTGCAGGCCACACATGGAAAATCATGTTCAATTTTGGTCTCTGCTATACAAAAAAGATGTGGACAGGCTGGAGCAGATCCAGAGAAGTGCCACCAGGATGATGAAAGGACTGGGAAGGCTGTCATATGAAGAAAGGCTGAGAGAACTAGGTTTGTTCAGACTTGAGAAAAGAAGCCTTAAGGATGACCTCACAACCAAGTTCCATTATGTAAAGGGTGGTTTACAATGAAGGACACCCCCTTTTTATACGGAGTCACATGGAAAAGGGATAATAGGTGTATGTTACCTCTGGGGAGGTACCTTGTCCAATTAGACACAAAGAGAAAACCTTTACACAATGAGAATGAGCAGCTATTGAAATAATCGCCCCAGGGAAGTAACAGATTTCCCAACACTGGATACTCTTAAGATTTGGCTGGACAGGCTGCTGGGCCATCTTGTCTAAATGGTGCTTTTGTCTAGACAGACCTTTTGCCAGGAAAGTTTGGACCAGATGATGCTTGAGGTCATTTCCAACCTGAGACTCTGTGATTCTATGATTCTATATATAGCTAGATATATGATCACATGTAAAAATATGAGTCCTGCCCAGTGAGATTACCAATTGGGTTATAAGGTAAGAAACAGCAGATGGGTTTGCAAAGGAGAAGAACACAAGGCAAGAATTACAGTAACAGTTGCGACAGTCTTTTTAAGTCTCTTTAAATATAAGGTAACTCATCTGTGGTTATATCATTTTTATATTTAGCACCATATACATCTACCAGTGGTGAAAGTTTATAGATTCAGTCAGGCAGATCATCAGCTTATGTAAATTGGTGTAATTCCATGGGTATTGAGGACATTTACCAGTTTACCCCCTGAAGATCTGTGCATTCACTTTTTATTAAGATTTTGTGATATTATAGATTTCCAGAGTCTGTGATTTCTTTTTCAGTTATCACGTGCAATCTGTGTGGAAAAAAAAATCAATTTATTTCAGAAAATATATGAGTTCTTAACAGAGAGTCTAAGATGTAGTCATATAATCACAGACTCCTACTGCAACTGCAACAGTTTGCTAGCACTGTTCATCTCATCGTTGCTGTGCCTCCCCAAGACACAGCAGCTGAATATGTGTGGTTCCTATTCTTAGCGCGAAATAAAATAGTTCTATTGTCTCCTTTGCAGAGGTGGCTTAAACTGCAACAATTGAGGTTTATTTCCACAAGCCTGTTTCAGTTTGTTCTTTAATGAATTTGAGGAGTTCATGTGACCATTTCCAAGTGTTAGCTGATAGAATGTAAAAAAATGTCTAAGGGTCATCAACTCCAGAAACTATTACAGATGTTCCTTGGAAAAAAAAATGTAGTGACTAAGCATTTAGGAAAGGCATAATGGTTATGTTTACAGTGTGAACAAAACACATTAAAAAAAGGACAACACAGATGTGTAATTTAAATGCAAATGTGAAGATTTAACCAATCTTCAACCTGGGGAGATGCAGCTGATCAGTGTGCCTTGATCTGAAAAAAGAACTTAGTATCTATTTGCACTGAATTAAGATTTGGTGGGTCAGAGTGAAAATTTCCATGGAGAAAGCTTTGTTAAACATGAGTTTCAGTCAACATTGCATATTCTAGTAAAAGTTAGGTATGGTGGGTTGACCCAAAACATTAGGCAAGCATTTAAAATCAAACCCAGAACTCTCAAGTCTTAGTTGAAGAGTTCAGAGATTCAGTCAAGGAGCTGTTTTCTATATGATCAAATGAATACCTCTTCATTGCACACATATAGCTTATTGCCTTCATGGGAGCTATTTGTTTGCTCGTTGACTTGCTAATGAAGTTCACAGTAGGTTTGGGGTTTTTTTCGATGGAGATTTTATTTTGTTGTTTTGTTTTATTTTTAATAAAGACAGTCTTCTCATTAAATTATACCAAGGCTCTTACTGCATTACTTATGAGTCTCAGGTTTTGGACAACAGATATTTTCATTCAGTTATTGATGATTATGAGATAACTTCATTTTAGGTAATCACAGCAACTATAGGCAAATGACATTTTAGCTCTGTTATTTGACGTTATGCAGATTCTAAGCATAGCATTTCATAACACAGAGGGTTGGAATTGCCTTTTTTGTTTGATAGACTGAATGAATCTTGAGCCTTGACTCAGTTGCCTATTCAGAGGTGTCAAGTGCTATTTGCAACACCCACAGACAGCTGATACATTTTCATGGTGCTGGCAGCTGTTACACAGAACCTGTGGGATGGCAGTGCTTGCTTGGAGCAGCAGCTGGAAATGGAGCAGAGTTGCACACAAAATTACACTGGCCACCTATCCATCCTGGGCACTTTTATCCTGCCCTCACCAGATGTCATTCAGTTTAAGATTAAGACTCCTAGGTTTAAGTGACTACAAACAGGTGTGTACCTGTGCTTTTGGTGTATCAGATCCCACTGTAATCAGTAAAGATTTAAGAGTCTCTGTTACTTTTTTGAATGTAATTTCCAATGGCACAAGACACCTAGTGCACCATGCTTTTCCTCCAGCTGCCACTCCCAAGGGACATGTAGTTCCTAGAAGTTCTATGTCACAGTTTCTTGGATGGTCTTAGGTACCTATGAGTGTCTCAGGTGCCATCAGATATAGGCATCCACTTGCAAGGCTCCTTTGGTCAGCAGAGACAATGAAACCTAGACAGAATTTCAGTTGATCAGCCAACCTACTTTACAGTGAGTAAATATGATCTCCCCCTCTGCTTTTATCAGGTAATGACAATATTTAGATGCTGTCAGGTAGGTATGTAGACATTTTACCTATATTGTAGCATAAGTATATCGTGAGCCCAGGTGCAGATACCTGGGCTCTTCTGGACCAGTGATAGGAGACCAGGCTAGATATCCCCTGCATCTCAAATGGCAACAGATGCCTATGTTTAGGTGCTTGAATGGGGCCCATAGATCACCCTCAGTTACAGAAAGTACCCAGGGGACGTTAAGAAGAAGACCTCTAACTGCAATTGTCTTAAACTGAGTCCTTACCCACTATGTTAGGAAAGAAGATTAATTTGGAAACATGATAGAAAGTATGCTAGGTAAAAGAGACTGTGCAAGATTGCCTGATCTTCCCCAATGTATTCTCCCTCTAGAGCAATAACAACCATAATTTTTCCATTCTGTAAGACCATTTGTGCTGGGCCAACCACAGTCAGTAGCTATTGACCCTGTATTTCACTCACCATCCTCTCTGAAAACAATGGGGTGGGTGAGAATAGGCAAAAGGACTCGTGGATTGAGATAATGACAGAAAAAATAAAGCTTAGTGTGCAAGCAAAGGAAAAAATAGGAATTAATTCACTACTTCCCATCAGCAGACAGATGTCCATCCATTTCCTGAGAAGAAGGGTCTCAGCATTCAAAGCAGCTGCTTGGAAGACAAATGCCATATCTCTTAACTTATTGCTTCCTCCTCCTTTCCCTGGGTTTTATTGCTGAGCATGATGGCATATGCTGTAGAATAGCTGTTTAGTCAGTTTGGGTCAGCTCCCAACTTCTCATTCACCCCTGCTGACTTGCTTGGGAGAGTGGACAAACATTCATTATTAAAGCATGTCCAACATCTAATTAGGTGAATTCTGATGATGAAATAACTTCAATCGGTATGTAAAACTAAATCAAACCAAAATACTTTATGACACAACTGCTAGTATTACCAATAATAATTTGTGTGGTTTATGTTCTTATACAATAATTCTGCTTTCTGAAAACCTGTTTTCCTGCTTTGCTGGCTTTGATGTTGTGTTCAGTGGCCCTGTTTGAATCTCCTTAATTAAAGAGTTTTTGTCAAGCAGAACTAATTTATTTGTAACTCTCACTAACTCTTGGATGGCGCAGAGGAGTGCGTAACTGCCAGTGCATTCATAACAGTGTACCTGAGACCAACTACTGCTGCACTCCAGAGTCTGAAAGAGATGCACTATCCTCACTGGAAACTGGATAAAGACTTTGGTGATATGTGAATGTAACGATACGGTATGCATGAACACTGATGGAATAACACAGTTCCCATAAGGCCTCTTCTATGATATTGACTACCTCACTTGCATATGAAGATACTGGGTGTGGAGGTGTTTGCCTCAGACAATCAGTCCATGATTATTTTCTTTTTCCCATGTAGTTTAGCATGGAATGTAAATATTGTGTTGCCCCTGTAGTTGTTTCTGTCACTGCAGAGCAACCTCTGTGCTATTACTGCTCCATATTTTTTATCCTCCATGATGATTATTTTCAGATTAGCCAAGATATCAAAGGTATAGCAAGTCATTTGGTATTCTACCAAAGTTTCTGACAGACAAAATTCCAGCAGAGTGGAGCTTGTCCAGCAGTGTTTGAAGAGAGAACTCACCACCAGGATCATTGTTCCCCCATGCCATGTGCTCGACCTTCGGGTCTTAGAGAAATAAGCCTATAAATGTTAGAAGTTTGCACAGATACTATGGCAATAGTGGTGTGGATTTAAATTTTCCTTTCAAAACATGCCTGTCCAGGCTACTTCTTCAGGACAACAGCACAGAGTTGAATTATTTAAAAGTCATTCATACTTTATGCTAAAGATCTTTCTTGTTCCCCTTTTTCATTTGGTGTCTCTGCAGAAATTCTGTTGATCTATATCATATTATTGCCTTGGTTAGCTTACACAAATTGAAACTCTCTTTAAAGATAGTCTTGAACATCTCTGGTAGAAAAATTTTTGCAGGGATCATTTAGACAACAATCCAGAAATCATCATTTAGACAGCAATCCAGAAAAGTCACAGTCCTTTATTTCAGGGTAGAACTTAGGTTTCCTGCTTAATGTCTTATTCAGATTTTCAGTAATGGGAGAATGCAGTTGTTTTAATGGAATAGCCCTGTTCATCGAACATTAGTAAAGAAAAATCCTTTGTATTATCTCTTATGAATCTGAAACCACCTTGGTTTTGTGTTGCTAGTCCACAAATTAGGCTGGGTTGTGCCTATATGCAGAATAGCAGTGTAGACTCTCAAGCAGTTAGGATTATGCTGGAAAGGTCATGAAAGGAAGAAAGAAAAGTGAAATCAAATGCACTCACACTTATCCTTTTACTGCTGGATTTAAAAAAATTTAATGAGAAAGACATGGGATGCACTGAGAGGAGCTGCATAGGGGAAGTCAGTGGTAGAAATTAAATGTGGAACAGCAAAACTGAATTTGTTTTTTTAGGAGTTCCTTTTGACCTCCACATCACTGAAGGTTAGACATTGAGCTAAATCTCTGGGGTCTCCTCTGAAGGGTAACAGTTGGACTTAATCTTAGTCTTTTCCAGCCTAAATGGTTCTGTGATTCTGAGAGAGAGAAAACCTTTACACTACACAAGAACTGTTCTACTGTAGCCAAAACGCTTCTGCGTTACCAACACTCAAAAGCAAAGCACACCACCATGCAGGGTGTGTGCTGATTTTGACTGTAAACACTAATTTTCGTCATAATGTCCAGTTTGGTGCTCTGTTTTGGATTTGTGATGAAAACAGTGTTGGTAACACAGATATGCTTCCATTCCTGCTGAGCAGGGTTTACACAGACCCAAGGCCTTTTCTGCTTCTCACCCCACCCCACCAGCTGGGAGTGCACAAGGATTTGGGATGGGACACAGCCAGGACAGCTGACCCCAGCTGACCGAAGGGATATTCCATACTGTATGATGTCATGCTCAGCATATAAGGGGCTGGGGGAAGAAGAAGGAAGCAAAGGAGACATGTTTGGAGTGATAGCGTTTGTCTTTACAAGTCACCGTTAGGCATGATGAAGCCCTGCTTTCCCAGAGATGGCTCAACAGCTGCCTGCTGATGGGAAGTGGTGAATGAATTCTTTATTCAGATTTGCTTGTGTGTGCAGCTTTTTTTTACCTATTAAACTGGGTTTTTATCAATCCATGAGTTTTCTTACTCTTACAGTTCTCTGCCCCATTCCCCTGGAGAGGGAGTGAGTGAGCAGTTGTGCGGGGCTTAGTTGCCAGCTGGGGTTAAACTATGACACTCCCCACTTATCAATTAAATCACGAAAATTATTTTTTGCTTAAAAGGGCCAGTTTAAATTTCCTTGTTAATGCAAAGCAGACTAGTGGGTTGAATGTTGCTGATTGACCTAGTATCATATGTCACATTAGAAACTGGGGAAATTAAAACTGGATTACCCAGAACACCCTCTTGGGTCGAGCTTCTCTGTCACAAGATTCCTGTTAATATTTCTCTTCTAATACGTCTTCTATGCCAGGGGTGCTAAAAAGAGAGTGGGGAAAAAAAAAAGGGAAGAGAAGAACATAAAATGAGTTTATATTGGATTTGGGGAACTGACAGTGATCACTATCAAATCACACATTAAATAATACATTGTTCACCAGCATAGACACTGTATTGAGGTGTTTAGAGCATTTATACACATAGAGTAAAATCTTCTGACTGCCTTAGTCTCTCTGTCTGGAATACAGATGCATACACTGAGACTGCATAATTTAAAGACAAAAAAAACCCTCAGCAACAGCAGTGATGAACATTTAAGTAGAGCAAAAGTGGCAAAACTAATGTGGCTTACAGAGAATGACTAGATACTGTACATCAGTGTCATTTTAAGAGCATGTTCCACCTTTGTTTAAAATAGCAATCTGAACTCAAAGCATATAGGTGAAGGGACCTGCTAGTTTCATATCTGCTTTCAGGGTGGCCCCTTGAAAGAGAAACTTTATCTTTAAACATTCTGCCATGCTGACCATTGACCAAGTCAGAGGGGGAGAACTCTGATAAGAAAGTGCTGATGCCCTATGATCTAGCATTGCCTCCTTCCCTCACATGGTCCTTTACCATTGCTAAATTGTCTGTTTTAATAGCAAAGTCTTAGCACAGTTCTAAGCTGTGATTCAGTCTTTCAATAACTGCCAATTACAACTACAACTGCTGGCACTGGCCATGACAGGAGAAGAATTTGGTAGCTCACTATGCAAAATGGGCAGATGTTGGGTGAGAGATGGAGAAGTGACTTTCCAGAATCAAATAAACCCAGGGCTCCAGAGAATGCCTTGCCAACTTCCCTTGCAGAATCCTCTCTGCTAAGCTCATTAACGTTCACAGCAGAATTTGGACTCTAATTTGAATAATCACAGTAGCTCAAAAGTATATGAATTTATTGTGAAAGTGGTAACACCAAAGTTTATTAATTGTGACATAAATCATGGAATCATAGGTTCATAGAATTACAGAATCAAAGAGTCATAGAATGGTTTGGGTTGGAAGGGACTTCAAAGATCATGTAGTTCAACCCACCCCTCCACACTGGACCAGGTTGCCCAAAGCCCCATCCAAACTGGCCTGGAACATTTCCAGGGAGGAGGCATCCACAACTTCTCTGGGAAACCCATTCCAGCATCTCACCACCCTCACTGTGAAGAATTTCTTCCTAATATCTAATGCAAATCTACCATCCTTCAGCTTAAACCCATTACTATCACTACCTGCCCTTGCAAGAAGTCCTTCTCCATCTTTCCTTTAGGCCCCTTCAGGTACTGGAAATCTGCTATAAGGTCTCCCTGGAGCTCTCTGTGCTCCTGGATGAACAAGCCCAACTCTCTTAGTCTGCCTTCATAGGAGAGCTACTCCAGCCTTCTCATCATTTTCACAGGCATCCTCTGGATTCACTCCAACAGCTCCACGTCTTTCTTGTACTGGGGATGTCAGAGCTGGATGTAGTACCCCAGATGGGGTCTCATGAGAGCAGAGGGGTAGAATCACCTCCCTCATGGTTCTGTTGATGCAGCCCAGGATACAGTTTGCTTTCTGGGCTGCAAGCACATATTTACAGTCTACCAACACCTCAAGGCCTTCTCCTCAGGGTTCCTCTCAACCCATTCTGTGCCCAGCCCATAGTTGTGCTTGGGATTTGAATATACAGGAACAACAATGTAGTAATTTGAAAAGAAGCAAGCAAAAAAATCTTGTATATAAGGTAAACAGATTCAACAGAAACGTTATTAACCAGATATTTTTTGTCTCATGCATTAATCACAAGTTACCAAGGAACTATATATCCATGGGGAACTGTATCATACATCAGTGACTTTTTATATAAATGCAATATAATTACAGCAGTAATAATTTTACTGCTTCTACTCTGGATAATAATAGCATCTAGTCCTTACATCCACAGAGTACTAAAGAGTCCAGAACAGGGCCACTGAGATGATTAAGGGAATGGAACCCCTTCCTGATGAGGAGAGGCTGAGGGAGCTGGGCCTCTTAGCTTGGAGAAGAGGAGGGTGACCTTATTAATGCTTATAAATACGTAAAGGGTGAGAGTCAGGAGAATGGAGCCAGGCTCTTAGTGATGGCCAATGATGGGACAAGGGGCAATGGGTGCAAGCTGGAGCATAGGAAGTTCCATGTGAATATAAGGAGGAACTTTTTCACAGTGAGGGTGACCGAGCCCTGGGACAGGCTGCCCAAGAGAGGTTGTGGAGTCTCCTTCTGTGGAGACATTCAAAACCCACCTGGATGCATTCCTGTGTGATTTAGTCTAGGTGTTGCTGCTCTGGCAGGGTAAGTTGGACTAGATGATCTTCTGAGGTCCCTTCTAATTCCTAACGTTCTGTGATTCTGTGATCTGAAATACAGCCCTTGTGTCTATCAATACAGCTCTACCATTGTCAGTAAATTGGGGACTGCATGGCTTTGCCCATTTCACTTTTCTATGCTGAAAGCAATATAGTTTTTGAAAGACAGGGATGTTCTTCAGGCTGTTTTGTATCCTGGTATTTTCATCTTCTCTTTAGAGAAAGAAAGAAAAAAAAAAAAAAAAAAGTCAGATTTTTGACTCATCTCAACACATGTTGACAATCCAGCCATGCAAATATTTATGCCCAAATGGTTTTCCAGTGTGTCCCCACCTGTATATATCAAATACCAATATCACAAGAAGGAAATGCTTTCAAATATATATTTATTTGGTAAAGCAATACTCAATAGAGATTTATTTTGTAATGGAGATTTGGGTATATAACATTTTACACAAATTTTATTTCAATGCTGACATTTGAAGGGGAAAAAATAAAATAGAAGTCTTAAGAACATAATCTGACAATGTTAACACTGACATTTAAATTAATTGACTATTTCTATTGAGCATCTACTGTTAAAGTTGTGATGGTAATCATTTGTCTTGTACTATCTCTTTCCTTCTGATTTTGCTTGTGCAAAAGCAGAAATGGAAGATTTAATTTGGCAAGTTTTGAAGTATTCAGAAGTAATTTACACACTGAAGGTGTCTATTAGGAAAAAGTCTATTATATTTCTTGCAATGAATGTATTCTGATAAGACTGCAGTATGCAGTTTGCAGCACTCATGTGAAAGCAATGTAAAGCAAGTGTCAGAGCCAGATAACAGAGTCTAAACAAACTTTGATTACCAGCTAAAACATAAAAATTGGTAAGGGTACAATTAAATTCCAACTAGCAGATTTTTCAAATGGATAACAAGAAGAAAGGGAAAGTTATTTTCTTCAAAATAGTAGCACATAAATGACATTCTGACTAGTTATAAATGCAGCTGAATTTTAACAATTAGTCCTAATGATAATTGCACAGTATTTATAATTTGGGTAATCTAGTAAGTATAAATATTATTGCTGTTTGTCATTTCACAGTTGACTGGGTTTTTCACCGAAGGATATGACTGTGAGAATGTGACTACTCTGTTATGTATAAATATAGTATAGTATATTATATAATTGGCAAAAGGTAAGCCATATAGAGGATATAATGATTCCCTTCTTTAAATTCTCATGCAACATTCAAAAGAGCATACTCAGGAGTATATTCTCTGCGTTGCCAATGGCAGAGGCCTTATTTCAGTGGGATGGAATGAGATAAAGCAGTAAGAAATCATATCCTGTTAAGCAGAAGTTCCTCAAGCAAAAAAAAAAAGTTATGATGACACGTCAGATTGACAGAGTTCCCCTACACATGACAGGACAGATTTCAAGGAGAAGGATCTCCAAACTTACATTCAGACAGAAAGGATTGAGATGTAGTCTGTCTGCTATTTCTCTTCTGAAACCACAGAGAATGGAAGTTATTGAAAGTGAGCTATGTGCACACCCTTCAATCAAAAATGGTTGAAAGATGAAGAAATACAAGCTAGTGGCTGCAAACCCACATGGAGTGATGGATGCATCCGATCTGCAGTGCTGTTTAGTTTCACAAAAACATTACGGTGGGGATCCAGATGTCAACGGAAACAAGTGCAGTAAGGAAGGAATATCTCAAGTAATGAAAGCTGTAAAAGACTGGAATTATTCTGGCCAGGAGACAAAGCAGACACAATGGATAGTTTGGGAGCAGACAGAAGAGTTGATATTGGGCAAAATAGTACCAGTCAAAAAAGGAAATGCATTCTTAATTGGACGACGAAACTCCATACTATGGGATACCACTAAAGAAACAGTATATTGGGGCTCAGAAAGAAAACGATATTTCAATGGACATCAGAATAACCCTATTGATAATTATTAACTTGGTGAATATTTTATCTTGCTTGTTAACTATTCATTTTTATGAAATATTGTTAGCAAACATTTGCCTTACAAAATGTCTGAAATCTATTATTCTCACTGGAAGTGAACAAGAGCATTGGTAAACATCTATCTTTTCAGTACAGATTTTGGAATGACTTTGCAAGTTTTTCATGGAAATGAAACTAAACTCCCTACAGGAAAGATGGTGGCCATTATGATACAGACAGCAAGTGTTTAAAATTGTTCCTGCTGAGCACAGAAAAAGATTAAAATTTTACTAGGTTGGGAAAGGTATAACATGTTTGGCTGAACAGAGAGCCAATATGATAAACTGAGACATTTTGCAGTTATCCTGAAGAGAATACAAACTACTGCTCCTTCCTAAACTATATTTGAAGGGTGCTGTTACTGTTTCTTCATAATCAGGTCAGTTTTTACATGCAATAGAAGGCAAGCTTTAGTTTCTTCACACTGTCATTGTGTAGAAGACAATATGAAAATACAGGGACAATCACTAGTAACCAATAAAACATTAATCATCTTCCAGAAAGGTTAATGTTTTGTTTTTTCTTTCTTACTGCCTAATAAAAAAGACCTAATTTTTAAAAAGCTATGTGTCTGTGTTCCAAGTGTTTTGAATTTTGGCTGAGTCAAACAGAAGGAAGAAATATGTTTCATAGACAAAGTGTGGCTAATATGTCCTGAGGGGTTAGCACAGTTACTCGTTCAGTAAGTAAGGTCAAATTATATGTGAGACAGGGACATTTAGCATAAAAACAGTATTAATAATTCATGTGGAAAAAGAGTGGTGGAATGGTAAGATATAGTGATAGGAAAAAAACCCCACAACTAAACCCAGAAACAAAAATCAACCACTAAACAGTTACAGTGGAAGAAAAAGCTCATATAAAACACTGGAACAGGCTGCCCAGGGAGGCAGTTGAGTCACCATCTCTGGATGTATTTAAAAGATGAGCAGGCAAGGTGTTTAAGGGTATGGTTTAGTAGAGGACAGGTACAGTGGGATCTCAAAGGTCTTTTCCAACCTAGCGATTCTGTGATTCTGTGAAAAAGTTAGCAGGATAAAGAGGTGAAAATACTGATTAAGTCATTTTGTCTAAGTGCCCACATAGATCCAGTCTTACAATATGACTGTGGTTCCAGTTTGTGTTGTTTGCTGGTTATCTCAAGCCAAAGGGACTCAGTGCGGAACCTTACATTATATCTCACCAGACAAATAGTGAAGAGAAACAAAGCTACCTGGATACCTAAATACAACGTACTTTTTTTAAGAAAGAGAATGGACATGCTGCTCCAGTTTTGAAATAGAAGGATTTTGCTATCTCAGCCTTAAAATCCAGATGAATTTTTATTTCTCAAACTTTGTCAGGAGCCTGGAGTCTCCCATGATGTCTTGAAAGAGCTGAGCAAGGTGGTGCTATGCCTTTCTGGGATCCAGAAACAATGCATTTTCTCTGCTTATGATCTTTAAGAAGGAGGAATACACACAGTATTCCTGAAACCAGAGCCCTCATAAAATGTGTCTTCTGGCTGACACTTTCTGGTTCATGTATGTGCAGAGCTGCAGGCTATTGCCTCAAAAAAACCCATGTCAGAAGACCAAAGTAATGGGAGGGAAGCCACTAACAGCAGTTGGAAGGTGAGAGCATCACTGAGGATGATGAGCCTGTGATGAACTCCCTTTTCTGCTCTTCAGGTATAAATATCAGTACCCTTTCTCATTCACCCAATTAGAGCTTTAAGTTAAGGGCAGAGACAAGGGGAAAACAGAGATAAGGATCCACCTCAGAGACAATTTTTCTGTCCCTTTTCTGCCTTTCATGTTTGTCTAAGAATAGCAAGAACTCCCGGCAGTGCCTATTCCACGAGAACTACGTTGTGTGACCTGCTTCCCCTTGTTAGTTGAACAGAAGCTTTGGGATCCTTCACTTCCTATCTGGGAAAATCTGCTAAGAAAGGGGAGGTCCTTGGTTTACAGTTTGGCTTCAAAAAACTATTTAAAATCACAGACTAATTTAGAGTTGAAGGGAACTCTAGAGGTTATCTCACAGAATCACAGAATGATAGGGGTTAGAAGGGACCTTTGGAAATCATCTAGTCCAATCCCATCTAGTCAAACCCTCCTGTTAAAGAAGGACTGTCTTTGACATTAGATCCATCTGTATGCCTGATGAGGTCTTTATCCAAATAAGCTCTGACAATTTCAAGGATGGAGAGTTCACAACTGTGCATAACCTGTGAACAACGTGTGTGCGTCTGTGTGTGTGTGTGTGTGTGCGCGCACATGCACATGCAAAAAAACTTTGTTATAGCTGACTGGAATTTTTCTTGTGGCAACTTTTTTCTTGCTGTGCACCTCTGAGAGAAATTAAGTCTTCATTAAGCTACCTTTCACGTAGCTGAAAATTGCAATTGCGTCTCCCCTTAGCCTTCTCCAGCCTAAAGAAACCCTGCTCCCTAATACATTATTTTTGTTATCATGGGATCCAGCATCACAGTCACCTTGGTGGCCTTCCACTGGACTTGCTCTGGATCATCTTTATTTTTCCAAAACTGGACACAAATGTCCTACAACTGTCAAATGGAAGGGAATAATTATGTCCCTTGTCTGATGGGCTATGTTCTTTCTAAAGCAACCAGAAGGTCCCCCAAGATATTTTGTGCCAAGCAGGTCCCTAGACAGATGTGCCTGAATCTGTACTTCTCCATGGGTTTGTTCCTGTTAGCCTGTTTCTCCAGCCTGATTGATCCCTGTTTGGCTACATTATTTCTTAACATATCTCCAGCTCCATTTTGGTCTCAAAAATGGAAACCTGATCTTCCCAAGATAAAACTGATCCAGTGGAAGATAGTCCATAGCACCAAATAATTCCTCAATATGATGTCAGTTGCAAACTTGACAGGATTGTGCTCACATTTTCCAGGACATTTGAAGATGGCAACTTACCAACCCCAGTATCAATCATGAAGTAGCACCATTCACAATTGCTTTCTAGTAAACTTAGAGTTGTTGACCACTATCCTTCAGCCTGGCAATTCACTGAATTTAGTATCCACCATTTAATGTACCCATCCAGTACATACACCCTCATTATGGCTGCAAGGATACTAAAGGAACTGTGTTAAACGCTTTCCTAAAGTCAATGTAAGCTATTTAACCCCCACCTTTCCCACATCTGCAGAGTCTTCCATTTCATCATGGAAAGGAATCAGATTGATGAAGCATGATTTACTCTGATTTATTACCCACGATTTATCCAGACTCTGCATTCCAAATCACTTTGTCCCTCATGTACCTGGAAATGGCTTCTCTGTATAGTCATTTTTTATCAATAAGCCTGGGAAAGTAGTGAGGCAAGCTCTGGGGCGCAGCTCTCAGCTGTGTGCTCCAGCTACCAGAAGTTTTCACACTCTTCACCACAGCAAGGACAAGGATTCCATATACAGTGGAATACCTTCCAGGGAGGAGAAAGCTGCAGCCTGCAAGTTGACTTGTCTTTCAAAGGGTTCTATACAGTTCAGCACCTACAAGAAACAGTATAATTTAAGAAGCATCCTTGTCTTGATCATTGATTTTTGTGGATCCTGATTTTAGAGACTGAACTCGCTGTGCACTGGCATCGCCATAAGGACCATAATTCCTCTAACGTGCCTAAATTTGACTCTTTAATCCTTAATTTTAACCTCATTCACATACCACATTGATACTTGAGTAATGCAGTGTAATTCAATGGTACATAGTAGGCAGAACTGAAGGTGATATAAACTCTTGTTTTAATGATGACAGAAGTAGAGTTTAAGGCTGGAGTCAGGAAGATTTGACATATGTGTTCCTAAGTAAATTGTAAACCTTCAGTTAGACCTTCAATCTTCCCACACATTATCAGGACAGAGAAGACATCTCAAATGCAGTAAAAAGAGATAGGAGAGATTTTAAAATGGCAAATAAAAAATTCAAAGAAAGTAGGAAGTCTTAGATTTTATGTACATCTGAGTTAGCAAGGTGACTCAATAAAAGAAAATGAACCTCAGTTATTCAAAGTTAGAGAGAGCCTGTTTACAAGGGAGTGTAGTGGTAAGACAAGGGGTGATGATTTTAAACAGAAAGATCACAGATTTAAATTAGATATTAGAAAGAAATTCTTCTGTTTAAGGGTGTTGAGGCACTGCAATGGGTTTTCCAGAGAATTTATGGATGCCCTGTCAAGTGTTCAAGACAGACTGGATGGATCTTTGGACAACCTGGTTTTGTGAAGGTGTCCCTGCCCATGCAGAGGGTTGGAACTAGATGATCTTTGAGGTCCCTAGATGATCTTTGATGTCCCTTAAACCCAAAACATTTTATTATTATTTTATTATTATTATTTATTTTAGAAAAAGTTAGGGACAGATTCCTTGTCCTGAATACTTATGTCTCCTGGATTTGTTTCTGAAGTACCTATGTTCTGCTGAAGCTTCAGACTTTCATCTCCACAGTTACAGACCATTGCCTCTGCAGAGGCCAGGACTGTGCATTTTAGAAATCTTTTTGCTTGAGTATATTTGGAGTATATAAAATTGATTAAGCAATTCTAGTATTTTCTAGCAAATATGAACTCCTAGACAGTATTTAGAGGAGGATTGTGCAGTGGGAGATGTTTCATGCTTTCAATGTTCTGGGCTGAATTGGGTTAAAGCTGAATAAAAAGAAGAAATGTTTTGTCCTTTTCCTCCTCTGCATTTCTGTGAGTGATAAAACTTGAGCTGTGCTGCCAAAATAATCACGGCTTAAAAAGCTGCTTTAAGGGATGGGGATTATCTCAATTATCACAGCTCTTCCAAAGGTATGAGAATAGAGGACATCAATCTGATAAGACGAAAATCCTTGTATTTGTGTTCCCATATCTATAAATTCTATAATACACCCAGAGGCTCCAAATCGAGTCACAGTCATGCCATGCCTTACTCATGCAAGCCAGAGATCAGGATTACTTGGTATCCTGAAACCATGGAATTGTGATACTGAAGACCAGGCAGCAAATCACCTGCCCCTTTGTTTAGAGGTAAACAACAGGGCAGATCTGCTGCAGGTCTGTTGCAACAAAGCTGACACTTTGCTCTGCCTGAGCCCCAGAAATTCTTCTGGTGGCAGGCTAGGATGTAGACAACATTGACAGTCATATTTTTGATTACAATGGCCATAAAATTGTGTGCACTACAGTATCTACCACTCTCCCTTCTGGATTCAGATACAGACTGTGCTGAAAGGACTATCAACAAGACGCATCTCACAGACAGCTCAGCTGTACATGAACATCCTGCACATCTCTGCAGCTAGAACTGCTCTGCAATGCACAGTGGAAAGGGGCACATACTGCTGATACCCAGTCAGGTGGGTAAGTGCGCTGTCTCCAAGCCAGAGGACGTCTGCTTAATTGCACTATGTGTGCATGTCTTTTAGACAGCATAAGACATGACTTGCTGTCTTTTCAGATGCTTACAATGATGTCACAATTCTTCTGACTTCTGCATCTTATAATACTTCTTGCACCCACATAAAATCACATTATAGACTTTCTATAAATACGCTGAAATTCACATTTGTGGAAGGAGTCACAATGTGGTTTGCACAGCTTGGAGGACCAGCAACTGCGTGTGACTGTTGTGTTTTTACCTTCTTTGCCTGGAAAACCTTGAAAGGTCTGATGGTCACACAAAGTCCCTGAACGGATAGAGATGAGCAGAAGCAGTACATCAAGATCACTCCACTCAACATGAAAGTTAGATCTTGCTTGGCTGTTGCCTTTCTTCTCTTGATATTCTTATCCAATTAAATAACTCTAATAATGGGAAATGACATAATTGGCTGATTTGGTTTCTGGAAGCATAACACATGTGGCTTTTGACCCAAACAGACTCACAGAGCAAGCAGACAGAGGAAATAGCTGCAAGAGACAGAATCCTATATTAGACTGGAGTCAGGACAGAGTTTATAAAAAGGTAAAGAGGTAAGAAACTTCCTCCATGGCCTCAAAATATGTATACTTGAATTATTCTGCTATCACTAGAAAATCCTTTGTATTCAGGTTCCTCAATTATACAAAACTGTCAAATCAAATATTAGAATAATTCACTAATCCGGCTTCTGTTCAGCACTCAGGCTGTCTTTGGGTCAATGCTGTAATCCTGTTCTCAGGTGTAACTATTATAATGATGCTGTGTCTTATGAGTAATGGGCTGTTACCTTGCCCATTATAAAAGAAGAAAACATGAGCCAATGTGAAAAACAGAAGATAAAATAGGCTGAAGATCACAAATCATAAAGCTGGGAAAACTAGTGAGGAGGACTATCTTTCAGAGATCAAATACAGTTATTTGTAGCAAAGCTGAAAGAAATTAGTAGCTTTCCTCTCTTATGTGGTGGTTCCAAGACAGGGTTGATGTTTGAGTGGGCATCAGACAAGCTCATTTGCTGCCTTCCCAGCAGACCAGATGCTAGTAAGCTAGGCAGTAGGCTGAGGGACAGTGTGGGAACAACTGCTTAAAGCACTGGTGTTGGCACCTGTCACTTTCTCAGCCAACTCCTTTCCCTCCCTTTGTGAGGAAAGAGGCAAGCAGAGGAGGGAAAAGAAAGAAAGAAAGAAAGTATATATCACTGCAAGTTTGTACTTACACTAAGGTGAAAAGAAGAACAGTTGAAAGTTGGGATCTGGAAGACAGGGCAAGCTCTTGAAGCAGTGGAAAGTATTATTGATAGGTCATATCAATAATAAATGTGAACAAGAGGTAAGAAGCTGAGACAAGGATGTGAGCGCTTAGAGAAGAGGGATGGAGGATGCTTGGGCTAATGAGCCAGTGGCTGCAGCACTAAAGGCAGGAAGCTACTTTTTCTGACATCTCTTTTGGCCTTGCAAATGCAGGGCGGAAGTGGAAAGATTATGGGAACTTCCCTTTCTAGTCCTGCTGCTGGAGAAATCTGTTCTGAGAGGCCAAGTTCTTCAACTAGTGTTAGTTCTTTCAGAGAAAATGCAATGATAAATTCTGCTACTGCAAAAGATGGAAAACAGGGTCAAAGTGGAGAGTACACTAGAGATGGAGGTACATTCACAGTGCTTCACTTCATGTTCAGCCAGGGAATGTTGTATGGTTCTTGGTAGGTGTCTCCATATTGGCCATTGAGAGAAAAAAAATGCTTCTGTAAGATTAGGTCCACAATATACACATAATGTTAACCAGAAGGTGGCTTTTGGATGTTTCCTTCAAAGAGGGCAACCACAACCTCTCTTTTGTCCTCTCCTCCATGTTTGTTCTAACTATATTCTAGTACATCTCAAATTACTGTTCATGGGAGCATAATAAAAGATTACTCTTGTTAGTACTATCCAATTAAGACTCATGACTAACAAGAAATTGTTTCTAAACAGCTAGGACTTGATCCTGCTACTATTGACTTGTGAAGACCTGAAGAGCCAGTGCCGAGAGTTAGCTTCCCACATCTTCCTCTCACTGCAAATATCACACATATTTGGTGTGCACATCTTTGGTATCTCTTCTAAAGACACAAACTCTTTCTGGAAATCTCATGGGATTTTCTCAAAGGATTTCAGAAACTTTGAACTTCCTCTCAGGAAGGAAAGGTAATGAGTAGATTGTTGTCTTGCTTCGATGTTTCTACAGTAATATGAAAATAAAACTACATATTCGCTGATGTCTTCTTCAGAACTTCCCAGAAAGCAAGGTTAAAACATGGAATATTGGTATTTTAGGATAAATCATTCTAACTCTTTACTGAGTCAACTCTGTTTACCTCACTCATGCCTTTTCCTGTTGGTTTCCAAGGAACGCTGACCCTTCTCCTCCACCCACCTTATTAGTACTGAAGATGTGAATTCTTTAACCTAGACTGAGTGCACCCATCAAGGAGGATAAAGACATAAAGTTGTCCTCAATATAAGTGCAAGACATATCAAGAAAGCAAGACTAGAAAATCTAATCAATCTTCTTTCTAAGGACTGAAACAATTATAAGGGATAGAAATGTGTAAAGGAATGGGTTTCTAGCAGCTTTTGTAAGCAAATATTCTGGAAAAGCCCCACATTTTTAAATCATGTATTTAAAATATATTCCTTGAAATTTTTGTCTCACCAATTTTCTGTATGTTTAGATTCAGGTCAGCAAAGTTTGATATATGCCCTCAGCATATTTTTTTTTTCTCTTAACATAGTATTTGCAACTGGATATCCTTTAGGGGAGTTTTTCTGAGGTGTAATTTCCATGAAACTAGGCAGAAATGGAATTATTTCTTACCTCAAGCTAAACTGAATTTATCTCTTACTAAAATCTCAGTTGTGCAGTGTTGCCTTTAGGTGTTGCAGTCCTCTCTCCTACTTGCTAGGGCTCAGTTTTACCCTCGAGAACTTCATATAAGTCACCCCAGAGAAGAATTAGGTCATATAGGTTTTAAACAATGATTTAGAGCCTAATAGCTAGTATATAAGCCAGCAAAGCCCTGTAATATCATCATCTGGGTGCCAGTGAGTGCAGTGTTGCGCCTTTTAGATATAGTTAAGTGCACATTATGTAGTGTTCACCCCCCAAAAGCATCTTCCACAGTCCAAACCCCTGAAGCACCCAAAAGCTTTTCCTGACACTGTACCACTTGCCTCAGCTAGTATCATCCCATTACTCTTAGTTACAGCCCTTTGATTCACTTTTTTAAATCCTCACATTTTGGCTGTATAAACCTGCCATACGTTTTCAGGCAGATTCATGTTGTGTTATCCAACCCACAAAAAGCACAACAAACCCTTTGCAGTGGACACTGTCCTCACTTCAGATTGTGAAAAGTGGAGAATAAACCTTAACGGGCTTCATTTGACTTCACATGGATGTAAGGAACAAAGCCAAGGGTGCAGTTCCTCTGACTCCAATATACATGTCTGAAGAAAGTTAGTAAATTATATCCAAAAAGTGCCCACTTCTCTCTGCTGTCTATAAAGAGGGTCTTCTCTCATAAGTCGGAGTAAAAGTCCACACTGCAGACACTCAAACTGAAGTGAAATATATTCCAACTCAGGTCACTGTGATGAACCATCCCACAAAATGACAGATGTCTCAGGGGTTGGGTCTTCTCTAGTACTGGAAAAATCAGAGAATAGGGAAAAGTTAAACAGCATCTCATAGAATGATAGAATCATAGAATGTTTTGGGTTGGAAAGGACTTCAAAGTTCCTCTAGTTCCAATCCCCCTGTCATGGACAAGGACACCCTCGAGAAAGACCATGTTGACCAGAGCCTCATCCAACCTGTCTTTAAACACTTCCAGGGACAGGGCGTCCACAGGGAAACCTGTCTCACCAGCCTCACAGTGAAGAAAGTTTTCCAAATGCCTAATCTAAATCTACCCTCCTTCAGCTTAAATCCATTAACCCCCGCCCTATCATTCCATGCCCTTGTAAACAGTCTTCCTGCCTTTGTAAACATCATCTTCATGGCCCTCCTCTGCACTTGCTCCAACAGCTCCATGTCCTTCTTATGTTGGGGACTCTGGAGGTGGATGCAGCACTCCAGGTGGAGTCTCACGAGAGTAGAGGGCAGAGTCGCCTCCCTAGACCTGCCAGTCATGCTGCTTTTGATGCATCCCAGCATACGGTTGGCTTTCTGGGCTGCAGGTGTGCATCGCTAGCTCATATTGAGCTTTTCATCATCCAACACCCTCAGGGCTGCTCTCAACCCATTCTGTGTCCAGCCTGTAGCTGTGCTTGGGACTGATACAATTAATGTGCAGCACCTTGTGTTTGCCTTTGTTGAACTTCATGTGGTTTGCCTTGGTCCACTCATCCAACCTCACTGTCACAACTACATAGCCTGGGTTGTCATCCTCATCATTGCACAGTTGTGTCATGCTTCCCACTTTCAAGGTATGGAGTACTCCCAGCCTGAAAGTGTCCACCCATGGGTACCAAATCATCTCCTGGTTTCACAGTTAAATAGTCAGTTGGGCATTTAATGGAGAACTTGCCTGTTTTACCTCTGGGCATCTTTCTTTATAAAGGCCCAACTACAGGTCTGACAAGCAGCAAGTAGTGCTTTCACACATAACAGGCCTATGTGTAGAGGCAGTGGACACTCCTTTCTGTGGAGTTTAGGCATTCTTTAATGTGACTGTTAAATTTGATATAATCATTAGTAAAGGAAGGAGGAAAGTTAAGTACCCATGTTTCATATTTTCCAGTAGTGAGTTAACTATGCAGAACTGTATTCTACTCTTGTTAGCCATATGGGGAAAATAAACTGGTTTTCCTGACAATATTTGAGTCATCCTTTTTTCCCCCAGCTGAGCTTTTTTTGTTAACATTATCTATATTTTCAAGCGGAAGCATGTGTTATTGTGGAAAGCTAGAACCAAATGTTTTAGTATTGCTGCAGTGTGCTTGCCATCCCTCTCTGACTTCAGCCTATGTAAAGATTATAGACTTTGCTATCAAAATGCAATTTTGAAAGTAATTTTTTTCTTGCTGAAGGTCAAAAGTTCAAATGGTTATTCCATGGCCATTACTTTTCTCGTGCTTTAAATAGGAAAATTCAGGTCAAGTTACCTAAAAAATTTCCCCCCCAATATTTCAGGTTTTCACTTCCTGACAATCACAGTTTCCCAGCGTTGCCTCAGATATCATTAAGAACTGTGTAGTACACTGTTCATCTGACCTGGAGGCAAAAAGTAGTTATCAGAGAAAAAAAACCCTTGCTTTCCTGTAAAAATAAAAGTTATTTTCCCCAATGGGAAAAACGCTAACACAGAAGTGAGCAGGTATTATCAAAAGTAGAATTGATTTTTTTCTACAGTCATGAATGTAACATTTTGGAAAGGGAAAGTTATATCTATCAGCATCCTGACTGTCAAGTATCATATTAATCCTAACTTCAGGTGGGCACCATGACAAAGCCTCCACCCTTGATAAACCATTAAGTCTCTGTTCAGTCTAGTAAAGAGTATTCAGACTCATTGCACTGTGATGTGGCTTTAGCTGATAAATCAGAGGATCCTTTTCCTCTCTGCCCTCCCTTCACCGCATTAATATTGATTATTTGGAAGTAAAGAGTCCCAAGGAGTAGAAGTGAATACGCCTCATTGCCTTAAACAATACTTTTCCCTCTATTGGGACAGTACAAGGTAAATTAATAGTGTGCTTGCAGACACTAGATGTTAATGTACTTGCTATTGATAGAGTGAAATAACATGAGTAACTTCAGATTTACTTAAAACAAAACATTAATTTTCCAAGGCCACAAGTATTTATGCAGCTGGTCAATGTAACACGTACTATCTTTGTTTTTAAATGTGCAGCATTTGTATGTTTTTAAACACTAGGCCAGATTTTATTGCCAGATGAAAGACAAAAGGGGATTTTAATTCATTGCTTATGCTCTCAGGCTTTCGTCTGCCTTTAATCTAAGTCCCTGCTCAATTTTATGGGTTAGAAGATGCCTTTTCTACCAGGAAATAATGTATAGCAGGTTTATCCCCTGTGATCCTGTGGCTATCTAAAAACGCATAGGAAATCTGAAAGCTGTGGTTTTGTGTATATGTTGTTTTGTGTGGCTGGGTTCTGGTGAAGGTGGGGGAGCTGCAGGGGTGGCTTCTGGAAGAAGCAGCCAGAAGGTCTCTACAGGCCTGACAGAGTGAACACCAGCTGGCTCAAGGCCAAAGTTGCTGTTGACCAAGGCCAAGCCCATCAGCGATGGTCACAGCGCCTCTGTGAATCACACTTAAGAAGTAAAAAAACACAAGCAGACACTTCTTGCCACCAGAGAAGGGTGTGAGAAGATGTCAGAAACTGTGCATATGCCAAGGCCAGGGAAGAAGGGGGGCGGGGTAAGGGGGGGAGATGAGGTGCTCCAGGTACCTGTGAAAGAGATGCCCCAGCAGCCTGTGGAGAAACCCATGGTGGAGCCAGTGTCCCGCCACAGCCCATGGAGAAGGACAAAATCCCACCTGAAGCCCATGGGTGGGACCCCATACTGCAGCAGGGGAAGGGTGTGAGGAATGACACCCTGCCCCCAGCTAAGAAGGAAAACAACTCATGAGGAACTGACTGAAAACCCCCATTCCCCCTTTCCCTGCCCCTCCCTGTGCCACAATGGGGGGGAAGAAGGGAGTCAAATCATGGCTAAAGTGAAGTCTGCTAAGAAGGGAGGGGTGGGGGGAGGTGCTTTAAGGTGTTCTTCTCATTATCCAACTCTGGTGTCACTGGGTGTGCAATGTAGTGTAATAAAATAAATAGTTTTCTTTCCTTTATTCTGTGTTGAGCCTGTTTTGCCTATGACACTGATTGAGGACCCTCCCTGGTCTTATCTCCACTCCTAGGCCCCTCAATATATATTTTCTCCCCTGCCCAGTTGATAAGGGGAGTGATAGAGCAGCTTTGGTGGCCGTCTGGCCTCCAGCTAGGGTCAAACCACCACTATATGTTTCAATTTAAAAAGTTTCCATGCAAAGAAAATGTGTTAGCAATGAGGGAAACTCCTCCTCAGTGTCTATCTGTTTCATTGTTCTGGGAAATTATTACAGCCATTTTGGATTAAATAGTGGGTATTTTACAACAGACTGGACCTCTGCTAGCTAGAAGCATAGATGGACTTTCTTGATCTTGAGGCAGATTTAAAGCTCCTGAAGCACAAAGCATGTTTTCCTGCCACAGTCCCTCCAGCCTTTGTTTCATGAGGATCTTCTCCCATGCCATGATGGAAAACTTGTAGGAAATTGCCAGTGTAGAGCATAGGTCAATCTAACAACATGTTAGTGCATCCACAATACGGTCTAGCAGGGATCACGACACACTGCCTCACGACTGGGAGGCAGCAAAGACATTGCCATGCCGGGTCAAAGTGTTGCTATGTTACCATTTCCCTTCTGCTACCACCAACTTGCTATACAACTTTGTGCAGCTTGTCTGAACTTAAAGTTGGAGTTCACCCATCTGTAACTCTGATGTAGTAATAAATTATGGGTAGAACCTGAATTACAGCAAATTTGGCCCTGCTCTTCTCTTTGCACTCTGATCCTAATTTCTACAAACATGTTTCTAGTTCATAAATATTCATGGAATAGCTCATGTAAACAAATTTTGTCTACGTGTTATTCATGCACTGTTTGCTTTGATTGTGCAAGTTACTCTATGTGTTACTTATGGTGGGTGAACGGTCATAAAAGTCACATACTATTACTTCTGGTACCTGACTGGGTGACTGAATTTTCTAGACAGGAATATAACAAATGATAAACTGTGGATAATGAATAGCAAGTAACAAATAACAAACTGTACAGAATGAATATTTGGAGGAATAATTATTCGTGCTGAAAATCATGAAACTTTTAGGATTTTCAGTATATTTTCTCCCAGATAAACTGGAATTCATTTGAAAGCTCATGAATGATAGATAATCTCATCTCACAAATAATGACAGTTCAAACCTCAATTAAACAAGCTTCACAAAACCCCTGGGAGATAGGCAGTAATAATAGTTTTATATTACTAAAACTGATACGTGAGTATTTTCCCAAATAGGTTAGGCATTTGAGGGGTGTTTCAATACCACTGCAAGGAAAATGCTACTGCAAATGGGTGAAAAAATATCATTATTATATGTTTGTCAGATTCCAGGATGCAAGAAAATTAGATGAAGGACACTCAAGATAACAGTTCTGGTGGACTGATTAAGGAAAACAACATCATTTTCTTGTGTTAGGTCAGCTGAGAGACTTTTCCAGTCTCAGTGAATCCTACAGTTAGCTGCCAGCCTGCTATCCTACAGAGCAAATGCCAAAGATTCCTTCTCATCATTTGTGTGTTAAGGCATAGTTAAATGATCAACTATAGGCGCAAAGCACAGATAACCTGCACCTATGCAGCCCATCAGAAGAGCACAAAACCCAAGTTCTGTTGTAGTTACACATTTATAAGGAGAGCTGACAAAATTCATTATTTGCTATCTGAACCAGCACCAGCCTCTGGGTGCATGAAAATGGAATGGCCCAGGCACCTTTCTATCTCTTTGATGGTCCAATTCATAGCTGCGTAGTGCTGAAATCTCAAGTCCTAATCACAGTCACATTTTTCTGACTCTGCATATACCTCAGATGTCTATGGTAATGTTGCATGACCCATTAGAGCAATGCCACAGCATTCAGTTCCTCAGTCCTATAAAGCACCTACAATGCTCCATTCTATACTCAAACTGAGAAAAAAAAAAGCTTTCTTATTTAAGATAACAACAACAAAAAAAAAGAACAATCATCCAAAGCCCCTTGTCTTCTAAATGGTTGCTTGAGCACACAAATGCATGTATGAGCTGCATTTTTTTGTTTGAGTACTCAGGGAGAAGAGAGAGAACACAAACACTTGGTGGGCAGAAAGCAGTGACAAATATCAAGCAAGTCTTCTTCAAACCAATGTTAATCTGAAACAAACCAGGTTTTTATGCTGATATTAACGGGATCTGGATTGTGTGTTTTCTCTATAACTTTGGATCTTTTTCATCCTGCTAATTAAAGGTCTGTTCTCTGTGCTGCCACATTAACTTTCTCCAAACCACAAGTTTCTGCAGTCTAATTTTTGCCCAAAAGACAAGGATATAACCTTTGGACTTGCTAAACTAGATCAAGAAAATCCTACTGGGCTCAGGGAGATAGAAGCAACTCATTATCTCATGCAGTCAACTCTCATGAGCTGGTTGTCCCTTTTCTCTCTTTCCCCTGTAAGTGAGCACACTTAACAGCCTTCAAAGCAGTCAGGCTTCTTCCTGTCTTCTTGTTGTTGTTGTTGTTTTTTGTAGGTAATGCTACCTGCTCTCAAAGTGGGAAAAAAGCTGGAGTAAGTTCCTATTAAGCCAACACAGCCTTTCCTAAAATCTCAAGGCGCCACTGCTCATACCCTCTTGAACTTTTCATATTCTTAACAGCTTGTGGTTTTCACTTTTCTTTTACAGCTTGAGTTTTTGAAAACTTACTTTCATATTTCCTCCTGCCTGGAGACATTTTTCTTCCCAGAATGTTTAAATTCTCTCACACCAGAGTGAAGGAGCTGATGCATGTTTGCAACTTTATTAGTATATTGCCACACTTCTTCCCCAGTCCAGTATGAACTAGGAAAAAAGGCTCAGAAATGACAGAAAAATCTGTGACATTGTACCTGGGAAGAAAGCACCTTGTGTTTCCAAGGCTGCACTGGGAGTTAGACCCTACAGAGGTCTAGTCCTTTTTCTGGCATTGATTTCTGCTCTGACCTTTGGCCAGTTGTTAAATCTCTGATTTTTCAAAGGTGCTGAATGACTGCCACTAAGTAAAATCCTTTTCTTTTTTTTTTTAAACTAAGGTCAGTAAGAGCTTTGCAGCTGGAAGCCAGGATTTTATCTCCTCACTTCAGTTGCAGCTGTGGGTGCTCCAAAAATCATGTGTCTGGGGAAACCAGACTCAGTAAAGGTTGAGTCAAAACAAAGTTGGAAGAAGCTTTGGCTGTGTTTAGTTACTTCAAGATATCATTCTGCCTCAAATGTTGTCAAGCAGATTAGTGACTGATCCGATAAGTAATGAATTACTTGTCAGTAAAAGCTGTGCTGTGTAGTGACTGACTGATTATAAAGGAAACACAAGACCTCAGTACCTGACATAGGCAGTGTTAACAGAGGATATTAAAATTTATCACATGATGTCATACCACAAAATAAGGCCATATGAGGTGGCATACACTAGTATGTCTTTGTGGAAATGTCATCCAGAGTTTATCAGTATGGATACAGTATCTTTCCATTTTGAAGTCTGAATTTAAAAAATAGACATTACTGGAGTATTGCATGTGCAGGAAGAGGTCACCAGAATCTGGTTAGAAAGAATAATGCAGTTAAAAGCTGAATTTTTTAATCCAAATACTGTTTCTGAGGGTCTGAGCACCTGGGGAGAATACAGGAATGTGGTCAGGGCCTGTAGGCATGCAACTAGGAAGGCTAAAGCCCTCTTGGAAATGAAGCTGGCAAGGGACATAAAGGATAATAAAAAGGGGTTTTTTAGATATGTGAATAGTAAGAGGATGACCAGGGATAATGTAGGTCCCTTACTGAATGAGGAGGGTGTCCTGGTAACACAGGATGCTGAGAAGGTGGAGATACTGAATGCTGCCTTTGCTTCGGTCTTCACTTCAAAGGCCCCTCAGGACCCACAGATCCTGTATGAAAGTTGGAGTGTTTGGGAAACAAAGAATTTCCCACTGGTTGAGGTAGGGGGGGTTCAGGGGCAGCTCAAAGGCATTAATGCAGACAAAACTATGGGCCCTGATGGGTTACATCCACGTGTGCTGAGGGAGCTGGCGGAGGTGATTGCTGAGCCGCTCTCTATTATCTTCAACAGGTCTTGGAGGACAGGTGAAGTGCCTGAAGACTGGAGGATAGCCAATGTCACTCCAGTCTTTAAAAAGGGCAAGAAAGAGGAACCTAGTAACTACAGGCCAGTCAGCCTCACCTCTGTCCCGGAAAAGGTAATGGAACAGCTTGTTTTGGATGCCAAGCAATTGGAAGAGAAGAAGGTCATGAGGAGTAGTCAGCATGGATTCACCAAGGGAAAATTGTGCTTGACCAATCTCATAGCCTTCTATGATCTCATAACAGGCTTGGGTAGATGGAGGGAGAGCAGTGGATGTCATCTACCTTGACTTCAGCAAGGCTTTTGATACTGTCTCCCATGACATCCTGATAGCAAAGCTGAGAAAGCATGGGGTAGATGAGTGGACAGTGAGGTGGGTTGAGAATTGGCTGTCGGACTGAGCCCAGAGGGTTGTGATTCGAGGAGCAGAATCTGACTGGAGACCTGTGACTAGCGGCGTTCCCAGGGCTCGGTGTTGGGTCCAGTCCTGTTTAATATCAGCCAGCCCCTTTTCAGTGGTCTGTGGGGACAGGACAAGAGGCAAAGGCTGTAAGCTGGAGTATAGGAAGTTCTGCACCAACATGTGGAAGAACTTTTTCACAGTGAGGGTGACAGAGCACTGGAATAGGCTGCTCAGGGATGTGGTGGAGTCTCCTTCTCTGGAGATATTCAAGACTCATCTGGACGCCTATCTGAGTGATATAACCTAGGGAGCTGCTTTGGCAGGGGGGTTGGACCCAATGATCTCTCGAGGTCCCTTCCAACCCCTACAATTCTATGATTCTTTATATCATCTTTCTCCTACATGTATAGAATAGTGGAACAATCCTTAGGACAAAATAATATAAAATAAAGCAGAATCAAATCTTGTAAATTATTTTTGCTTCGGTTGCAAAGTAGTGCTTAATTCAGCTAAACATCTGAATATATTGTTTGTTTAGTTTTGCTTTTCCTATAGGCTTCTTTGCCATTAAAATGACTGCAGATACTGAAAGTTAAGAATGAAAGAAGCTGCATTTCTGGAAGAAGACTGAAAGGAACGTACCTACAAGCAGTGAGAGGGCACTTATACAACTCATTGCAGAATGGTTTAGATTGTGACATCAAAGATCATCCAGTTCCAATCCCCCTGAGATGGGCAGGGACAGCCTCCACCATTAGATTTCTACCTAATATAAAGAATTTCTACCTAATATCTAATATAAATCTACCCTCCTTCAGCATAAGGCCATTAACCCTTTTCCTGACACTACATGTCTATGTAAACAGTTCCTTTCGATCTTTCCTTTATGCCCCGTTTAGGCTCTGAAAGGCTGCTATAAGGTCTCTCTGGAGCATTCTCTTCTTCAGACTGAATAAACCCAACTCCCTCAGCTTGTCTTCATAGCAGAGGTGCTCCAAGCCCTGATTATCTTTGTGGAACTCCTCTGGATTCAGTCCAACAGCTCCATGTCCTTCTTGCATTGGGGACCCTGGAGTTCCACACAGTAATCCAGGTGGGGTCTCACAAGAGTGGAGTAGAAGGGAAGAATCACTTCCCTTGACCTGCTGACCATGCTTCTTTGGAATTGTGCTTGGGATTGTCCTGACCCATGTGTAGGACTTTGCATTTGGCCTCGTTGATCTTCATGCAGTTTACACAGACCCACCTGTTGGATTGTTCCACTTTGGATTGTTCAGAAGGCTGGTTGATAAACACCCATGGGACACAGTCCTTAAGGGCAAAAGAACCCAAGAGGGCTGGACGCTCTTTAATATGGAAATCCTGGCAGCACAAGAACAGGCTGTCCTGTGTGCTGGAAAATGAGGCTGCAAGGGAGAAAACCAGCTTGGTTAAGCAGAGAGATCTGTGTGGAAATCAGAAAAAAGAGGAAAGTCTATGAGAGGGGCAGACATCTTAGGAGGACTAGAGGGATGAAGTAAGATCATGTAGAGAGCTAAAGCCCAGCTAGAACTCAGATTGGCTACTCCTGTGAAAGATAATTAAAAATCTTTCTACAGATAGATCAACAGCAAAAGAAGGGCCAAGGGCAATCTCCAGCCCTTACTGGATGTAGGGGAAATATTAATGACAAAGGATGAGGGCAAGGCTGAGGTATTCTAATTCCTTCTTTGCCTCAGTCTTTAATAGTAAGGTAGAGATGTTCCCTGGGTATTCAGCCTCACAAGCCAGAAGACAGGGAGAGAGCAGAACAAAACTCTCATGATCCAGGAGGAAATGGTTAGAGACCTGCTAGGCTAATTAGACATTCACAAGTCCATGGGGACGGACAGGTTCCACCCAAGGTTATTGAGGGAACTGGCGGATGTGCTTGCCGAAACCCTTTCCACCATCTACCAGCAGTCCTGGTGGACTGGGGAAGTTCCACTAGACTGGAGGCTGGCAGATGTTACACCCATTTGCAAGAAGGATCAGAAGGAGGATCTGGGGAACTACAGGCCTGTAAGTCTGACCTTAGGCCTGTGGACAGTCATGGAGAGGGTTGCCTTGACTGCTATGACACAGCACACATTCAACAACCAAGTGATCAGGCCCAGTCAACATGGGTTTAGGAAAGGCAAACTGACCTGATCGCGTTCCGGGACAAGGTGACCCACTTAGTGGATGAGGGAAAGGCAGTGGATGTAGTGGACTTGAACTTCAGCGAAGCCTTTCACACTGTTCCTCACAGCATTCTGCTTGAGAAACTGGCTACCACGGGCCTAGGCAAGCACACCCTCTGCTAGGTAAAAATTGGCTGGATGGCTGGGCCCAAAGAGGTGTGGTAAATGGAGCTAAATCCAGCTGGAAGCCAGTCACAAGTGGTGTTCCCCAGGGTTCAGTCCTTGGGTTCAGTTTTGATCAATATCTTTATTGATGACCTGAATGAATTGGTTGAATGTTCCCTCAGTAAGTTTGCAGATGACACTAAGCTGACTAAGTGTCAATCTGCTTGAGGGTAGGGAGTCTCTTCAAAGAGATATGAACAGGCTGGGTAGATGAGCTGAGACCAATGGGATGAGCTTTAACAACGTCAAGTGCAGAGTCCAGCACTTGGGACATAACAACCCCATGCAGTGCAACAGGCTTGGGACGAGTGGCTAGAAAGGTGCCTGGTGGAGAAGGACCTGGGGGTGTTGGTTGACTGCAGACTGAATATGAGCCAGCAGTGTGCCCAGGTGCCCAAGAAGGCTAATGGCATCGTGGCATGTATCAGAAACAGCATAGCAGCAGGTGCCTGTACTCAGGAGGCAACACCTTGAATACTGTGTTCAGTTTTGGGCCACTCATTGCAAGAGAGACATTGAGGTCCTGCAATGTGCCCAGAGAATGGCAGCCAGGCTGGTAGCAAATGTTACGAGGGGTGGCTGAGAGAACTGGGGTTGTGTAGCCTGGAGAAGGGGAGGCTGAGGGTAAACCTTATCACTGCCTACTGAAAGGAGGTTGTAAGAGGTGTGTGTTGGTCTCTTCACCCAAGTGACTGGTGATAGGATGAGGGTGAATGGACTCAAGCTGCACCAGGGTAGGTTCAGATTAGACATTAGGAAAAAATTCTTCACCAAAAGTTATATTGGGCATTGGAACAGGCTGCCCAGGGAGGTGGTTGAATAACCAGCCCTGGATGTATTTAAAAGACAGGTAGACGAGGTGCATAGGGATATGGTTTAGTAGAGGACAGGTATGGTTGGACTCAATGATCTCAAAAGTCTTTTCCAACCTAGTGATTTTGTGAGCAGTCCAACCATCAAATCCATGTCTGTCCTTCCTAAAAAGCCTTTATCCTTCCATTCCAACTCTCAGTCATAGGAGCCATCACACTGTGTCTTCTTGATGCTCCTCTTATTCCTCATGCTATGTGCATTTACACAGAGGCATTTCAATTGGGTACACAGTGACTAATAATTAACTTTAATACAATGAACAATGATGGAGATGGATATAACAAAGGGACATACACCACCAGCACAGTAGCTGGGCTGTTAGCAATATACTTGCTATATGCACTTCCTGCTACACACCAGAGGGTAGAAGTAGGAAGTAATTCTGTCAGCATAAATTTTCATAGCTCAAATGACTTCAGAGTTGCTAAAATGGTTATGCTAGCAAAGAATTAGACCCTACCTGTTTGCCTAGTTTTCATCCCAGAGAAATCAGACAGAGCATTCACAATCTACAGAAATGAGAACGCTTCCCACATCCACATTTAAATGCATCTTCTTTGCCCATCCCCAGTTATAAATAGAACTGGTTGACATTTTTCATTCACATTGCTTGTCAATAGGAAAAAAAAATGGCCTTTCAGGTTGTTTTCAGAATATTCTAGCCCTGTTGATATTTTGATTTGTTTGAGCTTTATTTTATCATGTTCTCTCAAATAAAAATAAAAGCAACCTCTCCTCAACACACACTTTTTTGTTTAATCTCTGCAAAGTGAAAAGCTTTTAGTTTTTCACAAACATTTATTTTTTCTCATCATCACAAGATGATGTAGGGCATTTTCCTACACTTATCTGTTTAGATAGATCATAAATGCAATTCTGGAACGGACTAAATATTAAGGCATAAGCCTGTTTAATCATTAGCAATTGATGATTTAAACTGGCAGTTTCTAGTGGGGCTGTAAGTTCACCTCAGTTATCAGCAAAAAAACCCAACTGTGTGAACAGAATCTGGCTAGGTGAAGTTTTATTCGTTGGCATCTGGAGAGCTGGCAGTCCCAGACACAAACCAGCAGAGAAGAAGGATGATAAGTCTGATCCTGGATGAATTCAGATGAATTATTTCTAAGGCTTTTATGTTTTTAAAAGTTAAGATGTCTTATCTTCTGACCAGCTTTAATTACAAATCTCAGCTGTGTTCAGAGCAGAATCTGTTGTGTAAACTCTTTTCTTCTAAAAACAGCATTAGCAGTTCTGACTTGTGTCCTTGAAAGCTTGAGTGTCCTGTTTTAGTATCTTCTATGTCTTCTTCATCTTTGAGCTATTCTTCACTATTTCATTGCCAGAAGAATATTCACCTCTCTTCCTTGCTGTTTCTCTAAGTCACTGCCTCTTCTCATATGTCTCTGTAAATATCTTCTGGCCTTACAATATGAGAAATTTAGCAGGGAGTAACCTGGGAGAGGAGCTCCAGGGGAAACACATCTCTGTGTGGCGAAGAGGTGGAACAACAGTATAGATCAAATTGCAGAGTGATACAGGAGCATGTGCACACACCATAAAGAGGTGCTGGGGACAGGAGCATTCTTCCTTACCCCATTCTTCCTCTCCAACATGCGAGCAAAGTCACCCCATCTCCAAAGTTTCCAGAACAGCATGGTTCCAAGTACCAAGAAAAAGTCTGTGCTTGTGGACTTCTGTAG
Organism: Laterallus jamaicensis coturniculus; assembly: GCA_022605575.1. Taxonomy (NCBI): domain Eukaryota; kingdom Metazoa; phylum Chordata; class Aves; order Gruiformes; family Rallidae; genus Laterallus; species Laterallus jamaicensis. Next base: position 85,948,686 of record JAKCOX010000002.1, on the reverse strand, counting down.
ATGTTGTAGGTTCAGCCTATTTCTTTCCCAGGCTTTTCCTTTCTATTAATGGGAGGACATTGCTGTAATGGACAGTTAACCTAAACTCACACCATTGGTCTCTGTCATTCTTCACCAATTCTTAGCAAGAGTTGGAGAGATGTATTTGACAGCCTCAGAGAAACCCCTCTGCTTGAGTTATTCAGAAAACCTTGCACTATTTTAATGAAATATGGCATTCACATCCTGCTTTTTACTCCCATTGAGAGGAAAGGATTGGCAACGGATACATGTTAGAAGAGAGACTGTGGTAGTAGGCATCTGTGGGTTTTTTTCACACTGGAAGAAGTTCTGGAGCATGAAAGCAGAAAGAAATCCAATATCTAAAAGGAATATAGAGGTAGAGCTCATTCAGGTACAATGACTGGAGAGGCACAGATACAGGCAGGTACACCTTCACTGACCCTGCCCTGTGAGAGGCAGCATACAATGGGCAGCAGTGAGAATGCCTGGCCTTCAGGGGAAACTGACTGACCAGTGCCCAGCCACTGACTCTGTAAAAGTGCTGACTGACACAGCAAAATAAATGTTCACTGTACCTGGTTGATAGAGGCCCCTCAGCTTTGTTTTGATATATTGAGGGTCCAATCTCAGGTGCTGGCAGGGGGCTGCAGGGTAGTTTCTGTGAGAAGATGCCATAGCTGCCCTGTGCTGGGGTGGTATATACCAAGTCCTTTCTCAGAGGTCATTAATGTCTGCTCAGGGATACTTAAAATACTTCAGATGGAATTTGAAATCATAAAGTACTGCAGACAGTGGCAGATTTGGGTTGATGGGTTGGAGAATCTTGATGCTTTCCCACATCACTTAGCAGCATACTCGGAGAGCGGTATCCCTCCATTGGTTCCCAGTAGTCACAAGTATCTATTCATCTGTACAAGCAGGTGTGGGGTTAAATCCCCTTATACATATTATGCAAGGCAAGTGATAGACCAAGACATATTTGTTTCCTAAGTCCATAATTAGGCTCCCAAATGAGTGACTGCTGATTGCTTAGCACTTTTTAAAGCCTTAAGGCTGCAATTTTTGCAAAACTAATGAAAGTGGTTTCAGGGGAACTTTACAGCTTATGCAGAATCTGAAACATTGAAGTCCTGAGGAGTTTTCTTCCCTCTAACCAAAAGCAAAGAACTGGATCCACAGAAAGATAAAATGTAAAAATAATTCAGAGAAGACACAGAATCCTTGAATTTGAAGTCAGCATATAAGGCTAAAAAAAAAAAAAAAAAAGTAGTGGCTGACAACTTAAACTCGAATTTTAATTTCTAGGTATCCAGAATATTACTTTAGTCTATGACTTTCTCATTTTGATTTATTTAGTCGTAAGTTTTTCAAGGGCATTGATCTGGAAGGATTTAAACAGGTGTATTTCTATCTCAGGACAGATTTAGCAGAGTAGGAGACCTAAGTGGTTTCAGTTCTGTGTTTAGTGACTCACATTTCCTTAGAAGATTTGCAGATCTACCATTTTAGCCAAGAAGGGACGAATATCCCTGATATTTAAACTTGTGAAGTGTAGCAAACTGCAGAGGCCATGTGTTGCAGATTTTCCTTTCTTCTGCCAGGTCAAAAATAAAAACCCTGGCATGTTTTATTTTGGCATTCATTTATTTATTGTTTGACAAGTCCAGAAGTTAAGACCAATATTAACACAGGAACTGCCAGGCTGAATCAGTCCAACAATCTCTCTAATTCAGCTCTGTCTCCAGGGAAGCTCAATGCTAGAATAGCAACGTAGAAAAAGCCCTATAGCAGGCAGCTGTGGAATCTTTTTAATATTTGTTATAGTAAGAATGACATCAGTGATATCTAGCCAAGGGTCCATACATTCAGTAGAGTTATCCCCTGTCTTATTTTTGTCACCAGTGTTCCTGGAAATTAAGAGAAGGAACGCAAACGAGAATGCCCAGTGCAAGTGCTTCTGACCTTTGGAAATAATTGGATGTGGATCCAAACCTGGCAGCCCTATCGTGTACTAAAGTCTCTTAAAATCATCCTATCCATCAGCAAGACAGGGAAAGAGAAACATGGAAGAAAAGGTCACATTAGCAGGAAGCAGCTGGCATGATTCCACGAGGTTCATTTTATTTAGTTGGACCAGTTTCTGCTTTTCAAATTCCAAATCCATGCCAAAATCTGATGGCACAAACATGCACAGAATTTCACACCTAGATATGTACTGTATGAGGGTGACATTTCAGAAATGATATGCAAGAAGTTACATTCACATGACTGTAAATAATAGTGGTCCAATTCCCTGGAGATTGGACTAAACTCTTGCAACATCCTCTGCAAACACTGCCACAAGGCACTGCAGATTAGCTCTGCAGTGTACACACACATAAACCACCTTGCTATAGTAGAAAGGCTGAAACATTTATTAGAGATTATAATGTTGCAGTTTAAAGACCACTAACTAAACAATAATTGATGGGGAAAAAATTGGCTTAGTAAGAGGAAAGTTCTTTCTTCATCATACTGACAGCAGCGCTTCTAGAATTAGAGAAAAAACATTTTGTGTTTCCAGAGCCATTTTCTTCTTGGGGTCTTAAAGAAAAGGGATTTCCTAGACACTTGATTTCCTAGATCACTTGTATACCCCAAAACATTCCTTCTATATATGAGCTGGTATATGAAGCCTTGAAAAATGAGCCACAAATCTGGAAGAAATTCATGGATAGTAGTGTGGAAATAGCTCAGAAGACTTTACAACTGTAATACTGTGTAGTCGCCCACCTCTCTACAACTGCCTGAAAGGAGGTTTTAGAGAGGTGGATGATGGTCTTTTCACCCAGGTGACAGGAGATAGGACAAGGGGAAGTGGCACAAAGCTTGGCCAGGGCAGGGTCAGATTAGATGTTGTAAAAAAAAAAAAAAATCACTGAAAGAGTTGTCAGGGCTTGGAACAGGCTACCCAGGGAGGTGGTTGAGTTACCATCCCTGGATGTGTTTAAAAGACAGGTAGATCAGGTACTTAGGGATGTGATTTAGCATAGAGCAGGAACAATTGGACTTGATGATCTTAAAAGCTATTTCCAACCTTGTAATTCTGTGACTCTGTGACTGCTGGGATGCAGACACTTGGAGGTCTTCTTTGAGGCCATAGTATTAAATGCAGTGGGAATTTTGCATGCATAGAGCTAAGTCCCTTGGACCAACAAGGTGTGAGGGGAAGAAGAGCAGAAGTAGATAGCAGCTATTCAAGGAGCTTGCCAGTACATCCCATTGACGTGGTACTCCCCATTAAGAAACATGACTTGAGAGGTTCAGCCAAACATCTCTGATTTTCCAAATGAGTTGTAGGCAAAAAAAATAAACCAAACTCAACCATCCTTTGCAAAATTCCCTGGGTTTGACTTCCTGAACTGGTATTATACAGATCAGTGAATCCAAATACTTATAGGTCCTTCAGTGTGGACCTCCACAAAACCTAGTTGCTCCATCAGTCTTAAATAACTGCCCCACCACTGCAGACAGAGAAAAAAAACGCCTCCAAAAGAAATCAACAAATAGTATTTTTCAGCAGTGGTACTCACATCACTTTCCTCCACAGATTTTAACCCAGCATGTCTTAAGAAATAAAGATTCACCAGAATCTTGTCTGTTACTCACTCTTCTGAATACCATAAATTCTTTCCACAGAAGCTTCACGATAAAAGGAGACATCTACTTTCTGGTTCTCCCAATTAAAAGAAAATTTGGGTTTGGCATTAGACCATGGGGGCTGAGTAGTGTGCATTCTCAAGAAAACTTCACAAGATCAGTCTATAGAGTTAAGGTTTGTTTGGTTTTGTGGTAGGTTTTTTTTTTTTTTTCCCTTTCCACAGACTGTTTGAAGACAAATCAGTCTCAGGCAATGTTGATGTGTCTGAAGACACTTTACAAGCAGAAAGAAAAATTCATCAGTCACATTACTTGCTCTGAATCACTCACTCAACTCTACTACTGACAACTTGGAGTTCGTCCAAAGGGTCCACGCTCCATATTGTGTTCAGGAGCAAACATTCTCTAAAGAAATGTATTTGCATGTTAATGACTCATTTGCCTTCAGTAACCAGCTACACGTGTCTATAGAAATCACACCAAGATTCCGTTGCCTAACAGCTTTAATGCAACATCATACATCATATTTTCAGATGCAGCAATCTGTCTCATCCTAATTCTGAGACTGTTAAGAACATCCTTGCTATGTCTATAAATCACAGTACAGGTGCAGTCATCTGTCACAGAAATACTGGACTGGAGCTGCCTAAGCTCCCTTCACAGCTCTGACAATGCACCTCATTGCTGACTCCCAGGTAGAACCAAGAGAAACTCATCATTCTTTTAACTCTTTTTTTTATTGTGAGAAGATAGTTTTTGAAAACTTCTGGAAGAAAAAAAGATTCTTTGTTTTTTGATGAGGGAAAAGCCTATCATACAAGGCCCAGGTGCAACAAAATCATGAAGGATTCTTAGTTTTGAAAGAATTGGGTCTAAAGGAATGGAGAAACCCTTTACTGGAATGAAGCAGATCATCATCTTAGGAACACTCTGCAGAGGAAGGAGAAAGATAGCCAGGGAAGGTGAAGCCTCTCTTGAACAAATCCCAGTTAGTGTATGGTCCTAGAGGACAATATCCAGCTGCTGCACAGCCGCTTATCATCCATGGCAGCAAGCAGCCTGGGAAAACACATCTCTGGCTCCTCTGCTTTAGGTGTATATTTCTGCAGAAGGCAGTTTTGCTCACATTTTAAAGCTGATCTCTATTCCCTCCAGGACTTTTGTGTGAGATGGTTTAATATGAGACATTTCCAGGGAACGCAGAATTTATTTATACTTTGGCAAATATGTTGTTCCCTGTAAAACAGTCTTTGAGCTGTGCTAAAATCGACACAAATGTAAAACCACTCTCTGACATATTTGGACCAATGATTTGAACTCATTTTTCCATCTCTAGTCAGCTGGCTTTAGGCTAATCAGACAAAGAATCCCTCTTTGCTCCTCTCAGTGGAGCAACTTCATTTCCATGCTTTACAGAGAGGGTCCTGTGCTGTAGAAATTAACTGGAGATATTCACCAGCAAAGAACTATGAATAAGGCTCAACTCACCTAATTGTCATCATCTAATTGAGTCTTCTAGACATCTGTATCAGAAAAATTCACCCTATAGGGGAAGTCTAAACAGAAATAAAGGGGTTTGCCTGTCTCCATGGACAGATAATAGCTCACAGATTGCTCCATCTAGGTGAATTATACACCATAAAATGCAGGAAACAAAATCTCTAGCCTTATTTCCAAACATAAGAATTAATATAAGGAAGAGATTCAGTACTCAGCTTCTTTCAGTTGTAATCAAAGAATTACTTTCCCTTTAGACTGCTGTTTGCCCTTGCTGATTTCTGTGATGGAAGTGCTCTGGCAGACACATGGACATACTTTTGCCACACCTTGGTAGCATTCTGCTTTCCCTAGGCAATCCATCCTATGGGTTTTTAAGAAAAAGCTTATACTCTTCTTTACAATGGGAATATTTAGTAAATAAAATCAGTTCATTATATATACATATATATATAATATATTGATCAAATCTATACAGCCCAGAGTGGCTCATTTAGAGCTATATAATGAAATGCCTTTCATGCTTCTGGTTTATTCCCTGAAAGAGGATGAAATGTATAATTAGGGTTAATTTTTCATACAGCCTTTCTGGAATATTTTTATATGCAAGATAATAGGTTACTTTCCAAAAATGAAAAAAAGAAAGATGAGCCAGCAATGAAAATGGAGATTCATGTGTCCTAGAAGTCCTTTTCTAGGTCACTATGGGAGGACAGGACATTACAAAGGCAAAAGAAACATTTGCAGATTTCTTCAGGAATTCCCAGATGTGTCCTCCCAGCACAGAATATAATACCTCATTATATTCTCAGAGCGTTATGTGCATGTGTGGAGGGTATCAAGGTATTCATACCATTGCTGGAAACTACTGAATAATTTCTTACATCACATTGTTCATTCCCCTAGACAACAGCCCAAGTCTTATTCTCTGCTAATGTCCTGAATAGTCTGCTAAACACCTGCTATAGCATATGATTAAATTGTACTGTGTTAGCATTAAATCTGCAGTGCCAGGAGGGGCATTGCAGATGCTTCTTTTACATTAACCAGAAAGGAGAAATATGACACATACAATATAACCAGTATCTCCAGTGTACTCTTTCAAGCCCTGACATAGGCACCTGCTAATTTTTTTTTCACTGTGCTGCTTGCAGTAACATCTAGAGTCTGCATCCAAAACATATGCAAAGGTAATGTTTTTTCTCATTTTGAAGCATTATGAATGATTTTCCAGATGATTACATATTCAAGATATTTTTTGTTCATTTTAATTTCATTTTGTTTTCAAGCTCTAATTATTCCATTATTGATAATGCCTCTATAAGCTTTAATTTTAATTTTACACTTTAAATAAAAGTTTAGCCTTAGTAAAATTTTGTTCCACCCCGAGCCAGGAGCTGGACTCCATGATCCTTATGGGTCCCTTCCAACTCAGTATATTCTATCATTCTATGATTTTGATTACATGATCCCTAGGGCACAATTAGCTCCATGTACAGCTGTGTTCACTCTCCTTATCATATCTTGTAAAAGTGGAATGTGGGAAAAAATATATCTGCTATTATAAGCTTCACTTGGTTTTAGCAGAACATCTATTATATGTAGTGTACTTTGATCCCAAAATTTAGATCCCAACTGCAAACTCCAAGTGCTAATGTTATGGATTTTGTAATCCTTCCACTCAGTACTGTGTAAGCATTTGACTTTTCTGGGATGAAATCTGGCTCTAGTGAAGTCAAACCCAGGACTTCTTCAGAGTTTCTCAGAGAGACAGAGTCATTCCCGCTGAACAGTGCAGCAGGAGACAGGCTGAAGTTGCCTGAAATCTGATGTTGCCTCCCCTTCGTTCCCCTCCATGAACAATATCGTCACCCAAACAAGACTTTCACTCCCAAGTGCTCCAACAAGACCAGAAAGGAAGTAAATGAGTCACCTAGATCTATTTTCTTTGCTATTTGTATGCAAGCTGAATCATCTGAAGCCTTTCCATAATATCTCTGATGCTTCCTTAAGACAAAAACTTCTCCCACACCTTTAGGAAACTATTACAACACACTTCAGTGTACTGTATCAGGAAAAGCCATGACTTATGTCCTCTTAGCTATGTAATTGGCATAAGTATCAGTAGGGACAGCATACTTAAAGCAGGATTCTCAAGTATGATTACTCAAACATGGACTTTCCTAATTCAGGTGTTGAAATGCATTTGTCAAAGTTATTTCAGAAGTGATAAGAGCCCTTAACAGGTGTGAAGTGGGATTTGACTGAATTTGACTATTTATAGAGTTACACTTTTACCTCTAAGCAAGTCACTCTGGGATGCCTTTGCACTCAGCAGACATCCAGTCAGTAGAGTTAATGTAGTTTGTGTCATGATTCATCTCACCCTAAAGGTGAGAGCTGCATTTGGCCAGGTGAATCATGTGCTAATCTCCATGGACTATATTGATCAGGTCACCATTGACTATAATAAAAGTCTAGACAAGTGGTAGACACCTAATGTTAGGCCAGATTAATCATCTAATTAGTAGGCTTCCAGCCTAATCTTCCCAGGGCCATTATCTAAGCTCCTCCCAACGCTTCACTAGGGGTCTGAGTTCATCAGAAGAGATGAAGGTATGTCCACACTGATCCACCAGAAATGGGAGGTAAAACAGACAATGGGATTACGTCTTTGACTAGGTCCAGGAAATGTGGAGAACTGTGGAGGCACTCAGCTAACCTTTCTGTGGGTTTTATGGCTGGACACTAAGCAACCTGATGCTAGCTGTCTACAGTAAAGAAAGGAAAGGTCCTGCATGCTGGATGTAGCTAACCATCACACAGGAGAGTGACTTACCCTTCACCTGCTGCAAGAAGCACCAAATTTGTTTTCTAGACTGTCCTTCAAAGAGACTCTATGGTCAGGAGGTGCAACAATAAGAGATTAAGGCTATGATTAAGGTTAACATCACAGCACTTGCTCTGCTGAGAACAAGCATCAGAATGATGCATCAATACTAAAAAAACTAAACTGTTCTAGCTAGTGTTGAAATGTTTTATTAGATTTCCATCTTTTTAGGATTTTTCTGCAGCAGGCATTACATAATAACACTTTGAATGCCAAATTAAAATATTGAAAGGGAACTTCGTAGCAAAATGAAAAAATTAAATATTTGATTCTGTGAATGTCAAAAGGTCAGAATTTTCCTCCTGGGTTTTCTTCTATAAGAGAATGCCTGAAAAGGGATCTGAAAAATCTGATCTGAAAAGCATTTCAAATCACAGTGTTTGACAGCAAAAAAAAAAGGTTTTCATCAAGCTTTTTCTGATCTTACTTGGTATTTGCATACTTCTATATGTCTGTTCTTAATATATAAACTTGTTAAATTATTATAAGTTAAAATGATTGTTATTGTGAAAGACAGCTTCCAGGCCTCCCTCAGGTAGGCTGGCAGCTTGCAAAGACAGCTTTATTCTGGCCTAGGTATGTAGCATTTTCATTTTGATTTATTATTATCTGTGGCATTTAAGCAGGACTTGTTCGAAACAAGCCTGCGAGTCTGGACTTACTGCACTTAGAGGGAGCAGGTGGAGAAAGGAAACAGTGAAATCTGTCACCAGCACAGCTAATTCAAGCTGAAGATCTGCAGTTTCTGATTTCTCCACACATAAAGGAAATCCAGTCTCTGATAATGGTTACAAAACCTTCTATATGTATCGGACATCTATGAAAAGACCTCACAAGGAGATGGAAGTGCTGGGACCACAGATAAACCCTGAGAAGGATGAAATACATAATACTGAAGAGGAGATGAAAGGAACAGAGATGCTTTCAGCCCAACTGGATGTTTTTCAGCTTAGAAAGAGTACTTCAGAACTTGTGAAAACTGACAGAAAGCAAAAAAAAAAACCCACAACACTGATTCATTCACACTGCAAACATAAATTTAAGTACCACCTAGTAAAAATGACCTCTCAAGTACAGGAGATTCCAAAAGATTCCATTGATGTCTGGACTAGTATAAGCACAACAGCTCATTTTCCTAGTTCTTCCATACCTGCTGCATATCTGCTTAGTAGACTGATACGATCAAAAGTGAGAGGCAGATATTAACATCCCAGCCAGTGCACCAGGACAGAAGGAATAATATTTGTCTGCAATCTGTCCAACCCAATAAGAATGGCATATTTGAGTTTCCATTACACTGATGGTTTTCCCATATTACAGTCCCTGGCACAGGTTCCCCAGTACAAACCATTATCACAGACAGGCAGAGCTCCTGCTTGTACAAAGTTTACAGCTGCTCCCATTGCAGAAAGCCACCGAGCTCACATCATCTCAGCTGCAGTGACTCAAACCATTGCCACTTACTAGCATTTTGAAGTGGTGCAGTTTAATGAGCCGATGGTGGCCAGCCTCTAATACCAGGCCAAAGCTCTGGCATAAGCAGCACCTTCCTTTTGAAAAAATGCAAAAAAAAAAAAGTTAAAAATAGAAAAAATAAAGCTGCATTTATGAAAGACTAGTCTCTAGGTCCAAAGTGTGAGTCTGCACTTGATTTGTGCAGGCAAAGCTCCTGCTTCCAGAATCAGGGTTCATCTCATCATTTAACTCCTTCCGGTCTCAGATATCTCTATTTTGTCTCAGATGTTTGTTGGGTGTCAGTAGCTAAACTAAGCTAAACTGAGCTTGGAACAGAATATTCAGATGATATTTTGCTTTTGTAGATGCCTGGGAATCAGGATACGTGAACAAGATTTATACTAACAAATTAAATGTCGTTAGAACCATACTCTGGCATTGAGGTAACCAGGCATTGAAAAGGCTACACCAAAGTGTCCAAACTACTTCACTGTCTCACGCTTTAGGAAAGTGTAGTTGCATGGAAACTGCTTATTGGGAACAGTAGCTCGCCTGTGATAATTACTGAGCTGTGATGAAGAACCATTTGGGACAGTGCTGGTTGTCCAGAAGGATACCAGGAACAATTCCAACCATTTAACAAGGTAGGCAATCGAGCTTCAGTGCCAAGGGACATTTCCTGACTCCATTTAATTTGCTAGCATAGAGGTAGTCCCAGGTTCTCAGTTCTTGATGCACACAGGCTTGTGCACACATACCTACTTAAGTCATCTACCAACAGCATTCTCTGTAAGTGACACCACTTACAGGACTTCAGGGAAGCATTTTGGTCTATGTCCAAAAATAGGGTAGATTTCAAGCATAAATCTCAGGCCAAATTTTGAATGTGGGTATCATCTCAGGAAGTGACCAGATAATAAAGAGATGTCACACAGGCTGTCACACTTTAAGGAAAGTCAGGTTTCATGATATGCTTTCGTTTCTGAGAGCTGGATGCAAAGTACAGTGCCCAGTCTGTGCTGAAGCCTGAGCTCCCAGTCCTGTACAGCACTTCTGCAAGAGCAGGGACTTCCTCTGGTCCAGCTGGAGCCTGGTCCTGAGGGCTGAAAGCTCAGTCATGGTAGGAATGCATCTTCCAGAGACTGTGTCATTGTTTGGTTTCACCTAAAACAAATCTGGTTTGCACCCTTGAGGACTGCTCCAGGATTCAAAACACAGGACAATAAATGGGGATGATTGGAGCAATTAGTTCAAAACTGCACCTCAGATCCCGATTAAAGTTGTAATGGACATCCTGACACATTCAGGTCAAATTAAAGGGGACCAATTTGTATTTCAAGTTGTGATCAAACTCTTTGGTTCCTGGCGTACTTTTTTTCCTTGAAAAATACTGTTAATGGTAAGACATGTACAAACCTGACTGATCACACACACTACAAAAAGCAAAATTTGTCTTTCATAGCTGACTTCACCTTTGCTATGTTTTATTATTAATTACTAATCCAAGCTCTTGTTTCTTTCTTTTGATAATGTAAGAATAGCTTTTTTTGGAAATGTATTTTTGAGCTCTTGCAGGAGGTTTTCCAATTAGAAAGAGATGGTAGGTCTCACCATGGGGAAGTAATGCTTTATTTTGGTGCTATATATAAACAAAACCAAAATACCCCCTAAGTAATTGACAAGGTCAGTTATTTTTATAATGCAAGGAAATCCCATAAAAAAATCCTCTGAGAAGGGTCTGTCAGGGTTGGAAGATGTCTCACTGTGGATAAGGACAAGATGCCTAACTGCTTTCTGGCTTTCTGATTGTAAATGCAGGGTGAACTGGCAGTGCTTACAGGGGCCCACAGACCCCTTACTGACACTGTTCTTGAGAATAAGTATTCAGCTTTGATGTACAGCTTGCTCCATGACTGCACCTCAGGAGTGTATGGATGGAGCTGCTCTCTTCCAGGGTCTACGCCACTGACATTCTGGCAACTGTCATGGGTAAGAGGCTGCATCCTTGGGGGAAAGAAACAGCTGCTAAAAAGGCTGATTTTTTTTTTTCCCCAGAGCATGAAAACTTCTTTTAAATTATTACAATAAAAATATGCAATCAGTGAAAGAAAGATGTGGCATACTTCAGTCTCTGAGACATAGGATGGAAGTCCTATCTATCAACCATCTACCCTCTGAGCTGACAGGGATCGCAGCATGAGGGCCATTTTGCTCCTTCGTCATTTTTTCAGGTCACAGTGGTGAGTTTTGTTTCTGTAAGCATGAGACAGAGAATATAACATTGCAAATGACAGTGAGGTGATCAGTTCCTTCTGGTAACCCTTCAGTATCACAAGTTTCACAATAAAATCCTGAATAATATGTGTCATTATTCCATGCTTACAAATGAACAAACACCTCAGTGACTCTCACTCGGGAATTATCTTCCTACACCGTCTAAAGTCACCTCTGCAATACCATATTTTCACCTAAGAATAATCTTCTAGAAACTATTTGGCACATCTTTTCTCCTTGGAAATAATAAATATGATACGATTGTGTGGAACTGCTCTGAGTAGTAAGCCCTGAAATTGGTAATAAGTATTTGCAGCTTCACACTTAAATCTTTGTAAGTCTGGGTATGTCATTCATACTAGAACAGCCATCTACGTCTCTAGGGGCTGAGTGAGATAAATGCATAGCAGTTTATGGTTGGTTGTTTTGTTTTGGGTTTTTTGTTGTTGGGGCTTTTTTGTGTTTTGTTTGGTTGTTGGTTGTTTTTTTTTTCCAGAAGGTTTCAATTTACTACTTCTCCTGGGAAGAAAACAACATTTTTAAAGGCACAAAGAATGTGTGGACACCCAGCTCTTATTGATGTCTTTGAAAGTCACCATTTAAGTGGGATGATTTACTTAATATCCATTTTATTTTATTCTTTATAAATTGGCTTCATTAAGTCCTTAGGAATTTTGCCCCTGCTTAGAATTAATTCTTACAAAAGGGAAAAAAAAAGGGGGGGAGGGGGCAGGGCATTTAAGTCATTACCCTTCAAAACACTGCAGTCACATTCATGTAAGCTACACTGTTTTCAGCTGTTACTACAGAACACTGAAGTATATTTTTATAAGGTTGCTAGGCAGTTAAACCTCCTTGAAAGAAAGGAACTATCTGTGCAAAAGCATGTACAACAAAGTTATTGATGGAATACTAAATAAAAAAAGAGTACGCGAGAGCTAAATCCGGAGATATTTACTGGCGCACAGCTATTGTATTCCAGCAACACTGACGTTTCAGTCTGCAGTTTTCAACAGCCGCTGTGATATAATTTAAGCCCCAAAATCAAAGCTGTCAGTGCTTTTAGACCCAAGAGATGGGGGGAGAAGTTGATTTTAAAACAGCATTTTTCTTTCCTCCAACTTTTTAAGTCTCAGAAGTACACAGTAAGTTGCACGTAGTCTCTTCTTCTTGAGAAGAGGACTTCCTCACTGGCTTTGCTGCAAAACTGAGCCACAAGAATAATGTAGGTATAAAGGGACCTCCAGTATTCCTCTACTCCATACTCGTATGCAAAGAAGGGCCAGCTTCAAAGTTAAGAACTGGCCTGAAAACAATCCTGAGCATCAGAAGTTCATCCCTGTCTTGAATTAGAAGGGTTGTCATTCATATGAGTGTTGTCCATTTACAAATCTCATAAATCCCATGGGGGTTTTTCTCCTTTTGACATAGTTTATTTGATCTCATGTCTGCGTAGAGTGTATGGGAATATTAAGTCTGCACAAGGCAAACCAGAATAAGCATTACCTGTGCCCTAGCTCTGCATCTGGAGGTGCTGGAACAGGCTGCCCAGAGAAGTAGTGGATGCCCCGTCCCTGGAAGTGTTCAAGGCCAGGTTGGATGGGGCCCTGGGCAACCTTGTGTAGATCCAGGCCTGAGGTTGGTGTCCCTGCCTGTGGCAGGGGGATTGGAGCTCTATGATCCTTGGGGTCCCTTGCAATCCATGCCATTCTATGATTCTATGATTTACAGTAAGACACATTTAAAAAAGACCAATCCACTCTCCCCAGGTCAGTCCAAGTTAGTTCTCATAGTTCTTTACTGCAAATAACTTCACCTAATGTACCCTAGTTCATATCTGATATATTTGAAATAAATCGACTAAAACTTGGCTGAAAAAATCCTAGAGGACTATTTAAAACACTACTAAGCATTATTACACGCAACAATAAGTATTTGCAAAGTGGGAAATACAGATTTAATTTTTTTTTAGTATTTTTGTGGTTTATTTTTTTTAACTAAAACTTTCCACTTAGGGCAAACATAGAAAAAAGTTCAATACCAACATTTTAAGTTAAAAGCAATTTCGATTTCTAATTACTAACATCCCTTAACAAGATTAATTTTTTAAAAATCCTAAACAAACAAGACCCAAGGTATGAGGTCAGTCTAGAATGCATTGTACAGTTCATTTGAGATTTTTGGCTGTTACCATATCCTCAGGATTTAATCTTCCATGGAAGACAGTGGAATAAGCCAGCAATGATGACTCCATAAAGGTAGTTATAACTTTGCCTCCTGTTATTTAATTTTTTTTTTAAAAAACAGGAAAAATGAGGGGACCAATGAAAGTTGGGTGCCGTTTTTCCACAGTCCCAGGAGTCTAAAGTGTAAGTCATAAAGGAAAAACATCCCCTAATGCAAGATGCAGGTTAAAATAAAAACTTGGCAGCAGTTTGAACTCAAAGTGCTCCATATACATTTTCTGGTTACAGCTGAGCAGATAAGCCCAGCTCCTACGGAAATGAATAGAACTGGCACATAAGTACCTCTAAGAATCCGCACCGCAGCCCACGATAAAACATCTGGTTTATCATCGGCAGCAGCACCAGTAGAATTAAGTAGTTAATACTTCAAAGTGATACAAAATGTAGCTGTAAATTCGACAGAGCTTTCTGCTGGAGACCATGTAAGGACACAATAATAACAGCAAATTGATTCACCTAAACCTTTGCTTTGCATTTGCTGTAAGACAGGCTTTCCAGTAAACTACTTCAGCTCTCTTTCACGTTAATAATAACTACCTCACCAGCTGTTGAATGAGCCATACTTGCAGACACAGATGGGAAAAGAAAAAAAGAAGGAAAAAAAAGAGAAAATAAAAAAAAGAAAAATATTACAGACATGGGGGAATGTATTCCTTGTTGGAGCTCCCATTTGTTGCAGCTTTATAAAGATATAGAATTTGGGTCAATGTAATACAGCAGATCCATGTAGTGCCTTAATACCATTGTTTTTCTCTTTTACAGCCTGCTGAGATCTAAGTGATTGAAAAACTCCTCCATTAAAACCAAGTAAATGCATTTCCCCCTGGCTTTACCCTCTCCCCCCAAAAAGACCATGACTGGTTTCAGTCTCACGGGAGAATTAACTGCGCAGATTTTATAAAGCTCGTTGTGCCAGATGCTGCCACTACTAAAGCTAATGTTAAAATTGCTCTTTTTCCACAGTCCCCTCCATAAGGATGGTATTGCATTCACTCAGAGGGCAGCACCACAGGACTTCTCACCCCGTTGTTGCACATGCAACCAAACAGCCTGAGCCGTAACACCCCATGCACCTTGACTGTGGGGTAGGAAAGCAGCAGTGGTGCTTGCAGCATGTGGCAAACAGACTGTCTGGAAGAGCCCCAGACTCAGAGGAGGCCTGCAAGAGGACTCTTCTCAAAGGCTGCTAGCACAAAGTTGCTTTAACACCATCTGAACCCCTACACACCAACGCCTCTCCCCCATGCATACACCCACAGTGATCTTCCTGACATTTCATACAGGCTTCTGCCTGTCTTTTTCGTGTATTTACAAATTTTTTTCACTTTCAAGGTGCTCCTTAGCAACTCTCCCTGTTTGGACAGCCCACCTCCATAGTCACTGTGCAATTAGGATTCTATCCGAGTGGATGAGTGTCCTCCTCCAGCTCTGGCTGATCACTTCTGAGCTGTTTTTGCAACACTTAGTTCCACAATGAGCTGGGAGTAGGACAGTTGTAATCTGTCTCTTATATAGCTGTCATACTTTAACTGTTCTTAAAGTATCAGCATTTCTCAGGTTTTGCATATTTCATGCAAATATTGATAGCTATAAAAATAATAAAAGAAATCTGAACTGTAAACTTCACAGTTCATGGGGTTTCTCCTTGAATAATAAGACAATTAATCTGCATATGAAAGGAGGCACGCTCCTTTCCTCAGAAATACCCTTCTTTGGTCTTCAAAACCCAAAAATGCATTCTGGAAGACTGAAACAAAAATAAAGATGCAGAAATCTCAAATTCTGCTGAAAATTTTACCCTAAGGTATAATTTATCCAATTTGCTGTCATAGAAGCCAAGGGATGTCAGAAACTAATTCCCCATGTATGAGGCAGATCAGGTGACAGCAATCACAGCATCCTGGGTTTTGTCTTCATATAGGTTATTATTTCTCTGAATGTCATGCACTACGATCTTTTTTTTTAAAAAAAAGTGGAACCTACATCATGCTGAAACTGCTGCCCTGGGGGAGCTGGGGCCTCTGGTCACCACCAGACTTCATCGTTTGTATTCTCCAGTACATCGCTGCAGTCATTATAGCATCAAAAGGCAGAGCAAAGCAGAGGGTGAGGAAGGAGGTGAGAGAGGAGGCCTCTTTTGTGTGTCTGCCAGCTAGAATAAAATGTGAGCCATCTCTCTCCGCTCCTTGGGTGATAACGTAGGTGGTTGTAGATCTTCATCTCTCCACTTTCTGCTGCAGAGGGCACTGGCTTCACAGCCACAAATCAGGCAAGGTGCAGCGCTTGACTCTTTCTTCCCCTCTGCCATGCTTTTTCTGTAATTCAGATCAATCACTTGAAGTGTCCATAGAGCTAGTTTACTGCTCCAGATGCTGCCAAAGCAAATGAGTCATGGGCAAAATTAAGGACATTTGGTCACAGGAAGCTGCTGCTCTTGCCTATTGCTTATAAACAGATCTGGATATGCCTGTAGAAGAAACCTGGCTTTGTGGTTTAACCCCAGCTGGAAGATAAACACCGCACAGGCACTCACCCACACACTTGCCCTCCAGTGGGATGGGGAGAAAATTGGAAGAGTGAAAAAGAAAATTTTGAGTTAAGATAAATATAACTTCATAGGGAATGAAAACAGTGTGCATGCAAGCAAGACAAAACAAGGAATTCATTCCCCACTTCCCATGGGCAGGCAGGTGTTTAGCCATCTCCAGGAAAGCAGGGCTCCATCATGCATAACAATAACTTGGAAAGACAAACACCATGGTGCTGAACATCCTCCCCCTTACTACTTCTTCCTCCAGCTTTATATGCTGAGCATGACATCATATAGTATGGAATATCCCTTTGGTCAGTTAGGATCAGCTGTCCCTTCTGTGTCCCCTCACAACTTCCTGTGTGCCCCCAGGCTACTCGCTGGTGGGGTGGGGTGAGGAGCAGAAAAAACCTTGGCTCTGTGTAAGCTCTGGTCAGCAGGAATGAAAACATCTCTGTGTTATCAGCACTGTTTTCAGCACAAATACAAAACATAGCCTCATACCAGCTACTGTAAAGAAATTTAACTCTGTCCCAGACAAAAGCAGTAGACCTGGCCATATGTGTTTGCAAGTCATTAGTTTAAAAACATGCCTGTAAAAAAAAAGGAAGCAACAAAGCAACATGCCCAGCATGGACTAGCAGTAGTAGCAATCCAGGAGCCATGCGTTGGCCCCTGTGTCAAGCTTTCAGCAAGGCTATCTATTCAGCTTATAAAACAACCATCAAGCAGCCATAAATGCAAGTAGAAATATCTTTCTTTTTTTCAAATGTAAAGGGAGAAGCCCTGTGAAAATGTCAAAATGTCACTATGTACCTGATGCCTGCTGCCCCTCCTCAGGATCTAAACTTCAAATGGACAATCTGGATTTCCCCAGGTCAGGCTGGACTATGCATTTCAGGTGGGGAAATAAAACGCTATTACTCCCAACAGATTCTTTCTGAAGAACATGCTAACTTGGTCTAGTGGAGGGTGTCCCTCCCCACAGCAGGGAGGTTGGAAATAGGTGATCTTTAACGTCACCTCCAACCCAAACCCACCAATGAACTTCCTTTACTTCCAGGCAAACTAAGGGACAGCTTCAGCTCATTGAAGGGACCCTATGACCTTATCATTCATGGCCCAAATCTAGTGACAAATCCATCATTGCAGAGAAATAGGTATTTTTTATGTCTACCAATGTTGGAATTAAGCCTCAGCAGCAATTATATTTATCTTTCTCTCTCTTCTAATTGCACCTGGCAGACTGAGGATGATAACTGAAGCCAGCTTTTAGAAGGGTGAGGAAAATAGTTGGCTTTATCACAACTCACGGGTCAGCCAATGTTCCACCCTGTTTATCAACGTTAATCTGAGATGACCATTCCCAGATGAGAATTTCTGAGAATTCATATATCCTGGCAATGCTTTCTCCAGATTCCTCAGCTAACATGAAGAAAATAGCGGGGAAATATATCCCAAAAGTTAAATCACACTGAATACTAGTCTAGTGTTTTGAGGTTTTTTTCAAGTCTATCAGAATATTTATGTAGCACAAAGATGTTCAATGATACTCAGGGTTTTTATATCTATATATATACATATATATATATAACTATTGAGTCCAACATTCTTGATTTGAGCATAAACATGGGATGTATCTCCCCACAGCCAAAGAAATAATAATTCCAGCTGGAAACATGAAATCAACTCACAGGGCCAGATGCTCAGCTGCAGAAAAATAAGATCTCTTTTAATGAAATATGCAGAGTTATGGTATTTTGGACCAAAGTATTTTGGTACTTTAATGTCTGTTAGCATAACATGATAACAGCACATGTCTCTGGGCAGCTGGCGTAACTTATAGTAGTTTAGACCTTTAGAGGATCTGGCTTATGATGTCGCTTTTTCTCTAGTTAGCTTTACAAAACCATTGCCACTAACCAGAAGGTAAACAGGACTTTATCCTGCTTCCCATTTTGCAAATGGAATAACCTTCTCTTATACCCTGAGAAATGTATATACCTAGAAGAGCATTGGAAGCAGAAAATACTGTTTATTTTCTAGTTCTAGGAAGAGTTTGCTAAGCCAGCATCTTTAAAAAAAACAGCAACAACAACAAAAAACCCACCCCAGGTTTTAACTTGTAAACTGAGCACATCTCATATGTAATTAGGGAGTGCAAATAAATTAACTTTATAACCTAAGGGTGGCATTCTTAAAGATTATAAATCTTCTGCCTGAGATCCACTAGAGAGATGAAGTCTCTCCCAAGAGAGGAGACGAACCTTTTCCCTTCCCTTATATGGAAATATTTAAAACCATACAGGAACAGATTATCTTGTCTTGGAAAAAGGTAGAGCAGCAAGCTAACAGTTCTTCCACTCTCTTAATTTCCTGTACAAATATTTTAATCTCAGAAGAATACGCATCCACAAAGGTGTGTTTTTATGTGATTATGAAATTAATGTTACTCTCTGACTTCCTGAATACCATCCACTTGCTTATCTTTATTTCTATATAATATGAAATGACAAGCCCCAAGCAAGTTGTTACTACTTGATGATTATGAACTAGCTGACTTCAGGCCACAGAGAAAGGTGGCACTCTCTGGCAGACCACAAGGTGTTTAGACAATAAACATATCGTAATGTTCTGATCTGCACCTGGACATTTCTGCTAGCTTAGTAGTCAGGTGTTTCATCTTTCCAAAAAAGAATTGTTCACCTAAGGAAAAAAGAAGAGACCTCTTCTTACGCTTAGCAAAGCAATGCTATTTGCTAGAGGCTATCAGTGCAATCACAGCTTTATTCTCTTCTGCTGACTGCCATAAAATACTTTCTAATGCAGGAAACATTAAGAAATCCCATTTCGAGTATAATGGAGCATAGGCTAAATCAAATACTTAGTGCTGCACTGTATAAATTCCTGTCTGCTTCCAGAAAACAAGTGAGGAACCGCCAACATTTCCCTGAATCCCTACAGGGAATGCAAGGCAGCAGCAACATCTCCAAAGCAGCAATAAAGTATCTCCACCCTCCTCCTTCTACTGTTTACACCTTTAACATGTCCAAAGCAGCCCTTTCCCTGCAAAATCCTCCTTAACAAGATTTGGAAGAGACCAAAGAAATAAAACCTGAGTCTGAAGCATCCCTGCAGATTTAAGCCACCTGAAGAACTTAAATATCACCCCTCTCCATCTATTCATATATTATTTTATCTCAGTCAGTGTTTTTGTGTCTTGGAGGCCACACTGCAGCAGCTGGCACAGCACTGTGCCCTGAGTGAGGACTGCTGAGGTTCTGAGCAGGGCTTGGGCAGAGTTGGCTGTCAGATACGGCACATCAAAGGCCCATCTGCCAGACCTTCTCAGAGACAGAGAGCAAAGGACGAAAAGAGGCTATCCTTTGCCATTACCTTTTAATGGAGACATAAGGAAAAATAAGCCTCTTTCCTTGAGGGAAAGCTGGAAATGCTTGAAACCCACCATTCATTGCAAATAAGGCAGTGAATGAAACTGTGAGACCTTCTCTTTCAGAAGGAAACCTTGAGAAACCCCTCATGGCCTAGGAGATGTGAAGTAGGTTGGATATGCCTCTTCCCTCCTACTTCTTCCAGGCAGAGTGGAGGAGAGATTAAATTTATGCTGTGGTTGCTCTAAAAGTGTGGGACACTGAGATGTCCCAAAGATGTCAAAAGATGTCTGTGTGGTATATTGTAGGCAGTTGCATGGAAAAGATGAGTCAGACCGTGTGCAAAAGCAATGCAATGGCAAAATCAGTTAATCCTGATTTGCTAAGAGTCCACAAACTCTGTGCAGTATGGAAGTATTGGCTCAGGGTCAGTACCCTGCTATCAGAAGCACACATTTGGCTGATGTCTCGGCACATGCACTGTCTGGCCATTTGCCTTCAGTATGGTGTAGAGATCCATTGGACTAATGGATTAGTCTCCAGGGACATCCATGTAGACAGCAATGAACCTGCTGGAGACACTATTGGAGGCTGGTGAAGAGAGAGATTTCTTGAAACAATCATTTATTTGAACTGGTCTCGATTTCTAACTTACAGGGATCAGTAGTTCTATGTATTTTAGCCCTTGTGATTTTGTGCATCTTCTGGAATTGTAGCTTTGCACCTGCTTTTCTAACTCTGGTTCTCCTATTCATTAATCTGCTTTTGCAAGATCGTCAATGGATCTGTCACAGGTCAAATAGATCATTGCTTCATTTTGGGAAACACGATAAGTAGAAGGAAGTTGGAAAGAAACAATATTCGATATCCCTGCATCATCAGACTAAGCCAAAATACAATGTGGTTTCTGCAGCATAATCTCAGCCTGACGTTGCCGACATTTTAATAATCATCCATCAGTAGTGAGAGGGCCTGAGTGAAATTAATTGGTTCTCCCCATCAAGTTTTAACTTGAGCAGTGCTGAGGCATGGGAACAACCATCAAATCTAGGAAAAAAGTTTTTTCAGAGGAAAAGACATTGCTAAAAGGCCAGAATAAGAGCTGTGAAAAATTAAATGGCTTTCTTCTCACTCATTTGTGTAGTAGGCTTGAAGAAGAAGCCTTCGGGGATGATGGTCTCTGTGAACTTCAGCTGGAGAAGAACAGAGCACCCAGCTTCAGAACTGAAAATCTGGTACATTTCACCTGTGCTCAGGTGACATTAAATATGTATCAAAATCTATGTGATGCCAAAGGAAACAGCAAAGGAACCCCATGCACAGTGGGGAAAACAAACCAAATTGATGTGCTGCCTATTGCAAAAAAATCTCACAGTAATTCCTCTTCACAGGAGAGTGTTAAAGACTACCTGGAACAAAGGTAGGGTTGCAAGAACCCTTTTTCTGGGCTTCCTGCCCAGAAGTCCCCCAGCTGGGAGCTCATCAGGTCACAGCCTTAATGCTGGAGGGTAGCACACAAGAGATTTGAACTACCTTTTACTTTCAGAGCTAAAAGCAAGATGCTTCATTCCTTCTCCCACTCCTGATCCTTGACTTGTGATGAACCAAAAAACCCTTGCTCTTAGAGACAGAGTGGGTTGCTCTTGTTAAAAAAGGGATAGTATTCAAATAGTTATCCTGATAAAGAGTTTCTCACCAGCTCTTAATTTCTTCCTTTCTTGCCCTTTTCCAAACCGCTATTCCAGCTCCTCGGGTTGGGGGGTACAAGCATTCACGGGACCATGCTCTCAGTGGGATCAGTGAAATGAGTAAAAAACAAAGGAATACATGAGACATGGGATTGTAGTAACATTCAAATGAGAAGCAAAGTGAACTCGGGAGCAGTGAGTATTCACTGCTCGCAACTTCAGCAGTAGAAGAAGGTAATCACTCCTTGACCACCTCTCCTTTAAGTTATAATGGCAACTACACCAACCTGTACCAGCTTCGCACAGTGTGCTCATGCTTAACCTACTGCAGCAAGACCCCCAGCTCATTTGAAGCCTCTTGATGCTACTGTAATTCAGCTAATTAATGCTAATTTTAGTCAGTTGTTCCTGTGTATCCTAGAGAATGGAGTGACTATTCATTAGCCTTGGTGTGTACTTTGAAAACAGCTACAAATTAAAACTCTTTTAAAATGCAAAATGTTATTTGCCTACGTGCTGCTTTCATTTGGCAAACAGAAGTTAAGGGCGAGGATGAAAAGGACTGCTGTACATAGATTGCATAAGAATGAGATCTAGCATTTAGCTCTAACGGTGCCAGTCCCTCCAGCGTACCTAGCTGTCACCCCACTCATGGCAAGGTGGCCTTGATCAACAGTGTGCAAAGTACAGCCTGAGCAGGCAAATGCAGTCCATGGTCTTGCGATAACAAAATTCAGTTGATCTCAGACCTCAGTGCTGGAGATGGTGCTGCAGATCCCAGGGTATATGTGTAACATGTAAATTCAGTACGATAGTGCTTGTGATTTCATGCCTCCAGCTCCTGGCTCTAGGAAAGATGTGAAATGCTCTCCTCTGCATGGGAGAGATGTTACTTCACTTCCAGGGGAATGGTGATCTTGGTGCTGCTGGATCACACCTCAACTCCTAGTAGCAAAAAGAACTTGACAGCTATCTTCCCTGGTACATGGCACGGTGAGCATACGCTTCCGATAACCTCTTAATTCCAAGTCCAAGATGCCTAGAGAGTGGCATTAAATCAGGCTTGATTCAAAGCACAGGCAAGACAGGTGACTGCACAAAGGTGGTCTGCTCCTGCTGCCTTGGCTCAGGTTAGCAAAGAGATGCTGCCAAATACCTCAAACAGCAAGAGCAAACAAGGTTTTCAACAAAGTCCAAGCCAGCTCCTCTTTTCCTCTCTTTTCCTATGGAACCCACCTGGCTTCAGGCAATAGGAAAGCCAAGTACGGAAGGGAAATGAGCTGTAGAATCACTGGCATGCAGCTCAGATGTGGGTGGAAATTTGGGAACATGTTCAATGAGCCTCTGAAGAGGTCTGTCAAGACCTACAGAAAAGAAGGAAGCAAACGTTACTGTGGGATGGGGGCTTGGAGTGACAGGCTTATGTAAGAGTTACAGTGCCAATGATCTTGATGAGGAACAGAATGAAGCATGGAAATGCTGATGGCCCCTGTGAAAGACTGTAAGGAATTCACAATGGGCAATCAAATAGCAGCATGAGATGTAATCCCTGACCTAAAAATGCCGCTCTCAGTGAGGCTATTGGCCCAGGAGCTGTGAGAGGGTATTTTCCCTGTTCCCCTTCCTTGAAGGAGAAAGTAGAATAGCTCAGAGACTCAAGAAGTGATGTATCAGAAACGAAAGGCTGTACTTCACAAGGAAGATGAAAGCAACTTTGCAGCTTATAAATTAACCCTGATCAATTCATATACCTGGAAAAAAATTCTCTAGCAAGTGCATATGCTACAGGGAGGCATTACAACAATACCTGATGACTTCTTCACAGAACACGATGGAGGAGCCTTCCATTCTGGCACAACAGGTCCTGGCCTTAGAGTGAAAGTTGCAGTAGGTCTCATTTTTGCTTTCTCCAATGAATCCGGAAGAGGGAAAGAAAAAAATCCATAAAACCCAATGTGAAGCACAGTGTTGCAATCAGGAGCCTTAGGACAATACCATTGCAACTTGAGAACAAGTCTGAGCTGCTGCGCTGCAGAGATAGGTTGTAAAGATCCCCCTTCTGAAAAACACCATTGATGTGATGGGCCTCACCAATTTATGTGACCTGTGCCCTTCAATGGCATTGACTAGTGGGTTGTGTGTACCGACATATTTAAGTCTTGAGCCTTCTTGTACATTGCAGATTTAGAATCTGGCTGAAGCCCGTTGTCTAATCACACAGTGTAAACTCTAAGTCCCGGGATGTGGTCTATTCAGAAAGGTATAATAACAACAAATTCTGTTTGAATGGATCTTGTTTTCCAAATTCAACATGAGCTGAAATAACTGAATAAACAGTATTTTAGTGGACATCTTCTAAACATGTCAGAAACACAGTCTTCCTATCTGCTGGCTAGAAACTTGAAGGAGCCTTATTGTCACTTTATCCCTTTACCTCAGCCCAAAGGATCTGCATTTTCCAGTGTACCCACTATTAAGATATCCAGCCCTCCCCATGACAGGTAAGCTTTAGAAAAGACCAACAAAGGAAACACCTTACAGTCTCCAAGTGTCCCTTAAAGCACACATTTTTCTTCTGGAAAGGGAAAAAGATTTTGCAACTCAAGTTAGGAGGGAACACATCAGATGACATTCTCTTTTCCTGTTTGGATACAATAACAGTGTATAAGAGAAGAAAGAAGCATAGCCTGTGATATGAACCAGCCATCCACAAGCCAGCTCTGATCCACCAACTGTGTTAGCTCAGTGTTGTACCAAAGATAACTGGCTTTGCTAGGAGTTTTGGAACCTGCATGACTACACGGCCTCCGTCCCAGAGTGAGATTCATCCCAAGCTGTTTGAAACTCTTCCAGAACTAGCTCCCACCTGCCTGTGTGGGTACACTGCACAGTGAAACCTTCCAGCACAGGATCCACCCAAAGTTTGGGGAAACAGAGGCTTTAGTTTTGAGTACTTTTTCCTATACTTGTCTTCATTTATGGCAAAGCGAAATGTAGATAAAATAATGGCATTTCTTGTTTAAAATTATTTTCTTTACTACACAAAAGCTGTAAAAGCATTTGCTTTCTTTCTTATCTAATCCCACTAGGCATTAGCAAATTCCTTCTTGGTGACTTAATTTTTTGTGGAGCATTTTGGAGGAAGAAGGTGGGTCAAGAGACAAAACAACTACCTTTTTTAGTCCTTCCAGGTAATCATTGGTCAGCAATTGTAACCCCATAAACCACCTTTAAAGAATTTTCAGAAAGAGTGAGAGTTATTCATTCCATTCACATGATCTACTCTTAGATATGGCAAAGTCAGAAATTTCAAAGAGCAAAGCCATTGCATGGCCACTCTAAACAATATTCACCAATCCAAGATAAAGCACTTCATCTCCACTTAAAAGTCAGAGCCAGGAATACACTGTTACTACCATTGTAAAGCAGAAAGCACTCATTACAGCACGATTCCTTTTAACATCCTGTTTTCATTTCCTCTCTGCTTCATACACATGTAGTGTCTTCTTGTTTATAATGTCAGCAAGATAGTGCTCCTCAGGGAAGAGAACGGGGAAAATGCACCAAATCTGGCACATCAAATCTTTCACACACATATGCTCTGGGGCAGGATTTTCTCATGTGCTGAGTTCCTTGTGCTGCTACAATACTTGGAGAGAGAGAGGGAGGACACTGAACCACAACTTAAGAGGCAATTCTCAGGCCATTCCTAAGGCAAAAATTCAAATTATTTTCTCCTCACCTCTATTTTTTCATTACACTTTCTGCCCTTGTTTGGTGATCATAAACATTTTCTAAGTTCACTGCATCAGCCTCAAAGGAAAACTATTCCACCTAGTAACTGGAAAGGTAGAGATGCCAGTGGGGTATTTTTGCAGGGAAAATTCCTCCTGAACAGCTGCCCAAAGGAACAGAATCACACAGGTCTTATTTACAAAGGTGGCTCTTAGGTGTGTGAAAATACATACACAGAGCAGAAAAACTTATTTTCTGGGTAGCACCAGTCTTGTTTCTTGCTGTGGATTCTGCAGGGCAAAAGGCATTTAGGAATCTCTGGTTAGAGGAACTGTTGTTCAGTGTACAACCCAGAGATCTGGTGCATCTCAGAAGAAGGGAGGATACATAGAAGGCCCATATAAGGCAAATAAAAATCTGGTAAGACCACTGCTGCAAAGGCTGTGAAAGTGATGTAAAAATAGTATTTATAGAAACATTTTTTACTTAGGTCAACTTTGTGAGTTTCACCACAAACTTCTTCACTGCCCTACCAATAATTAGGTATGTAGCAGCAATGCTAGTTTTCTAGGACATGGAGATTCTACATGATCAAAACAAAGTTCGGACGCTGCCCCCAGTTTCAAGCAATTCCATCTGGACTTATGGAGAGGCAAAGCCTTGGGTGAGGCTTATGTACCCTGCTCTCACTGTACATCACAGAGATTTCACCTACTAATCAAAGCTGTTGAAGACCAGGAGATCAAGCCAAAACAATGCCTTTTTTCTTGTCCTACTCTCACTTGTTTTTATCCTTCCCTTGGAAGCTTGGTACCTCCCACAGCCTGGTGCCTCCCCAGGAATCACCTTATCCTATCCTAGCATCTTCTGTATCAATATCCTGGCAGGAATGCCTTTCTCATCTGAGGCAGGATGGTGGGATAAGGACTAGGCAATTAGTAGCTGCTGTCCTGATTTAAAATAAGAAAATTATCTAAGGACACAAACTATCTAAAACCCTAAGGCATATATTTGCTACCTCCTTCCTCTGATTTGAAGTTGGAAAACCTGCATGTTTCTCCAGTAAATAGCTCCCAGGCATTCCCTGAACACTTTCCAGGTCCCTAAGGAGGGGCAGAGCAGTTCTTGCAACATCAGAGAAGAGTATTTAAGCTGTGTCTATGGATCACCAAGACCTGTCAGACAAATAAGATGTGACAGCAAAGGCCCTTTGTATTCCTAGCATGTCTTACTGACCTGGACAGGAAAACATGAACCTTGGAGGGATCACCCTTGTGTTTATATCCTGCTGAGTCTTTACCAGTAAAGTTTCCTTTGCTCTCACCTGTGGTGCATCAGTTCCCTTCACCTCCCTTCTGTTCTCTAAACAGGGCAAAGAAGGGCAGAAACACAGCGTGAGATTGCACCACCTTGATTAAGGCTCCTGATTACCAACAGGAACTTCACAAACGTATCTGACATTTGTACCATCCTTTATTCACCACTAACCTTCAAGAAACTTCTTCACTTCTGCTGCAGCACTTATCTGCCCGTCCCTTTGCGATCTCTGTCCCCGTAGTAAGGGCGCATCTAGCAATTTACCTACCTAACAGTGCCTGGAATTGCTCTTCACAAAAGGAGGCTGCATTTTCCCTTTACGTAGAGTTTGCTTTAATCAGAGGCTTCAGCATGAAAGCCTACACACGCCTCTCTGGCAGCTCGCAGAGGCACCGGGAAACTCATTCAATTCTTCGAACATCCATTGTGGCTCAGGGCTACGGTCAAGCACCCTTAATGAAAAGCTGTTTGTGCAATCTATTTCCTGCTGATAACCAAGAACACCTCCTAGAAAAATAAACACACTAAAATAAAAATCCCAGGAAGCTGTCAAGCTTGCTCCCCAGTTTCTAGACTCTTCCATGGTAACTGAACTTAGAAAACTACAAAATCCACCTGAGAGCAGCCAGAAGTCTCAAGTGAATGATGACTGCGAAGTGTCTACGTTACAATGTAACTGTTTGTGCTGGGCAGCTTATGTACTTTCCCATTGCAGAATAGTTTCCAAGAATGGCAAAAGAAAAAAGTGTTTCCATTTTCCCTTCTCTTTTCTCCTCTCATGCCTTTCAACAACGTGTCACAACTGTCTAACTCCAAACAGGGCCAGCATTGGGTTCCTTAGAGCTGTAGCAGTTCCTACAATACACAATTTCATGCACATGGACATTTGATTATTTTTTCTGCTTAGCCAGTAGGAAAGGATGCTGTATGCACTCATCTGAATGTACTCACTTTGAGTTGCATTGCATAGGAAGCATCATTATATGTGTAGTGACAAGCAGAAAGCTTGCTTCCATCCTGTACGAGCCTTGCAATTTGCTTGATGTGCCAGTGCTAGAACAGCTTTTTGTGTCACAACATCCTCAGGAAATATACAGCACTGGGATGTATGGGAAACATGGACTTTGGCAAGCAGGCCATATTTAAAAATGAAGACTCCAGCACACTCTCCCTCATCAAACCACGTTCTCTCTTCACTCTGAAGTTTTATGAAAATACAGCCTTTTGTCTACAACTCTCTCTAACTTACCAAAGACTTTCTGAAAGCATGAGAGGAAGTTCTCCTAATGAAACAACTTCAAAACTTGAGTCACAAGTTTCAAAATGCCAGTGAAAGTGGCTTCCTGAACCTGGAAGCAAGGGCTGTGAGTCAGAAAGTTCATAAACTTTTGTTCCAAAGTCTCCACTGTGAAATATTGCCTGAAGACTGGAAAGACTCGTCCACTCCTATAAATATCTCCTCTTGCTGATGGTGCTAAGTATATACATAAAAGGATAAATGCTCCTAGGTGCTTTAGACAATAGTCCTGCGCCACAAAAAGCTGGGCAAAATGAGCAATAATAACTTTAACAACTGACTAACCTGCCCCTGCCTTTGCAGCCCAGGCTCCGTAGCTAGGGAGACTGATTTGTCAGATATACAATCAGTTTCAAATTCTTCACTTATGTGATGCAAAAATTTCACCTAAAGAGAAAAGGAGAGAGAAGGGCAGACTTCAAGAATAATACTGCTGCTAAAGAGCATGTGAGTGAGTCAACCTGCTAAACTTTGTGAGCAGTCTGTGGGGAGGCTGACTGTCAAGACCTGAACTGCATGGAGTTAAAATTGCTGCTGTATAGGGGTAGGTGGAGACACCAACATCCTTGCATTCAGTTGTGTTTCCAGAGCTGTGACTGGACCGAGAATTTTACGTCACCCTCACCATACCAAACACATTCTCTGCTTTTCTTGCTGCTTTTTTTCCAGACTTCTTTTGAACTTAGTTTACCTTGTCTCAGAATTACATATTTTACTACTAAGAGCTGGAGGAAAGGTTTGGGGGTTTTTAGCTTGGTTTTTTATGGGTTTTGTTGGGGTTTAGTTTTACATTCATTAGGCTTTGGCTATTTAAAACTGTTGTTGACTCCCTTTGATTTTCCTGTTGCAGAGGAGGTGGGAAAGAAGTTCAGCATCAAACAGTAACACAGCAGACAGAGTATGGTTTGTCTGACTCCTTACATGGTTTAGTTTGAAGGGAGGAAGGGAATAGGGGAACTGCAACTATCAAACTCTGGCAAGTTTTGTGTTTTGTTTTCCTCAACCCCTGAAATTTAACTTTTGAGAGAAGTAATTTAGTTCAGAGCTTTGCATCAGTAGAGTGCTTTTGCTCCAAACACAAATCCCAGAATTTAATAGATTGGGTGGGGGCTGATCTGTAGAGAACTAATTGAAGGAGCTGCAAATATAGACATTCAACCCTGATTAAGTAGGAGAGCAAAAAAGAACACTCTAATTCCATTTCCAAATCAAACCAGTTGTACCACAATTATCTCAAGTACTTCAGAGATAGTTGAGTTCACAGTCCCTCGTTTTCTTCAGGGAGGAATGGATAGCCTTGTGCACAAGGAGAATCAAAAACCCTTGAGCTCTGTATTCACTGACTTACTTGTCTCTCCCAGTAATACAGTATTTTAAAATGACATAGTTTTATCTGGGACCAGTTTTCAAAGGTGCTCAGCACTCACGTTCAGTGGTGTTCACCTCCTCAAACTCCTCTAGAAATCTATCCATTTACTGAAATAGCTAAATAGGAACTCTCCTGGAAATCTAGCTGATAGACTTTGTTTTGAAGATGGAATACTCAGAAGTCCATAGCAGGAGTCTTGTCTTCCTCAGTTTTCCAAGTAATCTGAGTAATAGGATGCATGATATTACCAAAGTTAGCAAATCCAGTTTTCATATGAAACTAGAAGAAATGTCCTCTTCTGGATATCCACCATTTCCTTTGAACAGCTCCATTATCTGCCTCATTTTTCCAGCTGGAAGATTTTGGTATCAACTTGATGTTTCTGACATACAATAAAACAATGACACTGTTGTCCTTTTCTGACAGCACTGGCTGTCTTTCTACATTTTCCCATTCTAGGCTCATCTCCATCCACCATCAAAAGGCAGTTGCCTTTGCAGCAGACAACAACTGTTTCAACAAGGCTACAAACAGTATACAAAAGCTCTGGAAAAGAAGCTGAAAACTTTTCCAGTTTGAATGTGGAACAGGAATTTCAGGCCAAAAGCAAGCAAATGGACTATTGTTTTCACAGGTAGTTCTGAGAGCCATGCTTCAACAACCACAAATGGTCAGTGCCTCTCATTTTGTATCTCAATTGAAAGACAGCTGTTCTATTTTCTAAATGGGAAGATAGTTCACCTTGAGCATGGCTTCAGCTGCTGCAGCTTTTTTACCATTAAATATAACTCAGAATAGATATCAGCATGGGGAGAAGACAGAGAGTGTGTGAACAAAACAAGCCATTAATTTTCTACATAGAAGAGAACAACTCTCATCGCGGAGACACTGCTGTGCTATTGTCTGAAACACAATTTTAATCTGAAATTGGACAAACCATTTGAAAAGTAATTCAAGTTCATCTAAAGGGAGGATGTATTACACACTGATGGTGGTGGAGGGATTCAGTATCCACAACTATGTTAACTGAATGCAATGAATTAGAAGCATCTTCTTATAATAGATCCTAATTGCAATGCTCTGGCCCAACAGATCATTTACAAGCACCCAAGTATTCCACCTCTTTAACTCACTGTCATCAAGCTTCGCTCTCCTAGTTCTGCTCCAGTGGCATCAATTCCAAATTATCCTTTTTGTCTTGCAGCTTATTCTGAGTCGTGAACTAGGTCAAGAAATGTTTGCCAGGAAGGCCTCTAAGGAAAAATCTGTCTCTGCACACACCACCACCAAAAAACAAGGACTCCCACATTTAGAGTGTATGACTGATATGACAATGGCCCTTCCTTTCCCCTACTCATTGTATGGTCTCTATTTTAGTAGAGAGCACTTATTGAACCAAAGGCCATCATTCCATAGACTTTTTCAAGACACACACACACACACACACAGAGAGGTTTCCATCCTCTATACTTAGCAGTAAAGCACAAAATTACATTGGGTGTTCCTTAGGGGTGTACACTGTGAGCAAGTTTGCCCAGTATCTGACTACTCCAGAGTAGGCTGCTGTGATCTTACGCTGGAGCACAGCAGCCTCCTTCCCCATGCAAGGAAGGCTGAACACTCCACCTCCCCTACACTCTCAGTTAGTGTGGTCACAGGCTGATGCAGGCTCAATGCCGACACACTTGTAGATAACAAGTCGAGGTGATGCAGAAACTCCTCCTGCCCAGCTGCACACTGTGAAGTATCATTCTTTGGCAGTCCTTTTCTGAGTTTAGTTTGGGAAAGGCATCCAGATCCGTCCATCAAGTGCAACAGGAGTGAAGGATATAAGCCAAGGTTATTATGCAAACACGTATTGTATGCAAAATAAACCCAGATTTTTATTTTGCCTTACCTCAGTATCTCCAAACAATAGAAGTTAAATCTGAACATTCACTTTTGTGGATGCACGTGATCAAAACTTTCATGTTTTGTGCAATGCTAACAGAAAACAGTAATATTAAAAGATAAGAATACACTATGTACAGAGTGATAGATGATCTTCTACAATATTACTTGTGATTTGCTCCTAAACAAATTTCCAGGGTTATTCCACCCTCTGAATATCAATCAAGCCCAGGAGTCGAAAAAGGGAAGAGGATGGATGAGGGAGCAGTTGGAGTAACGAGCCTTTCTACTGCAATCTCAGTAACAGATGAGATTGCATCTGTTCCTTTGCTGGAACCTCAGCAAGTGTAGGGGAAGGAACTCTCCTATGGAGTCAAGCGTAAACACTGGTTTTGTGTGCACAAGCACAGTGATAGGGCAGAAGGCCGCATGTTGAAGACAAATTTTAGCAGCTAGCATTGCACCTGGTTTAGAATTCAGAAGTGGTTTAAATATAAACTTACTGAACTGTTTTAAACACAGCCCTGGCTAGAGTTCAATATGCTTTCCATTAACTTGTTTGGTTGTAAGGATTTTTTTTTCCAAAACACCTTCACCATTTTTAATTTGAGACAAGGTACCTTTAGTGAAGCTAACTATAAAAAATGAGCAGTGTTTTGTGACTTATTTTGGTTTACATTGTCAGCAAGGAACAAGTTCAAGCTACATTGAAGTAAGACGTTCTTTAATCAGGACAGACAACTTCACTGAGGTTCATACAGATATAATTAAAACCATCTGTACATGGGTACAGTCTCAGGTGGTCCAGACATCCTTGTTGGATTGATTTAACAGTAACAGCATAAAATGAACCTAAAAAATGGAGGAGGCATAATGCCTGGCAAAAGGTTACTTAAAGCAGTGGCCCTCATTTCTTGGAAGGAAATTTGTCTATGTGTTTTTTAAAATTACCCCTTATCCCAAAAATTGCTATGAATACAACAGACAGGTGAAGCAAAACTGCACTTGGCCACTCCTCCTGGGTTAGACCCAGGTGATAGCTCAGACACACAGAGTGACAGCATGGTGCTGTGGAAGTGACGGTGTCCACCGTCATCAGCCAGCCCAATGCAGAGTGTTCAGAAAAAGCTCTCCTTCCTCCCCCCCCTCACCTCCTATGGCTAAGTTATACTGAGTTCTATTGTTCTTTGTCTCCCCGACACCTGGACAAGAATTAGTGCTGCCTCACTGCACTTAGGTGCTTAGCCAAGCCATCTCAGTATTTTCAAGGTCACAATCTCCACTCTCATGAGGCTGTTGATCCTTTGGTTTCCCTTCTGAGAAACAGGGGAGATAAATTTCCAAAATGAGGACAAAATTGAAAAAAAATATATATATATCATTTTTACATAATGCAAAAGATGGAGGTCAATTAACTGTGGTTGAATTGTACTGCCATTTCTCACACACACACACAAATGTTTATATTTATTGGTTGAGATTGGTTAGGGCTTTTTCCTTTTATCCACAATGCAGGCAAGGATACCTGCTACATGGACTTTCTCTCCCCGAAAGGAATGACTTCTTAATTTTAGCCTGAGTAAGCTACTGCTGTCTTACCTCATTCATTTGTGCAACCACTTCTATCCTCACAACCATAATGGGCTGCAACTTACCTGCTGGTAGGTGAGAAAACTACTAGGACTTGTAGATTGAGCAGGATCTGATTTTCTTTTGTCCATTCCTTTCCCCTACTCAACCTTATGCAGACAAAACTGCACTCTGGGTCACCAACCGATTGTCCTTCATGGTTGGTGTATCAAATCATGGGGTTAGCCCTGTTATTCTTACTACCTTCTGCTTTTACCTGGTAAATGTACACAAGAGCTGCATCATCTTGAGCCAAAATATAATTGCTGCCACAGGCCATTGAGCGGAAATTGTTTGCCATGAGGTCTTTAAAAATCTGACAGTTGTTAACTAGAATGTCTGATATTCACTACTGTGGTGAGTTCGACCTAGCCAGCATCCAATTGCCCACTCAGTCGCTCACACATTTCCCTTCCACTGGGACCCAGAGGAGAGAATTTGATTCACAAAAGCTGAAGACTCATGAGCCAAGATACAAGAGTTTGCGTGTAAGCAAAGCAGAGTAAGTAATACATTCATTACTTCCCATCAACTGGCAGATGTCCAACCGCTTACTAGAAAGCAGGGCTTCATCACATTTAACGGTAACTTGGGAAGCCAAATGACATGACCACAAATGTTCTTCTCTTCTTCCTTCTTTCCCCCAGCTTTACTGCTGAGCATGGCATCATATGGTGTGGACTATTCCTTTGATCAGTTGGGGTCAGCTATCCTGTCTGTGTCCCCTCCCAGCCTCTTGTGCACCTCCAGCCTACTCATTGGTGGGGTGAGAAGCAGAAAAGGCCTTGATGCTGTGTAAGCTCTGCTCAGCAGTAACCAAAGCACCTGTGTGTTATAATTAGTGGTTTAGTTATAAATCCAAAACACAGCTCTGAAGAAAGTTAACTCCACCCCAACCAGACCCAGTACAACTGCCATATTTGTTTCTGTTTCCTTTCTGCATTTTACCTTTCTGCTAATCCTCACTTTAAACGAGCATATCAGCTGTTTTGGTTAAGGTCTGGTTTTATGAGATATTCACCTACAGACAAGTGCACAGTACAAAAAGCTGACAGTGGCAGAAAAATGATAAACAAATGGTTAAGAGAGTTATGGCTTGCTCTCCTTTATTTTTTATTTTACTTTTAGTGCATGCAGAAGTGTCTGTTAAGATTGGGAGCAAAGTTATATTAGGTGATACAGAACTGCTTACTAAGAAAAAGTCTGTGCCTCAATGAAATTTTAAGCTAAGAGAAAGGTGAGCATAGCAAGTCAACCAGCAGAAACTCCACAGTCTCAGTTCAATGCCTTATCAAGTGACCCATGCTATCTCTACTATGCTACCTCTACTTCAAACAATTAGGTAACCTCCACCTTTCCAAAAGATGCCAGTTTTCACACTCTTTTCCCAAAGGTCTTTGGTGTCTGGAGATGGGATTTGGAAGCTATTTCTATATAAGAGACCAGAATGGAGAACTCTGCTAGAGAAGCATTTACATTTCAGGTGCATCTCTCCTTGGTAAAAAATAAGACACTATGTTTGAAAAACATCTTTAAGGAGTTTTGTTCAGAGCCTGGCTAGCTAAATGAAGACCTCTTTACAGATATTTTCAAGAAGCTCCATGCACGCTATTAACAGATAACAAAATCTGTCTCTTTCTTCCCATGGAGCTGTAATATTATTTTCCTTTCCCTGAAGCAGAATAAAACCTTTGCATTTGAAAAAAAGGTTGGTTCACAAAAATGAATTGGGAGAAATAGAGTATTTGTAGTCTAATCAGAGGCAGAAGCATAGCCTACTGGGTGAGTTTCATGTGGATACTGATATTGACTGCAGATTTACCTAAAAAAATGAAGACCCCAAGCCAGCAAAATGCTTAAAACCAAATCTGGAGTTTTAATCATGTGAAGAGTCTTTTCTGAGCCTTGAAGTCTTCATCCTGCACCTCTGAAGATATTTTCGTTATGCTGAAGGAAATTGTCAATGCCTAAACATGATTTAGGGATCCTTCCTGGAACCCGGGATTTAGACTTATTTCTTCCCCCTGACTTAGTGACCTTGGGCAACTCACTGCATGTCTTGACTCTACATCTCTAAGAACCAGTGGTTCCTTCCTTCCATCTCTGGAAAGAGACTTTCTAGAGGAAAAATGGAAAAATCTCCATAGCCACTCAGACCTGAACTACTGTTACGAAACTACCTGTAATAAAGACAGTAACTACCAGTACCTGTAGTGTAGAATTTAGTCCATTAGTATCTGAGCTGAGGCCATCAGTGCCTTTTGTGTAAGTTGTCAAAGAGCTGTCAAAGTGACCTACTGCAGAGCAAAATTCTCTGCCCAAGCTTGTTTCCTGGGTCATCCCACCTGTCTGTCCCCGCCACCACCCAGATTTCACTCTCACTGCTATATTTCTGGGTTTTATTTAGCAGCTAGACAATAAATGGGACTGTGCTTCTGGGCAATTTCAAAGTAAAGGAAACAATACCAAGGGGAGACACAATAGCTGTCTGCAGATAAAGAAAAGAATGTTGCACCAGAGGACAGGAAGCAATTATTATCATTAGTCAGCAATGATAGAGAAAGAAGTAATTAAACTTCAGCTGCATCAGGGAAATTTTTACACAGAATATTAAGAAAATAGCTGGAAAAAAACCCTAGGCTTAGCTGCCAAGGAAAGTTGTGGTGTAACCATGGTATCCAAAGTCACATCTCATGAATGACTTTCTGTAAATAGGTTAAGAGCACACTAATCCTGTCTCAGCATTCTTGAGGGTTGATGCAGGAAAACGTTTCTACTCATGGTAGTATCTAAACATGCTTAAGTCCCACGCACATAATCCAAAAAGCTAAAGAATTTAAGTAGAGCTGGAGCTACCGAGGGGCACTGGATGACAAGACAGTAGATGTGAATCCTCCTCAGACACCAGTGCTGTTTCCAGCGCAAGAAGACTTGTGAGAATCTGCAATGAAGAGCATTCACCTCAAATGGATGCTTGTAGAGACAGAGAACCTGTTTCTACCCAGACTGCCATCATACATTTGAGACTTTTACAGTCTCTTGACAGTCAGGAGGTGACAGTGCAAAGGGAATTAAGCCCATGTCCCAGTGCAATGTAAGCACAGGAGGAAGGGAGCAGATATTCCCTGTGGCTGTGACAGCAGAAAAGAGCAATAGGGGACAGTCATTACTTCCCACCCCTCAGCTTTAGCCTTGCACAGGGAATTACATCCGAGGGTGACTCCAAGCAGAAAATTAGTTTATATATTCTGAATTCTCTCTAGAAGAGCTTCTGTCCCCAGTGAAAATGCATGAAAGAGAAGGGTAAGTCCTCCTCCCTGTCCCCCAGCCCATCTGAAGCCCAGTGAACACAGGTCATAGGTCTTTTTATCTGCACTGAGCTCCCTTCCCATTTCTGGCATGAAGCAGAACACAGAAATTACAAGGAACTAGAATTAGTGTTTAGAGCAAAATCAGAAAGAAGGGGGAGAGAGAGCATGTATGCCTAATGGCACAGTTTTTACTGCCTCCCCGTCTCCATATTTCATTCATCGCGCTAATCTGCTGAAGAAATGGCTCACTGGCAGGCAGAATCTTGAAGTAGCCATTTAAATTTGCTTGATGGCCCCCAAGGCAAGTCAATTTTCAGTCTGACTGCCTTTAATCCCAGTGGAGGGCCCCGCCATGCTATTACATGGCACAGCAGGAGTAAGAGTGGGGAGGTAATCACATTACAGCACCGTTCCATTTAGCCGTAATCTGTAAGGATCTCATGAAAGCATCAACCATTATTATGACTCCTGATGTCCTTCAGGCAACGTCTTTGTGGGGAAAAGGAGAAGAAAAAAAAATAAAAATCCCTACCTGTCAAAAGGAGACAGGCACTTTCATTCAAAGGAAAGGGAGGTGAGATGTAAAAGTGACACAATATTATTTAAACATCCTATTACTAAAATTACAGTTCATCTATATAAAACTGAGCTATAGGACCTTAGTCTGTCAGCTAGATCAATGTACCTGCCATGGACGCAGGGATGCAACGAGCTGAGGAAGCATTTGGGACACAGAATTTGCTGTAAAGGCTTCCAGCTTCAGTCCATCATGCCTGGTGTCCTTCCCACAGCACTAAATAGCTGCTGCAGAGAAGGTGATGCTGGAGAGGGTGAGGATGGCTCTTCCTCAGCCCATTGCTACTTCATTCAGATCCAGAGGCTTGAGGCGACTTCAGCAGAACTACAGCTGGTTTTCAACTGGCAGCTTTATTAAGAATTGTATTTAAAATCCAGCTCTGGTGTCTGACTGGTTGACCTCTTGTGGGAGATATAGGCTGATTACATGCAGTGTGAGGAAAGAGTTGTCATCTGTGGCTTTAAATCTGCACAGCTAATAATTAAAGTGGCCAGTTCCAAGAAGGAGTGTAAATGAACTGGACAGGGCATTTGGATAATTGTTCCTATTTCCACACTTGCTTTGTAAATCAAGGCAGCTTTTTGGGTTCACTTTCTATTTTTGTAAATAGAAACTTCTGTTCATGTGTGCAAATGGACATGAAAGGGACCATGGATAAAACATGCTATCATACCATTAG
Organism: Laterallus jamaicensis coturniculus; assembly: GCA_022605575.1. Taxonomy (NCBI): domain Eukaryota; kingdom Metazoa; phylum Chordata; class Aves; order Gruiformes; family Rallidae; genus Laterallus; species Laterallus jamaicensis. The sequence continues at coordinate 85,911,268 of JAKCOX010000002.1, read as the reverse complement.
GCAAGGGAAAAGAGTGTCTATAGGGGTTTTCTTCCCATTTTCATCCCCAGTCTTTTGTGAATTGGCTCAGGGACTATCAAAGAGGTATGTAGGACAGCGGAATATCAGTTTGGGATGGTGAAAAACAAAGGAAAACAAACAGGATCCAAATAAAGGGCACATGGAGCACATCTATGAAAACCAGAGTTTCCTAAAGATGCAGGATAGGGCCAGAGAGAAGCAAGAATGACATAGTTGTAGGACTGAAAGCATTATTCCTTGGCATTCAGCCTGTAAGAGACAATGCCAAGAATGGCTGTATTTCTTAGGAGGGCATCGATCCAGGAGATGATGCGTAGCAACAGCAAAGCCACTGACAGCAGGCCAGGGCATGTGAATTGTGCTGGGACTCCTGATTGTCACGGTAGGATGCACATGGAAAACCACACCATGAAAGCTAGATATACCACAGAAGGTATTGCTGAGGATGCCAAGATGCAGCTGTGATGGCAAGTGTTACTGACCTAGAGTTGAGAGGAGCTCAGTGGTCAGAGCACTGAGCTTCACATGGAGGACACTCCCAGAGTACCGTATCCAGCAACAGAAGATGTCTCTGGCAGGAATAAGATAACCAAGGAAGGAAAATCTTGGATTACTGGGAGGATTTGAAAGAGCTGGACCCCAAATCAGTCTCAGAAAGTAATGGTATTAAGCTTCTGGAGCAGACTGGGGAAAGGTCACACAAAGCTCTCCTCCTAAACTGCAGACGTGGTTTCTGCAATGAGCTCAAAAGTGGGGCAGAAAAACAACATTGTAGGTGAGGAGGTCATGTTCCCTTGCAGGAAGACAGAAAGCAGAAGTCATAAACAGAGGGATGGATTAGACTGAGACAAAGCCCAGAACAAGGAGAAGACCCTTGAAATAATGTGTTCGATCTACCTAGGCACCGAAAAGATACAGGATAAGACCCAAGGTGCCCACCCTACAGAACCATGTGGATTTTGTTTTCCTGCTATGATGTGCCTGACCTGGCCAGGGGACTGAGAAAAGGGACATCCACTCTCCTGTGAAAAGATCAGGTATGCAGCCCCAGGGAATAAGCAAAGAACCTGGATGGATGCAACACAGTTCTGGCTGAGAAGAAAGCATCTCAGATTATGCAGGGTTTTTTCTTTACAAAAATCACACATACAGATAATCAGAGATTTGTTGAGAGAAAGAGCATGGGAAGTTTCACCCCTCCTGCTGGATTTTAATGTGGCACTCGATGACTTGTAATGGAAAAAGATCTATTGTCTCTCCAGTAGCAATAAAGTAAGGTTAAAACAAACTCAAACATTAATTTTAGAAACAACCCCATATAAACACAGCTGTTCAATGAACTGATAGGACTGGCTGCTAGCTGAGTACTGCCCCCTAATGTTGCTGTATAACAGAAATGTCCTTTACAATGTCTTTTATTAATGAAACACCATTTCCCAGTAAGATGATGGAGAAAAAATTATCACAAATGAGATAAGGCTAAACTTAATTTAAATGCAACCTTGACTTGAGCAGCTGTGGTTTTGGCTTAATTGTTTGTAGAGCCCATTATTTTCTACATCATCAAACAGACAGCCAATATTTAGCAAAACTGTTTAGAAATGTTGGTTTTGGTTTTGGAGAAAAAGCCTGTTGTAGTTAGTGGAAGGTGCTTGGAAGACAGAGCTGGCAATTAGTTCATAACCATATTTTTCTTTTTTCTGAATAAGTTCACCCCAAAAGTACAGTGTCTGAAGAAACAGATTCTGCTCACAGGGATCCAAAAATTCTGGTGCTACTCAGAGCCTCTGGGAAATAGAAATCTAAAATGGAAAGGACCTCCCATGGGTTTCTAGTGCTTTCAGCCTCCTAGAAATGGGATTCTCCCTTACTCCAAGGCTTTTCATATCAATAACATAAATAAAGTCCAATTTTCATACCAATTCAGAAAGTAAATGGTCTGTATAGCCAAACAGGAACATGAATTCCTATGGGGGTCCTAGAAAGGCAGTATCACTGGAAATAACTCATAAAGTTTGGCTTTTTCTCCAATGGAGAAGATTTATATCCCTTTCAGTCTTTTCTTTTAGGATTAACTGATCGGCTCCTTGCCTCCATGGTGCCTGGTGGCAGTAAATCCAGCTGGAGAGGAACCCAGGTGTCCTGAGGCCAATGTGGTGCTTTAAAACATACAGGAAGGTTCATTTCTCATCAGTCTCCACATCATTCATTGTTTTCCAGGCTTTTTCAAGCCTTTCTCCTTTTCTTCCCCTGATGGCACCAGTCTTAATCTTTCTTCCTGGTGCTCTTAGTGACTCTCACTCAGGCTCTCTCTGTTCCACGTGATAGCAAATCCCCTACCTGGCAGAGCATCCCATCAAGATCCATGCAGGACATGGTGTGCAAAGATAGCTGTGCTTTGCCATCAAGCTATAGTGCAGCTGCCTTGCAACAGATCTTGCTCATGGGTCAGGCACTTATTTTCCCGTTGGCATCGTGCTCTGACTCACCTTTCCTGAGTCACTCCTCCTGACACTATCATACCTACCTGACAGCATTAAATCCCCCACTGTCACTTTACCAAAGGATTAGAGATCTTTCCACCATCATTTGACTGGGACAGAACAATTTTCTTCAGGGGGCTATTTTTTGTTCTTCCTCCTCTTATTGCTGCTTGACAGGAAACCATCTCACGTTGTTCTGCTCCAAAATGTCACCTGTCTGTGGAGAATATGTCCCCACTTCCCTCCCTTCTTCCCACACCCTGCTGTTCTACCTGACTTTGAAATGGCAGCTCAGCAGATTTTATAGACTCCTCTATTTAATTTTATTTGGTTTTTTTCACAGCAAAAAATAAATATATATATATATACGTATATATATATATCAATCTATCTGCTCAAAGTGGGTATCTAATCTGGGAGTAGCAAGGAGAAGTTTCAAGGCAGACCCCCCATGGTTTGAATTAAATATTAAAACAGAAGGAAAGATTGAGGTGATAACTAGGTAGGTAGATAAGTTTTTTATTTAAGTACTCTGTGAGTGCCTTTATGCAAATGTGAGGTCTGCTGCCATTTCAGCATGGATAAGGCTATGTGCTCTAAATTATTGCAGGAAACAGAAACACAAATAGCACTGTCTCCTGGATCTGGACAGATTCCCTTTTTATTGTCACCTGCCTGACAGCCAGGCTGTTGCTGCTTACAAAAACCTGTCTGTAACTGAAATCCCCAGGGTAATAAGCTCCCCATGAAACACGCTCCTGACTGGAAAAATCTGCACATCTCCAGATTAAATCAATAACAATTAAGAATTCTTTGAAATCTAATTGGAAAAGCAGCTATTTTGATCAGCACCATGATGTTATCTGGAAATTGTATTTTGTTTATCTACAACAGAAGAGGGTTTTCTTCTTTGTGGGATTGGTTTGCCAGCTTCAGACACATCCTTTGATCTTGCAGATGATTCAGTGAACTGAAACATGGGGGCAATCAGAGGGATTATCACGGGATGGGAAATCATTTGATCTATTTTTAAAAGTATTTTTTTTATTAATAACTTTGGGGGTTGGTTATCATTAAGAAAGGAAGAGACTGCTCTCCCATCTTTAACAGTGTTAGATTTCTCTGAAGATTACTGATTCATGTAGTAAATAATACTTAGCATTTATATAGTGCTTCCTGACTTCAAAGCACTGTACAAATATTTCCTACTAATACCACACACCAATGTTCTCCGTTATTACTTGCAGGGTAGGATGAGGCTATTTGATGTCTCTCATATTCCTGTGGATGATTTTGTATTCAGGCCTCTCTTTAATTGATTCAGGTTAACTGGGACAGAAAATCCCAGAGAGGAGAAAGACTGAAGTCCTGGTCAAGAATACAGTAAAACTCTTTCAAACACTTCTGTTAACTCCCATACTCATCTTGAGAAGGTCTTCTACACATTGTACAGACTGTCTTACCAAGCTAACTGAGCTTCTAGTGATTATTGTAAGGACAACCCTTGTTTAAAGATTTATTATCAGCAATGCTCAAACAAAACAAAACCAAAACCCAACAAAAACTCCCTCCACACACATACACACACTAAGAAAACATAAGAACAGAAGCACAGAAGACATATCATGCTTTGTGTGAGAATATCTGATGTTTAAAACAAAACAAAATCCAAACCCTAGAATGAACTTGAAACTCTAAAAGGTTGATGGAGTCCCTCCTTCTTTCCTTGAACCCAGTTTTCTTATAGCACATTCATGCCAACAAATAGCAGATGGTGACAGCAGATATGTACTAAAACAGCTAAAATTGTATTTCTTGCAGGAATCATGCTGATAGGGCTGAACAGTCTGTGCTGGGAGAAACGTCTGGTCCATGCTTGGAAGGAAAGATCAAAACCCTTATCAAGATCGCTTTGGATGGTATTTCAAGGGGCTCATTTTACCAAGGTATATTTGCTCTTGTGGTTCCTGGGAGCCACTCAAGACGGGAATGTGTTAGCCATGTGTCTGCCTTGAGAGGGTGTTTTAAAGCACGCCAGCATCAGGGATGGAAAGGAGGGACCTTGAGTATGTGGGGTTTCCCTGCTCAAGCAGGTGTCCTTCCTCACATGTGGAGATGAAAGCAGCTTGCAGTTGTCACAGCTGGGGTTAACAGATGAGCCAGTAACTTTTATACTTGGGCTTACTGCAGTGTAACTTTTCCTCCTTTCTAGGAATATTTCCTAAGAGATTTCTGAGTCTCCAGATCTTTGGCTTCTGTCTGGCTCACCACTGTCAGCTATGACAATGCAGGACAGCAATTCGTTCATCAAGAACTGGGATAAGACCCATTTTGGAAAGGACACTAAGGCCATCATGAATAAGAGAGAGAATTAAGGGAAGTTTACATATGCAAGGAGCTCATCAAAGATCACAGTTGCCCTAGCCTCCAGGAGATCACTCCATCTGTGTTAGCGTATTAAAAAAGGTCCTTTGAGGGCTTAGCATTTTTTTCAGACACTAATATTTTTCATCCCAGTCATTTTTCTTCTCCAAACACTTTGGCACAGGGTAGGATTATGTTAGAAGAAAAGCAGGTGGCCTGAGAGTTACCAGTCCTGAGCTCTGAACAGATCTGTCACTGTTTTGTGGTGTGATTTCAGGCCAGTTACTGAGGGCCTTGTACTGGAGCACGCAGGACACCCACATCTCCCACTGACTCCAGAGGAAGCATTCTCTGTTCAGAATATTGGAAACAAAGAAGCTTGACAGTCTTGACTCTTTGATGTCTGTAATGAAAAGATGTGATTTCTCATACCTACCTCCATGGTGTATTGCACCACTTTGCTGATATCCATACAGCACTGTCAGATGTCACACTGTGAAAGACACTACAGTAACTCTGCTGTGTTTCTCATGGTGCTGGTCTATGTTCAACGCCTAGGCTTTGAGGAGTTGCCCAGATTTTTCTCTACAATCCTCCAGGCACCTCAGCAAGATTATCTCTTGTATTTTACAGAGAAGACTTTCTCCAGGCATTCTGGCTGGTAATCCTACATGGCCTTTTTGTAGTGATACTAATTTTCCCCTATTCACATTGCCTACTGATGAGCTGATTTAAAGTCACTTTTTGTTTGTAGGTTCAACCCCTTATTCAGTCTCTTTGCACTCTTTTATCTGATTGCTGAAGTGGAAACCGGGCTTTGCTCTTAGGCAGAAGCAAAGCCACAACAGCACCAAAACCTGGCATGCATGTCCAAGCTTTGAAAAATGTGCCTGTGTTGGGCTCTAATAGAAGAGAAAGCAGACCCTGCGCCTGCAGGGAGCTCAGCCAGATCCAACATTTTTCATGGATGCCCCATGTCTTCATCAGTATGCAGATCCATCTGCACTGCTGAGATATCTGCATGGTACAGACAGGGAGTGGGGGAATACATTTATAAATAGGATCACTTCATCTTTCCCTTTCCTCCTGTCCCCACTCTTCTGTAATCCCCACTGATGGAGGTACTTCACTGCTAAGAGCTGCCAGTTCCACCCTACCTTCATACCTCCTCTAATGTCACCAAACACTTTCTTCTTTGCATTGTAAATGAAGTAAAGAAGCAGAGGGTGAGAGGTAGGGATGGGGAAAGAGAGATAGATTCCAGTGCCTGTTAGTACTCTCAAAATACCTTTTATCATATAAATAACACTGATGGGTACTAGAAATGTTGAGAGTCTAACACTACAGTGCCTACATGCTATTTCTAATGGGTATCTTTTTAAATTCAACAGGTAAATAATAGCATCTTCTTAGAAAGAGTGCACACTACAAATCTACCCTCTGTAGCACAGCAGCAAGCATCAAAATATCTCAGAACACTGGGTAAAGCTAACTCTTCCTGCTCAATGTGCTAGAAGGTTGTTAAATGTTGTACGGTCACACAGAAATTAAACATTGCTCCTACTCATGCTTACTCACATGGGAAGCTGTTGAAGCTGTAGTCACACTGAATGCAACATCATGTTAGTACATCACAGTAACAGCTGCTCAGAAGAAAAACACGGGAAAAAACCCTGTATGAGACACAGCTTTTTCTGCAATTGGGTTGAAGTTTTTCTCCTGGTATCTCACTGTGATTTTTCTGGTGAAGACAATAGCAGAGTTCCAGAGTCCCAATTTTCTTTTCCTGTGCCCCATCAGACAAAAAAGAAACACACCTTAGTGAAATTTTCCCATGCACACGGTCCTGGCTCTACTGTGGTTTCACTGCATGGCCTTTGTGTGTGTTTTCTTCCTTCCCCAAGTTCAAGCTGCCTGTTGGTAAGCTGATTTACCCTCATTTGTCTGCTTGCAGATGTAGAAACTGAGCTTTGTCTTCCGGCAGCAGAGAAGCCATGCCAAATTCCCTGGGAGAGACAGACATCCGTCAAAAAGCTTAAAAAGTCACATTTTCTGTCTTGATTTTTTTCTTATTAAGGAAGTGATAGAGGAAGTTCTGGAAACTCCATCAGCTGGCACTAAAGATGTAAATGTTCAGACACAGCAGTAATGTATTGAGTAAAAGAGTTAGTTTTTAACAAAAGATGAAAAAGACACTGAACAAAGCTACCCTCTAGACAGATGACTGCACGTTTGTCAGAAGCCAAAAGGTCACAACAAAAGCTTAGGGCAGTTCTGCTATTTCCCCAGGAAAATAGATGCCCTTGTAATTGTCAAGCAACTCCTCTTGAATCAGGTGGATGGAAGACGTGTGTATACATCAATTATCGCAGCCATGAAAGCACAGTGTTACATGGGCACAGGTGTAGAGAAACTCCATGGGTTGGTACTACAGTGCTGACCAAGGCAACAGTAACAGTTCAGTGGCAGACCTGTCCCTGGTTCATGCTATAATTCAATGGGAAAACCTGTTTCTGAAAGGTTTTGAGAACACCTTTGTGTAAGATGAGACTTCCTCCATTGGCGGGTAAGTCCATCATCCAGGATCTTCACAAGTATCTAGTTGAACAGATCAGCAGACCTGCTTTTCCAACTGACAGCCTCCCTAAAAAGTCCATGAAGAAACTGTTACTCCTTGCTGTTCACGCTGCCAAATGGAGCCTGGGACAATAAGATGAGCTTGCATTACACAGGGAGAAAGTCCATTCTAAAAGTGATTCCCTCAACACAGAGGGATACAGATTGTCCCTTATAGACAATCTGACTCAGATATAATATTACAGGTCAGCATTTCCTAACTGCAAAGTCACATCTCCTTACTGAGACAAAGTTCAGTGAGACACTGACCTCAAGGTTGGAAGCTCTAAAGGGTCGGCACAGACTTTGGCAAGCTCCTGTGGCCTTGCAACACATCCCAGGACCTAGAATACCCAAAGCTGTTTTGGATGGATTTATCCAGGGGGAATTAGATGTGCTGCCTGGTTTCCAGCCAAGAAAAGAAAGAGACAGCAGGGACAGGAGATATACTAAGGGAGAAGCAAAGGCACACATGAAAGTACAGTAAGACAGGAGGCAGAAAAATCTGGCGGAAGAGGATGGGAGAAGCGAGAAGGAAAAGGAGTGGGTAGCAATCACAGGAGGTAGTGGCAAAGATTAAATACTGGAGGTCTCAGAGGAGAATCCAAGAAGAATGAACAGAGGAAACACACTGATTTGCTGTTCAATAGCTCATGAGCTCTCCTTGAACACTCCTGCTTCTCTGCACAGTTTCTCACATGCCATCCCTGTTTATTAGCCTTTCCTTCACTTTGGCTTATGGAGTTATCTGACCACGAGAAGATACCTGCAATAATGGAAATGTAGACACTTTGTCAAGTAGGATGTTGCCCTCTGTGCAGACACAGGGGAGATCCTGGATATGACCACAGCATATGTGCTGAACATCCCTACAGTGTGTGCCCAGCATGACTAATGCTTCCTAGATGTGCTAGCTTTCACTCCATATGTGTTTGCAGGGCACACACTGTGTTTGCACAGATTTCCATCCAGGAAAACACAAGAATAAGTATGGCAGCCTTCGCTCTGCTTGGGCACCCTCACTATAAGGCTGACACTTCCAGGATGCACCAGATGGGCTGACTGCACAAACACTACACAACCTGTGTACTCACATTTCTCTCTGAGAAACTCTGATGGGAAAAATGGCAGTCCTCTCTGAAAACTGCATTCAAGCACACAAAGAGCTGTTGCACTATTTGCTAATCCTTTGCATTAAAAAGTGTTTGTGGACATAGGTAGCAACAGAAAATCAAGGGTTCAAATCTTCAGGTATTCAAACTGGGACCTCTTCTGTGCACAGCTATGACACTTTTTGTAGTTGACACTTGTCTGTGGAACAACAACCCATTCAATCAGCATGATTGTTACACCAGTGGTTTTTCCCATGCACCTTGTCAAGCATCACATTTTACTGCAAACATACCAGGAGACAGGGGCAGCCCCCAAGGCACTGATGAGTCTCACCACTACCCCTGTGAAGCAAAGCCGCAATGATGGGAAGATGCAGCTGATACCAGGACCCCAGGTCTAAGTAGAACTTTAGTACTTGCTGGAACATTGCTTTAAGTCTACCAGAACATTTTCTGGTTGGTAGCCAGATCTCACAACTTAGTAGTTGTCACTGTAAGACAGACCCTACAGATCAATCACCTTGCTTGGCAATGTCACGTCAGATTGGGATGACAGTAAATCTCATCAGAACCTGGTGTGGGTGTTTTTATCAGCTACTTCACATATGGAAAATCTCATCTATTTTTGCCAAAATTTCATATGGAAGAATTGGGAAGGGATGAGGAGGAGTAGAAAGGGAGAGGTGTGACAGCAGTGCCAGTCTGTCCCATTTCTGACATTTGAAAAAAAAGGAATTTTCATTCTGACATCATGCTTAGTTCTGACCAAAAGGAGAAAGAAAAAAAAAAAAAAGATTGCAGTGTATTTAAAAAAAAAAAAAAGGATTGTCTGAAAAAGCTGTTGTGTTCTCAAAAATACTTAATTTCTCCCTGAACTTTTCATTCATGAAGATCATCAATATTTTTGTTGGGTTGCATTCTCACTTGGAACAAAACCGAACTTCAAAACCATATTCCTTCCTGGAATAGAGTTCTCTTGGTCCCTCCTGCAGTGCCAAACCAGCATGGGTTCAAGAGGATGGCACTGCCAAGAGCACAGTTGCTGACTCCACAATTATGTCTTGGTCTCACCTTCTGAGTCAGAATGCTAATTTTAATACTTCTGTGACCCCTAAATATTTCGTGGTCTAAACTAAGGGCATGTACAAACAGATGTGACATTTCTGTTATGCCAAAACCAGGTAAGACAGAGGGTGTCAGAAGCATGGATAACTAGAAATCGCCATGCCTGCCGCTAACTCCCTACTGTCACCTTGGCAAGCCTGGGGTAAGCAAGGAGAGGAACCAGGGGCACATAAAGCTACAGGAACATGAATAAGGCAGAGTTTAAGGCACAAGTAATGGGAGAAGCAAGCAGGCAGCCAAGAGGAATAACCTTGACTGATGAACAACAGGATGTGTGATGTCCTTTCATGTGGAACAAAAGGCAAACATGAGACTTTACCCGTGTTCTTTCTGCCTGAAAAGCACTGCTGATTACACACAGCAGAGGTGAAGTTAGAAGTCAAACACAAGCCCTCAGTCTTCTCATTTACAACCACAATAAGACAACAGACAGGAGAGGATAAAAAAAAATGCAAAATATCACAGCTGAAATGTAGAGCCTTCCTAAAGGGAACCTAAATTTAAAAAAAAAAAAAGAGGGGTGAGGGACTATAGGCACTTGGAAGTTTTCATGGCCTGTTTTAGGAAGGAATCACCAGAGGAAGAAACTATAACTCTGTGAATTACTGAGTCTATGTTTTGACCTAGAGTGCACCCAGTACTCCACCAGCACCCCTCCCCTTTTTTTTTTTGAGGAGGGTTAAGTCAAACGCTGAGTAAAAGTTGATACAAGCAAATCAAGATATTCCAGCTGATAACTGGGAAAAACTCTCCAGTTACAACACTGTGAGACAGCTTTCAGAACCCTTCTTGACTGATCATCAGCAGTCAGCTGTCCATGGTGATACTCACAACACAACTCTGCACTAACTAGAATAACCAGTAGTCCAAACTGGGCATAGAAGGGATCTTGGTTCATTTTTTCACTTGCCTGTTTACAGCACTGGACTGTGAGGTACCTTTAAACTTAGTTTCCAGCTATTGTCTTAGTTATTCTGGACAGTTCTCTGTTTCTCTGGTTTTGTTCATAAATGTCTGAGGATCTCCTCCACTGAAGAATCTAAGTTTTAAGGGGATGAAAAGAGAAACAAACAAACAAAAAAAAAAAAAAAGGAAAGCATTTTTGATAAATTTTCATTTCTGAATGGAAAGCTAAAAATAATTCCCAACTAACTGTAATCAGAGTACAAGTATAAATCACACACGATATGCGGTATGCGCAGCCAGTGGGAGTTTCTCAGGAGGGCTTGCTTCCCCAGGGCCCTGGTTTCAATGTGACACTGATGTGTTTGGCTTCTCTCCCATTTCTGTAGAGCGTGACTAAGACTCCAGCCCCAAAACGACAAATTTGCCTGAGATGTCAACATCTGCAATCAAACTGAATTGTTTAAAATGGTTCCCTTTGTTCCCATAGGAGTTAATTTATTCTCATCTGTGGTAGGTAAGATACCAGTCCCTGTTTTGGCTAATATATGAAAATAATAATAAAGCTTTCTCTTTTGTTTCTCTTTCCCCTTAACTCCACTACGTGCTTTGAGCTCTTATGTACTTGAGAAATCTCTGCTAATGCAAGCCCAGGAACATCTTTGTATATGTATAGTTATCCAGAGAATTCGTTCCCTTTCCCTCCACATTTCATTATGTGTCTGGGGTATTGTTCTACTTTCTCAGTTACCAATGACTAATTTAAATTGTCCCAATTTTCAACTCCCTTCTGGTAGCCTCCCCCACTGATCCCAGAGGAATTTCCTGAGAAACTTCCCCTCCTTTCGTTCTCTCACTCTGTCTCCTGACATAATATCTAATAATTTATGTAAATGAATTCATCAATATCAAAATAATGTTGGAGGAAGAAGAAGGGTCTGATTGATTACGAGAAATATGCGAACAGCTCTGGGAAAACACTGTTTTCCTTTAAATCTCTACACCCTCTAATGTACGTCCTTAAAACTGCCTAAAGACTCTGGTCACATTAGGCACTTAAGCAATCTTAAGATAATAATTTTCAGGTGAACTACATTTTCCAGGCAGTAAGCATAAGTGTCCACCTGTAGTTCAAGCACAGCAGACCATTATTAATCCTAAAACCTAAAATTATCTTTACTCATAAAAGCTAATCCTTGAAATGGACACATTAAAATGGACCCATTCCTTAAAATTGACATCTTCCACAAGTATCTCACTTGCTCTCTGTAGCAGTGAGAAAACAAAGATCGTTTGCTAATGAATCTTTGGCATTTGCCAACTGTGAAGCCATGTAATTGGCAGAAAAAGGTTTTGTTGAGGGACCTGGGAGGCCTCAATCCCTTTCACCCACTGGCATCACTACTATGACTGAGAATTTGTTCATTCAATTACACAAAGGTTGATCTACTTCACTGTCTCCTATGCCAGTTTTACATCATTCTGTATTCAATTTGTATGCCACAGACATATCAGACTTGATGAATGCAGGCAAGAATTTTATTTCATTATCTTAAAACCTTCAAATTACACATGCACAATAAATATTGACAGGGAGGTGAAATGAAGACTGCTGCATCTCACAGCAAGAGTTACAAATAGCAGAAGGGACCGTGTAGGGATAGTGTGGTAAGCACTGTAGAAAGCCTTTTGTCTTTTACTGGTGTGCTAAATGGGGACTGATACCTGCTAAATCTCTTACGAATTGTGCCCAACATATAAGACATGCTCTCTAGATCCATCTCCTAGATCCTCTGGGGGATGGGGGGGTGTCTTTTATGTTTCTGCACTCATTAGCAATATTAAGGGGCCAGTAAGCAATTGCATACATTTACTTGCTCGTAAGTTGGTATTGTTTTGCTGTAATTTGTACTGGAAAATTAAAATAGGATAAAATTATCACAAGTTAATTGAGCTTAGAAAAGACCTCAGGAGTTCTGTAACCCAACCTCCCACTCAAACCAGGGTCAGCTATGGGATCAGGAGATCGCTTGGGGCTTTATTGAGTCAAGGCTTAGAAACCTCCAAAGATGGAGGTTTTGCTTCACAAAAGTCATCTAGCATCTGGCTTAGCTGAAGAAATTATTTTAATTTTTTTATCCCCTGGAAGCTACAAAAATACTATTTATTTGTCGAGTAGAGTCATCTAGTTGAGGAGTTTAAGCAACATGCAGCCTGCAAACTGGCAGTTTCTTCTAATGCTGGGTTTCCAAAAGTTGTGCTATTACAAACCCTAGCCAACATTCCCGATGTTCGCAAGGTCTCATCCCAGAGGTCCTATCACAATGCTGCAGCCCCACTTGGCTCAGTTTTACTGCAGATTTCACAATTTGGAAAAGCAATATATAGAGAACTTTGTGACTTGCACATGGGCTGCATAAAGTCACTAAAAAATATGTAAATTTCCATTCATTGCCCTCAGTGAGATTTTCTCCATTCTCTCTCTGACTGTCTAAGCAGACTTCAGTCCTAGTCTGCTCCTAACAGAGTGGACATACACCATACAGGACCTAGTTAACTCCTTGGATTCTTCGTGTTTTATTGCCTCATTATTTCTACTGTGGCTATTGAAATTTACAGTTAATTTAAAGATCTTGCTCCTGAATCCTACCTGTCTTGATCCTGTTCCCTACAGGACCATCATTGCTTCATCTTCAAAGCTTTTCTTTTGTTGTTGTAGGCTGGTGTGAATCAGACCATCTCCAAGAAGCTGCCAGGGGCAGCATCAGGGTTTGCATATTTATGTGCAGTTCTGAAATCTGGCAATTAAGATGCCAATAGACAAAGTCCTGCCTCTGGCAGGTCCCTCTGCCCTTCACAGCAAGACATCTGAGCAGCTCATCCATTAGCCTTCCTCATCACTGTAGCCATCAGCACTACATTTTATCGAAACTCATTGCCAACTTTACTTTCCTTAAAATTCTGCCCTGTAGTCCTGGAGCTGTTTAAAAAGTAGTTTAAGAATTGGTGAATGGAATGAGGGTAAAGTAGGGCAGAGGCGGGGGGAGAAAGAAGGGGACAGGGAACTGGCAGTGATAAGCTTTTCAAGATAAGTCATCTCCACTCATCACCCAGGGTTGCTAATTGCAATGGAGGACCAAAGTAACTGCAAAATTTACTCATCAAAGATAACCCCTCCTTTGCAGCTGTCACAGGACTACTACCCATGCTCATGTAACACAGGTCTGTATTAAGGGAATATTTCTTGTCTGTCAGGAATTTCAATGATAAAATTTGTTTCAGACACGCAGAGTGAAGAAGTAGATATTCTCACTGAAAGCAAATCTCTCTCTGCCCTAAAAATAGATTGCTTTGGGATGATCCGAAACACCTCCTTTTTAGCTAAAACCCAAGATTTTTTTATTATTTCAACATTTCCATTAGGTGTCATAAGTTATCTTAATTGACATTTTTTTCTTTCAAAAATATCTCATTTTCAAAATTTTGGTGCCAAAAAGCAGGGGCAGTTGTGCCCTGATATCACTTGCATTTTATGAATTTTCTCCAAAACAAAATTCTCATTAACTCATCTAATGTCTATAAATATTTTATTTTATCTTAATGGAATCATGTATTTCAAAGGAACGTGATTCTACCCCGTGTCTTCTGATTTTCACCGCACTAATTATAAAGGTGTTTATTTTAGGCTAGTATAGAAAGAACTTTGTGATTTTTTTGCAGTCACATTTTCATGGACCACTTAATGGCAGGTAACTCTCATGGCGAAGGTCTTACTGACCACATTTGCCACTCCAGCCTCCTTATTGTATTATTTGCATAAGAAAGAGGGTACGAGCTGCTTTGATTTTTCCAACAGGTATCCAAACCTCGCCCTGGAGTAGGAACTCTTTAATTTGTGTGAAATCTTAGAGCCTTATTTCCCATACAGAGACACGCACAGCTATGGCCACATAGCTGTCGCCAGCGCCGACGGGGGCTCTGTGAATCAGAGAGGCCCCCACAGTGAGCTGAGAACGAATTTCCCCCAAGCTGCCTCTTTGAAGTGCTGCTCGAGTGCAGCCTTCACAGGCCACAAGCGAGCTGACATTTTGTGCAGCTCCTGTTTTGCAGGCAGGCTGAAAATAACAGCAAAGAAAGATCTTTGACCCTGACTGATATTGCATATAACTAGATACGGTTCTAAAAATGTGGCGTTTTTCCTGGCACCAGTTTAGGACAAGGAGAGAGAAGCCAGAAATATTTAATTAAGGAAAGCGCTGGTATTTGTTTAATAAGTGATTTGCTGTGTGAAACTGCATGAGAACTAACACTGCTTGTTTGTCTGAGTTCTGGTCCCGAATCTGTTTGCTGCAACATTTACATTATTAAATCACTATTAGATTATTTTCACCATTTAAAAGAAAAAATAATTTTTAAAAAGTTAAAATCTACTTGCTTTCTCTCAGGGCAATTAGTTTGAGGGCTGTGAGATTGATCATCATCTCATAGAACTAGTGTCCTATTCCAAATTCTCTCTTCTGTATGTTGAGGCTGTGACTGTTCCTAGCCAAAAATTACTTCCTCTCCACTCTCACTTCAGCACTGCTGTATCCTCTTCAACCAAAACAAGCTAAAACAACTCTAATCACCTATTTTTACTGTTTGAGTAAGGGAATGTTCTCAGGACTCATTTTGCTGTCAGAGCTGAAGGGCTTGCAGAAAAGGAAAAAGAAAAGAGAGTTACAAATTCAGAGGGCAAAATAGCAGCCAACATAATAATATCATCAACCAGTGGAGGTGTTTGTAGACTGAGTGTCTGCAGCCTAAAACAACTGTTCTGTTTGGGGATAATTTTGTTGTTGTTGGGGTTTGGTTTTGTTTTTTTTGTTTCAAGATTACTCCTAATGGTTAATTGAACTGAGAAAGAAACTTAAAGAAAACTAAGTCCTTTTTTTTTTTCATTCTCTATTGGGTTTCTAGAAGCAGCAGCTCATGATGAACAAGGAAGGCAATCCTGGAACCTCTGCTGCATCCTGTCTCCTATTTAAGAAGATTTGTGATTCTACCTGTAAAGAGAAATTTGACAACTTGCCATGTGGCCCTGGTAAGTTACATAAGCTAAACTTTTCACAATTTAATGTCTAAAACTAATCCTTTAATCCATACTTAGTTTCCTGTAATGAAGTCGTCTTAAATGTTATCTGCAGGTGCTCAGGCATACTGAAAAATTGATAAAGTGTATACTTATTCTTACTTAAGGCACCTGAATTTAATTTTTTTGGCCATAATGCCTTCTCCATGGTGTTAATGAGGACTTTCATACATTGAAGGGCTCTTCTGATGTTTGTATAAAAATTTTAAGTCATCTTTCTCTGTGACTGCTGAACATTATGCTTCAAGCACTAAGAGAAGTCCAAGGTTCCAGAAAGCAAATTCTAGCTTTTTTTTGTGTGTGTGTGTGCTATTCCACGATAGGCAATTTTAGTCAATCTTTTTTTCTGTAGTGTTTGGAGGAACCTTCCTCCTCCCCTTAACTCAATATGGGGCTGGGTGATTTTTATGTTTAGCACAGAGTTGCTCAAAGTTGGGGCAGGGTGGGGGGGGAACAAGCCTCTTCATACACAGATTCTGGCTCAAGGGAAAGGAAAATAAGTTAATTCAAACTGCTGTGGCTAATGAATTTAACTCTTTGTTCTCTGACCCTGAGATTATAGCTACAAGGAAAACATTTTCTTAGAAATTTAAGCTTTTCAACAAGCTCTGATTAGTTCAGAAGAGACAGTAGATTCCCGCCTAAAATACTAATGGTCCATATCCCTCTTCCCAAAGTTACTGGATTGTCTTCCTTAAACAGAGGAGTCGCTGTGGGCTTTGAACATTGCTTATTAAGCAAAAGACAAAAGGCTGAACAGGACTGCAAAGCAGGGAACAACAAATAAGAGTTGTGCTGATTTCTTTTGTCAGATCTTTGCTCAAGGTTTCTTCCTTCCACTTCTAGTAGAGAGGCACCATCCTGACTAGCCCTGCCAGGTAACGCCAGATGAATAATAATAACTGATTTACTACTAATTTTCTGTGGGATACACACAGGATCTGTCAGCAGGGTGGATTTTGGTGTAGGAGGGGACATTTAACATTTCAGAGGCTGCACTCCCAAGTGCTGCCCATTTTCTCTCTCCCTGGGGTCAAGCCATAGCACTAACAGCTCAAGGACTGGCATGTCACAAGCTTTTGTCTCTGGAACAGGATTTCCCCAATTGGCTGATAGCAGGCTCAGTCTATTCCACTGAGCATGTACTCAGAGCCTGACCTGATACATTTATTGCAAACAAAAGCCAAAGAATGTTAAATTTTGTCTCTTAACAAAACGCTATTCTGGCTATTCAGATAAAGCAGGTTTGGCTTGGGGTTTTTCAGATGCCGAGCTGCCTTTGCTGTAGGAAATCTCACGTATTAAGGAAAGATCAATACCACAGCTAATGGCCTAAGGTATCAAAAAACCTCACTGGAGGAAATGAGAATGTTGTCTGGAAACCAGATGATGATAATCCTCAGGATAAATGGATTTAGAGATTTCCGAAGCCGTTTTAGTAAACAGAGGGCAGACTTAGGCAGTTATTTCAACAAGTTCCTTTACAGAAGAGAAAGAGATTGTCATGTCCCTGTTTGGTTTTAGTCTTGACATTGATAAGTCTCAGTGAATGTTTATTAACCTCTTAGATGCAGAACGGACCTTTTAATAAAGCTCCCTCTTCTTTACAGAGATACCTCACACTGGCTGCTTTGTCTTGCAAATGTTGTCCTTGCACATGCTGTTGACAGAGGTTGGCAGAGAGCCATCAATCTCCCTGGGGTCTAGTAAAGGCAGGTAGAAAACTTGTAAAGGACTCGAAGCAGAGCTCAGACAAGCACAACAAAGCAGAGATCATTTGATTCTTCTCTCAGCTTCGTGGCTGTGAACCAGAAGGCATCCTGGGTAGAGCAGTGTTCAGTGTGACTACCAGGACCATAAAAACAGCCCTACTGCTGCCTAAGGCCAGAGGTCCATCTAGCCCACCTAGCCCTGTTCATCTTCTGTCTTACCACTCCTGCAACCATTTCTTTTCCAAGCTGGTGATTAATAGCTTAGGTCATCTCTTTTCCCATGAAAGCTATTTCATGACTTTGTTCATAAATGTTGTATTTTCTAGCTGTACTCCTTTCTCTATAAGGATAAAAACCACATACAGCATCCAAGACCTGAGAGCTTGTGGTAGTTCTCCAGCTGCTTAGAAACATGGTCTGTGTCACTCCCTGTTCTTCCCTTTATCTTGTTGCCTGCTGCAGAGCACTGAACTTACAAGTTTCATTTTTTTCCTCTTTGGAAAGAAGCATATGATCTACTTTGCAGGACTTTAATGGGTTGCAGTGTGTCAGCTAAACTCCCTTAACAGACTGTGTTCAGACCCAGATCAACAAAAAGGTGAAACACATAAGTCTAAACCACAGTATGTGTCAAAGCAGTTTACCTTGCAGTCAGCACAGGGTCAGCTATGCCCATTCAGCTGACTTGCAGTAACTCACTGAGCCATTGCAACACAAACACTTTTGAGGGGTTCTATTTAGAAAATGGAAGATCAAGTTTTGCCTGGGGCATGCATTGTAGTGTTGACTTACCTCCCCCCCCCACCCCCCACCATGGTAAGCCTTTGACTCATTTCAGTTTCAGATATAAAGAGATCCTCACCAGGATTCCACCTCTTAACCAATCTCATAGTTCAACCATCTCCTTGCTATGGCTCCCTTCTAGCAAAACCTTTCACCAGGTCTCCCTAGACATGGACAGGGATTTATTTCTGTAAATGTACCCTGCTCTGTGTCCACAAATCTTTCTTCTCCTATCATATGGCAAAAATACTGACATCCAGGAACAACTGTGGTTAGGAAGCAATCCACAGCCACTTCTGTAGCGTCAGCAGGTAATTGGGAGAGGGCTATATCACAGGATTGCAGAAAAAAGTCAGTTTGGAAGGGACCTCTCGAGGTTTCTATTCCAACCTCCTGCTTAAATAAAGTCCAGGATAAGCAGGTTCCTTCAGACCTTGTTCAGTCAAGTTTTGAGTATCTCAAAAGATGGAGATCCCACCATATTTTTGGGACCCTATTGAACCACTCCCACAGTGATTTCTTCCACCCTTACATCGAGACATCGTTTCCTGTGTTGCAAGTATAATTCATTTCCTTTTTCTTCTATTCCTGTGCATCGTTAAGAAGAGTCTGGCTCTGTCTTCTCTACACAGCCTCCTGTTACACAGATAACAGCTTCGTAAGGCTGAATAAACCCACTCCTCTCAGCTGTTCATGCCATGTCCTGTCCCCCAGCCACTGACCTACATGGTACCCCTCTGCTAGACTCATCCCAGTATGTCAGTGCCCTTTTTGTGCCTGTGCCAGTTCCCATACTGGACTACTAACGCTGTCTGCCAAGTGCCAGAGGAGAATAACCCTTTCCCTTGAGCTACTGGCTACTTTCTTGCTCTCTGTGCAGCTGTCTTTTGTTGCAAGGACACATTGCAAATTTACATTGATCTCTTTATCCACAGCACCTTCAGTCATCCTCTGCATGTGCTATATGGATAGCTGTGGAAGCAGCAGCATCTTCCTGAGATACACACCCACTCTCATCCTATAATTCCTGGAGTCTTAGGCAGGGAGCATGCAAAGAGATGCCTAACTGCTGTCTACCCATGTGTATCCAAAAAAATGGCACATCAGCTACTCACACGTTGAGTTGTGCCACAGTCAGTCCATGGTGTGTGTACCCAGCCCAGCCATGAGTCAAAGGAGAAGGTGTTGATTTGCCCTCCTTTGCTTCCAGAAGACAACATCTGGCTGGCAGAGTCAGAAATGGGCATCGTTGAACCTATGTCTTCCAGAAAGACATGCAGCCTTGGGTGGGTTTCTACTGAAAACTGGACAAAAGAATCCACTACTCAAAGGACTCTATACACTTCACATGAAGTCTGGTACATAAAACTTTGATGGCTTTGGTTGCATGACATCTTCAAAACACTTTGCATTTGTTGCTTGTCTTTTTAAGAAGTGACAAATTTAAAAGGAAAAGGGAGTCTATTGGATAACAGAAGTTTTCTCTGATTATAGTGCCACAAAGACACCACTGAGTTGTATTTTTAAAAGAAAAAGTGATTCACTGGGAAGCTGGCTTCTTGGGCCTTTCCCTTTTATTAAATCTTTTCTGTCATTTGTCACCACTTTCCAACGAATTTTCATTTTTTAGTATGACAAAATGCTAAGAAAAATTTCACTGAATCTTCCTTTGTCCACTGTAAATATTTATCACTCAAAAGCATGCCTGATTTTTTTAAGAAATGTTTGCCAGTCTTGATTAAGGGTAGAGGGAGAAATAAGCTTGGAATGGTACTTCTAGGCTTATCCTTACAATCTGTCAGTTTTTATTCATTCTGTGTGAACAATTAATTTCCCAGCTCCCTTGAGTGGGTTACAATGTTGCTGACAACAGATAAACTGAATGATTTGTTGACCGTATCCATAGATGCAGCAATCCTCACTCCATATAGAAGTTTCACAGTATCTTGCAACCTAAAGCTGGTATTTGCTGCTCTGTGCTCATGCACTAGAAGGCTGAAAAGATCAGTATTGTAAAAAAAAACCACCCAGTCTGTCCCCTCAAAGGGCTGTCTTTGTTGGAATGAGGGAGCACAGAGTTAGGAAAGACCAGCTGGGGTGATGCGTTGCAGAAACCTCTTAATTCAAGATACACCCTTGTATTTCCTTGCTGGACATTGCTCAGGACTGACATTTTCTGTGCGTACCCCATCCTGCTGTTCACACGGTTACAGGGGCAGTAATAACCCACCCCCCTCTGTCCCATAGGAGCTCACTTTCATTAGCCACCTTTTTTCTCAGACAATTAACATGATAATGTTAAACTCAGAGCAATTACACCTTGCCCTACTTAGCTTCACATCTATTTTCTGTCTGAGAGTTGCAGAAAGGCCTTTGTGCTTGAAAGCCTGTCTGTTTTTTTCCAGGTGTCTCTGTTGTTCTAATAAATTATATTACTTCTCTAGACTAACTTTTCCTTTTGTACATCCTTAAAACTTTGTAGTTGTAAGAATACTATCACTACAATATGTTATTATGGCTATTGTGTTTCTGACTGAATTGGAAAGTCAAGGATCTTACAGTCATTAAAAATCCCCCAACACTTCCCACTAAAAAAGGAATATTAGTCCAGATTCCCTGCCCCAGAGAGCACAGTCTTTACATGATGTTTCAGTTGAACAGTAGCTCCCTTTACTTTCTGTTGTAACGGTGGGTTGTTAAACAGCTGCCACAGTTCCCCCCACTCCCCCAAGAGATTGAGCTGCAAATGAATTATAGATATAATACGAGCAGTCTTACACATGCATTACCTTAAGCCTCTTACATGGGTCAGAATCATACAGTTATTGTCCTGTCAGATCTTTGGAATAAAAATCTATGGACTTTGTGAAGCAATCCCAGTGTATTGATTGCTATAAAGGAGACTGAGAATCTTTGACTTGAGATAAAAAGATGTCAGATGCCTGTGATTAACGATCAGCAGAACTTGAGTGTTGCAGAGAGAGCTTCTAATTGATTGCATCAGTGTGCCTCTGTGTGTGTATATTTATGCACCAGATGTGCATATGCAGAGTGCAATGATGTATAGATTGTACATATGTGCGTACCCATATTTAATATCTGTGTGATGAATATGCAGCAGGGATATAAGAGCCCACACACTGGGGGTTCTGGTTGCTGGGTCTCAGGACGAGCCCAGTATTAAATATTAAATTCTAAACTGTCACATGGAAGGAAAAAAGAGAGCAAGAGAGGTCAGAGCATGGGGAGAGGAAGAATGAGGGAACAGGGAATGAAGAAAAGGAGGAGAGAAAAAGAAAACAAGAGAAAGAAAGAATTACAGAAATGTGCAGTCTGAAAGTCTTCTTACAGCTACACTTAAGGGTAGACTTCTCCAAAAGAAGAAACAAGAAGATGACTGAAGCTTGGACTACGTCCAGAGGCTGAATTGACTTTGTCAGTGCTGTCCTATTTTGACCTTTCAATTTTTCAAGGGTAATTAAGCACACTAGCTTCAGTTTGCATCTGGCTTCAACTAGTGATTCACCTCCACTGACAAGGTAAAAAGTTACATAGGAGAGGTCCAAACTTGCTGGCCCAAAAGCCATGTCCATATCGGTCTTATTTTATGTGAATATAATGCCACCAAGTAATTAGCAATAAAAATACTGTGCAAGAACTGTGTATGACATTAGGATTGAGTTATTTGGTCTTTAACCCATCTAGGAGCTACTGCAAGATGCACTTAGTGACTGAAAACCATATATCTCATTATAATAAATATTTTATAGATGACATCTCAGTCCAAATCACCTTCCATGACATTGTTTTTAATGCCACTGACAGATGACAGGGTGATTTCAGTGACTGGTAATTGGAAAGGAAATCTTCCATTGCCATGTTAAAATGAACCCATATCGATAACAACCAAGTGTTTTCATTTGATCCCTGTCAAATGTCAACAGCGCAATGGACTGGTGATTCTGCATCAATTTCTGTAGGTCACAGGACAAAAGACCCTTTCTTCCCCACTTTGGGTGCCTAATCACCATTTTTCTCCCTTGGGCCGACACCTACTTGTGAGAAAACTCACACAGTGGACATCCTGCTATGTTTGCTTTCTGGAGAGGCAGACAACTGCTATTTAAGGCTGTAAATATGGCATTTTCAGAAGTGCTGAAATTCACACCTTCACATTTCTTGCTAGATAGATCCCTGCTATATAAGGTGAGTAAAGGTAACCATGCTGCTGATATTTGCACTAGTCCTCCATCTCACTTCTTTCGGGACTGTTCCCATGTACATAAGTACCCTTCATCTCTGACGTCTGAAACCAGCTCCTTATCCATTCTTCTGTGGCCGTGAGTGACAAAGCATCAAAGAAAGCTTCCTAACCGTGAAATTTATTAGACAGGAGAGCAGAGTCCTCTGGGGGAAGTGTTGGAACAAAACTCCATCAGAGGAGGTTTAGAGCTAAAGGGGATAAAACATTGTGGGGGGAGAGATAGTGTTAAATTGCAGTCCTGCAGTGACAGGAATTGAGTGGGTACTTAAAACTACATTTCATCCCCCAAAATAGGACAGGGAATAGAAAGTCTTCCCAACTCATCAAATGGGGTCCACTGCCATTATGCTGTATGACTTTTTTAATTAATTAGTTGTATGCTCTATCTTCAAATCATTCAGGATTCTCTTCAGCCCCAACAAGGAGGGGGCGTGTCAGATTAAAGTGTCTGGGTTGTGCATTTGAGTGCCTCTGCAGACATGAGTAGAAGGCCATGGTTGATCCTCTTATAAATGGTTCACAATTATTCAGAGAAGGGGCTCAAAGGCAACCTGAAGTGATGCTAGCCAAGACATTTCCATTTGTGCAAATTTAACACACTTAATGCAGTTGATCTCCCAGGCCCCTAGAGCAAAGGGAAACTGTTTACTTCAAAAGTAAGTCTATTTGTACAGTTATAGCTCAGTTGAAGCCAAACCATGGCCAAAACACTATCCCAGAGTCTCGCTATTCTCATGGCTATAAACGTTCTTCTACTTTTCATCTCGGATATATATTTTCTTGATATTCTATTGTTACCTGGACAAAAGTTGTCTTTGGGTGAAATCACTTTTGGTGTGTAGCCCAGTGCCTGTTTGTAGATTGCAGCCATGTTCTCTCATCCTTAGCTGTTAAAATTAACAAACCAAGATGTCTTGGTGTAAGACAGGCACTTTTCAGATCACTGTTAAGGAGAAAGTAATGCACGAAGGATGATTGTTCATTGTCTTCTTTAAAATGAATTAGAGGAAATAACAAGGATCAGTTTGTAAAGAAGAAAAAGGAGATGGCTTTCCCACATCTTGTGTCTGTAGAAGTCCCTGCTGACACAGAGATGCCAAGAGTTCACAACTGCGAGCAAAGAGAGCAAAATAAGGTCCGGGAGGAAATCCAGTGGAGGAAAAAGTCATTTGATGAAACTAAATGCAAAGATAATGCCTATTGCTTAGGAAGCCTTTAAAATGAAATCTGCTGAAGACTGAGTACTTTGGGGAATGCATGCCTATACTGTCTTACACTCTGTTCAGCTTTTATTCTTGGTCACCATCAGAGACAGGCTGTTGCACTAATGCTTTTAGTCTCTTTATGGCTTTTTTTTAATCATAACTAGTAATTTTTCACTGAATCTTCCTCATTTTGTGAGCATGATTCTTGCAGAAGCGTAACGACAGTCAGTATTCCAGATGAATTTGCAGAGTCCAGTACAGGGCTATTACATTCTTCACTCTTTCTCAATGAAAAAAAATCTTCTCTGATACAATACAGGCTTATGATTCCATTTACAGTTTTCCTGTTGCTATGTCTACCTCTTTCCCCTGCCAAGTCATGTCCCCAGCCATTGCAGAACTCCTTATTGCCCTGTAGCACGTGACTTTGCATACTGAACTGCTGAATTTCATCCCACCGTTGCTTCTCCAGCACATATGATTGTTTCAGTTTTCCTGGATTATAATTTCACCCTTCTTGGAACTGACCATAGGTACTGCTCCTGTGTGATCAGCACGTTAGTTAATTTGTATGACACTCTGGCAGTATCCTCATGAGAACTACCGTGGTGATGGCATGTCACGGTTACTCACATCTCCTGACACCCTGCTCAGACTCAACACAGGTAACAATCAAAACTACATTTCATTGGAGAATTATAATTAGTCAAAAGGAAAAGCCTGTCATGGCAACAATCAGGTTTCCTTGAAGAATATAGTAGGAGGAATTGCTCTGATTTGGGAAGTCCCAGTCTTTCTCCCAAAGATAATGCTGTAACCTAGGCTTCCTATTTCAGAGGGAAACACTATTTTTGTCCCTGTATTTTTTGTGTGAAATTTTGCACATTGTTAATTTTGTGTTAGGTAAGGTCAATTGGTGGAACCTCAGATTTTTATAGAACAGAAAACCCATTTCATACCTGATTTTACTACTTCCTAAACAAGTTGAAGCAGGATATTTAATTGCTGATCATATAAAGAGCAACTGTGCTTCTATTATAGCATTTGCATTATTTTTAAAGCACCCTCTACCCTCCCGTCCAGATGATTTCCAGCCTACTTTTGAATCTATAACCCTAATAAAATTATAACTTTCCCCATATTTTCCCATTGTGTCCTTCAAAACTATCATTAACCACACGCCTGAATTACTTTTTGTTCAAAAGAATTCATTGGAAAATGGCAAGTTAAGCCTAATCAGTCAGCTTTTCTTTCCCCAAAGGACTCTGGCTGTTGTTAAGTAACATCCCGTGTCACACTTTAGATTGCCCAACAGGCTGGAAAAAAACCAAAAAGTACTTTTTATAACTACAATGATAAACAAAATCTGCTCTAATGCTACCCTAATTGACTTCAGAGTATAACAGAACCTTTGGACCGACCTCTTTCTAGGCAAACATAACAACCAGAACAATTATTAAAGTAGCAGCCCAGGCTTAAATCCACACACAGATTTCCAGCTGAACGTTAAATAACATTTGGTCTTTGAAAAACGAGGTGCTACAGTCTTCAATCAGCTTCTCTCCCTCATCAGCTTTACAGCACCAGGGAAAGAAAGGACAAGAATTGGCTGGGCACATGATGTTAGACAGGTGGAAAGCTGACCTATGCTTTCAAGGGTTGTTGCCCTATTAGCCAGGGTTTCAGCATTAAGACTTTAAAATCCATTATCACTCACAGGAGTTCAAAGACTTTTCTTTTATTCCCACAGAGGTTTTTTGCAGTGTGCTTCGCCTGCCATTTAAATGTTTTTACTCTGGATTTATTGCTTATTTTATCTGGTGTGCAGCGTTAGCTGCTGATTTTTGCAATTTGAGTTTTTTAGATTGTTAAAGTAGCCACAAATCTTTTTATGCGGTATGTTATCCTAGCAAATGTAGAATGTGTGATATTTCAGTTACGGTAGGATTGGTAGTAATGAGACCATACATTTAAAAAGAGTAGTATTAACTTTTAATCCTCAGGCAACCCTTTGAGGAAGATTTGCTAAACTGAAGAGCATCATCTCCTGTTTCATGTGCCCGGCAAGATCATGGAGTAGATCCTCCTGGAAACTATGCTTGGGCATATGAAAATTAAGGGAATGATTGATGACAGCCAATATAGCTTGGCTAAGAGCAAATGGTGACTAACAAATTTGGTGTTCCCACAGTATTCTCTTGGAGAATCTGTTGGCTCATGGCTTGGACAGGTGTACTCTCCGTTGGGCTAAAAACTGGCTGGATGGCCAGACCAAGAGTGTGGTGATTAATGGAGTTAAATCCAACTGGAGACCAGTCACAAGTGGTGTTCCCCAGGGGTCAGTACTGGTGCCCATCCTCTTTAATTTGAGTGCACTCTCAGTAAGTTTGCAGGCAGCACCAAGTTGCAGGGATGTGTTGAGCCAGCAGTGTGCCCTGGTGGCCAAGAGAGCCAATGGGATCCTGGGATGTATCAGGAAGAGTGTGTCCAGCAGGTCGAAGGAAGTGATCCTCCCCCTCTACTCTGCGTTGGTCAGGCCCCACCTGGAATACTGTGTCCAGTTCTGGGCTCCCTGGTATAAAAAAGACAGGGACCTTCTGGAGAGAGTCCAGAGAAGGGCGACAAAGTTGATTGGGGGTCTGGAACATCTCCCCTATGAGGAAAGGCTGAGTGAGCTGGGTCTGTTCAGCCTAGAAAAAAGAAGACTTAGGGGGGACCTAATTAGTGTTTATAAATATCTTAGGCATGGATTGCAGGGGGAATTGGCCAGCCCCTTTTCAGTGGTCTGTGGGAACAGGACTAGGGGCAATGGCTGTAAGCTGGAGCACAGGAAGTTCCGCACCAACATGCGGAAGAACTTTTTCACAGTGAGGGTGACAGAGCACTGGAATAGGCTGCCCAGGGAGGTGGTGGAGTCTCCTTCTCTGGAGATATTCAAGTCTTGTCTGGATGCCTATCTATGTAATATGAGATAGGGAGCCTGCTTTGGCAGGGGGGTTGGACCCGATGATCTCTCGAGGTCCCTTCCCACCCCTAAGATTCTGTGAATCTGTGATTCTGTGATCTGCTGGAGAGTAGGAAGGCTCTCCAGAGGGACCTGGCTAGGTTGGATCAATGGGCAGAGGCCAGTGGGATGAAGTTCAACATGGCTAAGTGCCGAGTCCTGCACTTTGGTCATAAAAACCCTAGGCAATGCTAGAGGGTAGATTTGGATTAGATATTAGAAAGAAATTCTTTATTGTGAGGGTGGTAAGGCACCAGTGAAGTTGTAGATACTTCATCCTTGGAATTGTTCAAGGCCAGGTTGGATGAGGCTAGTGGAGGGTGTCCCTTCCCATGACAGAGGGGATTGGAACTGGATGATCTTTAAGGTCCCTTCCAACCCAAACCATTCCGGGATTCTATGATGATCTTAAATGTTTGTTCTCTTCTGAAATCAGTTTAAGAATTAAGTATGTTTAAGGTCCAAACTGTAAATTCTAGTTTCTCATAATCATCTGCCATTACCAGCTGTTTCTTACAGATACTGGCCTTGAGATAGACAGTCATGAGGGGGAACATGCACAAGTTTCTTCTTTGTTTGCTATCACAGTTCATTCATCCTGTAGCCTTGAAAGAGGCTCCTGAGATACAGTCACTGTTTGTTTTCTGTATCTTGGACTGGCCTAATTAGCTCTACTCAAATATGAAAAGCTCTCCTATCAAGATGCTTATTAAAGGCAAAATTGGAAGTCAGCGCATGCACAAGGATGGGGACAAAGTGGAATCTGGCCTGTGGTAGCTGGAAGGAAGAGCAGTAGGAAAGAGCACCAGCCTGCATTGCACTGTTTTTCCATGAGGCAGGAGCTCTTCACTCTCAGATATCTGGGAGACAACTGTGATCGTACTAGCAGTTGCTGAGAATTCAGGCTCTCCAGCCACAGTGCAGCCGGCATGGAAGTTCGCATAGTGCCCCAGCAAAAGGTATAAGAACATGGCTCTCGCGTGTGTGATAGTGTCCTATTGATTACAAGCACTGCTAAGATAGTTCCCTTTTACATTGATCAGAAAACTTTTTGAAGCACTGCAGCATTGTCTCTATTTCCTAAGCTTTGATTGACATCTCATTCATGAAAATGAGCTCATCCATCTAGGCAAAATTTGCTGAAGACACAGATGGGTAGGCACACAGATGTGTCTATCCAGCAGCCATGGATGTTATGAAGTCTCAGCTTCTTTCCTGGGGGACCTTGCAGCAGCCTTCCAATACCTGAAAGGAGCCTGTAAGAGAGCTGGGAAAGACCTGTTCACAGGGCATGTAGCAATAGGATGAGGGGTGATGGTTTCAAACTAGATAAGGGTAGATTTAGGTTGAATATTAGGAAAAAATTCTTTAATGTGAGAGTGGTGGATCACTGGAACAGGTTGCCCAGGGAGGCAGTGGAGGCCCCATCCCTGCAGATACTCAAGGTCAGACCTGATGGGGCTCTTAGCGACCTGATCTAGTGAAGATGTCCCTGCATACAGGGTTGGACTAGAGGACCTTTGGACTGTGCGTCTATGATTCTCTCTGAGGTACTTCTCTACACACAGAACTTGTCAAAGACATAATTAGCCCTCTTCATTGCACGACACGGTGCAACCAAGACCTGAGGAAATGGTCTGAGAGAGAAAAATCTGCTCGATCCTGTATTTCTGCAGGTGACCTGCCTTCAAATACACAAATTCCTCCTGCTGAGGTCTATTCTGTACACAGCATTGGACTGAAGAGGGGTCAATAAATCGAGAGTTTCCCAGACAGTCTGGATATCAACTAGATGGAGATGAGACTTGGGGCAGGAATCTCATATTACAGAGAAAGACATGTGAGCTTTGCCAATCTGCTACAAGTGCTGGAGATTTTCAAAACAATTACTATTTTGCTGAAAAAAAAAAAAAAGAAAGAATATACTTTTCAACTTTCTTATAGATGAGATAGAGAAAAAAATTTGCACAGAGGGTCACTATAACAAACCTTTTTAAGATTTTTTTTTTCAAAGTATCTTCTTCTTTGGAAATCTTCATGTGTCAGATCTGGATCTTTTTGTGGGACAACGGGGGGGCAGAGAGGAGAGAGAAATATGTTAACCTGTGACATGGAACACTCACTTTCAGATCTTCATTTTCACCTCGGCCTCTTCTATCCAAAACAGCCCTCACCAGATTATGATGGTATTATGAGTTTACTTACACTTCTTCTCATGATAAAAGCACTTTCTCAGAATAGATAAGTGATCACAGAAAAATCTAGGTTAAAAGAGAAAGTTGGAAGTGACCTCTGGGTTTTATTTAATCCTGCTCAAAGTTCAGTTTCTCAGACTGGAGAGTTTAATCCCCCAGGGATTAAAAATAAAGGCTGGGGAGGGGGGATTTCCTGTTTTCTCCTGTTCTTTCCTTCCCTTTAAATTTGAGTGAGCATCCAGCACTTTATAATTAGGAAACTATCTTCATGAACTCTGACTTGGATTCAGTTCCTGAACCCGCAGCAAAGAATATCCACAGGCCCAGAAATCATGAATAATAATGACAGAATCACAGAATCACAAGGTTGGAAAAGACCTTTAAGATCATTGAGTCCAACCGTATGCTGAACCATATCCCTAAGTACCTCATCTACCCATCTTTTAAACACATCCAGAGACGGTGACTCAACCCCCTCCCTGGGCAGCCTGTTCCAGGCCCTGACAACTCTTTCAGTGACATTTTTTTTCCTAACATAACCCCAAGATTTTTTTTCTCTAATAGCTCTTGGCCAAATCTTCTTCAGGAAAACAGTCCCTTAGAAATGCCACACTACAGTCGATCACATTTAAGGGAAGGAATCAGCTAGCAGCCTCCCCACTCATACGCAAACATGTATACGCAGTTCCAGTTGAACAGGCTTCACAAACCCAGGCAAAATAACAACCTTGAATTCAGGAGAACAACTATTTCCATTAATCACTGTAATAAAAAAAATGCAGACTTGGCAACACAGTTTCACTCCAATGCCCCCTCAATGCACACTGTCAACTCCACCCCCAATGTTACTCAGACACTATTATTTTCACCACTGCAGTGTCTCTTAACCAGGTATCTCCTACGTTGCCTCACAAAGGAAACAAATGCATAAAAGTAAGAATGTTCTTGACATAGGTCTTTTAAAAGAAACATTAGCTCAGAGCTAGCTCAAAGGGAACTCTTGGTCTGCTTACTGCTTTGGCCTGGAATTCTACCTCCTGCTTGGAAAAATATAAAAAGTGAATATCATAAATAAGCCTTTAATATCTGTTTAATGGAGGCCATCATCATAGACTGCCACATTCCTCTGTTATAAAGAAATTTAAGGACACTTGAAATGGGATCCATTCTGCTGTCATATAGTTAATATAACTGCATACTTTTTTACTTACAAATTAGATTCCATGTGGAGCTGGCATCTAACAAGGACAGCTCAGGTAGGTGATTTGATATTGGCTTCAGAGATGAATTGACATTTTATAAATATTTTAATTGATGCAACTCCAGTAGTGTATGGCTACCCAGAAATGCAATCTTGCTCAGTTCACATCAAGAAAGTAAATGTATAAACCAATGGTAACAGGGTAAATTCTGAAACCTGTGTACTGACCACCTTCTTTGCAACTCCCATTGCCTGACACATAAAAATAAAACAAGATACATGAAATCCACCTCTCTGAAGGGCTAAGCACATTCAGTCCCTTCTAACTTAGGTGACCACTGACAGCAGTCACAGTCTTCTGGAAGGAAACTCACTAGCTTTGGAGTCACCTTTCTCATCTTTGCCATTCCGTTGAAGGATTGTTTTGGTTCAAAGGAAATTTCACAGATTTGAATAGAAAGGCCACTAGAGCAACTATTATCTCTCTGAGCAGTAATGCAGGCAAATACTGCCACTGCAAAGATAGAAAAATAATTCCTACATGCATCTCGTACTTCTCAAATCTCATCACAGCACACTGTGAGTAATCGCTTGCAGACAGTTTCTTTAATTCTCATTTAAGGATAAATATCTGTATTTCTTCATAATAAATAAGCCCTTGCACCACCTCACTTGTGACACAAATGAGAACTGGGAAGCCATGAATCAACAACATTAAGTTTTGTTTCTCTCCAGATCAGACATTTCAGAAATCCTGTGACAGATGAGCTGACTATTTTCAGTCTGCATTTTGTCTGGTGTTTAGAGCTTTATGCACAGGTTAGTTTTCAGTGTCATTTGACACATTTTAAAGACTAGGTCTAAAGCTGTTTCTGGACATACAAGTCTTCATTTCTAGGATGCTGCTTTTAATAAATACCTCCTTGCAATTATTTCATTCTCACCTATTCCTGCCCTTAAGTAGAAAGCATCAAACATGCTAGAGTTGCTACACACGTGCTTATTTTCAATCCCATCAGATGAACATTTCAAGTAAAATGGAAAAGTGCTGTGGCTAGAGAGAAACTCATTCCTGCTGGTTTTTTTGGTATTCAGAAAAGTGCACTGGGATGATGTAGGGACAGTAGTTATTGTTGTCTATGTCTTATTCCTAACCATGGTCTCTTTCTTCAGGATGCTGAAATTTAAAAAAAAATCTCTAGCCCTCTGCCTCTCTCTACTTACTTATCACATTTCATTAACAATGCATAATATTGCATAGTATTACCTCAGAAGTAAAACTCACCTCTCTCTTCTCCTAGCCCATGTTTTGTCACAGCCCTGCTTCCTTTCCAAATGAACATGCCAGATCTATGAGATTCCCTCTGCTGTCTGTAACTCCTGTTCTGATTGCTTGACCTCAGAGCCAAGCAGTGAATCTAAGTATGCTGACACCCACTTACAACAAGCTCTTCCAAAGAAGCTGTTTAAGCTACTGACAAAATGAGTCATTAGACCATCATCAGGATGCCAGCTGTGGGGAACGAATGCAACAAATTGCTTCTACTAGTTACCATTTTAGTTCAGGTCAGGACCATGGGTGAAAGAGCACCTGAGATGATACAGTAAAGAGGAGTAACTGAGCAGTCTGTGTGATGATGTGTGGGTAGAAAGGTGATGCAGTGGAGGAACCTCCCTAACATCACTCTGAGAAGTGCAGCACAGGCTCATTCTGGTGGAGGGTGGTCTAAGAGTCTGCTGCATCTCCTGGTATGGCTCAACAGTGGTACACCTGACTAAATTCATTGGTTCGGTCCTCACCCTACTGAGGAGAAATCAGGACCTATTCTGATGGCTGCATGGTAGCCCAACACAGGAATCATACAAGGTGGCTTCCTTGCCATCTTCAAATTTGTGGTGCAAAATATGGCACTGAGTCTTCCTGGAAAACACAAAGAGAAACAAGGCTGGGAGAATCTATACTTTGTCCTTACCCTCCCCTTCCCCTGAGAAAGCCCTCACTGAGCTGAAGAAAAGCCCCTCAACCAAGACTTAACGAAGTACTTTGTCAGGTAATCACACCAGGCATAATATATTCTTTGATAATATATACAGACATGCCAGCTCGATATGACACAACAAAATGCACAACTGTTGAGCAGTTTGCCTGCACAGAGGGTCTGCTGAGGGCTGTGCTCTGAGCCTTTGCTGTGGATGCCAGCTCAGGTAATGGTTTGGTCCTGGGTGCTGAATGGCTCTGCTGACGCCACCCATAAAACCAGGAAACAGCTGTTGGTTTGTTGTACTTTCTGCCTGATTTTAGGTAAAGGACTGTCTACAGCATTGCACAGGCTATGGAAATGTTTTCTCCGCATCAGAACTTCATGTATTTTTATTAATTTTTTTCAGAAGATCAAATAAAGGTATTGTCATTTGCTGCGAAAAAATCTGGGCAAGAAGTGCATTCTGGTGTTTGTGGGGTTTTATTTCATGTTATTTTTCTTTCCTTTTAAGAACCAGGAGAAACAGTAGCCATGTGAGTTCAGCTCCTCTGTTCTCCTGTAATCTACCCTTTGATGTAACTAACCAGCAAAAACATATTTCTAATCAAATATAGTCCTCCCATCCTTAATCAGCTCAGCTTTAAAATGCAGATCAATGAGATAAGAAAGAGCTGATTTAATTAGCCCAACCTCAGCAATGTTACAGCATATTCTCATTTACAGAAATAATGGAGAGCAAGAGGAAAGAGATTCATCATCATGAAAACATAGAGGAAGGCAGAGGAAAGCAGGATATTTCCTATGTTAGCAAAGGGTGATTTTCACCCTGGCTAAAGAGCCAGCATATGCTTTATGAGCCATTTAAATAACACTTAGGCCTTGTGCTTTGTCCTTTAGCCTAGGGATGAATGTCTTTCGCTAAGTAGCAATACCTCTGGAAATCATCACTCTTAGCTTTAATTGATGAGCCAGAGACAGCTCCCACCCTTTGGTGAATAAAGAAGAGGAAATATGGCAGGTAGGAGCATAGCAATAATGCACATTTATATAGCTGCTTGGGAAAACTCACCCTCATGCACTTTACACATCATACGCCTGGTCAGGCACTTTTACTGGAGAGGCAGTGTGCTTTAATGGGAACAGCATAGGGTGTGCTGCCCTACTCTGTCTCCACAGGCAAGTCCCTTCACCCCTTGCATTTGTTGTTTCTTTGGGGGTTTTGGGGTTTTTTTTAATTTTGCTTTGCTTTCTTCCTCTGTTTCTTTAGGACTTGGAATTTCCTGCAAGTAAATCTCTTCTTTCCCACATGGTGCAGGTAACACCCAGCACCCTGGCACAACTGGTGCTCACAGGTATTGCTACTCAAAGAATAAAACCAGTGCAAGTTCTCAGCTTGATCTTCCTCCTTTGTGGCTTCATAACAGCAGATGAGTTATCTCCACCAGTGGTGTGTGACCTAATTCCAAGTACTCTTCCATCCCCATGGAATATGGGACTCACGGGGTCAGATTATCCCAGGTTTGGTCAGTGAGAGTGGAGACATGCTGCCAACTCCACACAGAGCACCCAGAACACTTTCTTGGCCACAGCAATCTTGTAGAGGCCTCAATAAGAGAAAAATCAGACCTGTCCAACAAGGGTTTTCAGACAGAATCCAGCTGTGAACTTGAGCTCAGGACCCAAACCTTTGTCGTAGTAGGCCTTGACATTTCCACTGTAGCAAAATCAGACTCAATCCATAGAGATCAGGGTATGTCAACTCCTAATTCCAGTGCTAATTCCAGGGGATGAAGTCTAGCTTTGTGCCCATCCATCACTTTGAACGGAGCTAGCTTGAGACATCCCCATTTGGCAGTCACTGCCTGGGAGATAATTGCTCATCATTGAGGGGAACTAGCACTGGCTAGGATAACCCTCAGGCCCTTTCTCCTCAGGGATGGGAGCACCAGAGGCAAAGCAATTAACAGAGCAATTAAGCTGCTAGCCAATCATGTCACTCTTTTTTTTTTTTTTTTTCCTGGTTTGGTGGGGTTTTTATCTTCTTAGACTTGTGTCACTCTCCAGTGCCTCTAAAAATAGCCAGGAAAGGTCCTGCTCTGTAGTGACTTACCCCCATTCCTGTCCCTTACAAGAGCCAAAGGGTGCCTCCCCGTGCTGCATGTTTCCTTATGACATGTAATGCTCTGTGCTACTCCTCTTGCTGGGCATCGTGATCTTTGGTGTCAGGTGTGGCCTTCAAGGTTACACACAACTTCTTGGGGTTGGGCAGGTTGGGAAGATACAACTGCCTGCAACTCAGCCCTAAGTAGGGAGATACCAGCCTCCACACTCCTCTTCTGCTTGATAAACTGCTTGTGATTAGTCCCTGGCATGCTTCACCAGCTATGAAATGGGTTAGAAAAACACCTACTCTTTGGACTGGTGGAGTTTGGTCCAGAGCCCAAAATGCATCATCAGCCTGGGCTCAATGGACATGGCTTGGCTACTTTAAACAGTTCCTGAAAGCCAAGAGACAACAGACTCAGACACCTTCCCATCCCATCATTCTTCTCTCCTCCACCAGGTTCTCTCCCAGATGATAAACCAATCATTGAATGAAGACCAGCGACTTCATCTCAGCGGTTTCATGATAAAGGTTTGCACAGAAGATACTGACACAAGTTCACATTCACAAATGCTGGTTCCATTACTGATGGTGTTCATCAACCCTAAAAGCGAAAGTTAGTTTTGGGGGAACATATAAACACAAGACTATAGAGAAGAGGGAGAAAGGAGCAAGAGAAAACTGTTACAGTCCATGACAGCCTCTCCAGGTTGTTCCTTCGTGGTCTCTGTGCTCCAGCATGGAGCCCTCCCCGGGGTTGCAGGGCGGGTCACTGTTCCTCTGGCGCTCTGCAGGGCTGCAGGGGATCCCTGCTCCGGGCCTCCAGCACCTCCTGGCCCCCTCCTCCTGCTGCAGTCTCTGGGTTCCTCTGCTGCTGCTCCCTCCTTGGCGGGATTCCTCCTGCTCTGCCTGTGCCTTTTTGGGCCTTACTGAAACCTGTTTTCCCCCTCCCCTCCCGGTACCCCCAGCTCGGCTGAGGGGCTCAGCTGTGTCCTGCAGTGGGGCCCATACTGTGTCCAGCCAGGGTCTGCCCCGGCCTCTCTCCACAAAGACCGTATTGAAGAACCCTCTGCAAATGCCTGGGCATGGACACCCCACGCGCTTCCCTTTGGCTGCTCCTGCATCAGAAGTTGCTGATGCTGACTGGTGCATACTTAGCTCAGTGCTGGCTGCTCAGAGCTGAAGGTGTGCACTGCAGCCCTGAACATGAGCCAGGAGCTGCAACCATGAGGTGAGGAAAGGTGGGGAAAGAGCAGTGAGTCTGACACTGAGGGTAATCATCTTCCCATGTGGAAACAATACGAAATCTTTGGGGGTCTGGGGGGCAAGGCCATGAGAGTAACCATGGGGAAACAAGTGAGGTAAAATACATCCCAGAGGCTCTGGGAAATGCTTCTCCAGCAGCCAGGGGAAGGGTGCAGAGCTGCAAGGAGAAATGGGCTGTGGAGCTCGAGGACCTTTGGTCATTCAAAAGGCCAAGGCACCTCGGGACTGTGGAATCTGGCAATGGCATGGGCTTAAGGCAAGCCTGAGTTACACAGGATCTGTCTACAAACCCTACTAGGAGGCACTGCATTTGTTCCTCCAGATACATGGCCACTTTTAGTACCAAATCTTAGCTTCAGGTCACCAAATAGCATCATGGACACTTGAAGAAAAATCAGCTTCTCCTTTTGAAGGCTTGAAATGAAGCTATCCATCAGTGACCCATCATCATAAAAAAATCTGCAGAGTAACACTCACCCCATCTTTACCACCTGAATCCTGCACGTCCCTCAGTTTAGAGGATGCACAATGCTTTTGTTAATTAGAGCCTTAGTTTAATATGAGCTGTCAAAGTTCACTTAACTTCAATTAATTGTTTCTCCTGAGCTTAATTTCTTTAGTTAAGTATTGATTAATCATGGCTTAATTATGCTGGAGTCTCACTGGGTGATATTTCAGTCGCACACTGCAGCAATGCATTGCTTTCTAAAAATACTCTGGGAATCATCAGATATCTTATGCATTGCTATTATTGGGATGACTTTTAATATTTATCTTTTCATCCCTTATGTTCCAAAATGTATATTTAACATGTTGTGTTTAATTCCACTGCTTTACAACTCATTTTTCTCTATGAGAGAAGGTTTTAGACTGCGGTTTTCCCTTGCATAGTGTGAGGAGAAAGGGCTTAGAGTCTGGCATCCAGCATCCTGTGCCAGGAGGAGGGGGCTAGAGAATGCCAGTGAATGGTCTTTGTTGTGGCAGAATAGTAACACATTTAAACAACAAAAATATTGATGATATAAGGGGTTTTAGTTTGTACTTTTTGAGGTAACACACAACAATGTTCAGTAAAATTCTGTCTGTATTTCCTCAAAACTACAACATTAGACCTCATCTTTTGAGTATTACCTTCAGACCAAGGCCTCTCCAGTCTGAAATCTTTTTGTTCTAGAAAAATGCAAAGTCCCTAAACTCTCTGTAGTATTTTGACAGCACTGCAATGTCAGTTTGGATTGCAAGTATCTTAATTCCCACAGATAAGTAAAATAACTATTATTTTTTTACTAAGGTCTTTCTTGAATTTACATATTTATGCCAATCAAATGCCAAATTAGATGTGAAGTGAGAAATTAAATGATTATATTTTCCCCAGAAATAATTTCCCTGGAGTCCATTTAGATGTCTAATTTTACCTAAGCATTTTTTAATATTTTTCTAAATGAGAAACAGTCACTCCCCAGAGAACACTTCTTGGCTTGCCATGGTTTTATCACAATCAAGGGTTAATTTTCTGTGTTTGGTACATGTTCACTTTTTCAGAGATCTCTAAAACTACTACTAAAATTTCATTTTCAACATGTACTATGCTACAGGAGCACTAAGCATTATTTACTACTGTGATCCCAGATGCTTGAATGAGTACTGGTAGGAATACGCTATAAAGAGAGTCATCAAAATGACATCCTTTTCTACTACATTTTACCTACTTGGGGGTATAAACATCTGGCACCTTGGGAATGCACATCTTTGCTATGTGAAATACAAGATAAACTGGTAAAAACATGGATTATTATAGATCATGAAAAACATTGCTGTTCTCTGATGCTGAATAACAGATTTTTTTCAAGGAAGAGATTAATTAATTCATCTAGGTAAAAAAATACTGAAAAAACGTTGCTTAGATCTTAAACAAGTGCTAGTCAAAACAGTTCTAGAGTTCAATTAACTTGTTTTTTGTTATTAACTTCTTATCATGATTCTGCATTTCTGGATTCTGATCAAAACCATAAACCAGACGCCCCACTTCCATAACATAGGTTTCTTGTATTAAATTTATACCACTGCATACCCAAGACACTGAAAAGCAAATCTATTATCACTACTCTCATTACAACTTCATCTAAACTCTCTGTCTGTTCAGGTCACTGATGTTGTAGATACTGAACAAACACAGTCCTGCCCCAGCATGCTTACTGGAGAAGAAACAAAGGACTGGGAAAAGGAAGTTTTATCCTCTCTGCTTTCCATAAAAGAACCTGAAGTACTGACACATGATACACAGTATTTCCCAGTGTGATTTGGGGTTATATTTATTAAAATTATTAGTCATTTATCTTAACTGTAATCCCCAGGATCCTGCTACATGGAACAAAAGCTCTATTTCTGGAAGTCTGTGACAACAACTGGATGTGCATCCCCAACTTTCTCATGCTAATGCCTAAACACAAAAAAACCTTCAGATTTCATCAGCTTCCTTGGCTTCGTCCACATCCTCATTGCTCACTATTATTTATTTATAAACAGGCTTAGCAGACACAGTCAATAACCACAGCTGTAGCAGAGGCTTCACTAGCACAAAACCTTATAAATCCAAGTGTTAAGGTGACACCACTGAGGAGAACACACAGTTAATGTGAAATACAAGTTTATCAGGGCAGTCAACCTGTTCAGAATGGATCAGAGCTCCTCCAGTCCCCTCTTGTAGACTAAACCTAGTCTGATTAAATGTAGGAGAGATGGCTACATGCTATATGGCTCTGAGTGCTTAAAACATTCGTGTGCACTTTACTAAAGGAGTACACACAAGGTCTGCAGTAGCTTTTCCATCTGTCACATCCATGTTAAAAAACAGAGCATAGTCTCATGCAACCCCAATTATCTACTGGAGTTTTGAAGTTTTATCCCCCCCTGCATTAATAATGTGACATGTTCCCATCAAAATAATAATTTTTAAAGGTAAGTTAATAAATATATATAAATGAATAGACCCAGGGCTTATTTCTTTCCGTGTATCTTCAAGTAAGCAGAGTCACATGGCTCTTCAGACTGGGCTGTCTTATCTCCTCTCTGCTCAGGTCTGTGAACCGCTTTCTTCGCCTTTCCAGCTCACCTGAGAAAAGGGCAGAAGAATAAAAAATCCCTGCAATTGCTTGTGAACACATACACTGAGAGGGACATGTGGGAAGTCCACAGCTCAGCTATGGATTTCTGGTCTCTCAGGACCTGGGGTCTGCAAGGTTGGCTGGATTCAGGGTACCACATCTTGTAGAGGAGGTACTGTGATTTGTTGGAGAAAATCGTTCAGGCATGAGAATAGAATAAGAAGTTGTAAAAGTCAAAGAAGGGTCCTGGAGAGACATCAGCAGTGCATCAATGGGTTCAGTGTGTAGCCTCTCACATTAGCTTTGGACAAAACCATAAAAGCAGCTTCTTAGCTTAGACAGGTAAATGTGCCTGTTAGAGTATTTATCCTAAGATGCTTTTGTTATTAATAAAGAATCAAATAAAAGCTGCAGGTCACCATAACTTTGTCAGACTTCCCACCCTAACAATTTTTTCCATTTTGAATGACACTGTGGAAATGACTGTAGTGCAATTTCCTTCCTTGCTTTTCAAAAAATAATTGCTTCATATGGATTTTGCAGATTGTTGATAACTAAATTAGTGCTTTTTTTGTAATTGTTTCCCTTTCTATTTCTCTGTCTTTTACTGTAGAAGGGCTGCAGTTTTGTTTTGAATCCTGCTTTCCTGGTAACAGCAGCATTTTCATGTGGGCTGGAGTGGAGTGCTGGTTTATGGGTATTCTAATAAAGCTTTGTTGAGCAGACTAAAATGAAAAGAAATGCAGATAAATTCTGAGGGATCAGATTCTGCCTACCTCAAACATATTATGTAACTCCTCATCCTTTGAGTAGTCTTATTGATTTCAGTGGAAAAAGTTACTGCAGGATGTGAATAAGATGTCAGAATTTTACCCTAAATATTTCACTTAGCAAAGAAAGCAATGCTGCAAAAGATAACAGACCCTGAGCTACAGCAGGCTGCAAAATTTGCAATGACAATAAGAACTGGGCAGCCTTTTGCTTCTTTGTGATGGTGCTATCTTATTGAAAGCATTTAATAAACAGCAGTAGCTGGGTCTGTATTAAATGAAAGGCCCTGTTGTACAAACTGAGAGCCTTCTAATCCTTAAAGCACCACAAATAATTCAAAGAAGTCTTGAAGTACCATGATAATGGCACAAGAAGATGGGTATCTCTATATTATTGTTTTTGTGTACCTCAAAGAATGCTCTGCAGGAAAAATAATGTTTCATAAAAAAAAAACCCCATACACATTTCTTTCAAGAAAGCAGACAAAATTATCCAGAAGTTGAGAAAAATATGACTAAAAATATTTTGTGGTATGTTTGCCTTTGAAAGTCTACATTGCCCTTAAAACAATTTTATGGTAGATATTGTGAGCTCTGGATTAACATAAGTGACTGATTGAAAATATTTATAAGGATGTTAAGATTAAGGACACAGCTCTTAAATTCTACAAACACAAAACTGATTTCAAAGGAATAAAATGATGAGAATGGATGTCCATGAAACAAAAATAATATGTCCATAAAGCCCTTTTTCAACAGTCAAGGCATAAAGTGATGGCCACTGAACTTGTCATTGGGTTTTAAAATTGTATTAAAATCGTTTGAATTAAAGATAATGGGAAAAACTGACAAAGGGAAAAGAGGAATACAAGCCATCTGTACCTGTGGTGCAATTACACTGTCTTCAGTATAGATAGGGCACTGGCTGGTTGACTTTTATGATGTAATTTTGTATGTGCATGAGGTAAAGAGAACATGGCACTGATTGAATGCCTGGAAAGTGTACAGGGCAAAATCTATTTGATCCAGTGCCAGGAACACTTGGGAGAGGGGAAAAGAAAAAAAAAAAAAAAGGAAGGAAAGCACATTATTCTGTGTGACACAATAAAATAAATGATCAAAAATGTACATACTCCAAAGCAGTGGAAGCATAAAGCACTGGGCAAAAGAACTGTCGCCGAGATGCTCTCACCTATCCTAGATTTCTAGGTGCAGACATTCAAGTTCCCACAAAGCCAAGGTCAAGGCAGGGTCTCCTGATGAAGTGCACAGTCCCAGAAGCACTCAGGATGGAGGTGGGGTAGGACTGCCTGGCACTCATTTCTCCATAACCAAATTGCTGGACACAGGGAGAGCAAAATCCCAGATGTTTTGTGCCTGCCTTCAGCCCAGGCACAGAACTGTGTGTCTTTGTCCCTTCCATGCATGGAGTCATATCTCTGTATACACCCTGGGGCAGAAACATCAGCAGCAGTGTATGACATGCTTTACTCCATACAAAGAGACACTGAAGTATACCATTCACTTATTTGCTGTCATACCTTTAAATCAAGGCTAAATGAGGTGAAAAGCAAATAGATTTTAAGCCCTTATAAACTCATAGGACAAGCTGAATGGATAAACTAAGATGATTCACCATCATATATTATCCTGGTGTGTTGGAGCTGGCTATATAATAAGTTCATGGCCATCCTGAAGTGAGTGGAAAGGTGAATGCTTCCGTTGTGATTACTTGGCTAAAAAATACATGCCAGCAATCCCTCTTCTTCCCCTCTTCATCACCTAGTTGCAATATTTTAAGGTTAACAATGGGGAAAATGCTGCGTACGTGTCAGGGAAAACTGACCAGGGTTTTGGGGTTGGGTTTTTTTTCAGAGATAAATTACTTAGAGGGAAAATAATATTCATATTGAAAATGACTCCTCAATGTAGGTGTCCCTGTTGGGGCAGGTTAAAGGATGGATAGGCACACTTGCACATAAAGTTGCAGCTCCTGTGACTGAAGGAGAATCTCAGCTTCTGTCTGTCAAGCTGAAGACAAAGCTTCAGTAGGAAATTTCAGTTCACCTGCTTGTCTAGGAAGAAACGTTTCAAGAAAATGCCCTGAGTGTATCTGGTAATGTTCCTGAATGCATAGTTAAACTGAGATAGCAGCTCTGATTAGTGTTACCTGGCATATTCATTTCCATGAGGTCCTAATTCTGTATTCAGCTTTCCTCCTTGGGCTTTAAAGAGATAGTCACCTTGTTTCCTATCAAGTAACAGGAGGAAGAGGAGGAGCAAGGACACAGTAATTGATTCTCCTGATGCTAAGAATTTCTCAACTGCCATTTAACCCTTCTGTCTTTTGAAAAGAATCTTTCCCAGCCCATCTTTGCAGTGAGTGGGAAGAGCAGGACCCTTTCAGTGGGAAAGAATAGACATCAACCAAAAATAAGGTCACAGCTGCAAATTCTGCTTCTAAACCACTATTTAGGAGTGGGGTGTACTACTTAAAAAGCTACACTCAAATCTCATTTTTCTTCCCAGCTTTGTTATTTGGTTCCTGGAGCACCCTTTGCACTGATCTCCTGGTGATTCAGCTGATGTCGCCAGGTGGGAAATCATAGCTGTAGCCTGAGTGTTATGGTACATTGGGGGGAAATCTGCTGTATGGCTAGACACCACCCTTCACCTATCTTGCCATTTGACTGATCTGAGGCAGAGAAGGTAGTCTGGACTACCTCTCCAGCTTCATCTAGTATATAGATTCATGGGCAGTGCAGTATTGATCTGGGTTATGGAAACAGGGATGAGAGTCTATCATCCACCCCTTACATCTATAATCTGGTAGTCTGATTGGAGTTGCACACTGCAAGAGCAACAACAGAAAGAACTTTTCAGAAAGTATCTGAGAGCACCTGCATGAACAGCAGAAGTGGTGTTACAACACCACTACTTCTGCTGTTCATGCAGGGTCTTCTCATGAGACTGAACTTTGCAGACCGTGGAAGAGCAGCCTGGCAGTGGTCCATCCATTCTGAGTGTGACTAAGGAGCTGAATGAACGTTTGCCACTAAGGACAATCAGAGACTCATTATAAATTTACTCTTTCATTCTTGGTCTCTCCAGAAAAGAATTGTCAGGGCACTTTAGAAGTTACTTCTATGTCTTGTTCACAGGTTCAGGAGGATCAAATAATCCTTCTAACTTTTCCATTCTCCTCTAGTACCAAATTGCAATGCATTGGACCTTTGCTTTTTGCCTGTCATGTTTTGAGCAGCTTCTGATGAGATAGATTAAAATCATTTCACTTATTTATAACAGTTGCAGTAAATTTTAGGGTAAATCAGGAGGCTATTTATTGGACAGGAGTATGCTGTTTCTTTCCCTCCTTGAGTTAGGGCTGTTGAACATGGGGAGCTGATATTAGGTTCTGGCAATTTAAATCTGTTTAGCAAGGTTCTTAATAATCTCTGCATGTATATCACAGAGAACCTTTCGCATATTGCTTTAAATAATTCAGAACCGCTCCAATATTGTATTAAATAATTCAAGAATAGGACAGGCTTTGTGATTAATGATGTGTACCTAGAATTTCTGCAAATACAGCAAGCAGTCAAAGTATGCTCTAGATACAAGTGTCCTGGCACCAGATCCCATTTACTCTTTGCCAAGGCAATAGTATGTATTAGAAAATTGGAAAAGTGCCTGCTGCTCAATGGAAAACTGACTTAGGCCAATGGTTAATGTGGCGGCTGCTGAAAGAGTCTGTTCTTTCTGACAGACAATATTAATTTGGCTGAGAACCTCTATTGTCTTCTGAATCCTATTTTTAATCTTCATGAATAGCATTTGTGCCTGATGTGAAAATTAAATGGAGGTATAAATATTTCTGCAGGAGCTGAGAGTTTGTCCTGGTATTTTACCAGCTCTGATTTGAGAGCACCGAAACGGTGTGCATTGTAAAGCAAAGCACATAAGCTTATTTTGCATGTTAACTTAATCCTAAAGGGCTCTGAGGTTCCTGTTCTTACCAGCTGTGCTTGGGTCCGTGGTCATGAAAAGTGCCTCTTGAGAGTCTGTTGTCCTTCTCAGCTTGTTTTGCCGGGAGTTGTGAATGGAGCAGCATTATTAAGGCAAAACCCTAAATACTAGAATTTCTGAGTTTTCACTCGGTTGACACAGACAGTATATTTTTGGCTGGGGGATTTCTCTTAAGACATAAGGTAAATCAGTGCCAAACTGTAGTAGGAATAAAGCAAACAAGTTGTCCTAAATATCCTTTTAAAAATAAAGGATATGCTAGTGGCTGAATGGAATACCTAGCAAGGAGATTACGCATATCAGCACTATTGGGAATGCTCTGTAGATATCTTTATAGGAGTCTGATATTGGAATACCAGACCAGCTGCCTCAGTGAGCAGCCACTTTAAAAACATCAAAAGGACCTGCTAATTTTATTGGATTTTGGATGTTTTCAATAGAAAGACTCCACAGGGGATACACTGAGATGTGGCCAGCTTTAATATTTAAACACGATCAAGATTCCTAGAGGAAGAAAGAGAGGGTGGAAAAAAAGAGAGTTGATGCTTTGGAAACTGTATGTCATGGCCAATACATTCCCCTACTTTATGCCTCTCTGCAACAGCAGTAGGCAGTGGCCTCAAGGCCATGTGTGTGTCACCAGCCTCCATGAAACACATTTTTACCATGTGCTGAGCTGCGCAGCTGATCTTGACTTTAGATACACAGGCTGGGGGGTTGGTTGGGTGGGTGGGTGGGTTTTTTTAAAAGGAAGATGCACCTCAGAAGAAAACTCAGGAATTTAAAGACAGGGACAAAAGTCAGGGCATATCACAGAATCACAAAATCACAGTATTGTAGGGGTTGGAAGAGACCTCGAGAGATCATCTGGTCCAACCCCCCTGCCAAAGCAGCTCCCTAGCTCATATTGCACAGATAGGCATCCAGACGAGTCTTGAATATCTCCAGAGAAGGAGACTCCACCACCTCCCTGGGCAGCCTGTCCCAGGGCTCTGTCACCCTCACTGGGAAGAAGTTCTTCCACATGTTGGTGTGGAACTTCCTGTGCTCCAATTTGCAGCCATTGCCCCTTGTCCTGTCTCCACAGACCACTGAAAAGGGGCTGGCCATTTCCCCCCTGCACCCCATACTTAAGATATTTATAAACATTGATTAGGTCCC
Organism: Laterallus jamaicensis coturniculus; assembly: GCA_022605575.1. Taxonomy (NCBI): domain Eukaryota; kingdom Metazoa; phylum Chordata; class Aves; order Gruiformes; family Rallidae; genus Laterallus; species Laterallus jamaicensis. The sequence goes on along the minus strand of JAKCOX010000002.1, from coordinate 85,866,736 downwards.
CCCTAAGTCTTCTTTTTTCTAGGCTGAACAGACCCAGCTCTCTCAGCCTTTCCTCGTAAGGTAGATGTTCCAGACCCTTAATCATCTTCTTAGCCCTTCTCTGGACTCTCTCCAGGAGATCCCTGTCTTTTTTATACCAGGGAGCCCAGAACTAGACACAATACTCCAGGTGGGGCCTGACCAGGATGGCTTTTCCATGTTCATGGCAGTCGAACAAAGTAGAACAAAATTTCTAAATTCTTTAAAACTAACAGCAAGGTCTAAAAAAAAGGAACATTTCAGAGGGATAATTGTGGTATTTCATTTTAGCTACCATTGAATACTGATTTTGTAACTTATCTTAAGGAGTTTAAATATCAAGTGACTGGTATCTAGAACAAAGCTCTGAATACAGATCTTCATTTAAATAGCAGTGGCCATTGCAAGGTGCCTGTACAAGTCTTCATTTTAGTGTTTCTGAGATCCATGCTGCAATAAACTTCAGCATGATTTTGCTTAGACTGGCTGCAAGATGCTGCTTGCTGTTTCTTATTAAAATCAAAGCTCAGAAAGATGACCAATTAGAGTGTTTCTTGGGAAGTCTCAGGGGTGAAGCGTCTTTCTTAAGTAAAAGAGGAAGATGCTAATTTTCCATCCCTGCAGATTTAACTGAAGGAGCCATAGTACTCCTTTTGTGTTTCAGGGCACCAAAAATAGGAAGGGAAGAGTGAGGATATTCTATGTCAGCCACTTTTGGGTTTTGGTGGAGAGTTTGCCTTCTGTAAGAATGAATAATTCAGCTACCCACCCCCCATAACCATTTAAATTACAGTCTTCCTCTTATTATAAAGTGATCTCTCAAAGGAATAAATAAAGTTGACAAAAATAATCTTCCTCAGGGTTGACACTGATTACTCCAGACTGAACTCCCCCACTCCTGGGGCTCGTCCACCTTTAAATGTCATCATGACATGACACCTGTCTATCCCGCTGTCAGTCTGAACAGAGAATAAGTCTCTGTTCCCAGTGGCTTCTTTTCCTAGCCAGACCTATTCTAAGTCATAAAGCACAGGATGACAAGTCTTAAACCACTGAAAATGGATTGCTTTCTTGCTGTTCACTCATAGTATAGAATAGAATCATAGAATCATAGAATTGTAGGGGTTGGAAGGAACCTCGAGAGATCATCGAGTCCAACCCCCCTGCCAAAGCAGCTCCCCAGCTCATACAGCACAGATAGGCGTCCAGATGGGTCTTGAATATCTCCAGAGAAGGAGACTCCACAACCCCTCTGGGCAGCCTGTTCCAGTGTTCTGTCACCCTCACTGGGAAAAAGTTCTTCCCCATGTTGGTGTGGAACTTCCTGTGCTCCAATTTGCAGCCATTGCCCCTTGTCCTGTCTCCACAGACCACTGAAAAGGGACTGGCCGATTCCCCCTGCATCCCCTGCTTCAGGTACTTATAGATTGTAGTTAGGTCCCCCTTAGTCTTCTCAAGGCTGAAGAGCCCCAACTTAGTCTTTCCTCATAGGGGAGATGCTCCAGGCCCTTAATCATCTTCATAGCCCTTCTCTGGACTCTCTCCAGAAGATCCCTGTCCTTTTTATACCAGGGAGCCCAGAACTGGACACAATACTCCAGGTGGGGCCTGACCAACGCAGAGTAGAGGGGGAGGATCACCTCCTTTGACCTGCTGGCCACACTCCTCCTGATACACCCCAGGATCCCATTGGCTCTCTTAGCCACCAGGGCACACTGCTGGCTTATGGCCAACCTGTCATCAACCAGGACCCCCAGGTCCTTCTCCACAGATCTCTTCTCCAGCAGATCATCCCCCAGCCTGTACTGATACAAACGGTTGTTCCCTCCCAGGTGAAATGTAGTATGTAGAAATGTAGAAATTAAAGTTGGAATGGGGAAAACCACTGAAGAGAGGAAGTGAAGGAGAAGTTCATGGGACTCATGGCAGATAAAATTAAAACAAATAAAAGGCTGAATGTGGCTTCTGTAAAATTAATTTTTGTGAAGACCATGTATAACAATGATGTGACAGCAAACATAGTTACCAGCAGTGCTTTAGGTTAATCAGCAATAGTAATTCACTAGCCAGCTATTTCTGTTGCATATCAAAAACAACTGGCCATGTGGCTCTGTGCTTCACAAGACTGGTCTGCTGGCACATATTGTCTCATTTTTATTGTTCATCATCCATCTTGCAGAATAGCAGGCTCAGAAGACCATAGGTACTGCCATGTTGAGTGAACTCAAAGGCCTAACTAGCCTTGAACACCTATCATAGGCAAAAAAAGTCTGAGAAAAGGGATCAACATGATGAGAAACTGAATTGTGGCTGGCCTGAGTGACATGGCTCATCTGAAACAGAGATGAGAATGATATCCAGATTTTCTGAAGTAGCCAAAAACCTTCTTCCTTAGTCAGAAACTATTTTATTATTTCCTGATGACTTCCAGTTGTTTTATTAAATTTCCACTAGCAGGAAAAAAAATATTCTGAAATGTGATTGTTCACTGAAACAGGTTTTGGTTTTTTTTTTCTATTTTTGCTGTGGTTCATATTTCATTGCATTACAATAAATTGATATAGTGCCCTCATGCCTCTTTCTATTAGAGGGTGCCTCAGATATTAACAGTTGGTCTGCCGTAGAGCAGTTTAGCTGGCCTCCCCTGCCCAACAGCACAAAAGTGAATGGTTATGGATACTCTGTGATACAAACTGACATACCCTCAGGGCAGCATATACATTTATAATTTAATTCCCTGTGAGTTATTTCTTTGTATTAGAACAGTTTTCTGTGCTGGTAAGAAATCCTATTTCTGCTCCCAGATGGATAGCTCAGATAAAGTGCCTCTTGCCTGTATACCTTTTGTCCTGTGCACAGCAGGTCAGGCAGGACAGCCTCTGCCACCACACGTGTTCACTACCTTGGACAAGATGCTGGGAGGTAAGGAAAACACAATTCAGGGGTCCCACTTTACAGATGCTGCCAGTCACTCACCTGGCAGACAGTGCAGTCATGATGATGTAAAAAACCAGTTAGATATCTACATGCCTATACTTCTATACAGAGAATATTAGATTTGTTGGCATATAGGAGACTTCAGACGTATGTGGTGGAGCTTTTTACCACTATCCAGTCCCGTTTCCTGTCTGTCATTTAACTTCTTTAAAGCATGGAAGGTGCCCTGCAATTCAGACAGACCTATTTGGATACTATCTGTGTATAAATGAAAGAGCTAGTTCCTCTGAGCTACCTCTAAATGTAAATTAAGCTGCACTTACTGAAGAACATGCTCAACAGCAGCAGGAGTACCTTGTTCATACTTTGCATATATTAAAAAAAGCCTTCCCTATTTTGTTCTAATATCCTGCTAGTCAAGAACTTCAGGCAAGATCTACAAAGGATTAAAATGGTTTTACATCTCTCCCAGCTCCTCAAGCAGCAGAGCTATGTTGTAGCTGTGTACACTACTCCAAAAAGAATTAGCAGCACTCTGCAATTATTGGACAACGGTGTACCACGGCATCCAGCAGTCTCAGGTTAGTTTGTTTTTTAGAGGAGAGGCTAAGTCCTCTGCAGAAAAAAGCCCTTATTTTAATAAACAAACAAATGTGACAATAGGATTATCTGAGCTTCCCCGGGTTAGTCTCTTGCCTTTCTCAGAAAGGCACTAAGCATACCTTTGACACCTAATTAACACTATAAAAGAAACTAAACATGCTGGTTTGGTACTAAGATTTTCTTCACCCAGGTTGCATTGTCATGACTAAATAAAAAGGACTGATGCCTGGCTTTAAAAAAAGGAGGGAGAGGAGGTATGGTGAGAGAAAAGAATTACCCATTGATTTATTCTTTTACTTAACAGCAAAGGGGAATGAGCAATTTAAGGTCAGCAGCATATTGCTCAGCTGGCCTCAGATACTGCAAAATTACCAGCATTGTGTGTTGCAATAAATTGCATACTTTTGTCATCCCTGTTTGTTTGAAATATGTGTGAAATGAAGAGGGAAATAGCTAAGGCCAGCACTAAGGACTGCACTGATCTGCCTAGAAGGTGAACGGGAGACAAAACGCTGTTTTGTCTTGCCTAGTGATATGAGTGCCCCTTTAACAGAGAAGCAGTCCCACTGCTTCCTTGCAGTGGTCCAGCAGCCCCCATACCAGCGGCAAAACACAGTCAGGTTGGTCAAGAAGGGTTTTGGTAGTCCCAGCAAAGCTGCTCCTTCCTCTCTAACATACTGGTTCACCCCAAAGAGCTCACTTTTGAATCTCCACAGCGTTGACATGTTGTCACTGTACAAATCCATCCTGCAGGTTTCTCAGTCATCTTGCTTCCAGATGTGTTTATGCTAACAGTTCCTAAAAAACTCACCCTATGCAAAAGGTATTAATTAGAAACTGAGGTGTGGCTCATCCAAGGCAGTGCATTACTGACAGTCCAAATAACTTTCCAGACTAATGACTCTCTCATCAGTCCAGGAAAACAGATCCTGTCGCTCCAGAAGGTCAAACTGGCCTTTATTTTCCTCTTGGCGATGCAAGTGCTGATTATAGTGCAGTATCCAAGACAGGTAATTCATGTCAAAAGGTGGAGAAAGTGGCTTTGCTTATTGATGTGTTGTCATCGCAACGTTCAGCCTTTCTGTTCATAGCTATTCATGTGAGTTACAGCAAACAATGCCCACTCCTGGCATTAACTTGCTCCCCAGGCAGCTATTACTCAAAATGCACAATGGCCTACAGGACACCAAAAGATTTGCCATCAGTCTATTGACCAGAAGCAGCCTGGTACTGCACTGTGTAATGAAGTAGCATCAAAAGGCATTTTTCCAGAGAAAGGTACCAGGTTGGCAGTCCACAAGGATAACATATTCTGGTTACTCACTGGTTAGGTTGCTTTTTATATCATCCAGCACTGCATTGACCTCCAGGAACAAGGAAGCATACTGGGGCATTGCCAACACTGAAGGCAAGAGAGCAGCAGCGTTCAGTGGAGCATCTCATCAGAGAGAAGGATGATTTCACCATATATACATTGTTTTAGAGGATTGTCTGTAAGAAGAACGTAACAGGTTGCTAAAACCTCACTTCAGAACACAAGGCGAATAGCATCCTGGTCAACCTCACACCAGCTGAAATTGTTGCTAGAGATTTGGTGGGTGTCATCATGAATCCTGCAGTTCTGAAATGTCTACCCAAATCCCAGTCCAGGAAATGCCAAGATTAGGGCCCTGTCCATCTTGATAACAAGTGATCGACTTGAGGTGATTAATTAAATCCTAAGTGAACACTCCATACTCTCTCAGAGGGACTTGATCATGGTAGTTGTCTCAGGCTGTGAATTTCAGTGAGCCTGACACCCATCTGACTATTAGCTCCCAGCAGAACGGGGAAGGGAAAGGTGAATTTTTAAGCAAACATCTAGAGTCACTGAGGTGAGCGGCTTGGGTGCCAGCACGATCAGCAACCAAGTGCTCTAATGCAGTGCATGGTGGGGCTCCTGAACCAGGGGAACTTAAGAGGAGCACAGAGACCCACCAGGAGGCCACAGCTCATGACACAGCAGCTAAGGAGACCTGGGCAAGGCCAGGGCAATGATAGCCAAGTCCCCACACCTATAAAACAGCCCCCTGGAGAGTACTAGCAACTGGTCTGGGTAAACAGGGTGTGGCACAGCAGTTTACAGGGAAGGATGCTTTAATTCTGCTTGGCCAAAGAGGATGGTATCCATCTGGCAGCTAAATGCAGCTTCTTAGACAGAGCTTGGGTGGGAACATGCAGCCACCCCAGAGCCAGTGTGGGAGGTTTGCCCAGGGGGAGGAACTCCTCTGCTCAGTGACAGAGCTCTGGGAGGAGGGGAGTAGGCTGAGGGGTATCTGGGAATGCAGGAGAGAGACATACTGCTGGAATGACACCCTACCTTCCCTGGGACAGGCCTAACAGACAGACAGGATGCAAGATACAAAGGATTCTCTACCCTCTCTCTGCCTGGCTGGCCACAGTGACCTAAAGGATACAGGGCAATGGTGACAAGTTCCTGCACAACACAGCAGACACATCTACACTGTGACTGTCCCATCTCCCCAGGTGAGATGCCCTTGCATTACAGTTATGAAGCTCTGCAAGTGGAACTGAACAATGATGAGGACAGTGGTTGCTCTAGGTTGAATGTGTTGCTAAGGTTAAATCGGCCTATGCTCTGCATCAAAAAGGCTTCCATAAAGAAAAGAAGTTGGTTGTTTGCCTTAGAAGACTCTCCTGAGGGGACAAAAGGCACAGTATGCCAACTGGATCTGCTTCTTAGGGAAGTCTGCTGTCTCCCTGGGTCCCAGGTTGAAGATGTGATGAGAAACCTTCCTACTCTGGTATGGCTCTCAGATTATTATCTATTACTGCCTTTTCTTGAAGGCAGGAAAGAACCTGCAATAAGTCCAACAGTGACTTCAAAGCCTTGGGACAAACAGTTAAGGGATAGGGAGCACAAGCAGTGTTCTCCTTTATCCCCCCAGTTGCAGGGAATGATGGGGGAAGAGATGGGAAAACCCAGATCAATACCTGGCTCCAAGCCTGGTGTCACTGGTTTATCTAGACAAAAAAACCCCAGTATTCTGAAAGTTCATAAGACAGCAGGAACTGTTGTTGCAACCCTGCAGCTGATTTTGATGGGCTGCTGCTCACTTTAAGTTCTTGAAAGGACAGGAGGAGCTGACTGTCTCAGGACCTCACCAACAGGTACGAAACTTGGTTCACCATCAAACATCTCTGCAAGGACTCATCCAGAGCTGCTGGTTGTCTGGATCTTGCTTATGGCCTAGGCAAAGCCCTGATTCAGTAGGACCCAAGATCTCCAGATTTGCCCAGAGCAAGGGGCGGTCATCTTGCATGGAAACAAGGTGCTGCCCATCAGCTGTTAGGTAGAACCATGCTTCCAACTTCTACTCTTCCTTCCACTCAAGCGCAAATTTTAATGATCTGTTGAACTTGCACAAACCATGCGAATTGTCCTAAATGAGTGCTTATCACATATGATACTAGACATGCATACTCATGGACCTGTTACACAACCCCCATCTTCCAGGTGAGCTGCTTCTTAAGAACTCGGTGTCACTCACAGTTTTGAGGGTCTGGAGGAAGCTATTGTAGAGCTGTGCAAAATATTTTGCACTGACACACACACTCAAAGTGACACTTGTATAATTAACAGATCTCTGGAAGTGGCTTTTAATTTGTTGCAACACATTTTTTTTTCAAATTTCCAAGATTTTTGTGCATTTTAGACTGGAAAGATATTTATTGCCACTTTTATGTGTAAGCTGCCTTCAGATCCATATTACTTGAGGTATAAAGCAGATGAGCAAAAGGCCTTTAAACTAGTGTTGTTGCAACTCTGATCTTGATTGATGTTGACACCAATTAGCAGAAAAAGAATCTTCCAGATAAAGGAAAAGAAGATTTTATTAAGCCCTAAATGCCAAGAGTCAGAATTCAATGCAAAATTCATTAGTGCTTATGGCAGGAGTCCTACCAGCTATTGCCAAGGGGTTAAAGGGAAATAAAAATTACATAAATAAGATTCTCAGGACTTTTAAATCCTAGCTTGAACAATAAATGCATTTGGGTGATTGTAGCTTGCTATTCTACTCCCCTACTTGTAAAGGTTGTTCTGTTACACTCACTAGTTTTAATCAGAGGCAACTCCTACTGAAATAATTTGTGGTCCTCTGAATGAAGAGCAAAGAGAAAAAATAGAGGTCATATGTTTGTAATTCAGTTCTAAATCAATTTATAAATATCTAAATGCATTTGAATACATATGTATACAGTATAAAAATCTGATTTTAAATTTCTGAGTCACACAAAAGCAGAGATGCTTGTCTATGCAGACTCTTAAATTGCCCAGAAAAATAAAGGAGCTTTGCAAGTTTCCTTATGTTGTATCACCAGTAAATCCCAGTTTAACAGAGGTCTGAAACAATATCTGTAAGCTTTGTAAAAACAAAAATTAAATAGCTTTTTATGAACCAGAACTGAAATTGTGACAGTTAGGAGTCTGGAGAATTTTAAGCACCTGCTCTGTAAGAGAATGCTGCAGCTGCCTGTTATTCTTATGTATAGATCTTAGAACTATTTCGGAGGAGCAACAAATACATGGGCAAGTTGATGCAGTTCCTTCTTAAGGCATGTGTTCCTAGCTCTCAGAAATCTTGTGCACTTACACGTTCATTAAACCACATTTTGTTTTCTTACACTATGCTCTTCAGCTCCCAAAGACTGAGCTCTTGCCTGCCCAGAAACACACCCACGGGTTTTCATTCCTTTCTCCTCACAGGGTGTCTGCTCTTTCAGTTCAAAGGACTGCACACACGAATGCTAATTTCTTACAACTCAATTTATCCAATTATAATTAAATTTCAACATGTCCTAAGACATGTTCTTTCACTGGCAGAAGATCTTGATGACCATCAGTTTACATCTACTTGTCAGAAGCCCCAGGGCAAATGTTGACTCCGAATTTACCTTCCAATCTCATTTACTGCATCAAATGTCATCAGAGTTTTTGACAGCAGCATCCTAGACTCATAGCTAGAAATTTACTGTCATTTCTTGCTTGTTGTGAACATTAGGATTTGGTTTATACATGTCTCATCTTTCAGGGTTAAACACTGCAGTTCTCTGTTTCACTTTACTGGTGTAGTGCTATTCTCCTGAAAATACTTAATCATGGATTTATTTTGAAAGTTAAAGCATCCCATTGCTGTCTTTGCATCATTTGTTCCTGCCCTCCAACCAAACACTCTCCCTTCTATAATACATACCTATTGTCTCCCTGCAGCTTATGGCAGGGGTTCATTTTCTCCTTAGATATTTGAACAACTTAACACACAGTGAGAGCTAAGCACTGTTTTTATTTTTTTTTAAATCCTTGAAGGTTCCATTTAAAAAAAAAACAAACCAACGACACTGTGTGCTGTTGTTGAATCTCATACTCTGAAAACTGGTGAGCCTGGAAACTCTGATTGGAAAAAGAATAATTCTAGAAAGGGGGATGCAGTATTTCAAGGAATATCTTATGTAGACTCTTAGTCTTACCTGATACCATGCTGCCTCAGTTTCTCCTCAATCCTTTTCAGCCACATTATACTCCCACAGTGTTAATGTGTTCCGTAAATGAAGATGGATATCTGATCATTGATGGTCGTTATCTAAACTGCTCTGTTTCTTGGACCCTGATTATACTTCCTAATGTACTATTGTGAGAACTGAGTCCTGGAAGGGACGTTTACAGGTCATCTAGTCCAGCCCCCTGCAATGAGCAGGGACACTAGATCAGGTTGTGCTAAGCCCCAAACAACCTGACCTTGAATATTTCCAGGGTTGAGGCATCTACAATCTCTCTGGGGAACCCATTCCAGTGTTTCACCACCCTCACTGTAAATAATTTCATCCTTATTTTTACAATAGCAAACCCTTTTAACCAAACATTTACATGTGAAGAGAAAGAAAGTTCATCTGAGTGTAAAACCCATCTAACAGAGCCTCAGCACTGGAGCTACAGCCACATGCCACCAATCTGTTCCCTCCTCTAAAGGATGTCAGAAATAAAATACTAAGAAGTCTCTGACCAAGAGTTAGAGACTATGACTGCTGTCTGTCAGTCATAGTCTCAAGAAATCAAGAGATCAAGAAAGTATCAAAAGAAATATGCATGGTTTCAAACTCTGCACCTCTAGAAGAGTATCTTCTGTCTTCACCAAACTGTAGGGTAGCGGGGTACCTTTGAGAAACCAGTAAGTGGAATGTTTATTTGTTCTCTTTCTCTTACTTCTTGATGAGGAAAAGAGGGAAAAAAACATCTTGTGGAAGTAGAACTTCTGAATCTGTGTGCTGGCTTTGGCTGGGATAGAGTTAATGTTCTTCATACTACCTAGGACAAGGCTCCATTTTGGATTTGTGCTGAAAACAGTGTTGATAGATGTTTTCATTACTGCTGAGCAGGGCTTACACAGAGTCAAGGCCTTTTCTGCTCCTCACACCACCCTGCCAGTGAGTAGGCTGGGGGTGCAAAGGAAGCTGGGAGGGGACACAGCTGGGGCAGCTGAACCCAGCTTACCAAAGGGATATTCCATACCATGTGATGTCATACTCAGGATATAAAGCTGGGGGAAGAAGAAGGAAGGGGGGCATTTGGGGTGATAATATTTGTCCTCCCAAGTCACCATTACACATGATGGAGCTTTCCTGGAGATGGCTGAACACCTGCCTGCCTGTGGGAAGTGGGGAATTAATTAATTGTTTGTCTTTGCTTGCCTGTGTGCCAGCTTTACATATTAAACTGCCTTTATCTCAACCCACAGGTTTTCCTCATTTTTACTCTTCCAATTCTCGCCCCCATCCCACTGGAAGGGAAGTGGGAAAGCAGCTGTGTGGGGCTTAGTTGCCAGATGAGGTTAAACCATGACAATCTGTCTCTCATAACTATGCTAGGGAACTCCTTGGAAGACCAGAGTGGGGTATTCAGAGATTTTAAATAACAGGGCATTGACCAAATCACACAATAGATACCCTCTCAGTTGGTTAGCAAAATAAGAAAGAATTCATGGTTAAAAATCTATTTCCAGGGAGTCAGATCTATTTTGATATTATGTCTAGATTCTATTAGTTCTTCCTTTATTGCAAACAAAGAAGACAAGGCTTTGTGGGATTTCAAATTTACAGTGTATCAACAAGAATATTTTAAAGCACAGACAAGGCAAAATTTATAACTCTGCCCCTTTTCTCACTCTGGAGTTACCTGTAAGCAGTCATGCAGAGAATAGAAAATGAAATTTGAGTGTTTTTCATGGATATTCATATATATCAGTACCCCAGCAGAAATGCTTACATTGCCATCCCTGTCAGATTCTATGAATCCACAAATCCTGCTAAATACCTAATATCACAACTAAAAACATACCTAAATGTGCAGGCTGTCAGTTATTCATAAAAGGCCTCTTATCAGGACCAGCACTGACAATAATATCTGCAAATGTCGAAGGGCCCTCAGCTGTCACACAAGGAATCATCATCCAGCTGTCTGGTAAGTGTAACTGCTAGGTGCTAAATCTACCAGCAAAACATAAGGGGATGAACAACAACTACCACCACGACACCAAAGATGAACCAAAATAGTAGGGTACTTGGTCAGCCTGATCCTGTTGTCTTTGCCACACCCATTGCTGATAGTCTACCTAGAGGTGTTAGCAACGTTTCTGTTCCTTTGGTCTATAAATTTGGGCCAGTTCTCTGTAATATCTGTATCAACCATCTAGGCAAGGGGGTTAAGGGCACCCTTCAGTAACCACACCAAGTTGGGTGGGAGCACTGATCTGCGGTAGGAAGGATCGGCAGAGGGCAGGCTGGATCAATGGGCTGAGACCTACTGCATGAGATTCAACAAGGCTCAGTGCTGAGTCCTACACTTGGGTCACAACAACCCCCATGCAACGCTAGAGGCTTGTGGAAGCCAAGCAACTTCCTCCTCTTGATCAGGTTGCCATTAATAAACATCCACAACAATCACCTATTAGCTTTCCCCTTAATTCTTGCCTGTAAGCTCTCAACTCATTCTTCATTCACCCCCAAGCAGAGCTTGATGCCTTCCAGTTTCTCTCTCACATAAAGAGCAACTCCATTTCCTTGCCTTGTTGGCCTGATGGTCATGATGGGTAGAAATGGTAGAAGTATGGGCATACTTGGAATCTAATTCATGATCCAAATTGTCTTCAGCTGACAAAAATTAGTAGGATAACCTATATCAGGCCTTTGTCATCAACAGCACTGCTAGGGAGAAAGAGGCATTACAATGTATATCATGAATTTGTCTAATGCCTTCTGAAAACCACAGGAAATTTTATCATCCACACTATCCTGTGGCAATGAGCTCCACAGTGTAGGAAATACAAACAGGAATTTCTGGACTTGTAAAGTAACTTACCAAGTGAGGATTTTTTTTCCAAACTGAGAGAAGATAGAAGTCATGCTCTGTAGAACATGTAGATGTAATCCACAACAGCAGAAAAGCACCAACAATTAGACAGAACCCCTGTATTGACTGACTATTAACTAGACATATCCTATCCATGCAGACCAATTTTTTGAGTACCCAAAGTGCATAAATTAGACCCAAAGTCTAAGTTACACAGTAAGTGACAAGAATTTCAGAACATTGATCAGTTTGAGTCAGTCAGTCGTTTGAGGAATCAGTTCTTTGAAGAATGATAAAACTGCTGGTCTTCATGACATCTGACAGCTGAGTAGATAAAAAACCTTGGTTCAAAGACAAAATACCTGAATACTCCAAACATTTATTGTGCATTGCTGTCAGTGTGTTAGTGTATGTATGTCATGGCTGTCCAAAAATCAGAGAAGGATGCTTCAGAGCCAAAGAACAGTAGGCCTGTGTCCATACGGCATCATCTTCACAAATGGCATTAGCATCTGATCTTAATTAAATTAGTTATCACCATTTGCTAAATGGCTCCTAATACCAGAGGAAGCTGGACTGTTCCCAGAAAGTCCCTGCTGTTTAAGTGCTTAACATTACTGAGCAGTTCCAAGAGAGCCTCAGGAGGCCATGGGCAGAGACTCTATGCCTGTAGGTCCGTCAGCAGCTACTCACAACACTGGGAAAATCCGAAGTCTGTAATTATTTGTAATTATTAAATTACTCAAATTGATCATCACTCCGTAGGGATTGCACACCAAAAAGTTTACATAAAACCATGCAAGAAATAGAGAAAATGGTGCAGACAGCAATATGAACTATCAGAGGGCACATATACCAATATTTTCAGCATCTATCAAAACAATAATAATATAAAATCTTATTTTTTAAAGTGGCTTTGGTATCACAGACCAAAATTGACTTACTGGTAAGAAGTTCATGCAAAACCAAAGCCATATTGACCTGAGCAACATTCCTCAATATCTGATTAACACATCCAGAGACAAGTGTATATGAATTCAGTTGAAACATATGTGAGTCTCCTCCACCTTTTGATTCAATAAACTTCTAAGCAATAGTGTACATCCAAGACTGAGGGTGATTCACCCACGACTAGCACTTTGCCTACCTGTGTATCATACTAAATTACACACTTCTCTGAAGGCCATAGAAAGAAAAATGGAAAGTGGGTGCCTCTAAGAGCTCAGTTTCCAAATAGAGGTGTGGGAGATGAGGATACCAATGGCAACCAAATAATGCTGTGAATCACTGAAGTTGCACAATACCACTCAGCACCTCTGTGTATGTTTTGTGTTGGGAAAAAATGGGGTTTGTAAAGTTATATAGGCAGCAATGGATCAAAATTGCATAGTCTTACTGTATACCTTGGATAAGCCAAAATCAGTATGTCTTTCTGGGGATCATCCTATCTGATACTGTGAAAGCAGTAGCTATTACTGGAGAGCACATGTCGCATGTTTATAGTGGTGCTGAAAACTTTTCTAGCTATAACAGAAATACAAAAGCTGTGGCAGCTACACAATTGGACATGTACAGCACCATCAGTAGGATATTTAAAATTAGCATAGATTTAAAAATTAATAAAAATAAAATAGGTAAGGAGGGGATGAGAGGAGGGGAGAGGAGAGGGGAGAGGAGAGGAGAGGGAGAGGGAGAGGGAGAGGGAGAGGGAGAGGGAGAGGGAGAGGGAGAGGGAAAAGGGAAAAGAGATGAAATTTTACTTAGCAACCTTAAAATGGATTGGATAACTTGGAGGCCTTCTCACACATGAGTCAGCTGGAAGAACAAGAACATGCAGAAATGTGATTATTATATAGTACACAGAAATGTGTGAACATAGAGACTGGTTGAACAGTACAGCACATCACAGTCTGTGACATCATGAAAGAGTTGTAAAATACTAAGGATTTAGCCTAAGCAACCCATTGGTCCATCTCTTATATGTTCATTTTATGAAACTTTCTGAAAACAAGAAAAGGAGGTGTAGCAGGAAAAAGAAAGCACAGAGATAGCTGTGCAGCCATAGAATGATAAACAACTCTCTTTTTTCTTCCCTTTCTGCAAATCAGAACAAAAGCAAAAGCCTGAAAAACCTTTTTCAAACCCTAACAGTCCTTGACAGGAAAGAGCAAATAATGCCCTAATTGCCAAAAACGGCAAGGAGAGGAAAGAGAGCAGAATGTCATGGTCACAATTTGTTTCCAATTCATTCTCTCTCTCCAAGGTTCCTTCTGCCCTTTAAGAAATCTGTACTTAAAAAATAATGGACTAGACAATTTCCAAACCAGGAGCCTGGTATAATTCATTTTAATGCCACTCCAGTTGGCTGGGCAATACAATAGATCATCACATTGCGAGAGAACCCTTTGGTCCAGACTATGTATCAGACTGAACTTCTAGATGTATAGTGTATTTATCATGACTATGCTGTCACACAAGGTTATCATGCTTGTATGCAATATTTCTCTATCTCTCCCTTAGTGAATTTGGTTCTTTTGGACAAAATGGAGCTAATAAACATTAGAAAGAAAACCCTGTGCTGACTTCAGTCAGATGCCCAGAGTTAAATATCTACCATGACACATGCAGGGAAGGTATCAGCAGACAGTATGGTTTCACACAATCTTCAAGACTATTTTTCTTAGCATGAGCCAGTGTTTAGTCTTGGAAAGATGTGCTGTATTAGTGCTAGCTACATCAGCTACCCTTCACTGCTTTTTCTGACTAGAATGAGCTTCATGAATAAACGGAGGTTTTCTTTTTTCTTAAGCTTATTCCCCTCAGCACAGGAAAAGAGTGAAATTCTGCATGGACTTTGGGCCACTTTTTTTCCAGATACAGTGACAAAATACTTGGAGCACACCAGACTTGGGGTCACTGCTGTTCCTCTACTAGGAAACAAATCTGAAAGGTCCAAGTCATCACAGGAGACATGTCAAAGACCCTGGGATGAGAAAAAAGAGCCACAACTAATTAAAAAAAATTTTTGGTTTTTTGGAAGACATTCAGTACTTGATATTTCCACTATTTTCTTGGGAATTCAGTGCTTTGAACTTCTGACAAATCAGGTCACTTATTCAAGTTTCTTCCTGTGAACTAAGGTCTCTGAACTTAGCTCTGACTGCAACTGTGAACTTTGATCTAAGAGGTTTAAAATATACATGGGTAGCAGAGATGAAATCCACTTTTGCTCAAAGGTTGTTGTCAATACTGTTTATTTTTTCTGGTCTTGTTTTCTCTTCCAGCAGACACAC
This sequence comes from Laterallus jamaicensis coturniculus, assembly GCA_022605575.1. Lineage (NCBI taxonomy): Eukaryota > Metazoa > Chordata > Aves > Gruiformes > Rallidae > Laterallus > Laterallus jamaicensis. The sequence continues at coordinate 85,851,481 of JAKCOX010000002.1, read as the reverse complement.
GTTTTTGTCTGTAAGTGACAAGTTTGACCAGACCAGCATTGATTAAACCAAACTTACAGACTCACTCAATATTTCAATGACTGAGGATTGCTGGAGGAAAATAAATATTTATTTTTGTTTTGCCTTCCATTTCCAGCTAGGAATGAAGACAGCAGTGACAAAAATCTGCTGTGCAAAAGTCTCTCTGTGCTATTTCCATACAGAAGGCCTTGTGAATCCCCCAAGAAAGCCTGTTCTCATGAGCGTCCCACCTTGTTCCAAAGAACTTCCAAGGTCCGAAAAGCAAACCCGACGTCCTTTGTGGCTAACTAGATGACTGCAAACTCTCTGCTGACTATTTTCCTCCTCCTTCCCCTCACATTCACAGCACTGCAGCTAAAGCTCCTTATCCATTACCATTCAGACTGTCTATAACGCTTAACCCTTTTCATCATATCTCTGATTCTGTCCTTAAGACCTGCTGCTCCTTCTTGCCCATATTTGTGCTTTTATCTTTATAATTTTCCCTTTTTTCTGCCCTCAAATTCTTTCCTTAACCTCATTTTTTCTTCTGGTCCAACAGGGCTATATCACCCTCCTGTTCTTGCCTCAGCTACAGTGTTAGAGCGCTGTTCTGCAGGCCATTTTCATAGAATCACAGAATGGTTTGGGTTGGAAGGCACCTCAAAGATCATCTAGCCCCAACCCCCCTGCCATGAGCAGGGACACCATCCACTAGATCAGGCCTCCCAGAGCTCCATCCTGACCTTAAACACTTCTAGGGACAGGGCTTCCACAACTCTTTGGGAAACCTGTTCCAGCGCCTCATCTCCCTCATAGTTTCCCCAGGTTTGATTCAAAGGCATGCAGCAGTCATAAACTGTATGTTTGGTGGGTTTTAGGAATTTTGTGAGAGAATATGGATAGCAGTAACTAAAAGATGGCAGGATCTTGCCTTGGCCCTAGCCTGCCCTGTAGAAAGTCTCCTTTTTCCCCCTTATGCTCTTGGTAGATTACTTCCAGGCAAACGAAGGTCACAATAGCTTTGAAATTGTTGCTGAAAATGTGTTAAATATGCATCCTGCTCCTCCTAAAATAAACCTCTATTGTTTGTCCCTTTTCTAGTTCACATTCTATGATTCTAAGTTATGTTTGGATAGGACTTCCCAGCACATCAGCCACACTGCAATTAGTGGTCATGTTCATGCTCACACTTCCTAACAGCTGTGAGGTGGTATATGCTCCTGAGAGGAAGGTGTTACTCCAGCAAAAGGTCCTGCTGGATCTCTAAGGACACAGCAATGCTTAGAAGTAGGAAAGAGTGGGCAGGAAGGAGACAATGAGAAATGCAGAGTGACATGGCTGGAACAACCCTTGTTTTGTTGCTTTTACTGTGAAGCAACAGTAGTAACAGTACAATGTCCTTACTACTTTTTAAGAAGAAAAGTGATGTTTGCATGGAGGGAAAGCATAACGTGGCTGCCAATGTTTGGTGTCTCTCCAGTGGGGTATAGCCCCTTCAGTACTGCTGCTGCTGGGCAATAGGAAAATAGCATCAAGATGGTCCTCCCTGGCATGGACTTCCTGCAAGTTTTATCCCACAAATACCTCATGGCAGCTGCCATGATGGGAAAGAGCAGGAGACAGGAAATAAGAGTCACAGAATCACAGAACCACAAGGTTGGAAAAGACCTTTAAGATCATCAAGTCCAACTGTTCCTGTCCCATGCTAAACCATATCCCTAAGTACCTCATCTACCCTTTTTTTAAAATACATCCAGGGGTGGTGACCCAACTACCTCCCTGGGCAGCTTGTTCCAGGCCCTGACAACTCTTTCAGTGAATTTTTTTTTCCTAACATCTAATTTGAACCTGGGTCAGAGGTGAGACTTGGCAGCACTTTCACCTGTATGTAGCAGGGTGGATGTCTCTTCCGTACTGAGCCAGGCTCCTATGAGAGCCTCAAGCCCAACAAAGAAAGACAATTTGACTTCCCCTAAGCCTTTTTCTTGGGTTAGAGACTTGAAGAATGAAAGGCTGGAAAGAGCAAAAATACTGTATCTTGGGAGAAGTGACTGGGAAGCTGTTGGCTCAGGGTTCTCAGCCACTATATCTTCCATCACAGCTAATTTCACATTTAGTTCAGAGAGACCAGACCAAGCAAAGACTTATTTCTTGGGCTGCATGTGCTGGATGAAAAGCCTAACCAGGCTAATCTCATATGATACTGGCATTAGAATGGTCCTTCTAAGGCAGCATTTTTTCTAACAGAAGTTCCTAAATGAGTAGTGATCCCTGGGATTTTCTGGCTCTTGGCTATCCCATACCCAGGAAGCCATGGACCAAGTACAGAGCCTGTAACTCTTTGAAATAATTTGGCTGGTGCAGAACACCCTGCAGGGTGCTGCAATGAGAGAAACTCAGGTCAGATGGTCACAGTTGGTAACTGGGATCCGAGAGTCCTTGCATTGCCATGTTATCCTCAAACACCAGCATAAAGTAATTGATATTTCTGTACTTCACTCACCATGAGCATAGATAGCATTATGTGAAATAACAGATAGCACATTACTGAGAAATGCTTTAAAATTGTGAAAATGTTAAGTATCATAGCACAGGAGAACAAGATGCCCAGACTGTTTGTATGGATAGATATGAACATCAGGGCTCCTGCCGACTCCCATTTTCAGGGTAATTGCTAAAAGAGAAAATTATCTATTTGTCAGGTCAACTCATTAAACAAATTGAGACTTTGAACTACTTGATTTGGGAGTAAATTTAATCAGGGAGTGAAGGGGTGAATTGACACAGAGCACACTTCCTATCTTCTGCCCTAGGGCCATTTTAGATATTACAGTAACACAATATACTTGTTGTCATTTTATAAGCTAGCTGAAAATCTGCATTACATTGTACTGTCCTTCTTTTTCATAGTAAACAGGGGAAGTGCATATTCATCCAGTGAAGATGCCTTTTTAAAAGTCAACAGAGAGTGTAAGGTGCTTAAATGTCTCTCACCTGTACTGATTCTGGTAGTAGTAGGACAGGGAGTGTGGTGCAGGCATACTGACATAGTCACTTTGGGGATCAGTACCCAGGACTTCACATAAGCACACAGAAATGCAGAGTACTGAGACGTGCCTAGCTCACAGAATCACAGAATGTTAGGAGTTGGAAGGGACCACAAAAGATCATCTAGTCCAATCCCCATGCCAGGGCAGGATCCTCTAGACTAAATCACACAGGCAATCACACAGCTCCCTCCCATCTCACTGCTCGTGGGGTATATGCTGCTGCACTGCCTAAAGTGGTCCTGGCTCCATAAAGTGCACCCCAAAAAACTTTCATCTGACTCCTCAAGTTGAATCTTGAGCTTTTCATAGAATCATAGAATGACATGGGTTGGAAGGGACCCCAAGGATCATAGAGCTCCAACCCCCCTGCCACAGGCAGGGCCACCAACCTCAGGCCTGGAGCTACACAAGATTGCCCAGGGCCCCATCCAACCTGGCCTTGAACACTTCCAGGGTTGGGGCATCCACCACCTCTCTGGGCAGCCTGTTCCAGCACCTCACCACTCTTTCTGTAAAAAAACTTCCCCCTAATATCTAATCTAAACCTTCCTTCCTTTAGTTTTAATCCATTCCCCCTTGTCCTGCCATTGTCTATCCTTTTAAAAAGATGAATCCCCTCCTGCTTATAATCTCCCTTCAGGTACTGGCAGGCTGCAATGAGGTCCCCCCACAGCCTTCTCTTCTCCAGGCTGAACAAGCCCAGCTCCCTCAGCCTCTCCTTGTAGGGCAGGTGCTCCAGCCCTCTAGTCATCCTTGTGGCCCTCCTCTGAACCCTCTCCAACAGTTCCACATCTTTCTTGTATTGGGCGCCCAGATCTGGACACAGGACTCCAGCTGGGGCCTCACGAGGGCAGAGTAGAGAGGGACAATCACCTCCCTGTCCCTGCTGGACACCCCTCTTCTGATGGAGCCCAGGATACCATTGGCCGTGCGAGCTGCAAGAGCACACTGCTGGCTCATGTTAAGTTTCTCATCCACTATGACACCCAGGTCCTTCTCAGCAGGGCTACTCTCAAGGAGCTCTTCTCCCAGTCTGTATCTATGTCTGGGATTCTTCCGGCCCAAGTGCAACACCTGACACTTGGCAGTGTTGAACCTCATTAGGTTCACCCGGGCCCATCTTTCCAGCCTGTCAAGATCCCTCTGGATGGCTTCCTTTCCTTCTAGGGTGTCGACCACACCGCTCAGCTTGGTGTCATCCGCAAACTTGCTGAGGGTGCACTCAATCCCATCATCGATGTCATTGATAAAGATGTTAAAGAGAACCGGTCCCAAGACAGACTCCTGGGGGACACCGCTTGTCACCAGCCTCCACCTGGACATAGACCCATTGACCACCACCCTTTGGCTATGGTCTGTTAACCAGTTTCTTATCCACTGGATGGTCCATCCATCAAATCCTCATCTCTCCAATTTAGCGATAGGGATGTGGTGGGGAACTGTGTCAAAGGCCTTGCACAAGTCCAGGTAGATGACATCGGTTGCCTTCCCTTTATCTACCGATGCTTTTCCAAGTATCCATTTCAGCATGTGACCAAAATCAATCCTACTCATTCCAATTAGGCAGCCAGTGAATAAATCTTGTGTTCCATCAGTGCAGGTTTTTACGTCGTGTTGCGGAGTGCTTAGACATTTTCTCAAAGCACTTGCAGTGCTCCACTTGTTTCTTTTCAGCAGTGAAAACTCTTTACTTTTTTGTAACCACAGAGTGTTTGTTCAAGGCATACTTCTGTGCCGAGCAGAATCTGTGCTGTATTTACAAAGTAAAAGCCAATACAAAGAGCACTCACTGTAATGAACAGTGTTTGGAGCGAAAAGCCTAATGAGTATAGATGCTATCAAAGCTGTTCTCTTGCTCAGAAGTGAATGTTAATGCCAATTACTCATGTTTCTTGATTAAACTCTCTCCGAACATTAAGTACTGCAGAAAAAAAAATATACTCCATTTTAAAATATGCACATTGCAGTTGAGTCAGAAGCTGGTAGCAAGAATCCAGGTACAAATTATACGCTTATGTTGTGGTTCTTGATGGAATATTACCATGAAAGTACCTTGAATGTGATTTATAAAAGATTTCTGTGCTGGGTATTCAACTGGATCACAGTGAAATACGTGGACAACAGACTAAGTTGTACTTTCAGGCTAAAGAAAGTACTTGCATGAGTAAATGACTAAATAAGGGCATTTTCCATGGAGAAATAGGAGGAGGCACTAAAGATGCGTTGGTTCTCAAGATCTACAGCTGGGCATGATATAAAACATGAAATCCAGCTAGCGATCTCTCACAGTTGCAGTTGTGACTACCACTACAGCTTGACTATATTTATGACAACTATTCTGAGGAACTGTTCTGGGGCATGTCTGCAGCAATTTTTTTTCTATCAATATTTTGGTATGACACAAAAGAGGCAGGTGCCCTGCGATAGATCTGTATACCGGAGCTCTGGAGGTAAGGATATGCACCAACCAAGAAGAAACATCAACACCAGGTTTCTCTTAAAAGATAAAAAGGCTTATTGTCAAATTCATAGGAATGTGTATTTGGTTTCCATTCATCAAATCAGAGTTTAAGAGAAGAAAAGATGCTTAAATAGTTTACTCCCAGCTATCTCCTCTGTTTCAGGCCATTGCACTTCATGCAGCTATCACTGCATTAAGCCAGATGTTTCCTCGAGCTGTGACACAATGACACCCAAACCCACCCCTGCCATACCAAGCTATATGGTGGAGGTAATACTGGGGACAGACAATACCAGGTAAGTGGAGAATTGCAATAAAACTGAAGGTGGCTGGTGGAAGAGGCGGTCTTCCTTTCCAGTCCTGGATTGAGACTGGGCTGAAATCTTCTATCAAAAGCCTTTGAGGGCCTCATAAGCATCCAGGACCAGCTGAACCCACTTTTCAGCCAGCACCTCATCATAACACTGCTCACAAGAAGCATTCGTAGCTAAATAGTTATATTATATAAAAGCTGAGGGGAGAGCAGTGGCAGGAACAGGGAAGTGTTTCATCCATGGACAGGCAAAAATCCATTAGGAGACCTGGAAAAGGTCACATGTGTCCCAGTTCCAAAGACTGTGCTTTAAATATTTAACTACGCAATGTTTATCCCATTTGTTATTGATAGTTCACAGCACCTGGCATAAATAATGCTTTACACTTTGAAAATATCACTTCATAAATCTTCATGACAGGCGTGTGTGGTGGGGGGGTAGCCAGTGTTATCCCCACTTTACCAAACTGGGACACTCACACCACAGTAAGTAGAGAAAAAACTGCAGTGATCAGATTAGGGAGAGTCCAAAGGTCAACGAATGCCCACAGAACTCTCTCCCTGAGCCTTGCAAAGAGCACAACATAGTGATCTAAATCTTAAGCTGTAGCTGCTTGAGGATGACTGGCAGCAAGGACAAGAGTGACTCTGCCTGAGATGACAATTTGCCAGGAACAGTTTAGCTGAATACCCTCCAACTGGAGGAGGCCACCAGGGAGGCGGCTGGAGTCTTGTTCTCTGGAGGTATTCAAGACCTGTGTGACCTGTGCTAGGGAGCCTGCTTTGGCAGGGGTGTTGGACTCAATGATCTCTGGACGTCCTTTCCAACCCCTATGATTCTGTGATTCTGTGATTCTGGGCTGTGCTAAGGCTGGGGGGAAAAGTCCCAGAACAATGGGAATGCCTGCGGACCATGCCTGCCCATGCAGAGCCTCCAACCTGTGCAATTGCTACCAGTGGCACCACAGTTCCCACACAAATTTAAGTTAGCAGGCAAAAAAAGAGATTGGAAGTAATGGGGGACATATGAATCACATCTGCAAGTCTTTGTGTAATTTAGTTTTGAAATTTAAGATTTAAACAAAAGTATTCCTTGGCCAAAAGTTATTCTGGCTTCTCTAGGCAGGTAGTAATAGAAAGAAATGTGATCTTTTTGATTAAGCCAGAACATTTACTGCCACTGGGAAGTGCTGCACATAATGTACCATGGGGACACGGTGCTTTCTGCAATTTCTGCTACAACTGCAATATCTTACAGTAAACCTTCAAAAGTACAGTATATAGGAAGTCTCAAATCATCCTCATTAACTGCATTTATACAACAGAGCACCTATCTATTAAGTTGTTAGAGGTGCTTCCAGTAAAATACATTAAGTCTCAATTCTGCTTCCAAACACCCAGTATAAATCTAGAGAACTTGCTCTACTTCTGTAGCATTATTCCAGATTTAAATCTATTCAACAAGGCTCTTAAATTTATATCTAACTTGTGCACTTGAGTGTCACCAAGTACCACTGTCATTGGGGCTGCTCTCATAAGCCTTAAATTCTCCAGTATCCCTGAAAATGTAAGTACGTGCCAGGGACTAAAAACTGACCTCCAAGGCTAAAACCAGGTTGGTGGAAAGCTGAAAGCTAATACAAATGAAAATCAAAAGGCAGAAGAGCTTGAGAAGGAAAAAAAGATAACTTATAATGTTTAGAAAAACAGTCAAATCCTGGGAGGAAAAAGGAGAGTTGAATTCTGCGAATATGCACCTTCATTTCAAATATCCCAGCATTTAGTCCTGCCTCAGGATCCCATTGTACCGATGCTCCACAGTGAGTGGCTGAGTCTCTACCTCCCCAAAAGTGAGATTTTTCACCCTTAAGATTTCCCCTTACCTGTAGCTACTTAAACACCCTACAAATTCCACCATTATCTGCAATCTGCTATGAGGGAAAGTAAGGTGTAGGAAAGAGAAACAACTCACCTAAGGGCTTCTCATACACTCAGACACTCGGAAATGAGACCTGGATATCCATCTATTCTAGCACCATAATAAGGGAAAATCTAGGTATGTGTGGGAACAAGCTTCTGGGGGTTTGCTTGACATTCAGGCTCATGCAGGAAATGGAAATTTCCTGTTCCTGTCAACCTGAAATGCCTCCAAGGTCTCAACTGCTTAGCTGGAAGACAATAAATACCACAGCCTCATTTTCTTAATGCACACAAGAAAAAGATAAACTCAGCCTGAGATTATAAATTTACTTTGGGATCATCTTTATGGTCCAGGTAAGTCCCAGCTCAGCCAGTGCCGGTTGCTTAAGTGATACTGTAATACAAATAATAAATCTTAACTTGGGATGAAGCAGGAAGCTACCAAATACTGACAAATGATGTAGTAAAATGCCACTACAGATCTGTGCATGCACAGGGGAAAGATCTGCCTGGCTGTGTGCTTGTTAGAATAACAGATTCACAGAATCGTAGGGGTTGGAAGGGACCTCCAGAGATCATTGAGTCCATCCCCCCGCCAAAGCAGGTTCCCAAGGACAGTACACACAGATAGGCATCCAGACAGGTCTTGAATATCTCCAGGGAAGGAGACTCCACAACCCCCCTGGGCAGCCTGTCCCAGGGCTCTGTCACCCTCACTGTGTAAAAGTTCTTCCTCATGTTGGTGCAGAACTTCCTGTGCTCCAACTTGAAGCCATTGCTCCTTGTCCTGTCCCCACAGACAACTGAGAACAGGCTGGGCATTTCCCTCTGTGTCCCACACCTGAGATATTTATAAACATTAATCAGATCCCCTTTTGGTATTCTTTTCTCAAGGCTAAACAGCTCCACTTCATTCAGCCTTCAGGTAGGTGTCTCCAAGAGGGAACATGGCTATTTGCCTTGCTGTCTACGGGCAGATCTTTGTCCACCTTCTTCCACTGCATGTGTTGGACCACATATATGATGTAAGCATTGAATTCTTCCCTGAATAACCATCCCCCTAATTAATCTGAAGGCTGCTTAATTCAGCCAGCTTGTAAACGCCGCATTCATTATTCAGAGCTCTCTGGATTTGAGGGAACTGAAGGGAAACACAAACAAAGCTCCTCACAGAATTTAACACCCACCCTGCTGGTCTGCCAAAACTCAACTTGAGGCACAATGTGGTTCCCTCCCATCATTTTTTGTCATATGCAAACAGATGTGGGAAGAGGTGGTGACTGGTCACCCACCAGGAGGACCAAGAGCTCTTCCTTTGGAGTAGCCAGAGCCAGGAACACTGGGACAATTCTTGAATGGGACCAGGGACAGAAAGAATAGGCACAGCACTTCCAGGTGGTTGGTACTTATTCTCCTACCTTGTTTTCCAAAGCACAGCAGATGCTGCCTGTGGAGCAGCTGCCAGCCCCCAGCTGTTGTGTGGTCAAGCTCCAGCATGCCTGTGGTGCTTGTATGCTGGAGCACAAGGCTCGGCTTCCTGGTTCCCAGCTGCCTGATGGCTTGAAGATTTGGAAGGAAATATTATACTCCTCCACCTGCTTGTGCATTAGTCACAAGCCAGAGCTGCATCCAAGCTTTTTGTGTGTCATCTCACCCTCCAGGGAAGGATGGGATCTGGTCAAGGCTCACAAGAACATGGAAACCCAGCCATCTGGCTGGGCTACACACAAAGAGCCCTGCCTTGGTGATGGATTAGAGCAGGCTCCATCTTTATCTTCTTTTACTTTAGAGGTTGCTGAAAAAAATACCAGTGCAAGAATAGAACATGGAAACAGCCCAACATAACCACAGAGTGGAGCAAGAGAGATCAGGAGTGGAAAAGATAAGTTTGCTCCTGGACGTAAGTTTTCAGAGCGAGTTCCAATCTGATGTGAAGGCTTTTAGAAATTTGAGTTGAATATAGCAAGTCAGAACAAGGTAAAAGCTGAGTTCGTTTCACCTGGAGCAGTGATGTTTTATTTCATATTTCCCAATTATTTCAACTCTCCCTGCATTGTCTGATGCAAAATAGATGGAAGTTGCTGTGGGAGCACTTATGCTCTCTCACTTCCTTCAACTGGCTTCCCTACCTCAGCCAAAACCAGGCTCTGCTTTTGCATCTCTCTGCTTCCTAAGGACTGCCTCACCGCTAACTGCAGGCTCCTCTTGAGTTCATCTGTTATCTTAGCTCTCAACAGCAGTATTCACTGGAAGAACGGCAGGATGATAACTCTAACCAGGTGACAATGCCACTTATCAAAGTGAACTGACTTCCATCATTTTCTACAAAACCCACACGTAGAGATGGTTTTAAATGTCTCTGTTGAAGTATAGATCCAAAGGCAGGTGTCTCAGACCACTGTGATCTTGTTATGTTTCTACGTCCTTGCTTCTATGAATGTAGGTTTCCTTATTTATTTATTTTTTTATAAGAAGGGCTCCAAGCAAAATAGCTTGTTTCAGGTTAAACAAAACACCCATTTAAATCCAAATGAAAGGTTTTGACATGCAGAAAAAAATAAACCAGATTGTGTTTGGCTGACTCCCCAAAAATATTGCATTGCCTTAATCAGGTCAAGGCAAAGACCCCAACAATATTTTTTCACCTCAGTACCTAAGCACTGCAACCAGAGAGTAGAATTTCTGATTGTACGAATGAGACCTCCCCCATGTATCCCCAAATTTTTACTAATTTTTTTCCCAGGCATCAATAATGGAAATTTTATTGAGAGACCACACAAGGATTATTCACTGAAAATAATTTTAATAAATGTGGCTATGTTCAGAAATTACACTTTCAGGTTCATGCATGCACACTCTACTACTGTTTTTAAAAGAACTTACTAAATATTTCTAGCCAAATCCCAAATTCAGGGCCATTCAGGAACCACTCATATTTGTTTTATTCCTGACAGAGCTATTTGATGTGGTTCTCAGTCTGTGTCTGGACTGTGGGAACATCTTTTTTTCATATGGAAAAATCACAGATATTAACTGTCCCCAAACCAAACTGTCATCATTCAGCCAACAATTCATGTGGATTAAGTGGAGGTCTGGTTTTCATGAATAACTGCCAATAGTTTGGATATTTGTAAACCACATAATAAGATCCCATAAATAACATTAAGTAGAATTTAGCCTTCAGAGCCTGAAATTCAAACTTAGGCTTTCCAAGAGTGTGGCTCTCTCCTCAGCAGCTTGGCTTCACTTGCTGACAACAATGCCATAGAGGAGAAGGGGTATCAGCAGCAGGGTTGTCAGGAACACCATTTCCATTACTCACATGTGTAAAAATCCACTTTCCTTTATGTGAGATTTGTCAGACTTAACAGCATAACTATCAATCAGCTTCATTTGTCTTTTTAAAGAAAAAGCTTCTGCAAAATGATGGGAGATGTGAGCAAAAGCCTTGTTCACAAAGATCAAGACATTTTCAGAGGGTCATAGGTATTCTAGGAGGTGCACTAGCTTGATACTGCAGACATAGAGCCTTGCAAAGGTGGTATAAACAGATGAACAACTTAATAAGAGGAAATCAGACGATGAAGTGTGCTTTCATGGAGGGAAATAAACTGATACAAAAGACACCGCAGCTCTCAGCACAAGTAGATAAACCCTGAGAGATACCACAGCCAGGCACAGTCCATCAGGGAGAACCAACAGCAAGTGCCAAATCCTTCAGGCTAGAAGATAAACTGAAAAAACACCCAAACGCACATTTCAGAAGTATATAAGCTGCTTAGTCCATCCCCTTCAAAAAAGTAAGAGAAGGCAGCTGGCCAGGTTTGTGAGGGTGCAGAGGACTATAGAAAGGACCTGGATAGTGTGTGGCACAGTAATGGTGGCACCTACACCCCCAAGAAGTGGTGCACCGTCAGTAATTATGTGCCACATCAGTGACAAATACTGTTTTTCCCTTCTAACAGCACCAAAGAATCAAATTTCTAGAAACATTAGATTAAGCTTTTTCATCCTTAAATTCCAGAACTGGAAACACTGGAGGTTTCATAGAGAGAAACACTCTCTAATTCCTTAGTGGGTGACAGAGCTCTGGGACAGGTTGCTTGGAGAGGTTGTGGAGTCTCCTCTAGAGATATTCAAACCCCGCCTGAGACACAGTTCTGTGCAGTCTGCTGTGGGTGATCTGCAGTTGGACTCGATGTTCTCCAGAGGTCCCTTCTAACTTCGACCATTCTGTGAGTCTGTGACTTCTGCACAGGAACTGTTTTCTACACACAAAACATCTGGAGTAAATGTGTGATCAGGATCCCCAGGGTTTTCCTACAAATTATCCTCTATTAATTTCCAAGGAAAAATGACAGACTACAAATATTCAACTGTAAAAATGCAAACAGCATAATTCTTTTTTTCCCAAGCTGGTCACTAAGCACAGAAATTGTTACAAGATAGTGAGAGAAAAGAAGATTAAGAGGGGATCTGATTAATGTTCATAAATATCTGAACTTTGGGACACAAGGCGAAATAGCCAGCCTCTTTTCAGTTGTCTGTGGGGATAGGACAAGGGGCCAACAAGTTGGAGCACAGGAAGTTCCACATCAATATGTGCAAGAACTTTTTCACAGTGAGGGTGACAGAGCACTGGGACAGGCTGCCCAGGGGGGTTGTGGAGTCTCCTTCTCTGGAGATATTCAAGACCTGTCTGGACACCGACCTGTGTGACCTGTCCTAGGGAAACTGCTTTGGAAGGGGGGTTGGACTCAATGATCTCTGGAGGTCCCTTCCAACCCCTATGATTCTGTGATTCTGGTGGCCACGTCATCCATGGCCCTCCAGGTCTCCTTTCATGAGGGCAGAGCCTCCAGGAGGAAGGTTGATGCAGGCTTGCACAGAAAGGGTGTCTTGCTGCTGCAGGAAGAGGAGCTCTCACCCTTTTTGAGTAATGAGTGAAGAGACAGCTTCATGTCACAGAGCTATGCAGTGCCTGCCACAGCAGGAAGGCAGCGAAGCCAAATCGATCCACGAGCAGCAGCGCCCAGAAGCACTGGAGATGTTCTGCCGTTTGGGCCACTCTCTATTTCTGTGTGGCCACCTCTGTGCTGAGGACATCCAGCACCAGGATGACCAGCCTGGTGACCCCCACCGTCTGCCCACCGCCTCTCCCCCAGCTGTGAAACACAGCCGATGGGCATCCGCTGCCAAGCTGCTGCCTGCAAATAACACAGCTCTGCAGAGGCTGTCTGCAGCCCCGCGGGGGGCTTAACAGCCTTCGGTGCTGTGTCACATGTCGTGAATCAAATTGGTTCCACGGGAAAATTGTTTCAAAGATGCCTAAAGTGCAACTTGTCTGTTAGATTGCAAATCCTTCAGGGAAGGGGGGGGGGGGGGATGGAGGGTGGATAATCATGCTTTTTAAGGATTTGGAAAGCATCCTGTGTGTGGCAGGTGCTCCTGTGAATAAATGACAGGCTCCATCAGACCGAGTGACCCGCAAGTTCTTCCTGCCTGGGTGGCACCTGAGCTAATACTGTTGAGCAGAAGGCCTGTGTACCCTGTTACCCATCCTTGGAGCCAGCTGCTCCCCACACCTGCAAAATCTGAGCAGAAAACAGTTCCCTTATAGATTTCATCTCTGACTGGGATGAGATGACTCCTGCTTCTGCTGCCCTGAAGGAAAGTATACCTGGCAGGGGCTGAGCCTTTGAATCGAGTAGGATTTCCAACGCTGTGCAATGCCTTCTTTTCCCCCCAAAAAGTTAAACTTTGCACAGTTTGAAAACAGCTCTGGAAGAAGATGGCAACAGCTGAAGTAGTTTGGCTAGAAATTGTGTTACCTCTTGATCCATCATCTCTGTGTTGCAGATCCATGTGCAGACTCCTGACTTGTTTGAAGGTGGTTGGGATGGCTTCAGGCTTTTGGCTTTTTTATGCAAGCAGATTTTCATGCTTTGATATCTTCTCTGACATGACTTTTGATCCAGCGGAAGGGATGCTGACACTTTTTTTCACTGGGAATATTTTATTTGTGTATAGTGCTGCTAGAGCATAGCAGTCGCCTGAGTTATTTCAGGGAAGCTCTTTCACAAAGGTACAGCCTCATAAATGTGATGAGTAGCAAGAGCTCTGCTAACTGTAGTCAGGGTATCTGCCCTGGTCTGGACCAAGGCATTGCAGGTTGGTGGTATTCAGAGACAATATGGGGTGATCCAGGAGGGGTGGGAGAGAAGGGGCAGCACCAACTAGTCTGGGGATCTGTGCTGTGAGAAGGGGGCTTTGGAATAGCTAGACTGTTCTCCCAAAAAAAGGGAACAATATTTCAAGCTAGCAGACAGGCAAGTTTTAGGAAAAGTGAAGAAATCCTGGTAGAAAGTCCACACTTTGCTGTCCCTGCCAGGGTAAAGTGGGACAGGGAATGAGGATCACCAGCCAAGGAATTCTGTGTGCCTCAGGGAACCCCCTGCTGAAGGACTTTCAGCTAATTGAGAAAGTCAAACATCCATATTCCTGCTGAAGAAGAGGCAGCATCACCTTCGTCAAGCATTTTAGCTACAAAGGGAATTGTTCATAAAGGCAGATGGAATTAACGGGTGTACTGTTTAATGGGCCAGATTGATGTGCACGTTGATGAGATACACTTCAAATTGACCAAGTGTCTGTTTTGCCTGAAATAGTCTTTCTTTATTTTTTTTTCCCTTGGCCAACATTGTGATTTTTGTTGTTTGCAAGCCATGTCCTCTGCTGTGACCCCAGCCAGAACTGACACTAGCAAAATATAAGGGGTACATTAAAAAAAGAAAGAAAGGATGAAACCGCTATATGCTCTAATTTATACCATCCTAAGGCCCATTGAAGCAAAAGAATTCTGTGCTAATGTAATTCTTATCCCACCTAAAATAAATCCCAGCCTGATTGCAGCCTGCCTGCATACAGCATAAGGACTCACCAGGGCACAATGCAAATTATACCAACTACTTACCAACACAGCTGACCTCTGTGCTAAGCGAAGGAGAGAAACAGGACTGTACACCATCATTTTCTCTTTCCTGTCCTAAATTGGTGAGGTGGTCTTTTGTATGGGTGTGTAATAGCATGAAATCACAGCAGCTTGGAGCTGGTAGGCATTGCAAAGAGCTAAGCTAGCACGGATTTATTATATCCATGCAACTTTTCTACTTGATGCAGTTACCCAAGTGCAAGCCTCTGTAGTGGGACTTCCACCAGACTAAATCTTGCACAGATTTATCTTATGAAGGAAAACCATCCAACCAAGCTAAATCATTTCAGGGCAGAGAAGTTGTAAGAGCTTGTTTACATGAAACTGCTCAGAAAAGTTGATCTGAATTTTTAAGTGGATTAGTTAAACTGCATTAATTAAAGCCCTCTGTGGGAACTGTCAGAATTTAAGTGGCTTTGATTTGATTTGGTTTACTTCTCTTCCAAGGCTAAGTCATATTAAGGCCACTTTAATTGTGAAACGGGAGGTTTAATGCAATTTAGCTAATTCACTTTAAACTCCTGCCTTTAGTTAATTTAAATCAACTTTCCTGATTGTTCCTGTATAGACACAACGAGAGAAAAGTGAAGACCACTTAAATAGAAACACCTAAGAGCAACTTTGAAAAAAATCCAACTATTTCACTAGCCAGGATATTGCTATCTTTGTCACCACCAAACTTTGGGAATTGCAGGTAACAATGCCAAGGTCCAAAGAGTCACACTGAGAATCAGATCCTCAGTGCTGAGCTACAGCTACTCATCAGAGATAATAATGGTCAGTCCTGCACAAAAACCCTACTCCAGCCTACAATAAAAGATGACAAGTTAAAATAATGCCTCTCAGCCCTCAGAAAAACACAAGAGTTGGGCTATGGGCTGTGGAGCAGGAAGAAGAGAGCTGCCTGAATATGTGAAGGAAGAAGAAAATTTTATTTAAAGCTTTGCTGACAATCTCTGCATCCTTTCTCCCTCCCAAGCCAGAAGCCACAAACAATATTCGTGAAATACTGTTGGATGAGACTTGGTCTTCTTTATCCTGGAAGCATCATGCAGATGTGTTTCACGCACTCGTACAGGATAACAGCCATGCAGCAGCTTGAAATGTAGAGATTTGGGATGTGGAGGCATACAGGTGACTTTGCATGGCATCAGGCCCAGCTCTGCAGGACCCAGTACTGAGCCCAAAGCCTATCATAAAATCATGGAATCATAGAATCACAGAATCATAGAATCATAGAATGGGCTGGGCTGGAAGGGACCCCAAGGATCATAGAGTTCCAACCCCCCTGCCACAGACAGGGTGACCAACCTCCAGGCTTGGATCTACACGGGGTTGCCCAGGGCCCTATCCAACCTGGCCTTGAACGCCTCCAGGGATGGGGCATCCACCACCTCTCTGGGCACACCATCCCACAGTGTTACCTTTGAATCTAAGAATACAGAATGAGTGTTCAAAAACTGTCTATCTCTACAGGTTCAAGTTGTTTTCATAGAATCACAGAATTGTCTTGGTTGGAAGGGACCCTTTAGATCATCAAGTACAACCACCACTCTAACCTGCCATCATGAGACTCTTGAATGCCTACAGAAATCTACACCCTTTTTTTGCATCACCTTTTTAAAGCTCATGTGCTGACCTTGTGCATAGTGCTGCAGGCAGTTAGCGCTGCAGTGAGCGGCCTTTGCAGTGACAGGGCTACTCCCTGTGCCGGATGAATGACTCCAGTGGGAAGCCGCCACGTTAAATGAGAGGGAGTACAAGGCAGCCTCCTTGTGCTGCCGAGATCCATTTTAGTATTGAATCATTCTCCGAACACGCAGTCTGAGTGAGAGCAGAGGTGGTGATTAGTAGGACTGTGTCTATTTGGAGATGGCTGTATGCATGACTGAGCATGAATGGCCTGATTATGAGTGGGTGTAACTCCACTCAAAGGGACTGAGCTGCAGAGCTGAGGTAGCAATGATTAGCTGCCAGGCAAGATAAGTTACTGTCTCCTCTGATGCTAAAGATATACTGCATTTAATAGTTCATTGGCTACACACATTCGAATGGCTGATAGTGCCACAGCCAGAAACATTCGTTCATGTAATTAGTTTACCTTCCTAGTTCAATCCGAGTGGGAAATCCTCCTGTAAAGCACTCTTTAGGTTGCCCATTGTGCTCAGCAGAGTCCCATTGACTTTGTGAAGTTGCCTGGTTTTCCCCAGGAGGAGGCAAGGTCCTTTAATCCCCTACCTTATCACGTCACCTAAGGATAAGGATGCTCTGGAAATTTCTCTGGAAAATCTAACCCCAAGATTTGTAAGGGCAGCTGGAAAATGAGCTGTCGTGTGACAGGGTTGTTACCAGTCAGTGATCTTAATTCCAGGTGTGTGACAGGGAGGACAAGAGATAACTCATCCCTTGTCAGAAGTCCTCTGTGTCACAGATTTGCAGCTATACCTTTCTCTGGAAGAACTTCAGCTACTAGCCCATAATAAATGAACTTCAGGTGACTTCCTCTCCCCTCTCTGGGAGTCATGAATATTTGACTTAACAAATTAATCTTTTCACTCCTGTCATAGGAAGACAAATACCTTTATGGAGTGTATTAGACAGAAAATAATAATTTAAAAAATAGACCATAAAGGGAAGTCTCTGATTTTAAAGTAACCCTTTCCATCAGAGGAGTTAGGCTAGGCCCTTGACTGCAGCAGAGCAATGCTATTTCAACCAGCAATGTACAGCTACATCTCTTCCTATCTCACTGGCCCAGTTTTGCAGGCAACAACATTCAGAGAGAGGCTAGGCCTGGGTCTAAAATCAGCACTGACCCAAACGGTTTCAGCATAAGCATTCCTGTCATCATCCTTCAGTGGTGTTTGGGAGGGAGTGGGACATTTAATGCCATAAAGATAAAGAATTCAAGCTGAAATTCTCTTTCTTCATAAAGCTCCTGAAATGTCAGGGCTTGAAAGGAGAGCATCCTCTGAGGTCCTCAACATCAGCATAACCAGATCATGAAACTGAGCATAATTTAGCGTTTCACAAGGGCGGTACCCAATAAAGCATGCCACCTTCTAGTGACAGTTCCACAGGGGCAGAACTTGGATTTGGATTAGCTCTCTTAATGCACCGGCACACAGCATTTGGTTCTGATGTCACGCTCCATCACCTACAAGGCAAGGAAGTGTAACAGCAGTCAGTCATTGCCAGCATTTTATGTGTTATTCTATCAGTTCCTTTGTTTGAGTCTTTTTGTTAAGACTTCAGCAGGAGGGCTGGGCTCTGGAAGGGGCTTCCTGGATGCTCATAGTCATCCTTGCACAGTATTACATCCCATGAAGGGCCCACTGAGTACAGGCAGTACTTAAATTTCCAACCACCACTTACCGCCATCCCCAGAAGGCTAATTCTGCTGCAGTCCGCAGCAGGATACTAGGGGCTCAAGCCTCATCCATCTGTTTTCTTGCATTTGCTTCTGCATTCTTCTTTTGTGAATTATCAGATGTGCTATTGAGCCCTGCAATTAGTTTTCCATTCATCTTCTTCTTTCCTGATTCATTTTGCAAACAAATACTTCTTGACCTCCTGTGCATCGGGACACACCATCCAGCTCAGTGTGGTGGAAAGTGTGAATCTGCTGCCTTTGGAAACCCTGCAAGCCAAGGGCAGGGAACAGTTGTCCCCTGGACATGTTGTGACAGTTCCACTCCAGTGCTCGCTCATGTAAGAAAGTAATTCTTGGTCTGGATTCATGCAAAAAGAATAAAACAGCCTGCCTATTTTCTTCTGTCTCCAGACAGATTTCCCAAAGGGAATAGGAAGAGGATTTGTGGGGAGCCTCCAGGCTTCCTGACTAGGAATACAGAGGGTGTTAAGAACATCAGTCAAACAAGCACATTATGGCTGCCGTGCCCCAAAGCAGACCCAAACTACTGAGTGCCCCAGCCTACCTGCTTCTCACTGATGCCCCTCCTGCACTGCATGCATCATAACTGGGACTGACCCCCCAGCTCAAGCCTGAGGGGCTGCCCCTCCAAGGGGTCTCACTGTGTTGCTGTTTCTCTACATTTTCTATAAAGGTATGACAAAGCTAATGTGATGAGAGATTTGTACAAAGAGGGGTGTACTGTGTAGTCCATTAAATGGCACTCCCAAAGCTTCCATGCTGAGCTGCCAGGTTGTCCTCACAAGCATTAACTCATCCCCACTGGCTGTTGTGATTACAAGGTGGCTATTTTAATCACAGAGAAGACAGCCTGTCTTTTTTTTCCAGCATTTCCAATGCATAACAACACTCTTCTGTTGTCCTTCTGCAGCTGAAGGGGAATGCACTGGGGGAGAGAGAGTGATGGGGCTTCTGTGATGCTCTTTTTGCCATTCCCTTTTGCTTCCCGGTCTTTTATTTTAGTGAGAAAGGTAGGGAAGGGAGCCTGACCTTACACAAAGGAAAGCACTTTTTCTATTAGGGAAAAGGAGACTTGGAATGAGAGTGAAAGATTGGAGCAGGTTTCCAAAAATTGTAAAGGGACATGTGCCAAGAACTATCAAAAGGTGAGTAAGGGGTGGTTTGTCTGGAAGAACCTGCCAATGGGGGCTCTTTTCCTAAGATATTGAGGCTCATGCAACACTTAAGCAAAAGGAAACCAAAAGCTTTCCCCTAAATGACAGCACCACCCAGAAGAACCAGCCATTGGTTTCATTAAACTCAAATTTATTTTCAGATGAGTTTCATGAAGGTAGGTGATGCAGAGCACTCTTTTTCCACAGCTATGGGGACCATACAGCTGCCTGTAGGACTATAACAGGCTACAGACTAGGGCTATATGTGCTTCCTTATCTCTAGGTCAATGTCCTTGTAGGAAGTTGCAACAAACTCTAGGGAAGTGGTAGACAAAGGACAGGACCAGCACATGCCATGATCTAGTCATGTCCCTGTGTGAGGATGTAGCTGCCAAAGACAGAAGCATCAAAGAACAGAGCAGCCACCCCCCCAATGCCATGGATACCCTTCCTCCTTGATCTGGGCTCTTCCAGCCTCACATCAAAGCTGTCCATCCTACAGGAGACATCCATTCTGGGAGAACCAGGTCACCAACCCCACTGCAACATGGGCCACAATCAGTGTTTTCTCTGCTGTGACCTGGATGTTGGAGCTGGTGCCAGGAGCTCGTGTGTGGCCCACCCCTTGGTTACCTGAGGAAAAAGGATGCATGACTTTGCCATGGACAGAGGGAGCTCCCAGCTCCCTGTGAGCCTGTAATGGGTATGAGTTGGGGCTCTTATCTGTTCAGTAGTGTGCTGACCAGCCTCTGCCTGGGTGTTGGAGGAGGAAGAGGACTGTGCCATTGTCTGATTACATCCCCATCCAGGCATCCAACTGTAATAGACAGAAGAAGCAACAGAAGAGGAGCAGCCACCCTCCACTGCCATGGGCAGCCCCTGTCCATCCCTCTCCTGCCCTCCCCTCTCCCTTTTTGGTTACCTGGATTCCTGTCTGCCAGTCTGGTCTGGTGCAGCCCTTTTTATATAGTCCTGAGCCACAGGTTTTTCACCCTGTGAAACGCCACCAGCAATGTTATGCCTGCTGTGACACAGCCATGACATCACCAGAGCTTTTTCTAGGAGCTGGTGGATGTCTGCTGTGACACAGCCAGGACATCTTCAGGGCTGGTGCCTGGAGCTAGCGCTTTATCACTGTGACATGGTGATTGTCTTCCGCCATTCAGGTGAAAATAAGCAATTAAATAACATAAATAAACAAATAAATAGCAACCGGCAATAGTGGAGTGGGAAAACACAGTTGTAGCAGCTATTTAAAGAACAGGGCCTCAGCAAAGGTTGGAAAAGAATTAAAAGCAGAAAGTCCTGCCCACTGCCCAATTGTAAAGATTTATGTGGTACTTACTGCTGAGATTTGTGGGTTTGGAGACTAAATTCAGGAAGAAAAATGCTTGTCAAGTTGACTGAAGGCAATATTTCATACTTCTGGAATTAAAGACAAGTCCAGTGCCAAACCTGGCACCCACAACTGGCTGACAGTGCTGAGCACAGTTCAGCATGAACTACAGGACTCACATCTTTTCCTGAAACAAACCAAAGATCACTGAAAGAGTTGTCAGGGCCTGGAACAGGCTGCCCAGGGAGGGGGTTGAGTTTAAAAGACGGGTAGATGAGGTACTTAGGGATATGATTTAGCATAGGACAGGAACAGTTGGACTTGATGATCTTCAAGGTCTTTTCCAACCTAGTGATGCTGTGATTCTGTGATTTTGCTGGGGACTGACCTGCACTACACGCTTCAGCTGGTCACTGGAAAGAAATACATGAATTAACTTCTGCCTGCTCGGTCCACTGCAGGCTATCACATACAACCTCTTTAAATGACAGGACCAGAGGAAATGGGCACAAACTTAAACACAGTTTCTAAACATCAAGAAACAGTTTTTTACTGTGAGGGTGACTGAGCACTGGCACAAGCTTCCCAGTGAGGTTGTGGAATCTCCCTAAGGGAGTCTCGTTTCAGGGAGGTGGTGGAGTCACCATCCTGGGTGTATTTAAAAGACAGGTAGATGAGGTGCTCAGGGATATGGTTTAGTAGAGGACAGGTATGCTTGGACTCGATGATCTCAAAGGACTTTTCCAACCGAGGGGTTCTGTGATTCCTTGGAGATATTCAAAAACCATTTGGACATGGTCCTGGAAGAGCGGCTCTAGGTCTTGATCTGCCTGATCAAGGGGGTTGGACCAGATGATCTCCACAGGTCCCAGGCAACCTCAACCACTCTGTGATTCAGGCATATGGAGACCTATTGCAAATCAGATGACAGCACGGGGACTGGTTAAACCCCATTAACCATCTTTCAAATCTGGCCCAAAAAAGGCCTCTACAGTAACTGACAGAGTCAGTCTGCAGGATGCCACAACTGATGGGCATGATGACCAGTCAGGGACCACATCATCTGTATGCAAACTCTGACCTTCATTTGGAGACTACCAAAATGAAGATAATTTACAGTTATCAGATGATAATTTTCTAGGCAAGGAACCTGTTGGCTGTGCAGCCTTCAGATGGGAGAAATTAAGATCCCAAAAGACTCCCTAGTCCCTATATTTTGGACTTAAACCAAGAACGTTGTCTAAGGCAGCTCATATGCTGCCTTCAGTAGCCATATTGCCCTCGAGAAAAGCAGGTGTTTTCTAGACATCAGTAAAGCTGGTAGGATGTGAACCAGACTGAGCAGCTCTGAATGGTTCATGATCCATTTCTGTGCCTGTGAGTGAAAGGAGGTGCTGAAACGCTGTAATCCTCCAGCATTTGCACCTTCCTTGCTTTAAGTCTTTGCAGGGATAAGTGGTTACATCAGGCCCAAAGCAGAGATGACTCAAGCCACCAGTATTTCCAGATGGAACGAGCAGCCTCATGCCTGCACTTTCAGACAGCAGGAGTTCATACCACCTCGGCTAAGCTCCAGATAAGCATGTGGACTTTACAGTGCTCTTCTGAATCCAGCACAGGTTTTGAACTATTTAAAGCTTTTTTTCACTTGTCACTTCTTTCCTCCTCTAACCCAGAAATCTTAATCCCTCTGTGAAGACTGAAGATACTTTTTTTCAACTCTCTCAACAACTAAACACATAGAATGTAAGAAAGGGAGTAACTGTACCTTGGCCAGGTTTACATGCTGCAGGAGGTGCTGCAGTTTAGAGATGACAGAGCAAGTCAATAGTAAACAAATCCTGGCAAGTGTGTTTTTTTCACCTGTTTCTTCTATAATGAATCTGTTGGAAAACCAGCACAGCTGGGACTCGAGTAAGGGGTTCTTTGGCTCCCTGTTTTAGCTGCTCCGCCATGAAATGAAGTGATAGTCAGAAAAGTAACTGCATAAAAATGGCACCTAGGTGCTGTAAATATGTGTTCTCTGCGGGTCTCTTGAGGCATATGTGCTGAGTTTAAGGACCATTTGGTTTTTTGCTCTCTCTCTCTCTTTCCTGTAGCTAGGGATGTGCTAGCCATGTTGTGTTCAGCTCTCCTGCCTCTCCCACAGTATTGCCAGTTAATGTCTGATTCCAGAAGCTTTGCAGTTGGCAATGTTTTAATAAGCAGAAAGAACACAGCTTGATTCTCAGGTAACAGGCTGAGCTAGCTGTGCTGGCAGTCAGAGAAAAAAACATGGTATTGACTTGAAGACTGAGTGAATTTGGAATAGAAATTGCGGAGGAGGAATAAATGTGGCATACCAGGATGTCACTTTTACACTTTCCAGATGATAACTGCACTTTAAAGTGGAGAATCTCTGACAGTGACGTCCTCTTTTAAGCATCCAACATCCATGCCCGTACTTGGTCTTCCTGCAAACCCCCTGCTTTTCCAGCTGTCTGACTCACATTGTGTATTCTTCACAAAATGCACTGACATGGGCTCTGTTTGTGAGAGTTACTCAAGTTTGCTCCCAAGTTAGAACCATCTTTTTATGAGAAAGTGGCTGGATTAAAAGAGAAGAAATTTGCACTTGTTGAGCAAGGACATTGAAAAACACTCACTGGGAATGAAAGTTTCAGGCCAAGTAGCACACATCTGATTGTGTGGCATAAGAAAGTGCCTGGACACTCTTTACTTGCCCCTCACTGCAATTATCTTACAAGGCACCCATGAAATCAGCATCCAAGAGAAGTTTTGTTTCATCCCTTCTGCTGCACCATTGACCAGGATATTGATTCCTAGGAAATTAGGAGATCAGCAGTAATCCATCAATTGTCTGAGATATTTGGGATGTCACCAAGTGGTACCGTAGAGGGAACAGATGCTTTCTGCAGTGCAAGGCTGCATCTGGGTGTGTGACAGCAGCGTGCCCACAGTGCCCTGGTACAGAGGGGAAGGGGAATCATGGCAAAAAGGCAAGCCAAAGGCTAAAAATAGCTAGTGTCCTTTCAGGTAGTACTATTAATCCTTGCTAGCAGGCCCTGTGGCAATGAAACAACTCATTTATTTTCAGGAAAGGGTGAAAAAGGATTAAAACCAGGAGATGGGGCTTTTTGCTTTTCTGGAAGAGAGAGGCAGATTGATAATAAGCTGCTTTCCCGCCGGCAGTTCAGGGTGATGTAATTCTAAGAGCCACAACCCTCAGGACAACACCCTTGGTGAGTGCAGTCAACCCCCTAGAAATCTTGTTACAGTGTGAAAGTGAATGTCTGTATGCGAAGGATGCTAAAGCCTCTCTCAGAGGGCGAGGAGCTGACCCTGCAGTGAGGGGTGTTTCACAAACTGACCTGCACCAGGATATTTCCACACCCAAGATTATAATACACACCTTTTCATCCCCTGCATCTGATCCCAGAGGCAACCCCTTCTCTTCCATAGCTCCAGACATATCCAAACAAGGGTCTAAACCATCCAATCAAGGCGCATTTAGCATGAGAGATGAAAATCAAGCCCACGTAAAAATCACTAGAAATATGTGATTCAAGGAAAAGTCAAAAGCATAGTGAAAACAGCAATTTGTTTACCTCTAGAAGGTATGTTTAAAGCCTGATTATAATAGTCCTGGAAAACCAGAATGTGAAAATAGCTATGAAGAAAGCCCTGAATATCATACTCCACTGTCCAGACTCTGCATAATGTAAACAGTGAATAAATGTTCCTAATGGAAAAAAGGTGAGATATTTTTAAAATTTATTTTAAACTGTTACTGTGTTATTAATAATATATTCAAAGAATTATTTTCAGCTATGTCCCTAGATCCAGTAAAATAATTACATGCTTCAGGACAGCAGTAAAAAGATGAGGAACTACATATATCTTAGTGACCATTCTATAAATACGCTACTAAACATTAGTAATCATTGTCATAGCTGGCTCAAGAGAGACTTCTTAACTAATTATAGATCAAGCTGTGCATTAAAATTAAAGTCTTTTGCAAGATATTACAGTAAATGTAATGTTCCCAAGAGATAATAGATTGGCAGTCTTGGAACCTCAAGTGGCTGCATAACCTCTGCAGCTTGGTCAGTGGAAGAACAAGTTTTCAAGTATTATCCCCCTGTCATGCCTCAGATTGGATTAGGTAGATGTACTACCGAGAATGGGTCATTCCTTGCCCATGGAGTCTGTGACCTCTTGAGACGCTGCCAGCTGGGGTGAACATAGGTCTGGAGAAGTCTGGTCTAAGGTCACACCACACCAGGACAGAGACCACCAGGACATTTTCACATTTTTAACAGCCTTTTTAACAGATTTTTAACAGATTAGGACTATCTGCCAGCTTGAGAAAGCACTTAGGCACTTTTTTAGACAGTCCTATTTGGGATCACACTAACTCCTAATCCATTTAATTCCTTGTTCTGAAGAACCCTCCATAGCAGGTGTGCCAATCACAATGCAATTTGCCCCAGTAAACTACTTAGATTATTGGAAAGGTCCTGGTCATTACTGTCTGATTTTGTTTTACAGTATTTTTTGTGATGGGATCTTGGTCCATGATATAATATAAAGCACAGAGAATAATACCAGAGGCATTGTGCTCCTCGAAGTTCTAGTTCAGGAATGTGGAGTTTATTTCCTGATTTAATGCTGCCACAGTCAAGCAGACTTGGTTCATTACCTGGGCCTAATAAGAAGACTTCATAAGTATTTTAAAATTGTGGACAGCTTTGGAAAGAGCATATTGCAAGTAAATCAGGCTTTCTTGTAAATCATACTCAGAATTTCCAGGATTTTATCCTGGAACAAAATCTGGGACTGAGTGGCTGGCTGAAGTAAAAGCCCCAGTGAGCACACACAGGGAATCTTTTATCACCTTCACTGATGCTCAAAAACTGAACAAACAAACCCCCAAAGCCTGCCAGACCTCCCCCCTCCCAAAAAAAAAAAACAAAACAAAGAAAGAAAAAAAAAAAAGAGAAAAACAATACACAGTGCAACCCTGAACATCAAAAGGGCCAAAGAGGCTGCCAGAGAGGAGTGGGTTGCTTCCACTTGCTTGATCTTTTTGCTCTGGCTATAATATTATTAATGTTTTAGTGTATTGACTGCTGCATACTTTTCTGGAGCAACACCTTTACAAACCAAGCCCATGCAATAGAGAGACGAACCTGGATATTTGCTGATTGAGATCAATTACAATGCTGTAAAAGTGTGAATAAAAAAAATGGAGTGAAGCTATGCTTTTGTGGGGTTTTTTGTGGGTTTTTTTGTCTTTTCTTTTTCTTGGATTAAATTTTCCATTTGCCTATGGAGAACAGAGCATCTGGTTGCAAAGAAGCTGGTAGCTGGACTGCAGCATTCAATTATTTAATTACAAGTAATATGCATCATTAGATACTTTCAATGTGCCTGAAAACTATTTTGATCCAACAGAAATTGGTTTACTGAATGCATCTGCAGGTACAAAAAGAAAACAAAACGTATGACTGAGCTAAAATTCAGCTCATTATTTGTTATTGTGACATTAATTATTGACCAGATTCTTATGATACTGTACAATTAAAATCTTCCACTAGCAGTCCTCATTCTTCTGAACACGTCAGCAGCTGATATATGAGAAACTAAACCTTAAAAAGTAGAGTAATAGCACAGCCCAGTGGCTTAGCAAAGAATGAACCACTGCTTGGAGATCTATTGATCCAGACAATTTAATGCTGTATTTTATTAAAAAGTCTGGACGATGTGAGGACGAGTAATTATTCTGTGGTCAGATAGAAGTAAGAAATCTTTATTCATATCGCTTTATCCAAAATCACTCTGAAAAGCTGCCTCTGGATATGCTGGCTATAAAGCCCAGCTGTCACTCTCATGCCATTTTATGTATTATTTTTAGGAATATTATTCAAAACTGTATTTAGAACAACAATACTTTCATTTAGAATAACTTATTCTCTAAATTATATTACTATTGTGTCTTACACTGTCTTAAAGCAACACAAGGATATGAGCAGCCAGTTATATGGGAACCAGCCTCTGTGCTGGGAGTTTCAAAAACACCCACAGGTTGATGCAGGGTACATAGTGGGGAGGCACCTTCAAGCACTGTTTCCAGCTCTGATCCTCAGATGTTCAACCTGAGGGTCGTCTTGGTGCCCTTCTGGCAAAGGTATGCGGGATTCCCCCCACAAGCAGGAGGGGTGGTGGGGTGGGAGGAATCATAGAATGACATGGGTTGGAAGGGACCCCAAGGATCATAGAGCTCCAACCCCCCTGCCACAGGCAGGGACACCAACCTCAGGCCTGGAGCTACACAAGGTTGCCCAGGGCCCCATCCAACCTGGCCTTGAACACTTCCAGGGATGGGGCATCCACCACCTCTCTGGGCAGCCTGTTCCAGCACCTCACCACTGTAAAAAAACTTCCCCCTAATATCTAATCTAAACCTTCCTTCCTTTGTTTTAATCCATTCCCCCTTGTCCTGCCGTTGTCTATCCTTTTAAAAAGATTAATCTCCTCCTGTTTCTCTGCTCCCTTCAGGTACTGGCAGGCTGCAATGAGGTCCCCCTGCAGCCTTCTCTTCTCCAGGCTGAACAAGCCCAACTCCCTCAGCCTCTCTTTGTAGGGCAGGTGCTCCAGCCCTCTAATCATCTTCGTGGCCCTCCTCTGAACCCTCTCCAACAGTTCCACATCTTTCTTGTATTGGGGGCCCAGATCTGGACACAGGACTCCAGATGGGGCCTCACATTGTGGAAGTTGTGTGCCTGTATCTCATTGAAGATAGGATGCATTTGGGTGTTGGACTCAGTGATCTCTTGAGGTCCCTTCCAACCCCTACAGTTCTGTGATTTGGGAGTGCCCTGGGACACAGGACTGGGAATGGCTCTCCCATTCCTCACAAACAGTGCCTGGCTGGGCCAGCCCATGGAAGAAGGAGCCAAACAAGGCTGTTGGACACCTGAAAACCAAGCCCATGCATGTTAGCACAGAGAGGAGGCAAATATCTGGCCAAGTCACCAGGAAATACAGTGGAAAGGGCTGTTCCTTAGGTCTGGTTCCCTGGGATGAAGAGTCAACCTCATTCCTTCACAGGAGACATCACTTATTGCAAGAACCACTTGTCTAGTCCAGAGCTGGAGGATGGATATGCCAGCTGGGAGGAAGGGGCTGGGAACCCCTAATGTTAGAGAAAACTTATGAAAGAAAAAAAAAAAAAAAGATCATGTAGGGATCAAACATGATTAAAAATACCCTACCAGAGAAGTGGCAAATGAAAAACAATGAAAAAAAATGTTTCAGGTATGCTGCAGGAACCAGAAGTCAGGTCAGAAGCTTGTGTTGATAGTGCAGCAAGCACAGAAGCTAGATAGGCATAGATTTTCCTCTATTGACAAGAGGAAACAATGTACCTGTCCTAGATAATTTCCTAGATAATTCCTTAAATTAATTCTACTAGGAGATGCTACAGATAAGAGGTGACCTTGCACACTGAGTCAGTTTGTTGGACAGGGTATAGCTGACATAGCTAAGTCCTGTACACCGTAAGTCTCTGAACCTGAGTTTTAGCATTGTTTGGGGTTTAGATACATCAACTCCTTTCTACCATTGTTAGTCCCATGGGTAGCAAAGAATAGGATTAAAGTAATAATAAAGCTAAAAAAGAAGACAGCCAGACTCTGAGTAATATTTAGTGCTTTTAGATTTCTGTACAGCCCCAGAGAAAAATATATGCAATCTGCTGGTATTTTGTCCAGAAAAAAACCCAAAGATATACCTTACTAGTAGCAAAACCCCTGGTAGTCTAAGGATGTGTGAAGAGACAGATACAGTCAAAGGAAAAGCTCAGCATAACTCTGGGCTGGTACTGATGGTTGCAAGTAGCATTGGTTTCACAAGATGTAACCTAAAGGCCATATGACATTGCACTCTGGAAGAGTGGTATCACCTATAATTGCAAAGAGAGTCCCAGTTGTCCATTATGCATCAGAAAATCCCAGAGAGTGACCCAGCAACTGGAGTAAGTCAGAAATAGTGACATCTCTGATGGTGGTGGTGACACAACCCAAAGAGAGGAAACGTCAGAGATGAGCTGAACACAGAGTGGTTTCCATTTGGTAAGTTGAATGTGGTTCCCTGTTTTGAAGGTGTGTGGGGATGTTTAGCTGTATTAGACTTGCAATGCCACTTGCTTTCAGGACCAAAGTGTGGTCCATTGAAGGTTTTAATTGTTAGGACAGAGGTAGCAGACAGCTGTGAAGCAGTACACTGGCATGCTGCCTCTGCATGGGAGTGAACCACTAAAGAACTGGAGTCCTTGTAGAGCTGCTTAGAAATCACTCAGGAGTGGAAGACAAAGATAGAAAGTGCCTAGAGTGGGGCTTCAGCTCTCTGTAACCACCTAAAATCCAGGACAAAGATGAGGGGAAGGAGCTCTTATCACACGCGACAGGTTTCAGACTGTGTGAAGCAGCTGTGCCATTCATATCCTTTCACTTGTTTACAACCCAAACGTGGCTTTACCCAAAAGTGTGGTTTCACATAGTCCTGCTCATCTACAATAAAAGATGGCTATGTTTGGTGGGCCTTGCTGCTTGAGTTTACAGCCCTTCAAAAGACTGCATTGACACCTCTGCCGAAAACCTCTCATGACCCAGCATGCCTTAGCAGAGCATTCTTCCACAAGCAGGATCTCTTCCACCTTTTTTCTTTCAGCCCAAATCCAGCATACACTGCCAGAGGATCTCTTTTGTGCATGGTTCCCAGGTGACAGAGAAGGATCCTCAAAACCAGGCATAAGTCCACAAATGTGGAGTCCAGCTCCATTGAGATGCTTCCCAGCAAGCCTTCATGTAACACTGTGTGCCACGATGGAGGACTTGCTTTGTACTGTCTCCTCAGTCAGCTGGGGGTAAAAGCATACTGAGTGGGATATGTTTCATGGCTTACTGTTCAGTTGCTTTTATTTTCTTCAGTGTATCACATTCTTACTCTTGGGGCCTGGTTAGTGTTGATGTCTCTTCTCTTCTTGACAGGGAACAGTGTGCTTCTTTGCTCTTCAGTTTCCCTTCTTCAACCTTTCAGGCACCAATTCTGTTTGTCTATCCATGTTTTCCTGCTTGGGTTTGTCTCTTTGACTGAACTTTGTGCTTGTGTAGTTGGTGCTACAGAGCAGCTCTGCCCTCCTGGCTCTCAATTAGCAGAAGTCTGCAAACTCTGAGTTGCCTGTACAACCTTCCCTCATTCTCGAGTCCATCTCCAGACCCTGTGTTTTCTCCACTTGCTTCCTGGTAATCTCTTCCATGAGTACTCTCAATCCTCCCTTTGGGCAATGAAAACCTCCACCAGGAACATCCTCAAGAATCATGCCCAAAATATAAAGCACCAAAACACAGATCACAACCAAAGTGCAGGTCCTCTTAACTGGTCACCAAATGACAAGGAAACAAACATTTCACTGTCCTGTCAAGGAGCTGTGGATCTCCTGTCATCCACACCACAAACCACCCCGTACATTATTTTTTGGTTAGTGGCTCTGGGATGCTGGCAGTGCATGCAGTTCTGCTGTATTTGTGTTTCCCCTGATATTATCTTCTTGATCCCAGATGAATGTGGGAATTTTCAGAGGGTCCTGTACACTGGATCAAAGCTGCCAATCCTCTCCTAGAAAATTAAACATGTGAAGATCTTTGGATTGAAAATCCCAAGGGATTCACCCTTGGGATCAAAAGGGATTCAACCCATTCATGTTCTAGCTTACAAATTAGTTGTTCTTGATGAAATATAGGTTAAAACACCAATCTTATCTGCACATTTGTACCTATTATCATACTATTTCTTTTCAAGCACTGTATAAAGGAGATATGGAGGATATCTTAGATCATTGTTTCTGCATACTTCTGTTGCCGTCAACTATTTCAATTCTCATATTTATGATAAGCTCATTCAAAGTTGCCACTAAAGTATTGCCACATCTTGTCCTTTGTCTTGGGAGGACTGTTGCCTGGAGGTCTTATTTTAGCAAGTCATATCTGTGGTTCACCTGCCTAATTTGCTATATTCTTGAAGAATTTTGTGATTTCTGATGTTGAGCATGTGGTACAGAAAGTTGCAGATCCTAGAAGCCTTTTCACTTAGGAAAAACAGCAGGATGTCCTTCAAAACACACTTCAGCCTCTCAGAGATATAATCTCTTGCTTTTTGTTCCTTTGCCCAATCATTTATCACAGGAAGGAAGATTATTTCATTCTATTACCTGCCTCATCCCTCATGAACTTTGTCTTTTCCGTGCTTACATTACATTCGATTTTTGCCACCTTCTCTCAAGCATCTGATTTGATACAATTTATGGTCTGTAGTGCTTTCAGAAAGATAAAATATGCAGTTCACAAATGGCTTGGAACCTGCTTGGTGCGTTTCCCTTCCTCATTCAGAAAGTGAAGAGTTTCAATAAAATGACGTCCTTTTTGTCTAATTTCCTGCTTTGACTTGGTCTTTTCACTCTCCTTGAAAGCAGAGTGAGTAAGTACTCAGGGACTATGTAATTCACTTATAATTGAAACAATAGACCATAAAGGCTCCTTGAGAGCAATTACATCTATCGAGCCAACAAGTCAGTTGTGCATTTGCACAAAGTCCAAGCAGTAAAATGTATTTATGATTTTTTCTATATTTTTTTTTAATGAAAGTTACTGCTCACTTAGTCTTTGGAGGCAACACAATGCATCACGAGACAGGGAGGCTTAAACGTGAATCCACATGAGCAGCCTGCGTGACCTGTCACAAAAAGAGAGTGCAATATGCTTTCCCTGGGCATGCTGCATCCACCCAAACAATTAGTATGTGTGTGATTAAAAGCAGTCTGAGGCCTAATGGTTAATCTATAAAAACTAAAGTAGAAATTACGTTTGAGAGCGTGGTGCTCAAGACTAGATAGTGAGAGGGGGATAAAGTGCATATTACTAAAATTAGAAGTGCCACAATTCCTTTGTTTGCTCTTACCTTCAATTACATCATAGGCTGACACTGCTGACAAGCTTAGTTAAAGGCAGAAAAAAAGTAATTAGACTGTATTAAGCCATCTGTCCAAGAGGGATTCTGGACAGATCAAATCCCACGCAAAGCACTGGATTACAAATGAAGGAGCCTGGGATCAGCTACTAACTATGTCAGAAACATGGTTGTGTGTATAATCCTGGGATCCAGCTGTGTCTGTGCCCTTTAACCCTCTGTGATCCTGGGCAAGCCACTTAGTGAAGTACCAGCACCTGTGTGAAGGTTTTCATAAAATGGAGAGCAAAGTATGCTTTTGTGCCCTCCCTGCCTTTTTTGGGGTCACCGATAGGATACCTGGAACAATTTCTTCCCCAAAAGGGTTGTAAAGCACTGGAACAGTGTGCTTAGGGAAGTCATTGAGGTATTTAACCCTGGAAGTGTTTAAAAGATGTGCAGATGTTCTTTGGGACATGGTTTAGTGGTGGACTTGGCAGTGCTAGGTTAACAGTTAGATTTGATGATCATGAAGGGCTTTTTCAAGAAAATTAGATGATTCTATGATTCTGTAATTCCATGGTTAGGCAGCACAGATGCTGTAAAGTCCATGGGAACTTTGCACATGTGTAGCAGCCCAACCCGATTACAGCATGTAGGAACTGATCGTTAGGCTGAAGGAGTACATCCTCCCTGTGCCAGACAGAGACAAGGGAAAAACATATCTGGTGTCTCACTGAATTGGGGGCTGTAAGGTCTCATGGGCTCAGAGGTCCACCAAGCTGGGAAGCCCCATGGAGCACCTGCAGATCAGCACGGTAAGAGTTTTGCACTAACACAGCTGTGCTGCTCCCAGCATCTGAGCCAACACCCCATGTCTTCAGCACCATGTAAACACGGCAGCCCATTTGGAGGCTGCTCAGATATCTCTGCTGAACCTCTACAGCGTGGCTCTGGAAGAAATATGTGCTTTATATGCTGTATGGGATGAGGCTTGGTCTCTGCTCCATGAAAATGCTCTTTTCCACAGCGAGTGTTTCGGCTGCCTTTTAAAGGTAAGCGTGCGTTAAAGTGCTTCTCACAACGGAGATAATTGAGTGCATGTACAACATCTATCACAATAAAAGCTGAATCTCAGACAGATACCAGGGCACTATCAAAGTCAAGAAAAAAAAAAAAAGAAGAAGAATTCATAAGGCTTTCAACCCAACACTTTATGCCAGCACTAAATCCATTAAAAAAAAAAATCAAGCCTCTGTACAGCACCTAATTCTACAGAGTGTATGGGCACTACTGCAATACAAATAAAAGTTACAGATATTACTACTAAAAATAAAAATAAAAATTACAGATATTACTACTAAAAATAATTAACGATGTTGTCATTTCCAGATGCTTCTCTCTTTTTTAAAACCTCATTCCTTTCATTTATTTTTTTTGCATTCTGAAACCTTCCCTATTTTTCTTCTTTAAAAATTATCAAGTCATTAAAAAGAAAATTGAATGTTTTTATAAAAAATACCTAGTAATAGGAAATGTGCACATCCAAGGGATAAAGATGAGGTTTATGAAGGCAATGCTGATAGATCGTTACTGTTACCACATCAGCAGGGCACCACCAGAACATAGTGCTCCACAAAAATGACATACTGAGCTGTGCTGAAAATAACAAGAAATTTCTCTATAGGTCTGATTTTTCTTTGGTTTTTTTGTTGTGGTTTGGTTTTGTTTGGGTTTTTTTACTGTTACATCAATGAGCCAGCAACCCTGGTTTCCTTAGTTTGCTTTTTTTGTTTAGTTGGATTGTTTGGGGAGCTTTTCAGAGATGGGGAGAAGGTTGCTAGAAAATGTGGGTGCTTTTATTGCACTATCTTAATTTTTATATTTCTCCTGAATTGCCGGGGAGAAAATACTATTTAAATACCGGTTTTACTACATTGGTAACAAAGAGAAGAGAGACTATAACTTTCCTTTCATGAGGTCAGATGTTCTTTAGGAAAAACACAGGGGTTTTTTTACAGCCTTTTATGGTTTCTTTCTGCTTCTTCACAGAATAGCAGCAAATTCTCAAAAGGACAGACCACCTGCAACTCCAGCTTCACTGAAAAAGTGATGGTGGTACTTAACATTTTTCCAGATTCAGGCCAGATTCTGTATTTACAGTGACATTTATTTAAACCTGATTAATGGGTTTGTGCTGACAGAGCTAATGCTCATGAAGAAAACCAGCTGTCACCAAGCTGGGCACATAATCCAAGCTCATGTGCCAGGTGGTCAACCTCATTGACCATCGGTTTCTGAATCCTCCAAGCCATTACTTCTATGAGCTTCCCTGGCTCCTCCAAGCTTCAGTACCCCTTCCTGTACTGGCTGCTTTTTTGAAGTCATTCCCAGAAAATTTATTAGCTTTTTGTAAGAATCAGTTGAATTTTTAATATAGTAATGCAGATCCTTAGAACTCAACATTTCTTAATTTGGGATATGCATAAGCGCTCCCTTTTATTTTCCAAATTACACAAAACTTAAGGCATTTCATACAATTTTGGGTAGTTTCTTCAAAGACATGAAAATTCTTCCTTCTCTGCTCCTGAAGAGCTTCAGTCATTAATAAGCTAAAGTGTAAAAAGAAACTTGGCTGTAAAAAAAAACCAAACCATACCAATGCAGTGCAATACAATCAGCTATTCCACATCCAGTATAGGAAGGAAAACACAGGTAAAGCAATTTTCATAAGCTTTTTAGATGAGATGAACCTGGGGTGCATTGCTGCGAGCAAGAGTCTTGTACAGCTTGGCTGGCTTTTCCATGGTATAATGAAAATGAATCTGTGAATTTTACCTGGATGAGCTGGAGAAGTCATCCCATGTGAACCTCATGAGGTTCAACATGGCCAAGTGCAAGGTCCTGCACTTGGGTAGAGGCAATCCTCATCATCAATACAAGCTGGGAGATGAAGTGATAGAGAGCAGCCCTGCAGAGAAGGACTTGGGGGTGTTGGTGGATGAGAAGCTTGACATGAGCCGATAATGTGTACTCACAGTGCAGAAGGCCAATTGTATCCTGGGATGTGTCAAAAGGAGTATGGCCAGCAGGTAAAGGTAGGTGATTCTACCTCTCTACTCCACTCTCATGAGACTGTACCTGGAGAACTGTGTCCAGTTCTGGAGTCCCCAACATAAGAAGGACATGGAACTGTTGGAATGGGTCCAGGGGAGAGGCAGGAAGATGACAAGGGCTGGAGCAGATCTCCTATGAAGACAGGCTGAGAGAGTTGGACTTGTTCAGCCCAGAGAAGAGAAGGCTCAGGGGAGACCTTATTGCGGCCTCCCAGTACCTGAATGGGCCTACAAGGAAGCTGGGAAGGGACTTTTTAGAAGGGCATGTAGTGATAGGATGAGGGCGAATGGTTTTAAATTGGAAGGGGATCAATTTAGATTGGATATTAGGAAGAAATTCTTCCCTGTGAGGGTGGTGAGGCACTGGAACAGGTTGCCCAATGAGGTGGTGGCTGCCCCCTCCCTGGACATGTTCAAGGCCAGGTTGGATGGGGCCTTGAGCAGCCTGGTCTAGTGAGAGGTGTCCCTGCCCATGGCAGGGGGGTTGGAAGTTGATGATCTTTAAGGCCCCTTCCAACCCTACCCATTCTATGATTCTATAATTCTATGAAATCTGCAGATGCATCTGTGTCTGCCTGTGTATGTCTTGAGCATTCATGCAGTAGCACTTGTGTTGCACACCACTTACACACACACACAGAGTGCATGATATGCTATGACTAAAGAACAGGTCTGGATTCTGGCAACTGATAGAAAGCTTAAAACCAACTGCAAGATGACCTGAAATGGTCAAATTTCCTTCTCTTCAGGCTTAACCAAAACTCAGGTTGGTAAGATCATGTGCCTGTTGACCACAACTCCTCCACAGGTCATAGAAGAAACAAAGACAAGGTGGAGAATGGGCAGTCTGGAAAATAGCAATATTTGTTTTGACAACTCCTGACCTCTAGTGCATGAGTTGGTAGGATTTTCCTTGGCTTTAAAGCTGCAGTTTCAAAACTCATCCTGCCCAAAATGACTGTGCCAACAAAGTAACATAATTTCAGATGTAGGGGGGGAACACAGCTAATCAGAGTAGGATGGTGAAGGAGATGAGATATTTTGAAGAAGAATTTCACAAAGGAAAAAATTGCTGTCTTTCCTTCTAGATACTGTTTTGATTGCTTTTTGGTTGTTGCTATTCTATGTTCTTCACAGTCATTTGATGAAAGAAGATTAAAAATATAATACAAGAATAGTCAAACTCTGAAAATATAATGTATCTGCCAGAGGGGGTCTAAAATTAGGGAGAAAGAGGCTGCACATTCACTTTTTTCTTGCCTTTTCTTCAGCCTAGGAAAATGGTGTGAGCTGCATCTCTCTCTCAGGCCGCCCCTGGCTTCTCCAGCCACCCATCCCTGCCTCACCAAGCTGCTTGGTGGTTTTGAGCCCTACTCTGAGAAACTGTTGCTGGCCTGGCATTTCCTACCTGAAAGTGTAGGACTGCAGAGCAAACATTGTGTTTTTGTTCCCTCGCCCTGTCTGATCACCTTGGCCTGCAGCTGTGGGTCTGGATAGTGTCCAGAGAGTGGATGTGGTGATAAGGGAAGGCAGAAAGGATTTGGAAGGCATAGAAACTGTGTTACACTGGACACCAGCAAGGAAGGTAATGCTATTACCAGGCTCTTCCCAGTGGTGGGCAGTGACAGGACAAGGGGCAGTGGGTGCAAGCTGGAGCAGGGGAAGTTCCATGTGAATACAAGGAGAAACTTTTTCACTGTGAGGGACAGGAAAGGGGCAATGGCTGCAAATTGGAGCACAGGAAGTTCCACACCAACATGGGGAGGAACTTTTTCGCAGTGAGGGTGACAGAGCACTGGGACAGGCTGCCCAGGGAGGTGGTGGAGTCTCCTTCTCTGGAGATATTCAAGACTCGTCTGGATGCCTATCTGTATAGTATGAGCTAGGGAGCTGCTTTGGCAGGGGGGGTGGACCCAATGATCTCTTGAGGTCCCTTCCAACCCCTACAACTCTGTGATTCTGTGATTCTTGCCCTGCTCTGGAGGCCAACAGAAAGCAGGGAAATGGGCAGGCTCCTTTCTCCAGAACCTCAGTGCCAGAAGGGAACTCAAAGCATACTAGTTCCTTACTCCAGAGTGTGATAAAAAGGTACCTATACCCTCCAAAGATGCCTGCCACCCATATTCTGGGCTTTCATAGCCCTTCCAGTAATGTGTCCCAGTATGTAATTATCCTCCTGATTGCTGAATGTGTCCTAATGTCTAAGCAAGGCTGCTCTTAGTGTATTACAAATGCCTCTTCAGTCCTCTCCTCAGCCTAGGGAACAAGTGATGAGTATCCCCTTTGTAGCACCATTCTCTGAGGCTTGTTTCCACATCCATATTTGATGCTCTCTTTACCAAACTAAACAACCCCCCTTTGATCACCTTTTCTTGATAGGTCATGCTGTCTAAATCTCCCAGCACTCCTGTGGCTCTTGTTGAGCTTTCCACACATACACAGTTGTATGCATGCACATACACACACTCCACTCCTTACACTATGTGTGCTCAAAATAAGGCACATATCCCAGGGAAAGTCTTGCCCCCAATAAACAGAGTGGAGTAACAGCCTTTTGTCTCTTACATGTGACAAACATGAAAATGGCTTAACAGCATCTTACCTGCTGGTTTACAATCAGCCACTGGTCTAATACAACCCTGGACTTTTTTAACTTTTATTTTTTTTTAACTTTATTAGGGCACAGACCATTCAGCACTTGGAGGAACTTTCTAATTATATTTTTTTCCAAAGGTGAAGCACTTTGCATTCACTGTTATTGAATTTCCCTTTCTTAATTATAGGATTTCTCAGCATTATCATGATTACTTGCATTCTAATGCTGTCTTCTAAAATGCTTGCATTTCTTCCCAGAATGTTATACTCTGAAAACTGTACAAAGGTATAGGCTCATCGAATGGCTTGGGTTGGAAAGAAGTTCAAAGATTATCTAGTTCCAAGCCCCCTGTCATGGGCAAGGACACCACACTCCACTAGACCAGGCTGCCCAAAGTCCCATCCAACCTGGCCTTGAACTCTGCCAGGGAGAGGAATGCTCTATATCATCAGGAACCATGGCAACAAGAACATCCAACCATTCAGGAGTTGGTGCATACCTGTTAGCCCCAAATGACCTCAGTGGTGGAAAGTGAATAATTTATAAGTTCTGTTTGAGCATGATATTTTCCAGGCAGTTGTGCTCTCTGCCTTGTAGCAATCTTCTCTGAACAAGGATGTTCCTCCTTTTCAAACATTTTAGCTCATGGCTTCCTCGTGCCTCATCACAGAAAGTGGCCTCAGGACTTGATGTGCTGGACTTTGCTGATAAGGGGGTATCATATGGGTTAATCAGTGGTCATCTAGTCTGGTTTTCTTCATCTGACAGTGAGGTCATTGCATAGGGTTATGCCAAGAGTTTTACTACAGCCAAGAGAAATCTGTTTTGCCTTTATCCACTAGGTTAAAGAACTAAACTGAATTCATGTGATATGCTTTATTTTTAAGAACTCCATGCTGGCTACTTCTCATAGGCTTATAACCCTCTAGGGATGAGCATATAATTCATTTCAGTATCTTTCCAAGTATCAGAGCTGCAGTGTTTGATTTACAACTGTGGGTCCTCCCCTCCTCTGTTTTTTAAAGACATATTTTATTTTAACATCAATCAGCAGAGCTGCCACGCAGATTACACCCTTACAAGTGGATGGAACAATGCAGGGCAAGTTCCTAGGCACTGAGACTGAATCCTTCACATCTTACAGTGAAAAAAGAGTGATGGTTTTATCTCAGCCAGCTAAGATTTTCCCAAACACTTCCTGCACACCATGCAAGAGCTAGTGCTGTCTGAATGAGTCCATCCTGGTTTGGATGGTAGAAGTTTAGAAGTATAGCTGTAGACAACCATGCCAGTCAGCCCTGAGCAAGATTATGGCCTCAATGTTGCTTATTTTGAGGATTTTCCCTCACTGTAGGAAAAAAAACCCTAAACAACAACAACAAAAAACCCCCCAAAAACCCCCAGAATACTTTCAGATATATGAAATAATAAATGAAGTAGGTAAATAAAGGAATATGGCCCACTTTCTACAAAAGAAAGACACTTTGGGGAAATGTCTGATGCTAAATATATTCATATATTTTATATATCCCCATTAGCAGGGGTCTGATACTGTAAAACAGAGCATCATATGTAGCCCTTCAGCATCACAGGTCAGTTGCTGGAGCTGAATCACTCCCTCTACACTCCATCCAGTCTGTCCTCAGCACCTGAGGGCTTTCAGAAGAAACTTGGATGGGGTACAGTTAGCCATAGCAATAAATTCCCAGCCAGTCTCTGGAGCTACATTAAGCAATGTTTCCAATAATGTTTCCAATTAATTTTTAGGTAATAGTGGTTCATGGTGTGCTGCAAGGAACGCTGAAGGTTGGTAGAAATCCATTCATCAAAAAATGATGGGAAGCACTGCCTCTGTGGTGTACACAGATGTTGTTCTGATTTAGGGAAATATTAGAGAGAAAAGTTAACATGGCAAGACAAAAGATATATCATAGTAAAAGAGTTC
Source organism: Laterallus jamaicensis coturniculus (assembly GCA_022605575.1). Classification (NCBI taxonomy): domain Eukaryota; kingdom Metazoa; phylum Chordata; class Aves; order Gruiformes; family Rallidae; genus Laterallus; species Laterallus jamaicensis. The sequence goes on along the minus strand of JAKCOX010000002.1, from coordinate 85,812,195 downwards.
TATTCTTGTAATTAAAAAAAGAGGGTAAAAGCATATCTATTCAGCAGAGAGTGGAGTAATAACTAAAGATAATCTAATTACAGTCTTAAACCTAAAGAACACTTCTTTTTTTTTTCCCTTCACTTTTCTGTGAGACAGATGATTCTATACTGTGTAAGAGACCCAGAAGCGAGCAGCAACTATGATGATTTCCAGCAAAATCCTTCTGGCACCTGTAGCAGGACAGCAGAGGTGTGACAAGTGGCAGGTTTGAAACTCTGGGACAGGACTAGCCATCCTTTGGGAAGCCAAAGACTTGGTGCAAGTTGTCCTCAAAGACAGCACACCAAAACATAAAAAGAGAGTTGACCATGAAGGGTTTGGGTTTATTAGAAGACAAATTAGAACAATCAATTTTAAAACTAGAGAAAATTGGATGTTCTGGATGAGAGACTTCACTGTTAAAGATCTTCTAAGTAAGTTTTCCTCCATATGCTCTACCCTTGAAAAACAGTCAATAAAAACTCCTCAAGGCAGATCTGCACTGACCAGCCTCAGGTGATGAGCCAAGGGGCAGTTCCAAAGCAGGTCAGACAGGCCCAACTGTCTGCTTAAAGTAGCCAAGTCCAGAGCCCAAAATGCATCATCTATTGAGCCCAGGCTAATGGTGCATTTTGGGCTCTGGACCAAACTCCATCAGTCCAAAGAGTAGGTGTTTTTCTAACCCATTTCATAGCTACTGAAGCATGGCCAGGGAGTGATCACAACCAGTTTATCAGGCAGGAGAGGTGTGTAGAGGCTGGTATCCCCCTACTTAGGGTTTAGTTGCAGGCAGTCATATCTTCCCAACCTGCCCAACCCCAAGGAGTTGTGAGACTGCATCCTTGAGACTCCATCCACACCTGAGGAGCAGGGAGTTGGACTCAAATGATCTTTATGGTTCCCTTCCACCTTAAAGATACTCTGTGAGCAGAACCCCCATCCCCAGTCCCCACACCACTTGTGAGGAGAGTAGTCAGGGTAAAAGGAGTATAGCTGAGCCTGTGAAAGGTGAGGGAAAGTGTAATTTTAGTTTTTTCTCTTTGTTTCTCACTACCTGAATCTAAGTGAATTGGAAACAAATGAAATTAATTTTCCCCCAGTCAGGTCTCTGTTTCCCATGATGGTAATTGGCAAATTATCTCCCTTCCTTTATCTCACACTTTTTAATCCTCTTTTCTCTCCTCTCCTGTTAAGGATGGGGAATGAGAGAGCAGACAAAGGACTATTGGCTGCTGGCCAAGGTTAGGCCACTGCACCTAGATAAGACTGACTTTATTCCAGGTTTCAAGACAGTCTACCACCAGAGTCTCACCTGGGAGGTGAGGATGCCTGAGCTCAACAAACAGGAGGGAAGCTGAGCTGGAAAACTGGCTGCATCTCTGGCTCTACAAGCAACAGATGAACATCCAGCTGCAAGCTAGAAAAGCAGGACCCAGGGGCCACACAGGCCCCCAAACACCCTCATCAGCAACCAGGAAGAGGACACAGACTGCACCCTCAGCAAACTGGCAGGTGATGGTAAAGCACAGGGGGGCAGAGAAGAAGAGGGGGCTGACACAGTCAATGACAGCGCTTCCACCAGCAGAGACAGACCACGATAAACCCAAGGATGGCGCCAAAACAAACCTCTTTGGGTTCAAGAAAGGAAAGTGCAAAGCTCAGCACCCTGGGCAGGATAACCCTGTGCATCAGCACACGATGGGGAGAGCTGCTGGGTAACAGCCCTGCTGGAAAGGTGCCGGGTCCTGGGCAGAAGCCAGCTGAAACAGGAGCCAGCATCTCACTGCAGAGAAGGCAAAGTGCAGAGAGGACTGTGGTAAGGGATGTTACCTCTTCTCTGGCTGCTGCTGGCAAGGACCCCCTGCAGATACGGAGTGCTTAGGTGAGGACCCTCACTTCAAGGAGGATGCTGTGGACCCAAGGAGGGTCCAGCCCTGGGCCCTGGATACCAAGGGGATCAAGGGCCTCAAGAGCATCACCCACAGGCACAGCTTGAGGGAGGTGGGCCTCTCTGCTCTGGAAAACATGGCAAGGCATTGTCTAAAAGCTGTTGACAGCTACCAACATGGGAACTATATAGACCATTGAGCCAAGTGCTTTCACAGCCCTGGCAGAAAGGATGAGTGCAATGGCTGCAAAGGGCAGCGTGGAAAATTCAGGTTGGACACAACGACAAACTTTCCTCACTAGGTGGGTGGTGAAGCCCAGGAACCAGCTTCCCAGAGATGCTGCGGATTCTCTGTCCTTGGGGCTTTTCATGGCTTGGTTGAAGAAAGCCACAACTGATCCACATTAAATGCAGTTAGAGTCCTGCTTTGAACAACTGGTTGGACCAGACCTCCAGAAGTCTCATCTGACCAGCACTTTAGTGACTCTGCAATTATAACAGCTGTGAGACCTGTGATGTCCAGCCACAGTCCCAAGCAAACGCTGCCATCTGTGATCATATGTGACTGACCAAGTTCAGAAAAGACAAATGTCATGTGGACGGGGCGAAAGGAGGGCATTTTGATGGGCCATGGGAATGGAGATATTATTTTATAATGTCCTGTTTCATAACGAGCCTTGTTTAGTCTGGCAGAAGAGTGGCTGCAAGAGAACATGACTGTTTTCTATAAATACAGCAGGGAGGGAAACATTGGGAAGAAGTATTTAAGTGGAAAGTAATTCTGGTTCAAAATATGTGGTATAAGTTGACCCAGAAAAAAATTAGTCCTGAAGACTTGTAACCATTGGAATAGGAATGTCCTAAGGCTGACTAATAGCTGCCGAGTGCTGAGGGTACCATCCAAACTACTTTTCTGACAGAGTTTGACAGCTTTTGACCCTTTGCAACAGTACACAATGGGACTCGGTCACCCAGGAGCTGCTTTGCCTCTGGACCTACAGGGCTGGTGTGTCAGGGGGCAGAGATGCTGCATCCCCCCCATGCTGTTCTGCTATCAGGGTAAGACTACACTGCTCTTTAAGTTGCTTTAGTAAACACAACCTAACTGTTTTCTTTTCCTTTCACAAATTTCTTATTAATTGCAACACTGTTCTTCCTCCTTTGTTCCCCTGGTGTCCTGGGGAGACACTGTAGTCCAGCCAAAGGACCAACGCCTTCTTCTGTGATTTATCCCCTACTTTTTCCAGCATCATATGACACTGCCTCTGAAGCAGCATACCTGTTATTCCCTTGTCTCCTTTAGGCCTGTGTTCTACCATCCATCTCACTCTTCCTCCTTATTTCTTTTCTTCGGTGCTGTGCTACACCTGCTTGATCTTCATCCTGAATGTCTGACATCAACTCCCAGCTCTTCTTCCACCTCCATTCACCGCTCGCCTCCCATGTCTCGCTGAAGAGCAGTTGATATTACTTACCTGCAAATTGATATTACACAGGAATCTATACCTACCAGATTCCGTGTGGAGTGACTGTCTATCCAGTGTATCATATGATGTAGAATGTAAATTAAACAAGAGCAGGGGTATGCTGATCTAAAGTATGGCTTGAGGGACTACAACTGCTCATTTCTATGAATGGACCATCAAAAGCTCCAGGGCATTGCAAGGCATCTGTTGGGGAGCAGTGGAGCAGCACAGCTTGAGTAAGGAGGATTTTTTGCTTGGGAATTTGCCTTCCCTTTTGTGAGGTGTCAGCCTTCTAGCTGGAAAGAAAGTCCTGGATCCCCAGCCCCTTGTTACATTGCTCATTCCATGTGTGACTTGTCTGGTGTGAAAAGAGTGTTTAAATTAGTTGCCAGCACACTCATTAAAGAACAAAACGCATCCTGCTCTGAAAAATCTGTCATCACAAAGTCAAGCAGAAAAACATGATGATTACCTACCCTAAAGCAGACACTTAAGATCTGGCTAACTGGACACTCTTTAGGCTCTACTGACTGGATCTCTGTTGACTCTAGTGGGAAAGGAGACAGGCAGCTCAGAGGTAGATGCCTACTTACGGACACATTTAACCAATTGATATGCAGGTGTCAAGTGTCTTTGCAGATGCCCCAGGGTATCTCAGATGCATTTAATCGACTGGCAGAAATTACACAGAATCTACAGTGCGCTTGTGACCTGAATCAGGAGTTGGAGGTTAGGCAGAGTCCTCCTGGACACCTCAAATGGTATGGAAGATCTGTGTGTGGGCAACTGAATCAAACACCATGTGTCCTAATCTGGAGCTGGATCACCCCTGAGGAAGCATGCAGCTAAAATGAAAGCTTTTGTGTGCAGCTGAAGAAACCAAATAAGCTGGTTTTGCAAGCTCCAGAGTTTCAGTGCAAGACTTGCAACTGAAACCAACAGAGACTTAGGAAAAAAAGAAAACGCTCCTGTCTCCAAAGAGGAGCAAAAGCAAAGTCTGAGTGAGAAATGATAAACATATGTGACTGTTAACTGTGTTACGTGACACAGTGGCTGAAGACCTTGATACTGTACATAAGAAAACAGTGTCATAAATGGTCTAAACTGAAATAAGACCGACTTTGAATGAAAACAAAGTGTTCACTGGCTCAGAGAGGTGGGATTAACTTGTCTGATGATTCAACGGATCAAAAACTGCATTGATCTAATGCTTCTGCCTTTCCACACAGTGTCCATAAAATGTAACCTAAGTACACCTAAACTGGGAGACTGTCACCTGAAAAATAGGGGTTTTTTTCCTCGTAATGGAAAATTTCAGCTCCATTTTTTCAGCAGTCCAAAACATCCTTTGCTTCCCACATTGTGAGATGACAACAATGCTCAGCTGTCTTTGGCCTGAGCTATGGGCGCCGTTCCAAAAAGTATCTCAAGTTGTGAAATGCCTTAAATCAACACATTTTACCATTGAAGAGTGAGGAAAAACAGTTTCTAAACCATATGAAATATTCATGTCTAGCATCTTGTGAGATACCATCTGGTTAGATCAAACCCAAGCAGAGCTGATAGTGACACACTGGATAGAAAGTAGGGTGATGTGACTTGCAGATTCATTGTTTCATGACCTACAAAAGACCACTGAAAGACCAGCAAGCGTTACTTCAGAAACAATTAACTTTTCAAACAATGAAAAATCTGAAAGAGCAATGTTCATCCTTTGGGTCTGTTATTAGGGAAAACATAATGTGCTCCAGATAAAATCATGCCTCTCGTGAAGGCACTGACAATTTAACTGCAATTTTATATTTGCCTAAATATTAAAGTGTCTAAAAAAAAATCCCCAAACCAAACCTCATAGCTATCAAGTAAGCACTTCTACAGCCAGAAGAATAAACAAAGGGCAAATCCTCTTGAAGACATTGTGATCTCCCAGCATTTTATATTTACATTCCTAGAAGTAAATATGTCCTTTTTTCCCCTAAAAGCCATTGTTGGCAAAGCTGGCACTTAGGAGATGTGAGGTTTTCTCCTGCCAGAGCCACTTTTCTGATGTATGACCTTGAGACAAACATTTTTGCTTCTGTTACTGCTTCCCCTCCCATTTCCAGTCTCTTCCAGACAGAGACAGTTTTCCTGTGCCTTACACAATGGGGCCTCTAGGTGCTATTGCAATGTAAATAGTGGCAGCACAGGTGCAATTGAGAGTGGAGTATGGCTTTTATTATCCAGTTACAAGGTCACCGTTGGGTGAAAGGAATGCTGCATAAAACATTACTGAGCCATCAGCCTACGGCTGTTATATCATAATGTTATTTCAGATGCAGGGAAAGGATTTGAGGCTCCCCCCAACCTCAACAAGGCTGCGGTCCCACGGAGCATCAGTGGTAAAACGGCCCCACATAGGTGAGTATGAACATGGGGATGCTTAAACTGCCAGGGCCTTTCCCACGCTGTCCCTATTGTTTGCAATTTTCCCATTCCTCAAGTTTAACCAAGTTTTGTGACACCTCGGAGGAAAAAAACAAACAAAAAAAAGAAATTTAAAAAAAAATAAGAAATTGTACCCAGCTCCACGGAGTGCAGAGATGAAGGAGGAAGAAATGAAATGGCTTCCTTGCAGTGGCAGAGCCAGAATCAGGACCAGGCTTTGTACCTTGCAATATGACTGAAGTGCTACCACTTTAACACCGTATGGGCTCTGCATAGGCTTTGAAAGCCAGGGAAGAGAGCATCAAATGTTCCAGCCCACTTAATTTGAAAGCCGCCTATAATAAACCCTTGGGAACATGTAAAACAGACAGGTCAAATTACATAGTTACCCAAATATCACTGGATTTCATGCATTTAGGAATAAAAGGCTTTGATCTGTTCAATTTAAAAGTGCCTAAAACATGCATACACTATGTTAAAATCTAACATTAAATGCTTTTCCTTTTGTATTTTCCAAAAGCCTAGCTAGAGACAATTTGTACACAGCATGACAAAACTTTGCCTTAATAATGTAAATATCTATGTGCAAGCAATTCGGCACAGTGTGGCACTGCAAAATATTTTATATTCAGTGAAATGACAGTTCTTATCTAGTTCTTATACGCAGGAACCCTTAAAGAAACAATCTATTGCCCTTTAAAAGCCCCTCTATCCCTCACTTTCCCATCTATCTTATTTATAGCTCTCTCTCCTTTATAAAGCCCTCCAAGATCTACGAATAAAAAGTGCTCATAAAAACTCTGTGTGAGCCGGGGTTGGAAATCAGCAGCACTTTACGGACGTGAAGGAAAAGACTTCAGTGCAACCGCTCCTGTATTCAAAATCAACCCCTCACCCCCAAGTGTCCTTGTCAACAGTTTTCACTTCAAACCAGTGCTCACTGGAAGTCTGTATAAAAGCATCCAAATTGCCCCTTCGCCCTCCTCCCGCTTATTTCGATCGCAGGGATCGTCTCTCCGTTTCCCCTCATTGCACAATTGGCTTTCCATGGGCCCCTTTGGCAGCCCTTTTGGAAAGCAGAGTTTATTCCTCCCCTCCTCTTTCAGCCTCATTGAGGAGGAGGTCTGCAGAGGGACGGGATTCTGCAGAATGTCAATGCCAGAAGTGGCTTTTCTCATGGAAATCAGGCGCGGGAGTCCGGCATTGTCTGTTCCAGAAGGAGAGATGGTGCTTTTCTTTATGTCTTCCCTCTCCCCTTCTGAGAGATTATATTTGAACCGATGAGCTCTGGCTCTCTCCTGCCTTATGAGTGCCAGATCCTTCCTCAGGACTGATCTCTCCATCTCCTCCCTCACCTACATTGTTGCCCTATCTCCTCTTCCTCACGTCCAATTAGTCATGATGAGCTTATCTTGGCATTTTTTTTAAGATTTTACAGATAAAGATGCCAAATAAGTGGATTGGACATGAATTTACTCCTGCTGAGGGTTGTGTTTACCTATGGCAGTACATGGCACGCAAGCAGGGATGACACCATTTGACCTCATGGGAGAGAAGGTAGTACTGTCCTCACTGAACCGGAGGGCAACAGGGGATGTGCAGGAAGGAAACAACTTCCCTGGGGACTTGGTGCCACACTGATATATTCCTAGTGGCATATTTATGCCCTTCCCAAGAGTTTGCTGCTCAGAGTCTTCCTCCTGATTTGACTCAAGAGGGATTCTCGGGGTTGGGGAAGGGAGTCAGTAAGATGGGTGTTGTGGTTTCCCAGCACTGCAGATATGAAGGCTCAAGTCACGCAGCTCATCGTGGTTGGCAGTAACATTGGCCCCAGATGTTTGGTATAAGGTCACGCCTGGTTGCTGCTGACTGGGCAAAGTCATCCCCTTGGGTAGGCCTGTGAGCTGGCCACAGCCAGGCTCGTGGGCTGAGGGCTGGAATAAAAAGAAACCCCACCCATCAAAAAGCAAGCTCCAGCAGAGCTGGGACCTACCAGAAACGTCATGAAAAGCCAGACCCATGTGTGAGCTCAGCTTGATGGGCTGGCATTGCCCTCAGAAGGCAGCTCAGCACCTAACCCTGTTGCACACCGTGCTGCACCTTTGGAAGAGCCAGCTTCCACCTGAACCCTCCTGCTCTGAGCATCACCAAAATTTGCTTGTTTTGCTGGCAGTAATACAACCCTAAAGGTAGTTGGGCTGGTAAGAAACAAGCCATGTCACAAATTCAGTGATACTTAAATAGCTCTCTTTAAAATAACTTCCATATTAGATCTCTGCCTTCAGATCAGATAGACCCAGACCATGTATGAATTTGCAGTGCAGACCTTGCCATGACTGGATTAAAACCGCTTGGTACTCTCAGAGAAAGGTATCACGCCTATCAAAGGCAGAGAAGCTGTACCTGTGCCCTTTTATCCACCCTGGGGAAGGGTTGGTTGAATAGACCAGCATGTATTTCTGATGAATATTGGACTGTATTTCTGAATGAATACTTCTGATTAAAAATCGTGTGAGACTGCCTTTTTTGGAGCTCAGACCGATCCGTGGCACATACAAAGTACACAGCGTGCTCTCCACAATAGGGTAGATGAAAGATGCCGCGTAATTGCCAACTGATAGTGTACTTAAATATCACGACTGTGCCCTTATCTCAACTTGGAGCCTGCAAGCGCTGCTAACGCACGTGCCTTTCACGAAGCAAGGTGCAAACCCAAAGGCAGCTGCTGCACCAGCCCCACACGGAAGCTTGCGTGCTGCGAGTGTGTAACCTTTCCGCGGCTGGCGCTGTTCGAAGCACGGGATTTACACATCAAAAACGCATGCACGCGCTGTGCAGTGAGGCATGGAGATGCGCACCCTGCCATATGTTACACATATTGCATGGAGGGTATCCCTGCCAAACTACTTTGGGGGAAGGCAAGTGCCATTGCCCATATGCTCCCCACACAATGGGAAGGTGCTGGAAGGTGTGGGACTGGGGAAGCAGCTGGATCCTTGGGGGATACCGGGGTGGGGATGAGAACACTGGGAAGAAGGTTGTGAGGCGGGATGGTGCTGGCCTGGCTTGAGCGTGTGCGTGCAAAGGAGGTGTTTACACACGTGTCAGCGTTTCCTTTCTCCCCCTGGTGAGGAGGGGAGGACTCACTCCAGGGCTGGAAGAGTGCGTCCCCCTTTTTCCCCCGAATATCCTTCCACTGCCCTTTACACTGACACACTGCTGACCCTGGCTGCCCAGCAGCCCATCCAGCATCCCTCCCGCTCCGCATCCCTCCTCCCTCGGCATCCCTCTTCCTCCGCGCTCCCACCGCACCAGCTCCCCCCACCATCCCCCCCCCCCCCCCCCCCGCCCTCCTGACGCGGGTTTCTAGGGCCTGCAGGCTGAGAGCGCTGCACGGCGCGCTGGCGGAGGCCACAGCGCAGTACGCGGTACCGGGCGCATGCCAGGCGCAGCTGGCCGTGCACAGCGCTCCCCCTACGCACCGTGCAGCCGGGGAGAGCCAGCCCCGTGCGCACTCTGCGCAACCCCGTGCGCACTCTGCGCAACCCCGTGCGCACCCCGCGCAGCCGTCGCGGGGCGGGACCTGGCGCGCGCTCGTTGGCCGAGAGGGAGGGGAACGCCGCCTCAGCCGTCGGCGCGTGCGTGCTGCGCTGCGCTGCGTGCGTGCGTGCGGCGGGAAGGCGGGGTCGGGGTAAAGGCTGTGGGGACGGGCAGCGCGCGCGCGAGGAGGAGGGGGCGGGGATTGGTTGCCATGGGAGTGACGTCAAAGTGTGTCGGGGACAGGGAGCGGAGACACGGAAAAGGTCAAACTAAAGGCGAGGAGGAGACGCGGCCGCCGCTGGGCTGGGGCCCTGGCCAGGCCGAGTCGGCCTCGACGGCTCCGCGGAGCCCGCTGGCCGGGCGAGGGAGGGGGCTGCCGGCGGAGGGGCCGCGGGCGGGCGGGCCGGGCGAGGCGAGGCAGCCCCTGCGAGCAGCCCCTCTCGGGTCCCGGCGGCGGAGCCTGCCGCCCCCCTGCCGCCTCCCCTCACAGGTACGGGCGAGAGGCGCTCCGGCGGGGCCGCCCCGCTGTGCGAGCGGGCTGAGGCGGGGGGCGGGCCGCGGCCTTCTGCGGCGAGTGGGGTGCGGGGAGGGGGCTGGGGCCGTGCGGAGGCTCTGGGGCGGTGGGACGGGGGCGGGAGAGCGCCCTCAGTCTGCGAGGGGCGCAGGGCCGCCCTGGGCGGGGGCGGGAGGGCAAGTTCGCAGGCTGCCACCTCCCGGCGGAGGGGGAGAGTCTCGGGAGGGGGCTGCCCACCGCCCGGCGCTTCGCGGGGTGGGAGAGGAGCCCCGCAGCCTTCACCGTGTGCCCTCCCCCGGGCCGGCGTCCCTCTCCCACCGCAGAGAGGGAGAGAAAGGCTATTCTCCGCCCCTCACCGCCCTTTGACCCCGTTGACCTGGGAGCAGAACCTGAGGGGGTTCTTGGTGGGGGTTTGTGTAGCTTTTTTTCTTTGTTTTTATATGGGCAGTAGGGACTTCTGCCCCTGCCCCGGCCCCCGGCTTTGCATAACTCTCCTGAGCTGTCTGTCCCTTCCTCCCTGCACTTCGCCCTTGCCCGGTGGTCTGTAACGTGAGGGACTAAAACTGTTCAAGGACTGAGTTGTTTGTGGGCTTTTTCCTTCTCTTGTGAGAAAGCTAGATCACAAATCAGGCAGACTTCTTCACATGTGTGTATATATAGACACATGCATCCCTTTTTCCCCTCCGAGTAGTCCAGTGCTGAAGTAGGATCCTGTGGTAGTATAGAACAAGGCCTTTGGGCATGGGTTTTTTTAAGTTTTGTTTAGGTTTTTTTTTTGTTTTTTAGAAAACCCTGGAGTAAAGCTGCTATTAGCATATAGAGTTTGAATGCCCCGGGCATTCTGTTGTTTCTTCATGTTCAAAGAATAATTTAGAGGAGCAGCGATGACTCACTAATATAAAGTGTTAGTTTCATGAAGGCAAAGCCAGGTGAAGTTTCTTACTTTTACCATAGGCTTAATCTGTGACCTTGGACCAGTCTTTCTGCATCAGTCCTCTGGGTGCTTGTGAATCGGGAACGTTGGTGCTTTCCAAAACCAAATGTACTAATGACTCTGACATGCTTATCTGCTATAGTAATAACAGGTAGATAACGATGTCATTTATACTGTGGAAGCATAGAGGCTGGAGCCAGGATATGTGTGTTTTCCTTGCAGAATTTTCCTATAGTAGCCGCGCTTTGATGGAAACAGGTGCTTGCTTAAAAAGACACTTAGTAAGTGTCTGTGATATCAAGACCTGTGATATCAAATGGTCTGCAGTGTGTGGTCATCTTACTTTAAATATTTTTATGAAGGGTGTGCTCTAATAAGCTTTTAAAAGGCTGCCATTCCCCAGTGTGAATAGTTTGTGGGTTATTTTCTCCCCTGTTTGCCCGGAACAAAGCTGGTGTCCTCTTCCCACTGCTAAGGAAACCTTTTGAATTTCTAATGTGGCTGATTATATCTGATAGATGGCATCTGTGAGCTATATGGTGTTAGATTTGGTGTTTTGGTCAGAAACTAGAAGAAATGTGTTCTGTTGTACTTGAAATGATGAAGAAAATTACTTCTGGCATTGGTTTGAGACTTACTGTGGTGCCATTCAACTGGCCAGGCTTCGGTAGTTGCCTTTACTCAGTACTATCTCCACATGCCTCTGCAATTGCAATAAAATACTAAAGGGAGTGATGATAAGGACCTTCAGTGAAAGATAAACTGAGTTGTTCAGTTTTAGGAACAGCATTCTCCCTCTCACTTTGATGGTTTCTGTAGAAAATCAAATGCCTTAGGTACGCCATAGGCAAAAACATCAGTACAGGAGCCCCAGGACTGAAGAAGTTACCTGTCAAGGTTCACATGCTGCTTTGAAGTGGTGCACAGGCACAACAGTAACAGGTGAAAGCAACCAAGCTTGGAGCTGGAAGTTGCTGCTGTGAATATTGGCCTAACTGAGTTAAATTTTCCTTCTTTACAGTTTTGCTTTTTAATAACTTGTGCAACTAGATTACTTCTCTCTCTTTTTTCTTTTTTTTTTTTTTCTTTAAGTGAATATAAGGAGAAACGTTTTCACTGTGAGAGTGATGGAGCACTGGAACAGGTTGCCCAGAGAAGTTGTGGAGTCTCCTTCTCTGGAGACATTCAAAACCCTCCTGGATGCATTCCTGTGTGATTTAGTCTACGTGATGCTGCTCTGGCAGGGGGATTGGACTAGATGATCTTTTGAGGTCCCTTCCAATTCTGTGTTCTTTGAAGTGTTTTGTGGAAGGATACAAAAGGAAGCACTATTTGCTTGATATCTTAGGGAGGGGTTTGAAAGTAATCTGATCTATAGTTTCTTGTCGATTCAAATTAATCTGAAACTTCCATAATCAGTTTTAACATCAAATAGGAAAGCTTTTATGTGTTGAGGAGGAGTTAGGCACAACATAGTTGGGGCTGTTTGGTTGTGGGTTTTTTCTTTTTTTTTTTTTTAAGTAAATGGAAAGCTGCTCAGGTAAAATGGTAATTCATTCTTAATTCATAATATGTAGGTGCCCTGAAAAAATCAAGTACCCAGTTTCATAGCTACCCTTAGGCATCTTTAATTTATGCAAGCAGGGCTCACTGAGGAACTACTCTAAGTCTCATTGTGACCTTAGCAGGTTTTCAGAGGTCATGTTCTAACTTGGATAAGTTGTGCTTGAACTATTTTTTCAGTAAGTATTAGGAGAAAGAAAATACTTGTGTACATAAGCTTTTTCCAGTTCTCTGTTGGATTTTCTGTTTTTCTTCAGATTCTTTGCTTCTAAGTGCTACAGTAAATCTAGAGTGTTCTTAGATTTTTACTTTGTATCTCTCATCTTAATATTAGGAAGAAACAGGAGGGTTTTTTTGAAATAAAGTTGGTTTTTTTTCCAAGATCTCAGTAAATGATTAAACTGAGGTTTTACAGTCCAGTTTTAGGATCAGATTAAAATTTGGCAGACGGAAAGCTAGCGTAACCCAAACGTATACGAGTGACATCAGCATTTTTCTGAGCCATTTATGCTATTCACTTCTGTTGGTTCCCAGCAGTGCCTTGTGTCTTATGTAAGCTTGCACTGTACATCCTGTCCTGCTGTTCTCATGCATGAAAATTCATCGGCGTTATCTTACTGTAGGTTTTGAGAGCTGAATAATTTCTGGCTGCTTGTTGTCTCAGATGTCTACATGCAAATTTGTTACGAGCATGTGGGAGAGCTCTATGCCAGGAGTGTAACACTGTCCTCCTAGGAGACATCAGAGGAATAACTTTGAGTGAGACACAGCTTATCCTCCTGCTCCCTTTTAATAACGGGGACTGTAACCGCGATGAAGTAATGTGGCTATGGAGGTAATGGTGAGGGAGGCTTTACTGGACAAAAGCCTTGATCTGTATTGAAGATGGACCACTAATGCAGTTTTGAGGGCAGGTGATAAAACAGCCATTAAGCCAACAGACTAAGATTTCAACAGAAGCTTCAATAATAATAGAACTGGAAAATACAGACAGCTATATACTGTTACTGTGCACTCCTGTTACAGGGTCTTGAAGAGGAACTGTGCCTTCAGATACTGATGCTTTAAGCTCATTCGTGTAGTTAATGTTTAGTCATGCATAATGAAGATACAGCCACTTGTGAACATGAAGCAAACTCTCCATTATAAGCTCTCAAAACTCAAACATCCCTTCTGGTTTTCTTGCTTGCTAAATCTAGGTGAAATTTGCTGGCATAAAATCCTGCAGTAATGCCGTGTTTATACTTCAGTTCTAAGTAAATTTGGCACCTTCTTTGAACATTATCTAATATTTCAGTTCAGAAAAAATAAAAAGTGTGTCTTAAAGGTGCTCTAATCTCTTTTGTTGGTGCTCTAGCAGTGTGAAGGAGCCAAATTCCTCCTTTCCTGTCTTTGTGAACGTGGTTGTCCTTGTCTGGCTTGCTTTGAACAGGTGGAAAGTTTCCTTATGAGCACTGATGTAGCTCAGTCTTGTATGTAGACTGGCAGGTTGGAAGGGACCTTTAAGGCCCTCTAGTCCAACCCTGTAAGCAAGGACATCTTCACTAGAACAGGTTGCTTAGTGCCCCATCAAGCCTGACCTTGAAAATCTCCAAGGATGGGGCCTCCAGTACCTCTCTGGGCAACCTATTCCAGTGATCCACCACCCTCATAGTCAAGAATTTTTTCCTAATATCCAACTTAAATCTGCCCTTTTCCAGTTTAAAGCCGTTACCCCTTGTCCTATTGCTACATGTCCTTGTGAACAGTTCTTCCTCAAGCTTACTTTCAGGTACTGGAAAGCCGCTATAAGGTCCCCCCAGAGCCTTCTCTTCTCCAAGCTGAACAAGCCCAACTCTCTCAGCCTGTCTTCATAGGAGAGGCACTCCAGCTCTGTGATCATTTCTGTGGCACTCCTCTGGATGTGCTCCAACAGGCCCTTGTCCTTCTTGTATTGAAGGCTCCATAGCTGGACACAGTATTCCAGGTGAGGTCTCCCTAGAGCAGAGGGGCAGAATCACCTATCTCGATCTGCTGGCCACACTTCTTTTGATGCAGCCCAGGATGCGGTTGTCCTTCTGGGCTGCAGATGTGCATTGGTGGCTCATGTCCAGTTTTTCACCCGTGAGTATTCCCTAGTAATTTTCCTCAGGGCTGCTTTCCAGCTCATCATCTCTTTACCTATGTCAGTTATCCCAGCCCAGGTGCAGGACCCTGCACTTGGCTTTGTTGAACCTCATGAAGTTCACTTGGGCCCACTTCTCCAGCCTGTCAGTTCCCTCTGTATGGCATCCCATCCCTCTAGCACATGAAACTTACCACTCAGTTTGGTGTCATCTTGCACATGACTCTGAAAGACTTAACATGTCTGCAGTGGAACCATATGCAGATGGGAGGAAGGGTTGACATGCAGCAGCTTACCTGGAGGGAACTACTAATGTGGGAGGCCCCTGGAAGTGACAAGAAATCTTTGTTGTGACTCCACAAATAATCTGTTCCGTACTGCGTAAAACAATTTCTCATTGTAATGGAGGAACAAGGGCAATATGAGACTTGACAAGAGGACTGGTTATCTGAAAGGGAACAGGTGCAGTGCTTTGACACTTAAAAGCTAAATAAATTCCTTGAAGTGAGCTGTTCTTGCAAACTTTAAGGTTATTTATTGGCAAACAGTCTAAGAGGGACTTGAATTTTCATTTTGAGTAGGGAATTGAATTATCACTGTTGTGCTTTGTTGCACAAATCCAGGAATGCATGGGTTTTTTTAGTGCTTTTGTTATTTTTGGAAGACATGCAAGTCTGTTTTAAAGTCATATGTGGGAGAATGGACAGCAATAGTTACATGAATTTTAGCAGACTTGTGGCAGCTCTAACAGTAAACCTCATTAAAAAAATGACTTCTAAAGCACCTGTGTGCTTTTAATATCCCTTTATATTTCACTGCTTTACAGATATTTGAATATTGGAAGCCCACGTATACATTGTCATTATTCAGTAGTCTTTCCATTCTGTAGATGCAGGCGAATGTAGTCTGGATACTTAAATCTGCTAAAATATTTATAAGAAAGCTGGCTCTTGGAAAAAGTTTCCCACAGGATGCAGTGGGTGTCAGGTCTAAAGGTCAGTAGCAGCCAGAGTAAAGTGAAGGCTCTTTTGGATTTATTTTTCTGCAGTTTTTTTTTTTTTTTAAACAGCCCCTCCTTATGTAAAGAAGCATGGAAGCTTTCTTTGTTCCTTCCTACATTTCCAGATGCTAACAGGAACTCACAAGCTCATTCGTACTTGAGTGCTTTGTCAAAAACTTTTATTTTCTCCTTTAGGAGATGAGGAGTGGGGGAGGAAATAATCAATGTTAATATATTCATGAACTCTTAGCATGGAAGTTCCTGGTGTAAATCAAAAAAGCCAGATGGAGTTTTAAGCGACTGTCATGTACAACTTAGGAAACAAATATTCCTGATGCTAATAAAAAGGCCAGATTGGAACTACGTAATTCATCCCAGTGTCCTTTTCAATGCATGATAAGATTTGGCTGTAACTGCCATAGAGTTAATGGAGGCAACTGTCAAGTTCTGTGAAGCAGTGTGGATTGTTTGCCTGCAACAAAAATACCTGCACCCTTACTCCTCTACGTAGCTACTGGTGGTTATGCTCATGCTGCATGGGAAAGAAAGCAGGAGTAGTGGCTGACTTGGTCTTGAATCTCTTTCCTAGGGTAAATATATATGCAGATATATTTATATACATCAATTATGCATGCAGATAAGTGACACATTTAATGGATATAAAAATATATTTAAAACCAGGAAATAAGTATATAGGATTTTAAGTGTTACATGGCAATACCTTCTTTGCATTGGAATAGTATAGAAATGTAATAGCTGGGCATCTCCAGAGAGCAATTTGGCAGTTAAGTTTATTCACTCCACATATACATGACCTGGAAGAAGTGTACAGGAAGGTGCTAAAAAGAGAAAGAAAGGATAAAAAAAAAGGCTTATGAGGTAGCACTGAGTCTGTGTTGGAGACAGGCAGGAGGATGAGTGGGCAGATGGCAGTCAGTACAAAACAGGTGAATAATCAGATTGAGAACAAGCTGAATAGACTTTGCAAGTTAGTATGCTGCTTGCATGCTACTTGCAATTTTGGTTTAGTTAACGTGATAGGGATTTTTCCTGTTTTCTGTGGAACAGAGAGGTAAAAATCTTGTAGCTGGAAGCGTGTATAATGGTGAAAGCAGGTCTGCCATTGTCAGAGGGAACTTCTAGGAGGAGGAGAAAGGCTACTGCTTTCAGAACTGGACTGGAAAACCTTATAAAAATCTCCTTGGTTTTAGACATCACCTACAAGTTCATTCCAACGTATCTTTAGCCTGTATAACATGGAGTAACATGAAAATGATCTAAAACCTTAGTGCTGGATAATATGGATGTGTGCTGCATGACAGTGGAATTTTTTTATTCTGAAATTGTCTAGAAGGTAACAAAATTTACTTGAGGTTAAATCATGTAAACAAATTAAACTTTTTGGGTAGCTGTCTAGTGTAGCTGTTCATTGCCTGGGTCAGTGATCTTTTCCAGAATGTTGCTTGGAGTGATGAAGGTAAAGAAGAACAAAAGGATGGTTGTATTGATGAATGATTAATCCTGTAACACCTAGCACAATGCTAAGGATTAGACAAATTAAAAACCTGAAATCCAGAAATGGAAGAAATCCTCCCTCACTGAATCTTGCTTCAAACAGGTTATAATATCAACTTATAATAATAATAAGGCATATATGCAATCTAATTGATCATCCTGTTGGTAACTGTCAGTACAATAGCAGCCTCAGTCTTTCTTGTTTATATTTGTTTCAAAATGTTTCTGGGTTTTTTTGTGGTGGTTTTGTTTTCTTTTTCTCATTTTTAAGAAGTTGTATAAGTTACAACATCAGTCAACTGATCTAACTGGAGAATGCCCTGCTAGGACAAAGAGACACTGCTTTTTCTGAGCTGGCACTGAGGAACACAACCCACCTTACAGCTGAAAATTCTATTTAGCACAAATAAGGTTTTTATCCCTGAAATACCAGTTTGTTCCCTGTAGACTGCTTTCTTAGGCTGCTTCTGTCTGAATAATATCAGTAAAGAGTTTTAACAGCACAAGAAAGTTGAAGGAGTTAGGCCTATATTTCTGCAGAAATGAAGGTTCAAAGGATAAAGGAAAAAAAGATTAAAATATCCACAAGAAGTGCCCTAGATAAGATTGTTTCATGTCTGAGGGCATGTTGAATCCTGTGGGAATGAGGAAGCTAAACCACTAAAAGGCTGTTTAATTCGTATGTTTCACACTGAATCAACACGATGTTAGATATCAAAGTGATATTACTGGAACCTGTAAGAGCCTGAGCATTTTCTCTAAAGAATATAGAAGTAAGTTAGTGCAAACCAAATCTTTTACTGTGCAAGAGCTCAGTGGAGAACGAACGTTGGAAGCTTAATATGAGTATAATAAATCAAAATGCCAGATGAGCCTCAGAGGACTTTCTTCATTCACTTCATTGTTTTCTCTGCAGATACAGCGTGGTTCAGCCAAATGCAGGGTTGTCATTCTTCTGACGTTCAAAGTGTTTCTAAATGTTCCAGAAGACTGAGCTCTTTTCTGTGTGTTCATCTTAAACTGCTCCGTTCATCGTTGGGAGTGTTCTGTGCTCTGGGTACTTCTGTGTGCAGAAATCACAGGGTGAGTCCACAGCTTTGTGTATGTTGCATACTGTTGATAACCTACCAAAAAAGACTCAAATTTGTACCTTCTGGAAAGTACTTTTTCCCAGAGCTGATGCTTGGCAACAGATGATACCCCGCTGACCCTCTGCAGCTTGGCACAAAGCGCTCCTTAGTGCGTGAGCTTCCCAAGCATGTATCCGTGGGCATAAACTGCCCGGGGATGCTGGCACAGACTTGCTTTTTCTTTTTAACCTTCACCAGCCTGTCTCCTTTCTCCATGTCCTCTGCACTGGGCAGACAGGCCAGTAAAATAGTGGGCAGCATTATTTAATAAGATAGAAAATTGAAACAAAAAAAAGTAGAACAGACTGAAAACTGTTCTGGTTTAAGCAAACAGTGACCTGTTTAGCTGCTGCTACCTGGAATTTCTAAGGCATGTCTCAGTGGTTGTACTCGCAGAGTCAGTACTCCCAGCAGTAGTCTGACATCAGTGTTAGCTTTGCTGAAGCATTTAAAGTTAAAATTGCTATGAGTTGTCCATCACATCTTCAGTTGTTTTGCCTCATTCTTATTGGTGCTCTGGCCAGGGGTACAGAAGCCATGATGTTTGTGGCTTTTCCTGGAGATGGACACCTTTTGTATTTAAAGGCTTTTTCTTTTTATCCATATTCATTCTGCTAGCTGGTCCATATTTGATACGCATCATCATTTTAACATACATACTTACATGCTTAGTGTAATGTGCTTTGTTAACCTGATATTTTTCTGAGAGTGTTTTCAGCTTTTTATGGAGATCACATGTGATGCATTAGCACTGCTGATAAACTTTGAAACTGAATGATTATATAAAGATAGTGCTTGTAAATAAATAGTCTTTCTCCTGGTTGCCCCTCAGTCCAGTTATTTTGGAGTTTTGGTTATCTTCAATTATTGCTCAGTAAATTTAACCAGTAAAACTTTAACTTGTGATTCTAAAACTGTTTTTTTTTCTAGAAGAATAAGTGAACATTTTTTTCATCAAATTAGGTTTAAGACAAGACATACTCGGTAATACTGGTAAATAATTGTGATATTAGTTTAATGGGTGTATACTTAAGCCAAACAAGACAAAAGCAGTGTGTTTAAGAAAGTTTTTCTTGTGGTTCTGTAAGCCTGAATTTCTGATCTCCTGTTGAGGATGCCTTAATTTTCATGCAGCCCTTTGCTGGGGGATAACTATGTTGTCTGCTGACAGGATCAGGCTCTTTCAGAGGTCACTGGAACATTGGGAGTGTTCTGGTATCAGGGAAGCTAGCTTTTCTGCAACTTGGCCCTCATCAGTTCTGAATAAATCAAGGGGATTTTAAGAAATTAATGAGGAAATTAAGGTGACTTCTAGAGCTTTATGATGATTGGCATGCTATATCTCTAGCTGCTATAGCAGAACATTGTACTACAAAATACAGTTTGCAGTGTTCAAAACTTTCATCAGCTGTGATACAGAGAGGATTTTTTTAACAAGGAAGCTTAGATTATTTTCTTTGCTTAAAATATTTATCTGTTTTGACTCTTCCCTCTGATTTCCCCCCCAGTTAATTTTAAACTTGGAAAAATTAGTTGCTACATCTGATCCAATACTTGTAATTACAAAATAGATGTAGTAATTGATATCCTCAGATGTCATGTGGTGAGTTGTGTTTGTTGATCTGAGGTTTTTTCATTTGATTTCATCCTCTATGACTTCTTGGGGTTGAAAAGCCTAATCAGAATTTTAGAGATTTTTTTTTTTTTCCCACTTTGAATATGGTGACTAAATGATGTGTCTTGATAAACACACCAGTTGGATCAGGAATTGCTAAGCTGGGGGTTCTGTTAAAAGTCAGGCTATGCCAAATAGTAACAAGAAGCAGTGGAATCTCAGGAAAATAAAATGAATGTAGGTATTAAAGCATTCCTTGGTTCTAGCAGACTGGTTAAGCTGTGATTGTGTATGTTAATGTGCATACTATAGTAGCAGAGAAATCCTGATTTCCTTGTTGCTCTTACATAACACAGATTTCAGTGTGAAGTTCCTTATTGTTGCAGTTGATGATGTCAGACTTCTTGCTTGTATGTAAATTAAGAAAGATGACTTTTATTTACACCACTTGAATTGCTGCAGTGTTGCTTTTAAACTTCTCCTAAAACTACCAGGTGCCCCAGTAAACCCAAACCTCTGCTGCAATTCCCAGACTGTTAATTATTATTTTTTCCTTTTGAGGAAAGGAAAGGGTTTTCCAAGTCACCTGTTGTAAGTGAAAAAGTGAATACTGGTTGTCTGTCAATTTGCTGGTATGCTGCCAATCTATAACTGCAGCATTTCCCTAATGATTTAGTCCGTTTATAATACACTGTTAACTTGAACTGTGTGGCTGCCTGCTTCAGTCATTTCTTCACCCCCTGCAGCATCAAGCATTTGGAAGAGATGATAGCTGTTGTGGAAAGCTGAATGAAGATTCCTTTAAGCTCTTCCAACTGGTGAAATAAGTCTTTAGGAGTGTAGCAGCCTTGCTCTTCAAACCTCTCACAATGAATATCATCTGGTTCATGAACTGAGTGTGGCACCATTCCTATGAAGAGACAAACATTTGCTTCTTTTTTTCTTTCTTTTTATAAACATTGTTTTTCATGTGTAGGTGTGGTGTAATGAGGTGGGCAGCTTTGAGGTTTTTGGCTCATTTGGGGAGAAGCCTGGCTTTAATGAGGTTTTTATGTTAGGCTCTAGTAAAGTTCACTTTAAAATCCTGATAAAATCAAATTTATGATGTAGAAACTCTAGACTCAATGCCTTTTTGTGTGGGGGAGCTCTTCTTTTGGGGCATGGCTCGCAACTAAGGTGCATGTGTTAGGAGATGACCCAGTACCAAAGGAGGATTGAACCACATCCTTGGTCAAAGGTTTTCCCAAGTATTTTTCAGCAGTAATAGTGTTCAGATATCTGTTACACTGCCAGTCTCTTCAGGGGAGGTTTTGCCTGAGGTGCTTTAGATAGCTCTGAATACTCAGAGGCAGTTCTGTTTATTTTCTTGCATTCCTTTGGTTTGTCTGTGCCTCTCCAAGGTCAGGGTACTTTCTGCCTAGTCCAGACTGTTCAGGTACCGGCAGGTGGAGCATGGGTAACAGGCGTCTGACTGCCTCCAGCACTTAGGGAAAGGGATTGCCACCTGAGTCCTGCACAGCTCATTTCCATGGAGGTGGAGTCTGCTGGCTGCTTGGCTTGGGCACCTGTGGGGGCAGCTTCATGTTCACATGCAGTGTTAGCAAAACAACGTGCCCAAGGACAGTTTTCACACTTGGAGCATCATTATTACAGAGACTGAAAAGCAACTTGATGTTCCTCTAAATTTCTTTTTTCTAATGTAAGTCTCCTGTTGCAAGGCATGGAAATGTTGAAGCTACATCTGAATGGTCATATAATTGATACTACCTTTAAGGGAGCATGATTTTGTCAAATTAAGGGGTTGTTTTTTTGTTGTTTACTGTGTCTTTGAGAGACACTGCTTGCTCACATTGCTGTTCCCCACCCAGTATGATGATACCAAAGGTCTTACCTACTGCTAACTTTATTAGGAATGGGGAAAGGTTCCTGTTGTGTGTAAACAGTTCACGTATATTGTTTAGCACTGTATTGCCAACAAAATAGGCAGTCCTGCCCTACACAGTACCTTCTTCCTGTCACTGCTAAGGGTTACAGAATCACAGAATCATTAAGGTTGGAAAAGACATCCAAGTTCATCTTGTCCAACTGTCCCTCTGCTACCTGTATTACTAACTAAACCATGTCCCTAAGTACCTCATCCAGCCTTTCCTTAAACACCCTGAGGGACAGTGATTCCACCATCTCCCTGGGCAACCCCTTCCAATGCCCAACCACTCTTCCTGAGAAAAAATTTCTCCTAATTTCTATCCTGAATCACCCCTGGTGCAACTTGCAGCCATTCCCTCTTGTCCTGTTGCTAGTTATCAGCTGACTCCCAGCTCACCACAACCTCCTTTCAGGTAGTTGTAGAGCACAATAAGGTCTCCTCTGAGCCTCCTCTGCTCCAGGCTAAACAGTCCCAGTTCTCTCAGCTGCTTATGTTCCAGCCCCTCACCAGCTCCATTGCCCTTCTCTGGACACACTCCAGGGCCTTGATGTCTGTCTTGTAGTGTGGAGCACAAAACTGAACAGAGAATTTGAGGTGTGGCCTCACCAGAGCTGCATAGAGGGGGATGATCACCTCCTTGTGATGTTGTACTGTCGTCCAGTAACAGAGGTCAGCTACCTGCTGTAGGAGAAAACTAATCTCTCTTCTTTTTTTCTTCCCCCTTGCCAGGATTAGCTTGCAGCTAATGTAGTGGTTGTCCCAGTAACTTGCATCATGAAATGGTAACATTCTGTAACAGTGGAGGAAGCATGAGCCCCTCAGCTGGGAGGCAAAGGGAGCGGGACTACTCTTCTGCAACAGTGCTCTTACCATCTTCAATTTAACCCATCCTGACAGTGCACCAGTAGTCAGGCTCTGTAGTGTAAGTACTCTCTTGATGTTTTTGTAAGGGTCATTGTGCAACAGTCTCTGTCATTAAGCTAATTATGAAGCAATACTAAATTGCACTAAACGATGTTCTTACTGTGCGGTTGTTTTGTACTCAAGGTGTGACAAAGATCTCAGCTGCACGTAATTGTTGCATTCCTGCTTTGCACTGCATTTTGCAGGCATGCATAAAATTGAGGCATTTATCTTCTGTGACTTAAAATGCAGCTAATAAAAATTGTTTCAGGATTAACTTTGGAATAACTGAGTGTTATCTCTAGAGTGCCTGTCACTGCGGGCTGGGTAACAGCATTCTTTGCTGCTGATCCTGTTTTTTTCCTGTAAGAAATAGATTTGTTGTTGGTTGGTTGCTTTCATATGAAAAAAAGAGGGAGGAAGAAGGTGAATCCTAAATAATTCTCTTCGAGAGAGAGTATTTTTCCAGGATTGAATGTAGGAATAATTCATACCACTTCCTACAATTAAAAAAAAAATTCCATTTGAAGCCAGGCTCTCCAGATAGTGGCATTAGCTCTGACTGGATGGGATTTGGCAGGGTGGGTTTAGGGTATTTCTTGACATTGTGAACATTGATATGAACCCCAGAATAGACATGTACATTTCCAGCTCTTTTAGAAAACTTGCTGCCAAATGAAACTGTGTTTGGATGATATTCTAATTCGTATTACTGAATTATCTAATGGCTTAAAGCTTCAGAAAGGATTTCCTGCCATATGGGCTCCCGCTATTTACTCAGCAGACACCTCACTGCGCTGATTGAACTTGCGTGACAGTTGAAAGGTCATGTAGTGAACTGCATGAGTGCTTTAACTGGGATCAGGAGTGCAGGTTTGACATGACTGTTCTGATGGTCTGCAACTCCTGTTTTGCAGTTCTTGTGGGACACAGATTGACTTCTTTTGGATGTAACAATTGAAAAGGCGTTCTTCTGGACTTGGCTAATGCTTTTGGTTTAAGGCTGTTTAGACCATAAGTAGGACTAGAGCCAATTCTGAATTGAGACCCTTGGTATATATGTAGTTTGAGACTTCAGCACGAACTCTTTTGTTTTGCAGATCTCCTGTTGCCATACACTGCTGCTAATATGGGTGTAGTTTGGGTTTTTTAGATTAATACATTGGTTTGTTCACCAAAAAGTGTGGAGAAAAAAAAGCTCAGCCAACAGTCAATGCTAGGAAGAGTTCATTTTACCTGCTCTTATTGATCGAGTGTATTTCTTTCTTATTTTGAAACTGTGACACCCTGAGAGAATTTCAGAGTTCACTGGACCAAAAGCACACAAAAGCCAGGATTATAATGTCAGGTAAATGACCTAGGCTGCTTCTTCACCAATCTGTTTTGTCTATTACATTGAATTGCTGCTTAATTTGTGTGGTGCTAGGAGTGAGTTGTAATAAGAACCAGTCCTCCTACTCCTAAGTTACAGTAAACAAACAGCTTGGGAGTACTTGGTTTAATTCTGATTATCACTACAGCTCTGCTGTAGTAGTGTGACAGAAAAATAGGTTGATGGGTCATTGTGGTGGGTTGACCCTGGCTGGATGCCAGCTGCTCACCAAAGCTGCTGTATCACTGTCCTTCCTCAGCTGGACCTGGGAAAGAAAATACAACAAAAGGCTCCTGGGTTGAGATAAGGACAGGGGCAGATCGCTTGCCAGTTGTTGTCATGGCAAAAGAGACTCAACTTGGGGTAATTAACTTGTTACCAATGAAATCAGAGCAAGATAGTGAGAAATAAAACCAACCAGCCTCCTCCAACCCCTCTCTACTTCCTGGGCTCAACCCTCCTTCCAGTTTCTCTACCTGCTTCTCCTGCAGGCAACATAGGGGGAGGGGGAATGGGGATTGTGGCCAGTTCTTCACACATTGTCTCAGACATTCCTTCCTCCTCAGGGGAGGATTCCTCAGATTCTTCCCCTGTTCCAGTGTGGGGTCCTGCTCACAGGAGAGATTCATCCATGAACTTCCCCAACCTGAGTCCTTCTCACAGGGTGCAGCTCTTCACAAACTGCTCCAGCATTGATCCCTTACGTGGGGTGCAGACCCCATGGGGTCACAAGTCCTGCCAGCAAATCTGCTCCAGTGGGCTCTTTCTCCACAGGTCCTGCCAGGAGCTTGCTCCAGTGCAGGCTTACCATGGTATCACAGCCTCCTTTGGGCATCTGCCTAATCCAGTGTGGGGTCCTGCATAGGCTACAGCTGGGTGTCTGCTCATCAACCTCCATGGGTGCCGGGTGACAGCCTGCCTCATCATGGTCTTCTTTATGGGCTGCAGGGGAATCTTTGCTCTGACACCTGGAGCACACCTCATCCCTCTCCTCCTACACTGAGCATGGTGTTTGCAGAGTTGTTCCTCTCACATTTTCTCTCTCCTCTTTCCTTGTTTTTTGTTTGGTTTTTTTTTTTTTGAATTGTTTTTTCTTCCATCTTAGCTAAGATACCCCAGAGGTGCTACCACCATCGCTGATGGACTCATCCTTGATTAGCAGTGGGCCTGGCACTGGCTCTGTCTGATGTAAGGGAAGCTTCTGGCATTTCTCACAGAAGCCACCCTTGTATCCCACCTGCTACCAAAACCTTACTGTAAAAACCCAATACAGTCACATTATCCAACTTCTTTATTTAGTCGATTAGGATTTGAAAAGCCATATTTAGTACTGGTAGGATACCCAGCAGCCTTGCTAGGAAAAAACTGACTTGAAATCTGTTGTCTGCCTTAAGTGTAAGGTATCCTTGTGATTGCTTAAGAGTGGGATTTTAAAAATTTAATGTTCAAAATTAATGTCTTGTGGGAAACATTCTGCTGCCATTTTCCAATTTGAGGTAGCTTCTACAAGCAAACTAAATGAAAATGGTTTTCATATTGCCTGGTTTTAATTATACTGACATAGAATTATAATCTTGAAGGGTTTTTTTCTGGAAGAACACAATGAGTAGTCTACAAAGGTGACCCTGGGATGGTGTTTGGCAGCTTATTTCTGTTCAGTAGGCTTAGGTATGCAATTTCTGTTTTCTCTGTAGTCTGTAGTTTATTTTATAAAATGTTTGGCATCAGCTAATTAAGATGTTTTAACATTAAATATTTGTGATTCCAGAATTTTTGGAGCTGGCTGCACTGTAGTCTATTGGTAACACCTGGCTATTTACAGGAAAGTCTGTACTGATGTCATCTTAGATAATGCTGTTTCCAAAGACATACTGACTTTATGTCTGAAGATAATTTAAACAAGGTTATAGGTTGCTGGAAGCAGTGAGTTGCTGGAATTCATGAGATCATGGAGCTGCAAGCATAATGGTCAGATGAGAATTCTGGAGGTCTGGTCCAACCAGTGGTTCAAAGCAGGACTCTAACTGCATTTAATGTGGATCAGCTGTCGCTTTCTTCAACCAAGCCATGAAAAGCCCCAAGGACAGAGAATCCACAGCCTCCCTGGGAAGCTGGTTCCTGGGCTTCACCACCCACCTAGTGAAGAAAGTTTGTCATTGTGTCCAACCTGAATTTTCCACGCTGCCCTTTGCAGCCATTGCACTCATCCTTTCTGCCAGGGCTGTGAAAGCACTTGGCTCAATGGTCTATATAGTTCCCATGTTGGTAGCTGTCAACAGCTTTTAGACAATGCCTTGCCATGTTTCCCAGAGCAGAGAGGCCCACCTCCCTCAAGCTGTCCCTGTGGGTGATGCTCTTGAGGCCCTTGATCCCCTTGGTATCCAGGGCCCAGGGCTGGACCCTCCTTGGGTTCACAGCATCCTCCTTGAAGTGAGGGTCCTCACCTAAGCACTCTGTATCTGCAGTGGGTCCTTGCCAGCAGCAGCCAGAGAAGAGGTAACATCCCTTACCACAGTCCTCTCTGCACTTTGCCTTCTCTGCAGTGAGATGCTGGCTCCTGTTTCAGCTGGCTTCTGCCCAGGACCCGGCCCCTTTCCAGCAGGGCTGTTACCCAGCAGCTCTCCCCATCGTGTGCTGATGCACAGGGTTATCCTGCCCGGGGTGCTGAGCTTTGCACTTTCCTTTCTTGAACCCAAAGAGGTTTGTTTTGGCGCCATCCTTGGGTTTATCGTGGTCTGTCTCTGCTGGTGGAAGCGCTGTCATTGACTGTGTCAGCCCCCTCTTCTTCTCTGCCCCCCTGTGCTTTACCATCACCTGCCAGTTTGCTGAGGGTGCAGTCTGTGTCCTCTTCCTGGGTGCTGATGAGGGTGTTTGGGGGCCTGTGTGGCCCCTGGGTCCTGCTTTTCTAGCTTGCAGCTGGATGTTCAGCTGTTGCTTGCAGAACCAGAGATGCAGCCAGTTTTCCAGCTCAGCTTCCCTCCTGTTTGTTGAGCTTAGGCATCCTCACCTCCCAGGTGAGACTCTGCTGGGAGATTGTCTCATAGGCTGTCCTAAAGTCAAAGTTGTTTACACATGCCTTTCAACTGTCATCAAAGTACTCCCCAGCTCTTCATGTGAGCTTGGTTGGGTGTGTTCTGCCTTTGACAATTTTTTTTTATCTGTTCATTATTATCTTTTTGCCTACATCTTTAAAAATTAATTAAATGGATACATTCCATGTGCTTTCCATATTTCGGTGGTACACTGTTCCTCCTCATCTGACTTTCTCAGACATGAGTTGGATGGTGTTTGTGCTTTTTGGGAACCTTTTGTGAATTACATGATGGCTTTTTAGGTGATACTGTTAATTCCATGTAGAATACAGCAAAAGATGACTAATGCAGATAGTATTTAGTAATCAAAATTTTAAAAGTCAGTATAAAAATCAGAGTTTGTTTACATGATTTAGAGAGAAAAAAAACCCAACCTGCTAAAAGTCACTTCTGTCTTCTCCAGAACACTGAGTGCCTCTTTCTCTCATTGTAGGTAAATGCTATGTTGTTCCAAGTAGGGAAATAGGACTCAAATTTGTCAGAGATACTCCTGCCATATTTACAAAATAAGAAAGTCTATTTGAATTCTTGTTGTGTTATAAATTACTGAAGGAGCTGCCTTGATTCTAGGGGAAGTGGGGTTTGAGAGAGGGTATGAAAGTAGTGATTTGCTAGTTATATTTGTCAGGTCCTATGTAAAGTTGATTTGAGAATATGGAGTAATGCTTTCAAATTAAGTGTTTTGCCAGCCCATTATGTCTGCTTCTAATTACTGTCAGTAAATCCTGAAAATTATTTTCTGAAAAAAAAAAAAACCCCACGCCAACAACTTGGCAAAATCTACATATTAGAGAGATAATCATTCTGAGAGTAGTTGAATCATGTTTTGTACTTTTTCTGTTGTGATTTTTGCTTTGATTTTGAGATGGCTGTTGAAGTGGCTGCCACGATTGCATGCTGTCCCTGTGTGGACCGTTTCCTTTGTGGAAGCAGGATGTATAAGTATACTTAAAAGAATGTGTCTCTTGGGTATTATTGCAAAACAAGTAATTAACTTTTTTTTTTTAGCTTGTGCATAAGGAGAAAGATGCTCTGTAAAACCAGGTGCTCTGCACTGATGGTTGTGACTTGCATGTTTGTGGGGTTGAGCTTGTTTTCTTTGAAGTGATTGAAGTTGTATATGCTCCGGGAGCAATCTTAGTATTGAGAAGTGGTGTACAGATCACTTCTCTGTCTGATATCCTCTGGGATTGAATTGCAGTGGAGGAGTTGAGCTCACTTTATGCAGCAGGGGAGATGTTGTTGCGACACTGTGCTTTCTCTCACCAGTCTGCAGTAACAATCTCCAGACTGCTTGCCAAAACTAGGAGTATGAGAATGCCAGGATTTGTCGTATCTGCAACTCTGCTAGTTTGCAAGGACTGGAATATGTTCACACAGAATTACCCTTAAAATGGGAACATTTGTCTTCTACTGGTGCCCTGGCCCCTATCAGCAATGTAGTAATATGGTCTAGACTTAATTGTTGGACTGCTGATGTTAACAGACCTTCCAAATGTGTCCTTGTTCAGCAGAGGTAAGCAAAGGGACCCTGCAAGTATCTCCTTGCAGTTCTCAACTTGTTTCCATCAGTGTTACAGAGAACTATTGTTGGCAGCTGATATCACCAGAGAATTATTATTGCAAATGTGAGTGAAAAGTCAATAAGTGGAGTGTGCTAAATGTGTCATTGATTTTGGAGTCTGCTAGGCCAGACTCAATTGATACTCACTGAATAAAATTTTAAAAAAAAGACAAAAAACAAACCCCCAAAACCCCCCACACCAAAAAACCCTACCTAGCCTAACGAATGATAGATATGTGCAGCTTTTTTAGTCTGTCTCTTTAGGGATGTTTTCAGCAGGCATAGAGTGCTTCAATGCTTTAGGCAACTTGTCACTGGAAATAGTAGGGGCTGTGTTACTTGTATTTAATTGGTAGAGCTCTTCTGATACTACTGCACAGAATATCTATTAAATGTATTCTTTGTTTCCATTATTATTCTATTTTTATATTGACAATGGCAGGACAAGGGGGAATGGATTAAAGCTAAAGGGAGGAAGGTTTAAATTTGGGGTATTAGGGGGAAGTTTATACAGAGTGGTGAGGTGCTGGAACAGGCTGCCCAGAGAGGTGGTGGATGCCCTGTCCGTGGAGGTGTTCAAGGATGGGGCCCTGGGCAACCTAGGCCTGAGGTTGGTGGCCCTGCCTGTGGCAGGGGGGTTGGAGCTCTATGATCCTTGGGGTCCCTTCCAACCCAGACCATTCTATGATTATTTCTTTTCAGGTGTTAGGGAGGTTTTTGCCCACCTGCTTCTGTTTTCCATGCTTCTTAGGAGATGATCAGATCAATTATTACATATTCAGTAGTGTGAACTGTCTTTATATTTTCCAGATTGGAGCATGGTCTGAACCTGATGCTTAAAGATGCCTTTAAAAAGAAAGAGCTCGCTTTCTACAGACAGCTTTGCCATCTTGGACCAGAGATTTTGGTGACCTTGAAAGAAGAAAAGGCTGACTCTGGGCCTAAATTAGGAATTGGAAGACTTTTCAAGATAATTTGGAGACATGTCATGTGGAGGTAGCTGTAAAATATTTAATGTGATTTGTTTTAAGAGCTTCTAGTTAAGTATCTCCAAGAGTCTACCTCGCATTAAGCAATGTACTTTCAGTGTAGCTCTTTGCCAGAAATGAGGCAAAAATTCCTTTCCTGTAAGACCAAAAGAGAAGAGTAAAGAGCTGGAACTATGCAACTAGAGCTGGACAGCTATGTTGAATTATATGTTAAACCCACTGAGTTTGTATAATCAGAATTTCTGGGTAAAGCTACAGAAGGAATACTTTTATGGGAACATAAGGAAAGAGATCAAATTTTTATGTAAAATCTGGCCTAATTTCAGGGTATTTGCATTTCTAGGTTTGTAGATCTGTGTGTTCAGATTTCTGTAATGGCCAATGCATTGCAATGGAACTGTCCTGCTAGAAAAAAAATCAAGATCTGTGAAAGCAGCAACGCATGTTGCTGTAAATTATATAGCAGTATGAGCTCTTGAATGTCTGTGCTCTGAGGGAAAGAAATGCAGGTAAGGATGCTTATATTCATCCTTCCTGTTTCTGTCCTTGATTGCAGTTTAACCTGTTGGCTGGGATTTTTATGAGGGTGTAATGCATCCAAGTTCTTAGTGTGGTAGATGGATTTATTTTTTTAAAAATTTATTTTGTAGCTCATTTTTAAAATAAAATGATCTTGGATGAGCCTGCCCACTGTCGTGACTGTGTAGATGATTGATTAATCCAGAGCTTCCCAAATTACCTGAAATAAAGACTTAATTTGGCTGAGTAACTTCTTGGGAATGTTTCTCTACCTAATGGAGAGCCAAGATGCTATTCTGTAAATAGCTGTGTTGCTCAGCCCAAACAGTTCAGCCCTGGGGTGTCTCATTGCTGACATCGTTCTTAGCCATAGCACAATAAATTTATTTTATTTTAAACTTTGTTTAGACTCAGGATGAAGCAGTTGGGCAGAGACCCTTTTGAATCAGGGTCTGAACTTTATTTTGACTCATATCATCATCTTTTTCTGTGCTTTATCCTCTTGAAGTCCCTTTACTCCAGTAAGAATATTTCACAGTGCAGACTTTTAGGTGTTTGTATTTCTGAAATGATTACATATGGTATTTGCATCTAGCCTTCAATTAATTTTGAGTCTCACCTATGTTAGCAACATTCTACTTTCATGGCTTCTCATACACTTAAAATATCAGATGCTTTTATTTTGTCTTCCTTTAAAATTGGTGGTGTTAGATTAGGTCTCTCTCATTGCTTTAGAATTCACGGCCCATTTAAGATCATTCTCTCTCTTCTACCAAAATTGATAGCCATACCTGAATGTATTAGTGATCAAAAGAAGCAGAGCGTGTGCTTTCCTGAAAATACACAGGAAATGCAGTGTTAAAGGTACTTATGTGCTTCCTACTTCACTGTAATTCATCATGCATTGTTAACTTCCAGTGCTAGAGCGAAGCCTCTTGTGGGTCTTAGAAGCTCACTACCACATACAATCAGTGTTCAAGGCAGTAACATAGACCTGAATCACTGATGACATAAATGCTGTTGGAGGTGATGTGATTTGGCTTACATCTGAGCTGCAAGCTATGGGTCTTAAAATGTAATGCTGATTCAAACACCCTGTTTGACCCAGGGCAAATAGCTTAAATTTATTGTGATCCCTGAAAGAGTGGAATAAAAATGCTTGTGTGTTATAGGGATAGTTAAAAATGTCTGTGGTGACAATTTAATCACTTAATACTTCAGAGTTGGATACATGTCTTTAAGTGTTTTTAGTTAATAAGCTGTCTAGTGAAAAAGCGTTCTCTCCTCCCTGCTCCCCACCAGAGGGGGAAAAAAAAATAAAAAATAGGGATTTCAATATAAAATCCATTCAGGCTACTTACCTATAGTATCAGAGGAGTGGGCTTGTGTTTAAATAATTTGGTATAATTGCATTGCTACAAGGTCAAAAGGGGAATAATCTATTTAAAACAAATGTTTGGATTTAATGTAATTTTTTTTTGCCCAGATTTTTACTTAGGAGGAGTTTGTGGGGGAGGGAGAAAAATGTTAAGGGCATATCAGTTTATGTAACGTGAGTCTTCAAACAGCCTATGCTATTGCATACAGTAGAATTTTAAAATGCAGGTTTAACTTATTAGTAAATTGATGAATGCAGGCTGTTGACCTCCACAGTGAAATTCTTCCTATTTCTTAAATTTGTGTAGTTCAAGAATACTTTTTATATTTGGGATTTAATGTTTAATGCTCAATTCTGTTCTGCTCAGTGCATGTGACTAAAAATCAGAGCTCCAGTGCACTGAGCATCTGTTTCCCTCTGTCAGCTCTTGTTGCTTTTTCGCTTGCATCAGGCTTCTGTGGCTGAACTGCTTTGATGGATGGGCTGATTGACAGGACCTTGACTCAGAACACACACAACCATGCATGCATAGACAGACTCCTTCCACTACAGTTACATGTAACTATGCTCTATGTGGTAAGTGAGGTTTCAAATTCAATGAATTTCTAGTGGTCATGCTGCTAGTAGAGTGAGGACATGTTAAGATGTGGTGAGAAGAGGAGGAAGAGGCTCTCTTTGGCTGCTCATCTCTTCCTCCTCTTCCTTTCTCCCTCTCTGACCTTGTTGAACCCTATTCAAGGTGCTTATGTAAGGTGCAGTAAAAGTTCTGTGGCACTGGTAAAATAATGCTTGAAGTTCAGGAGAATTGCATGCAGTAAATCTGTGGGCTGCATGGCTTTGATTTGGAAACTCTGAATAAATGCAAACTTCAGGTATCATCATGGTGTCCATCTTGTGGCATTAAACAGCTTTTCTGTGACTCTGGAGGATTGATAGCTGAAGAACTATCCTAGGTGGGTGATCATACATTCTGCTGTAAAATGATAAATAGGTACATTTCCTGTGACAGAAGGATTTTAGCCTTAACTTTTGTATTGTTATCTACATCTGCAGTTAGGATGGGATCTCACACTTTGAAGAATGGTGTTTTTATTGATGCTTTAAAAAGCAGTTAAATACATTAACAGAAACTAGGGGTCCATATTCTTCAGTTTGTGATGACATTAGAATAAATGCTATTGGTTTTCAGTGCTTTTAAGCTTTAAAAGATTGAGAAGGCAATGCCAGAAGCTGGAGTATGCTGTCTACTTACATTTGTTTAAAGAAACTGTGAGACTAGCTCAAGATGCCTCTTAAATAAACATACATTTGCTCTTAAAGAAGTTTTTTCTTTTGAGCATGTAGTTGTACAAAGCAACTTGTAATACCTCTACCTGTTTTAACACCACACTTGGAAAGTAAAATTCCTACTCCTTTTATACAAATGCAATCAATTTTTTAAGATGCTGTGTAAGTATTTGTAGTTGATAAAGCACAAGAAACTTCACAGTCGTGTATAGTGGCTATTCTGTCATGATTTACATGTTAAAACAGAGGGAGGTTGTGGAAAGTTTGTTCTCTTTGGGCAGGTGACATTGTAATAACCTTCATTATTCCTTAAGAAGTAAGTGTTTAAAGGAAAAGCAGTCTAAGAAATGGTTCATTGCAACTTAATGCTCAGCAGCCTAATTAGTCAAATACCATGTGCCAACCTCTGCATGAAATAGCCTATTTCTTTTCAGGGTAAAATAGGAATTTTCAGTTTTGGAACAGCCTGGAGAAGCCTTTGTTCCAAATGACCACTGGCTTTTTAACTATTTATTCTCAAAAATAATGAAGGTCAGCATGGTATCCATAGGGACGGCTTGCAGCTTCCTCGTTAGCCTTGGCATATTGCTGTAAGAAATTCACTTACTACTAAAAACTTTTCATGTTTCAAGAGGCAGCTTTTATTTAAAAACTGGATGTGGTGGGTTTCTGCCACTGAGACATCTCAAATAATGTCGTTTTCCTTTGCTTTAATGTTCCTTAATTTTTTGAGCTGCTGTGGAGGCCTAAACAGAACCCTCCAGAACAAGCAACCTTAAATTGCTGAAGTCTGCACATAAATCTGGCAGTAGAAAAAGTTTTACTTGCAGAATTCTCTTTTTTGTGAAGGGATGAAGGCTGCTACTTGGGAATTTCAACCCTGTCAGTAAGAGGAAGACATTCCACTATGAACTACAAAATTAAGGCATAGAAGTATTATGTGAATATGAGCAAGCTGTTAGAAATAAATCTGCTGATAGCAGTTTCAGACCCTCCATACCCATCACAGAAACTGGTGAAACTTTTGCGACAGCTGGAACGCTGCAGGAGCCCTTTGAGTTTTAACTTTGGGATTACTGCTATGCACAGCAGTGTCAAATCAGTGTCAGGAGAACATGCAATGCAATTACATTGGTTTAAATGAACTTACTTCCTCTTTATTATGCATTGTGAATGTTTATAATATTACTAAGGTTCTTCTAACATACAGAAAATTGATAGTTGCAAAACAATGCAATCTTGGGAGGGTTCTGTTAGTAACTTGCTGAAGATGGAAAGTAAAATGGATCCATGCTGGAGCTGTTACTTTGTTCCCTCCCACCCTGTCCCTCTCCTTTAATGCAAAAGTTTGTTTGGTTTGTTGGTGCTTTTTAATTAGTTGGTTATAATAGAGCTTTTAACTGCTCAGACAGTTCAATATTCAGTACTTTCAGAATTCTGTCAAGCTTCTGACTCTTTTTATTATAGAATTATAGAATGCTTTGGGTTGGAAGAGACCTCAATGGTCATCTAGTTCCAACCCCCCTGCCATGAGCAGGAATGCCTTCACTGCACCAGGCTGGCCAAAAGCATGGCTTGTTTTGATTCTGTCTTTAATGTTGCATATAACTTTATATATTTATGAAAGGATAGCTATCTCTGACATTCATAGCATGTTCAAAGTGGAATTCTGTTCATTTGAGAACTCCAGGAATGAGAGTTTAGGGAAGTAAAGTCAAATATAATAATCTATTTTTAATGTATAAATAAAACATTTAAATATAATATAAAAATACATTTTAAGCTAAAGAAGCCGTAAAGTGTATATTCAGAATTGAGATTTTCTATTCTAATGTGTTGCATGTAGAAACTTTGTTAATGTAAGTTGAGAATCCAGACCTGTGTTTCTGCTAATGAATGTGAAAATAAGGTATTAGCTGAACAGCAGTTGGCTGGAATGTTATGGAAATGTGCCTTAAATATTTTTCTCTTTTATTTCCCCCTCTCTAAAGGTGACTGGCTGCTTTGCAGTGTCAGACAGTTGCAGTGATGTGTAGTAGTCTGTTGCTGTAAACATCCCCGACTGGAAGCTGTACCAGTTCTAGCTTTCAGTCAGATGTTTGCTGCATCTGGCTATTCTTGGACACCATCAGAAGGAAAAGCTGTCACAAATACATACCTGCATGTTTATATGTAACTGTTTCTATGGGCACAGTTGAATTGCCTTCAGATTAATTAACTTGATTGTTATTAGTAGTGTATGTTTTCTTGAAACCTAGTCTGGAACAGAGATGGGAAGCTGTTCTTCATGTATCAAACAGGTTCTTTGCCACTTTGTGGTATGAACTTTGGAATTATGTTTCACTGGAACGTAACAGGAAGTGATGGTTAATTTCTTGTGTAATTATCCATAAACTGGACTTGATTTATGAATTGTCTGTTAGCTATGACTCTTAGGAAAAAAAAAAGTAGATGCTGGAAATACTTAGCAGGCATTTTATCTGATGTGCCTTGTGTTTTGTTGCTGGCTGCTTGTGTTGGTTGGGGTTTTTTTTTCTGAAATTCCACATCCTGAGTCTGCTGTGAGTGGGTGGTGCTCTTATTGTTTGTTAGCTGGATATAACCCAAGGCCAAAATAAAGGTTTAAAAAATGTCACAGGATGTATTATTTGGGCTAATGTCACACTTGTTTGTGGTATGGTCATCTTGGGTTGTGCTGCACCCCACCCTCTCCATGGCACCATAGAGGCTTATTTTTTGTGTAAATAACAGCTTTTAAAGTACTTTGCAATTAACTCCTCACTGATTTAGTTCCAAAACGATTTACAGCAGTCATGTCAACAGGAACAGGTATCTGCAGAAAAGCTTCAGTGCTTTCCACTTTGCTCTGAGTGGGATCTACACACACTGTTTCCAGGATCTTGTCTGGGATTTTTTTTCTCCTTTGTTTCCTTCTAGTCTTCAGTTGTTAAAGGAATTGCCAGTATGAGTCACTGCTGCTAAGTCAAAAAATACCCTTACACTGCTTCAGCTCTCCATTCTTCCCCTTCCTAAAATGTTCTTTTATTCCAACACTGAAAACCTGCTTCATTTGATAAGGCAGTAAACCCAGGTATTACTTGTTTAGCTTTGCTATAGTGATTCTGTAAAATATTGTGTCCAAAGATACAAGTACTTACATGGAAAATTTTGCTATTAATTTATTTGAATTAAAACTATTGCATATTTCTTAGTCCTAGGATAGCTAGACTAATAAACACTGGAAAAGTAATGTGTAGTGAATGACCAAACATGAACTGAGGACAGCTGTTCTGTGATGGTCCCATGGCTACAACTGCTTTGCTTCTGTTAACTGGGTGTTGGGTCTGGTGACATAGGAACATGTGTGATGATAGGCAGTGAACATATTTATTCATCTAATTCAGCACTAGCTCCTCTACAGAGGTTTGGTTTTAATGCAGCTTCACATGTAATGCAATCTCAGCTGAAACCACATTTTAAAAATATGCTTGACTTGATAATTCATATAGGTTACAAATTCCATTTATATTTATTCCATATTCCATTATAAAATGGAATTTGAAGCAGAATCTAGAGATCTTTATTTCTTTTTTTTTTAAAAAAAAGTGCTATTCCAAGCTTTATTTGCTGTAAATATTTAGCATTTCTTAGTTCTATATAGTATTTGGACTTAGAAAGGAAGTATCCTCTGTTAACAAACCTCTCTGATCAAAGTAAATATACTATATCTTAATCTAGTGGACATTTTTGTTAGTGCTGCCTTAGCCTTTCCACATGCCAGATAACAACAGTGCTTTGCCTTTTACAAGCTTAGTTCCTGTATGTTTTTTCAGTCCAGTCTTGTGGAATTTTCCTTGTGCTTACATTTATATTGTACTAGTATCCAAGATGTGTACTCAAACACAGCTGTCCTGTCTTCATGTGGAAACAAATTGTAGTGGCTTGTAACTGCAGGAAATAAAGGCATTCAAAATCACACTGTGCTTTCTTTGTTGGAGGGTTTTTTTGCCAAGGGTTTGAAATACACTTTCTTCTATACATGAAATAAAAAGTACTGAACAACTTAGCACATCTCAAACAGGGCTGTTTGCAACTGGAGAAGGTGGAGTCTCTTCATATGTCTGAATGCCTGTTTATGCAGTGATTCCAGGTGAGCTTGCAGTACTGGTATTACTGGGAAGGGATGCTGGGAGTTAAGGTGGCAGCTGAGCTGTTCTGGTGGTGGGCAGGAGGTGTGTGAGTAACTGTTAAGAGGATTAGGCAGCACAGAGCCATAACTATGAATTCTGGGAGTGGAAGAGGCAGATTCGATGTGTTGGCCTGGTGATGGACAAGCAGGTTACTCCATCTCATTCACATGAGGCCTGTGACTGTAGGCTGTGTTACAAGGAGCCATGGATCTGCTTTTCCACTGTTCTGCAGCATGCTAATTGTCATTCGCTGTGTGTGCAGGTGCAATGTGCACTTACCTTGGGAGATGGAGCTAGAGAGGAATGCAAAGGTCCTCCCTTGCTGAGCAAGTGGTGTGCCTGTGGAGACCAGTGTCTGGGGTCTGGGTTAGTTGCCTGTGTGTTCCCTCTGCGTGGTGTTTATGACTGCCCTTGGTGACCTGGGACAGGCCTGCGTGAAGCACTGTCTTCCCTCGCTCTGAACTCGCAGCTGCGTTCAGCAGAGATGTCTCAGCTTATGTTTTTCTTCACACAAAGAACAACTGTTAAACATTTGGAGGGCTTCCCCCGCCTCTGCTCTGTATGAAATAATCTGCATCTGTGGTTCCTTCCCCCACCCAGTAAATCTGCAAAACACCTGTTCAGAAAAGAGCTTTGAGGAGCTGGAGGCTTGGCCTCTCAGCTGATTGTGCTCATTCAAGTATGCTTTTCCTGGACTGCTGTGATCTTGTTTGTTTGAGACCATGGGCATTAAACATACACGTAAAACCTAAGATAAGATGCTGAAGGTAAAATAAGTGTTCTGCTCTTTTGTTGTTGTAATGGCTTGTTTTTCTGAGTAGGTAAATCCATGGGGAGGAAAACAAGGATGAAAAAGATTGAAGTAACAGGAGCATCTTGAAAAAGTTCTGGAGGAGGAATTGGAATTAATTCAAGAAAATGCAACACAAATAGGAAGATGTACAAATGTAGCAACAAAACCTCTACAATTCAGCACACTAAGGAAACTGATGAAATATTTATTGCCACAAAGGTTTGTTTTTGTATCAACAGTGAGATGCAGGTCTTTAGGGTGGAACAAACTGCATAACAGTCCTCAGTATTCTTATTTATATAGGTGTTGAGTTTGAAAATTACCTGAATTTGAGATTTCTAGAAGGTGTCTGCTCTGAGCATCGAGGGCTTCAGCAGGCAGCTGCAGCAGAAGTCTGGTCTCCACAGGCTGTGAGAAACTTCTTGTATCTCCTGGTACTTGTCAGGTTAAATGTTAAAAAGGTGTTCCAACTACATAATGTCAGTACAGCTTAACAAGCGTGGTATGTGCTGTGTGAGTTGTAGCTCACACAACATACTGAAGTGTGTCTGTGCAGATTCATTTTGGGATATCTTGACAGCCAATGCTGTATTTATATTGTTAAGCTAATTTTTAGTTCCTGTAAACATCCTACACTCAGCTATAACAAGTGGTAGGGCTGGGGGGTGGATGTTTACTTCAACTGACTTGGAAAGGCAGCTTTCCTCAATGATCAAGTGACATATTGGCAAGAACAAAATCTTTTCAGTAGTAGTCAAATAAGCTTGTTGTATTGTAAATACTCTGATTTCTGTGGACATAGCATGTATTTCTATAAATGTCCTCACATTGAAGCTGTGATTTCTATTGACTGTATACAGGCATTGTGTTGATTGTGAAGCAGTCTTTGAAATCTGTATCTTTTTTTTTTTAATTGTAAATAAACTGTGATGATAAGCTTTGTCTTAAAGTAACTTGTGATGGCTTAGTTCACCTAGGATACCCTGATAGAGAAATCATAGAATTGTAGGGGTTGGAAGGGACCTCGAGAGACCATCGGGTCCAACCCTCAAATAATCAGAAGTCTTACATTGAATGCTCGTTTCTTGATTGCAGCAGTGATTTATTGTTACCTACTTGCTCATTGTCAGAGAAGGAATAGATATGCTACTCCTTCCCCCACATGCTATCAGATCATTAAAGTAGTAAAACTAATAAAGGGCAATAGAAATAGCTAAATCTTAAGAGAATGAGAAACATCTCATGAGGATGAGGAGAAATCTGGATAGAACAAGGAAGGAGATGAGATCTTTAGCTTTCCTTGTAACTTCTTGCACCCTGCTTATCCCCTAGAATTGCCTATCCACTACTGAGGGTTGTGTTGTTAAATACAGCATGGCTCCAGCGTTTGGGGAATTGTAGTGCCAAGTTCAACTGTTTAAAAAGAGCTTGAAGTATTTTTATTTAAATGGAAGTGTGAAGGGTGTGGGACTCAGTATCAACCAGGAATTGAAACCGCTTTCTTGAGGGTCAGCTTTAGAATTCTGTATCCCTGTGACTGTTTGAAAAGCTCAGGCTTGGGTGTGATGTATTTCTTACAAGGCTAAATACATTAACAGGTTGCCCAGGGAGTCACCGTCCCTTGGGGTGTTTAAGGAAAGGTTGGGTGAGGTGCTTAGGGACATGGTTTAGTAAGTGATATTTAGGCAATAAGGGGATGGTTGGCCCAGATGAGCTTGAAGGACTTTTCCAACCATCATGATTGTGTGGTGTAACAGGAGACTGAGTATCATGTCTGCGTGTGTCCTTCAGTGGGCTTGGCTGCACATGCAGGTGTTGTGAAAGCACAAGCTGCTAACTTGTCTCTGTGAAAGTCTTGAGAATCAGACTAATTCTGGGGCTGTTCCATCTCAGCTGTATTTATTGGGTAATATTTGCCATTCTAGTTTATGCTTAACCAAAAAAGCTAAACTTCCAACCTAGAGAGTGTGTGTGTGTGTGTGTTTTCAAAGATTCCAAATATTAAACAAGGCTGCAGAATCTGAAGCTCCATTTTAAATCCTGTAGTGGGTGCTTTTTAAACAGGTAAATAATCATCCTCTGTGGTGCCATAAACCCAAACTAGATAAACAGCTGGGAAGAGGATAGCGTGTGTGATTTGTAAGCTTGTCTGGAAGCTTTACATAGATAGAGCAGCGATGCTAAGTCACTTGGCATGGGTCAAAAATCAGATTTCTTTTTTAAAGAACACACAGGCACAGTTAATGTATTCTCTAGGGGAGCATTAAAAATAGGTGTTTAGTCTTCTTTTTAGTTCCTCTTGGCTTCGTCTCATGCTGAAAATCCACATGCTTACCTAACTAGAAGTACATCAATACCCACTTTCCTCTTCTGTTGCATGCACAAAGATTGTTCTTCCAGTAGCTCAGAGTGCTCCCGTTGAACCTGCTGTGCCTGCTCTAACCAGCTTCATGTTCTACAGGGGTAAGGCATGCGTGGTGAGTAAGTGCATAGTTAAAAATGCTTGGAACTTCCACATGATTCTGTAGTAATTGAGTATGTGTAGTAGACATCTGAAGTCTGATGCTGAGGTCTGTACAGAGAGTTAAGGAGCACCCTGTGTTTGGTTTCTCTGTGTTGGGGAGCAGCAGACCCCTGGTGTGTGCATCTGAGAGGGCAAAGCCGAACCCATGAACCAACGCCTGGGCCCTGTAGCAGAATGAGGGGAGTGCAGTTTGTGTCAGTCCAGATTGTTGTCTGGTAATGTTGCCTTCTCAGCAGAGAAATACTTTCCTGTAACCAGTATGGCTTTATCTGCCTCAAAAATCTGCTGGTTTCATGAAGTGACAAATTGTTTTCCCAGACTTTACACAAGTCTTATCTTTGACAGGGAAAAAGGGAGGTGGCAGGGATGAAAGATGCTTTGTGAACAGACCTCTGATATGGAGAACATGCTGAAGATGTATACATTAAGTGCATAAAGCTTAATGCATTTTTTAAATAATGCATTTCTCCAAATACTAATAAGTTGACTACCAACTAGTAGAAAGCATGATCTGTTACTAACCTTGTCTGGTGGTGTTTCACACTGAAAGCCCAAGGAATTTGTAAGGTAGCAAATCTCTCCTTGACCTTGGTTCCAGGTTAGTGTAAATAGTCTATAAATGGTATAGCTGAGTGTGACTTCATGCCCACTGCACACAAAGTCCTTTCTGTCCTGTTAAGCTGTGTGCCAGTGTGTGTGGTTCTTCTCTATCACAAAAGCGTACCAGAATATAAAGTGAAAGGGGGTGTGTAGAGTACTGTTCTCTCTATCTTCGTTTTAAGCACATTAAACGTACTCTTGATGCTGTGACCACTTCCCTGGGGAGCCTGTGCCAGTGCCCAACCACTGTCTCAGTACAGAACCTCTTCCTAATATCCAACCTAAACCTCCCCTGTCACAGCTTCATCCCGTTCCCTCAGGTTCTATCACTGGTCACCAAAGAGAGGAGATCAGCACCTGACCCTTCACTCCCCCTCATCAGGAAGCCACAGACCACAATGATGTCTCCCCTCAGCCTCCTCTTCTCCAGGCTGAACAAGTCAAGGGACTTCAGCTTCTCCTTGTAAGACTTCCCCTCCAGACCCTTCACCATCCTCATTGCCCTCCTCTGGACACTCTCCAATAGTTTTGTGTCTCTCTTGTACTGTGGTGCCCAAAACTGCACCCAGTGCTCGAGGTGAGGCTGCCCCAACACTGTAGAGCAGGACAATCCCCTCCCTGGACTGGCTGGCAATGCCATGCTTGACGCACCCCAGGGTACAGTTGGCATGTATCTCTTAAATGTTCTAGGAATACTTTAAATGGCACCTTTGGTAACTGTAATGCTGAGAAATGTTTTTGTTAGTTAAACTTAACATTGGCCAGCAAATACTGAAACGCAGTTGGCAGGAAGAGAACAAGTGCTGTGTCTCTTTACAGCATGTAGAATAAAACTTCAAGTTCTCTACAGATCAGTATTTGACAGTAATATAAACTGATTTTTTTTTTTTTCTGAACCAATAATGGCTCATGGTTCTACTGAGGTAAATATAAGTAGAGTTACAGCATTAGACTGGTACACTGCATATTTTTTAAAAAATAAGATACTAAGAAATTGCAAAAATGTCTACTTCCCCCCCAAAAAACCCCCCCAAAACTTCATGCCCAAACTAAAACTCTGTATTTGCTTCTTAGTAAATCATGATGGGACAACATACACAAGCAGCCCATCTGTGCAATGTCATCTATTGACTGCCACTATCCTGAGCACAGCTGCTGTATGGAGTTGCTCCTTTGGAACATCTGTCACAAATGAACTCATTACCCTTGGAAACCATTGTTAAAACTCTCCTCGTGTCACACGTGGTGAAGTTGGGTCTTTCACCAGGTGCTCTTCTGAGGCAGCCACCCATCATACTGAGCAGCGTTCTCCTGTTGACATGTTCAGGCTCTGATTGGATGTTAGGAAAAAATTCTTCACCAAAAGAGTTGTCAGGGCCTGGAACAGGCTGCCCAGGGAGGGGGTTGAGTCACCATCCCTGGATGTGTTTAAAGAAAGGGTAGATGAGGTACTCAGGGATATGGTTTAGCATAGGACAGGAATGGTTGGACTCGATGATCTTAAAGGTCTTTTCCAACCTTGTGGTTCTGTGTTGCTGCTTTAATGCCTTACTGGGAACACGGCAGGTGAAGGAGCCTTACACTTATT
This sequence comes from Laterallus jamaicensis coturniculus, assembly GCA_022605575.1. Classification (NCBI taxonomy): domain Eukaryota; kingdom Metazoa; phylum Chordata; class Aves; order Gruiformes; family Rallidae; genus Laterallus; species Laterallus jamaicensis. The sequence continues at coordinate 85,769,752 of JAKCOX010000002.1, read as the reverse complement.
GGTGTTCTTTGCCACTCACAGGATTCCAGCAGCTGTGGCATCACCCACTAGAGCAGACCCATCGGTGTATCTGTGTGTCGCTCTGGCTTCCCAGAAGAACTTGGTAAAACTGAGAGAAGGAGTTGTGAGGAATCTCGTCCATGTGTGCTCTCTACATTCTGATTATGTGCTCCTTAATCCACTTGCTTCCAGTGCAGCACAGATTTCCCAGATTTCTCAGTGGTTTTCTCCTTTCTGAACCCTTTTTGGTTTTTTTCCACTGTTCATATTTAACCAGGGAACTCAGGAAATGGAAACTCTGGCCATTTCACATGTTTGGTGGTAGACAAATATTTAAATTACCTTGGATTGTGTTTCATGGTAACAGTAAAGTTTTTAATATAATTTTTCATCCTCATTTTTTAAGACTAAAAAAATCTTGTTGCACAATCAATAATTTTTCCTATCTTCATCTTAAAACTTTTTTCTATTTATTTTGACTGCTTAAAGTGCAGATTTAAGGTATTTCACCATAAAGGCTGTTATATGTAGTAGTGGTAACAAAAATCAAGATCTAGTGAAGGGGTTTTTTAGGGCACTCTTAAGAACACTGTAACTACTGCAGCTGCTGAAGCAGTTGTAATACCTGCAATTCCTGATTAAAACAGCCCCTCTGTTGTAGAAGCATTTTAATTAAGCCTCATCTCTCTTTTTTTTCTAATAAATATTTAATGTCTGAAGTCAGAAGGAGCTTATGCTTTTTTGGTTTAGGGATAGAAAAGGTTTCTGCTGTAAATAAGACATAAGCTGAGACTTAAACCTGTCCAACATGCAGCCTACATCTGTATGGCTACATTCACTTGCTCCAGGGAGTGATTCCTGCTTTTCCCACCACCACCCAAAACACTGCACCCACAGTGCTCAGGGCTGTCCCCTCCAGATGGGCGGCAGCCATGCTACGTAGCGCTTGAATCTGGATCTTCTCCATCACCTGGGGAGTGCCCTGTCATAAGACAAATGCATGTGGGTCTGTTCCTTCCTTTCCTCTTCCAAGTGTCTCACACCAGAGGCCTGTGCTGTAGCAGGTTGGGATAGTGTTCTCAGGGCAGGAGATGGGTAGGTGTTGCATTCCTGGGGGTAATGGTGCATTCTGCTGCCCAGGGAGCAACAGTAGCATGTCCTGAGTGATGTAGGAGGACTTTAAAGCAGGAGGAGCCTACTTGATGGGCTAGTAGAAGGTGTTAAACTGGTCTTAAAGTTCAGGATGGCTGTTTGGTAAGTAACCAGTTCTGCCACACCAAAAGAAAGCTCAGGGATGGACATAATCGACCTAAGAAGTTATTTAATGGCATAGAATTAATGGCATAGACATTTGGTTCCTTCTTTGCTCCAGTGTGTTTCCTGCCCTCCTTCCCCTAACTGTGCTGTTCAGCCCCCCTCTGACCACCAGTTGTATATTCCACTTAGCTACGCCCGTGGTATAGTCATCACTGTAGCTCAACGTAGAGGGACTGAGGAAGAGACGCAACTGCTTGCTGCTGCTCTCTGACACAGCTCAGTGAATGAGGATCATACCTCCTGCGGACTCCACACCCATGTTCCAGATTTCTCCCGGGCTACTGGTGGTGCTGCTTCCCTCCAGGAGCAGAGGAACAGGATAATCTCTAGGGTATGACATGAAGTTTGTGAGAGGTGACTGAGAAAAGCTGTCCAGGGATGTGTGTGGACTTAGACATGGTGGAAAGAAAAAGTTGAGTTGCCACAGTTCCAAACCGACTGCTGGGGGCAGGAAGGAAATATGTGTCAGAAGGGCTGAGAAGTGGAGAGGTGAGGCAGGCAAGATAGGACAGAAAGGGCTGCAGACCTTCATTGCCAGGCTGGTAGCTTTTAGGTAGGCATCAGAGAGGGAGATGCAGTGGCATTTCAAGCCTTCCCAGGGCCACAGAGGGCAGGCTTCAGCTGTGGGCAAAAGATCATTCCTTGGGCTTCCCCAGTGATAGGGATGAGCTGCTTTCCTTCTCTCCCAGGAGTCGGGGAGAGCTCTGCCAGGGGTAGTTCTGTGTGGCAGTGACCATGGGGAGGTTTGCGCTGTGCAGAGCTCAGACCGTTGCCAACAGCTTCGGTACTGCAGCTCTTGCAGATGTGGCCTGTGCGCATGGGAACCACAAGGTATGTGAAGGTGCTGCTGGTCCTCTGATGTTCTTGAGTGTGTCCAGATGGATGCTGGAAAATCCTGGAGTACCAAACTTCCCTGAATTTTTGTTGGAGCTGCAACATTCGCGCTAGAAAAACAGGTGAGGTCACAGTCAATTGTTGGCTCCCAAAGCCTTGTTCTCAGTGATGGCTTGCGTCTATTCATTGGATTTGTTGGTTGTTTTCAGTGCAGAGCAGCAGTGCTGACGTGGGAGTGTTTAATCAGTCTGCAGTTGTGACTGAAGGCCAGACTCCCACTCCATTACATTCCATTACATCTGGGTGACTTCACTGATCTCTGAGGCATTTTCTTCTGGCTTTTGTGAATATGAATGAGATTATAACCAGGCTCCAGTTATGGTTCAGGATGTATCTGGAGGTACTAAACACAAGCTAATGTGAACTGGCACGTAAAGCACGTGAAGTGTACACAGTATGTGAGTGGGTTTGATCCTAAACAAGTTTTGCAAACTTGACAGCTGAGTTACAAGAGGGATGATTCATTAGCAGAGGTTCCCTGCATGCACATGAAAACTGAACTCCTGTATTTTAATTAGATGTTTAAGTAATGGTGCCTGGGTTACAAAAATGAAACCCCAAAACCCAGAACCCTTGATGTGGGCTACTAATGGGAGTAGGCTGAGCAGATGTGTTTTAGGGACTGTACCTCACACATTATGCAACTGTGCTGTTCTTTCAGAGAAAGAGAAGTGAGGCAGAAATAAATACAGCTAACCCTATAAAGCTTCATTTTCCACTCACTGTTAAAACAGAAAGTGACCTGAAGAACCCACCAAAAATAGGGGAAGTCCTCAGTCATTTGAGCTACAAACCCTATGTTTTTATCCCCCAATGTGAGCAATTATCTCAGTGGAGCACTGGAGTTAGAAATGAAACATGCTCAAGTTTTTATCAGGAAGGAGGGAGAAATAAAATCATTCTGGGACTGGAAAACCCTGGTAGCACAGCCAAGAGAGTAATCCCAGATAGAACATAGGGTTGCATGGTTTTGAGATAATTGCAGAGTGAAACCTGAAGGTACTAGGTTAAACTGAAGGAGTAATAAAAAAGGAAATTCATAGAGCTTATACCCATTAAGGAGTTCAGCTGGAGTCTCTCTCTGTCAGCTCTAGTAGATGGAGTTCAGAGAGATTAAGTCATCTTTTCTTATGCAGAGTTCCTGTAGGCTATCCGATTCCATGGTGTTAACATTACATTTTAGTAGCTGGACTACTCAAAAGGTGAGTGAGATTTGTGATTTTTAGGAAAACTGTAAAACTGTGAACCATTTTCTGATGTAATCTCTAGGCTACCTTTAAAACTAATCTGTAAGAGAGATGGAGGGGGGCTTGGTTAAAGTGCCCACAAACACTGTGCAGTGTGTGTGTCTTCCTCCTTGGAAGGACCAAAGAACGAGTAGATGGTGACAGGACTTTGTGTCAGTCAAACAATATCACTCTGAAAAAGGACTGGCTTGCAGCTCTTCCCTTTTTAAGGATTTTTGTTTTCTCTCATCAGTGATGAAGAATGAATTATCAGGCTGTGATAACTGGAAGTTGCAGTGGTAATATGGAAGGAATATTGAGCAATTAACAATACCAGCATGGCACAAGTTAAATACCCTAATGTTCTCTTACCTTGTTTCATAAGTAGCATGTGTTCCTTTAAACTGTTGTTTAAATGGTCATGGTAGGTCCATCAGCTGCAGGTTGATTTCCATACTCATCCATACAGAGTCAGGAGAGGGGACTGTGCCTGTGCCTCAGTTGCTGCTGCTCAAAGCCCAGCATCTTGACTTCAGCAGTTACTGAAAGCAGGTTTGGACTTGTCTCTGAGCTGAGGACACTGAAAGGTGCTGCCTCCAATCTTGGGATCCTCCAATAATACCCAAGTAATTCTTTGTTTAATTGCAGTCTTCAGAAAAAAAAGAGTAATTAAAAGAAAGGGACAGTGAGTGCTACGCTTGCAGGCTGCCTGCGTTCTGTGGTGTTTGTGGGAAGGAGCAGTGGTCTTTTGCACTTGTCTGATAGGCAACTGTTGGAGTTTAACTGGCAGTGGTTATTTTTACAACATTTGTATAACTTAGAGGCATTTTTACTGGAAAAGGAGAGCTTCCAACAATCTGCCTTTCACAGAATCACAGAATCATAGGGGTTGGAAGGGACCTCCAGAGATCATCGGGTCCAACCCCCCTGCCAAAGCAGCTCCCCAGCTCATACTGCACAGACAGGCATCCAGATGGGTCTTGAATATCTCCAGAGAAGGAGACTCCACCACCTCCCTGGGCAGCCTATCCCAGGGCTCTGTCACCCTCACTGGGAAAAAGTTCTTCTGCATATTAGTGTGGAACTTCCTGTGCTCCAACTTGCAGCCATTGCCCCTTGTCCTGTCCCCACAGACCACTGAAAAGGGGCTGGCCATTTCACCTCCATCCCATACTTAAGATATTTATAGACATTAATAAGGTCCCCCCCTTAGTCTTCTTTTCTCCAGGCTGAACAGTCCCAGCTCACCCAGCCACTCCTCATAGGGGAGATGCTCCATTGATCTGTTTATAAGGAAATCCCCATCACTGTCACTTTTTCCTTCTCTGGGTGAAAAGTCCTAGGGAAATAGTAATGTAGGTGTACTGCTTCTTGTAGTTACAGAACAGCTATAGTAAAGAACCAGCGAGTACAGAACAAACATGGTTGCTCTACCCATTGAGCTCCATGGATAGATGAAGGCATGTCATATTCTAGTCAAGCTTATCAGGGTGGGGGAAAAGCACCAGTGGTAAGTGAAGTGCAAGACCTGCATTTTAGTAGCACAAATAAACTGTGTGTGGAAAAGAATGTGGATAATTAGGGGAGGCTGTGTACTATATATATACATTTATATATGTATTAACTGGAGGGAATGAAGTTATTTAGAGTAGGAAGTGGTGTATGTAGTGGAGTACATATTTAGAGTACATGAGTGGTTCTCACTTTCCTAGGAGGGGGCGTGAGGTATGAATTATTCAGTGATATGCTAATCTCACAGAGAACTGATGAAGATTAAGGACAGAACAGTAGCCTGCTGAAGGCAAACATATGATGCAATGTCTAATCAAATCAAAATCATACAAGTCATGCAGGATCCATCAGATTGGTGTAGTCTGTGGTTTGGGTATATCAAGGTTGTCAAATTACTACTGTGGAGTTAATAACTCAGTGCTGGCAGGATCAGTGCTGTTCTTCCTCTCTGCTCTGCTAGCCTATAAATAGCTCACTGTTCAGGGAAGGCTGTGGCAACTGTCCCAGTAGGAACGTGCTAACAAAGACGTCTGTCTCCTACACCTGCCTTTGTGCCTTCCTCAGTACCACTGTCTCTTAGGGGTGTGGAGAAGATGCCATTTGTACTATGAATTTACTACTTCCATTTGGTACGTACGTATTTCCTCTTTCCCTGAATTGCAGTAAAGGTGAAGAGAATGAAGTCAAGGTGCTGTTTGGATCTTGCACTGTAATTAATTTTTTTTTATATATATACATCATCACTGAATATGAGTCAGCAGTGTGCCCAGGTGGCCAGGAAGGCCAATGGCATACGGGCTTGTATCCAAAATAATATGGCCAGTAGGTCTAGGGAGGTGATTGTGCCCCTGTACTGGGCATTGGTGAGGCCACACTCAAGTGCTGTGTCCAGTTCTGGGCTCCTCACCATAAGGACATTGAGACCCTTGAGCGAGTCCAGAGAAGGGCAACCAGGCTGGGGAAGGGGCTGGAGGGCAAATCCTATGAGGAGCAGCTGAGGGAGCTGGGGATGTTTAGCCTGGAGAAGAGGAGGCTGAGGGGAGACTTTATCGCTGCCTGCAACTACCTGAAGGGAGGTTGTAGAGAGGTGGGAGATGGTCTCTTCAGCCAGGTGACAGGAGATAGGACAAGGGGAAATGGCACAAAGCTGTGCCAGGGCAGGATCAGATTAGATGTTAGGAAAAAAAAATTCACTGAAAGAGTTGTGAGGGCCTGGAACAGGCTGCCCAGGGAGGAGGTTGAGTCACCTTCCCTGGATGTGTTTAAAACATGGGTAGATGAGGTACTTAGGGATATGGTTTAGCATAGAAGGGGAACAGTTGGACTTGATGATCTTAAAGGTCTTTTCCAACCTTGTGATTCTGTGATCACAGATACAAATAATCTTCTGTTTTGACAGTGCTACATTTTGAAAAGCTCCTGGCAAATGTTGCTTGCTTACATGCATTTCTGTGTCAGCCCAGCTGCGTGGTGTTCACTTTGTTCTAGCACACAGCAATGTTTCTTCCTAACTTCCATTCATTCAGTATACTTTCTTGTCCCACAGGAGCCTGTGCAAGAAGGCAACCCCCAGTCAAAAAACCCTTAAAAGAACAAGGCAAACCACCATTTAAATCTGCACAGGGTTCCAGCTGGGCTGCTGTCTCCAGATAGCCTGGCATCACCTAGCAAGGGAAAAACATGCTGTACAGTTGTAATAGGATTAAGCAATATAAACCTGCAAGCAGAAATGTGATTAAGAGGGGGTGTTTCTGCGCCCCGCTGTGACTATATTGCTACTCTGAGAAAACTGGAATCTGTTTATGGGAAGCATTTTCAGTATGTATATATTTTTTCAGCAGTTATTTATAATTGTTGCCTTTCAGGCCTGCAGGAGATAATTTTTAAATTAACTGTGCAGTGTAATCAGTATCAATAGACTACAGTCCTGAGATGGCAGGAATTATGATAAGCCTCATGCTAAGCTCTGGAGATTTGTAAGTGTGCAGTTTGCACTGCCCCATTTTTATTAGCATTTTCATTACGAAGTTATTACTGGAAGTATGAAGTTAATGTTCTGTAACAAGAAAACAGCAGTTCTGCAGCCCTAAACACAGAACTCCACATTAAGCATAGCAGATAAAAATAACAAGCAGATACAGTTACTTCAGACAGATACTAAAGAAAAAAAAAATGAAGCATTTACAGTAAAGCAGTAAGAACTTTTCTTAAGCATAAAACTAGTTGCAAAGCAACCTGCTGTAACTTCTGAGCATTCATCTTTGTTCATCAAGTAGGGCTTCTGAAAGTGCACAGCATCAGTTTGAGTTTTCTCTTTGAAATCGATGGGAAAATAAAGGTGAGGTTAAAAATATGGGCAGAATAGAGCTGAAAATTCCTCTTAAACCTGTGTAGGGGAGGACTGATTGATGGTGACACTGATGGAGTAGGCCTAAAGGGCAGTATTCCTAGGAAGATGAAGATAATTCACTTTAAACTTGTAATGTTTCTGCTTTGAGCTTCTCTTTGGAGGAATCCATGTTTTCATTCAGATTTAAAAAATCCCCAACCTTAAATTATATATCTTCTATACCCTAAATTATATACTTCAAATACTTTGAGAATGCTCTCCTTCAGCTCCTCTCCCAGAATCTGTCTTAAACAGACACTGCTGAACACCTCCAGAGCTGTAAAGATGGCCAGAGTTTTCCCTTAGTGGAAAAGCAGTTCACAAAACCCAGGAAGAACTTCTTAAGCAATTAACCGTTTGCTCTCATTAAACTGTGTTGCTTTTAATTAAAAAAAACAAAAAAAAAAAGAAACATGTTCCCTACACAATAGTACATGTTCACCCAGGGCTCTGAGTTGGTGGTGAAGGTGATTGACTCAGTCTCTGTAGTGTAAAAATAAAGCCAATAGTCATACTGATGGGTTTAAAACCTGTTTAATTGACTAAATAATAAAGAATCAATGAATGTTGATACAACTCCCTTTCCCACTCGCTCCTGTCTCCTCAGTTGTTTCAGTGCAGTTTTCTCTAACTAATCCAGGTTACAAATAACTTTAAACAAGTTTTGCATCCAGACTGTTTTGCAAACTGAATATAGAGCACTTGGCTACACAGAGTTTAAAAGTGTAGTTAGCAGTAAATGTACTGGCAAGGAGGAGAGACCATCTCATTGGGAAAAAAGAGTGGGAAGAGCTTCAAACTGTTTTACCAGGAAACTTTACCACCCCCTGCTGAAGAAGTTAAGCCTGGGGTTTATTGTCCATATCTTACATGGTTAGACCAGCGACTGAAGAGCTGGCATATCCAATTTCAGGACTGTAAAGTGGATGTTAATATAGAGTATGTTTGGAAGATGTGGTTTGACAGCTTGCCTCAGTGGCAGCACCACTGGCTGTCAGGCTCGCTGCAGGGGAAGGAGGTTCACAGCTCACTTCCCCTGTGTAGCTACTGAAACAGGGGTCATGGTGTGATGGCATGAGCCAAGCTCTGCCTACATCTTTGGGGTCTGCAAGGAGTGTGATGTCCTGTCCTGTCCTGGTTACAGCTGAGATAAAGTTAATGTTCTTTCTAGTAGCTGGTGTAGTGCTGTGTTCTGGGTTTAGTATGAGAAAAATGGTAACACACTGATGGTTTCAGTCTGGGTAGCTGCAGTGTCTACACTGAGTCAAGGGCTTTTCAGGTCCTCACACCCTGCCAGGTGCACAAGAAGCTGGAAGAGCACAGCCAGGACAGCTGACCCAGAGTGGCCAAGGGGGATTATTCCCCAACACAGAACATCATGCTCCAGATAGAACTGGGGAAACTGGGTGGGAGGTGGGATCACTGCTCAGACACAGACTGGGCATCAGGTTGGGTTTTTTTCCTCTGGCGTGTGGTGAGAAATTGCATTTGTGCATCACTTGTTTTATATCATCACTGTGCACCCTCAGCAAGTTTGCAGATGACACCAAGCTGAGTGGTGTGGTTGAAACCCTAGAAGGAAAGGAAGCCATCCAGAGGGATCTTGACAGGCTGGAAAGATGGGCCCGGGTGAACCTAATGAGGTTCAACACTGCCAAGTGTCAGGTGTTGCACTTGGGCTGGAAGAATCCCAGACATAGATACAGACTGGGAGAAGAGTTTCTTGAGAGTAGCCCTGCTGAGAAGGACCTGGGTGTCATAGTGGATGAGAAACTTAACATGAGCCAGCCGTGTGCTCTTGCAGCTCGCAAGGCCAATGGTATCCTGGGCTCCATCAGAAGAGGGGTGGCCAGCAGGGACAGGGAGGTGATTGTCCCTCTCTACTCTGCCTTCGTGAGGCCCCACCTGGAGTCCTGTGTCCAGAGCTGGGGCCCCCAATACAAGAAGGATGTAGAACTGTTGGAGAGGGTTCAGAGGAGGGCCACAAGGATGATTAGAGGGCTGGAGCACCTGCCCTACAAGGAGAGGTTGAGGGAGCTGGTCTTGTTCAGCCTGGAGAAGAGAAGGCTGCGGGGGGACCTCATTGCAGCCTGCCAGTCCCTGAAGGGAGCATACAGACAGGAGGGGAATCAACTTTTTAAAAGGGCAGACAATGGCAGGACAAGGGGGAATGGTTTAAAGCTAAAGGAGGGAAGGTTTAGATTGAATATTAGGGGAAAGTTTTTTACAGAAAGAGTGGTGAGGTGCTGGAACAGGCTGCCCAGAGAGGTGGTGGATGCCCCATCCCTGGAAGTGTTCAAGGCCAGGTTGGATGGGGCCCTGGGCAACCTTGTGTAGATCCATGCCTGAGGTTGGTGTCCCTGCCTGTGGCAGGAGGGTTGGAGCTTTATGATCCTTGGGGTCCCTTCCAACCCTTGCCATTCTATGATTCTATGATTCTATGATATCATTAATTATTATTTTTAGTAGTGGTAGTAGTACTCTCTTTATTATCCTACTAAACCGTCTGTGGGCTTTTTTCCATCCTCATACCTATCCTCTTGCAGTGAGCGAGCAGTTACCCACTGGGGTTAAACCATGACAGCCCTGTAAATGACACAGGGGAAGTCTAGAAATAGGAATTCCAGTGACAATGCAAAAGAATGCAAAATATTAAAAAATTATGGTATGGTACTATTGGCTAACTGGGAAATATCTTTGTAAATATTTGTTTTGGCTTCAAGCATTGAGTGGGGGGGAGGAAAAATATTGAAAATCTGGAAAATTTTTTTAAAGTTCATCAGTAATGAAGAGGCATCTCAATCATGCAAAAGGGGCTTCAAACTGTAGTATTAACACATCAGCTTGAAAGAATAATTCCATCAAAGTTCAGTTACGTTGAACTATTTTAGCTACATGAAAGGATAACAACTTAGTATATTAATGTTTTATTCTTTAAATAACATCCAGTAAAATACTTATCCTTAGAGAAAAGAATTGTATTTCCTGATGCACTAAACAAAAGGGAAAAAATAACGTGTAAAAGAAGTGCTGTTCTTAATGTTCATAATAACATTATGCTGTTCATAATGTTTTCTGATCACAGTTGCCCCGTGGCATCCCATGCTGCAATGCCCTTTGTCATGAAAGAAGTGGGAATAATCTTCATATGAGTTTGTAAAGTGATCTCCTCTGTATTACGAATATACCTACCATGTTTATCTAAAACTGCTTTTTGGTCAAACTGCTCTTCTAAAAAATATGGGATCCAAGACTACCACCATGATTCCAGTGAGAATTGTGCCTTTCCCAAAAAACTGTCTGCAAGCAAGGACAGTGAACTCATGTATAGTGATGCATGTATGTCCTGTAGCACTCCTAGTGCTAGTGAAGAACCTCAACAGACACTGTGGGTTGGCATCTTCAATTCTACAGCAAGCATGCACAAAGTTGAAGATTCCTTAAAATGTTTGGTTTGTCATATCTCTGAGTTTCTGCACTTGCGTTAGAATGCTTTATGCATTCTGCTTCATAGAATGGTAAAGGGGGTGATTTTTTGTATTTTAAAACTACTAATATAATAAAAATCAGTAAGTTTGGAAAGTCAAGCACTGGAAGCTCATTAAATGTGAATGACCAGACTGTGAGCATACATCTATGTTTATCCTCTTGCTGGTATTTGACCTTGCAGATCCTTCGGTCGCAGATCATGTAATTTACTATTTTCTCTCACAGGACTACTGCTTCATTTAGGCAATTAAATAGCACTTGGTCTGTGTCATATAGAGAGCTTTGCATCCTCCCTGTGGCTTAATTAATGTTGCCATGGGTGCTGATGGGGCAATTGTATTGATTTGCTGCTTCAACAGAAACAGCGTTTTCACAAACTACTTGTGGGGTGGCCTGGGTTTTGGCTGGGATAGAGTTATTTTTCTCCAGAAGCTGGGATGGGACACAGCCAGGACAGGTGACCCAAACTAGCCAAAGGGATATTCCATACCATGCAAAAAGGGGGCTAGTTGGGGAGGGGTGGCGTGGCTCCAGGACAGACGTGTGTGTGCAGTCATCTGGTCTTGGGTTGAAGAAACTGCATTGTGTATCACACATGTTGTGTATTCTAAGTTCTGCTGTTATCTTCCTTTTCCTTTGCTGCCCCAGTAAACTATCCTTATCTCAACACATGAGTTTTACCTTTGTCTTCTGATTCTCCTCTCCATCTCACCAGATGGGTGAGGAGTGAGAGAGCAGCTGCTCAGCTTCTGGCTGGAGCTAAACCACAACGTGGGGGAAAAAGAGAAAGTGAAGCACTGACGTATAGAGTAAAAAAATTCTCTAACTTTGTGTGTTCAATTTAAGGCATCTAGATTGAGGGTTTTAAAAAGCCATCATCACATTTAAGCACAGATGCTAAAAATTGCAAAGCACATTGCAAGATGCCATGGTGAGCAACCAGAAGAGGAGGAAGACACAATTAATGAACACTGTTTTTATATCATAAATGAACTCTTTGAGAAAAGTATTATCCTCCTGAAAAATTAATTCCTAATTTCCCTTTGTAAAACCTCATGTTTATTTCTCAGTATTTTCCATATTAAAAATGTCTTGTTTTACAGACCAGCCCCTTTGCTATGTAGCCCTAATTCCTATCTAGGTCAGGTACATCAACAATGAGTCAGAGAGACTGCACAAGTGCAGTACGTGACTGTGATGTTAAAGATTCCCAGAAAGAGCTCATGCAAGAGCAAATGAAAACAAATGCTGCTGTACAAGGCAGGACTAATGGTAACTTCTTAACTGATTTTACTACTTTTATTTCTGTGGGAACACTATTAAACAGCTAACCAAGGTGCACTCCTGTCACACTTGTGAGTACCTTTTCAGTGAAGGGCTTTTTCTATTGTGAAACCACATGACTTGGCAAAAGAGGAGAGGTTGGCAGTTATCTGCTGTGCCCTCAATAAAGGCACCTACACCTTCTTCATGGATTCCAGCTCCAGGTGGCTGAATCCCCTCTGCAATACTTAACTTTGTGTTCCCTACCACTTTGTAGGGTGTTGTAGTTTTGCGCAGCTGGGTTCTGGTGAAACAGGGGGGCTGCAGGGGTGGCTGCTGCAAGAAGCAGCCAGGTCTCTGCAGGCCTGACAGAGCAAACATCAGCCAGCTCAAGGCTGCAGTCGTTGCTCACCAAGGCTGAGCAAATCGGCGATGGTCACAGCACCTCTGTGAATTACATTTAGGAGAAAAAAAGACGCAAGCAGCTGCTTTTTTCCCCCAGAGAAGGGAGTGAGAAGATGTAAGAAACTGCAGACACCAAGGTCAGTGAAGCGGGGGAAGCGGCACCCCAGGTGCCAGAGAGAAAGATGCCCCTTCAGCCCATGGAGAAAACCATGGTGGAATGGGTGTCCCTCCATGTCGGGGAAGGCAGCAGGCCTGCTGGCAGCCTAGCTCTTCTCTACCAAGATTTAGGCCCTGAGAATATTCTTCTGTTCCCATGAGAAAGGAAAAGTTACTCATGCAGAGAGTATCTTAATAATCACATTCTTACAACACAGTGGCCTTGTTGATAGGGGTACAGGCTACCCTAAACCAAGAAGCAGTTATGGGAAGGTATTTGGGAGAAACAGAACATGTTAGGAACCAACCATAACAAGAGGGTCAAAACAGCAGGTGTGCAGATGCTTCTAGGTATTAAAGGTAAACTAAGGATGTTTAGCTATAAGATAGGTTTATCAGAGCTCGTTATAGTTACTAACCAATCAATACTGTGTGAACAGTGTGTGTAACCAATTAGCAGGTTTTTAGCTTACCACGTTTGCAGTAAGAAAGGTATAGAATCTGTGTGATTTCACCTCATAAAATGGCTTCACCTAAAACTCATATTGAATTGCGTGTTGCTCTCTGCTGGACGCCACACCCCCACAGCCCATGAAAAAGGGCAAGACCCCACCTGTAGCCTGTGGAGAGGCCCCACAGTGGATGGAGCAGGTGGAGACATAGAGGAGATGCTGTGACCTGCGTTGGAGCAAGCCTCTGCCAGCACTTGAAGCCCATGGACAGAGACAGAGATGAGAGAGAGAGATCCACACCAGAGCAGGTTTGCAGGGGAGTGGGGAGTTGTGACCCCGTGGAGGACCAGGCTGGAGCAGTCTGGGCTTGAGAGACATTCTGTGATTTATGACTGCACCCCATAGCAGTGATCCACACTGGGGCAGCTGGTGAGGAGCTGAAGCCCTGTGGGAAAGGACTCACGTTGAAGTTTGTGAAGGACTGTCTCCCATGGGTGGGACCCCACGCTGGAGCATCATCAACACATCCCAAGAACCTCACATATTGCTTATGCCCTACTGTTTTGTCCTTCCAACAGGTATCAGGGTGGTCAAATGACCCCCATGAGTACAAGGGCTGGTGAACATGAGGACATCTGTATAGGAGGCCTCATCTGGCCTGTCTGGTCCCCATCATGATGTTTCCCACTTGTTCCCTGACTGGCAAGCTTGGTGTTTTGATGTGCCTTTTGTGCGGTTTAGCAGCTGTCAGTCATTTTCATCTTTATGCACTGATCATAACCCACCCTGCGAGTCATTAAGCAACATTGCTGACTTACTGCCTCGTGTCCTCTCTGGGTGCTGTCTGCCCACTGCTTCCTGACCTAGATTTCTTGAGGAGCCATGTGTAGATGTGCCATGGTGTCAATGACCTGCTGAGTGCCCATCCTTCTTCAGCTCCTTCTGCTGCCAACAGTCATACTTCCAGTTGTATGTTTCTCATACGAATCTCTGCACTCCCACCCCTGCTAGATCCTTCGCTGTGGCTTCCCACAGGTCCCAGTGAGTTAAGTAACAGGCACCCACCTTCCTTTTCACTATAGGTTGTGGTCTTATGTTTGATCTAAGGGCATTTGCTTCAACCAACCCGATGGAATTTTCTGTCCAGGTTAAAAGATTCTTACAAGAATAAAGTATGGGGTAAAACTGTGAGGCTGGCTGTTAGGCTAAAGATCCAAATTACTTCTGCATTTGACAGAGAAGGGTAGAAAATAAAAATGGAAAACCAAACAAAACCCCCAACAAACAAAACAAAACAACCAAAAAAAAAGGAAAATTGCCAGCATCAGGTTTTTGAGATAGGGTGATGGTAGAGAGGCTGCAGGATGATCACCAAGCCTGCCCTGGCAGTGTTACAAGGGAACACAGCAGAAATGGTCAGAAAATGCCCAAATGATGGCAGAGATGGTGCAGTCCCAGAGCTGTGGTGAATCAGGTTTGGTGCTCTAGAGTCAATATTTATACTGTGGATCATCATATACACATTTTCTAAGTTAAAAACTGTTTTGTTGGAGTAAGAAATAATCAGGTTTTGTGGCATTCTGCCTGTGGCAGAATTTTACTTGTCACAATGAGATATTAAGCAGTGATGTTGGAAAAGTATTTTTAAGTTATTTCTCAGTTAATATGTATGCATTGTTTCTCTAACAGCAAATTATTTAGGTTTATTACTGTAATTAATACTGAAATTAATTCTTGTTTTCATATTTTTTCCTCTACACTTAATTGAGTACATCTGCAGCATGACAAAAAATAATTCAATACTCTTAATGGTTAGGAAGAGTGATGAGATTCTTACAGAGGCATTCGTACTGAAATTAACTACAGTAACAGACATTATAGAATTCAACTCTAAATTCATTAATATTAAATACATACAGCACTTATGATGATTTAAGGGTGAAAGTGATAAAACTGGTATTGCAGTTATCGATACAGAAAAGCAAGAAATGAGAAAAACATGAGACTAAGTGTGTGTGTGTGTGTATTCCAGCCATGCTAGTTGTGCCACATAATGGAAATACTTGTCTTCAAGCTATTAAGGGGAAGAAAAAAAAAAAAAGCCCACTGAAGAAATAGTTTAATACCCAAATTTGTAACTTGGCTCCTGAATTAAAAAAATTAAGGTGACTTGATACACGTATGTGGCCCTGTGAGGCAAATGTATAACTTCCCAAATGTATGCCAGCTCGTAAAGCAATTACGGTCTTAGGTTCAATATTGATCTTATTAATGTTTATAAATAATTTAAGTGTGGGAGACAGAGGGAAATAGCCAGACTCTTTTCAATGGTCTGTGGAGACAGGACAAGGGGCAATGGCTGTAAGTTGGAGCACAGGAAGTTCCACACCAACATGGGGAAAAGCTTTTTCCCAGTGAGGGTGACAGAGCCCTGGGACAGGCTGCCCAGAGAGGTGGTGGAGTCTCCTTCTCTGGAGATATTCAAGACCCATCTGGACGCCTGTCTGTGCAGTATGAGCTGGGGAGCTGCTCTGGCAGGGGGGTTGGACCCCGTGATCTCTCGAGGTCCCTTCCAACCCCTACGATTCTGTGACCCACCCGAACCAGACATCACAAATAATCGCTCATGGAGCTGCTGATCCGGTGGAATTTGCCTTTTCCTCCACACTTGCCCCATAACGTTGTAGTAACTACGCAGATGCACGAGGTTCCTCAAGATCCACACCTGTCAGCCGACACCGGCTTCCTACCGACGGGCAGTGCCAGCCCCAGCTGGGCAAGCCCCGTCCTCCTCATCCTCCTCAGGGCCCGGGCCGGGCATGGGGCGGCTCCCGGCCCGCGCGGCGGGAGAGGCACGGAGACTCCAGCCCAGCAGGCAGAGACCCAGGTTAGCCGCTGCTGAGGCGGTGGCTGGAGGCGTACCCCCTTCTCCCCGCGCACCAGAGCCCCGTCCCGCCGGGACCCCAGCCCCTCACAGCCCGCAGGAGGCGGCGGCACAGCTGAGGAGACCGAGCGCTCCCGGCGCGCGAGTCCCGAGGCGGCGACTGCGCAGGCGCCGCCGCCGGGCCGCGGCTCAGCCGTTGGGCGGCGCGTGCGCTCCCCTCCCCTGCCCTCGCGCCCCGCCCTCTCCCCCCCTCCCTGCCCTCGCGCTCTCTGCGCGACGTCGCTGAGGAAGCGGTCGCCGTGTCGGACGCAGCAGATTCGCCATAACCGTCCGCCCCGCCTGGCTCGGCCCCCGCCGCGTCAAACTGTGTTTCTGTACCACAGGCGGGGACCCCGCGGGGCCTTGGCGCGGCTGCGGGCCCCTTGGCGCGAAAGTGATTTTTGGTTTTCCCCTCTTTCCCCTTCCCCCCCCCCCCTTGTTTTTTTTTTTTTCCTCTTTTTCAAACCAGGCCGCGCCGCTCGGCTTTCGGCCGGCCCCCCTGCTGCCCCCCTCCCCGCCCCTTCCCCCGCCGCGGTTATGGAGGCCGCGGCTGCAGGTGAGCGGGGCAGCGCGGGGCCGCAAGCGGCGGGCCGGGGAGGGCGGGGGAGCGCGCATGGATCCTCTTTGAGCGGGGCCGGCGCTGACGGGGACGGGGGGGGAGAAAGTAGTTCCGGTGCATCTCGCAGGGCTCCATCCGCACGCCAAGTAGTTCCCTCATAGGCCGGCCGGCGGCTGCTGCCCCAGCTCCAGCCGTCATCGCGCCTCTGCTGGGGGAAAGCGTGCGGGTGCGGGGAGGGCTGCACCGGCTGGCAGCCGCCCTGAGGGTTGTGGAGTTGTCTTGCCTGGGGGAACCAGGGCCTAGGCCAGGATGCGTCCCGCGGAAGGGGGGTGGAGAGCCGCCATGTCCGTGTGAGGGGGCGCCCGGGGCTGCCCGAGCGCGGGGTTCCTGCGGGGGAGGAGGCCCCGGCCCACCGGGCAGCGCAGGCCTCTCCGCGGTAATTGGAGCTCCGAGTGGTGCTGAGGAGGGCGCCAGAGGGCTGGGGCGGCCCCAGAGGTCTGGGGCAGCCCGAGCTCGGCTGCCCCGAGGAGCCCCGGCTGCCCGTCCCATCGCTCCTGTCCCGGAGGGTGTCGGGGGCACCTGGGATGGAGCGGCTGCCGGGCTGCCTGGTACTTGCATGTGGCCAGTGCGCATCCCGATTTAAAACACTCACGCGTGCCTTGGGCAGCGTGGTAAATAGCGTTATTATTCCAGAGCTAAGAGTTCAGCTGCGGCAGGCAGATGCTAAGGTGAAGTTAGATGCTTGTACAGCGTTGCCATCTTCAGTCCTTCATGTGCCTTACATTGGGACGTTGATGTTCTCAGGTGTTGCAACTGCAAGGAAGATGACACAGGTGTGACGGCTGTAGTAACGCTGTCTAGTGCTTTCTGCCTTTCACAACCCCCCTGTGCTTGTTGCAGTACAAGTTTGCGATGTTGCAGTCATTTAGGGTGGCTTAATTAACAGTGTATACTCGGATCTGGCGTTCGGCTGTCATCACCTGAGATGACGTTCTAATTTTTAGAACCCCCCAGTTATTTCTAGCTCCCCTATGAAATGTTTAGGGACAATTAATTTACACTCAGAAAGGATTTTTGTGCCAAAGACAACAGAACTACCAGGACAAAACTTCTATCTTAATAGAATATCCAAGAGGTGCTGTGTTATGCACTGTTGTAAAAAGCATTCCAGGACTGCTGAATATTCGTTACCCAGTTTTAAATGAGAGATTAATTCTCTTACAACTAGTACTGCCCATGCTTCTAAGAAATCCGTATTTGTTCAAGCACATTTGTCTTCAAAAAGTATTTTGTGTAGAGCTGAACCCAGGACTTGTGAGCACACAGTATGTTCGGTGTTGCAACTGCAGAACTGTGTCTCACTACAGATGTGTTTCTGTTAAGCGTGCTTCTAAAAACCAGGTTCAGAGCATTTCAGCCAGGTCATCCTGATCCCGACGGCTGATCGCGGAAGCTCTTGCTTGTTCTTTGGGGGCGTTCAGGTGTTTTCGGGGTCTCTGGCTGTGTGGCTCACGGTGTGGTACTGTCTGATGGTGGTAACTTCTGCAGTGTGGCATTTAGACACATGAGGGCGATCTTAGAACGTTAAACCCGGTAAGTGTATATTAAGGCACTTTTGGCTTTGTGATGGAAAGGTACTTTAAGATGCTTAATAAACTGATTATTCTGAACGGCTGCGGATATATTAATTTCCTAGTTATCAGAACATCTGTTTTTTATCCAGTTCTCAATTTTGTATGTTCTAGCCCAGATAAGTGTGCATAAGCAAAATCTTTTGAAGAATTTAACTTTTTCCAGGAACTTTTGTAAAGCTTATTTGTGTAAAAGAAAAAAATACATATGCTTTCATTAGCTAAGTTTCAGTAGTTTTAAATTCTAGTTTCTTTTGACAAATCTGGCAACAGGCTAGTTAAATACAGCAGGCTTGGTTATGGTGAGAGTGTGAGGGCAAGCTTCAGACAAAGAAGAGAGATTCTTTTCTTGTTGGGCAGCTGTTTCATCATGTGGCATGAGGATGACTCTGGCTTTTGGTAACGTCTTAGATAGCTCTGAAGTTAATGTAAACTGGATACTTAGTCTTCCAGTGATTCACGTTAACCATCTAATCTAGCCTGTTACTGGTCTGTCTTTGCATTGGAGATAATTAGGTCTTTGTCAAATATTTGGAGATTTTAGAAGGTGCTGTCTTATGTTTGTAAAATATTATGGTATTTAAGTGGTATTGCATGTGAGTTGTCTTCAAGTCTACATTGTGCAGTGCACTTGTGACTTAGACCTAAACTACTTGTGCTTTCTGAGATTTCTTCCTAATTTTGTGACTTGTCTGACACATTGTGTCTCTCCCAGTGACTCACTGTAGATGGCTGAATAGAGAAGTGTTAAGGCCAGGGGAAGCACACAGTACTATTTGCACAGCATATGCTCTTAGGTCTTCTTACAGGCTTGCTGAGCCCCAAATAGTGTCTTTCCACTTTCTAGCTCTTGATGCACTTACCTTCAGGAATTGTAAGTCCAAGTGGATGTGTTTCCATCTTATGGCTATATGAAGAACTGCCTCCTCTCATGTTCTCAGTTTCTTCCAGTGCAGAGAGAGATCAGCTGAAAAAAACCCAGACTGTAGTTCCAGAGGGATTATTTACTGGTCATCTCCATGACACACATGACTTCACAGTTCTTCATTTTACTCTCTGCCTTTTCTCCACCCCTCAGCTTCATCCTTCCCAGGCAGAAAGGTTCTGATTTATTTGACTGCCTCTTGTTTGAAACTGCTGTGCTATTGATTGTCCTTATCTTTGTACATTTACAGGATGATTTTTAAAAAATTACTTTAGTTTTTCAAATGAGAGGGAAAATACCCAAACATGTAAGCCCAGTATGGGCTTCTGCAGCGATAATCTTCTTTTCTGGTTTTGATAGGTCTGCGTGTTACAGGACCATCTGTTTTATAGGGCAGCCTATTATAAATCTAAGGTTTTGTGTTTGAGTGGTGCAGCTCTTAGCTTTGTTTTGAGGCTGTCGTGAAGTGTTTGCCAGAATTGAGAGAGATCTTTCCTAGAAAACCTCTCCAACCCCTCATAGAACGACAGCAAATTGGAAAACTTGTTTTTCTGTGGGCTCACCTTCCTTGAAGGGTCTTTTCATACACAGATTACTTTTCATTTTCACTACATGGGCTTTCAGGCAGGCCTGTTTAGGTGTTTTTAAAAAATGGTGCATTCTGCTTTTTATTTTTCAAGTTGATAAAATTATCCTTAATAGCCTGCTTTGCTGTGTTTTTACATGTATTTTGTTGCAATTTCCAATCCTTTGTGTTTTCCTGGTTTGACAAAATTAACTTTTATCAAGACTTTCTTACTAAATCTTCCTTGCACTGCTATTTAGCTGTGCTAGATTTTTTTCCCTCTCCTTTCTAAGATCTTCCTTGAGGAATAGCATGAAATATGATGCTCTCTTCATGCTTCTTGCAAGGATTTAACTCTACTTGAAGCCTTTTTAGTACTATTTTGTGGGGTTTTTTGTTTTGATGTTTATCTAGTTCACGTTTTTGTCTCTTGACCACTCTTCTAAAGGATTTTTGAGTGCTGCTTTAATCAGTGTGTTACTTTGAATGGGGATCTGAGGTCAAAACCTCTTTTTTCATGTGGTTTCCTTGACTGATTGCTTGGTAAAGTGAACTCTAATGATGTCTAAACATTTAATCTTAGCATCATGTCTTGATCTGACATGTAACCAGTCTGCATAAGGGTAATTGAAGCCCAGGCTATATTTTGTCTGGCTCTGTAACCTCCTTTATCCCTTTCAATGTGTCACAATCATTTTTACCATTGTGGTAAGGCTTCAGACTGTTGACTCATGTAGTCCTAACACTGTTTTTCTGTACAGTGTGAGTATTTCATACCTCAGAGATTCTGTTACTTGCTAAAAGTGCTTGATAATCAGGTTTGAGCCTAAGCTGCTTGTAACAGATGGCATTGCTTCACAAACAATACATCCTAGTTCCTGCTCTAGATGTTTTGAGGTGGTAGTGTCCCACTGGCATTACAAAAGTATTCTTCAGAAACTTGTTTGAGCACATGTCTGTCAATAACCCTTCTCTACAGCTAGTTATTCTGACTGTGACACCCTGTTGGGCTCCTTGTGTTATTGTAGTAGTATGTAGATTTACCTTTTTAAAAGCAGCTACAAAGGCACAGAAAACTCAACAATTTGTTTCAACTGTTGTTGTTTCCTGTAAAACTGTTAGTAACTTCTAGGTCATCCAGTGTTTGAAAGTAGGGATTGTGATTTACCACTGCAAGGTGAATCACCTTGGTCTTTGTGGCCTTTTGCACTTAAAAAATTCACAGAATTGTAGGGGTTGGAAGGGACCTCCAGAGATCGAGTCCAGTCCCCCTGCCAAAGCAGCTCCCTAGGACAGGTCACACAGATCGGTGTCCAGACAGGTCTTGAATATCTCCAGAGAAGGAGACTCCACAACCCCCCTGGGCAGCCTATCCCAGGGCTCTGTTACCCTCACTGTGGAAAAAGTTCTTGCACATATTGGTGTGGAACTTCCTGTGCTCCAACCTGAGGCCATTGCCCCTTGTCCTATCCCCACAGACCACTGAAAAGGGGCTGGCCATTTCCCCCTGTGTCCCACACTTCAGATATTTATGAACGTTAATAAGATCCCCACTCAGTCACTCGTCACCCTTCAGGCTTTAATTTATAAATGTTCTTATAATCTCTTAAATTTTGGGTTATATGAAGCCTGTTACTCCTTTATGTTTTGTCCCTACTCATAGTGGTCCTTCAGGTATATATAAAACTATCAATGCTGCTCACAACACCACTATCATGCATTGATGTCCCAAGCACCTTAACAAGTGCTTCCCCCTCTTTTGTTTTCTCAGTCCCAGTATATTATATTGCTTAGATTTTTAATTGCAGTTTATTTCTTAATCAGAAACATTGACAAGTGGTGTCCCCCAGGGGTCTGTCTTGGGACCGGTTCTCTTTAACATCTTTATCAATGACATCGATGATGGGATTGAGTGCACCCGCAGCAGGTTTGCAGATGACACCTAGCTGAGTGGTGTGGTTGTCACCCTAGAAGGAGAGGAAGCCATCCAGAGGGATCTTGACAGGCTGGAAAGATGGGCCCGGGTGAACCTAATGAGGTTCAACACTGCCAAGTGTAAGGTGTTGTGCTTGGGCCGGAAGAATCCCAGAGATAGATACAGACTGGGAGAAGAGCTTCTTGAGAGTAGCCATGCTGAGAAGGACCTGGGTGTCACCGTGGATGAGAAACTTAACATGAGCCAGCAGTGTGCTCTTGCAGCTCGCAAGGCCAATGGTATCCTGGGCTCCATCAGAAGAGGGGTGGCCAGCAGGGATAGGGAGGTGATTGTCCCTCTCTACTCTGCCCTCGTGAGGCCCCAGCTGGAGTCCTGTGTCCAGATCTGGGGCCCCCAATACAAGAAAGATGTGGAACTGTTGGAAAGGGTTCAGAGAAGGGCCACAAAGATGATTAGAGGGCTGGAGCACCTGCCCTACAAGGAGAGGCTGAGGGGGCTGGGCTTGTTCAGCCTGGAAAAGAGAAGGCTGTGGGGGGACCTCATTGCAGCCTTCCAGTCCCTGAAGGGACCATACAAACAGGAGGGGAATCAACTTTTTAAAAGGGCAGATAATGGCAGGACAAGGGGGAATGGATTAAAGCTAGAGGAGGAATATTAGTGGGAAGTTTTTTACAGAAAAAGCAGTGAGGAGTTGGAACAGGCTGCCCAGAGAGGTGGTGGATGCCCCATCCCTGGAAGTGTTCAAGGCCAGGTTGGATGGGGCCCTGGGCAACCTTGTGTAGCTCCAGGTTGGTGTCCCTGCCTGTGGCAGGGGGGTTGGAGCTCTATGATCCTTGGGGTCCCTTCCAACCCATGCCATTATGTGATTCTATGATTGATGAACTTCTCTGTAATTTAGCCTTGTACACTGTGTAGCTCTCTGAGAGTATCTACATAGTTTACCTTGTAAAATAAACTTTTGGCCTTGTTAAAGAAAATACAGTGTGCGTATGATTAGCTTTCCATAATACCATATTAAGGGGTATTGATTGCAGTATTGTCTTTTAGCTTTTGCAGGGATGCATTTTGTATCAACACTGCCATAACTTTTTTATTGTTAAAATTAAAAAAAAGTTTGTGACATTTAACTAATAATAATTGTCTTGATTTTAGTTACCAGGTAAATGTGAGAACAGGCCTGGTGTGGTGCTCCTTTTCTATGCTTGAATGTGTTCTGTATTGCAGGTTTTGTCTTGGTAGTCATCCTCTGCTGGTAAATTATGCAAAAAATAGTTGTCTGCTCTTCAAATAGTTTAGATTTAGATGACTAAAGCTGTAAGAGCTTTCTACTCTCTTTGCTTTTCTCCTTTAAGTACAGTTAAGTTGTTAGTTTTGAGCATAGGATTATTGTGGTGCTGCTGTTCTAATGGCAACAAATAATGGCAGGGTTTATTTACCTTTAATGCTTTTGATTTAGAGATATTTCATAATCCTGCATGTCAATTTCCTGATAAAATAGAGAAAATAGCTGTAAACAGGTATTGATTTTTATTTGTTTTTACTCTATCAAATGAAAAGAAATATAATTAGTTTGTACCAGCATCTTTAAAATGACAGCCAAAATGTTTCAAGGTGGAGAAAGAGGTCTAGGAAATAAATCTATGCCTAAATACTGCTTTTTGATGTTAAAGTGTAGGTAATCAAAACATGCTCATTGAAAGACTTTTTTTTAAAGATAGAAAAATGTAGCTGACACTTATTTACATTTTACTCAGATTATGAAATAGTACTGATTACTTGAAACTTATTGAAAACTCATCATCAGATGTTTCACAGTATTTATTTTTTTAAATTCTTTTTTAAAAAGGTTAAAGTAGATTTGAAGTAAAACCCAACAGCGAAATGTCACTCTCATGAATCAATAAAATCAAAGATACATTTCAACATGTTTTTGAAAACTTCATATATATGAAATAGAATTTAAAATAAATCTAACACATGCAGAGAAGTAAGATCTTATGTCTAAGAAAAATATTTTTAATGTGTTTGATGTTAGCATAGGATATCATAATTAATTGTACTCTGTGTGCTACTTTGTTTCTGAGAAAGGATGTTACTTGCATTGAACACAAATGACTGGCTTTTTACATGTGCTCAGATTAACTGTAGTCTCATGATTTCAATACTTCTACCTCAAGAAGCTGTCAAAGAAAAGTCTTGTGTTTCGTTCTTAGACACTTCAGTATCTTGCTCAGCGTTTGCATGTGAAGAGTTCTTTAAAAACAGTAATTTTTTAAAGAATTGTGCCTGCTTTTTATTGCATTTGAAATTTGAACAGAAACTTGCATTTTCTAAATAATTCTCATGTTAGTGTAGTGTTACATTTTGGTAAAATAAGGGAAAAATTAACTCCATTGAATAGTAGACGTGAATAGAGCTGTGATCTGATAATTGCAGTGGTGTAGCAGTCGCAGGACAGCAAGGAAGTCAGGTACTGAAGTAACAAATATCTGTGTTTTTTATATAAGCTAGTTGGACAGTAATGCACTGCTTTGCTGGGAAGTGAAACTACAAGTGGTTTTTGATTATATTGTAACATTGTGTTCACCAGTTGTAGACATTAATATAGGTATTGGGAGTTTTTATAAGAATTGGTAATTATTTCAGGAATATTTTGAAATCAGGGCTAGATTTTAGGCAGTTATCTCTCAATACAGTCCAGTGATGAGATATATTTAGGTGGGTCTGTATTTCCCTTTTCTTACCAGTTACAAAATTCAGGTGGCCTCCAAATCTGTGCCGGCAATTTCTTGGTGTCCCATCAGTTAGTAACTGGAGACTTTTGGTCCTTGGCATTGTCTGTTATGTCTTGTCTGCCAGGTTTGTGTCTCTCTGTATTCTTGTTCATCATTTATCCCATTAATTTACTGACCTCTTTTGTACTGAAAATACCCTAGGTCAGATATCCCTAATAAAGGAGTCTTTTCTTCTACATACCCTTCTAAATGAATTTTTTTTTTAAAAAAAAAAAAAGACTAAAAGCTTAATTAAAAGTTGATATTTTTAATTTCATTCTTGGCTGGCTGTATTCTGTTTTCTGGCTGTACGTGTGGATGCAGAACAGGAGTAGTTTCATACAATTGTTTTAAAGACCTTTCATACAGAAAATGCTAAAACCCCCAACTTTCCACCTAATAATTCAATTTACAAGTACTGTGGTAATGACATGACTTAGTCCAAAGCTGGAAAAACCCCAGTGGTGATGAGTGGACCTGCACATCAGTAAAGTGACAAGTGTCTGGGCTGCTGTGTGTTCCCTGTTACCTCTGGGGCAGGTTGTTCAGTGACCTGCAGCAACCAGGAAAAGCAGACAGACACTGGAGAAGGACCTAGTGATGTGGAACTGGGAGAAGGAGAATAGACTGGAGGATGTGATTTGGAGCTGATTTGTTACTGTTTCTAGTAATTCTAGCAGGTTCTGTGAAGAAACTAACAGCACCACAAGGCCTTTCTTTGCAAACCTTTGTGTGCTTGTAGGTAGGGCTGTAGAAGCTAGGGGAGGTCAGCATCAAGCATGTGAGGAGCCATATCTGAGGACATGGAGATCCCTTAGTTGTTTTGCTGGGTTAGAAAATGGCATATCAGTGGCTTAAATTGTGTCCTCAACTGAAAAATTGTGCCTAGTCTTTATCACGCTTGAGATTGCTGGAGAAGAGGCATGATGGTATTCTCTGAGGTGTAACTGGGTGTTAACTCTGGAAATAAAGACATGATTTCTTACTCTTACTGAGTTAAGAATACCTGAATCCTCTGGTGGTATTCAGTAAGACACAGTCTGGTAGCCATGCAGTATAATGTGCCCCGTGAAGACTCTGGTAGCTTCAGATCTGACCTGTGTAAATCTTGTGAAACCTGGAAGCTATGTTTACCTTTAAATTTTTGAGCAAGGAAGAAGTATTGCTGGATTCCAGTCAGGCCTCGACAGGGAAGCAACGTTCTTGTAGCTGCAAGAAGAAGGGAGGTTGGAAATAGAAGTACAAGCTAACATAAGTAGGTATGTTGTAATCTTGAAAGTAAGGAACAGGGTGAGAGTAGAGAGCCTGGCGTAAGAGATGCTGTAAAGAGAAAGGGAAAGGTTAAAAATGCATGTGTGTGGGGAAGAGAATTGGAAACAAGCACTAGTGTAACTTGAGAGATAAAGGAATTACTGAACTGAGAATAAAGTTTATATTACATATCCTGAAAATGTAAAGAAATCTTTTAATTGTAGTGTCCTTTATTATTTTTCTCACTTTCACCATCAGCATTGCTAATTGTAGTACAATCACCAATACTTACTTGTAATTAAAAAAAAGTAAGAAAAAATGCAACAAGATAAAATCCTAGTCTAAGTGTGATGCAGAAGATTTTTAATTGCAGAATGTTCTTGTCAAGGATTTGATGATGATGACGAGTTAGCAAGGTTTGTTTCAGCTTTTTAAGTTTAGAAGGGAATAAGTAGTTATTCATAATCTGAACTTTATTCATCTGTATTGTAGGTTTCCCATGTCCATAAGTATGTGTACTATTGACTTTGTTACTCCACAGGCCCATAGGTATCCAGTGAAAGTTTATTTTTGTATTTTAACTACAGAGTTCTAGTTCCTTTTAACAGTTGCAGAACCTCAAATGCTGATACAGAAGTTTTGAACTATTGCCTGTGTTGAGCAGAGGGATGAAAAGCTGTGGGTATATTAGAATGATTTATGGCATGTAAATACAGGTTTATTTCCTTGCCTCTTGTGGTAATACTTATTTAAAAAGATGATACCCACCCCCTAGCTTACCTTTTAATCAAAATGAAAGGTTTTGTTTGATTAGTTAATTTTAACTCTGGGCTAGGTTTTGTCATACAATAGTCAAAAGTATATCTACCAACAATATATATTAGGAGGGCAATGAGGGTGGTGAAGGGTCTGGAGGGAAGCCTTATGAGGGGAGGCTGAAGTCCCTTGGTTTGTTCAGCCTGGCTGAGGAGGAGGAGACATTGTGGTCTGTGGCTTCCTGACAGGGGGGGAGCGAAGGGGCAGGTGCTGATCTCCTCTCTTTGGTGACCAGTGATAGAACCTGAGGGAATGGGATGAAGCTGTGACAGGGGAGGTTTAGGTTGGATATTAGGAAGAGGTTCTGTACTGAGAAGGTGGTTGGGCTCTGGCACAGGCTCCCCAGGGAAGTGGTCACAGCACCCAGCTTAACTGAATTCAGGAAACACCTGGAGGACGATGCCCTCAGTCCCATGCTCTGATTTGGCTGCTCCTGTGTGGAGCCAGGAGTTGGACTTGATGGTCCTTATGGGTCCTTTTCCAGCTGAGGATATTCTATGATTCTGTATTAGCTTTTTCCGTTAAATACAATTGAGATCAGTGATTTTTCGAAGATAAATGCTTATTTCTCCCCCTTTCTCTCCTCCCCCTTCCAATTTTAAAGCAAAACAGCACAGGTACTGTTCTGTGCTCTGTGAAGGGGATTGGGAATAAGAGAACCCATGTCCTCCTAGTCTGCGTCTATTTCCTTTTGGTAATCCATTTGTTAATCTCCCTTTGCTGCATACATCCTCAGTAGAAATTAAGAAAACTGACTAAGAAATATATGCTGAGATCTTTGGAAGAATTTAAAAAAATAATTTGAAATGGCTTCACATACATTATAGTTTAATTTTCCACTTTCCTATTTAAGAACAAAATAACTGGTATTATTTATTTAATGCCGTTAATTTGGGCAGAGGGAAGATAATGAATTTACACAATGCATGTTCAGTGAACAGTGTGTTCCAAATTGGTTTTGGCTGAAATTCCTGTTGTTTGTTTACCTGCATACTTGATTACTGTACCTTTCTTTTCCTGAATATTTAACTGCTGCCTAATTAATTGCTCTGTTGATTTCCTACATAATTAATTATTTACTAATTAATCATCGATTCCCTGCATAGTTAATTAACTTATAGCTTATTTGATTTTTACACTTAATTGACTATGATTCATTGCTCTTTTGCAATACCATCTAATTAGCAACTGGTTAATCAATTATCATTTGCTTATCCCTAATCTAGTTGTTTAGGTGTGTGCTCAGCATGGTTTATCCTTTACTTTATGACCTCCTTTTGCAGTCATTCTTCTTAAACTAATTCCTGTACCCAGTTATGTTTCCATCGCACCTCTGAGCAAAGCACATGCATCTTCTGCATGTTCTCCTGCTCTTTCTGTGCCTTCACCAGCACCCACACTGCTCTCTGCCACCTGGTCTGTTTGCTGGTTTCCCATGGGTTTATTACTTTGTGTGAATCCTGAAAGCTTCTCAGAGAAAAACTTAAGAGTTCATGTGGTCAGTCACTTTAAACAACCAAACACACTCTTGTGGATTCTTCTTGCTTGTCTGCCCCTCTCCAAGTCCTCACTGGGAGGAGTGAGAGATAAAGTGGTGGTAGTGTACTTTGTAAAACTCTTGGAGGAGGAGACAGGAGAGACGGATCAGTGAGCCTGAATGTTTCAGGAGAATAACCATCAGGTCAGGAAGCAGTGGCAAATAAAACCTCAGGTCAGCTGAATCCTGGAGCTACACTGTTTGGTGTTAGCTAAATATGTACATGCTCACAGATTTTATAATGTGAATCTTAAATGTGCATTTACATTTATAGACAACAGTTGTCATCCTTTAGATCAATAACAGGCTTTAATTTGTTGTTTTTTTTTTTTTAAAAGAAAACATTATAAACATATTGCAGTCAAAGTAGAAATGCATTTGTGCTTGAGACAGCAGAGTGCCTGAGAATGAACCCTGCTGAGTTCCTAAGGACATGTTGAGTATATTATATATTTCACAGAGCTGCTTATAGATTATATTTCAGACAGCAGTGGTGTTTGTGCTGTTTTTTAGAGGTGTTTTAAGAGAGATGAAGGTGTAATCTGAATTTTAGTTTTGATGCAGTTGTATTACTTCTGAAGATGAGGATGCTTTTGTTCAAGTTTCAGGTGCAAATAAGTGTAAGAGTGAGCCAGCTCTCTGGTTCCTGACACCTTAAGGATGGGTTTTTCTTGAGTGAGGTGGGCAATATGAACATGTAATGAAGGAAGGGGAACAATGTTGAATAGGAGATGTGATCTTTGCTTGGGGTTGTCTTGAAAACAGGTCCCAAAATAGAGCTTCCCTGTTCTCTTCCTCCCCAGATTCATCCCAAAGTTTGTGAAATACCGTTTTATTTCTGTAATTTTCCAGCTAATCTGTGGTTTGAGACTGAAATAGCATTGATTGGTCCAGTTTGATTTCAGTGAGCATAGGTCCCTAATTTTCCATAGGGGTGGCAGAGGGGAGAGGAACAATTGAAACTGATCTCTGGGCCAGGAGTTTTATGTGGCTGCAGAACAAGCATGCTGTTAAAACTAGTTTCTGGTTGTTGTTAGGTTTCACAAGATACTGAAGGGAGTGGGGACTGTTGAAAAATGAAGCCATTAAAACAAATGACAGTTTTAGAAAGCAAACAAACTCTGCCAAATTAACTCCTTTACAAAAGCTTGTGAGCTATTTTTTAGGTGGATTTTTTTTTTCTGAATTATTAACTTTTTATTAACCCTTATTTATTGCTATTTATTCTCTTGTGGCTTTGCTTTCACATCACACCTTGGTACCTGCAAATTAAAAATAAAAAACCCCAACAAAACAAGCCCCACTCAGGCAGGTTTGTCTAAAAGATTCTGTAAAATTTCTGTTTAAAGTATTGAAGTTTTAATGAAATTTTTCATTTGTTGCTGCTGCAAGGGTTTTAATTTGTTGGGGTTATTTGGATTAGTAGGAATTTTCCATAGAACTTGTATGTCAAAGCATATGAAATACTAGATATTGTTAATGTCAAAAGTTAGTATTTCCTGAGACCAAAATAGTATATTTTGTTTTGAGAGCAAGACTTTTTTCCCCCTTCTTAAATTTTCCTCCTTTTCCTGCCCATTTTTCTCAGTGTAGGTGGGTCAAGATGAGGCCTGATAATTTTTTTTTTTTTTTTTTCAAATATTGGGATAAATTTTGTATGTCTAGCTCTGAAGTGAGTAACTGGAAAGATAAAGGAAGATAATATGATTGCATAGCTGTGACTGTCATAGGATGCAATATTTTGTGGTCAGCAGTGCTACAGATGTTTTGTCCTTCCTCCTCAATCCTTCATTAGTGGCAGAGCCAGGTCTAAGGATAATGACCCTGAAACCAAGCACTTAACGTTTTTGACTCATGGTGTATGCTTGTGGTAACATGCAGGCAAAAATAACGTACCAGAACATACATTTATTACAAATTGTATTTATTTTATAACAAACATTACTGTAGTGAAGGAAAAGCTTCCTTTTATCTTTCATGGGATTTATTTTTTCTTTTAATTGTTGCTCCTTTTGTTTCCAGTACTTACACAGGTAATTAGAGATTTAGACTTAGGTGAGGTAAGTAGAAAAATTCAGTACACATGGGAAAGAACAATGAGGTCCATGAACATAAATCAGGATTTGGGGCCCAGCTTCTCTGTATTTCAGAACTACTTGGAAAAGGATAAGATCTTTTGCATTTATGCCAGTGGGATGAACATCAAACCTAGAAAATGACTTTATGTTTTATGTAATTTTATCCTTTGTTTGAAAAAATACACAACTGTAACATTGAGGCTGGAAAGAGAACAAAAAGATCTGACTCTGACCTGCTTCCTTTTGGGTCTTAGAAAATTTTGAAGATTTCAGACAGAATAAATTTTGTACATTGTGAGTATCTGGGGAGAATTTTAACTGTTTCTTACGTTAATTCTTTTGGGGACTTATTATGAATGTCTTAATGCTGTAACATTCTCTATTTCAGCTGGCTTATTACTGTTTGTTTAGTGTATTAAGCTTGTTACTGTGTAGCTGAACCAAAATGTCAAGAACTAGTGATAATATAAATAACCAACTGAAATTTGGAAATACTAACTCATCTTTTAAAACTTATTTTTCAGGGATCAGTTCCATCTTCATGTGTAAGCTTTGTAACTTATTTTCACCGAATCAATCTGAACTGTTGTCTCATGTCTCTGAGAAGCATACAGAAGAAGGGACCAGTGTGGAGGACATCATTATTCCTCTCCAACCTCTAACAGTACCTACAAACATAAACAAAGATGGAGGAGAAGGTACATGCATAAATTGAGGAATGTAACTTTTGAAAGTCGTTTAGTTGTTTAATAAAACAACTGTGCTCTGATGATTTTGCATTGTGTATAGAATGGTTATCACAGCTGCTTGTTCCAAACAGCTTGTTTTTATAATGGTCACCGTACAACCACCAGCCTGAATTTCATTCAGTGCTGAATAGAGGGATAGACAGATATGGATAGACTCAGCATCTGATAGGGGATGGTGACGTTGGTCCATTAATTTTAAATGCCTACTATAGCCAAGTCTGCTTCTTACAGGAATTTTAATTTGAGCTGTGTAATACCAGTGGGAGGCAACTGTGACACTGGGGATGGGAGTCTTGAGTCATAGGAATGATGATGTGCTTTGAGTTGTCTAACTTGATACTTGTTGTGTTTCAGATAATGTTAATAGTTCTAATCCAAAAAGGAAATGGCATGATTCATAATTCATAACTGTTCTTTAATATTGGCACTAGTAAATAAAGCAATGTAGTAGTTGCAGATTGAATTAGTTACACAGAATGATTTTAATCTGTAGCATAAGTAGTTGCATTAATTCAATTTTTAACTGATTATAATTGCAGTTCTTTGTAATATCAGCAATAGGTTCAGAATAATTTAGACTTCATAATTGTGTTTTGTGCTTGGGGTTGCCCTGACCTTGCATTTGGCTTGGTTGAACTTCATGCATTTCACACGGGCCCAGCTGTCAAGACTGTCAGGGTCCCTCTGGATGGCACCTCTTGCCTCCAGCATGTTGACTGCACTACACAGCTTTGTGTCATTGGCAAACTTGCTGAGGTTGCACTCAATCCCACTGTCCATGTTATGGAACAAAGATGTTAAACAGTGCTGGTCCCAGTTGCAACCTTTGAGGAATGCCACTCGTCACTGGGCGCTGCTTGGACACTGAGCTGTGGACCACAGCTCTTTGAGTGTGACCATCCAACTGATTCTTCATCCACTGTGTGCTCCATCCATCAAATCTGTGTCTTCAATTTAGAGACAAGGATGTCATGCAGGACAGTGTCAGATGCTTTGCACAGCTTCAGGTAGGTGACTTCAGTTCTTCTCTTATCCACCAATGCTGTAAACCAGTCAAAGCAACCAAACTTACTTGGCACAATTTGCCCTTAGTGAAGCCATGTTGGCTGTCACCAGTCACCTCCTTGCGTTCCATTTGCCTGAGCATACTTTCCAGGAGGATCAGCTCCACAATCTTGCCAGACACAGACATGTAGTTCCCTGAAATTTCTTCCTATTTAATAATGGGGGTCATGTTTTCCAGTCAGTGGGAATTTACCAGGCTGCCACAACCTCTCAGACATGGTGAAGAGTGGCTTAGCAATTTATCCACCACTTTACTCAGTACCCACAGAGGCATCTCATCAGGTCCTAAAACCAAACTGCTGCACCAGACTCTTGTTGCAGTGCTCCCCAGGCAGCTTTTTATAGGCGTGGTGTTGGCTGTGGCTGCTCTGTCAGTGCCCCTAGACCTCATCAGCTCTTCCTGCCAGAGCTCCTGTCTGTTGGTCTCATTCTTTAAAGATTTTTTTTATCATTAATATAGGTGTGTAGTATTTCTTAATTTATTTACCACTAATAATTCAGTAGGTACATTAACTTCATCAACATAAGAAGCTAAGTCTAGTAATGGTCATTCAGCTGTAGCTGTTATCTCCTCAGGTGGCTGGTGAAGGAAAATTCACACCAGATTATTATTTCACACAATGTCTAAAATAAACTGCATCAAAAGAAGATGAACAAACATCAGATCTACATCGTTTCAAAATGCCATTCTCATTTGATTTTAATTGTACAGAATTAATTTCTCTGGCATATAGAATGCATCTTTGTCATTGTTTCCTGTAGGCCCTTCATTAAACACCATTTCAGAGCACAGTGAGACTGGTAGTTTGTAAGATTCTTAGTGCTTTTAATAAATCACAGAATCCCAGAATTGTAGAGGTTGGAAGGGACCTCAAGAGATCATCAGGTCCAACCCCCTTGCCAAAGCAGCTCCCTAGCTCATCCTACACAGATAGGCGTCCAGATGGGTCTTGAATATCTCCAGAGAAGGAGACTCCACCACCTCCCTGGGCAGCCTGTCCCAGGGCTCTGTCACCCTCACTGTGAAAAAGCTTTTCCCCATGTTGGTGCGGAACTTCCTGTGCTCCAACTTGCAGCCATTGCCCCTTGTCCTGTCCCCACTGACCACTGAAAAGGGGCTGGCTAATTCCCCCTGCATCCCATGCTTAAGATAATTGTAAATACCAATTAGGTCTCCCCTTAATCTTTTTTTCTCTAGACTGAACAGCCCCAGCTCTCTCAGCCTTTCCTCATAGGGGAGATGCTCCAGGCCCTTAATCATCTTCGTAGCCCTTCTCTGGACTCTCTCCAGCAGATCCCTGTCCTTTTTACTCCAGGGAGCCCAGAACTGGACACAATACTCCAGGTGTGGCCTGACCAGGGCAGAGTAGAGAGGGAGGATCACCTCCCTCGACCTGCTAGCCACACTCCTCCTGATGCACCCCAGGATCCCATTTGCTTTCTTGGCCACCAGGGCACACTGCTGGCTCATGGCCAACCTATCGTCAACCAGGACCCCCAGGTCCTTCTCCACAGAGCTCTTCTCCAGCAGGTCATCCCCCAGCCTGTACTGATACATGCAGTTGTTCCTCCCCAGGTGCAAGACTTTACACTTGCTTTTGTTGAATTTCATCTGGTTTCTCCCAGCCCAGCTCTCCAGCCTGTCCAGGTCTCGCTGAATGGCAGCGCAGTGTCTTGCGTGTCAGCCACCCCTCCCAGCTTTGTATCATCAGGTACTTGCTGAGGGTGGATGCTATTCCCTCATCAAGGTTGTCAATGAAGATATTAAACAGGACTGGACCCAACACCGAGCCCTGGGGAACACCGGTAGTCACAGGCCTCCAGTCAGATTCTGCCCCACTGATCACGGCCCTCTGGGCTCGGTCCAACAGCCAATTCTCAACCCACTTTACTGTCCACTCATCTATCCCATGCTCTCTCAGCTTTGTTATCAGGATGTTATGGGAGACAGTATCAAAAGGCTTGCTGAAGTCAAGGAAGATGACATCTACTGTTCTCCCTCCATCCATACAGCCAGTGATGAGATCATAGAAGGCTATAAAAACACTCTTCTGCATACTACTTCTTGTACTTGTGTTTGGGACTGCCTGCACTTTCTGTATTGTATGTTGCTAACCATGCATTGTGCATTTATGAGAATATTAGGTAATTACTGTTGTGATCTGAAGCAGCAGAAGTTAATATATGCAGCTTTTAAGAGAAAGTTTTGCACATGTAATTGTGTAAAATAAAACATTTATCTGTTAAGTTACATATTCATGTTACCTTTATCATTGTTCTTGGTGAATACTTTTTGTCATGTGCTATCATCGTATATCATGCCAACTCTGCCATCAGCTGTCAGAATGCTGAGGTAAATTCCTCTCAGATAGATTTCAATTCCTTTTACAGACATACTTTAGTATTTCTTCTTATTTGACAGATTGACTTGGAGAAGGTAGTCTGTTCTGAGGCACTATTCAATTATTTCCTGTGTTCTATTAAAAAAAACCCCAAACAAACCAACAAAGTAAAAGGATTTCACAGTTGAATTTAGGAATTTGAAGAGTTTGTCTTTCAAGGCATTTTTTTTTCCTCCTGTTATGGAATTTGCAGCAGATAAAACTTCAAAAGTTTCCAACATACCATTTTTCCTCAGTGAACCCCTCTTTGTAGTAATTCACTAGTGTCACAAAAAGAAGTGATTGATGGATGACAGCCTCAGAAATTACAGCTTTCTTTTAGTACTTGTTGGCTGACAGATGAGCATCTTTTTGTCTTTTGAAAGCATAGTTTTTCTTCCAAGCACCGCTAAACACTGTAACTTCTCCAGAGTTGGTACAGACGAGTGAATGCCGTGTTTTTAACGGAGCTCTGTGTTCTGCCTGAGTAACAAATTAATGATTTTATAAATACTGTGAACAAGTAAAATGCTAGGCAAGTAATATGTGTTTATTACTTTAATGTTGTTTTATTGGCAGTGCTCCCTGCTGAATTTCATTTAGTCATGCCACTTTCCTACTGTTAGGTCATGATCTAGTTGAAATGTTCTAACCATTTTGGTAGGACAGTATTGGAGGGTTTTTTATCAAGTGGAACCAATGGTAGAGGAAAAGGAAAGCAAGCAGCAAGGAAATGAAATGACTGTCATAAGCCTCAGAATTTCTGATAATCTATCAGTTTTCCATATGTGTCCTCCTGTTCTTGTGTATGTTGCCACCCAGTCCTTGCCACCAGGCTTTATTGTGTTCGAGAAGTGCTGTAAATTCTCCTGCTGATAGGCTCAAACAGATGTAGATTTACATATTTGGTGTATCAATTGCTTGCTGCACCATTAGTAATCGCAGTGATAAGCACTACAGTTTGTAGGCTTGGTTGTTCCAGCAACCTGCCAAAGGAGTAGTTTTCACACTTCCATTGGTATATGAGATTCTGTTCCCATTTCTTTCTTGATGTGAAAGTGCTGTTCTGGTGTTTGTTAAGCTTACATTAAAACAGTCAAGGAGAAACATACCTCTTTTACCTGATTCTTCTTCCTTCCTTTTTGGATAACACATTGGGTAACCTGATGTGTCATTGTATCATACATGGAGAATATGGTGGTTGCAATCACTCTTCAAATCCTGGGATTTAATTACTTTATAGTGACCTGAGTAGTATCCACAGCTGTGTTCCTCATACTGTGTTTGATACATTGGTACACTGTGACCTTTTTACAGGTTGACATGAAGATAAATGATGTTTGTTTCTTTGCTTTAGTTGCATATTAATTTCCTTAGCTCAAATCACCAAATACTTATTGCTTCGATAACATTGAATAACATTCATAACATGAATGGTCGCAAAGAGAAGTTTGAGGGCATTGATATCACCCCTCTTTTTAGCTGATAATTGAGAAAACTACTTTCACTGGAGTACAGAAGCACAGAAGTTCAGAACACTGCTGGTGGATTGATGGGTTGCACAAAGTTATGTAAAAAGGTTGCTTCTTTCCTATTCATACTGAGGCCTTTAGTGCTCTTACTACACTTTATTTAAACAGACAGGTACTGAAGCACTCCTTTAACAAGACAGAATGCTTTATTTTTCACTTGGTATAATTTCTTGTTTAATGCAAAAATATGATCTCTGTATATGTCTTTCTGTTTGTAATATTTAGGGAAGTGTTGAACACATTTTTAATAAGATGCTGTGTGGAGCCAGGAGTTGGACTTGATGATCCTGATGGGTCCCTTCCAACTCAGGATATTCTACAGTTTTACTACCACCTCCAGTTCTCTTGCATCGTCCTCCTTTAAGATTCACTGAAGTTGTTTATTTTTCTATATGGTCTAAGTCTTCCATTTTAGTAAGGTCTTCTGGCACATTCAGGCTTCTGTCTAGGGTGAGAGGAAATGACCTCAGGTTATGCCAGGAGAATTTTAGATTGGATGTTAGGAAAAGCTTCTTCACTGAAAGGGCTGTCAGTCGGTGGAAGAGGCTGTCAGGGAAGTAGTTGAGTGACCATCCCTGGCAGTATTTGAAAGATGAGTAGGCATGATGCTGAGGGACATGGTTTAGTGGAGACCTTGGCAGCACTAGGGTAACAGACTTGATGGTCTTAACGGTCTTTTACAACTAAAACCCTTCTATGAGGTGATGGTACTTCAAAATTATTTGGGTTCATTTTTTTTTTAAATTTTTAAATGACTCATTTAAAATGAGTCCTAAAAGTCTTGAAGAAGCCTGACTGTGCCATGTTTGTCCATTCACCATGAGGAAGCTCTTTTAGATGCATGCTAATTTCTGTTTCTGTGCAGAGTAGATCTGATGCTTCACCAGATGTCTGCTTGGACTCAAAAAGAGGGTTTAAATGCTGCTGTGCCTTGCTGTTTAACTGAGGGTTTCTTGCAGAAAAGCTTCTAAGTAAATAACTAAATGTAAACAATAACAATTGGGTAGTTCCTCAAGAAACACGCTGTGAAGAACTGAAAAAACCAAGTAGGCAACCCCTGGGATTAACAAGAAAGATACAGAATCAGAGAGATGAATTATTGTATGATTTGTATGGAAATAACTTGTGTCTAGGATGAAATCACATAGAATATCCTGATCACTACCTGGAAAATTCCCCTCTTCCCCCTGAACATCTGCTTTTGTGGACTAGAAGTTTTCATGTGGTCTAATTGGTTTGGTCAGTCTTCAACAGTTAGATCTGTGAGCAGATAATAGCAAGTTGACTTTTGAAGCAATTAGAGCAGCTGTGGAAGAAATCCTAAGCACAAAATATGAGTGTGACGTTTTTTTGTCATGAGTTTCAAGGTTCAGTATGTCCCATTGATTTTTATCAATTTCCCCTACAGAAATATGGAAATGCAAAGTTCTGTCGTATTGATTAAGAATTTTGGATGCCTTCTGATTTCAATTATTTGAAATGTTCATCAAGGCTTTTTGTAGAATGTCAGAACACAGCAGAGCAACTTTGTAGAATGTTCATTCTGATAGAGTTATGTCAGTCTAAAAGAGTGCTTGCAGTGTAATATCTGTAAAGTTACAGCACTTTGTGTTGCTGAGAACAGGAGGTCTCAAATATAGGTGCTTTGCAGCTAGCAGAAATGCCAGAAAATACTATTGCTTAAAACAGGCTTGTGAAGTGACCCTTTTTTTAAGCTTTAGGGACAGAGGATCTTGAACTTCATTTAATATTCTTATTTTTCAAAGATCAGATGGATATTAGCTAATTAGCTGTGGGATTTATGTACGGCTTCCTTTTCAACTTTAACTTTCTTTTCTAGAGCTTCTTACAGTGAAGAGGAAAAGGGGCAGACCAAAAGGGTCTACTAAGAAGTTTTGTGTGGATGAAGATGTGGCAGAAAATAACCCTGTTCCCAGTGAAGACACTTCACCTGGGGCAGAAGAAGGTCCAGAGCCATCTGAGCTCTCACCAGGCAGCTTGGAATGTAGGAAATGCAACCGGAAGTTCTCCAACACACGTCAGCTGAGGAAACATATCTGCATTATTGTTTTGAATGAAGGAGAGGAAGAAGGAGATGGAGGTAAGAAACTTGTGTTTCTGTCCTGTGCCCTGATTGGTAACAACTCTTAATCCCCAGTGTTAATTTTGAATGGAATGAGCTTAGCTGTTTTAACATAAAAAGGAAGTTGAAGCAAATCTGAGACTGAAGTCAGACAAGGTATTTTAAATTTTTCAGAAAGGTCAAAGTGTTTATTGCACTAATCGTTGTCTTAAACTCCCTGAAATGCTTCCTTTGGGTAAACAGCTGTTCTGTTTCTCAGAGGGAGGGTTATAGTTTTCCAGTGAGAAGTGATAC
Organism: Laterallus jamaicensis coturniculus; assembly: GCA_022605575.1. Taxonomy (NCBI): domain Eukaryota; kingdom Metazoa; phylum Chordata; class Aves; order Gruiformes; family Rallidae; genus Laterallus; species Laterallus jamaicensis. The sequence goes on along the minus strand of JAKCOX010000002.1, from coordinate 85,731,550 downwards.
AGTCCAAGCAGGTGAGTCTCACACATAGGTGAGGAAAGATGGTCCTGTAGAGGTGTTTGTCATGTGACTTATGAAACCTGAATTCTGTCCTGGTCTTGTGATAGATTTCAATACTGGTTTTTTTGACTATATAAGCAATAATACAAGAGTCACCTTTTTTTGTTCTACAAAACATTATGCAAATTGACTACCTTTGGAGTACAGAGTTAATTGGTTAAATTTAGCTTTAAGTTTGATTTGAATATATTCAGCCTCTCATAGTTATGGAACAGAGTAGAGTACCTTCTCATTTGAAAGGAACCTATGAGTATCTTTTGGTCCAACTACCTGACCATTACATGCTAACCAAAAGATAAAGCATGCTAGTAAAGATATTGTCCAAATGTCTCATAAACACGGACAGGTTTGGGGTATTGATGACCTCTAGGATACCATGGGCCAGCAGGAGGTGCACCTGCCACCCCGAGCATGGACTTGCCACCATTCACTCTCATCCCTTAAGCCGCTGCCTTCATCCTGGCCAGAGGAGGACACAGGGTCCCCTTGACTTTGGGTTTTGTCTGATGTGTGTTCCTGTTTCCATCTGAGGGAGGGCAGAGCATGCCTTCACTAGCCTGTGTCTTCTCAGCCTCCCTGATGCTCTTGACCCTTTCTTTATACTTCCTCCTGTGGCTCTGTCAGCAGAGTGAAGGAGGCAGAATTGCCTCCCTCAGCCTGCTGGTTGCTCTTCTTTTGCTGCACTCCAGGATACGGTTGACTTTCTAGGCTGCAAGTGAATATTACCAGGTCATGTTGAACTTACTGTCCACCAACACCCTCAAGTCCTTCTCCTCAGGGCTGCTCTCAATCCACTCTGCCCAGCCTGTAGTTGTGCTTGGGATTTTCCTGTCCCATGTGCAGGACCTTGCAGTTGGGCTTGTTGAACTTCATGCAGTTTGCATCGTCCCACCTGAAGCCTATTGGGGTCCCCCTGGATGGGTTCCCTTCCCTCTGTCGTCTGAACTACAGCACACAGCCTGGTGTTACCAGCAACAAGAGCTGGGAAATCCAGGCTTCAGCTGTCTTCTGAGTACCATCCCATGTCAGGGAATATTTTCACTTCTAGCTTTATCACGTGAACTTTTCAGTTTCTGAATATTTATATAAAAGTAGTTTGCATATTATTATTTTCCGTTAAGGAAACATGAGTGCATTGAGTAGCTCAAAAACTTCTGAGGATTAGATAATAATATGATCTACATTGATGGTTTTTTCATACTTGTGTTGCTTTACTAGCTCAGAAAACATGTTCTTTAGCTTGAGCTGCTGAATTGTTACAGGACTTAAATAGAGTTTTGAAGAAATTTTTGAGGACGATGGTTGAACCTTCTAAATGTGAACAAAAGTAGTCTAAAATTGAAAAGGCAAGCAATTAAATAAAAATGTACTTTTTGTAAGCTGAATTAATTTCATGAGGACCTGTTCATAGTTCAAATACTTAGACAAATGCACCAATATTCTTAGTTATCAAAATGGTTGAGTCACAGAACTAGAGGTTTCACCCATATCACTGCCAAGTGAAAGCTGTTAAACTCTTTTTTTAACTGGGATTCAAAGCTGTCTGGTTTCTGGTTTCAGTATGTTCTGCATTAATGAGTTTGAGCAGTATTACATAGTTTGTGAAATAGTGGTACTTTTGTTTTTTAAACCTGATGCTGCTTATTTAATTGGGTATCATCTTACTCTCTTGTTCCCTGAAGTGGGGGGATAACCTGTATAACCTCTTGCACAAGGTTCATAATTTAGAAATCTTCATTTTTGCATTTAGATTATTCTTATCCTGCCTGAATCTTTAGTAGATGAACTAGACTATATGGACATTGCTTATGCTACTGAGCAGTCTTCACTCAGCAGCTCTGCTGTAACTGGTTTGAGCTGAAGGGCCAGAACTACAAATGGTGTTACAGGCACAGGAGCATGCCTGGTTTTACAGGATAGCATTTTTCTGTTCTACTTTTTTTTCTTAATGATCCCTCAGATTGTTTGCTCTTCTGACTACTGCTGAGTATTGAGCTAATGTTTTCAGAGAGCTGTTTAGAAAGGCAGCCAGATCTTTCCTGTGTTGTAAGAGTCAATTTAGAGCACATTGTTTCATCTGTAAAGTGGGTTTTTTTTTGTTTGTGCTTTGCATTTATTGCCACTGTAGGTGGGAGTCTGTTCCAAACTAGCACCTGCCTGCATATGTGAGTTTATGCACTGGGTTTTCAACCTTTAATTATACTCAGCAAAGAGCAAGTCAGTACTTTAGTGGAGCCTGTAGAGGGACGTAAGATTAGCTGAATTGCTTGTAGCGTCCACTGACTGTGTTAATTAGAGCTCTGTCTATAATTGCAATTTAGAAATGTAGCTTGTGGGTGCCTTAATCTGATTTAATTCCAGGTTATTCTGTCACCAGTTACTGATTATTGAAAAACTTTCTGTAGCTTCATTGTCATCCAACAGTGATGAATCTAAGTGGGCCATACAGATAATGGTGTTGCTGTTTCAGCACATAGTACTGCAAGTGTAACAGCATGTATTTAGTTTTTGTGTGTGTATAATGTTAAACAAATATTTCAGTTACTTGAGCAGATGTGGCAGATACCAACATTTTATAGAGTAAACAATCCCTGAGAAGAACTTACAGAAATCATTCTTATTATGTTGTATGTGAGAAAAGGAGTGCTGAAACTTCTCATTTGATGAAATTTCTCTGTTGCTAAAGCCCTTAGAACTAGCTGGAGACTTCTCTTGAGGGTCTTTGAGCCTTAAAGAGTTGCAGTATCTTCTTTCTCATTTCAGACACATTAGTTCAGAACAGATGGCTGAAAATTATGGAGCTTTGACTGCAAGTTCTTCTCCCTTAGTCTTTGACCTCTTACCTCATACATATAGGTAGTTCCATCCCCTCCCCTTCTTACCTATGTCTTTCCAACTTGAAACTACTTTCATCATGATACAAAGCTGGGAGGGGTGGCTGACACGCAGGAACACTGTGCTACATTCCAGCAACACCTGGACAGGCTGGAGAGCTGGGCAGGGAGAAACCAGATGAAATTCAACAAAAGCAAGTGTAAAGTCTTGCACCTGGGGAGGAACAACCGTTCATTTCAGTACAGGCTGGGGGATGACCTGCTGGAGAAGAGCTCTGTGGAGAAGGACTTGGTGGATGACAGGTTGGCTGTGAGCCAGCAGTGTGCCCTGGTGGCTAAGAGAGCCAATGGGATCCTGGGGTGCATCAGGAGGAGTGTGGCCAGCAGGTCAAAGGAGGTGATCTTTCCTCTCTACACTGCCCTGGTCAGGCCCCACCTGGAGTATTGTGTCCAGTTCTGGGCTCCCTGTTGTGAAAAGGACAGGGATCTCCTGGAGAGAGTCCAGAGAAGGGCTATGAAGATGTTTAAGGGTCTGGAGCATCTTCCCTATGAGGAAAGGCTGAATAAGCTGGGACTGTTCAGTCTAGAGAAAAGAAGATTAAGGGGAGACCTAATTGGTGTTCACAATTATCTGAAGCATGGGATTCAGGGCAAATTCGCCAGCCCCTTTTCAGTGGTCTGTGGAGACAGGACAAGGGGCAATGGCTGCAAGTTGGAGCACAGGAAGTTCCGCACCAACATGGGGAAAAGCTTTTTCACAGTGAAGGTGACAGAGCCCTGGGACAGGCTGCCCAGGGGGGTTGTGGAGTCTCCTTCTCTGGAGATATACAAGACTCATCTGGATGCCTATCTGTGCAGTATGAGCTAGGGAGCTGCTTTGGCAGGGGGGTTGGACCTGATGATCTCTTGAGGTCCCTTCCAACCTCTACGATTCTGTGATTCTGTGGCATGTGATAAATAAACGAGTACATTTTAACTCTGTACTGTGTCTGGCTGGGATGGAGTGAACCTTCTTTGTTAGGAGCTCATATGATGTGGTGTTTTAGATTTGTGACCAAAACAATGCTGATAACATACTAATGATTTAGTTATTGCTAAAATATGCTAAGTATACACATATTGAAAGGGTATGTATTAATATTTTGCATTATATTCTTTATTGAAAGAAATGTAATACATGTTTTGAGCTGAAGTTGAAATACTGGGAAAGGTTTCCAAGTAATGACATGTTTTGCTGTCTCTTATAGATCCACAAGGGAAGTGTGTTGGAAACCTTATATCGGACATTAAAAATGACAGTGAATAAATCACTATAAAACTGTATTGATGCTGCAGTATGTATTGAGCAGAGGAATAATTGGTGGATGTAATAGATCTCTGCTGTTCTTTGCTTCTGTGATTAGTGATCCACATTGACCTCTCCAAGATCAGTGTCTCATTGACAGTTCTCGTTCAGGAGTCACCAAGCCTTATTGGCTACTGACATCCTCTGTTCATTGAATTTAATTCTTTGATGTATAGTAATTGCCTTCACCTTGTAGGCCCATTCACTAAAATAGCAAGAAAAAAATTGTTAGTTTTTTATGTAGAATTAAATAATGTCCGTTTTGATTAAAAATCCCACATGTACATGCTCATTAAATGTATATACTTAATAAAGGGCTTATTTGCATAAGAAGGTTGCTGTGATTTAAGCAGAGCTGTGTGTATGCCTATTTCTGGTTTTATTTGGTCAAACCTCATTGAAGGGTTTGGCTAATGATTTCGATCTGGCAGCCATCCATTCTTTTTGCCCTAAGACAAAACTAGAAGAATTGAGAATCTTCCTGAACAGCCATGTGTCTTTACTCTGTCTCCTTCCATCTGGAAAACAGAGCAGCTTCAGCTCCTGCTGCTGGGTTGGGATGGGTTTGGGGATTTTAACTGTTGCTGCATTGAATAATTTGCCCAGCAGATACCCCTAAAATCGCTTCTGAGAGATAAATAGATAATTATTTTAACCACTATTCCTCTCCCACACTGCAGCATACCTGAATCTCTGGCAGATATAAGGGAGGACATTTGATGGCTGGGGGATGGGGTTTGGGTGGAAGATAGATTTACAGCTATGTGCAGTCCAGATTCTCTTCTCTAGAGTGAACCATTCATTCCTGCTGATTTAGGAGCCTGCGTAATTCTTAAGGATGGCACTTTTGGCCTTAGTTTAAAATGTTTTTGCTATCACCTGGATTCTGATTTAAATTAATTCTTTCTGTGAGAAGTATGTCAGTCTCTGCAGGAAAGCAGTTGCCTGTGTTCATTTTGAATGGCCACTGTACTTTTTTTTTCCCCCAAGCTACTCTCTTGATGCTATAAAATGCCAGTATCTTTCAAGAGGTAAAAAACAATAATTTGACTGAAGAGTGGTTTAAAAACATGCTTTTTAGGGATGTGTAGCTGTACCTGCGAAGTGTTGTACATCCAGTGACAAAAGCAGAGCACAGTACCTTCAATTAACGACTCACATAGAGTCATGGGACAGATGAACAATCTAGTTGGGCAGGACTCTGAAAGCAGAGATTCTTTCAGCCTTGACAGTAGCTTTACTTGTCAACACAGACACAACCATTTCTTAAATGTGTTGGAATGCACAGGCACAGGCACAGCATTGTATTTCTTGTACAGACAGAAGCAGGCCTTTAAAATGTCTGTCCTGGTTCATTTGTCTCTTGAATCAAAGTGCCAGCTGACAAAGTGCTGGGCTTTGGCACGTGGCATGTCAGTTTGCATGGGAGGGCACACAGGAAGGGCCCTGCAACCTGCTTACAGGGCTGCAGGCCAGGGAAGTGCTCTAGGAATACAGGTGGTATACAGTGAGTGTCTGGATCCTTCTGGTGAAAAGGTACCTGCACAAGGTGTGTGCAGGTTGATGATCTGTTACCTCAGGTGGCAGAGTTGCAGGAAACCATGAAAAAGCTGCACAGTGTTAGAGGAGCAAAGACAGAGATAGATGGGTGGTTTCATAATCAAGTGCCTGCAACAGACTTCACTGAGAATGAAGCACCCCAGACCCTGGTGATCCACAAAAGCAGGACTCAGCTTCAGTCTCCACCATCTACCTTCACATGGGAAGGAGTGGTCAATGTGGGTTCACGAAGGGGAAATCATGCCTGACCAATCTCCTAGCCTTCTGTGGTGGCATGACTGGCTGGGTGGATGAGGGAAGAGCAGTGGATGTTGTCTGCCTTGACTTCAGCACAGCTTTCACACCATCTCTCATAACATCCTTGTGATCAAGCTTAGAAAGTGTGGGTTGGACAGTGAGGTGGTTTGAGAACTGGATGAATGGTGAGGCCAGAGGTTTGTGATAAGCATTGCAGAGTCTAGTTGGAGGCCTGTAGCAAGCCATATGCCCTAAGGGGTATACTGGCTCCAGTCTTCTTCAACATACTCCTCAGTTACCTTGATGAGGGGACAGAGTGTAGCTTCAGCAAATATGCTGATGACACAAAACTTAATGTAATCCTAAAAGAGCTTGTGTAGGGTCCTGCACCTAGGCAGGAATAAGCCCAGGCATCACTATGGATTAAGAGTTGACCTGCTGGAAAGCAGCTCTAAGGGGAAGGACCTGGGAGTCCTGGTGGACATCAAGCCCTCCATGAGCCAGCAATGTGGTCAAGGAGGCCAATGTTATCCTGAAGTGCATTATGGGTTTGGCCAGCAGGTTGAGGGAGGTTACCCTCCACCCCTGCTCTGCCCTGCTGGCTCCACATCTGGATTTCTGTGCCCAGTTCAGGGCTCCCCAGATCAAGAAAGACGGGGAATTACTGGAGAGAATCCAGTGGAGGGCTACAAGGATGATTAGACCAGGACATCTTCCTAGTGAGGAAAGGTTGAGGTAGCTGGGTATGTTTAGCCTGGAGAAGAGGACACTAAGAGAGGATCCCATCAGTACTACAAATATCTGAAGGGTGGGTGTCTAGAGGTTGGGGGCAGCCTCTTTTCAGTAGTGCCCAGTGACAGGACAAAGGGCAACAGGCGCAAGCAGGAATACAGGAAGTTCTATCTCAGTGGGTGGAAAAACTTTCTCTGAGGGTGAGCACTGGAACAGAGTCTTCTCTGGAGATACTCAAAACCTGGATGTTTACAACCTGTTGTCATCCTGTTGTAACAGTGGAGTTGGACAAGCTGATCTCCAGAGGTCCCTTGCACCCCTTACCATTCTGAGATATGTGATTCTCTAAGCTGACTGCTTAGAAAGGGAAATGCAAAATGAGGCATTTTGTGTAAGGGAATCTGCTTAGGAGTAACCAAAGTCCCTTACTGCTTGCAGAAGCTTTGTTTAGCTATTCTAAGTGGCATATACTCCATTTTCTCATAAATCATCTTAAAATCACCTATGGGTATTCCATTACAATACAAGAGTTGTTGTATTATACACACTAATTGTGCTAATGTTGAGAAAGAAAATTCTTATTTTTACTCTTTATGTTGGTAATGCTTAAGTAATTTTTTCCAGGAAGACATAAAAACTACTGATGAGATATGGTCCCAGATTATGGAAAGGCTGTTTGAGTCCTGTGGTCTTGGTGGAAACTTGTTTCTCATTAAAACAAACTTTTGTCTCCCTCCTAATCCTTTCCTAAAGCACACAGTCTAGTTCAAGTCCTTTTGATGTAAAGAAAGTTCAGGGAGAGAACAGCTGTCATTGGGAGATAAGACTTTTTCTGGTTTGGTGATTTGATGGGAAGTTTTATGTTTTGGGTGGGGTTTTCTACATCTCTTCCAGGTTACACCAGAACTTATTGGCAATGTGTGCAGTCCCAGGTCATTATCAACAAATTGCTTCTCAAAGATGTTTGTTCCTTTCAGAAAGCAGAATGGGGCTACTACCATTAACATGCATCATATTAGTGAATAAATTTTAATTTTTAAGTATCAGAATTTTATTTGATCACTCTATAGATGACACAATATTTATGTATTGTGAGAGTGTTGGGAATGTCTGTACAAATAAAAAGCACTAATTGAAAATGTATGATTGGCAAATCAGTTTAATACCTATGTGTCCTTTTTGTGTTAATAGAATTTGTATGGCACTCTATTTTTTATACATCTTTACAGATAGTGAATTTAGTGGTCCTGCTAGTTGCTGCTTATTCTCAGATCATATTGAGAAGGTGAAAGTTGAGATTCAGTCATAGAATCACAGAATGACTTTGGTTGGAAGCGACCTTGAGATCATAGTTCTAACCCTCCTGTCATGGGCAGGGCCACTCTTCACTAGACCAGGTTGCCTGAAGCTCCATCCAACCTGGATGCTTCTAGGGAGGGGACATTTACAACCTGTTCCAGTGCCTCACTACCCTCAGTGTAAAGAATTTCTTCCTTACATTTAATCTAAACCTCCTGTCTTTAAAGCCATTACCCCTGTGCCTTGTAAACAGTCCTTCCCCATCTTTCTTGTAGCCCCTTCAGGTACTGGAAGGCCACTATACGGTCTCCCTGGAGCCTTCTCTTCCCCAGGTAGAAGGTGCCCACCTCTCTCAGTGTGTCTTCATAGGAGAGGTGCTCCAGCCCTTTCATCATCTTTGTGGCCCTTCCATGGACTCACTCCAACTGCTCCATGTCTGTTCCGTACTGGGGACCTGAGTCCTGCACACAGTACTCTGTGGGGTGAGGGGTCTTACCGGAGCAGAGTAGAGGAGCAGAAGCATCCTTATACAAGTTTTCCATGCATGTGAAATAGCAACAGTTTATTAAAGAAATATTTCCATACTGAAATTTCGTGTCTTATTTTAAAATCTTTTTGAATAGCATTCTGGAAAATTCTGTTTTGAAAGCAGGGAGTTAGCCAGCTATACCTCTTGTAGGACATCTGTTCTTTTCTATGGCTTTTACCTTTCTTTAAGCTGAAGGAACTAGCAAACTGGGCTGCCTCCCAGTCATGAAACATTTGTTGGTTTGATACTGTGGTAATAGTTCATTATTCATTACTGTGGATTTTTACAAACTGAACTCTGTCATCTCCCCACCCCCCTTCTTTTCCTATTCATAGAATCATAGAATGGCATGGGTTGGAAGGGACCCCAAGGATCATAGAGCTCCAACCCCCCTGCCACAGGCAGGGACGCAAACCTCAGGCCTGGATCTACACAAGGTTGCCCAGGGCCCCATCCAACCTGGCCTTGAACACTTCCTGGGATGGGGCATCCACCACCTCTCTGGGCAGCCTGTTCCAGGACCTCACCACTCTTTCCGTAAAAAACTTCCCCCTAATATCCAATCTAAACCTTCCCTCCTTTAGCTTTAAACCATTCCCCCTTGTCCTTCCATTATCTGCCCTTTTAAAAAGTTGATTCCCCTCCTGTTTGTATGGTCCCTTCAGGTACTGTAAGGCTGCAATGAGGTCCCCCCGCAGCCTTCTCTTCTCCAGACTGAACAAGCCCAGCTCCCTCAGCCTCACTTTGTAGGGCAGGTGCTCCAGCCCTCTAATCATCCTTGTGGCCCTCCTCTGAACCCTCTCCAACAGTTCCACATCTTTCTTGTATTGGGGGCCCCAGATCTGGACACAGGACTCCAGGTGGGGCCTCAGGAGGGCAGAGTAGAGAGGGACAATCACCTCCCTGTCCCTGCTGGCCACCCCTCTTCTGATGGAGCCCAGGATACCATTGGCCTTGCGAGCTGCAAGAGCACACTGCTGGCTCATGTTAAGTTTCTCATCCACTGTGACACTATTTTTTAGAAGGATTCCTGTATTCAGCAGTTAATAGAGTTATAGGTTGTTGTGCTTTAATCTGGCAATCATCTGAAAGAACCACACAGCTACTTGCTCGCTCCTCCCCCCACAGTGGGATGGATGAGAGAATGGGAAAAAAGAGTTGAAGCTCATGGGTTCGGATAGAGACAGCTTAATATGACAGAAGAGAACAATTCTGCAATAACAATAAAATAATATACAAAGCACAACACAATCGTTTCACCACCTGCAGACTACTGATACCCAGCTGGTCCCAGACTTCAACCATCTTCCCCCAATTTTATATGCTGAGCATGATGTCTTGTGGTGTGGAATATCCCTTTGGCCAGTTTGGGTCAACTGTCCTGGCCATGTTCCCTAATGGGTTGTTGTGCACCTGATAGGGCATCAGAAGCTGAGAAGTCCTTAAGTGTTGTATAAACATTGCCCAGCAACAACCAAAACATCGTTGTGTTACCAACATTGCTCTCATCCCTATACCTGCTACTAGGAAGAAAATTAACTCCATCCCAGAAGTTCATGACTCCAGCCCAGCTGACACTAGGATGCAGGTTAACATGAAAAGACAATAAAATGGTTTTGTGGTTTGGTTTCAACCACTTTATTTCCTCATTAAACTGACTTTTTTTTTTTTTTTTAAATTGTTAGGAGGTAGGGTTTAGGAGTATGGTGCTTGGACTCCATTCATAAGCCTGCTATGAATTCAGTATGTGATCCCAAGCAAAATGAGGGAAATTCTGCTGTCCTAATCACAGCTTTCCCTTCAGTCTCCTTCTGGATTTCTGTTACCTAAAGCATGCAAAAATTACTTAAGAGTTTTGTCCAGAGGTATATATTTTCTTTTCCCTAAACCTGTCACTAAATCTTACTATCCACTGAATAAAAGCAGTGTAATTAACCCCAATTAATTTCTGTAATTGTTGTTCAACAGTATGTGGAGTAGACTCAGGGAAACCCAATTTAATAAGCAGCTCATGTTCTTTGTGTAGTCTGATTCTTTCTGAGAAGACTTTCTTCTGTTGGTAGCCTGGTCCTGCTGAGAAACTTGTGACAAGTCATTTTGTTGCTGATAATGAACTAACAGAGGCTGTTTTGTGAAGGAAATATGGAAAATGCATTTGTTTCCTCCCACCCCTGTTCATCCCACCAAAAGAAGACACTGCACGGGCAGTTTCTGTTTGAAAAGGATGTTTCTTTATATTCACATATCCCTTTGAATTCCTGCAGAGAAATGCCAGTGTTAGGATTACGTGCTTCCAATAGCAAGCAGTAATTTGCAGCTATATTAAGGAGTTAAATGGGGACATAATGAGAGCCTATATATCTGCCCATAAAGCAGACATATTTTCCCAAATCATAGATATCTACAGAGAAGAAGGTAGCTCAGAAGAGACATATATCAGGGAGTTAAATGAAATTGAAGAAATCATCAGCAGTCAGCGTAAAGCTGGGGGCTCTCAGGGCACAGCTTAATTTTCTATCATCTACTGGGAAGCTGGGGCAGAAGCATTTTGTTAACATGACTCCATAGAAAGATGGCTTGCTAATGGTCTGAGAATTCAATTTGCTATGTGGGTTTTGTTCATTCTAGGCCTTGTAATTTTTAGATTTACAGATTGTGAAGTCATTAGCAGTTGTCAGTATGTGCATTTCTGCCTTGGTCTGCCTGAGAAATTGAAACTAGTTCCTAAATACCTGGTTTCTTTCTGGGTTTGTATCTAGTGAAGAACTTGGTTTATCCAGGTTCTGGTTAGGTGATCAGTCCTAACTATGATACTTGAATTTGTGAGTCTGTGCTTGTGTCCTTTATTATTTATGGAACAGCCAGAACTCTTTAACCCTGTGTTCCATTAAGGTAAGACCACAGGAGACAGATTTGTTTGAATCTCAGCTGAATATTAACGAAGTATTACTGAAATTAAAACACAGCCATTTCCATGTAGCATATCTTCCCACTGCTTTTGCTATTTACATGCTGTAAACAACTCTAGACACATTACACCTTTGCCATTACTGGGTTTTATTTATATATTGTTTCCTTATCTCGGTAGAGCAGCTACAGCACGTTATGAATATACATTGAACGCCTTATTCTGGAGATTGTGTCAGCTGCTTTATATTTGGGGAAAAAAAATTATTTCAAAATTCACTGGGCTCATTTATAATTTTCTTTCCTCAATCAGTTTTTGCTTTCCTTATTCATTACTTTTGGAATGTTTGCATAATGCCTTAATTTGCCAAGAATGTTTTCTCTAGCCTGCGTTTTCTACCACTTCATTTAATATAAAGAAATTCTCTTGGTATAAACATGCAACACTGGTTTTGTTCTTTATGCTACCAATTCTTTATGCTGCTAATTCTGTGTATATAAATTTTATATTATTTAGAATTTCAGTAAGAATTCCCTATTTGCTTTAACAAAGAAATAGATTCAAGGAACAACTTAGCTGATTACAGCTTATTCGTTCTTATTTCAGATGAGTGGTATGAATACAATTATTGTTGCTTTCTAGTTAACAGGTCCAAAAGTTATCCAGTTTAAGAGACTGAAGAAATTCTGAACAGCAAAAAATAGGGATGATTTAGAAGTGCAAGTCTTCAAAATGAAGAGTTACACATCAGTAGTTAGGTTGAATCAAAGAACCGTTTTGAACATGAATTCTTGAATCTACCTTGAAAAAGAAAAGTATGTTTCTGATCACTGATTCAGAGTAACAGTGGGAAAAAAAGCCCCATAACCAGAGAGACCATTGGAAGGCTTTCCATTAAACAAGATTGATAACAAATCTAGTACTAGGAGAAATAATCCTAAAGTTAAGAACAGTTAGATATGATAGGGAGAAAAATAATTTGTTCATTAATGGTGAAGTCGTAAGGAATTCTGTATTTGTAGAACTTCCAGAAAAATCCACAATAATGTCAGGATAATGTAGAAACCCAATGTTTCTGAGATTCCATTTTTAATTTTCTTTGTCCTTATTTTTTTTCTATTTTCTCTATTTGTACAGATATCACACTGGTGTTATTCAATAGAGGGGAAAAACATTTCCCTTTACGGACTCATGCAGCATGCCAACCTTTAATAACATGTATTTCTTTGCATAGTAGTGTTGATTTTTTGTTTATCTTAGAGCCTTAGTGACTGTTATCTCCATTTCTTTTGTACATAGTTACATTCTTTTTGATGTTTACTCTTTAGGTAATGATTCTGACGTTGACCTTGACAGGAAGGAAGATGAGCGAGAAAAAACTCCAAAGAGGCCCCGACTTCAGAAAACAGAGAAAACTCCATCAACTAAGGAGACTGAACAGGTTCCAGGAGCTAAAAATCCTATTATAAGTGTGGTTTTGACAGCCCATGAAGCTATTCCAGGTAATGAGAATCACCAGTTTTATAATCAAATTTGATTTTATTAATGCTGACACTGTACAAAGTAGTCATTGGTCCAAGAGAGGACTGTTTAGGATATTTATTACCCAAGAAGTATTTAGTAGTAATTGGATATCATAATACAGAATCTCTGTACCTGGCAGCTACTTTGTTTTAGAACTGCCATTGCATTTCTTCATAGGTAATGACAAATGTTGGACCTGGGTGTAGTTATCAACATGAATATCAGTTATGTTTAGTCTGTGAATGGTTTTAAAGAAGAAACTGGAAAAATCAGTGACCAAGGAAAAGGAAAGTATTTTATCCCTTAATATCTTTATTTTAGCTCTTGATTTCTAAGTATATTTATGATAACTGTAAATTTTACTATGAATAGCTTACTATATATAATTTAATATTCATGCACATGAGTAGTTTGACAGAAAATATATATACATGTTTCAAAATCAAGTAATGTTCCTATGTGATGGATTCTTCATTCATAAATTTATATAGGCCCTTTTCATGAAAGGATTTTTGAATAATTCCTATATTTTAAAACTAGAATTGCATTTGCATATTTATATGAACCAGTCACCTAATTGACAGAATTGCTTAATAGTTTTCTGTGTTATTTTCAGCCCTGTAGCTTTATTGTTCTCCTTTCCATTATTGCTAACATTTCTGAATGTTTGTTTGGCTTACAGCTCTAAGAACAAGTAGAATATATTTATTTATTATTGCAGTTTGGAAGCTGACTGGATTTTCTGTGGTGTTCTGTAGTATTCTTTGATACTGAGATCTGTAATATGCTTCGACTTTGTTTGCTAAAGTCCATTCATAGTTATGGTAGAGGAAGCTGGATGAGCTCAATTACATATATGATGTGTGCTTAGAAGGGAAAACAGAATCACAGAATGGTTAGGATTGGAAGGGACATCTGAAGATGGCCTGGGCCTTTCTGACCTTGACAATAGCTCTGATGTAGATGTACCATCATCCACATCATCCGCTGTCTGGCCTTCAGCATCCTCATAAGAACCTCATATCCTCATACCTGTTGTACAGAGGCAGCTGGGACATCGGGGTGGACAAGCAGGAGGTTCGCCTGCCACCCCGAGCATGGACTGGCCTCCATTCACTCACTCCTTTCCCTTAAGCTGCTGCCTTCATCCTGGCTGGGAGAGGACACAGGTCCCCTTCATCTTGGGTTTTGTCTGGTGTCTGTCCCTGTTTCTGCCCGAGGGAGGGCAGAGCATGGCTCCACCAGTCTGTCTCCTCTCAGCCTCCCTGATGCGCCTGACCCTTTGTACTTCCTCCCATGGCTCTGCCAGCAGGCTGAGCAGATCGTCCCCCTGGTCACCCCTCACACAGCCATTGTCACTGCTGCCATCCATTCCCAGGGACAGGCTCTGGCACTGACCACAGCCTGAGGCCTGGGGGGCTGCATGTTTCCCTGTCAGCTCTGTCTGGGTTGCCACAGCCCTTCTGGCGAGTCCAGAGGACAGACAGAGAAAAAAACTTTCCTAACATCTAATGTGACCCTGCCCTGGCACAGCTTAGTGCCATTTCCCCTTGTCCTATCTCCTGTCACCTGGCTGAAGAGACCATCGCCCACCTCTCTACATCCTCATTTCAGGTAATTGTAGGCAGTGATAAGGTCTGTTAAGACAGTTATGAATTATAATCCTCCTTTTCAGAATTTGGAAATAATAAAAGATACTATATAAGTAGTGAACTCTTTCAAGATTCAAAGACAAATATTTAATTTAACACAACTATTTTTAATTCATTTTTCATTGCTTTTCCTTGTATTTTTTCATTCATTTCCATGATCTAATTATATTTTATTGTCACTGACAATTCTTAATCTGTTCTCTTTTCTCAGTAATACTTCTATGCTTGGACTTTTATAAAGATTTTTCATTGTCTTTTATTCAGTTTTTCTGGAGATTTATGATGTGCTGAAGAGCTGAGTTATTGCTATAGACTGGTGTTGAAGAACAGAAATAGATAAAACATTTCTCCCCTCTTCACTGCTCTCTGTGTGCTAGATCATGTGTAGAGTGAAGTTGAAAATAAAGTTTAAAGCTGCTTAAGCTCTATGAAAACTTGGTTATTTTTTCACAAGCTTTAGTGTTCTTTAGCCACCTGTTTTCTAGCTTTAAAGTTGCATGGAAATATCCTTTTTCATATCTAGTGTGGTAATGTCCTGTTGGTGGTGACAAGTAAGCATTCTATTGATTAGAAAAATAGAGAAGGCTTTGAGAAATAGAATAGAATAGAGGAAATAATCAGACCATGTGTCTCCTTTCATATATATGTGAAGTTTTATATATATATATATATATATATATGAAGTATTACATTTTCAGTTTGCTGTATTTTTGCTGTGTGCTATTTGGGTTTGGGACACTGGTCTTCATCATGTGTTGAGTAGATTGTGACTAAATTGATCTAAAAATCCTTGAGAACAAACAGATCAGTTAGTTTTTAACTTTGCAGAAAGGATAGTTGGAAAACACTGTTTTTTCCCCATGTTCCTTTTTGGAAATGTTTACTTGGGATGCATAAGAAAGGTAATAGATTTACAGCTTTAGGAACTGGAAAGCTAGCATTAGCCTACAGAATAAATACAGTTTGAATAAAAGTAATAGGTATTTTTTTCTCTGCAAACATTGAAATACCATGATAGCCTAGATAGATGGGCCTGTGAGAACCTTGTACCATTCAACAAGGCCAGTTGTGAGCTCCTGCACCATAATCATAAGACCCTACCTGGAGTACTACATACAGCCCTGGGGGCTCCTGGTACCACAGAGACATGGACCTTTTGGAACCAGTACAGTGGAGAGCCACAAAGATGATGATAGGGCTGGAGCACTTCTCCTATGAAGACAGGCTGGAGAGATGGACTGTTTCAGCTTGGATATGCCTCCAGGGAAACTGTCACAGGCTTCCAGAACCTGAAAGGGTCTACAAGAAAGTTTGTTTACAAAGGCATGTAGTGATAGGATGAGGAGTAACAGGTTTAAGCTAGAAGAGGGTAGATTTAGATGAGATAGAAGGAAGAAAGTCTTCTCTCTGAGGGTGGTGAGGCACTGGAACAGGTTGCATGAAGCAGTTGTGGGTGCCCCCACCCTGGAAGTGTTCAGAGCCAGGATGGATGCAATCCTGAATAACCTTGTCTAGTGTAAGATGTCTCTGCCCCTGGCAGGGGCGTTGGAACTAGATAGCCTTTATGGTCCCTTCCAGCCAAAATCACTTTATGATTCCATAACTATAGGCATCCAGAGACCTTTAGGACAGGGAGTATTGTGTGCCTGAACATGCACATCTTGGAGTACAGTTTTACATAAGCATTCCAATTAAGAATGAGAATGAATAACTCCAATTATATGCACATCTAAAAATAGCTGTTTTGAATGGCAGATACTTTTGTTCATAGGCTTTTTAAGAAGGAGTGAGGTAACTCTGCCAAAAGCTCAATCTTTTTTTGTAACATATTTTATTTCCCATGTTTAAATCCTGTAATAGTATCAGGGCTTATAAAACCATTTTATTATTCTTTCCCAAATACTTTGGCTCAGGAGAGATTCTTCTTTGAACATGTAAATTGTCATTTTATGTGAGTCCTATAATATTTTAATGACTCTTTTTGTTACTAGGAGAGTTGTTTTAAGTTCTATACCAAAGAAAACAATCTGGTCAGTGGTAGAATTCTTGTTTTCTTTGATAGAGCTCAAGATATACAAAAATAGCATAAAGCATTTAAATTTTTGGTCCTTTCTCTAAAGGAGTAGGATTTTTTCTCCAACAAATTCTTAATGCAACACTGTGGAGGTTTTTCTCTCCCTAATTTGCACTACCTATAAAAGGTCAGCTATGTTCTGCTGCTATACTCTGTGCTGTAATTTATTAACTCTTGGTTCCTCCTTCCATTAAGATTTTTGGTAAACAGGGAAGAGGTGGAAGAATGTTTTGCTTACTGTTTGGGGACTGACTCAGTTTAACTGATGACAGTCTTTTCTGTTGAAGATTACTTTTTTTTTTGGTAGCTCACAGAACAATGATTTTGGGTTTATGACTTACCTGAATTGATTTCATATCAGACTGTTGCCAAGGGAGCTTTTCTGCTTGTCTCTTATTTCCCAGTTGACTTCCTGTTTCTTGCACTGGCAGTAATGGTTGTGTCAGCCTGCAGTAAATTGATTTTAAAAAAGAGGCAAAGAAAGTACACATACATGTGCACATGCACATCCTCATTTTCTTAGCCAGAGGATTTGTTTTCTACCAGTTATCCTTACTGAAATGTCTCACACTGGGGACACTCAAGTTTGGAAGGTTGGAAAGTAGTGACAAAATGAGTCTTTCAGGGGAAAGGAGGAGAACTGAGATTGCCCCTTTTCCAAGTAGTGGCTTAAGCCATTAAGCCCAGTACAGACTGCTGTCCCAGGGACAGGGGTGTCTTCCCACTCTACCCCTGGCCGCAGATTGCTGTCTTTTGAAGCATTGCACATGTTTATGCAGTGATGTGGTAAAACATGCTAGAAAAGTAATTGTATTTGCAAAAGGAGGCACAAGGTGTAGATTTTAGCCTGATCCATTCTTTGTTCATCTTCATAAACTCCTGCGCTGTCACTTTTAAGGCACCACAAACATGTAGTTGAGTTGAGGGCTAGAGAAAAGAAGTCAGCCTTATACTGATTTAAAGAAAATGTGGAATTAAGCAAGGTTAGGGAAATTAGAGTTTTCCCTCTGCATATGAGCAGGTATTTATATTACCATGAGATTACAAATTGATTTAGCTCAGCCAATCTAATGTTGAAAGAGGTACTGATCTCAATCCCACCATCCATAGGTCTGTGTTTGTGTTTCTTTGTCTGAGTTAAAGTGTTTAACCTCATGGTGATCTAACCTGTAAAAAATTTACAAGGTTCATCATGAGCTGGCAGTGTCTGCCAGCAGGTCAGAAGGCCAGCAGTGTCCTCAGCTGCATCAAGAACAGTGTGGGCAGCAGGTCAAGGGAGGTGATTCTGCCCCTCTACTCTGCTCTGGTGAGACCCCACCTGGAGCACCATCCAGCTCTGGGGTCCCCAGTTCAGGAAAGACATAGAGCTGTTGGAATGAGTCCAGAAGAGGGCCATGAAGATGATCAAGGGGCTGAAGCACCTCTCCTGTGAAGACAGGCTGGGAGAGTTGGGCTTGTTCAGTCTGAAGAAGAGACGTTTTTGGGGTGACCTAATTGCAGTGTGCCATTACTTAAAGGGGTCCTACAGGAAAGTGGGAGAGGGACTGTTCACCATGGACTATAGTGATAGGAGAAGGAGCAATGGCTTAAAGCTGAAAGAGGGCAGGTTTAGGTTAGCCATTAGGAAAAAATTCTTTACTGTGAGGGTGTTAAGGCACTGGCACAGGCTGCCCAGAGAGGTTGTGGAAGCCCCACCCCTGGAGGGATGATTCAAAAAGTGATTGCAAGAAACAGAGATTCACATCATACCCCTAACAGATTGGTTATCTAAACAGACCAAGGTTCCTACATTACAAAGTTTTTTCTAATTTGAAAAATACCCAACCATACCTAAAAGATTGATTGTCTCTAAAGGCAGCTTGCAGCACCTCTATAGGAGAGAAGAAGCAGCTTATTATGTAATGCCTTGCAGATTTTGATAAGCATTCAGCTGGTTATTGCATCTGGATCATCATATTTAATCCATATCTACTAATTTGTCTAAATCCCTTCTTGAATAGGTTTATATTTTCAGTGTCTTTAACATTGTGCAGTAATTATTCCATAATGTAATTAAACACGGGGGAAAGTGTACATTGTTTTGTTTTGAAGCCTGCTGTTTGTTGCCTTGGGCTGCTCTTTGTTTGTGGCTTATGAGATAAAGAATAATTATTTACCCTTTTTCCCATGGTATTTCTAATTTGAGAGGTCTTTGTGATATTCCTCTGTCAGTTATGTCTCTTCCGAGTTAAAGGTCTCCAAGATACTTATCCCTTTTCCAAACAAAATAGTTCTTATTTTGTCTTTTTTACTGTTTTCTAGTTCTTCTATATCCTTCTATTGTCCTTGAAGTTGTAGGAGATTTAAGGAATTTAGTTTGATTTTAATAGGAATTTGGTTGATGTTTTCTCCTGCTTTATTTCTGATTCATTCCTAATAATTAATTCTTTGTGATTAAATACCAAAGGTAAGTATTGGAGAGCTCTATAGTGAAGGTCAAACTGGTTTTCCAAGGTACAAACTGTAAGAGGTTAGAGGCCATCACTGAGTTTGATCCAAACTCAGGTCCATTGGGTAGTGCTTATCTGTAGAACTTGCTGTCATAATATCATGAGGAACTCAAATCATACTACTCTTAAGACTAATTTACTTAGAACAGATGATACTGACTAAAAAGAGGAAAACAAAAGGCATAAATAAAGTCTAGCAAACCCAAGTCCATTCTGTGCTTAAAATAGAGATACACTAGTGCTAGAGGAAGGATTTTTTTGAAATAAATTATCTACATCATTAATCTCTTTTTCCCCCTGCTATCTGTAGACTGACTTCTTGAAATTATTTTCCAGGGAAACACTAAGGAAAGCTTTTATCTTCCTTACTGGCATATAATTGTTGGAGCACATCCAGAGGAGGGCCACAAAGATGATTAAAGGGCTGGAGCACCTCTCCTGTGAAGACTCTCCTGAGAGAGTTGGGCTTGTTCAGCTGGGGGAAGAGGAGGCTCCAGGGAGTCTTTGTAGTGGCCTTCCAGTACCTGAAAAGAAAGCTGGAGAGGAACTGTTTACAAGGGGATGGAGAGATAGGACATGGGGCAGTGGCCTTAAGCCAAAGGAGGGTAGTTTTAGAGTAGATACTGGGAAGAAATCCTTTACTGTGAGGGTAGTGAGGCTCTGTCACAGACTGCCAAAGAAGTTGTGGCTGCCTCCTCCCTGGCAGTGTTCAAGGCCAGGTTGGATGGGGCTTTGGGCAACCTCGTCTAGTGGAGTGTGTCCCTGCCCATGGCAGGGGGGCTGGTACTAGATGATCTTTAAGGTCTCTTAAACCTAAACTATTCTGTGATTCTGTGTGATATTTTTAATGGAAAACCAAACCTTGTGTCTATTTGTCACCTTCTTACACTTCTCCCATGCCTGTGACTGCTCTTAGAGACAGGAATATTAAGGACTTTCTCTTGGGATGTGGGACATGTTGGTTCACTACCTACCAGGCTGGGTAGAGCCTAGAAACCAGGTTTTTCCATTCCTAGGCATAGGCATCAGTAATTAATTTATGATCTAGCAGTGATTGCTGTGGCTACTGGTCCATTGTATGCATTGTATGGCATCTTGTATGTCCTAATGCTTCTAAGACTAGGAAGTAATTACCGAATGTGAGGGGCTTTGATTGCCTGCTCCAAGCAAGTACTCTATGAGTATCTTTGAAGAACTGGGTCTCCACCTTTCAATTTTTAGTGCTGTTTGGCTCTCTATTAAGTGCATAGAAAATGTAGGTGGTAGTGCTAGAATGACCTGGAGCGTTCTGTCCACGCCAAGTCTGAAAAATACTGGAGAGTTAGGACATACCTAGTCCACCTAATTTGGGTCATTAAAATTTTATACTCATAACTCAAGAGTCCATTTAGCAGTTCAACAGTCTTTTCAGGATATGCTTAAACATCCTGAAAGGCAGGAGGTCACAGAGGAGGTTTAGTGCAGAGCGTTTAATGAAGATCTTTGTCTGACGTTCAGGAAACGGGAGGCTGGAAGGAGGTAGCCATACATATAGAGCAGATCGACATCTGTTTTCTTTTAAAGTGAGTCATCCTAAACATAGAAGAATTTGCTTATATTTTAAAAATATTGATGCATGGGGACACTGATCTGGTGTCTAATATGTGTTTTATCATCTTTATACTGATAGGAGAACGCTGAAGTACTCAATAACTGAACGTGGTCTAGTGGATGCTGTCCCTTCCTCTGGTTAGGGGGGTTGGAACTAGATGATCTTTAAGGTCCCTTCCAACCCAAACCATTCTGTGATTCAGTGATTCAAGATTGAAGCACATCTCCTGTACTTTAATGACATGCTCCCACTTCACTGGACTACTTAAAGTGCAGTTTGGGAGATGCAGTCCTGCTCTTCAAGCAGACATTTGTGGGAGAGGGAGTGACGGGTAGAAGAGGAGTTATGATGTGCTAGTAACATTTAGGTTGAAAACTCGGAAGTTCACTTCTCTCAACTGGCAGAACTGAAAGCAGCATTTAAAAACAGTAGTAAGAAATAGACGTTTTTAGATCCAGCCAGTTCAATGAGCAACAGAGCCATTAGAGTCTGTTTATTTACAGACTTGGCTGATGTCCCATCAGATACAGAAAAGCTTCAATTGCCTTAGATACTCCCCAATGGCCCCTTCTCAAAGTATCTTTATTTCCCACTTTAAATCACTCTGAAGGACCCACAGGATCTCTGTCTTTTCCCTTGTCTTGTCTACATCAGTGCTTTCCTCAAAGTCCCTGAGTCTTTGGGGCATTTTTGGGTAACCCCCACTTATTACTGATTTTTCCCATATACTCTACCTGCCTTTTTCCTGATGCTTTTGCTAGACCTCAGGCTAGAAGTTTTTTTATGGCTACTCAGTTTACTATTTTACTAACTAGCAACTTTTCTTTGGATGGTGTACTCTCTGTGGTTTAGTTTTAATGTGCTTGTAATTGTTGTTTCAGAGACTTTATACTTACACTGCATATATTTTGTAACTAATCTCTTCAGGAACATGTTATTTGGGTGAAACAAGACTTAATTTTATCCTTTTGTTCAAGGCTCATGAATAATTTTTTGAATGTTCTTTCTATTCAGGCTTTTCATTTTGTATATAATTATATGTGTTAAAAATGTGATCTGTATGTTGATTCTGTTTTTTGCTTTCTAGGCTCTTTTGAGGCTTTTATGTCTCAAAATTCTTTGATTTTTATTGTTAATTCTCTCTGTAACAGACCTGTTCTGTACTTCTCTCTCCTCAGCTTCTAATCAGGTGAATTGAAATGAGATGAGATGCTAATGTAATATCCAAGAAAAAGAAAGCAAACATAAATTTACCAAATTTCAGTTTTCCCTGAAGTTGTTAAATTCAATATTTAATTCAAAGATATTTTCATATGCAAACTCTAGTTTCCTTGTTCCCAGTATGTGTTAGAACAATCTTTAATTATAGGTCCTCTAATAATGGCTATTCATCTGGTACTACTACATATTCAGTATCTTGTTTTCTTGTTTATATTCAGTATGTGGTCCTTCATTTACTATAGTCCCTAATTTACTATACATTTTTCAATATCAGACCAGAAAGTAAATTTTTTTTTCAAAGAATTTTCTGTAGTACTTGTCTGTAGAATATGAAGACTTCACAAATATTCATGTAATTGTAATATATATGTGAATAAATATGCACCTCATAATAGGAGGCAGCAGTCCTGGCATTTTATTTAACCAGATCTGTGGTGTAAATACTAATGTCATCTGGAATTGTATCCATCATATTAGGCACATGAATTTTAACATCTGAAACTAAAATGGTTGGACTACTGAGTTTACAGTTTTGTTTACACTTGTATATTATAAACAACACATGTTTTAATATGGTATTTTTATTTTTTTTTTGTTGTTCTTGCTTGCTTTTAGGGGCCACAAAAATTGTTCCTGTTGAGGCTGCTCCCCAAGAAAGTGAACCCACCACTCCAGAGGCAACAGTACAAGACCCATCACAGCGAAGAGGATATCAAGAATATGCCATTCAGCAAACCCCATATGAACAGGCAATGAAATCTAGCAGGTAATTTTGAGGTACTTATTTTTATGCTCATGGAAAACATGACCGAAATGCTTCCCTATCCATTCTATGAAATACTTTCTGAGCCTTATAAGTAAAGAACTGGCTGAAAATAACCTGTGCATGAGTTGTAGAATTTAAAAGGCCTGTGGGGAATACCTTTTTAAAATAAAAGAAACATTTCTGTTCGTTATGAACATCTTGGGAAATGTTGACATGTCACTAAATTTCAGTATTGTAAATATAACTGGTTTGGTTCCTTTTTAGGCTGGGTCCAACTCAGCTGAAGATTTTTACGTGTGAATACTGTAACAAGGTGTTCAAATTTAAACACTCCCTCCAAGCACATCTGAGGATTCATACAAATGAAAAGCCTTACAAGTGTTCATACTGCAGTTACGCCAGTGCAATCAAAGCCAACCTGAACGTCCACATGCGGAAGCACACGGGGGAGAAGTTCAGCTGCGACTACTGCACGTTCACTTGTCTCAGCAAAGGCCACCTCAAAGTCCACATTGAAAGGGTTCATAAGAAAATTAAGCAGCACTGTCGCTTCTGCAAAAAGAAATACTCAGATGTGAAAAATCTGATCAAGCACATCAAGGAAACGCACGACCTTCAAGATAAGAAGGTGAAAGATGTTTTCGATGAGCTTCGCCTGATGACACGGGAGGGCAAAAGGCAGCTTCTCTATGACTGCCATATCTGTGAGCGCAAATTCAAGAATGAGCTGGATCGAGACCGTCACATGCTGGTTCATGGTGATGAAAGGCCTTTTGCTTGCGAGCTTTGTGGTCATGGAGCTACTAAATACCAGGCCCTTGAGCTTCATGTGAGAAAACACCCGTTTGTTTATGTCTGTTCTGTGTGCCTGAAGAAATTTGTCAGTTCTGTAAGACTCCGTGCTCACATCAAAGATGTGCATGCAGATTTGCATGAGACTTCGGTTTTTGACAGTTCTATCAATCAGAGTTTCTGCCTCCTTGAGCCAGGAGGTGATATCCAGCCAGAAGCCCTGGGTGAACAGCTTACACAAAGTGCAGATGAATTGACTATCATGAGTACTGATGCGACTAACACATCACAGCCCTCTGCTTGTAAAGAGCAATCAACAGCTGCAGATGTAAACCATAATGGTCAACATAATGGTGACTTAAAAATTGATACAGTCCCTTTGTTAGAATTTGAAAACCCTACAGCGGAGAGTGTAGCAGAGACACTATGTCAGACAACAGACATAACAGACCCAAACATTCAATCCTGTGAAGCATCTGATTGCTTTCTGCTGAAAAACGGTACTTTGGGTTCTGATGAGTTAAAAGTCTCTCCTGAGAATGAGGTTAATCACTGCAGTTCTGTAAATGAGCAGGGTGAAGAAATTCGGCTTTTGCTGTCTGAAGACAGAAGTTTAAATCCAAGTCAGGGCAATGCAGTGACTGAGAACCAATCGGTCTCTGAAGAGAAAAATCAGTCTGTTCCTTCTAGTGAATCAGAAACAAGCGATCTGCCAACTCAAAATCCAGCAGAAACCACAAACCCTTTGCCAGCCCCAGAAGCTAATGCAGCCATCAGTCCACAGGCAGCCTCTTCTAATGCAGCTTCATCGGACAGTGGGAGTGGAGCTGGTGCCTTCATGCAGATCTTGGATAGCTTGCAGAAGAGGCAAATGAACATGGAGTTGTGTGAGAAGATAAGGAAAGTTTATGGAGATTTGGAATGTGAATACTGTGGTAAGGAGTAGTAAATGATGGGGTTTGTTTGAATTTGGTTTTTTTAGCTTTATATAGAGGGCCATATTTTCCTGGTGTACTGATGTATTTGTGTATCTTTGTAGCAGATCAGTTTTGTTGTTCAGAATGGATTCTGGAGTCCAGTGAGATTTACTTTGGGCTGTCTAAATAGTATGAAACAACTCACATCTCCATAAAAAAAAACCCCACAAGCAAAATATAGCATAGCAGTGCTTTGCTAGAGTCAGTTTTCTGTGGATGTGAAATTTGATAGATTATTTCTTTCCACATGCCTCTCCCCACTTTGTAACATTCACTTGAGCCAAACACAGCAAATTTAAGCATGTGGTCAGCATTAGTCAGTCCATGCTTTAATGGTTAAGCTTTGTTCCTGGCTTAGTATAAAATTCAGTCTTTTTCATATAGTATGGAAAGGTGTATGATAATATACATTCTGTACAGTAGATACATATATTGGCATTTTTTGTGACTTGCTTTGAACTGTTTTTTTGAGATGAAATTTTTCATTATATAGTGTCAGATCAAGACTGTTGTGATTGTAATTGGGGGTTTTTTGAGTTTATGGAAGTGGGTAGAATATACCATTCCCATTATTGTAACTGAAATTTTTTGTATTTGCATAGCTGGAAATGAAAGAATGTAGGTTTTATTTTGTAGCCTTCATGCTAAAGAAGGGAAAGGAATCAAAATTTGAAGAAAAACTGCATCAGATGAATTTCTGTGCACCTTTTCTTGGTGCCATTGTGTCAGAAAAGCTTGTGGGAAGGAATAACACAATAGTAAATGGAAAAGGGTTTGGCAACCTCTTTCAGTATACAGTTGCATTCAGGCTCTTTGTGTAGGAGAACAGGTTAAAGGACTTTCTCATTAGGAAGAAGATCATAGATATGTATTAAAGATGTCCTCATTAGTCTGTTTTAGGACATATGACAGTCTTTTTAGACAAAAGTGTGTTTTGTAACATTCAGTAGTGAAGGATCATTACAACAAGTTTTCATAAAAGACAAAAAGGACAGGATTCAAACTGTTTTGTCCACATAGAGAGCTGAGTATGTGTTGGAATTTTCTCTAACAGTTGTTTAGAAATTGCTTTCTTCATGTCTTTGTTTTCAGGCAAGCTGTTTTGGTACCAAGTGCATTATGACATGCATGTCCGTACACACACTCGGGAACACTTGTATTACTGCTCCCAGTGCAATTACTCTTCCATCACCAAAAACTGCCTCAAGCGTCACGTCATTCAGAAACACAGCAATATTTTGCTGAAATGTCCCACAGAACATTGTGACTACTCTACTCCAGATAAATACAAGCTCCAGGCACATCTTAAAGTTCACACAGAGCTGGTAAGTAGCAAACAGAACCTTATGTTTGTTTAAATTCAGTGTTGTCATCATAACGTTTGGGATCATGTGGCAATATTTGAAGACATAGGGAAGAGTTCTTACCTAAGCACTCTTTGTGTACTTTTATACAGGGGATACATAAGTTACAGCAACTAGATAATTTGGTCCCTCTTGTAGGACTATCCAGTAGAGTGTATCTGTATCCATTTTCTCCCTTCATTTTTCCTAGTATTCTCAGACTCTTTGTATCTGGACAGCTTAAAATGAGTTCTGCTACTGTTGTTACTTTATTTCATACCTTGGAGCTGAATTCCCTTCCATCATAAAGAGATGACTGAGGTAAAATGAAAATATGTTCCTCTCTCAATTACTGTAGACAGAAGAAGTTTTAAGTTGTTGAAAAGAGTATTTTTTTTTCCAAATACATCCAACTAGTTGCAACCATTCTCTTTGAACATCTGTCACTTTCTGTTGTAGAGACAAAGATGAAGACATCATGTTTTCAAAATTCCTGTCCTATTCACTAAGCCTTCCAGATCTGAATTCCATTGTGTTAAAAACAGGTTTGATCTCATTCTTCAGTGTGCCCTGTCACATGTCTTTGAGACTACGAAAGGAATTGCATGCTTGACTGGAAGCATCTTCTCTGATCCATCATTATCACATGAATAATCTTTTTGAGAAAAAACGGTTTCTATACAAACTCTGCTTGCATTTGTTTCAAAAGTGTATTTTTAAAAATATATTTTATTCAGAATAAGAAATATTTTCAAACTAAAGAATGAGATTTTATTCTACGTTGTTGGTGAAAATGCTTTTTTTAGAAGTGAAATTATTTACATGCCTCTTTTTGAAGAATAAGAAAATAACAATCTTTTTTACATCAGTATTGCTGCCCTCTCCTGTCACGTAGTAGGATCCTTTCTGCTTACAAAGTAAAGCTGATCTGGGACATTCTAGACATACGTACACCCAGGGAAGTTAGAACCTCTGTACACACACAAGGTATATGAATACAAGAAAGTTCCTTCCCATTCCAAATCGACATCTAGAAGGGATGTTTGGCAAGTGGCTGCTCCCTGAGAAAAATTAATTTAGTCCAGTTTTGACTGTAGTTTCTACTGAAGGCAATATGGAGTGCCTACGTGGAACTGTGTATATCATATATGCATTATTACCTCCTTCAATTTTATGTACAGGTAGTGGTATTGAATTAAGTGCAGTTTAGGATTTCATACAATATTTATCAAGTGTGCTGTTTGTAAATAGACTTTCTTGACTGATAGTACCAGAAAATTGGCATGAACATACTTGCAATTTGGGATTTTAATGATTTATGCAGTAAAATACTTGCAACGAGTGATTTACCCTTCTCTGGAGTTTGTTTTTGTTCCTCTTCCAACAGAGGAGAAAATAGCAGCTGCTTAATTGCAGCACACACTCTTCGATCCTTTAAGAACAAGGGAATATTCACACAGATGGGCCTTTCTTCGTTTTTTAAACAAAGTTTTGGTTTTTGCTGTCATTGTGTCATAAATAAATCATGGAATCATAGAATGGTTTGGGTTGAAAGGACCTTAAAAACCATCCAGTTCAAACCCCCCCTGCCAGGAACAGGGACGCTCTTCTTTAGACCAAGTTGCCTAAAACCCCACCCAGCCTGGCCTTAAACATTGCCAGGGAAGGGGCAGCCACAGCTTCCCTGGGAAGCCTGTGCCAGCGCCTCACCTCCCTCACAGGAAAGAATTTCTTCCTAGTATCTAACTAAATCTACCCTCTTTGAACATAGCACCATTACCCCCCATCTTACCACTACCTGCCCTTGTGTACAATTCCCCTCCAGCTTTCCTGTAGGCCCCTTCAGGTACTGGAAGGCCACTATAAGGTCTTCCCAGAGCCTTCTCTTCTCCAGGTTGAACAAGCTGAACTCTATCAGCCTATCTACACAGGAGAGGTGCTCCAGCCCTCTGATCATCTTTGTGGCCCTGCAGTGGTCTCACTCCAACAGCTCTCTGTCCTTTTTATGTTGCGGACCAAAGAGCTGGATTCAATATTCCAGGTGGGGTTTCACCAGAGCAGAGGGGCAGAATCACCTCTCTGGACCTGGTGGTCATGCTGCTTTTGATGCAGCCCAGGATATGGTTGGCTTTTTGGGCTGCATGCACACATTGCCAGGTCTTGTTGAACTTTTCATCCACCAGCATGCCCAAGTCCTTCTCCTCAGGGCTGTGTTCAATGTGTTCTGCACCCATCTGACCCATGTGCAGGATCTTGCACTTGGCCTTGTTGAACTTCATGTTGTTTGCATGGGCCCACCTCTGAAGCCTGTCAAGTCCAGTCCCAGTACTGACTCCTCCAACTGAGGAACACCACTTGTCACTGGTCTTTGACTGCAACTCTTTTGAGTTCAACCATCCAGCCAATTCCTTATCCACTGAATGGTCCATCCATCAAATCCATGTCTCTTCAGTTTAGAGATTTTTATCATGCAGGACAGTGTGAACTGCTTTAGCAAGTCCAGGTAGATAACATCAGTCCTTCTTCCCTTATTCACCAGTGCTGCCATCCTGTTGCAGAAGGCCACCAAATTGTCAGGCATGATTTGCCCTTAGTGAAGCCTTGTTGGCAGTCATCAAACACCTCTGTATTTGCCATGTGCCTGAGCATAGTTTCCAGGAAGATCTGATTCATGATCTTCCCTGGCATAGAGGTGAGACTGACCGGTCTGTAGTTCACAGATCTTCCCTTTTTTCCCCATTTTAAAAATGGGGGTTATGTTTCCCCTTTTCCAGACAGTGAGAACTTCACTGGACTGTCATGACTTCTGAAATACGATGGAGAGTGGCTTAGCCACCTCATCTGCCAGTTCCTTCAGGGCTTGTGGATGCACCTCATCAGGTTCCATGGACCTGTGCACCTTCAGGTTCCAAGATGTTCTCAAACCTGGTCTTCTCCTACAGTTGATTCTTCACTCTCCCAGTCCCTGCCTTTGGTTTCTGTGACCTGGGCAGTGCAACTACAGCACTTGTCAGTAAAGACTGAGGCAAAAAAGTAATTGATCTCAGCCTTCTCCTGCCCTTGCTTCTACCTTCTGTAGGCTTCCTTTTTGTGTTGGGAGTTTGCCCAAGACCTCCTTTTTTATCCATGTAGGCTTCTGGCCTTCCTCCTGACTTCCTCTTCGTTTGGATGCATCACTCCTGAGTTTGGAGAAGGTGATCCTTGAACACTAGTCAGCTTTCCTGGGCCCCTCTTCCCTCCAGGGCTTTATCAATAGTAAAGCAGGTCCCTAAAGAGTCCAAAGTCTGCTCTCTTGAATCCAGGTTAGTGAGCTTGCTGTGTGCTCTCCTTGCTGCCCTGAGAATCTTGAAGTCCACCATTTCATGGTCACTGCAGACAGGGCTTCCTTTGAGCAGGCCATCCTTTACCAGGATGTTGGTGAGAACAAAGTCCAGCATGTCCCTGTTGAAGTTACCATCGATGCATTCCAGGAACCTCTTGGATTGCTTATGCCCTGCTGTGTTGTCCCTACAACAGATATCGGTGTGGTTGAAGTGCTTGTGAACCTGAGGCTGCACCTGTCTGTCTGTAGAGGGGCTCATCCACTCAGTCTCTTTGGTCAGGTGGCCTGTAGCAGATTGCTGCAATTAAGAGACGGGACACAGGTTGATGCAAGCTAATTGTCGTTTTATTGTAGCAAATCACAAGTTTATATACTTTGCAAAGCCCACGTGTGCCTTAGTTTCATTGGAGTGCAGAAGCCATTCTTACATTTACTATTTGCTGATTGGTTCAAAAACACTTATGAAGATTATTAGGAAAAGCAGCTTAGCCTAATCACAGAGCCTTTACACATATTCTGGTTTTGTTCCTTAAAGCATGTTTCGTTCTCCCTTTCAAGGCTGACCAAGTCCTGTTATGCACTTTGGTGTCGAGATGTCTAGTCACCCAACATTCTTTCATCCCTTATCAACCAGCTCTTCTTTGTTATTTTGACTCTCCCAGGGTTTGTGCCCAACAAGTTCCAGCACATCTGCCTCCGACAGCCGCAGAGTGCTAGAATTTCTTCTTGACCCTTTCAAGCCTTGTGCTACAGCAGATCACCACTATAATGCCCCCATAAGCTCTTGGTGGGCTCCTCATCCATCCCCAGATGGAGCTCCATGCACTCCAGGTAGTCACTGACATAGAGTGTGACAACCCTTCCTTGTGTCCCCTGCCTGTCCTTCCTAAAGAGCCTGTATCCTTCCATCCTGACACTCCAGTCACAGGAGCCATCCCACCATATCTTCATGATGCCACTGAGATGATAGCCCTACAGGCAGTGCACATCCCTTAACCCCTCTCCTTTATTCCCCGTGCTGTGCCATGTCTGACATATTCTTTCTAATCACATACGGAAGGAGCATCACAACTCAGTCCTGTAATAAATATTGTTATTACACGTCCTTTAAGTAGTGAACTGTGATGCCTGAATTAAGGATTTATGTTAATTTCTCCTCAGACATGGACAGTTTCTCCATAGCTCCTTTAAAAAGTTGTTTAATGTGCTGTGCCTGGTGGTTTCAGGTTGACTTCTGCAGTCTGCTGGTGGGCCCTTGGCTGGTATTTCCAACAGCTGAAGTTACCTTAAAGGTCTTGTAACAGAACACACTGCTTCACCTCCTACTCTTGTTAACTAATAGTCTTTTGTAACTGCAGAAGAGCTTTAAAAAACTTAACAAAGCAGGTGACACACAAGGAACATTTTTTCCCTTGTTTTGACCCCAGATTCTATAGTATTTTAAACAGAAACTGACTTTGTTATGACATGTGCAGAAAGCTCACTTAGGCTGCTTTTGAATTTATTATATTTATCATGTTCATCTGATAGCAAAAATCTCTGTAAGTGATATCTGAGACTGCTTCAGAGGAAAGAGCCTATAAATGAGATATCATCTATCCTTATGTAAGCACTTCTTTTTCAAGTGTGACAAATGTCCAACAGCTCCCACCAGGGTCATTTTCATGATACTAAAATGAACTGAGAAAATGCATTTCATAATTAAAACCAGTGTGACAGTGAGATCTTTCAGAAGTATGCTTACTGGCAAATATATTTGAGTATTTAAATGAAGTGAAAGATGGATGTATTAGAATTTATTCAGTAGCTAAACTTGGCAGTTCTCATACGTGCCTTTGTGCCCATTGCTTGGTGTATTTACTTAATGCATACCTCACCAAACAGGACCACTCATACCAAAATATAGTGCTTTAAGAAACTATGCCCAGTTTTATGTGGAAAGCTACTTTAATGTTAATTCTAGTTTACAAAATAAATTCTTATTAAATATTAAAATATTAAATATTCACTAGATATAGAGGATACCAAAAATCTCAGGTCAGTTCCTTGCATGAACGCATACATTTTGTTACCCTGTTACTCACTGCTTTTCAGCTGGCTTCCTGTATTATTTGGTGTACAGGATAAATGATGGTTATTAAACATCAGCTTGCATTCATCCCTGTCACTCAGTATATATGCCACCCATCTTATTCTCTATGCACAACCCAAGTCTTGCAGGGAATTTGGGATTATTTATTCCCTGGGGGGATGATGATGGGGACTGTGTATGTGCTGCGAGTTGCCTCTGTATTGGCGACACATTGTCATTATGGGGAGGGTTTTTACTTTTGAAGTCTGGGAATTGAGGCTTGTCTTGCTTTTAAAAAAAAATAATTTGCATGTATTGTCTGATTTTCTGTACCCATCTTTTACCTCTAAGGCTTGTGTAGTGTTTTTTGACCATTCCTGGCACTTGTGGAGCTCTGTAAAAGTTCAACCATAACACATGTGATTTACTTGAATGTTGTAGCACCTAGGAAAGAAGTGGGCAGTTTTTAATGACTTTAGAATAATTTATAGTTAGGAATGAGCTAGTAGTAACATTAGGGGCCAGTTGTGGAACTGAATTGTGCTGATGTAGGTACCAGTGTTTACAACCTCCAGTGGGTTTTACAGTACTCTGTATGCTGAACAGATGATCATCATGGAGAGGTTTGTGTCTGAAATTATTTTAAATCTATGTCCATAATTGATACTCCAAGATAAGCACATCTGTGAAACTGCAGTTCAGACCCAGAACTGCCACTTGCTCTTAGGTGCCTACGTCAGCATTTGCATGCTTTTTTGGATGTAAATGATTCTTGTCTCTGGAAGGGTGCTTAGAAATGTCATTATGCTGCTGACCTTTCATGTAATAGGTAGTTAGAGCTTTCAGGAGGAAGTGAGATACTTGAGCTCTGATTGCTTGTTTCCCCTTCCTGAGGAGTGTTAATTTTCAGACCATCACTGGTCTGACTGTGATACCTTCACTTTTGGAACTGTGCCACTGTGTAGTCAAGAATGTGAGGTACTGGAGAGGGAAGGAATTTACCAAAAGATCTATGATCCAATGATGGATCATTCAGATAGAAAATGGTTCTTGTTCTTGGTCCTAGCTTCCATAATGAATGTCAAGTAGCCATGCATTTTTACTAGTGGTTATTACACCAAAAAAATGCTTAAGCAGAACTGTATGCAGGGGATTGTTGTTGTGAGTTGTGATTTCTGCTGCTTGCCACACTTCATAAAAATCTGCCTAATCATTTGTCAGTGTTTCTGTAACCTCCTTTACAGGTGTGTGTATCTGCCTCCTGGGTATGTTGGATCCATTTAGCTAAGTTGCATTTTAATAGGATATCATCTTAACTCAGGAATCTTTTCTGAAAATTTTGATTTGAACATCATGACAGCTGTGGTGAAGATTTCTAGACATCTTCACTCCTCAGAAGTTTAACTCAGGGACCTAATTCAGGTCCCTTAGGCCTTAGAAGTTAAATTTCTGTTGATCCATCTGACTAGGTGCAGGAGCAGACTTTGGCTCTCTATTCCTCTGTAAAATTGCACAATTAAATGTTATGTTAATTGTGTTGTAGGAACTTTTGCTGGAAATGCTCTCAGAGTACCAGTATTTAGTAGAGTTTTGTTCTATTTCCTGTTCATAAAATCATGGCTCTATTGCTAAAAGGAAGGGAACGGATTGCTGTTTTATATCACATCTCTGTCTTAATTTGGGCTTGGACACTTTATTATGGTTATGATCTTAATTTTACACTATTTAAATAAATAACGAAGCAGGCCAGGATTCACAGTCTTTTAAAATTTGTGTCAGATTGCCATATAGATCATACATGATCATATAGATTCTGTGTGAGTTCGTAAGAGAAGGTATTTCTGTCATCAGAATGTCTCTTACTGATGAGTGCAGTCGAATAGCTGCTGATGTTTCTGCTGGTTTGCAGTGTAGGTCGTGTTTAGTGCTGTTTGGTACTGGAGGCCAGCCATGCTGAGAGGGATTTGGGGGTCTTGGTTGACAGCAAGTTAAACATGAGCCAGCACTGTGCCCAGGCAGCCAGGAGGGACGACTGTACCCTGGGGTGGTGCATCAAGCACAGCATTGCCAGCCGGTCCAGGGAGGGGATTGTCCTGCTCTACACTGCACTGGTGTGGCCTCACCTCGAGCACTGGGTGCAGTTTTGGGTGCCACAGTACAAGAGGGACACAGAACTGTTGGAGAGTGTCCAGAGGAGGGCAGCAAGGATGGGAAGGGGTGTGGAGGGGAAGTCTTATGAGGAGAGGCTGAAATCCCTTGGTTTGTTCATCCTGGAGAAGAGGAGGCTGAGAGGAGACTTCATCATGGTCTGTGGCTTCCTGACGAGGGGGAGCGAAGGGGCAGGTGCTGATCTCCTCTCTTTGGTGACCAGTGATAGAACCTGAGGGAATGGGATGTAGCTGTGACGGGAGGTTTAGGTTGGATATTAGGAAGAGGATCTTTACTACAGAGGGTGGTTGGGCACTGGCACAGGCTCTCCAGGGTAGTGGTCACAGCACCGAGCTTGACTGAGTTCAAGAAGCATCTGGATGATGCCCTCAGTCCCATGCTCTGACTTGGCTGCTCCTGTGTGGAGCCAGGAGCTGGACTTGATGATCCTTATGGGCCCCTTCCAATTCAGGATATTCTGTGATTCTAAATAAACAGGCTTCATCGTAGCCTGTTGGTGTGAATGCTACATGTTTAGAGGCTGTTTTTCTTCTTTTTTCTTTTTGTGCCTGTGTGGTAGCACACCTATCCCTTGAATTGTGTTGAAACACTTGCCTTAGAGAAAAAATTTCTCTTCAGAGAGCTCTAAGTGGGTAATGTGATATAGCTGATGCTTTCTTAGCACAATTCAGATTCATTTATATAAAGAGAAAGGCATTGTGATTGCTATGTAAGGTGCCTTATTTTATAATGAAACTTAGCATAAACTGGATTTAGGAATATTTATGGATCTGATTCATGCCTGATTCATGTAATATGAACAGTACTTTCACTCAGACAGCTATCTTCATCTTGGAATTATTTTAAGTTTCTTATATTTTCTCAAGTTGGCTAATAGGGGGATTCCACTAATCTCAGGAAGTGTGGAAGTGACTGAAATTTAAGCAGCAGATTGGACTGTGCATCTAGCCTCTAACAGAGGTTGAGCCAACTTCCTTAACAATTTGTTTCTGTTTGTGTCCTTCAAAAAACCCCACCAAACACCTCAAAGTCATTTCAAAGGCAAGCATTCTGACAGGCATAGGATAAATGACTCCTATCCTTACCAGAGGAAAACTTGCATGCTGAGAATATAATGAAAGTATTACTACCACCTCAGTTTAAGTCCTTCAAAGTGCCTCTGTCATCACCTGTGACAAAGGCACTCTGAAGAACTAAAGTTGAGGGGAGAGAGACCGTCCCTGGGGCTCTGTGTTGTGACCTGGGTGCTCTGAAATGCATTGTTTGCAACAGAGCAGTTCTTACAGGCTAGTTTTAAGAGTGATGGGATGACACTGGAGGACAAGCACTGTCACAAGCTCTCAGGGCAGCGACAGAAATACACCTAAACTTTGAAAACTAATAATGTAAGCTCCAAAGGTCTGTGGCATGGACCTGGACAAGCAGCCATGAAAGGTTTGGCTTCAGCTGGATGCTTTTTGTGAGAGACTGGAGCTTGACAGATACCCTTTGAAGGGACACCAGTCTCTATTAAACTACAAAGGGTGGCCCTTTTGAAGATTACTTACTGCAGAACTTGGTATAGGTAATTTTCTAACTGCTTGGAGAAAGCTGTATGGATTATTTTAGTATTGAATGATTTTGTTGCCATCATCATGTGGAAAGATGCCTGTGCTTTCATGATGCTCTAGAGCTCTTGCTCCATTACTAATGACCTCTCTCAGGCATAGTCTTACAGCCTTGCCTTCTGGAAGACTAATAGCTAGAATGTAAAATAACTGCAATTACTTAATGCAGTGTGTTTGGAGTTGATTTTTTTTTTCTTTTTTAACTTTATGAATCAGCAAGGTGTATTTATCCCACTGTGCTGGGCACACTGAGAAATATTTAACACAGTGAATGAATAATAGAGACCAGCAAATCCCAGCTGTTCTGATCCTGATTTTTAATTTTATTTATGTATTTATTTGGTGGGTATTTTGAAACTGGTTATATAGCAAGTTTGAGGAGCAGACTGTGATCTGCCAGCATATTTCAGCTGGTCCCTCAACAGCCTCTAAATGACACTGTCCTTATGTTTTTTCATGCACACTGTATTACAGATGTGATTGTGCAATATAGTCTTTGAAAAGGTGCAAGTGTTGCTATAGAGTTTTATTAGAATTTATCTACCACTTTTCATTTGAATAATGTGGTCTGAAATCACAAGTAGCTAGTGTTCTCTGCTGTTCCTTCTTCACTTGGGATACTCAGGGCTCAAAATGATGACTGCTGCAACCCTATTGTAGTAAAATACTCTTCTTGCTCTACTGAGGATGTTAATCCCTTAGAAGCTGCCTGTCCTGGACCCCTCTCCCCAGTTCCTGTTGTAGTTTTTCTTACAGGGGCAAATGACTTCACAGAAGCACAGGAAAACTCCTCCTTGTGCCATTGCTACTGTTGTGAAATTACTTATTCTTAGTTCAACCCATGTCTAGTTCTGGTTTTATCTTCTGAATACTGCCTGAAATGCTGATTTCTTTCTCAGGGGTACATGATACTGCATCATATTCCAAAGCCTGTTTGCTGTGAAAACCCATTGATTTCTTTGCTTTTCTTTTAAGAGAGATGTCCACTTATAGATGTATAACTGCATCATATAGACAGTAATAACATCCTTGAAACATTTTTTCTTGCTATTCAGAGATACTGTAGGTCAGAAACTGATAGAGTCCAGGACCCTTATTCTCCTGTTATCTCCTGCATAACACAGGGCTCACTCTATTTTTGATACAGAAATCTTCCTCTATGGTCTTCAAGAAGTTTTCTGTCCTCTTGAAATAATAAGTGAAATATTTGTTCTGTAGCTTCAGCTTGCCTTTTACAGTGATCTCTTGGTAGTTTGCTAGGTACACATCTCCCACCAGGCAAAATGTTACATGCCAAATTGCCAGGACTTTCATCCTCCACTTCATCTGCCAGTTCCTTCAGGACCTGCACATGCATCTCCTCAGGTCACATGGACTTGGACACCTTCAGGTTCCTTAGATGGTCTCAAACCTGATCTTCTCCTGCAGTGACTGGTTCTTCATTCTCCCAGTCCCTGCCTTTGCTTTCTGCAGCTTGGGCAGTGTGGCTAGATAAGTTGCTGGTGAAGAGTGATGTAAAAATGTCATTGAGTGCCTCAGCAGTCTCCATATCCAGGGTAACCAGATCTCACATCTCATTCCAGAGAGGGCCCACAATTTCCTACTTTTAAAGTGGCTGGAAATATAGGCATTGTATAAGCAATGGCATCTGTCAGTGTTACCTGTCCTGCTCAATTTCAAGCCATTAGGTAGTATTATAAGTACACATCCTGGTGAATGTCCTCAGAACAATGAGATCTGAACCTTTAGGTATCAGCAGGGCAGACTGGTGAAAAAACTTTAAACCCCTGAATATTACTGCTTATATCAAATCCCTTTTCTTCTATTCTTTGACTTCAGTTTTCCAGTCTCAATTCTCTAAAGGAGTCAGAATATTATGCTTACATTTATTGTGCACATTCTCATATGGTTTAACTCAGAGCCCTTCATTCATGAGGGTTAATGCTGTGCTTTGAGTACTTGAATATTTCTGCTTCACTTATTTCACTATAAATATCTTCATTTTTTCCTCAAAAAACCAAACCTTCAATTGCAACATTGTTGAGAACCATGTTTTACTGAATAATGACTTTATTGATTGCACCAGTGGACTGATAAAGTGATCCCTGTCTTTATTTCTTTATTTCTTTCTTAAGGATAAAAAGAGTTATTCCTGTCCTGTGTGTGAGAAGTCATTTTCTGAAGATCGACTTATAAAATCACACATCAAGACAAATCACCCTGGTAAGAAAAAAATCAAGGAAAGTTTCTCAGTCTGTTGCAATAAATGGATAAAGGTTTAGAATCTGAAGAATAATGTGATTACATTCCAAAGAAAAAGAAGAGTATATGTGTAATTTAACTGCTTTAGAGCAAGACTCATATTGGGTTTGTTGAAGTTAGAATTTAGAGTGAAAAAGTTACCATTCCAGCTTGTGTGTTGTGGAGTATATCAGGTAATCGTGCTAAGAAACCTGTCTTCATCTAGCAAAGGACTCATTTCCAAAAGAGGACCTAAGTGAATTCAAACTAAGTACTGAAAAGTTTGAAATTAGCCATATAGACATCCTGTAACAACCCATGAGACATAAAATCCTCACTGGCCATACATAACCTGACAGAAATGTGCTCATTGCCTATTATCTTGTCTGTAAGTATTTCACCTAAACACAAAGGTCCCTGCGCTAATGTGCTCAGCTAATGTGTGGCTGGGCTGTCCCTCCACAGGGCCAGCTGAAGTCTCCAACAGGACTCTTACTCAAACCAGCTCTGATACAGTTTGGCCAGTATTAAGCTAGAGCTGGATCCAGGCTAACCACTGTAGTCCCTTCAAATTCTGTTAATTCCTTCCATTCTAGTGTCCTGATTTGTCTGTGGAAGCACATCATAAAACGAATGCAGGAAGCTGTGCCAGGGTAAACAAGCCTTGCTTAGATCTTGGGAACTTGATGCCAAGCACCCAAGTGACTGGTGCTGGGACTGATTTAAATATCTGACTGGTGTGCACTTGGCAGGGCTGCACTGGTGTGTGCATACTTTACTCCTCAGTATCTGAATTGTGTTAGATAGAAAGGACTGCTGCTACTGTGAACGAAGGAGAGTTGGCTGCACCAGCCAACATACTTTAACTCATTTTACAGTGTTACATAGAACCATAGAATTCCTAGGGTTGGAGGGGACCCCAGAGATCATCACGTTCCAACCCCCCTGTCATGGGCAGGGACATCTCTCACTAGACCAGGCTGCTCAAGGCCCTATTCAACCTGGTCTTGAACACATCCATGGAGGGGGCAGCCACCCCTTCCCTGGGCAACCTGTGCCAGTGCCTCACCACCCTCACAGGGAAGAATTTCTTCCTAATGTAAAATCTAAATCTAACTCCTTCTAATTTAAAACCATTCCCCCTTATCCTATCACTACATGCCCTTCTAGAAAGACCCTCCCCAGCTTTCTTGTAGGCCCCTTCAGGTACTGGAAGTCCACAATAAGGTCTCCCCTGAGCCTTCTCTTCTCCGAGCTGAACAAGCCCAATTCTCTCAGCCTGTCTTCATAGGAGATCTGCTCCAGCCCTCCAGTCATCTTCCTGCCTCTCCTCTGGATCTGTTCCAACAGTTCCATGTCCTTATGGCTCCAGAACTGGACATAGTACTCCAGGTGAAGTCTCATCAGAGCAGAATAGATGGGCAGAATCTCTTCCCTCAACCTGCTGGCCACATTCCTTTAGATGCAGCCCAGTATACAATTAGCCTTCTGGGCTGTGAGTGTGCATTGTCAACTCATGTTGAGTTTCTCATCCACCAGCATCCATAAGTCCTTCTCTGGAGGGCTGCTCTCTATCACTTCATCTCCCAGCCTATATTGATGATGAGGATTGCTCCTGCAGGGCCTTACACTTGGCCTTGTTGAACCTTAGGAGGTTCATATGGGCCCACTTCTCCAGTCTGTCCAGGTCCCTCTGGATGACATCCCGTCCTTCCGGCCTGTCAGCTGCACCACTCAGCTTGGTCGTCTGGAAGCTTGCTGAGGGTGCATTCAACCTCATCATCAATGTCACCAATGAAGATAACGGTCCCAGTACAGACCCCTGAGGGACACCACTTGTTAAATCTCTCCATCTGGACTTCAAGCCATTGACAACTACTCTCTGGGTGTGACTATCCAACCAATTCCTTATCCACCGAACAGTCCACTCATGAAATCCAGATAGTCCAAATAGATGACATCCATTGTTTTCCCTCTGTCAACTGATGAGGTCACCCCATCATAGGAAGCTGCTAGGTTGTTCAGGCAGGATTTGCCCCTGGTGAGGCCATGCTGACTATCACAAATCACCTCCTTGTCTTCCATGTGCCTTAGCGTAGCTTCTGGTAGAAGTTGTTCCATGATCTTCCCAGGCACAGAGGAGAGGCTGACAGGTGGGTAGCTCCCTGGGGTGTCCTTTTTACCCTTTTTGAAAATGGGCACAGCATTGCCCTTCTTCCAGTCATCAGGGACTTCCTCTGACTGCCATGACTTTTCATATATGATGGAGAGTGGCTCTGCAGCTGCATCAGCCAATTCCTTGAGGACTCTGGGATGCATCTCATTGGGTCCCATAAGCTTATATATGTTCAGGTTCTTCAGGTGGTCACGAACCGTACCTTCCTCTACAGTGGGTGGGGTCATACCTCCTTGTGCCCCATCTTGCTACCCACTGACTTAGGAGGGGCAAGGAGAGCTGTTGCTAGTGAAGACTGAGGCAGAGAAGTTGTTGAGCACCTCAGCCTTCTCATCTGTTAATATGAGGTCTCTGTTTTCATTCATCGGGGCAGGAATGCTTGCTTTCACCTTCCTTTTCTAGTTGACATACCTGTGTAAGGCCTTCTTCTTATTCTTCACATCCCTTGCCAAGTTCAGCTCCAGCTGTGCCTCAGTCTTCCTGACCCC
This sequence comes from Laterallus jamaicensis coturniculus, assembly GCA_022605575.1. NCBI lineage: Eukaryota > Metazoa > Chordata > Aves > Gruiformes > Rallidae > Laterallus > Laterallus jamaicensis. The sequence continues at coordinate 85,691,546 of JAKCOX010000002.1, read as the reverse complement.
ATCTCTACACAACTGGGCAGAATCCTTATACTCTCCCCAAACTACCTGTCCCTGCTTGAACTGCTTTTGCAGTTGCCTCTTCTTCTTCCCTCCCCAATTTCCTACATCTGGGAATTGAGAGCTCTTGTGCTCTATGGAAAGGATCCCTAAAGATCCACCAGCTCTGTTCCGCTCCCTAATCCCTAAGGACTGTTTCCCAAGGGGTCCTACTGATAACTCCCTGAAGAGCTGCAAATTTGGTTTCCTGAAATGGAGTGTCCTAACTACACTCCTCAGCTGTCCCATACCCCTCCAGCCCTTGAACTCTACCAGTGCATGATAGATGCATCCCAGGCTGCCTCCAATCTTGATGTCACTGACAAGGTCACATGCATTGGTGACTGTCTGGTCTAATATGGCATTCCCTCAATTAGGGATGCCTGTCACCTGGGCTAAGAACTTACCTTCAATGTGTTCTAGGAGTCGCCTGGATTGCCTACAGCTTGCCATGCTACTTTTCCAACAGTTGTCAGGATGGTTGAAGTCCCCCAGTAGGACAAGAGCTCATTTAAGTGAAGCCTCCTGTAGCTGGAGGAAGAAGGCTTCATCTAAGGGCTCTCCTTGATCAGGTGGCCTGTAGTAGACGCCAACCACCACGCTCTCTTTGTTGCCTCAGTCTCTTTATTTTCACCCATAGGCTCTCGACTTCCTTGTGGCTATTCTTCAGGTACAGCTCTTCACACTCCATCCCTTTCCCTTTTACTTATCACCTGACATAAGTTGATACTAAGAAAGAAAATATCAACCATCCTCAAACCAAATTTGGGAAAGGGAAAATCCAATTAAAATTACCTAACTTCTATTGTCTTTGCTGAAATACAACATAATGTATAAAGTAGTAGTTTCTTTCCTCCCTACTGCCACTAGATAGTGCTAAACACGTGTTTTAAACAAATTCCTTCCCTTTCATTTCAGGCTAATTCCCACATTGACTCTTTAGTTACCACACTTTTTATTTGCAGACCACTCTGCAACAGTGGTTGGTGTAAGGCTTGTCATCAGAGGACATGTCTGATGCAACAAACTGAGGTGAGGAAAGGCACCTGTGCTCTTCTGTAGTCAGGAGGAATGTCACCCAGTGAGAGCAGAAATCGAGTCTCAAGAGCTGTGCCTATGAAGCTTTATGCTGTCTCAGCCAGGGAGTATATGAGGTCTTCTTAGGGAGATCATATAGGGATATCATATTTAGATATGTATACCATATATATGTGGGATCTATACCATATATGGTATAGATACCATATATCTGGTATATATATACCAGATATATATACCATAGGGATATCTTATATAGATATGATCTGTGAACTAGTCATACGTTTCCCAGTACTGTGCCCTTACATTGGTCTTCACTGGTGCATTGACTGATGAATTACTAGTTTATGCTGTGCCTGTTCAGAAATACCAGTTAACTCCAGAGCCCTGACGTGCTTAACTCATGCATTTATGTACCTTTAAACAATTAATTTGGTATCTGAATCCCTTTAAAAATGCAGCATAATTTTTTTTAACCCAGGAAAGCAGGTTCTTCTCAACTCTTGTTTGTAATAAGGTTAAAAAAGAAAACCTGCACAACCTATTGCTTTGTGTCCTGTGGTTTTAATTCATATATTTTAGGCAAATAGAACTTAGAGGCAAAATGTGAGATTTATTCATAAAATCTTAGAATCATAGAATCATATAATGGCATGGGTTGGAAGGGACCCCAAGGGTCATAGAGCTCCAACCCCCCTGCCACAGGCAGGGCCACCAACCTCAGGCCTGGAGCTACACAAGGTTGCCCAGAGCCCCATCCAACCTGGCCTTGAACACTTCCAGGGATGGGGCATCCACCACCTCTCTGGGCAGCCTGTTCCAGCACCTCACCACTCTTTCTGTAAAAAACTTCCCCCTAATATCCAATCTAAACCTTCCCTCCTTCAGCTTTAAACCATTCCCCCTTGTCCTGCCATTATCTGCCCTTTTAAAAAGTTGATTCCCCTCCTGTTTGTATGCTCCCTTCAGGTACTGGAAGGCTGCAATGAGGTCCCCCCGCAGCCTTCTCTTCTCCAGGCTGAACAAGCCCAGCTCCCTCAACCTCTCCTTGTAGGGCAGGTGCTCCAGCCCTCTAATCATCCTTGTGGCTCCTCTGAACCCTCTCCCAACAGTTCTACATCCTGCTTGTATTGGGGGCCCCAGATCTGGACACAGGACTCCAGGTGGGGCCTCACGAGGGCAGAGTAGAGAGGGACAATCCCCTCCCTGTCCCTGCTGGCCACCCCTCTTCTGATGGAGCCCAGGATCCCATTGGCCTTGCGAGCTGCAAGAGCCACTGCTGGCTTATGTGAAGTTTCTCATCCACGGTGACACCCAGGTCCTTCTCAGCAGGGCTACTTTCAAGAAGCTCTTCTCCCAGTCTGTATCTATGTCTGGGATTCTTCCGGCCCAAGTGCAACACCTGACACTTGGCAGTGTTGAACCTCCATGGTACTGCAGAAATAATACATCTAAGATATGCCTATGTAATAGCTATGCAACAACACCATTTCAACATATGGAGGAGAATTAATACACAATTTTTTTCTTGTGCATGTTGTCCTTGTAATCAGGAGGAAATCCTTTATTTGTGCAACATAATTACAAGCCAAATAAATATAAGGGGTCTGATGGTATAAACTGTCAAGGTCAGCGGGGGACTGAATGCAGTTGTTTTTAAAAATGTAAATTGAAAAGAATGAAGATGGAAGGAAAAATGGGTACTGTTAAAAGGAATTTAATTTTAAAATGACATATCAAATATTAATTTAAACTGAAACCCTTATATATTTATCGTTAAAATGCTATTTCTAGAGTGCCTCTCTCCTTCCTTTCTTAATATCATTCAGTGTGATACCTCTCTTGTCTCTTCTATTTAATCAAGTAGAAAATATGAAATAGAAGAGTACTTTTTTTAGGTTTGCAGAGAATAGGAGTTGAATTCTGGTTCCATGATGGTGGTGGGACAAAAATCTCTCCCATACTTGGTAGAGCAATATTTCATACCAAAGAGATAAAGGAGCTTTGCTTTATTGCCAAATGATTTGGATATTCAGCAGTGAAGAAGTCTTGGATACCAGTCCCAGCTCTCAGAATTATCTATCTTTCCATCCACTTTCTCATTTAGTATGAACATTTATAATAGGCCTGGGACATGAGAGACATCAGATGTCTGAGCAGACATAACTAGCTTATAGTCATGAATGAAGGATCTAAGCCATATAAGGCAGGTGAGGATTCAGCCTTGTGTTTGTATTTTTTTTGGGGGGGAGGAGGGGTACTTCAGAACTTATCTTTACTCAGTTCATTGGTTTTTGTATTTCCTTTTTGAAGCTGGTTTCCTTGTGCATATGAGTTCAGGCAGGATTTTTGATTCCACACTGGGACCAATCATCAGAAGACTAGGTGTAACAGTTATATTTGGAAAAAATCTAAGTTTGGATTGCAACTTTTAAATTTTATAAGATTTTGGATGTAAGTCACCAACTTTCATGTCCTTATGTTTAGATTGTGTGAGTGCTGTACTTTTTAGTCAAGCGATAGCATTTTGTTCATATGAAATGCATTGAGTAATTGGATTTATTTTTAAAAAGCATTTGGCAATGTTTTCATTAAGTGCATTTGGGACATTTTAAATTCAACTTCATTATTTTAAGCTTTTTCACTGTGACAAGGAAAACATTAGGTTATGTGAAGGAAAAACAGAGAGTGGAGTGCATTGAATAAGCAAATGATAGGAAAGGAATCTTAATTGCTTTCTTCAGCTATCTAATAGGAGATGAAAAAGAAGACAGATTTTCTTGGTGTCAAGTCAGTGAAGTGACTTGAGTTGAAGCAAGGAGATGCTGATTAGAAATTAGGAAAATAATTTTGACTCTGAAGGTGGTCAGACACTGGAGTTTACCAAGATAAGTTGGAGAATCTCCATCCTTGTGTATGTTCAGAACAGGACTTGATTTAACGCTGAGGAACTCAATGTAACTTTGAACTTGGCATTCCAAAGTTGTGCCTGTTTGGAGCAGGTGACCTTAGAGGTCCATTCCAACTGCGTTATTCTCTTAGCCTGTTGTTAACTTTAAAGTTTCTGATTATCAGGCATTTTGATCATTGTTGCTGTGGTGTAGTGAATTGTGTTCAGATCTATGACATCTGGAAAGCTGGGGTTAAATCTTAAACAAAATCTTTTGAAATTATTGAAGAAAAAAGCGCCAAATTAGCTTATTGGGAAGGTTCATAGTTGGAAAATTATTTCTAGGATGGTGGTGCACCCAAGTGGTTTTGTGATTTGGATTTCTGTTGGGTGTTTTAAACCAGGCAGTGAAGACATTGAGTACCCTGATCATGATTAAGTAAGACAAAACATCCTAGGAGCTCTAAAGGAAAAAAGGTCCTTATGTTGTTTTCTCAGGTCTTCTTTAAGTGACAGTAGGGGAAGTAGAGCTTTTTAAAAGTTGGGGTGAATCATAATCTAGCTCTTCAGTGTTCCTCATGTAATATTGAACAAATTCCCTCACATCCTTCTGGTTTTTATTACCTTTAACTTTTCTCTCAGAGGTTTCAATGACTACTATTTCTGAGATTCTTGGCAGAAGAGTTCAGCTGAAAGGACTTATTGGAAAACGAGCTGTGAAATGTCCCTACTGTGATTTTTATTTTATGAAGAATGGATCAGATCTTCAGCGTCATATTTGGGCTCACGAAGGTAAAACTTTGGCTTTAAGCTTTTGAGCATAGAATCACTCTCATATTCCACACAAGTTTTATTGATATAAAAAGGAATTAAAAGTTATCACTATACCTGAAGCAAAAACTTGATGTTACAAGAGAAGTTAAATAATTAGTTTAATAGATTCTGCATCACAAATGGAACTGCACATTCATAACATGAAGAGACAGCTTAGATGTTAAGTAATATTAATAAGTTGATGATTCTGTTTTTTCCCCAAAAGTTTCATAAACCTCCATACTCAAGAAAATATTCTGTAATGAATGTGAGTGTGGAGGAGTGAATTAAATACATGCTCAGTCTCTTAAAAAAAGTAATTTTCTATAACCTCTCATGAATAACTGCTGCTCCTTTCACATTTTTCCAGAAATACTTGATCTGGAAATCTATTAGGAAAACAATTGAAATTCAGTTGCTTTGATGTATGTATATAACTTCTGTGTGTTTTAATTAAATCATGCTGAGCATGGCAGCTAGCTGACATGGGCATAAACAGTAGTGAAAAATCTTTAAGATTATTCTGAACTTGTCTATCTTTTTTTAAAGGAGAAATTTCAGTAATTTGGCAACAGCAGTTTAAAAATCCCTTGGAGCTAAAATATACACCGAGTAAAATCTTGTGTCTACTGAATCTATGCTTTAGCAGCTGGAAGACCACTCATATGCTCATTAATCAATTTGTGGAACAGATTGCCTGTGGCCTTTGAGCATTATTTTGGATTCTTTAGCCCTCTGCATAAAGGGGATTATGGGATTTGTTACTTTCAAACTGATACTTTGGTTCTAAAGTGTTTGTGCCTATGCAGATAGTTTAGACTTTTATACTAGCACTGCATATTTGTTTGAATGCTTTAGCCATGAGCTTACCTGTCTGTGTGTTGTCTTGGTCCTGTTCAGTAGCCTCTGCTCCATTAGGGAGTTCAGTAATTCAGAACTGTTGGCTTGGAGCAATTGTTTGTGTATTCGAATCATAGATAACAGCTTTTCCATTCTGCCAAGAACGCTTGGAACCCATCTCATCTAACTACCAGGAGAAAGTGGTGAATGGAAATTTATTCCAAAATCAAAGTGTGCAATCAACTCTGCCTAAAGGAGGCTGTAATTCCTCATGCTTGTAAATCTAGTTTTAAGGTCATGAATATCAATCTAAAACTGCCAGAGCCTCATGAAACTGTTGAACTACTCTGCCAGTTCAGATTTATTCAACTTTTCTTTGAGGGATTTAGTTTGTTGTTGTAGACCTTCTGCTAGATGATATACTGTGCATCTCTCTATTATGTGCTTTGGACGTTTTGAGAGAAATGAAATTTTAAGTTGTTGCATCTTACCAGAGGAAAAAAATAAGTATTACTGCATGAGCCATTAGCAATCTGATGCTAATTAACAATTAAAGCCATTGAACTTGTGCTTACATATTAAGTACCTAGCAAACTGTCCTCCTAAAACAGGGTTCTTCACTCTTCATTGCAGTAAATAGAAAATTATAGTTATCTGGAGACGTTCAGAGGGAGATTTGGCACATAAACCAGCTAGGCATCAATTTAGTCTGGATTCTACTTTCAAATGAGGGACTGACATACCAAGACCTAAACATTTATACTTGCTTGGCTAAAGTCAATACCTGGCTTAAGTAGTGAAGTATTTAATTTCTTAAATGTAGATTGATACCCAAAATTTAAAATTTTGACCTTTTTCTCTGTGGTGATCTGAAATTTCTTTCAAGCAAATGTCCACCATGTCATCAAAAGATACAGCTTGTTTGCTTCATATTGCACTTTTTTTACTTTTAGGTGTCAAGCCCTTCAAATGCTCTCTCTGTGAGTATGCCACTCGCAGCAAGAGTAACTTGAAAGCCCATATGAATCGTCACAGCACTGAGAAAACACACCTTTGTGATATGTGTGGGAAAAAATTCAAATCAAAAGGCACTTTGAAGAGCCATAAACTCCTTCATACTGCTGATGGTAAGTGCTTGTTTATTAAATCCAGGTTCATTTCAGGGCAATAAATACTAGCTGTACTATAGGACCTTATTGATAAGCATTTTTAGGTTGACCACTAATTGCTACATACAAATTGTGCTTATCCCTAGGAGACACTGATTGCAAAATAATTCAAAACTTTGCAAAATTAAGACAGCTGTCTCTGGAATACTTGATTTTTCTGAAACTTTGGGTTGGTCTTACAGTCCCCTTACAGAGTACCGTTGATCTCAATAGAAATTTGAAAGTAGTAATAGTTCCATGTTTAAGTTTGATGCTTACTTTTCTGACAATATTATTAAGAATTGCCAAATCTAGTAGCCCAATAGAGCAGCCCTGTTAAGGGGCAACCCTGGCTACATATACAGACTGGGGGATAAGACTCTGTGTGAGTTCGTAAGAGAAGGTATTTCTGTCATCAGAATGTCTCTTACTGATGAGTGCAGTCGAATAGCTGCTAATGTTTCTGCTGGTTTGCAGTGTAGGTTGTGTTTAGTGCTGTTTGGTACTGGAGGCCAGCCATGCTGAGAGGGATTTGGGGGTCTTAGTTGACAGCAAGTTAAACATGAGCCAGCACTATGCCCAGGCAGCCAGGAGGGATGACTGTACCCTGGGGTGCATCAAGCACAGCATTGCCAGCCGGTCCAGGGAGGGGATTGTCCTGCTCTACACTGCACTGCTGCAGCCTCACCTTGAGCACTGGGTGCAGTTTTGGGTGCCACAGTACAAGAGGGACACAGAACTGTTGGAGAGTGTCCAGAGGAGGGCAGCAAGGATGGGAAGGGGTGTGGAGGGGAAGTCTTATGAGGAGAGGCTGAAATCCCTTGGTTTGTTCATCCTGGAGAAGAGGATGCTGAGGGGAGACCTCACCGCTGTCCATGCCTTCCTGATGAGGGGGAGCAAAGGGTCAGGTGCTGATCTCCTCTCTTTGGTGACCAGTGATAGAACCTGAGGGAATGGGATGTAGCTGTGACAGGGGAGGTTTAGGTTGGATATTAGGAAGAGGTTCTTTTTTCCTGAGAGGGTGGTTGGGCACTGGCACAGGCTCTCCATGGAAGTGGTCACAGCACCGAGCTTGACTGAGTTCAAGAAGCATCTGGACAATCCCTTCAGTCCCATGCTCTGTCTGACTTGGCTGGCCTCTGTGGAGCCAGGAGTTGGACTTGATTTGATGATCCTTATGAGTCCCTTCCAACTCAGGATAACTAACTGTAACTAAGGCTGCTGCACCTCTGTGCCCGCAGTTCTAGCCAGTGGCACGCCTGATCACATACTCCCTGTAGGCACTCATGCATGAAGAACATGCTTTTGCTCTGTGATTTTAATCCTTGTGTGATGATAACAGAAAAAAAGTGAGATGCAAATGCAGAAAAACACCATCTTTTATTTCAAAATTGGGATGCAATACTTCATTTCTCTGTGTTTATCAATGAAGTAAATGATTTAGCAAGATAAGTTGTACAGACCTTCATCATGACTTAGTAGCTTGATCTTTGTTACTCATGCAACTTTGTGAAATCTTGTTCTCCTCTTATTATTTAATTTTTTTTAAAAAAACCCACAATTTTTAACATTGTCCTTTTACAAATGGCACACATCCTCTGTTCAATCTCTCACATATACGTGAAGTATTTCTGTCAGACATTTGTTTATTGTTATGTACACTTATATCTGTATATTTAATTAATGAAAGAGATGCTCCCTTTCACACTGATACTCAAAAAATGCTTTCCAATATTTTTAATAACTTGGTCAATAAGGAGCAGATGTTGTACATACGTCTAAACTTCATGTGCAGGAACCAACATTTTTACTTATCAGATGCAATCCTCAGCTGATTCTTGGCTGGGAGAAGGAGGCAGGTTGTATTTGAATTAAAAGGAAAATTGGAACATGATCAAACTACAAAGTGAAAAAAAATGTGCCATAAAAAGTTCCCTGCATGGGGTTTCATTTAAAACCTTTCCTGTTTTGTTTTCACCATCTGGCACGTTCAAATAGTGAAATTCCATAATGGAAGTTGAATTTGTTTCTACCTTTGAGTTAGTTCTTTCTTGAACAATATGTATGTGTGTGTGTAAGTAATTACTGCAGTTCAGCTGGGGCTGCTTTGAAAATTTGGCACTGCTAATAATAGGGCTGTAGTCGTGCAGGAGCTAGCCTTGTCTGGATTTGGTTTAGAAGTGTGAAGTTAGTTTTAAACATTTAATTGCATGCAAGGAACTGTATTCTCTGATCATTTACTGTTAGGTCAGGCTGAAGCCTTGACACTAGAGGCAGTGTTATTACCAGGAGCCGCTTTTATCTGGCTTCAGACTGTCATCATCTTCTGCAATAACCGAGGAAACTACATGTTCCTTGTTGATCCACCTCCATTTTTGACTGACATGAACACACCCAATATTTAACCTTCTTTTGCCTTGCTTTTCTTTACTTCCAGAAGTGTTCCAGGAAATTCCCTGTACCTTTGCAAAATGCATTTTGCCATTGGCTCCAGTGGAACAGTGTCTCACTGTCAGTGGAGTCTGACATTATTTCCCTCACTAAGTCCACCCCAATAAACTCTTCATACATTTCAAACCTTTGTGAAAAATAACATTTGTCAGGAAGGATGTGACATTATGATTTGTCAAGAGACTTTCAGCCTCTTAAATGCTGACAGTTTCTCTTTGCCCATCGTCCCTTCCTGTAGTGGCACCACTTCAAAAGTTCTTAGTCACACACTTCTAGTGTTCTTCAGCTGTTTCACAAATAAATGAATTTGAAAGATGCTTTGCTGCTTATGAGTCTTGTCTTCCTGACTTCTGAATCCAGGCAGTTTTTGTTCAAATATCAGCCCTGCAAGGTCAATTTAACTAGGGGAATATAAAGTAGTTTTCTATCTGTTCTATTCTTCTCCAGAAGGCAGACTTCTCAAGAGTGACATGGTAAAAACCAAATCTGTAGTCCGGGTTTATTACTGATTGTGATTAGACATAAAACAGAAAACTTGGTTCCATTATTTTAAATAGACATTGGAAATTGTCTGAAGGTTTTACTTAGGCTTGTTTTATGGAAACTTTCACACACAGTATAACATGCTTGTAACTTTTTTTGAGAAAGATACAGAATCTAAAGAAACTTGGTCATAGAGTCATAGAATGGTTTTGCTTGGAAGGGACTTCAGAGATCATCTAATTCCAACCCTCCTGCCATGGACAGGGACACCCTCCACTAGACCAGGTTGCCCAAAGCCCCATCCAACCTGGCCTGGAACACTACCAGGGAGGGATCAGCCATGGTTTCTCTGGACAACCTGTTCCAATGTCCACTCACCCTCACAGTGAAGAATTTTTTCCTTATATATAATGTAAATGTACTTTTCTTCATCTTAAGGCCTTTATTCCTTGTCCTATCACTTCATACTCATGTCAACAGTCCCTCTCTGGCGTTAAATCATGACAAAATACAACCACCTTGCCTTAAGAAGAGCTCAAGACTAATCATTTTAGGGCTGAAGGCAGACTCTTACAGTCACAGAGTCTGATCTCTTGCAGAATACAGACCATAACTTAATCTAATAATTTTGCATCACATTTCCATTGTATTGGAGTAGATCTTTTTAGGAAGTACTAAGCAGACGTGATTTAAAGACTTCATATGTCAGGCCATCCATCTGATTTTCAAATAAATTGTCATAGTCATTCATCATGCCCTCTGTTTAAAGTACAGACTTTATTTAAGACTGCAGGTTCTGAGCAAAGGTTTTCATTAGCTGAAATACCAGTTCTTGTTCTTTGGTTTTATTGTTGCTATTTCAGGTTAGAGAGTGTCGTTATTATTGATACCTGACTAGAAAGCTCACAGGCATGTAAAGAAATTGCAAGTATAATGTCTTGTCAGTAGAACTTAAAATAACACTTTTCTTTGGATGACACTTCTGAAGTGCTGTTTTTTTCACAAATAATTATAAATTGCAGTGTCTCTAATTCTGTTATGCTGTGTAGCAGACCTGCTTGCAACGCAGACTTTCAGTCTGCCAGCTACTCAGGAGACAAAGACTGTCTCAAGTCTCCCAGTGACTTCTTAGGTTGGTTTCTGGAGCAATACTTATGCAAATATACACCCATTGTCTTTATTGCTCTTCTAGTCTAGTCTATGATTTTCTCAAATGATTGATGCAGAAGAGAAGTCAGACAGTCACTTTAGATCCATAAATTTTTATAAAATTTGTGGCCAGTTGCAGTAAGGAAAGAGGAATCTACTTGGGCTGGAAGAATCCCAGCCATAGATACAGACTGGGAGAAGAGCTCCTTGAGAGTAGCCCTGCTGAGAAGGACCTGGGTGTCACTGTGGATGAGAAACTTAACATGAGCCAGCAGTGTGCTCTTGCAGCTCGCAAGGCCAATGGGATCCTGGGCTCCATCAGAAGAGGGGTGGCCAGCAGGGACAGGGAGGGGATTGTCCCTCTCTACTCTGCCCTTGTGAGGCCCCACCTGGAGTCCTGTGTCCAGATCAGGGGCCCCAAACACAAGAAGGATGTAGAACTGTTGGAGAGGGTTCAGAGGAGGGCCACAAGGATGATTAGAGGGCTGGAGCACCTGCCCTACAAGGAGAGGCTGAGGGAGCTGGGCTTGTTCAGCCTGGAGAAGAGAAGGCTGTGGGGGGACCTCATTGCAGCCTTCCAGTACCTGAAGGGAGCATACAAACAGGAGGGGAATCAACTTTTTAAAAGGGCAGATAATGGAAGGACAAGGGGGAATGGTTTAAAGCTGAAGGAGGGAATGTTTAGATTGGATATTAGGGGGAAGTTTTTTACGGAAAGAGTGGTGAGGAGCTGGAACAGGCTGCCCAGAGAGGTGGTGGATGCCCCATCCCAGGAAGTGTTCAAGGCCAGGTTGGATGGGGCCCTGGGCAACCTTGTGTAGCTCCATGCCTGAGGTTGGTGTCCCTGCCTGTGGCAGGGGGGTTGGAGCTTTATGATCCTTGGGGTCCTTTCCAACCCTTGCCATTCTATGATTCTATGATTCTATGAATCAGCACTCTCCAGGAGCAGGTCACAGAACCAACCCGTTATCCCTAGCGTTTGGAAGCTGCCATCATATAAGTCACCACATGTAAAGTACAAACTAATCCCAGTATCTCGTCCTGTCTGACTGACTACAGGTGAGACTTAGGGTTACTGCAGATATTTAGATGAGAAAGGACAAAATGTCATGATGAACAAGGCAAGCAGGCATCATTCAATCTGATGTTGATTGAGCAGCTTGTGCCCATTGTTTTAAAATTGTGTAAGGAGAAGTGAAAGGTCAAAGCACAAAACCTCTGTATTATTTGCCATTCTAATCTTGCTTTCATGTATAGCATGTATTATTTCTCCCTGTATCCGGGCTAAAGCCAATGTAGAAATCCTTTTTATGATAGTTTGAATTATTACTGAAAGAGTAGTGCTAAACACCTAACCAAATGTTGTGGTAAAAATAATAGGGCATGTCATACCCTACCAGAAATACATCAAGAAAACTTACAGTGGAAAACAAAAATATGTAAATGTATTTGAATCATAACAATTCAGTGCTTGGGACAGAAGTGGGTAAAAACACATTCAACATGACCAAACATCTGTGTTTTAAAGATTTCCAAATCTACTTAACAGATAGAAAAATAACTGTGCCTGCAGTTGGAAATAATTTATTTTCTTCTTCCATTTAGGCTACACAATAACCATTCTTCTTTCCCAAGTGACTGTCCCAGGAGCATCTAGACTGTTCAATGCTTATCCTTTACAGATGATACTTGAGCCTTTTTTCTTCCTTACTTTGCTCTTAGCTCTGTTTAGCCAAAATTTTGCCGAGCAAGTGCCAAACTTCTAGTATTGTTCATTGTTAGAGTGATAGAATCATAGAATGGTATGAGTTGGGTGGGACCCCAAGGATCACAGAGCTCCAACCCCCCTGCCACAGGCAGGGCCACCAACCTCAGGCCTGGATCTACACAAGGTTGCCCAGGGCCCCAGCCAACCTGGCCTTGAACACTTCCAGGGATGGGGCATCCACCACCTCTCTGGGCAGCCTGTTCCAGCACCTCAGCACTCTTTCTATAAAAAACTTCCCCCTAATATCCAATCTAAACCTTCCTTCCCTTAGCTTTAATCCATTCCCCCTTGTCCTGCCATTGTCTATCCTTTTAAAAAGTTGAATCCCCTCTTGTTTATTGTTCATTCTTAGCATTTGGAAATCATCTTTATAAAGAAATACAATCAGTAGTTTTCTGAACTTTTATAGAAAAAAGTTTTTCTCTATTCTCATTTCAGGAAAGCAGTTTAAATGTACAGTGTGTGACTATACAGCTGCCCAAAAACCACAGCTCCTACGTCATATGGAACAACATGTCTCTTTCAAGGTAAGAAAACCTAGAAATCATGCTTATTGATAAGTCTTTTCTAGCTATGTAATCCTTAATACATCATTTTTAATGTTGGCACATCTTCCTGTTTGGTAACACTGATGGTGTCTTAACATCTTAATGTTCAGGGAATTTTGCTTTATACTCAGACTTCTGAGATGGAGTTATTTTGTTTGTGGGTGATTTGTAATTGTAGTATCTTTACCTGCCAAAAATTTATGGTTTTGTCAATATAAACCAAACATTATTGTTTTGTTTTTTCTCTTTACTATCAGCCCTTGGAAGAACAGATCTAATATGTACCTTAACCTATCCTAGGGAAGTTGGATAGCAAATCCTGTCCATCACTGTTCATTGCCCAACTTAATTTTCTCTGAAAGTTTGCCAGTCTAATGTACTATAGATGAGTTCTTATGTCTGAAAAAAAAAAGAAATAATTTTAAATCATCCCATTTATCTGGAATATATCTTGAAAAGAGTTTTGAAGACTGTCAATGTTTCTGTGAAGTGTTTAGATTAGAGATATGATTTATTTTAATAAACTGTAGTATGGTTTTACTCCTAAATTTCACATTGTTTCTCAGCATGATAGGTCTTGATGTAATGAATTGGGAAATTTTATGTTCAGGAAATAGAAGTTACACTAATTTATTTTCCAGAAAAGTCCAGGATTTTGTGTGTATGAAAATGTTTATTTTAATGTAACACTTCGTCTTGGCAGTGAGCTTATCTCTTGCTGAAAACATTACATGATTTTCATATGCAATATCTTTCATTATCTACGAAACATTTTGCTTCTATAAAGAGTATACTTCAGCAAGTACCAATGCTGCATACCTCCATAAAGGAAAAAGGAAGACAGTCTTTTGACTTATGTTTTAAATTTTGGAAGACAAGACATGTAAGGAAACAAAGCAAGTCATCTAAAGAGATTATATATTTTGAATATTTCCTTCTTTAATGCATAGTTTTGATAGGGAATTTTCTTTTTTAAAGGATGTTTTGAAAATGGAAATATACCATTTTCCTTTTTTAATGGCTAACAGTATAGATGTACCCATAGTGCAGTTCTTGAAATAGAGCTGGTTCTGACCTTAGGATCAGCTTTAGAACTGCTGACTCAGCACCCCTTTTCAGTCCTCTGTCAGCCTGCATATAAGCCTGGCTGTTCAGTGCATTATCAAGAGAACCTCAAAACACAGAAATAGGTCAGGAAGGAGTGTTTGTCAGAAGGAGTTCTGAAACTGTTAGTAAGCTGCTGCCTCCTTCTGGGACAGCTGTTTTCATGTATATCAGATTCAGAAGTGTCAGTAGTTATGTGACCCAATGATAATTTAATCCATTGTACTTGCAATCTGCTTAAATTTGCAAATCTGCTGTCCAGTAGCACATAGCTTACAGTACATGCAGGTGTGTAGAGAGGGATACAAGAAAACAGTCTTATGTCTGGATTATTTTGGGGGAAAAAGGAGAGTTTCAACAATAGAAAAGGAGAGCAGCTATCTCTGAAAAACTAAATAGCTGATTCATAGAATCATAGAAGGGTTTGGGTTGGAAGGGTCCTCAAAGATCATCTAGTTCCATCCCCCTGCCATAGGCAGAGGTACCTTCTACTAGACCAGGTTGTCCAAAACCCCATCTAACCTGGTTTTAAACACTCCCAGGGATAGGGCTTCCACAACCTCTCTGGGAAACCTGTTCCAGTGCCTCACCACCCTCATGGTAAAGAATTTCTTCCCAACATCTAATCTCAACCTGTCCTCTTTCAGCTTGAGGCCATTGCCCCTTGTCCTGTCACTACACTCCCTGGTGACCAGTGCCTCTCCCACTTTCCTCTAGGACTCCTTTAAGTAATTACACTGTAATTAGGTCACTGTGGAGCCTTCTCTACTCCAGGCTGAACAAGCCAAACTCTCCTAGTCTGTCTTCACAGGAGAGGTGCTCCAGCCCCCTGATCATCTTTTTGGCCTCCTCTGGACTCACTCCAACAGCTCTATGTCTTTCCTTTACTGGGGACCCCAGAGCTGGATGCGGTGCGCCAGGTGGGGTTTCATGAGAGCAGAGTAGAGGGGCAGAATCATGTCCCTTGACCTGCTGGCCACACTGTTCTTGATCCAGCCCTGTTAAATTAGGTTGGCTGTACAGTCATATTGTACCTTCAGTAGTTCTAGCTGTCTTACTCCCCCTTTCAGACCAAAGTTTATGGCAGCTGAGTCATTTCCTTGTCTCTGCGTGGTCACACCAGTGATCATGACTTATGAAACCACAGAGTTTACCAAATTATGAACAGTAGGTAATAATCTTAATTGTTGTGAATACTTGGTGTCTTGAACATAATAAAAAGTACCAAATTTGAGGTAACAATTAGTTCCAACTTCCATTTTTATTGAATTTTGGAAGGTCTCCTTGGACAGTAGCTAAACCAGGATTGAAATTGGTTTCTCAGGATCAGAACATTGTAGCATAGACCTGTATCCTGAAGAGATGAGGAGATACGTTCTAAGATTTTCCTTTTTCCTCCTAGCCTTTCCGTTGTGCACATTGCCACTATTCCTGCAATATATCTGGTTCCCTGAAGAGGCATTACAACAGAAAGCATCCTAATGAAGAGTATGTCAATGTAGGTTCTGGGGAGCCTGCAGCAGAAGCCCTTATCCAACAAGGTACATCTTCACCATGTAACAATTGAGGGATTTTTTTTTTTGCTGAAGTAAACTTGGTGTAAAGGTAAACTTTTGTGCAATGTGCATTCTTTAGTTCATTGGGTGTTACATGAGAAATCATTACTACTTTTTAGTAATCCTGAAATGGCCACCTTGTACCCTTTTTCAGTGTTCTTTGTTCTTGGTTTCTGAGGATGGTTTAACCAAAGTGTTGGCTGACCTTGCCTGTGCTATTCATTGTTGCAAAGATTTATCATTTTCACTTGTTTGTCTCCTTTTGTAAGTAAAGTATCACTATCTGTTGAAATGAATGATAAATTTCTGTCATTCTACTGATAAATTTCTCTGACAGTTTTGCAAGGTTGAACAAAAGGGAAGGTTGATCATATGTGAGGAAAGAGACTGGAGAGTAAATGGCAGCAAATTATTCCCCCACTAGAAAAATGGGGGAAAAAAGAGAACGGGTAAAACCAGTTATAAATTGTTATGCTCAGAAACTTGTTCATGGGCAAAGGAAGTGAAATTTATCTATGTAATTAAAACTAAGACTTTAATGGAAATGTTAGTACTCTAGGTCTGGTATATATCTAATTCTTTTTTAAAAGTACATAATTAGAGTACTTATATATAGAACAAGTCTAAATGGTGGTATTATTGCGATTAAAATGGAAGCACAGTACTTCCTAGTTTCATAGAATCATAGAATCATAGAATGGCAAGGGTTGGAAGGGACCCCAAGGATCATAAAGCTCCAACCCCCCTGCCACAGGCAGGGCCACCAACCTCAGTTTCTACTCCTTTTTCTGGTGTTATGGTCACACTTCCAGTGTTTCTCTGAGTCCTAAAATGGGTGGTTTCCCTCTGGTATTTGCCTTCATCTGGAGGTTTCAGTAAGTTTTCAGCATCTGAAGTTCTTCTCTGGGATGAGTATGATTTTTATCGTGATGGTTTCATCTTCCTCTCCCTTTCCAGTTGGGGGCATTGTTACAAATTTGCTTACCCACATTTATCTGCTTCTTTTTCATCGGTCTGTAGCTGCAGCTTAAATCCATATTTGCTGTTTATGGTCCCCTTCATGTCTGTGAAATACTATTTTTTGTTGTTCCTGGAAGCACCTCAAGTTTTGCACATTGTTCACTAAGAATTTCTGAATTGTTTATAGCTGTGGGTTCTTCAGGACCAAGCTTGTGCCCCACTTCTTATCACCCCATGGTTGCTCTCCTCTGTTCTTTTAATGGCTTGACCCTGGCTGGAGGCAAGGTGCCCACCAAAGCCTCCCTATCACTGCCCTCCTCAGCTGGACAGGGGAGAGAAAATACAGTGAAACAAATGCTTCTGGGTTGTCACAGGGTGAGATATATCACTTACCAATTATTGTAACAGGTGAGACAGGCTTAACTTGGGGAAAAATAATTTAATGTATTACCAATCAAATCTGAGTAGGAAAATGAGAAATAAACCAAAATCCTAACTTGAGGGCAGCCCTGTAGGACTGAGAGCAGCCCCAAGGAGATGGACTTGGGGGTGTTGGTTGATTAAAAGCTCAACATGACTAGGGAGTGTGCACTTGCTGCCCAGCAAATCGACCAGTATTCTGGGTTGTATCTAAAGAAGTGTGGCCAGCAGGTCGAGGCAGGTGATTCTCTCTCTCTTCTCTACTCTGATGAGACCCCAGTTGGAGTACTGCATCCAGAGCTGGATCCAGTCCAGAGAGCCAGAGGGATGATGAGAGGGCTGGAGCACGTCTCCTGTGAAAAGACAGGCTGAGAGAGTTGGCATTGTTTGTCCTGGAGAAGAGAAGACTGAAGGGAGACCTTATAGCAGGTTTCCACTACTTGAACAGACCGGCAGGAAAAATGGAGAGGGACTGTTTGCAAGGGCACAGAGTAACAGGACAAAGGGTAAGAGTTAATGGAGTATATGTGGGAAGAGAAAATCAGATTGTAGGAGATTTACCACATTTATATAGTAGCAGAAAAAATTATGTTCCTGGCTGTTGGGTTTCTTTATAAATTTCATCCCAGCTGAAGTCCTGTATCCTTCTGAAGAGATGGTCAGTGCCACTAGTTCCTTTATTTCTGCTTGATACAGATGTTCTCACTCATCCTTTGTGGTGTCTGGGTGCTAGCAAAAGATTAGTGTACAAGTTATTTGATCCCCATAAGTTTTGCTACTGCACACTGGGCAGGCAAATCAAAGCAAATAATTGACTCTGCACTCAAATACCTTTTTAGGTTCTAGTGTTTCATGTGGGGGAATGTGGGGAAGAAGATGTGAAATCCATGTAAAATTCTAAACTGTGTTTGAAATACCTTAATGCTTGGTATAGTTTCTTGCTTTGGTTCTGATAATTTTAGAAAGTGTTTTCCCTGTTTTTTCAACAGAAACTTCCATCCCTTTTAAAGTATCTTTTGGCATCTTAAGAATGATTTTAAACGTTTATCTTTGTCTATAAATTTCAGGACAGGAAAGTAGAGTAGAATTTTATGATTATTTTCACAGACAGTTAAAGTTGTCAGCAAACTTGCAGTCATTTTAAAGAGGTAGTATTGGTCAGTACACAGAATTTCTATTCTGCAGCCATACTGGTGAAGAACTGTACACTGTGGGGAGCTTTGTTTAACTTTCCAAATATCTGAGCACTGCAAGAAATGATTTGTCCATAGCCATCCTTAAGAATAGGTATCAGAGATTGAATTGCTGTGATAATATGAAATTAAGGATCATATTTATAATTTTTGAACAAATAAAGTCAAACATCTAATCATATGCTTATTAAACCTTCCTTGTCCTTTGGGAGCCAGATAAATGCACTTCTGAAAATCATTCTTTTCCACTCAGACAAAAAAATTGTGAAGTTGCTGAGAATGAGGATGCAGGAGTAGTCTTACAATGAAGTCATCAGTGGAGGTGAGAGAGAATAGTCTTTGATATTCTCTGTGGTGGACTTGCTTTGTGCACCACATTGGAGCATTGGGCAGTGATTAATGGGATGAAATTTAACAAGTCCAAATGCCAGATTCTGCGCCTAGAATGGAGTAACACTGGGCACAAATAGACATCAGTGGTGGCAGAGCAGCCAAGCAGAAAAGGATCTGGGGGTGCTGGTCGGCAGCAGGCTCAGCATGAGCCAGAGGTGTGCCCTGGCAGCCAGGAGAGCAACCCACATCCTGGGGTGTACTGAGCACAGCATAACCAGCCAGCACAAAGAAGGGATTATCCTGCTGTATTCAGCAGTGGTGCAGCGTGCAGTGCTGGGCCCCACACCGTGCAGGCTCTCAGCAGGGTACAGCCCTCAGAGGAGGGCTTCATAGCTGGTGCAAAGGCTGGATGGAAGGCATGGCCTGTGAGGAGCAGCTAAGAATTCTGTCTTTGTCTAATTTGGAGAAAAGGAGGCTGAGGGGCCACCTCATTGTTCTCTGCAGCTTCCTGAGGAGGAATGGGGAGAGGGAGGCGCTGAGCACTTCTCCCTGGTATCCAGTGGGAATGGTTCAAAGCTGCACCAGGAGAGATTTAGACAGGACATTTATGAAGCATTGCTTTACCAAGAGAGTGGTCAAACACTGGAACAGGCTTCCTAGAGAGGTGGTCAGTGTCCCAAACCTGTCTGTATTTAAGAGGCATTTGGACAAAGCCCTTAATAAAGTGCTTTAACTTTTGGTCAGGGCTGAAGTGGTTGGGCAGTTGGACTAGATGATTGCTGTAGGTCCCTTCCAACTGATACATTGTTTTAAATTCTTTCCATTTCTTACTTTGCATCCTTCTTTCTCTTCCTTTCTTTACACAGCAGCTGTAGTTCCTGTGCTACCACTAGTGCTGTGCATGTTTCCATCACCTGCTGTGTGGAGTTTTAGATAAGTAAAGGGTCTTCAAATCCATGTAGCACCAACGAAGTCAGGGCCTCTTATCAGGACTCTGCCCTGAAGAAAGCATTATTAGTAGGTGTGCTTTTCCCACATGGGACCTCCTTTGCCAGGTCCGTTTCCTGCTACATGACTCACCATATGTGTCCTGACACATGGGCTTAAAATAAAACCAGAACACCTGCACATCTTACCATGCTCTAGAAACATCTGCTTTTGTCAAATTTTTGTTATCTTACTGGGGAAAGGAAATGCTCCTTGTGGAAGGCTTGAGTTAATTATTACTAGCATGTGGAGTTGGTAAACATGAGTCCTATTGAAGTTAATAAAACTTTTCCTGATTTTAGAATCAGAAGATCTTCTGTATTTGGGTCACACAGCACAAACTGATGACTGTGGGTGCAGTATCACAAGGTATACGTTTCTGAGCTTCTTGGGCCAGCAGTTGCAACTTGCTGCCTGAATAGTCTCTATCAAGTTTCAATTTACCATATTCATAGATCTGAAAAGCAATTTTGGAATATTATTCATGTATTCATATAAAGGAAGAAGACCCTTCAGACCTGATATTAAACAAGTCCTTTGAAATTAAAGGACTATAGACAAAAATGAAAAGGCAGGAGAACCAGCAAACAAAAGGGTTTGAAAAAAACTGAGAAGGGAAACTAACAAAGATTAACATCTAATAAAAACTGTCTCTGTCTATTCTTCTTTTTATATTCTCCTTGTTCTAAGTTACGCACCGAGCTCAGGGTGAATTGCCTCACACCTGCTCATCTTTTCTTCTCTGCTGTCAACTGCTTTTTGACTGCATTGCAGACATTGCAAATAATCTTAATTGGAAATATTTATATGAACGTAGACTGTTGGACTCTACTCAAGATTCCTAGAATGAGTTTATAAATAAATGATTCATAGAAGAGGGAACATGCTCATTTGAGCAACTGCTGGAGATAGTCAGTGGTATTTAATTTCTGGGCTTCTGTTAGAAATAAGGGTCAGCTAGGATCAGAAAAATGCTCAGGGTTTGGGTTTTTTGTTTTGTTTTTTGGTTGGTTGGATTGTTTAAATAGAAGCCTACAATCTGACATCTATTTTAGTATTTTAAAGTGATAAAGGTATATAAATACTCTAAGAATGTGATGCATTCTGCATAGGAGACAAGAGTATTACATGTGCATTACCCTCTGTTACTTTTGTGAGACCCTGCCTACTTTTTCATTTGATAGCTACCTTGTTTTAGTTTCATTTGCTTTGTGCTGGGCAGGTCACATATATTTTTTTCCCCAAAATTGTTTCTTTTTCTTTACTGATATTCCCTGCTATCCATTGTTTTATTTTTGTATTATCTGCACTCTGTGGGAAATGGATTTTCTATTTGTGTTTGTGAAGCAGACTTCTAGCAGGGCTACAAAGATGATTAGGGGCCTGGAGCATCTCCCCTATGAGGATCGGCTGAGTAAGTTGGGACTCTTCAGCCTTGAGAAGAGAAGACTAAGGGGGGACCTAATTAATGTCTATAATTATCTGAAGCAGGGGATGCAGGGGGAATCAGCCAGCCCCTTTTCAGTGGTCTGTGGGGACAGGACAAGAAGGGGCAATGGCTGCAAGTTGGAGCACAGGAAGTTCCACACCAACATGTGGAAAAGCTTTTTCACAGTGAGGGTGACAGAGCCCTGGGACAGGCTGCCCAGGGAGGTGGTGGAGTCTCCTTCTCTGGAGACTCATCTGGGCGCCTGAGTGATTTGTCCTAGGGAGCTGCTTTGGCAGGGGGGTTGGCCCCGATGATCTCGAGGTCCCTTCCAACCCCTACAATTCTATGATTCTATGATTCTGTAGTACATACATGATGATCCAGTTGTGGCCTCTGTGATTCTATTATACCAAATGCTTTCTTTTAATATAAAGTCATAGTTGTCTTACAGAGATTTTAGGCTAATAAGTAGATTGTTAAGAGATCATGTGTCAGCATTATGATGGAGAAAAAAAAAAAGTTGTGGAGCTGTATCATTTCTGTGTATATTATTTTGTTGCAAGCATCAGTTTTGGTATTGAAAGTAGGTAAGGTGTGTAATTCATTGACTTTCTCTCTATGTTACCCATTACTTGTAACAATGGTCTATCAATTAATTTTCCTGAACTTTCATACCGAGTCACTGATGTGGAGCTGTCTATTACCAGTTAATTCTATGCTTCCATTATTTGTTCTTTAATTAACATCATAATGACAAAAGTTACAGCTTTAATTAATCTGGTGTGTTTTTATAATAGTTTTGATATCAAAGTAAATCACAAAAGCGTCCTTTCACAGCAGCAGTTTTTTTCTAATACTACAGATTGGTGTGAAATGAATATTTAGTTTCATTTTCTGTAACTGACAATATCTTTGTCCTAGTCTGAACAAAGGTATCGTGCTTTGGTGAATTTCTGAGTTTCCCTTAATAGGGAAACTATTTCAGTTTTATCTAGAGATAGAGTATTGAGCATCTGCTGTAAGAGTGAAGGTTGGTGAAGACTTATAATGGATTGAGAGCAAAGAGGGAAAATTGTATGGCAATAGTAAGTGTCAGTGAAAGACCCTAGTCACTGGGTGTAGTTATAGCCAGTTTTATAAAAATAAAAAGATTCTTTCTTTGCACTTGGTAGAATGCCATATGGTTGATTTCCATTTCTGTAAAAGAAAATGCTTTTTCTAATGACCTTATTCATAGCAGACTATGTGCAATGAAGACTTGGCTTATAACCAGCTTATGACAATGTATTTGAAGCATTTGAACCTGATGGGTAAGAGTCGTCATTTGCCATGGTAATGTGGAGTCAGCCATCTGGTGGCAAGGTTCCTAAAGAGCCGTAGTGCTCTTCCCTACCCATTAGATTTGTTATGGTGAGTCCTGGTCACCTAGTGCAAGGATTTATCACATGCAGATTATTTTTGTTCTGCTTTAGTAAATAACGGTGGGAAAAAAGTACTTATTTGCATAATTACAAGCAGCTGAGATCTGCCATTTGACCTAATGACTTTCCTAAGGAAAAAAGAAGAGCTGTTTAATCTAGTGTAGAAAATTGGGTGCTTGTGACTTCATCACGCTCAGTATTTTACCTGCAATGCTGCATGCTCAGACAGTAAACACTGTGCTGAATTCATGCAGTGCATCATTTTGTAGATAGACAAACTTAAGTTTGCAGTTTTGTATGTTAGTGTAAACAGTACAAACCCTCAGTGAAAGCAAAGGTGGTTGGGTAACATTGTTACTAACACAGTGGCATTACATTGTTACCTCTTCCTTGTTTGCTTTGATAATGCTTTTGATACTCTTGAAACCTGAGAAAACCAGAACAGTTATCTTAAGGGAAAATTCGTTTCTAAAAAAATAATATTAAATTAAGCTACTACTGTATATGTTAAATATTAAGATCTCAATGTTTATAAGCCCTTTAAAAAATCCCAGCACCTACTGAAAGTGTGCAGTGCACTACTGTTTTTCATTGTGTCCTGAAGTCTGACACACCAGGACTTTGCAAGACAACAGGGAACTGATACTGAGAGTTGAAGCTTGTCAGAGACCCCGTCCTGTAGATATTTGGACTATTTACATTTGAAACTGCAATGATACTTAGTGGAATAGGCATAAAAAATAGTCTCTAAGGAAATTTATGGTTTGCAATAAAGGGGTATTTACAGGGCAAAAACATTAGTTCAGAATTATTTAAAACATATGCCAGGCTTTGCTTTCGGTGGTCCTAAAGCAGGGGATCAGTCATAGACACCCTCAGATGTGAAAGAAATTTCACTTAGAAGGTAGTACTAGTCTCCACTGGTGCTGCTGAACTTAAATTTTAACCAGAATTGTGACTCTGAGAATGATTTGGCAGACTGAACCATACCCTGGGTTTGCAGTACCTTTTTGTGGACAAGCAAAAAAAAATGTGTTAGGGTTGGTCTAACTTACTATGTTACCATTCCTTGAGTTTTCACTTTCTATTGTACATGCCACTTCTAGCATGGCTCTTGTTAGCAAAGCAAGCACAAGTTCTCACTTGGTAGATAGGTTCTTATTTACTTTGCAGTTTATGTTCTGTTTGTACTTTGGCTATCTCCCTTAACATCTACCTCCTGAAAGGAAACCAATGCTTCTTACGTGGACTGAGTTGTGGAAATGATGCTGTGTCTCAGACTAATGCAAGGACTTGTCTGTTCCTGATGTTTCTTTCTATTTGGTCTGGGATAGGGGTTCCCCAGGGAGGGAGGTGTAGGGCAGGGAAAGGTGGGAACACCATTCCTGCCCCTTCACATGTGCGGAAGGGAGGCATGCAGGCACGAAACAGGATTGCTGTAGCTTCCCAGATACATAAGTTATCCCAGACTCCTTCCATTAAATTATGCAAAATTGTCCTTTAAGCTTTATGAGAGTTTACCTACTTTTTTTTTTTTTTTCCATTTTTTCATGTTGGACACATGGCTAAAGGAAGCCCTTTTAAATTACAGTTATTTGTCTTGACTGAGATGGAGTGAAATTAAATGAGTCCTTACTGCTTTGAAAAATAACTGATATGAAAATAACTCAAGGAAAATGTTTGTGTTTCCTTACAGGTGGCATTAAGTGTCCTGTTTGCAGCTTTGTATATGGTACAAAATGGGAGTTCAACAGACATCTTAAAAACAAGCATGGAATGAAGCTAGTGGAACATGATGGGGAGACCAAGTGGGAGGTAAAGCAAAGTTACCATGGCTGTGGCCCTAAGATTTAAAGAATTCTAGGGAGAAAATTAAGAATAAATGTAAGAATAAGAATAAAGTAAGAATGATAGAATATGAAGGGAAGCTGGAGAGGTCCTTTTTACAAGGGTACATAGGGATAGGATGAAGGGTACTGTTTTTTTAAACTGAGGGTAAATTTAGATTAGACATTAGGAAGAAATTCCTCACAATAAGACTGGTGAGACACTGGCACAAGTTTCCCAGAGAAGCTGTGGCTGCCCCCTCCCTGCCAGTGTTCAAGGCCAGGTTGGATGGGGCTTTGGGCAACCTGGTCTAGTGGAGTGTGTCCCTGCCCATGGCAGGAGGGTTAGAACTAGATGATCTTTGGGGTCACTTCCAACCCAAACCACTCTATGACTCTGTGGTTCTGTGATAAGGATAAGGATAAGAATAACAACAAGACTAAGAAGTATTCAAAACTGTGTTCTTGACTTTATATAAGATCAGGAGTTTATGTGATGTCATTGCCATTATGAATGCATACATTGCAATAGGTTATGCTTGACCACTTTAATATCTGGTAGGATTAACAACCTTATAAGTACTTATTTTTGCATTTTAGGTATCTAGCCCTCTATTTGCAGCAGAAATGGTGAAAGTTTTAGCAAATGAATATGAAATGGAAAAACTTACTGCATTTTGTTTCCTGCAAAATATTTGCTGGTGTTACTTGCAAGATATGCAAAGTTGCAAATTTACATTGAATTAAAAAAAAAGGTCTAGAGAATCTGGAAAATTAAATTTGTAAATTGATTGGCTGCTGAAAAATGGAACTTTTGTACAAAGTAAGTTCTCTATTATTTGTTATTTGTTTTCAGCTTCAATCCAAAGTATTTAGGAAATCACAATATCACTAAGATAAGACCTTTAAAAAATTAAGTTGGTCCTAAGAAGATAGGTTAGAAAGAAAACAACCACCCTGAATTTTCTTGGTGTGGGTTACAGTAGGGCAGCTACTTTGAGGGGGCTTACCATGTAGAGCTTTCCTTTGCTATCATATGTGTTTTCAAATCAAAACTATTCCTCTTACAGAGCAGATCTGACCAGATCTGTAGATGAAGAAGCTATGGGAAAATCACAGAACTATCTGGACGCTTTTGTTTAAAAAATTACTTTGGCAAGCTGAGTCGTTTCCATTTTTGAGTAGACTTTTGGTGTCCAATGAGATGAAAAAGCCAGAAGTCAACTACAGTTGTCTGACCCCCACAGTTTAATAACCATTCTGCTGAATTACAAGCAGTCTATCCCTCATTACAAACCTAATGCCTGATTTGGAAGAGTGTCCTGCAGTTCTTATTCAAGAGTTTTTGAATATCCACAGCCAGAATGCCAAGTCCTTGAAAAATATCAAAGTAGGTTCTATATGGTCAGTTATTCAAAGACAGGGCAAGCGTTTCAAAATGTGGCACTTCGAAGTCTGGGTCCATGTGCATTTCACAAATGATCCTCTGTACACTCCCACAGTAGATGCCCAAACCTGAAAATGTAAGAGAACATCCAGCATGCAAGCATGTCTCTGCTGCTGAAGCAGCTATAAATGAAGTCTAATCAGAACAAGAATACATCTTTAAAACTGGTCTTGAACATAGCCATGCAAAGGATAATTTTTCTAAACCAAAATGCCATTCTCAAGCCTCAGAGGCATTTTACCAGATCTGCAAGGACACACATTCTAAACTAATATTACCCAAAAGGTCTTTACTAGACTCTGATACAATAGAAGTCTAGGGTTAGTTCTAAAATGACTGTACAGCAATGAAGTAAAGATAATTTAACATGCTTAAACAACTTTTGAAATAAAGCTTAGTAGAAAACTAGAGGATCATAACCCAAGTCCCAGGTAATGTTCTTAAATTCTGTATCACCTGATGTTCTGTAAGTCTTGTCAAAATGTTTGTTGTCCAAAACTCATTCCTTTAAACTCAGAACTCTCATTGTTCTCTAAATTGCTAAAATGATGGTGAGATTATTCATGCCTTGAGTGGGTTTTGTTTTCAAGTTAACTGCTGAAGTTTCTGAAGAAGCATCCACTCAGTATCTTCATATCACAGAGGCTGGAGAAGATGTTCAAGGCACTCAGGCTGCTGTTGCTGCATTGCAGAACCTCAGATATACTTCTGAGAATGGTAAGTTACCTTTGTTAGGCTGGAACACAAAATGCATCTTTTTTCATAACTATCTAATTTTTCTGAGTATATTGGGCAATATATATGATCTCCTGTGAAACGATTAAAAATGATTGAGTTTGTCATCCAGAACTTACCTCTGAGTGGTTACATTTTTCTTTGAGGATAAATAATGAGAAATGACCATTCTTTATGAATTTCTGTATCCCCAAGTCATTAATACTTATCACACTGTGTTTTGCACTTTATTATTAGGTGTGTGGAATTTCCTGCCTGCATTATTAAATATATTGTGAAATCAGCTAACTTGGCAGAGTAGATGGTGTGTGTCTAATGGCAATTCTCTAGCTATTATTTTTCTCCCTGCTTAAGTCAGCCAGCCTGCAGAAGTGACACGGTGGAATAGCTCATTTACCACATTCCCAAGACAGTACTAACAAACTTAATTTTGATGATACATAAAGCAAAGGAAGCTGTTCTGTATCAGACACAGCAAGAACCAGAGTGGAATGAGATAATGATTGCTAAGTGGGAAATAACAAAAGCTGGAAGAAAAAAAATGTTCTGATTTCAGAGAGTGTTACAGCATTGGAAACTAGAGTTAGGTGTTCATTCATCTTGGGTTTATATATGTAAATAAATGTGTTGGTTATCAGAAGATAACATTTTACAGTTGTTTACCATTGTCGTTGTTGTATTTTTTAATACAGATCCATTTCAAACCCTCCCATTTTTAATGGCATTTCCAAACATGTTACAATTAAGTTATGTTACTGACAATTTATGTATATTTCATTTTAATGACTGGGAATTCTGATTGATTAAAAAACTCTTGAGAACTTTTCTTAGGCTTTTATATATTTAAATTAAAATAAACATAATCATTGCATATGCTGTACATAACAGTTTTGGGTTTAAGCTGTAATTTTCAAAGTAGAATGATTTGCTTTAATGCATCCAACTTTGGATACATTCCCTTTCATTACAAAAAGCACTAGTATCTTGTCTAAAGGTAGTTATATAGAGAAAAAATCAAAAGCAAGTAAGCATATTTCAGTACTCAGATAAACTTGTTTCTCCTGTAGATGACAAAATGCATCTACTTTCTGTTGGATATTAAATTATCTGACCTAGATACCCACTGCTGTATCGGCCTCAGCTTGAAAGTCTGGGGTTAAGAGATTAACTTTGTTCTATTTACCATCTCTTTCCTGCCTCTTTCCCACCTTCAGCAGTGATTAGAGCAAGTAAAAGGCAGTTTTAACGTGACCCTGAGAGTTTCTTTCCCTTTTTGACATATCTGTCATACTGACACTGGGCATTGGGGAATGGTGAGCCACAGAAAGGCAGTTCATATTCCTGCATAACAAAAACCATTTTCCAGCTTCCAAATCTTCCCTTTTCACACATTGGGAGAACAGAGAACCATGTGTGGTGTTTTTCTGTAAACTTGTTTACCCTTTGGCAGGGCTACACACATCAAGAACATTTTTTTAAAAGGATAAGCATGCTCTGATCCCATGCTTGTAAAATGATAGGCATAAGCTCTCTGAAGCAATTAACTTTTCCCTTCAGCACATGAGTGATAGCAATACTTCTTTTAGGTTGAGGGATGTTGCAGATGGCCAGACAGATGGTGAACACAGGTTTGTAATATACCAAATAACTGTTGCAGTTACAGGTATGGGGTTCAGGTTCTGTTTAAGCTGAATGTCTGGCAAATGCACGTGGGGATATTTAAAGTCTTGCAGCTTCCTAATTTACAGTTACAGCTCTGAGTTGTATCTGTTTGTTTATTCATTGTGGCCTTTTAGATCTCTTTCAAATAGCCAGGGGAATGATCAGTGGGGTGTCACTTGTTGATTAATGCATTCCTCAGGCAAGTAAGTTTTGTGCATATTTTCCTTACATAGACCTATTATTAAATTGTTGTGTTATTGAGCTATTTGAAATTTATAAACAGTGCTGTGAGTCAGGGATAAGACATAAGGGAAAGTGTGCAGTTAGATTCACATGCCCTTAGAGTTGCTTTACTGTAATGATCTTATAGTTACTGTCTTTCTGATAAGGTGAAAGGCTTGATCCAACAGCCGTAAACATCCTGCAGCAAATCATTGAGTTGGGTTCCGAAACCCATGATGCCACAGCAGTTGCTTCTGTAGTTACCATGGCACCTGGCACTGTGACAGTGGTAAAGCAGGTAAGAGCTCTTTTCTTCTCTAAAACACCTATTTGAATTTTCATATGTTTGTTGTGAAATGGGTCTTACTTTTCAAGGGCTAAATTTTGAATGACTGTGTAAAACACATGGAGATTTTTTCCTAAGCTAATGTTTTACAACATGCTGTGTGTATGGGTGTTGATGTACCCACACACATACATGTTTATACAGACAAAAATGAGTACACTTTTGCATGTGTGTAAAATACAAGTGAACAAATGCTCATATATATGTATCTGTCTGTGAAAACACAGCTTTTTTTCCTAGCGGTTGTTTTCAGAGGGTTTTTTTAATAACATACCTGCATTGTGCATGGACATTTAGTTAGGTTGTCATCTAAAAGAAACAGGAGGTCTTTAACACAGCACTCATCCAGAGACAGAAGAGCACAAAAGGGTGTTGCTTGTGTAGGACTGTGTGCTCCGTGACCATAGTGCTGTGGGAACATGCCCACTGTCATTAACCTGTGCAGTGCTGTCCTGTGGATGAAGCTTGACAGACTTGTGGGATCCTTGGGACAATTGAACCTTTCCCTCCGTTTGAATTCTAATGGGGGCTGCAACACAGATCTGCAGGCATGTAGCAGCGATCTTCCTTACAGCAGTTGGTTTTGTAAGTTGTAAGTCAGTGTGGCCAGCCACATTTGAGATGAATAAAGAGCAATGAGTTGGTAGCTGGTTGAAAAGATTTGTTGCTAATTTTGTTGTTACCAGGGAAATTGTGCAAGACCAGAAGATACCGATCAATATAAATATAAATATTTATATATACATATATTTAAATATATATATAAGATTGCTAGTTACTTTCAGGCTTTTGCACAAATTCCTTTTCCAGAAAAATAGTGGATTTAATTGATAATTAAGTGATGTAATTTGTGCTAAGCAATATAGTTCCTCCTAAAAAGAAGCACACCTTGTAAAATATTAGTAGAAGTAACTTTAATGTATATATTTTTTTCTTGAAGTTTGGAACTGCACAGTTTTTGCTAAAAATATTTGCAATGTACTTTTTTTTGCTATAAAGCACTTTAGGAATTGAGAATGATAAGATACACAAAACTAGAAATTAAAAGGAAATATTTCAATCTGAGGTGGCTTTTGAGTGCAAACATCAAGACTTCTGCTCAGTATTTTTTCCTCACAGGTACCTGCTAATGTCTTGCTGGCATTTTACATTTCTCCTTGCTGTGTTCTCAGAGCTCCATTTGTACCTCTTTATTTCACCATGTCTCTCCTCTTGTCAGTTGGTCTCTTCTGTTGGTCTTTTCTCCCAAGTAACAAGCATAGGATGAGAGGAAATGGCCTCAGGTTGCACCAGGGAAAGTTTATATTGAGTATTAGGAAAAATTTCTTGACCAGAAGGACTGTCAATCATTGGAAGAGGCTGCCCAGGAAAGTGGTTGAGTCACCATCCCTGTAAGTATTTGAAATGTGTGTGGCTGTGGTGCTTAAGGACATGGTTTAGTTGAGTGGACTTTGCAGTGCTAGGTTAATGGTTGGACTTGATCTTAAAAGTCTTTTCCAACCTAAATGACTTTATTATTCTTATTTTTTTAAACTAGTGATTCTTCCTCCTTCAAGTAGCTATTCTTCCTCCTCCAATCTGATCAATGTTTGATTCATCTTAAAATCTATTATCTACCTTGTTAGACCATCTGGATCTGCTGATAGCTTTTTCTGAGTAATAGTTTATATTCCAAACTAATTTTCTTCCTTTTTAATCTGTATTTCTAACCTACTGAGTTTACAAGCAGGAAAGCATCAATCACTTTTTTTCCCCCTGTCCTTGCATACAGCAATGAGTCTTACTGGTCTGATGTCAAACTATTACAAGCCCCATTCATGTATCAAATCAAATATTGAATTCTCACAGCACTTCTTTGTCACTTTTCTTTTTTCTTCCCCCCCTTGCCCCAGCCCCCAGCACTAGAGACTTGTTAAGGTAAAATTCTTTTATTTCCCTTAACTTGGAAGTTGCGCAGAAGCAAAAACAGTGAAGAATTTAAGCACATCTCGAGCTGAGTGACCTTGTGCTGCCTGTAGTTACACTGGATTTGCGAATGCCTTACTATGATTCTCAAAGCATCGTTCCTCTATTAATATGTTTCTTGTATGTACTGAAATGCCTAGGCACTGGTAGCCTCAGTGACTTTTCATTTTGGGTGTACAGAAGTGTGCAGCTCTGTGATTTCTCAGGGGAAGACCAGGTAGCAGTACGCCTACTGACAGCTGACTGACTGCTTGGTTACCTTTACAGAATCACAGAGTTGTAGGGGTTGGAAGGGACCTCAAGAGATCATTGGGTCCAACCCCCCTGCCAAAGCAGCTCCCTAGCTCATACTGCACAGATAGGCGTCCAGATGGGTCTTGAGTATCTCCAGAGAAGGAGACTCCACCACCTCCCTGGGCAGCCTGTCCCAGGGCTCTGACACCCTCACTGTGAAAAAGCTTTTCCCCATATTGGTGCGGAACTTCCTGTGCTCCAGTTTGCAGCCATTGCCCCTTGTCCTGTCTCCACAGACCACTGAAAAGGGGCTGGCTAATTTGCCCTGCATCCCATGCTTAAGATAATTGTAAACACCAATTAGGTCTCCCCTTAATCTTCTTTTCTCTAGACTGAACAGTCCCAGCTTATTCAGCCTTTCCTCATAGGGGAGATGCTCCAGGCCCTTAATCATCTTCATAGCCCTTCTCTGGACTCTCTCCAGGAGATCCCTGTCCTTTTTACACCAGGGAGCCCAGAACTGTACACAATACTCCAGGGGGGGCGTGACCAGGGCAGAGTAGAGGGGGAGGATCACCTCCTTTGACCTGCTGGGACCTACATTATCCCTGGTCATCCTCTTACTATCCATGTATCTAAAAAAACCCTTTTTATTATCCTTTATGTCCCTTGCCAACTGCACTTCCAAGTGGGCTTTAACCTTCCTAGTTGCATCCCTACAGGCCCTGACAACATTCCTGTATTCTTCCCAGGTGCACAGACCCTTTTTCCGCAGTTCATAGACCTTCTGCTTCACTTTGAGTATATTCATTAGCTCCCTGCTCATCCATGCAGGCCTTTTACCTCTCTTTCCTGATTTCTTACTCAAAGGGATGCATCGTTCCTGTGCTTGGAAGAAGTGCTGTTTGAATTCTAGCCAGCTCTCACAGGCTCCCATTCCTTCTAACAGCATAGCCCATGGGATAGCCCCTATTAGATTTTGGAGGAGATAGTGGGCTTTATGGAAGTAGAGCAAGGACCAACAGAGGTCTGTAGATGATGATTATGCCAATGATGATTCATTCTCAATTTTATCTCTTAAATTTGCTCTTTTTTTCTCCTTCAGTTTTCTATATAAATCAAAATCTGTTTGATCTGTTATATAGCCTTAGTTTCCAGTTTTTACTGGTTGCTGAATTACAGCCACACCCATTTTTAATTTGAGGGAAAGAAGTCTTTAAATGTTACTAATGTGACTGTAATCCTCCTACTCAGCATTGTCAGCTTTTCTTTTTTTCTTTCAACACTGAGTTGCTTTTTGTGGGATATCACTCATTTATACCTACGACTTTGTCAGGTTTTAATTACGCTGAGTTCCTTATTGTTAACCTTGAAGTGATCTTAAGACATGTTCATATTTCACTTTCCTACTGGTAAATTTATTCCACACTTTCTTCTGTGACCTTCAGCTTCTTTTGTGGATTGTGAGGCAAAAAATTCATTCAGGGTGTCAGCAATATATCAGCATCATCTGTCACTGAATTTCCACTCTTGTTCTTTAATGGCCTCACCGAGTCCTTGTTTAGCAGCTTGGTTCCATTTTTTTCCTTAACGACATTTATTGTGGCTGTTTTGATTTTTTTGCTGTTATGTTGGTTTTTTCCTTTTCTCTAAGGACATATATTATCCATATTTTTCATCAGTTCCTACCTTCAGATCTCATTTTTAGCTAGCCCTTGAAAGTTGTTTTCATGTTTCTATATTTGCTCCATGAAATTTCTTCTAAATTCTAAGTGATTAGAACGTTTAGAAGTATTTCTTGTGGTAAAAGCTACACTATATTGTTGCTATTTTTGCTTCCCATTTCCTCCCTGGAATTTTGTCCCACAGCTGTCCTCTTCCTTACTTTTCACACAATAAAGTGCCATTTACACTTGATCCTTAAAATTCTGTGTGAATCCAGATTATCTGTCAGTAATGCTGCTCAGACACCTTCGGTGTGCAGTACTTGTAGTGTTTGAGGTTGATGCAAAGCTTTTGCTTTCAGAAACAAACTGTCTTTATCCATAAATCCTTTCTAGCATTGCAAGATGTCCAGTGTATTAGCTAGATATCACTGGTACATTTTAAAAATTGTTTTCTGTGAAGTCACAAGATGGAAAGGATACTGTGTTTGAGGCTTTCTATTAAATTATTGTCCTGGGTTTTGTCTAGTCTTACTGCAAGTATCTTAACTCATGAGTTCACATTATGATAGAGGTGAAATCAAGATCAGATTGGCTGTTCAAAGCCCCCCAGCTCCTGAATTGGGTGTTAAGAAGGTAAAAAACTTCAGTTCTGACTTTGGAAACATCATACTTTTATTAATAGGAATTATTTTATAAAAGAAAACACTTTGACAACGTGGCAAACCTGCATCACCTGAGTTGTGATTTACTTAATGATTATAAACCTAAAAATAATACAGAGTTAGCTCTGTTTAGGTTGAATTAGGAATGGAAAATAGGAGTTGTTGTTGGATGTGATAGTGTTATGTTCGAAGGTTGTGTCTAGAGCCTGAAATTTCAGCTCATCCTTGCCTGAGATTCAGTATACTGATCTGTTAGCAAAGTTAAACCTTTTCCTGCTATCTGATTTGGGAGAAATTTTACTGTGTGACAATGTCCAGTGTGAAGCTTTGATTGCAGCATGGCAGAAGTGTATCTTTGTCACTTAGAGTCCTTTTCTGTTACTAGGTAATGAAAAGGAAAACAACAAAAATAACAAAAATAGAAGGAAAAGAAACAGTCAAAAAACCCAACTGATGCAAATGAAAAGCAAATGCTCACCACCCACCGACTGATGTCTGCGCAGTCCCAAGCAATGATCACCACCCCCTGGCAAACTCCCCCAAGTTTATATGCTGAGCAGGATGTCATATGCTATGGAATAACCCTTTGGCCAGTCTGGGTCACCTGTCTTGGCTGTGTCCCCTCCCAGCTTCTTTTGCACCCCAGCCTACATCCTAGCAGGGCACGAGAAGCTGAAAAGTCCCTAACTTAGTGTAAGCATTGCTCAGCAACAACTAAAAGCTTCAGTGTGTTACAACATTATTTTCATCCTAAATACAAAACAGAGCACCAAGCCTGCTACTGGGATAAAACTCCCAGCAGAAACTAGAACATCTTAGGGAGGAGATGAATTCATTTGTGGTTTTGTTTATTATGCTAGCAGAGGCTGTTCAGTTCGTTATTTGTGTAGCTGGACTATTTTCCTTGCTCAAGTGATGAATATAAAGGCAAATTGCAGGACTAGAAGTCATCCCAATATCTCAACCACCCTTGATTTACAGTATCTGCAGGTCTGTCTTCAAAGACTTGTTTTTCACGCAATATATGTGTATGTAGATTAGAAAAGAGAGAGAGACTTTAGCTACAAACAATATTGATGTATCATTCTTTCTTTCAGTTGGCATATATATCAAATATCCTGAAGAAGTTTGTTCAAAAGTTAAACATTGGTTTGATTTAAATACTGAGCTGCTTCTGAAGAAACATTTCCCTGAGAAATGAGCACTCCTGTTACTTTATTTTTTGCAGAGGAGACTGTTTCAGTATGTGGTGCCTGTAAGTTATTCTCCAGCAAGACAAGATCCAAAGTGCATTTTCTTGCTTTCACAATATGAGCACCCTTGAAAGATTATTTCCTGCATCCCTCACTGCATTCACTGGAACATCAGAAGAGCTGCCCCTTCTTAACCTGTGTCCATCAGCTCTAGTTTTTGTTACAGTTCTTGCTCTTCGAGGAATGTGTAATGGATTCCTAGTCTCAACCAAACTTTTAAATCAATATGCAATATTAGCCAGTTAAATTTGTGTTGTAGTTTTGCTTGGCTGGGTTCTGGTGGAGGAGGGGGGCTGTGGGATGGCTTTTGCCCCCCTCCAAGCAAAGAAGGAAAACGCCTGCCAAGTAATATACAGACATTTGATTTGCATTGTCTTTGTTTGCAGAATTACATTGCCACTATAGACAGTCTTCTCCTGTCTCAAGTAAAGATTGCATCTATCCTTTTAAAGTTTTCCTGTTGCTCTAGAGTCATCACTTCAAGCTCACTCTGAAGACAAATCATTAGTCATTATTATTTATCACTAAGATGACTATATGAGACTTTCTGTACAACTGTTCATTGGTAGTCCAATTCTTCAACCCAATGGGATGTATATTAATCTTCTGTTACTCAAGACAGAAAGTTGTTCTCCTCTTGAGGTAGGATTCTTTGGCCTTGCAAGCTAAACAGTACTGACTTGTTCTGCATGGTAACTTTTGTATGGTCTCTTATTTCAGCCACTTAGCTAAGATGGCTGTCCAAGCCATCATTATTTTATGCTACAATTAACTCTGCTGGTCTTTTTTTCTGACATTCACAGGTTGTGTTTTGCCTCTTTTGTATTCTTTCAGAAAAAAATCAAAGACTACCTTTTTCTGCTCCTCTTGACATCATCCTCTCTTATTCTTTTCACTTGATGTTCCTTTTTTGCCACATCAAACAAAACCTTGTTTTCATTTCCAAGGTTTTTTTCTCCTTTCTGACTTAGTGTCCCATTTCTCATTTACTCTAAAGGCATTGACTCCTACCTCTGCTCACTCCACGAAGCTTTAATTGTTCACTACTTTTTTTCAAACAAGTTTCTTAATACCTTCTTCCATATTGTGCTTAGTTATGTGTTTTTTTAATGAAGAGCAATTTGTACTGCATTGTCTTCTCTCAATTACTCTTCAAAATTATGATGACTAATTATCTGTGGTTAGGCTATTGGTATATTATTACTAATTGGAGCAAATCATCCTGAGTGTCATTATGAGGCACGTGCAGGAGAAACAAGCAATCAGGCCCAGTCAGCACAGGTTCATGAAAGGCAGGTCCTGCTTGACCAACCTCCTTCTCTGACAAGATGACCCACTTAGTTGATTAGAGTAAAGCTGTGAATGTTGTGTATCTGGATTTTAGCAAAGTTTTTGACACCGTTTCCCACAGCATCCTCCTAGAGAAACTGGCTGCTCTTGGCTTGGATAGGTGTACTCTTCAGTTGGTAAAAAAACTGGCTGGATGGCTGGACCCAGAGAGTGGAGGTGAATGGAGTTAAAGCCAGTTGGCAGCCAGTCACCAGTGGTGTTCCTCACGGCTCTGTGCTGGGCCCAGTTCTTTTTAATATCTTTATTAATGACCTGGATTGAGAACACCCTCTGTAAAGACCAACAGCATCCTGACCTGTATTAAGAACAGTGTGGTGAGTAGGACTAGGGGAATCATTGTCCCCCTCTAGTCAGCACTGGTGAGACCCCACCTTGACTACTGCATTCAGTCTGGGCCCCTCACTGCAGAAGGACATTGAGGTGCTGGAGTGTGGCCAGAGAAATGCAGTGAGGCTGGTGAGGGGACTGGAGAATAAATGTTATGAGGAGCAGCTGAGGGAGGTGGGGTAGTTTAGTCTGGATAAGAGGAGGTTGAAGGGAGATCTAATTTCTCTCTGTAACTACCTGAAAGGAGGTTGTGGAGAGGTGGGGGCTGACCTTTTCTCCCTAGTGAGAAGTGATAGGACTAGAAGAAATGGTGACAAGTTACACCAGGGGAAGTTTAGATTGGATATTTGGAAAAGCTTCTTCCCAGAGAGGGTTGTTAGGCATTGGACTGGGTTTCCCAGGGAAGTGGAAGAGTCTCCATCCCTGGGGGTATTTAAAAGAGGGTTAGATATGGTGCTGAGGGACTTGCTTTAGTGGTGGTTTTGGCAGGTTAGGGTGATGGTTGGACTTGATCTAATCAGTCCCTTCCAACCAAGACTACTATGATTCTATGATACTAATGCTTGTCACACAAAACTATTAGTCTCATTTATGTTGTACTCCCCAACCTCCCTTTTTCTGTGTCTTCCTACTGTCTCTTGATTTATATTGAAATTATTAGGCCTTTGGGGCATGAAATACTTTCTGAATGTAGCATACCTGATACAGTCCATGTCCTGGTCCAAGGCACCACGCTAACGTTAACAATAAGGAGCTGTAATTGGCTGCTGAATTATTTCCCTTTTTCCCCCCATTCAGAAGAGACAGGACTGATGTTTAGGTTTTACTCAATTCCTGGAAAGCATAGTAACCTATTCTCAACTTAGACTTCTACATAATTTGCTCTGAAGAGTAAGCATCTCAAATGTTTCAGTAACTACACTGATCTTTATCAAGCTTAAACAAACACTGGATTTCCATGCATTTCACCCTTTATTTTAGTCCCTTTCATCCTTTTATTCTGTGATCTCTTCAGTCTCCAGTAAAATCCTACCATGGTAACAGTCACTTTTCTTCAAAGTGATAGCAGTAGCAATGCACAGCAAAGATTGCACATCAGCTTGAAGGTGATTATAGAACACACAGTCTAACACATCTTCAGAAATAGCTAGCTAATAATATTAGCATGGCTATCATGTCAAAGGCTACTCTGTGTTGTACTTTGGCAACACAACTAACATTTAATTCTGGCTCTGATTTGTACTTACATGATGCTGGGTACTAGTGTTCATCTAGAAAATTCCCCAATACATGTTGTTATATATAGGTTGCTTGTAAAGTTTGTGGTTGCTTTAGGACATGGAGTAATTTGATGCTTAACATGACAGTACCAGCAAAAGAAAACTTCTAAGTGGACAGGTGTCCCTGTTTTCTCTGAGAAATTCTTGTGACCTGCATAACATGCAGATAAAATCTTATATCAAGATTGGTGTCCTGTCTAGAGCTCCTGAAATAATGGCGATGCTTCCATACTTCCTTAGGAGGAAGTCTGGTCATCCAGTGTTTTGCCAGGTGGCTGAAGTTGCCAGTCACAGTCTCTCTGTCAGGATACATTCAACCAGCCAATTGCCTAAACATTTTTTTTTAAAATCTACATCTCCACTATGAAGATTTGTTAGACACCTTGCATTGTTTATTTTATACAAAGCAAGCCTTTCATAGTCAAGTCTCTTATTATTCTGAAACTGTTGTAAAGCAGATTGTTTTGAGGCTCATTATAGAGGTTCATATGATCAAATTATGGTATTTTCTTCATGTGTCTGTGTTTTTCCTGCAGTATATCTACATGTAAAGTAGAACCAGGAGAGAGAGTGTTCAAATTATTCAAATGTCACTGAACAAAATGATAGAGACAGTCCTGTAGGCACCAATGTAAGCTGGCACATCAACTATCCAGGTGTTCTCTGTAATCTAGAATACCTATTTTCACATTTCTGTAGATATTTTGTGTATTTTCTTCCTGTGGTGTCTCATGAAATAAATAGCAGTGTCTGTAACCCAGTGTAAAGTTTTGAAATCCTTTGAGGTCTCTGTGATTAACTTGTCTTCTTCATGGTAAACTGAAAGGCAGCATTCAATCTGAAATCCAAGGGGGACATTCTGTACAGGATTTTGGTTCAAGCCCAGCAAGGCTGTCTTAAACACTATGGATATGCAACTCCTCCTGGCTTCAAAGAAAATTGAGGATATTCATTATTTCTTAGGATGAGCTTTAGAATAAGCACGTGGCTTTAGCATCTTATTGTGAATATTATTTTCTTTACACTTTTTCAGGGAAGGGAAGAAGTCTGTTTTCCATAGTGGCTTGAATTAATTTCTCTCAAATTAGAAAAGATTTGCTTGTTTTGAGAGGAATAGATTCCTCTAAGAGACAGCCATTTGATGTCACTTACATGTATTTGGATGGTCCTCAGTTATTTAAATGAAGAACATTCATAATTTAGAAATGTTGAGCTACTTATGAAGACATGGGGGCAAAAGTCCCATTGGCTTTTGTGAGAGACACATTTAGCTGGTAAAGAATATTTATGCAGGTACTGAATTGATTTAATATGCCAGCTGTGTGTGGCTTCAGCTTCTTGCTGTCATTCTTTAGTGAAGGATAAGCAGCCAGATGCTTTTCAGCTGGCTCTTAAACAGAAAAGAGGTCTTGGATGCTACTCTTCAAAAGATTTCAGATGCCAATAAAAAGAATTGAGTGCAGTGACTTCATTCATTCTGATGGCAGCTGTCCCACTGTTTCATCAATTTGAGGGATGTAAATTAATGTTTTGAGATTATTCCCTGTGGAACAATCCAATAGCAACCAAGCAAAAGCATGTAAACATTGAACTGATTTGAAATGTAAATATCTAAATTGGGTGGGTTGACCGTGGCTGGATGCCAGGTGCCCACCAAAGCTCCTCAGCTGAACAGGGGAGAGGAAATATAACCAAAGGCTCATGGGGCGAGAGAAGGACAGGGAGAGCTCACTCACCAATCACTGTCAGGGGCAAAAGAGACTCAAGTTGGGAAAATTAATTCTTCCTGTGCTCAGCTTCACTCCTCATTTTCTCTGCCTCGTCTCCCACAGCTGCACAGGAGGGCAGAGAATGGGGTTTGTGGTCAGTTCATCACACATTGTCTCTGCTGCTCCTACCTCCTCAGAGAAGGACTCCTCAAGTTCTTTCCCTGCTCCTGCATGGGGTCCCTTCCACTGCAGACAGTCCACCAGAAACATACCCAACATGAGTCTGCTCTTGCAGCTCACAAGGCCAATGGTATCCTGGGCTCCATCAGAAGAGGGGTGGCCAGCAGGGACAGGGAGGTGATTGTCCCTCTCTACTCTGCCCTCGTGAGGCCCCAGCTGGAGTACTGTGTCCAGAGCTGGGGCCCCCAATACAAGAAGGATGTAGAACTGTTGGAGAGGGTTCAGAGGAGCCACAAGGATGATTAGAGGGCTGGAGCACCTGCCCTACAAGGAGAGGCTGAGGGAGCTGGGCTTGTTCAGCCTGGAGAAGAGAAGGCTGCGGGGGGACCTCATTGCAGCCTGCCAGTGCCTGAAGGGAGCATACAAACAGGAGGGGAATCAACTTTTTAAAAGGGCAGATAATGGCAGGACAAGGGGGAATGGATTAAAGCTGAAGGAAGAAAGGTTTAGATTGAATATTAGGGGGAAGTTTTTTACAGAAAGAGTGGTGAGGAGCTGGAACAGGCTGCCCAGAGAGGTGGTGGATGCCCTGTCCCTGGAAGTGTTCAAGGCCAGGTTGGCTGGGGCCCTGGGCAACCTTGTGTAGCTCCAGGCCTGAGGTTGGTGGCCCTGCCTGTGGCAGGGGGTTGGAGCTTTATGATCCTCGGGGTCCCTTCCAACCCTTGCCATTCTATGATTCTATGAGTCCTTCCCTCAGACTGCAGCTCTTTGCAAGCTGTCCCAATGTGGCTTCTTTCAGAAACAGACTGCTCCATTGGTCCACAGGTCCTGCCAAGAACCTGCTCGGGCTTGGGCTTCCCACACAGGTCTCAACATCCTTCAGGTGTTTCTGCCTGCTCCATTGTGGGGTTCTGCATGGGCTGCAGGTGGCTATCTACTCCCACATCATTCTCCATGGGTTGTAGGAGGACAGCCTGCCTCACCATGGTCTTCTCTATGGGCTGCAGGGGAACCTCTATTCTGGCACCTGAAGCACTTCTTTTCATTCCTTCTTCACTGACCTTGGTATCTACAGAGTAGTTACTCATAACATACTCTCACTTGTTTTTCTGTTGCTATTTTCCCAGCAGTTCCTCCCCCCCTCTTCTTAACTGTGTTCATCAAGTCATAGTATCACAGAATGGTGTTGGAAGGGACCTCAGAGATGTTCTAGTTCCAACCCCCCTGCTATGGGCAGGGCCACACTTCACTGGACCAGTGCTCCCAAGGCCTCATCCTACCTGCCCTTAAACACTGCCAGGGAGGGGGCATGCACAGCTTCTCTGGGCAGCTTGTGCCAGTGTCTCATCACCTGCATAGTGAAGAATTGCTTCCTAATGTCTAATCTAAATTCACCCTCTTACAGCTTAAACTCATTACCCCTTGTCCTATAACTACAGTCTCCAAGAAAGAGATCCTCTCAGTCTTTCCTGTAGTCCCCTTCAGGTACTGGAAGGATGCAGTAAGGTGTCCCTGGAGCCTTCTCTTCAGCAGGCTGAACAAGACCAACTCTCTCAGCCTGTCTTCATAGAAGAGGTACTTCAGCCCTCAGCATCTTCATGCCACTCCTCTGAACTTGCTCCAACAGCTGTGTGTCTTATTCTGGGGACCTCTGAGTGAGACACAATACTTCATATGGGATCCCAGGAGAGTGGAGTAAAGGGTCAGAATCACCTCCCTCGACCTCCTGGTCATGCTTCTTTTGATGCAGCCCAGGATACAGACCAGGTTTCTGGTCTGCAAGTGTGTGTTGCTGCTCATGTTGAGCTTTTAATCAACCAGCACCCTAAGTTCTTGCCCTTGGGGCTACTCTCAATGTATTCTGCACCCATCTGGTCATCATGCTTGGGACTGGCCCAACTAAGGTACAGGACCTTGCACCACCTGTTGAATTTCATGTGGTTTGCATGGACCCATCTCTTAAGCCTGTCAGGGTCCCTCTGGATCACAGAATCACAGAATCATAGGGGTTGGAAGGGATCATGAGGTCCAACCCCCCTGCCAAAGCAGCTCCCCAGCTCATACTGCACAGATAGGCATCCAGACGAGTCTTGAGTATCTCCAGAGAAGGAGACTCCACCACCTCCGGCACGCCTTCCTTCCACACAGCTTGGTGTCATTGGCAAACTCGCTGAGGGTTCAAATATTCTTATCACTGGACAAAGATGTTAAATGTTAAACAGTACCAGTCCCCAGTACTGGCCCTTGAGGAATGCCAGATTCAATTCTCTCAGGGCTTTAGCTTTCCTAACCTGATCCCTGGCTGCTCAGAAATTGTCTCTGTATTCCTTCCAGGGTACCTGCCCTTGCCTCCACCCTCTGTAAGCATCCTTTTTGCATTGAGTTTGCCCAGAAGGTCTTTATTCATCCTTGATACCCCATGGGGGGGCTTCTAGCAGCTTCTTACAGAAGTGATCCCTGTAACTCCTTTGCTACCAAACCCTTGCCACGCAAAACCAATACACCAAAATAACATGGTCATTTGTCAAACTAAAAGGATTACAGATAGCTGTCCAAAAAAAGATACTGGAAGCTGGAAACACCAGAAATAAGGGCATTGGTCTTCTTTACCCTGCATGACAAGGGTAATAAAACCACATCGATAAAGTCAGGTTGGGAGGTTAAATTAACTTACTTTATTGGCCATTTTCATTTCAAAAGCATATAAAACTGAATAAGTATTAGATTGCTGCTGTTGAATTGAATGAGAATCTAGTTTCATTTCATTTTCTTGTCAACTGTGCTTTATTTATTTTCCTTTCTGCGTTATTTATGCACACTCCCCAAACTATATTTAAAATTATTTATGGGTTTTGATTTAGAGGGACTAAAATGAGACTGTAGGAGATCCTTCTTGGGCTGTGCTGTGCATTCTTGCAGCTCTTAGCAAATGTAGTGTAATTTCTCTGGCCTCAGCCATGTTGTCAGAGGATTGTGTATAGTACACCAGCATAATTAAGGAATGAAATTTTAGACACTCCTATTTGTGTATTTGTTTAAGGGTCTCTAGCAACAAAGGCTGTAATTGTGAGCTGATTCATAACAAGCTGTGAGATTTTAATCATCTAACATTTATAACTGCAGCTTCCTATCTGAATTCACTAGCGATTAGACTGTTACTGTCTTCATTAGTAGATCTTGTGTATGTCCTTTCCTTTCACACAGGAGCTGACACTGGAGCAGGCAGCCTCAGGAAAGAGGAGAGGACAGTTGGGAAAAGAGGTTTCTGTGTATGAAAGCATGAAATTCCTAGTCGAATTCCTTTCATTATGACTTAAGGTTTCCTTACTAATTAAAAAAGGGGGTGAAAGTTAACAGTTCTGTATTTCTCTTTAGCTCCTTGCTTTTCAAAGAGAAGCTCAGGCATGGATAACTAAAGGGCACTTTGGTGGTAGACATATTTTGTGACAACATAAATTAGTTTTTCTGGGGTTGGTTGCAAATTTTATTGTTCATGACAAGCATCCAGTATCATTCACTTTTGTAGGATGTCAAGCTTCAACTTGAGCAGGAATTGTTTAAAGTAACTTTCAGTTCAAATGTTCAGACACATTTGGTAGAGGAAACAGAATGTGGAAAGGACCAGCCTGTTCCTGTAGTTTGATCCCTATAATCTGAACCTCCTGCAACAAAGCCAGAGTCAGCATCAGTAGGAACAATTCTGCTGTTGCATTAAGGTCAGTGACAATGTCAGGATTGTCTTTAGATGTTAAATATTTCGCAGGATAAAATCCATATATATTTCATCAATATATTACAGGCATACTGACTCTGGGACCTGTGAATAATTTAACACCTGATATACTTGTTCAAGAAAAAGCTTTGTATAGCCTGATGAATTGAGTGAAAGTTCAAAGTGCTATGAAGTCCTAAGGGGTTTGTACATCTCTGAAATCTTCTTCATCTGACAGGTATTTTAACCACGGAATAAAACAGTGAAAAGTCAGTCTACTACAGTGGGAATGGTTGCTTGGGGGGAAGTGACATCAGGGAAAGAAACATATAGAACATCTTTTTCTCCTTGCTGGTCTTTAATGAATCAAACACATGCTTGGAAGCTTCACTGTAGTTCTCCATTCTGTTTCCCCTCCCCTCTTAAGAAACAATACTGATCTTAATTATATTTTCTGGAACTTGAATGTTAGAACATTACTGTGTGTTTGGTTTGTGTGGCAAGGTTTTGGTAGCAGGAGGGGCTACAGGGGTGGATTCTCTGAAAAGCTGCTAGAAGCTTCTCCTGTGTCTGATAGAGCCAATGCCAGCCATCTCCAAGACATACCCACTGCTGGCCAAGGCTGAGCCTGTCAGGGATGGTGGTATTACCTCTCAGATAACATAGTTAAGAAGGGGAAAGATACCTATACAACAGCTAGAGTAACTGCAACCAAGCCCTCCTCCTTGGGGCTGCTCTCAGTCCTACATGGCTGCTCTCAGTCTAGGATTTTGTTCTGTTTCTCACTTTGTACTCTGATTTGCTTACTAATAAATTAGTTTTCCCAAGCTGAGTGTGTTTTGCCTGTGATAGTAATCAGTGAGTGATACCTCCTTGTCCTATCCCTTTTGTTATATCTTCCCTCCTCTGTCCAGCTTAGGAGAGGAGTGACAGAGCAGCTTTGGTGTAGGTACCTCACCTCCAGCCAGGGTCTACACACTACATACTGTTTATAAAACCATGTCGTATACATCAGAATTGGAGAAGAACTTTTTAATCAGCTTCTA
Source organism: Laterallus jamaicensis coturniculus (assembly GCA_022605575.1). NCBI lineage: Eukaryota > Metazoa > Chordata > Aves > Gruiformes > Rallidae > Laterallus > Laterallus jamaicensis. The sequence continues at coordinate 85,647,356 of JAKCOX010000002.1, read as the reverse complement.
GTTAAAAAAAAGCCCCTTTCCAATTTATATGATTTAGATTCCACACTTTATGGAACCTACCATGTTTGACCTATTCTTTTCAAAATGTTTTACAAGTTCAGTGCTGCCAAGGGCACACCATATACTGCTCCGAGGTACTAGGGTATACTGAGATCCAGTAAATTCATATCTATCAATCCTTTGTTCTGTTCTTATTACATTTGGTATGGTTATTGGAAATACAATGGAGTTTTGCTTTTCATCATGAGATGTAGGTGAGCCAGTGATTCTGACTTCATTCCCTGTTGTTTGTGTAAGCAGACAATTTATAGATGCACTTGATGATATGAAAAAAGTATTTGTTGTAGAGAATGTGACCTCCTACAAATTCAGTCAGCTATTTTCTTACAGTGAGAAATAAACATGATTTATCTCTGGAAGCTTACTTCATAAAACATTTGCTAAGCCTAAATGAAAGAGAAATAGGCCTTAACAAAAACAACCCATTTTCTGAAAAGAGAAGGAAGAGAGGATTTGATTAACTGCATGTTGCATTTGCAGGTGGGTTGGCATTTATGATCCAGCAAATAAAACACAGGGAGTGGTATTGTACTGAAAACATCGAACAAATGCCTTTGCATATATCTTGAATACCAAAAAATTGCTATTCCATTCTTTGCTCAAAAATACGTTATTTTATCTCTAACACTTGAGAGAATGCATTTCCTCCACATGACTTAAGAGTTTTCTGATGTGCTTTTACTAGTCTGGAGTACTTTGCCTAGGAATTTTGTATGGATCTGGCAAACAATTAAGATCTGTTCTTAAGTACTGTATTTTAATAATTTTACTCTATTTTAATAATCAACAGCTGTTTGAGCATTTTGAAATTCAATTTAAAAATCCTTTTTTCTTTTTATGAAGAACCAAAATGTTCAGTAAAAATTCTCTAATTTTCAGTTGTTTCTGCCACTGTCCTTTCAATAATGTAAAAATTGCTGCCTCACAAACAGTAGGCCTTAGAATCTATTTCAGTAATATTTGCATTTCATGCTTTTCTAACAAAAGTCCATTATGGGTCACAATGGAATTTTTACTTCTATGAGCAATTGGTTGGCTAGGGGTAAAAAAAAAAAACAAGAGAAGAAATAGGTACAGTAGATGTTTTTTCATGTGGTTTTCGATGACTTCTCATCTCAGTGCTACTAGAGGAATTGCTTGACTTCAGATTTATTTAAATAAGAGTGGTTTTGCATGAATGACTGCTGAGAGATTAAAGCTGTCTCCAAAGACCTATGTTCCTGGAACTTTGCAGCTCACTCTGCATATAACTGAGATGCTGTGTTACTGCTTTCAGTATGCTGTCTAGCTATACACTTATTAATCAAAAGTGCTCACAACAAATTTTCCATAAAACTGACGTTTTCTTTCCAAACTGTGTGATTTCTAATTTCTGTGCTGTATCCCATTAATCATCACAATACCGGGTACTTACTGGAAGGGTGAAATCTCTGTAACCTCTTCAATTTCCCCTTAGGTAAAAGAAGAGGAGCAATCAGCCAATCATACTTTAATGATTCAAGAGACACTGCAGCAGGCTTCAGTGGAGTTGTCTGAGCAGCATCACCTGGTTGTCTCATCAGATGAAGTGGAGGGAATTGAGACAGTGACTGTCTATACACAGGGTGGAGAGGCTTCAGAATTCATCGTGTATGTTCAGGAAGCTGTGCAGCCTGTAGAAGAACAAACTGTGGAACAATCAGTGCAGGAGCTCTAGAGAACAATGTTCAGAAGAGGTGGCTACTTGATTTGCCAAAGCCAGAAGTTTGGGGTTTTTTTCCTAACTCAGCCAAAGGCAAGCAAGCTGACAAATCTTCAGTTAATTTGTGAAGCAGGACCTTGTTACTAGATAGGGATCTGGCCACTTGGAATGTAACAGTAACTTGGACATACTGTATTCAAAACCTTCTCAGACTTAATTTTCCGTAGAAAAGATTCATATTTTGAGGAAAAATTATTCCTCCCATTCTAAGATCTCTCACCTGATTCCTGTAAATTCCCCAAAAAGTCAAAACCACCTTACCCACAATAATAAAACATCTCTAACAGTAGCTAGATTTCTAGAAAAGTCCATACATTCTGTTTTATACCTACTTGATATGTGATTGTCTTCACTGAAAGCAGGGTTGGGTTTTTTTATTGTGAGGGGTTTCTTATTTCTGAGTACATGCTTAGAAGGTGTTTGCAGAGTTGTGTATCTAACCTAAACAAAGGCTCAAGACTTTAATTAGATCCATGCCACAGATGGACTGTATTTTGTACTTGTGAGATGATCCTTTGAGTTTGGGAGATATTTAAAGCCATATATGATAATTCTGGGTACCAGTAGGACGACTGTTACTTAGATAACTAAGTAATGATAAATCTTTCCATCCTGATGGATAAATACCTGTCCAGTACCATATATTGAAACCAAATCTGTCAAATCAATTAAATAGTCCTTTGTTTTTAAGAAAAAAAAAATCTATTCAAATTATTTGTAAATGCTATCAAAGATGTATGTTCATATGTTATAAAAAGACATATTTGTAAATATTATTGTGTGAATGAACTTGTACAAAAAACCTAAGTAAATATTGATAAAAATCTAGATATTCTTAATTATGCATGTATATAGTTCCAGATTTTCCTTCATGGATCTTGAGTTGTTTGGGATTTAATATTTTTAAATTTGAGCTATAAAAGTTATTAATTAATACCAAAGTTGTCATGTTTTCTTCTAATGCTCTAATTTCTTAAGTGTTGGCTTCTCTAACAGCATTAAGTAAAAAATGCTGTTTTGCATTGACTCTGACAAATACTTCCTCTGGTTAGTCATCTCTAATCAAGAAAGTACCATAATGAAATCTGGATGGACGTTTCTATGTGATTGAATTTATTAATAGGCATTCTAGGTAGACAAGTGGAAAAAAGCTTTTGACTTAAGTTGATGTAATGTGGTGAGTTGATTTCCTGCCTCTTCTAAGTCTTCTAAGTGTTCTATCTATGCTAAACAAAATCAGAGCGTGAACATTCACTGTGGTGATTGGGAATTTAAATTTGTTAATGGAAAAAAACCTGAAAATGATTCAACTTTGGTGGTAGCTATGTTTTTGTCTGGTTTAATCTTGAGAGTGCACAAGAAGCCTCAGGGATGTTAACACTTGTAGGGTGGAGACCATTTTGCCATTTGGTGTGAAGGACTGGAGCTGGTCACAATCAGGGATAATTTTTTACAAGTTGGATAAATTTGACTAGGGTGAGCTATGAAGTATTTAGTGACATTTGCAACGTGATAGAAACTGATGAACAAAGTGCATCGACTTGATTAATCTGCATTTAATCTATTAAAACCACATTTGGAAGAACATCATGATCATTTGTGGTAACATCTATGATCTTAATGTAAAACCTTTCTGAATCAGTTCAGCAATGTATTTTATTATGTGACTGTGGGGGAAATATGGACAAATATTTTGCTATGTGCCACTCAAGATTTCTTAAGTAAATTATATCCAGAAAGGCTCAGTACTTATGTCCATGGGAGCTGTGACTGCATTTGGAGGAATGGTTTGGTTTTGTTTTTTTTATTTTAATTCTAATGTATCACAGCCATGCATACCCACTGTTATTTAAGGCTTTATTTATAATTGACAATTTATATCATATTTTCCTACACTAAACCAGCAATTTTTGGATGAATTTTCTGTACTTTAATTAATTAATTTATTTTAAGAATACTTTTCAATTCAGGTTCTTAAGTTTCAGGTGTTTTCCCAGCTCTGCTTGGACATGAAGCAGTTGAAAACATACAAGGTGTAAGTCAGGAAGGACTTTAAGCTGTGCTGCAGTACTGCACATTGATTTCTTGCCTCCATAATTGCTACATTTTCTTCCTTCTAGAACATGCAACATCTGTAATACTAAGAGAAGTCCTTCCTTTTTAATATAAGATGTTGTACTTCACAAAGTGAGTGTCCAAGATTTCTGTATTTTCAGAAGCACAAAGAAAAGGAAGGGAGCTGTGTTTATACCACACTATGGCTGGTTGACTTTTCTCTGGATTTGGATCAACCAAAAAGGTAAGAATGAAATCTTTTGCTGGCCAACCTCTGCTTTTATCACCTAAACAGCACAGATTGTTTTTACTGTAGATTCAACTCCTTTTATCCAGTTAATCTCTTTTGAAGGTTGTGACCTTTTCAGTTCAAGGGAGACAAGCACTTACAGTTTTAGGTTGATCAAGTAGCTCCTGTTTCTGAAGATGATACACACACTAGTAATGTTCATTAGCATTTACTACACTATATGACACTCTTCTTTTTTCATCTTTCTCTGACACCTGAGGAGTATCCTGGCTTTAGGCTGACACTTGGCAATATTTATTCTTTAAAAGCTTATGCATGCATAAATTGAGAAACTGATGGGCTAAGTGATCTACATAGCTAAGAACACATCATATGTTTCTGGGAATGTGCTGAGCACAGAGGGGACATAGGCCTTAGAACTGTGCAAAAGAAAAGGAAGCTGCAAATAGCTTTAGTGGAAGCAGTCTTATTTAATGGAAGGTAAGATTATAATGCTTCAGGTTGGCTTGAGTCACCGAGGGGAGCTGCTGGGTGCAGGGCCGACCCTCAGTGAACCTGCAGATCTCAGAGCACAGGGGCTTCCTGAGGAAGGGAAGTGCTGTGGGAGCAGAGACCCACCAGGAGCCAGCAGCTCTGGCGAGAGGCACTGACAAGGCCTGGGCACTGCCAGAGAAACTGTGGCCACCCCCACACCTAATAAAAAGCTGCCCAGGGAGAGCTGTGACCAGAGCTTGGTGCGACAGTTTGAATAGGAGGGGGCACAGGAAGGGCCTGGTCACCCTCCCAGCTCAGTTCCATCAGTGTCATCACCCCCTCAGAAGGAGCTGAGCAATGGGATCTGCCCAGCAGAAAGCTCTGTCTGTCCTCTGGACTCACCAGAAGGGCTGTGGCAACCCAGACAGAGCTGCCAGGGAAACATGCAGCCCCCCAGGCCTCAGGCTGTGGTCAGTGCCAGAGCCTGTCCCTGGGAATGGATGGCAGCAGTGACAATGGCTGTGTGAGGGGTGACCAGGGGGATGATCTGCTCAGCCTGCTGTCAGAGCCATGGGAGGAAGTACAAAGGGTCAGGAGCATCAGGGAATCAGAGAAAAGACAGACTGGTGGAGTCATGCTGTGTCCTCCCCCAGCCAGGATGAAGGCAGCAGCTTAAGGGATGGGAGTGAATGGAGGCCAGTCCATGCTCGGGGTGGCAGGCGAACCTCCTGCTTGTCCACCCCGATGTCCCAGCTGCCTCTGTAGAACAGGTATGAGACTCTGGATGTTGAAGGCCAGACAGTGGATGATGTGGGTGTTGGTCCATCTACACCAGAGTTATTGCCAAGGTCAGAAAGGCCCAGCCTTGCATCACAACCACCTCCACAAGGAAGAAAAGGTAGGTTATAGTTGTAGGCAACTCCCTTCTGAGGGGAATGTGGTCTGATATTCCAGACAGGCCCTTCTCTTAGAGTGTGCCATCCAAGGAACCTGAGATGCACAAATCCATGGGACCTGATGAGTTCTATGTGCAGGTCCTTAGGGAGCTGGCAGATGAAGTGGCTAAGCCACTCCATCATATTTCAGAAGTCGTGGCAGTCCAGTTAATTCCCACTGACTAGAAACAAAACCCCCATTTCTGAATAGGGAGAAAACAAAAACACGGGCAACTACAGGCTGGTTGGTCTCACCTGTGGGCCGGAGAAGATCATGGAGCAACTATGCTCAGGCATATGGGAAATAAGGAGGTGACTGTGGACACTCCCTCCTTGGCCGTGTTCAAGGCCAGGGATAGGGCTTTGGATAACCTGGTCTAGTGGAAGGTGTCCCTGCTCATGGCAGGGGGCTTGGAACTAGATGATCTTTGAGGTCCCTTCCAACCAAAACTGTCCTACAATTCCGATTTTATTATTTATTTGAAAGTTCTTACAGAAATTTACTAGCAATACTGGTACTGGAAGGGTAAATACTAATGGATAAAAAAAGCTGTTTATACACAAACATTGCAGAATGGTATAAGCATCTGTACACAAAGGGGAAAAGTTGTACCTCTTTGGGCAGAAGGCACAGGAGAGGGCATGGGATATCAAGTTTCCAAAAAATGTTTATATCCACAGAGATAATTTCTCTTTCCTAGAATAGAGAACAAGGTGGGACGGGCCTCCCTTTGTGGTGTGGTTTGGTTTCTGTTACTGTCATGGTTCCTCTTGATCACAACACCATTTCTTGATACTAGCATTTTTAACCAGCTGTTGTAGCATCCTAAATTACTTGAGAGTTTGCTTTGAGGCTTTTTGGAGTTTCATTCAACCGCAGGATCAGGACATGATTTTTTGCTTTGTGCCTGTCTATGGAAGAGGCTTTTCATTAGCTGCTTGTGGAAGCTACAGTAAAGTCAATGGAGATGTGAAAACGTACACAATGATGAAGTTTTAGGTTCCCAGCCCTTCTGAAAATCAAATTCATGGAATAAAGGCATAGTGAATACTTGAGACTGACCATTTTGGGAGAAATATTTTCCAAAATGGTACATAATAAAGGATAGATGTACTTAGGGATACGGTTTAGCATAGAACAGGAACGGTTGGACTTGATCTTAAAGGTCTTTTCCAACCTTGTGATTCTGTGATAATCTTTTACAGAGGTAGGAGATCTCTCAATCAGTCTTATGCCTTAAAAGACTGCAAGCCTGTCTTTTCTTATCATGCTTAAAGGTGGAGTTGCATTTCTGTAAGAAGAACAAGGTTCAGCTGAGAACTGTTTAACTAGTATTGAATTGAAAAGAATATTGATTTTTATGTTTTAACCCTTTTAATCTGAAAATAATGATGACTGTTACCAGTCTGCACATCGCAAAGCTGAGCGAAACAGACTGTACACCAAAATCAGAGTATATGGATTGTTCCAGTTTGTTTTGTGATGTGTTTTTTCTACACCAGATTACGGTTTCTGCTCTTTAATGCTATGCTTGAGCTGTGTCTGAAAGTTTAAACAGAGAAAGATGTGAGCTCGTTTGCAGACTGCATCATTAGTAAAAATGTCGTTTCACCAGGTAATGCTAGTAATGCAGTGTTTGCTCATAACATGATAAACTGCAGATGTTCTTTTCCCTTTTGTAATCTGATCACAGTCAGGTTACTGCGTTGTATTGCACACAGCTTGACAGCTTCTCAATTTGCATTTCCAGCTTTCCCATCATTAGCAGTCATAATCTCCATCAATAGCAGCACTATTCCATTTGTCTTTTTTTTTCCTTCCTTGAAATGAGGACAACTTTTCATCTTGGAAGACTTTCATGTTCACTCAGTCACAGAGATGTATTTTGGCACATCCTGAGAGTATCAAACTTGATATTATGACATAAATATGTAGAATCACATTCATCTCTGCTATAATTCCACAAGGTACAGGTAATTGGTTAGGTGATCTTTCATGTGTTCCTATTCTCAACTTGCCTGTATTGGGCTTAAAGTGATTAAAAGCAGTGCTGCACATTTCAAAGGACAGTGCAAATTACAAATCCCTTGTATGTTCCTAACAAAAAATCCTGTTCAAGTCTGTTGTGTTCCACTCTGACAATTTTTGAGGTGGGTGAGGAAGAGAAAGGAAGCCATCATGAGTTTCTTGGTAAATGCTAATGGATAAAAAAAGCAGTTTATACACAAACATAACCCCTTTCAGTACTGTACAGAGCAGATACCAGTGCAAAACTGACCAACTCAGAATTACTTTGTCTTCCTCAGAATGAGTTGCCAATGGCTACCCTGATCATCCTTTCTCAGATTAATTAGCAAAGTATTTTTAGAGTCCAGAACATGTTGATGCTTATGGGAATGACACCATGTTGATTAAAATCCCTCAACTAGGACAGATATTTGTCAAGGGGCACAGACTCAACCCTCAGTTGTAATGAAGAAAGCTCAATACAAGAATGCTAGAAAAAGACCACTGCAACTGCAACTGCACCTGATTGGCAATTAACTCCAGCCAGGCAGTGTATTCCTGATCTGATAGCACTATGTGCAGGAGGGGACTTAACTGAAGCACTCAAGAGTTCCTTGTTTGTTTTATGTAGCTACCTATTTTCCTCTCTCTAAATTAATTTCAAGGTGCCTAATAAATATTAAATTACTTAGTAAGCCCTTTGGATGAAGGAAAGGCATGGCAATAGTTATCCTAGGTTAAAAAAGCAACTTTCTCTTCCATGCACATATTGCTCCCACACTCCCAACTCCTAACCCCTTGGAGAGACTCAAGGGCGGAGGTGGGGGTAGCAGTGGATCCATGACAGCCCCTCGGGGCCACTCCTCCCTCCTCCACTGTTTCCCTGCTCCAGTGTGGGCCCTTCCCTGGGGATGCAGTCCTTCAGGGACGCCCTGCCTGGGCTCTCCATGGGACATAGTTTCTTCAGGGGAAGGCTATACTTAGTAGAGCTTGGCATAGCTGGATTGGCTTTTTTCCTTTAGTGTTTTTATTTAAGTCAGTGGAGTTTTTTCTGTTGAGTTCAGCTGGCTCCACATCAGCCTGCAAGTCCTTAGAAACCAAGACAGGAAGAACTTGGAACTAAGGATTACTGAAAATGTCCTTTCCCCTCTGTCTCTTCAACTGGGTTTATGTAATTTGACCAGGTGATCCATGCCAAAGAGCCCATATGTACAGTGACCATCAATATTTTAGAATTTCTTTAACCAGAAGAGAATATACAGGGATTAGTGTGACAGAAACCCGTGAAATGATGGCATGGCATTAGGGAAAAGAAATATCAGGCCAAATAACACTATTAACATACTGTTGAGGAAAACTACTAGCTTGAAAGATAGTACTTGAAATAGTAGAAGCTGTTCTTGAATTGCTCTATTATTGCACTGAGCAATGAAAAATACAGCTTAGACATTACAACTCAGCCTGGTGAGAAGAACAGAGCAGCTGACCTCAAAGGATTCTCTTACTCTTCACATTCCTGGGCATTTAATAACAACAAAGGAGAACAACATGACATAATACCTGTTTTATATTCAGAGCCACACCTAACAAAGATGCTTGTCTAGCCTTTCTCTGATGGAACTGATGGTACGGACATTGATGGGATGTTAAGTAAGAGCAAAATTGACACTTGTTTTTTCTTATGTCACTTATTCTTCATGAAAAGTCCAGTGCATAACTTGAAGTGAGCAGTGGTTGCCAGTAAAATACAAAACCAGAAAATAAATATTTATGATAGTTCTAGAAATGGACTTTTTGTTCTCTATAAAAATGTTTTTTACAGTCTTCTTTGCTAAAGGTGGATGAAGAGGGAAATTACGTCAATACATTGCACAAATATCTCTGGTTTTTTAAATGCTATTAATTTTTCTGAAAAGCTGAAAATAACTTTACCATCTTAGATAAATTAAAAGGGATCAAAAGGTCTTCAGTATTTTGGAATGAAATCAATTAGTAGGAATTTCTAGAACAAGCTTTGTTATATTTATTTCATCAGTTCAAGTACCAAAGGAAAATAAGGAATCATTTTGTGTTGTGCACCCACATGAAATACATTGTCAGGGCCACAAAGATTATGATAGGGCTGGAACACCTCTCCTATGAAGACAGGGTGAGAGAGTTGGGCTTTTTTTAAAGAGTTCCCCTTTTTGATTAGCCTTGATAGCATTTATTTTCCTATAGCATTAAGAATGAATTTACTCTCTGGTAGGTGAAAGCTGAACGGGCTTGGAGTATTAAAAATATAGCACAGATTTTTGGGCCTAGGTAGCTTGTGAAAATCCATATTCAAATGATAGTAATCAAATATTTCCTGTATCTAATGGTAGCTGAATTATTACTTAAAGAGTTCAAATCCAAGATACATTAGAGGAGTTAAGTCAAAAAATCACCATGTAATTGGGAATGAAATAGTGTGTCAGTTACTACTGAAACAACAAATCTTCAAACAGCCACATGGACCCGGAATCTAGGTCATCTTCAAAGAAGTTGAAAAACACATTGCTAGATCATTGTGAAGGTTTCTGTGACTGTTGTGATGCAAGTTCTGCAACACACCTTTTCTGCTCTCTGATATGGTGTGCGGCTTTGCTGATGACACAAGTGTCAGGTAGCTGACATTTTCTGTCTGAAAGCTAGCATTGAGTATAGAAGTATTTTGTGTTAAAGCCAACCAATCAAAGCTGCCAGAACTGGAATTGGAAAAAAACAAACAAGCAAAAAAAAGATTTAAAGAGAAAATGTTGCCGATGAGAGCAGCCTGTAGCAGTGGGACTGGAGTCACTAGGGCAATTGTGAGAACTTCAGGCTAGAAAGAGAGTGGAAGACAAATTAAGGACCTGTTTGGTTTGGGGTTTTTTTAATTACTATTTTATAAGTGTTCATCATGTAACAAGCTCAAGACTTGTAATACACAGCTGAATTTGAAAAAATAATAATTGATGATTTCAGCTCTGTGGCTTGTGATACCTCATTACAGCAGGTGCCAGTTCGTGGCTCAATGGAAACAGGGTACATGTGTGATGGTCAGGAATACCGGTACATTATCATTCTCTAACTGATATAAAAGGTTTGTATGTATGATTTATCCTCTCTCTTTAATTCTGGAGTTAACTTCAAGGGGTAACATCTTACCCCTTGTAAATCCAGCAGAAACAGCTGATCCTTCACTGGCCACAAAGTTAGCATAGATAGTGAGATTCTATTTAATGTTCCATTTCAGCTATTCAAGTTGCATTTAAAATCCTTAAACAATGAATTGCATGTGAAGCTTTGTCTATTTAGAGTGCAGTCTAGTGCGGAGTTGCTTTCCTTCTGTTTGGGTGATTCCAATACCTTGGTTGTTGAGTTGAACTCCTGGGCATTGCCACAGTGGAAGAAAGTGGAAAACAAGGGAAGCAGGCAATGCTGTTAGACTTTCATGCAAAGATGGAAGATGTTGGTTTTGAGTAAACTTTTGCTTAGTCATACTTTAAAACAGGGAGCCAGGATGAAATCTGCTCCTGATACTCTATATAAGCAAGATGCACTATTTTACTACTTCCAAGTACTTCTGGCATAACTGTGTTGTTCTGTGAGGTCAGAAAACAGCTGGGGGCAGTAACACTTGAAACTACCAAAATTATTTACTGAAGTAGGCAGTTGTCCACTTTTGAATGTGGAGTTGTTGACTGAGGACTGTGCTCCCCAGGTGCTGCTCTCTTCCATTTGCTAATGTTTACTCAATAGCTTTGCCAGCAGAAAAGGTCACGTAGAAGCAATCTTGTCTACTCAAAGGAAACTGGAGCATTAACTTAATTCCAAACACTGCTCTTGAAGCATATTAGGGAGTTTCACCTAAGCCCTCTGCTCACAGAGCTATTGGTCAACCTCAAGGAGGCAGCTGATCATGAGCATCTGAGGACTTCACTCTTCTCAACTGCTGCAACTAAGAGAGGAAAAAGGTGTAGTGACAACTGAGTAAAACTCCTTACACTGGTGTAGCTGAGGCTGGGAATATCATTGAAGATGTTTTAGTTTTGCATTGCTTGAATGTGTTTCTCCTTTAGAATAAGTTCTTTTCCCATTTGACTGAATAGAAAATGCAGGTTTTTTTCCTGGTAAAAAGTCTTTGCTAGCATAATAGCATCTGCATTAGAAATGTGAGCCACTACAGTTCCCTTTCTTTTAAGGTGTGATTTCAAAAAGAAACAATAAACCAACAACAAAACAAGAACGTGGACAAAGCTGGAGATGCTGTACTTTAATCAGTCTCAGTGCTTTAATTTTCCTGGGTCAGAATGGAAAAAGAAAACCAACAAACCAGCTAGCTGGCAGAAAAATTGTTTGTACTTCAGCAGCTAATAACAGAGTGGCTGCTGCAGTGATTGTGCTATCTATACTTTTAGTCATTAATTTAATGCTATGTTTAGTAAACTTTTCCTGAAACTACACCAGAAGTTCCAACTTTCCATGTCATGTATTTAAATTCAGTGCCTTTCCAGAGCCTTGTCTGAAGAGTGGAAAACAAGGGAAGCAGGCAATGCTGTTAGACTTTCATGCAAAGATGGAAGATGTTGGTTTTGAGTAAATATTTGCTTAGTCATACTTTGAAATCTGTTCCTGATGCTCTATATAAGCAAGATGCACTATGTGCAACATTTACTTGATTTTTTTTTATGTTTGGGGTTTTTTTTTAACCATTACCTTAAAAAGCTGTTGCAGCATGAAGCAAAGTACAGCACAAGATCTGGCAAGAGTTGATAAAAAGGGAAATATATTACTATGTCTTACATTCTGGAGTTATTGCAGACCTATTTACATTACCGTTGATTTGTACTAGAGCCAGATTTGGCCAATCATTGATCTTGTGATGGGTGCTCAAAAATCATATCAAAACCCCTTACCCTGGAATTCTTTAAGTAGGCAGGATTCGTATGAGTTCTCAAAATGGAAATTTTCCATGTTGATGAATGGAGAATTACATTAGGGTGTAGATGTGAATCCGTGGCAGAGCCAAGAGAAGCCAGGTATCTTTGTGATGTCTTTCTCTTGAGATACAAGCCATAAGGAGCATGCAGAAAAGCCTACAGGCAGGTAGAGGGAAGAACGTTGAACCTCTACTGGAAGAAAGCTTTTCTTGCAGCCAAAAAGGGTCTTAGTTGACATTCCTCTCTACTATGTCTTTGCACATTGCAGAGTCCTTATGCAATGCAGTGTGGAGACCGTGGCATACATAGTTGTGTGGGTCTGTAGCTCTGTGAACAAGGGGCAGCTGGGAGCTTCTTGAATTCTGGTGGCTGGTGTTAACATGGCTGAGGGAGTGGAAGCATGAAAGGCCAGATAATGACTGAATGATGGCATCACACTTCCAGTTGTTCCGCTGTTTTTCAAACAGTTCCATTTTTGGGTAGCATTCAGAGCATGGGAATGTAGCTGGGACTAGCCTTGAATGTCTGTAGATACATACACTGAGTGTATTTTGTCATAAAGCTACTGCCTCGCCTCCAGTGGTAGATAGCAAGGTAGGACTGTAACCCCAAGGCAAGCATAAGCACAGATTGCAAAAACACATGTAAAGGGTATTCCTGAAAAGCCCAAGTTTGTAGTGTTGCAAGAGAGAAGTGATTCTGTCTTGATTTGACAATACTAATGTGTTTTGCAGGAAAATTCTGTATTTATACTGCTCTATAGGTAAGCCACCAAGAGTTGTTTCCCCCTGCTCACCCCTAGAAGCAATGGAAGTGTGCTCTCCTAAGCTACAAACTTTGTTTTTCAGGTACCTCTCTCCTGACTGCCTAGTTCACTAGCTGTTAGCATCTGTACTTTGTGCTTAAGTTGGTTCACAAAGACTTTAGGGCACGAAGTGCTGCGAAGCATCACTGAGGTTTCTACGCTAGATGTCAGAATGTCCTACATCACAGCTCAGCGTAAAGCCAGGTTGCCATTTAATTGCATATTTCCCAATTGAGACAAGATCCATCTGAATTGGACAGTCATGCTTATTCCCTTTTGCTGTATGCTCAGAAGAATATGCCTTGCCACTTTTGTTCTGCTTTCAGATCTCCTGATGCTCTTTTCTGATGCTGAATACTTAGGTTGGTCTGTTTTTCAACCTTTCCTCAAGGCAGCTTGCTTTATCCCTAAACTCAGAAATTTAAAAGGATTCTGTGTATTAAAGGATTTTACTTGCTCTGAGACCTTAGATCCTGCTTATAAAACCGAAGGGTAAAAGACTTGGATGCTGTGTGCTTTACTGTGAACCCAAACCATTTCACTGAGCATGACACCACAAGGGTATATGAAATTGTGTTTCAATCACCCTCCCAGTGATTTAGAAGGACTAGTTAAATACATGATTTAGAAACTATTAATTGAGCCTATGTGAGCTGGCAATTATGCATGCAGTAATTGCATGTGTTAGGAGCATGTATCATGAAAATGGGAACCAATGGGATTATACCACTTCTCAGGAGGTTTTAGAGATTGAGAGGAACAGCTAGCGTGGTTAAAAACAAAATTAGCTATGCATATGTGGAGATTATAAAGCACCAGCACACAAACAGCAGAACTAATTCTCCAAGGCCAATGAGCTTGGGAGCTCCAACACTGAGCATCCAACTGCACAGTGGATTGAGCTGGGTAGCGACCGCTGCGCTCCTGGCTCAGAGATGGCTGGGAAACTCACAGAATCACAGAATTACAAGGTGGGAAAAGGCCTTTAAGATGAAGTCCAACTGTTCCTGTCCTATGTTAACCATATCCTTAAGGACCTGATCTACCCATCTTTTAAAGACAACCAGGGATGGTGGCTCAACCACCTCCCTGGGCAGACTGTTCCAGGCCCTGACAACTCTTTCAGTGAAGATTTTTTTCCTAACATCTAATCTGACCCTGCCCTGATACAGCTTTGTGCCATTTCCCCTTGTCCTATCTCCTGTCACTTGGCTGAAGAGACCATCTCCTACCTCTCTACACCCTCCTTTCAGGTAATTGTAGGCAACGATAAGGTCTCCCCTCAGCCTCCTCTTCTCCAGGCTAAACTACCCCATCTCCCTCAGCTGCCCCTCATATGATTTGTGCCTGGCAGCACTCCAGCCTGTCAGTTTAAGCCGGTGGGCTGTGTTATCCCTGGAAGGTATATAAGCCAGGGACTGGAACTGTTCGGGGTGCGTCTTGGTGGGGCGGAGACCCCCGGCGCACCCTGTGCTGACCGTGCACCCCAGCACTGTTTGCTTGTCTTTATTCGTTTAATAAATTGTTCAATTTGGCTAAAATCCTGTTTGGGACCACATCATTTATAACATGACTGTCTCATTTTCATTAACTGCAGCGCTTGGGCCGTGTGTCTCATGGCACAGCTCCATGTGCAGTGTGTGGAGCACACTGCCCTTCATTTCTGCTCGTGTTTCCTTGCCTTGGCCAGCACAGCACTCTCTGGGAGTACAGCAGCTACTCTGCATCTGCTGTGTGTTACATTCCTGCCTTGGCAATGATGCATCCTGCGCTGCTTTAATTTGTCCTTTGGCTGAATCCTCCTGCTTTATCAGCCTGATTTAATTGACCATCTCCTGAACCTGCAGTGCGAGCTATTTCATCTGACTGGGGGGCAGCATCTTACAGTGGGTAGGGCCAGGCTGTGGTAGCGATGCAGCAAACATATCCATGTGGCAGAGTTCTGTCTTAAAAGGCCCGAATCCTGCTCTAATTTAGGATTATGCAGTCCACATAAAATTGCAGTAAATCACTTCCTGGTAGATTTGGATTTCAGATTCTCCCATTTATTCCTTACCTCTTTTGCAAAATGCATTTCCCATTCAGAGCTCATTGAGCTGGAGCCTTTCTTCTGTAACTGTCATTAACACAATGATGGTAATCACTCTTTCATCAGTGTTGCTATTAGTTTGCCTGGTTTTCAGAAGTGTTAAGAGAAAACAGCAAAGGCAGCATTCCATGCCAAACATACCTAGATATTTGCATAACATTTGGAGGAACTGAGCAGAGCCATGAATGCTTCTAGCAAGTGGCCCCAAATACCTGCAGCTATCATTACAATGCTTGTAACTTTTCTTCTGTGTACAGGTGACAGTTTATTGTGGTGATTCTACACAGCTCAACAAGACACACCAAATACGGAGCTCTGTAAAACAGGGCAATTTCACAACTTCTCAGCCTCAACAGCTGATTCAGACATCAGCCCACCTTCCATTTTTCTTACATATTATACTATTTTTATGTCTATGTTTAATCATTTTATATAAAGCTGTTTTATTTTTAATCTTTCAAGTACAGATGGTTACATCTGTTTGAACTGATGTGGAATCTCAGCCATGTTGACATCAGTGGGACTCCAACAGTAATGTAGAAAGGTGAGCAAGATGGACCTTACTGCAACTGCTATTCCTAGAAATGTAAATATTATTTTATATACATATATATGTTAGAAATGACAAAAGGTCCTAAAAAAAGGACTCAAGGTAGATACGTTAGTGAAGCAGTAATTTATTATACGTTCTTGCAAGAGCGGGTGACCCAAAAAGTAGGCACACCTTTGGTCAGAGCCCACAGCCTTTTTATACCATGTTCTTGTACATTATTCATTACTTGTCCCGCTTCGTATTAAGATGAGTTCTAGGAAATGATTTCCATAAACTCCTCCCAATCGCATCTGCATCCCATGGTGGTGGTCGTCAGGGGTCTGGCAGATTCCCATAGGTGAAGAGAATTAAAATGCAGGAGTCTCTTTGTCTAGGACAACTGCTCACTGGCAAACATTTGTTCTTACCTTAACTCTTCCCGGCAACTGACATGGCCTAGGGCTGAGGGAAGTCAAGGCTCCATACAGGTTTCAGATTAGGTAAACCCCACATTGTCTTGTCCATTTGCATTAATGTGGCAATTTTGGTGCCCCAGTATGAATCAGCACTGTGGAAACCTGTTGGTTGAGCTTTGTTTCCCTCATCTACCTTTTATTGGAGAGTGGTTTTGGCCATAACAGCAAAACTTATATTAATAGTACTCCCGTCTAGTTCAGCACAAAAAATTACAGCAACCCATTTTAGTTTGCAAAAGCAACATTTCCAATATTTCCCACATATATAATTATTATTGCCATTGCTTTATACATAATAAAATTACAGAGCAATGGTAATAATATACTTCCAGTTATTAACTATTTCTGTAGCTGTAGCAATTGAAACATCAGTTGAGGTCCTTCACAGTAGGTGCTTCCTATGCACCTGAGAAAATATTGTTCCTGTCCAACCACTCTGCAAGTTGAGTTCTGAGGTATCTTACCTGAAGTATCTTACCTGTAATGTATTTTGCCAAAGCCAATCAAACTGTTATTGCACTGCAAATTGAGGACCTGCTGTCTTGGCTACATGGGAATGGTGTAGAGATGATGATCCTCAGCTGCCCACCTTTTCGTGCTTTCCTCATGGGTTTTTTGGCTAGTGAAGCAGCTGCTGAACATCCAGTTTGCATTCTGAGAACACAAAGTAATCACATAACCATTGTGCCTCGGGTTCAGTACTTGCTTCAGGAGCAGCTGAGCTGTTTGTGCCGCAACAGAGGGAACCTTTAGTGGACTGTCGTGTCCACCATCTAGACATGCCACCTCTGTTACTGGTCAGAGCCCTACTGCAGGTATGAAAATGAAAATTTGGTCAAGAAAATTGAAGGAGGAAAAGGAATATTGATCTCCTGACACAGTCACTGGTGGATCAGTTTGTCTTTCCCTGCGATCAAGAAGAGTTTGTTGATAATTTCAGAGACAAAAACTCAATGCCCTTTCCCACCCTGGGACTGGAAAACAAAACATAGCAGTCTAGATGAATATAGAAAAATGTAACAAATTCTCAAACACTTAAGCAATAGGTTTCAGTCTGTATAAAGGAGAAACCCATCTGGTGGCTGCTGCTGATTCAAAATGTCAAAGATTACATGTTAATTGACTCTTTAGCTAGAAGTTGCTTATTACCTTTCAGTAAAGTCTGTGTGCAAGATGAATTGAGCTCTGAGAAATGCATGGAACAGCCCTGAAACTACTCTAATGGGAAAAAAACATCATGTGCAAAGGACATCAAAAGTCTGCCCGTTGCTGTTCTGCCTCATTCTTTCTCCCTCTTTCTCTCTCTCTTCTCTTGTTTCTACTAGTTCCAGCCCCACTGTGCAGCTCTTTAATTAACATCTCTTATTTTATAAAAATAGTGGGAGTAGTACTGCCCCAACCTCCTGTCACTGGGTGTATAGATTAGAAAGATTGGTTTCTAGTCACAAACATGAGATGGGGAAGTAACAAAGGAATGAAAGAAAATAACAAAACCAAAACCAAACCTGCTTTCTAAACTATTGCATCTCTCTGAGCCTGATCCAAAATCCAATGAAAGAAAGGAGATTCTTTTCCCATTGGCTTCAGCGGGCTTTGGAGAGAGTGCTTTGGTCGAACAAGTGCCAGCTGTTCTCCTTTAGAGACTGTAATTGGTAACAGTGCTGCTGTAGCTATGGATAAAGGAAGCAGCATTCAGTGTCTCCATGGGAAAAAGAATGCCCTTGTAACATCTTGTCCCTGGTGTTTATAATAGCAACATGTAGTGAACGTTTGTCAAGGGTAGGACAGTTGAATGCTGGATATGCCCTATTAAGGCACTGCAGCCTGCTCTGGGGGCATGGTGGATTTAATAGGCTGGTATTGGCATCGCTGGCTATGATGACTTAATCCTTGTTTTGCACTTGCCTGCATCCATTTATCTGGGAAGATCAAAGTGCTGGAAATTAGGAAACCCATTAAGGCTCCTATCCCCTTTCTGGAATTGGCAACCCAAGCAGGTGCTTACACATACTATAATGGATATTGCACAATGAGTACTTTGTCTGAATGCATCACGCATGTGCCCCTCACCCCCACCCCTGTTGCAGGTAGGGAGGGAGGAGGGAGAGAGGCTACAAATTACTGTCTGAGCCAGAGAGGCCCCCAGAACACCTTGCACTGTCAAACCAAACCCACCACTTCCAAGCATCTGAGAAAGGAAGCAGGATTGGGGTTTTTTTTATGAACTTCTGCAAAAGTTAGCAATGCTTCAGCACAGAAGGAAAGGAGGGTGTGTGACATGTCTTGTCTGCACTGCCCTGTGCAGGTTTTGGAAGCCTCCAGCACTGCTGCAGGTTACACCATGCCCTGCCAGCTCACTCTCAAAAGCTCCTTAGCACCCACAGGAAACATAAAATTCTTTCCATCTGTGGAGCCTTTTATTATCTGTCCTAACATCTGGCATGGTCTCCTCTCACTTTTGCTAAAAAAGAGAGCCTTCCCACCCCCCAGCCCCCCGGAGATACCATTTTCATAGGAGCTTTGACTGGGTGCTGGCCCCAGAGCAGCGTTTAAAGCTTTGTGCTTTTTGAAGTGTGCTCAATCAAGATCTGTAACAGGAGGAAAAGCAACGGGCAGAAGCAGAGCTGCACGTCACCAGGCATCATTAACAGACAGCTTCTTCTTTGGGGGACAAGAGGGCAGACCACACGTTGATAAGTGGCAGATTTCTGTTATCGGAGGGTGAAGGGAATGACAGGGCACGCCAGCATTTGTCACAACTGTGTCAGGGATTGAATGACAAAGGAAGGACAGCGATGTGTCTCTCTCCGGCAGATAGTCAAAGATAGTAGCCTGGAGTCAGAGCCACCGTTGTCACTCAGCCATCGTGAGATGCCACTGTGAAACAGCGGCTGCCCTGCCATTTAGAAGCAGCATGAATTATTAATAGAGCACTTGTAAAAGTAAGTTACATTTAAAAAAAAAAAAGGAAAAAAAATCAGAATGCTATGCTGCAAATAGTGATAACAATTTCCTCCCCCCTTCTTTTCCCTTTCTAATCAGAAGGTGGAGCGTTCTGGGCTAGTTGCTTCTATTTCCAGTTAATAAGAGGGATTGGGAGTGGTGCAGCCTGGGTTTTGAACAGATTCCACACAGGTTTTTTTTCCCCAGTAAATGTGTTGAATCTCTTTCTCCCCTTACAAAACCCTCTATATAAAACCCTGAATGAAAACGATAAAGTTTCTCATCCCTTTAGCCCCTTCCAATAACGTAAGTCCTCTTTTTTTTTCTTATTCTTTTTTTTCTTTTTTCTTCTGAAAAGTATGTCACCTTGTGCAAACTGGCAAGATCAGGTCTGGTTTGTTGTTAAATTTTAAGTGGAATAGCATTCTTTCCTCTTCGCAAAGTTTAGGAGATGGTGGGGTTAAAGTCATGAATTGGATTTTAAAGTTTAATCACTGCTGGTCTGCTGTCCAGAGAAATTTCTCCTTGAGTGCTCAAACTGAAAGGCAGCTGCGTAGGCAGGCAGTAAATAACAAACTTGAGATGATTGGCGTAAGTGTTTTTAAGGGAATCAAGGATTTATAAGCGATTACTTTGTACCGGTGCTCTTCTGAATCCTGGCTGCAGGTTTTCTTTGAATTAGTGGTGTGCTTGTGCTAGCCTTTAATTTTTTCTCAAGTGCTCTTAGGTCCCTTCCTTTTATTTCTCCCTTGCAAAGACACACAACTTGAGTCTGACAGCCTGAAAACATTTTTGATGGGTTAGAATTAGCCCCTTTTCCACCTCCTTTGTGTCTGAGGTGCACTTGTAATGCCACAGATGATTTGTAACTGTGCTGCCAGCAAAGCACGAGGAAATGGAAGTTCTGAGTCATCATTTCCATAAGTGTGGTTTGTAGGACACCATGGGGACCCTTCTGGGATGTGAGCGGTTTTGTGCTCTGCTGGGTCGCAGGGAATGTCTGTGTGCCTGTCTTCCAGTTCATGCTGGTTTTCTGTCAAGCATTTGTTTGCTCCTGGCCAGCTCTAATCCTCAGCTTACAAAATAACTCACATATTCCATTTCCTCCTGACTTGTGTGCTGTACAGCTGCAGGAAGGCAGCTGAGCCCATCCGCAGGGTAACAAAGTGTGAGAAAACAGAAAAGGGCACCAGCAGCACTATCTGAGATCACAGTGAATCCCTGGGTACAATATTTTGTTATTAAGTCCATACTCCACAGTCGCCCAGAGGAGTATTTTTACTGGGCTCTCTGAACACTTTCCCTTAGGAGCAGCAAGGATAAACTTCACACAGGTTTAAGGAAAGGCTGTGATAAATCTGGGTGAGGTTAGATGTGATATAAGTATCTGCATTAACAAAAGAGCAGCTGGCAGCAGCTGTATCTCACAGAGTGAGGTGAAGGGAGGGAGATACATGCTGCCTCCATGCGGGAAGAAGTGATGCCCTGCAGCCCTCCTGCCACCAGTCTCCAGGACTAGAAGTTGAGGAGGAGCAGTCTCTTGAGCACAGAACACTGCCAGGGCTGCTTTATGGACAGGAGAATGGAGGATTTGTGCTTTTGGGATTGTCTGGCATCTTTTGACAGCATTATGTACAAACACCTTTTAAAAAGAAAAATAAAATCCTCACCTCCCACGAGAAGTGAATAGAAATACATCCTCTGCTACTGCAGTGCTGCCTATAACATAAATAGGACTTCATGCTCCTCTAAAAGTTCTTTCATAGCCATTTAAACAGAGACAATAAACTATTCTTGGTAGCAATTAGTAAACCTTGCTTTCCATGATTCTGACTGACAAACAAGCAGGAATTAACTCCGTGGCAAACTATAGAAAAAAAACCCACACTTTTTCTTTTTTTTTTCCAGCTCAGGTTCATCACACTAAATTTTCAGGCACCTTTTGGGGTTTTTTTTCCCCAAATAATTTAAAAATTAAATGAGTTCTTAGCCTACAGAAGGCATCTAGAAATACCATCCTGCTTTTCTCAGTCCTGCCCCTTGCCAGTATAGCCCTGGGTCCCTAGCCTGCTTAACATGGGAATAGTAGAGGAAAACTCGATCCACCCATTTCCTGAAGCCTCAGTAACCTCAGCTCTGCTCAGGCTGATCAGTTGCATTTTGTGGTTCTAAGGGAAGCTTCATGTGTGAACCTCTGTGATAAACAGAAAGCAATTTTCCTTTCAAAATGTTGGCACTATAACATCCAGCTGAGACGTTGCTGCACAGGAATGTATGAAAATGAGAACTTACTTAGGAAGACAAAAAGGGACTTGGACTGAATATCCAGGCTCATTCCAAGAAATCAGCATGTCTCTGGCAACACAAGTAGTTTTCCAAATGCTGCCTCACCCACCTCTAGTCACTGGCCTGGTGACCAGGACATTGATGTGACTACAAAGAGAGATCATTTTCTCCATAACTTAATTTAACAAGAGGGCTTTGTAACGGTGTAGTAGGTAAAAGTCATTCTCTGTGGGGAAGCTGAAGTTGTTCACTTACCATGTTTTATATTGTCTTCCAATAATGATTCCTTTACAACTTACCCTGTTGGGCTGATATTGTGCACAGGGGAGTTTTGAATCTCTTTGCCATCAATAATACATAAAAAAAGGAAAGGGAGGAAAAAAGTCTATAGTAACAAATCTTTTACTCACAGCAACTTTCATGTGCAGCTTGCAAGGATGTCTCACTATAATACAACAACAGGCTTCATCAGCCTGAGGTGGTATATTGGTAGTGGGATAGAAACAGGCCAGCCTTGGGCCTGGACAGGCTGCCATCTGCCCTTGGCACAGGCAGTGGTTGCCCACTTGCACTTAAATTAGAAAATATAAACTAGAAAATATAAATTAGCTTTTTACACAAACTGGATCAGAACTTTACGTTACTGAATTACTTAGCTCTCAGCTTTGAATGCTGTAGATCTGAAAGCCCACCTGTATTATATCATCAACTCCCTTGCCTTGTCATTCAGCTTTAAATAAATATATACATGTATGAATGCTGTGAGTTTTTCTTTCTTCCCCTCCCCCATGGCACTTTGTCCCTGCATGACAAATGTAGAAGAAAAATCAAATATTATTGTTCCTGCCTGAGATGGCATCATTGAGATTCACAGCAATGAAAAGAACTTTGTTTTCTATTACCTAGTCATGGCTGCTGCTATTTCAAATGAACCAGAAATACTTTTGAGTTTCATCCTTCTAAGTTATCACTCTTTCCCCTGCTGGGCTGAATGTAGCAAAAACTCTATTTGTCAAGAGACTAGAGAAACTTTGACATGAAGCTTTTAAAGAGAATGCTTAAGGAGACGTCGATCATGAGCACATGCACCAGAGGCACCTGGGGCTGTCTCCTCCTCCTGGCTTTATTCCTACAGTGATTTATCTGCAGTTTCTGAGCAGGTTTCCAGTCTTCCTTTCATGAAGTGACTAGGATATTCAAGATTCCTGTTATGCTCAAGTGAAGACTGGTAGTTTTAGTAGGGAGAATGCTTGGCACCTTCTGAGAAGCAACACACATCCCAGCTGTTTGAATTGGATGCTAGGTTGGTCTCTTGCAATAACCTGCTATTTTTGAAAAAAAAAAAGAGTGCTTGCTTAAATATAAAAAGTTGAATATCACCTTCTGGGTGCTGCCAAATGTGCCTGCTGTATGGAATCATGTAACTTCTAAGTCTTAAAAAACTTATTTTTCTTGAATCCCACTTCCCTTCTCATAACTTAAGGAAACGTGTTGATCAGGTCAAATTTTCCATTCGGACTTCACTGAAGTTCTGCCTGCTTTTTCTAGCAGGGTATTTGACCTCTTGCCCTTAATTTAAAGGAGATATTTTGCTTACAGAGACATTTATCTAACAGGGACCTGTAAAGAAAGAAAAAATTTGGTTTACAGATGCCTTGATTCCCTCTAGGTACGCGAATCAATCACGTAAATTGCAGTGTGTCCTGCACTTCAGCTTCAATCAATAGGGGATTAAAACTCTAGTTTCAGCATGGGGAAAATAAATGCCCATGCTGATGCTATTAATAACACCTGGAATTCCTAGAAATGCACCAATGCTTTAAAAATATCACATTTTAGCACTTATGTGTCTTGTTTGGTATTTCCACTGTTCCTCTCTGCTGGGAGAGTGAGAACTGAAGGGGAACTTTGACTTACCCTAACTTGCTGCCAGGCATTGCTAAAAAGGCTTATGTCCTGCAGCTTGGTACCCTGTCTGTTGTGTCTGGCTTTGCCTGGCTGCCACAGAATATTAACATGACTGTAACTCATGAGCAAAATTAAGGACCTAGTTTAACACAGACTATTTAGAGGGTCTCTGCTCTGCCATGCTGGTTCTTGCTTTGCCACACTCCTACATTACCTTGGGTAAATCACTTAGGTTGCATGGCTGTAGCATCACTAATTCAAATGCAGGTATTTCCACAGGGCAATTCAGGATGCGTTTGTGCCACAGATTTTGGCATAATATTCATGTCAGTACAGGCTGGGGTATGTGTTGCTGGAGAAGAGCACTATGGAGAATGACCTGGGGGTCCTGGTGGATGACAGGTTGGCCATGAGCCAGCAGTGTGCCCTGGTGGCTAAGAGAGCCAATGGGATCCTGGGGTGCATCTGGAGGAGTGTAGCCAGCAGGTCAAAGGAGGTGATCCTCCCCCTCTACTCTGCCCTGGTCAGGCCCCACCTGGAGTACTGTGTCCAGTTCTGGGCTCCCTGGTGTAAAAAGGACAGGGATCTCCTCGAGTGAGCCAAAGAAGGGCTATGAAGATGATTAAGGGCCTGGAACATCTATCCTATGAGGAAAGGCTGAGAGAGCTGGGACTGTTCAGTCTAGAGAAAAGAAGATTAAGGGGAGACCTAATTGGTGTTTACAATTATCTTAAGCATGGGATGCAGGGCAAATTAGCCAGCCCCTTTTCAGTGGTTAGTGGAGACAGGACAAGGGGCAGTGGCTGCAAATTGGAGCTCAGGAAGTTCCACACCAACATGCGGAAAAGCTTTTTCCCAGTGAGGGTGACAGAGCCCTGGGACAGGCTGCCCAGGGAGGTGGTGGAGTCTCCTTCCCTGGAGATATTCAAGACTTGTTTGGATGCCTATCTGTGCAGTATGAGCTAGGGAGCTGCTTTGGCAGGGAGGTAGGACCAGATGATCTCTTGAGGACCCTTCCAATCCCTACGATTCTGTGATTCTGTGTAACTGTCCCTTGAATCCAAGTTTCTGGTCTGTCCCCAGACTCACTAATCATCTACTATTTTTTTCCCCATCTGCGTTAATCACTTAATCACTTTTAGAATATTTCAACACCCACTAAGATCTGTATGGCCAGGGGTCAAGGATTGCTCTGGTGCCTTCACAAAATACAGGCTCCCTCTCTGGGGGGCATAAAACAATGTCCTGGTAGAGGATGAAGGGTTTTTCACACTGACTGAGGGCAGCCTGGAGGCAAAGAAAGCAAATACAAATTCTTCATGCAGGGTTACATGTTATGCTTGTTGTTCTGCTATGTGGTGAGAGTGTTGGTATCATAGAGATGATACCTATGTTGTGTTATCACTTTTGAGATGCCTTGATGTTGCATGTTGGCTACCTTCCCCTTATCATGTCCAGGGTCTGGGAGACCTCCACTCAATTCCTTCCTCAGGCAGGATGAGAGCATTCAAACTTGTGTCCCCATCACCTGGATATGGCATTTTCTGTAAAAGTCATTTGGTTCACAACTAAAGCCACTGAGCCATGTGGGAAAGCAAACAGCAGGAGGCCTTATTTTGTGGAGTGGGAAGATTACTGGGTCCTGGTCCCTGGCAGAGAGACCTTTTCAGTGTCTGATACCAGACAGGACACTTCAGCACAGGCACCCATTCGTAACACTTAATGGTCTGTCTAACCTTCACAACATTTTGGTTTATATAAAGGGCTAGAGAGTCCTTTCCAAAATCTGGAGCCTGATCACTCAGTAATTGTATCATAAGATGGAACTTATGAACTTAATACATAAAACCCAGCCTATTTATTGTCTCCCTCAGAAATGCAATTTTACTAATACTTCTGTCTCCAAAGCTGCACCTATAACTTCACTTAAGGCTGACACTGAACATTATCTCCTGATATACAAGTTTATAAAAGAGACAGGAATAGGTCTCTATCTTTAAATGCATAAAATACTCTTTAAAGAAAGGACAATTCTTTATTGGGATTAAGATCTGCTGCCTTAGCATTTACTACATCTTCTGATAGGCCTTTGCAGTCCTAGACAAAATGCCATGTTTACTTATAAACATTTTTTGCTGGTCTACATCTATTATCACATATTTTCTTCTCTTATATTTAGAAATGGAATTGATAGAATATATGATACCACATCAAACTTTATTTCCATATCGGTGTGCTTTTGAGCTAATAAATCCATTGCAGTTTTGAGTTTCAGAGGGATCTCTTGTCTGCTTTAGATGGTTGTCATTGATTTCTGAGAAGTGCTTGATGTACATGAAATAGGGGTTTTGTAGATTGCGTGGTTTAAACTTTGGAGACTTTTCTGCTTTAATTTACTACAGCTCTCAAATGTTTTTGGCAAAGGAAGCAGCCTGCCTCGTGTAGGTCTGAAACCAGATGTAATTAGGAATGTTTCCCATCAGGATGAGTCTGTCCTGGCTCTTTACATGATTGTTTTTGTATCATAATTTTCTGTGAAAGCTGTTGGAGGGAATTGGTGTCTGTCTTCACTGCAATCTGTCAGTGACTGAGCTTTTTAGTGAATCTTGACTCACCAAAGACATGATCAGCTTTAGCTAAGTCATCCTGGCAGATGATCTCACCTGCCTATAGAAATCTCTGAGGAGTAGGGGCTTCCTGATTCTCACAGACAGTGTTCTTGCCTGCAGTAGTCATACTGAAATTACAACTGCAGCATCCTATATCAGTCCCTCATTTGTCTTTCCTGACAAATGAGGGACTGATATAGGATTGATAACCAAGCCAGTCTTGAGTGAGGTCTAGGTGAGAAAGGAGGCAAGGTGGCTTTCATGGCTATTGTCATCGTACGCTCTCAGTGCACTGTGTCCATTGACCCATGGGCTTGCTTTTCACAGCGTGACCACAGGATTAGTTTGGTAGCAAAAAATCCATACAGGTTTATGAGTGTGGTGGGTTGACCCCACCAAAGTCACTCTATCACTCCCATCCTCAGCTGGACTGGGGGGATAAATACAATGAACGGCTCGCTGTGTCCAGATAAGGACAGGGAGACATCATTCACCAAGTACCTTCACAGGCAAAACAGACTCGACTTGGGGAAATTAATTTACCAAACAAAGCAGAGTAGGATAATGGGAAATAAAGCCAAATCTTAAAACATGTCCCCACCCCTCCCTTCTTCCTGTCCTCAACTTTATTGCCAAATATGGTTCCTCCTCCCCTTGAGTGGCGCAGGAGGATGGGGAATGGGGGCTGTGGTCAGTTCATCACACTGTCTCTGCTGCTCCTTTCTTCTGTATGGGACTCCTCACACTCTTCTGCCCCAGCGTGGGGTCCCTTCCATGGGAGACAGTCCTCCACCAACTTCCTCAGCATGAATCCTTCCCACAGAATGCAGCTCTTCATGAACTGCTCTGGCATGGGTCCCTTCCACAGGGTGCAGACCTTCAGGAAAAGACTGCTCCAATGTGGGTCCTCCACAGTGTCACAAGTCCTGCCAGAAAACCTGCTCCAAGGTGGGCTTCCTATGGGGTCACAGCCTCCTTTGGGAGCCTCTACCTTCTCCACTGTGGGGTCCTCCATGGGTTGCAGGTGGAGTCCCATGGGTTTCAGGATTCCTTCATGGGTTGCAGGAGGAAAGCCTGCCTCACCATGGTCTTCTCTATGGGCTGCAGGGGAATCTCTGCTCCAGTGCCTGGAGCACCTCCTCCCCCTCCTGTTCACTGACCTTGGTGTCTGCAGAGTTGTTCCTCTCACATATTCTGGCATCTGTTATGCAGCAGGTTTGTCCTCCTTCATAACTATGCTTTCCCAGAGGTGCTACCACTGGCTGATGGGTCCAGCCTTGGCCAGTGGCAGGTCTATCTTGGAGTAGGTTGGCATTGGCTGTATCAGAGATGGGGGCAGCTTCTAGGGGCTTCCTACAGCAAGCACCCCTGTAGCCCTCCCACCCCTAACCAAAACCTTGCTGCGCAAACCCAGTACAGGTAGGTTAACCTCAGACAGGCACCAAACTCCCACTGAGCCAGTCATTCACTCCCAGGGCAAAGGCTGGAGCAGCAGCTCCTATCTCTGACTGGGGTATCAGGGCTCTCTCAGTGCCTTTGTGCCTCTGGGCTCCTCTGTGTATGTGCAAATGAGCCTTTTATCATATTACCTGATACCATACACCAGTCAAAATAATCCTGGGTTATTTTGTGTCAACTAAAAAAGTGAACATCCCATTCCTTGCAAAAGATGCTACACACTGTTTTTAATAAATTTGTCTCCCTTACCCTGTTCTTACAGAAATGTTTACCTTGTGACACCCTCCTGACCTCCTTAGCATTATCTTAGGCAAACAGTTCATCTGTGATCACATCTTTTGTGAGACCTGCTCTCACTTCTGTGTCAGCAAAACCTTTTTTTTTGGTTACAAATACTAATCAATGTCTACAGCAAGGTCTGCAGCTTCACATCTTCTGTAGGCTGCATGCTGCTTTTCATGCATCCCAGGATCATTTTTTTGCTTTTTCACACACCAGGACATTGTTGACTCAGCTCCAATTTGTGACTCACTATATCCCCATCTCCTTTTCTGAATACCTACTGCCTGGGGAGTTAGTCCATATTGTGTGTTTCTACAGTGAATTCTTCCTGCCTTGCGTGCTTTCATGTTGAATTTCACCCTGCATGTTTCAGATGTCAAGATCATCTGGGAATTTGACCTTACTCTCAAAGAGGCTCAGCAGTGCCTTCACACCATTTGAAAATTCATTAAGGACTCACTGTTAAACACTGAGCAGAAGTATGGCACCCCACCTGATGCATTTTTCTCAGATTGGCAAAGAACTACTGATAAAAGTCCTGACCAACAGTGTGAACAATACTAGTGTGAAACACAGACATGGTGTCCTACTATGTAGGATTTTGTTTAGGCCATGTTCTTCTCATTTACAATATAAAATCTTGGAAAATAGTGCCCAGAACTGTCCAAAAAAATGTGCCAATTAAACTGTATGAAGCTCGAAACTTCTTCACTTGTATCTAGTTTTGGAAGGAAATCAGATAGGTTCAGTCATGACTTAATTCTTTGCATAGTGGTACTATTCATATCTAACTCCTCATCTTCCAAATTCTTACACATGGCTGGTCTGATGACTGGATCCAGAATTTCACTGTGGATTTAAGCCAAGCTGAAAGGTCTGGATGTTTCCCAGGTCCTCTCTATTCTACCTTTTTCAGGACTGGGATTGCTTTTGAGTTTTGCACTCTATTGGTAGGTAACCCACCTTTGAGGGATTCTCCCATCTGACTACCAACAGATCCCGAGATTAACCTCATAGGCCAAGCTGTATTGAAACTATCAATGACTCAAATGAATTTTTTAAATGGAGTGGCATTTGGGATGCCTGAGCATCTGCATGGTGTGGGGGTGTAGTGCCTCTTTCTGTGTCAGCAGCTGGAGGCAGGATGAACATCTCAACATGTCACGTATGGCCAAGCAGTGCAGTTAAAGGCCAGCTGTATGCACTGCTTTCTGCTCTTTCCAATTGGCATTAAATGCTCCCTCTTTTCAGCAAAACCAGGGAAGTCCCCTTTAGGATTTCTCACCATTTGTCAGAAGTTTCTCCTCTCCACTTTTTTCTATAATTTCAACTCTATCATCCTTTTCCAGCTGCCCAATGGCTTCCAATACCTCCTGTTTGGTGTGCACACTGCATGCATCAGTGTAGATACTCTTCAGCTGGGCTACTGATACTGACACCTTTATCAGGGAGAAGCCCTAATTCTTATGTGATGTTTTTCAGGTGCTTATGGCTTATTTTCATAATCCTTATGTCTTTGCAGCTGTGTGGATCTCCATCCCTTACCCCCCAGAGATGGCTAAAGATTAGTACAGTGACATTTGAAATGTGCACCAGTCTACTCAGCGCATTGTGGGGCAGACTGAAGGAACTAGCTGGTACACCTCAAAAATTGGTTTGTCACCCTCAGGCTTGTCTCTAGAGAGCCTGGTTTTATCCTTTTCCCCCTCTAAATCTAGGTGAAGCTCTTCTGATGAGCGCTGCTAACTCAGTGGTAGATAGCATTGCTCCCTGGTCGAGCTGTAAGACTTACAGTGCTATTCCTGTCCCTGCAAACTGCTGTGCCACACTCTGTTTGTTAGCACTCCTCAGGGGCTTCTTTTATAGGTGGGGGGGCTTGGCTGTGGTTGCTCCTGGCCCTGCCCAGGTCTCCTCAACATGAACTGTGGGCTCCTGGTAGGTTTATCTGATCCCTTCAGGTTCCCCCAGTTCAGGAACCACCCTCTACACCACGCTGGAGCTTTCCACTGCTGATCCAGATGCCACCAGAGCCGTTCTCCTTGGCAACTGAGTTTTCATTTGCTTCTTTCATTTTGCTCCTTGCATTTGCTTCATTTGCTGTTAAAAAAGCAAAGTTTCTGGCAATTCTTTCCATCTCTATCTAATCTCTTCTAAGGCTTCTCTGCTGAAAAGTGGGAGCATTAAGAAAATTTGCACTTCTAATCCAGTACATCCAGTAGACAACACAGTGCTGGGGAGCAGTTATAAACCAAGTTTTTCAACTAAATCATGGAGATGAAGCATTGAAGATTATTGGCATGTAGCTGTTTAGAATTGACTTAAATGACTTAATCATAAAAGAATATCTAAGTAGTTCCCATAATTAAACCAAACCAAGTTCTCTGCTCCCACCTGTTCAGTAATGCCAAATGCAAATTGGTTTTCATTATTTCTCCAAAACTGAAAGCATATTCTCCATAAAAATTAATTACTTTAACCTGGCTTTGCTCTTACTCATAAGAAATAACTATGTTGGCTGTAGGCCTGTGGCTGTGAAAGCAGCATGGTATTGAAAATCTTCACTTCAGGGTTCTCTTTTGATCATCATCACACTGGTTCAATTAATAACTCTTTAGGTTACTGGAATTTGTGCTTTGAGAATGGAAAGAACAACCTTCCTCTTAAATTATATCAAAACATTTTGCTTTCTGTTGCTGTTTTGGTAAGCTCTTTCTGTAGAAGGCACTCAGAGATTCTAGTTTTACCAAAATCCTTGGCAAATAAACATTCATGGACCTTTAAATGGTTGGTACTAAGGTACTGGTCAGGACCTCCTCCTCTATGTTAATAGCAGAGCATTTCAACAGCATGGACACGGCACACGTGTTTAGTACTATGCACTTAAAAGCAGGAGGGTAACACAAAACCAGTGCAACTTTCAATGAGAATAAAAACAAAGAGCATGACATACTTTGCCCATTTTTAAGTTTCACATTTGGATGCTATAAAAACTGTTTTTCTGTCAGTTAAGTGAAGGCACCACCAACTTTCTGCTATGAACAATTAAAGCAGCACTGTAGCATTTATGCTATTATTTTAAATTCAGTTTATTTTATGCTGGGGTGGGTTTTTTCAGTTTGCTTTTTGCTTTTTTTTTTCTATTAACAAAGCAGTTATTGCATCATGCAAAGTAGTTCTTATTAATAAGATACAGTAGCCTCCATTGGTTCTTAAAGCTCTGATCCAGTCCAATAGTTAAACAGATGTTTAATTCCTGTGTATTTTTCAGGTCATCCACAAATAAGGACATTTCCCTGAGTCATAATCAGGCTGTGCCATTTTACTTTACCTGGAGTACTAGGCTAGAGGCATCATTGGACTCTGCCTCCTTACAGGTTACACAAAGTTTCTTATTCCTGAGATCTGGTGACCAGGATCTGTCTCAAACTTTCATTCTTGTTGCTAATGTTTACTGGGTGTGATCCAGGCTTTCAGTGCTCAGAGATGTGGAAACTCTCTGCTAAGTGTGTGCATGCCAATTTTTTTTTTTAACAATATCTTTCTTCCTTTTGTCACGACAGCTTAAGCAACCCCTATGTGTCCAGCTTCCTTTTGCACAGCAGCCCAGCTGCATTCTTGACCTTTTCTTCACTATGCCTCGTTTGGGTTCTCGAGTGTGGGACCTCACTGGGTCAGGGTACAGCAGATGAATCTTTACCAGGAACAAGGACACAAAAGTAATGTGAGATAGTGACTTTTGTATTTCTCTGGATATACTGGGAAAATATTTTAGATATAATTTATACACTATATAAATATATAATATATACTTATATATTATTTATATGAATATATGAATAATTATATAATTATATATAACTATATATTTATATAATATATAAATAGATTCTATTTTATTGTTTATATTTTAATATGTATTTTTACATCTTATATATATGTATATATATATAATATTTTCCCACTATATATATATATATATATGTCCTAGGATCAATTTTGTCACTCTGACTCATCGGGGAATATCTGTGGTAGGTGTCCCTTACCACAGAGAGGACCTCATGTCACAGACCTGTTGCACAAAGGAGGGCTCCAAATGACTCTCAGTCACTCATGATGGGCAACTACAAACCAGGTTTTCTCATCAGTTGTTCCAAGTTATTACTGCCCTATATAAATTATTCCACTAGCTAATTGACTTGCCGGCGGAAAGTCACTGATCACTTCCAAATTCCCTACTTCAACTTCCATTATTTTAACACATTCTCTAAATACTATCACTATATCTGTCAGGTGTCACATTCTCTACTTTTTTTTTTTCACATGTCACACCTTGAAGTTCTTCTGTTGGACTTGCAGCCCTTGTCTGGCATTATTCCACTTTATCTCAGACTTTTGGATGCCAATGTAGATCCTACTTCTAAATGTCAAAGCATTTATAAGGACCAGCAGTAAATATGCTGCTATATAGAATCCTACTGTCTAGGCAGAGCATCCATTAGGCAAAAGAAGCAGGAGACATTTCTATTTCTTAATATTCCTCCCCCAAAAAAGAGTTGCTTCATGTTGCATGAACTCTTTGGGACAGCCCTTGGAAGTAACAAAATTGAACAGAAGCTTTAAAGAACAATGTGCCATTTAGGTAAACTGTGGCTCCTCTGCAGTTCTCAAAGCTTATTTGTTGTTTTTCCTGAAGCCAAATGTTTTCCTGTCTGTGGAAAAAAATGCATACATTAATTCACATGTATGTATGCATTAAAAATAAAACCAAGCAAACAGTAAACCAGTCACTATTAACAATTAGGTTTTTGAAGACTACAATAAGATCCTGTGGAGGTAAAATAGGTGCTCGCTGGTGTCTATGCAATATTGTGCTCATTCAAATCAATTATCCTTTTACAGATGTGATTTCATAAAGGGATAATTAGTTCATGTCTGGAATTCATCAGCAAAACCAATCTATTTTAATTGTTTCTGTATCAGTGAACTGCAGCACATTTTTTTTTCTAGCCACAAAACAAATTTAATCAACTCTGCCAAATAAGAAGTCATTTATCACTTGAAAGATTAAATTGTTTATTTTTACTGTCAGCCAAAAAAAAAAATTGCCATATATCTGCATGAATAATTTTTTTTTTCATTTATAATTGCACCTGTTTTGGTACTTGGTAAAAATCCACTTGTACTGGAGAATCATGTAGGTGATTCTCCTTTTCTTCTGCTACCTTTCACAGAGGTTGTTCTTGAGTATACAAGGACTGTGCATGGCAGAGGTCCTGCTGACTCATATTGGAAGGCTTCTTTAACCAGAGGAAATTAAAAATCTCTGCCTACAAGATCATTTTGGAAGGTCACATATTTCACAGTGACAGAACAAAAGCACCAATCACCAGAGATGAAACCAAACTGAATACAATTTGTTGCAAGAAACAGATGTCCATATAGTTCTCACACAAGTTCAGCCACAGGGGATGGCTCACACTTTGCTATAGAACAACAGCAAACCCAAGTATGGGCAGCACTACTACTTTTAGGGTTTAAGGGGAGGAGAGGGAGGGTCCGTAGCACCCCTTCACTCACCAGTTAAAGTGAAGGCATCCAGCCTCAAGGAGTATCCATGGTAAGTGCCCCTTGCAACAGAGAATGTCTCATTTCACAAATCTGCTGCTTCTAGGAGGGCTCCAAATGGCTCCCAGTAGGACTCTATTTATAGCCAAGATGGATCAGGGTTCATGGTCATACATGGAAACTCACTAGAAACTTCTTTGGAGTGAGAAGCCTCATTGTCTGCGAGCCATGTCCATGAACTGGAGGGGGTCTCACCTGTGGGCTGGGGAGTGCACATGATGGCAGTCTCTAAGGAGGGATGTGATTCAGTTGTGGGTGTCTAGTGGTGTTGGGGTAGGTGAACCTGTCACATGCATGACCAATGAAACACTGCCTTTTGTGTTTCTTAGGACAAATTTCTTAAATGGGCCAAATATAAAGGTGAGGAAGATCAGCAGATAAACAGCATCTGGAGTGAAATTCAGTCAGAAGGTAGATATTTTCCCATGAATATGTGAAGTGCACCTCAGAGACTTCGCATGGCCCAGCAGAGTGGGTGGATGTACAGAAGATCCACCTTGCAAACCTCAGGCTCTGAGCACAGTGACTTTGCCTGGTCCTCCACAGTCATCAAGCGCCAGCCAGTGTCCTGCAGCCAGCACCAGGAGCTGTGAGTCTCCCTATTCAGCCCAGATGTCCAGCACTGAGGAGGGAGCAAAGCACATCACCAGTCCGTGCTTTCTGGTCTTCTCTGTGCCATGACTTCTCTATTACATGGTGGACCATGTTTGTGTGTGTAAAGTAGCAAGCCTTAATGGTGACTTTCTTAATCATATTATGAGGGTTGGATGCTAACAGACCCTACCACACACCTTTTCCTACCAGTGAAGAGCCAGTTCTGCATCCATTTGCATACCAAACCTTACTCTATGATAATTTCCAGCGTAGTACTGGGCACAGGAGTGTGGCTCCATGTTCTGTTAAGTCCCTAGACAGACCTCTGTCAAGAATTTGTCCTGTTCTAACTTGGATACTCCCCAGTAGTCCCTGGACACTATTCAATAGCTGGTTCAGGAATCACTCCCCATAGTCGTTTGTTTTACCACCTTGTTTTGGGGACCACCACGGTTGACTAGCAGGGATGCAGGCTGATGTGCACACTTGACTTCAAGTTCCAGGCACATTCATTTTTCATTGTAGGCAGCCAGCATGTCCCACCACATCATTTTCTCTGTGTCTGTCAGTTACCCTGTGGCACCTGCCATTTCAAATCTTAGTTACTGCAATAGACCCGTATTCCCTCTCAGTCCAAACCATTTTCAAAAGCCTCCTGCAAGTCAAGATCATGTCTGTACTCAGATGTGAGCTAATCCCATCACTCAGCAGCAGGCACAATGCTCCCTGCTCCTACCGAGGTTTATTCCACAAGGCTCAGTCTAATTGTAGAGCAACAGTTCTTGCATCTCTCGGCCTGTCATTGATGTGGCTGCCAACAGAAACTGCAACAACAAATAGGCAGAATTTTCCCTAGAATATGAACAGCAGGAATCTGTTTCCTGACACGTTTATTTTCCAGGCCTTGAATAATCTGATAAAATTCTTTTCAAAATTGATAATAATATATAATTACTGCTTGATGAGACAATTAGAACAGCTGACATAGACCCACAATATTTTGAATAATTTATTTTCTGATAAGAACTTAGACCTCTGGAGTGGAGGGAAGAGATTTGCAGCATGACTCTCATGACTCTGCATTGATAACTGGGTAATTGGGAAAACAAGGGCAATTCAGACTCTGATTCACATTGGATTTACCTGCGGTGGCTGAAGAGGTCACCAGCCTGGAAGATAAACTCTTCAACTGTTGCAGCTAAATCAGAGATGATTGTGGATCTGAGTTGTCAGCCTGCACAATTTACAGCTTGATGTTTTAATGTAAACTGAGATTGATAACGATTTACATTTACTGGCAACAGCAAAATCAGCACCTCACCTAATCAGTAATCTGGCAGGGACATTTGGGGGTGGCAGCCTTTTAAATCACCCTGGGATGAAGTGCCAAGTCTTGTGAAAAAGGTGGTTTTAAGAACAGGACTGTAATGTCTGAGTCTGAATTCACCAATCCATGTTTTTCAGCCCTGTGGATATTAGTGGACTAATGAAAAATAGCTGACCCCTGGTATTGTGTAAAGTATTTCTCCTCTGCACAGTTTCTCTGCATATCTCTTTATCTGATCAGATATCTTGTCAAGATGATTGGAGTAAACCCAATTAGTGGCATGCCAGTTGTATCTAAGATAGAAGATACTTTAAGGAAAGATATAGACCTGCATAGAAATTAATTAATAGGCTACAAGACTGTCAAAACCATGTTCCCCAGAATAATTGGAAGTCTTCTTTCATAAGATCTATGATTCCCTAAATTAGTCTACAATGCATTTTTCATTTGACATATAAGGAATTCTTACTTAAGATGAAAAAACTTGCTACCAGTGGAGAACTGGGAATGGAGCAGGGATGAAATGAAAAGAAAATTTACAATAGGCTGTGATGAGTGTTAAAAAACGGCTCTGGCCTTGGAAACTAATATTTAAAAATATGCATTAACAGCCTCTCCAGGAAAAGCTGATAAGAAAATAAGTTGCACTTTCCTCTCAGAGCAGGCTAGGGTTATAATTTAGGAAGAATTTGATGACCACAGGGTAGAGAAGGCTAAAAACGTATTAGAATGAAATACAAGTCACACATGCCTTGGAAGCTTTGGCTGCAGCATGAGGTAAAAGGAGGAGACACACCTGACTATCTATTCAAACGTACTTCTGACATTAGGATTACCGGGCAAGGTACTTTTTAATGGAGGCAAGGAAATACTAGACTGTCATGAGACTTTAGCTGCAATAGCATAGGGATTCTTGCTTCCCATAGCTGAGAAAACGAAATATGAACTGAGGCAAGGAGAAAAGGGCAACCCACCAGTTTATTTTATTGGATGAAACCCAAAGAGCATAGAATCATAGAATCATAGAATGGCATGAGTTGGAAGGGACCCGAAGGATCACAGAGCTCCAACCCCCCTGCCACAGGCAGGGCCACCAACCTCAGACCTGGAGCTACACAAGGTTGCCCAGGGCCCCATCCAACCTGGCCTTGAACACTTCCAGGGACGGGGCATCCACCACCTCTCTGGGCAGCCTGTTCCAGCCCCTCACCACTCTTTCTGTAAAAAACTTCCCCCTAATATCTAATCTAAACCTTTCCTCCTTTAGTTTTAATCCATTCCCCCTTGTCCTGCCATTGTCAATTCTTTTAAAAAGTTGAATCCCCTCCTGTTTGTATGCTCCCTTCAGGTACTGGAAGGCTGCAATGAGGTCCCCCTGCAGCCTTCTCTTCTCCAGGCTGAACAAGCCCAGCTCCCTCAGCCTCTCCTTGTAGGGCAGGTGCTCCAGCCCTCTAATCATCTTTGCAGCCCTCCTCTGAACTCTCTCCAACAGTGATTTATTTCATGTGGAAAAATGATGCCAGAATACATCTATGACAGGTGTGTGCCTCCATCCATGAAACATGCAACAGTGCTTCATGACTGGTAGGGAAACACGGTTTGATGCCAAAATGGTCAATAGAAAACATATAAAGCCATTCTGAATAAGTTTTTCAGTTGTGTAAAGGCCAAAATGTTTCATTGCCCTTTGAAAGTTCCTGAGCAAGCACGTGGCAGATTAAAATTATAAAACTGGAGGTGAAGGAGATCAAATGGAGAGGTGAGATCTCAGCTCATCGGTCACTACATGAGAGTGCAGAGGGATGTGACTGCCCCAACACGCTTTGGTTGAAAGCTTTCTTGCCCTGTGCCACCTTCTGCAGATTACCCCAGGCAAAAACTGACTGCCAGCAGGGTCCAAGAAACCTTCCCAGAAGCGGTTTGCAGACACCTCCATGATAGTGGGGGCAGATCAGAAGAAGAACAAGGTACTCTGCTTCTGCTTGTGTCATGTCTGGACTGTGCTGCAATGTGCTTAGCTAACACTGAGTGGTAGTAAAACTCATAGGCTGTGGAGTCCAGACTCAGGCTTGTGAGGAATGAAGTTTCCTATCAGAGTTTGATGTGAAAGAAGGAATTTAATAAAAATACCAATGTTAGTATGTCATTCAAGCTCTAGAAAGAACCCGAAGTATTGTTTATCCATTGGTTAAACAGATGTAACAGACTTTACCTGCTTCAAAG
Source organism: Laterallus jamaicensis coturniculus (assembly GCA_022605575.1). NCBI lineage: Eukaryota > Metazoa > Chordata > Aves > Gruiformes > Rallidae > Laterallus > Laterallus jamaicensis. Next base: position 85,609,730 of record JAKCOX010000002.1, on the reverse strand, counting down.
AGGATTCATAAGCAATCAATAAATACTTGTGAAGACCTTTGACGCTTTAAAATGCAAAATGCTATTTTCACTAGGCTTACACAGTTATCCAGTTATTGCTTTGGAGGACCAGAGGGAAAAGAGCCAACAGATTTGATCCAGACCGAAGTTTTTTGCCACAATTACACTGAGACCTAAATATTAAAAAAAATAATGACTGGTTCAAGTAATTCTCTTTCAAGCTTAGAATAAATACAAGATCTAGAAATGTAACAAAGAAAAATGAAGATAGGCAAGGGCCTTTCTGTCAGATCAACTGTTTCTGTATCAGGACTAAAGGAAGCAGCGCATCAGATTAGGAAGGCACAGTCACCAAAGTAATGAAAATACAGGGAAATGATAAATGTGTTTTGATACTATCCTAAGATCCATGTGTCCCTGAAGAGCTTACTGTAGGAGTAAGTGCAGGACACAATTCAATTCCATGTAATTACAGTGAAGGCAAGATTGAAGTCTCCTAAATTAAGACTGAATTTAGACTAATGTTCTGCAGAATTTGGGTACCGACAGCTCAGACCAGTGTTTCAAAATGGCAGTTCTCTTGATACACTCCTTACTGTCATCATCTATGTGTCTCTTTGGTCAGCCCCAGAATTCCTTATCCATATAAATGCAAGCATTTCACATCTCTGCTGTCACACAATAAGATCAGTTTGGCCCCTGTTTCACCTTCAAGATCCCTTGATACTCAGTTTTGGTCCCAAAGGTCTAATTCCAAAGGAGAGCTTCTGGACCCTGGTGCTATACTTGCAGAAACCTTCTGCTATGCAAACATTCATATGGCTGACAGACCACAGATGTTCAAACCCTTAACAGTGAAGAAGTCAATACCTCAAAAGAAGGAATTTAACCTTCCATGATGGGAGGGTTTTGAGTGTCTCTCTCATGTTCCCAGCCATCATACTCCAAGGACATGCACTTCATACCACCGGATGTACAACTAGGAGTTCAAGATTTGTGACACCAGGAGAAGAATACAGAAATAACAACCTGACTCTACTCTGAGAAAAGCAGGTGAAGTTTCTCTTTGGGCTAATAAACCTGGTTGAAGGAGAGAGCAAAGGTAAGTTTTGCTGGTCCTCAGCAGTACTGTAGTAACTGTCAGCAGTTGGAAAGCTCTGCTCTGCACACCTGTGTGTGAAAAGGACCTGACAGACTGACCTTTCTTGTCATTGAAGTTTGCTTCTGTTGTGCAGACTCGTTTAAAAATGCCTCTCTCTATGCATTTGTTATGTGCTTTTCCATCTGTCTCAAAAAAGGGAAAAAAATGTCATTTGAATATAATGGAAAACCTCCTTCCATGATTAAATGTGATGAAGAAACCATTGAATACAATGATTTTCCGCCAGGAGACTCATACATCTTTAAATCAATAGAGTTGCATTTTCTTGTTGTGATGAGCCTATGGCCCACCTGTGGCTGGCAGAGGCTGGGTCAGCTGGCCAGCTGCAGGACTCCTGGATGTATTATAAAACCATGAAAAGAAGCAGCTACCAGAAAATCTGTCCTGTCAGCTGTTTTGACAATAAATTATGTGCTGGGCAGTACACTAAGGCTGGACCACAATCAATCTCCTGCCTAACATCTCAACGTGTCTCTTGTATCTCTTCTGTGCATGTGTAGTCTCACTGTAACCCTGAATCCAAGTCCTGATTCTGCCCTCTTACCTGCCCTATCTCTTGGCTTCCTTACTGGGGTGATGTCATCTACTTGCCTTTTCATCATAACATGAACATCTTCCCTTTCCCCTCTTCTGCACATTCAAAACACTGCTGCTCATGACATCCTTTCTCTCTTCCCACTTCTTATGCTGTATGCTGTCCTACAGTGTGTCCAGGAGAAACTAGTTGTTTTCATTTGGAAATATTCACTGCTCACAATTTCAACTCTCTTTTCCTCACCTTCCACATCTTCCTGTCCTCATTTGGGCCTTGACATCAGCTCAGTTGCATGCCTTGTGTTTTGAAGTGCGCTCCTGCCTTCTCTGAAGGCACAGACAGCTCTGAGAAAAACTTCTATGACCCTCCTCTAAAATCCCTCCCTAAAACACCTCTTTGCTCTGTAAGCAGTGCTTAAGTCTCCCCTCTCCTGAAGCAGGTGGCCTTATCACCTTGACCAACAGTGTGTGTTTGTTTCCTTGTATTTTTCTTGCTTGCCTCTCAGTATTTTGTTTACCCCATGAGCTCCAGGAGACAGAGAGCTCCCCTTCTCCTTGTTTTCAGAGTGTTTAGGAAGAGGACTAGGACAGAGGTACACTCCAACTAAATTAATGTTTTTACTCTTTCTGTTAAAGCAGGATCCATTTTCCTCTGTCGCCTGCCTGTGTCATTTTTCATGCTCAGAACTCTCCTTATTGCTATCTGGCACATACTTTTCCTCACCCAACCCCCTAAAAGAGGCCTACATTATTACAACAGCTCTCTCAGACTTCTGGATCTCCAGGCTTCGTACTTCTTTTTCTGAGTGTATTTTACTTTTAAGTGCAGAAAGGATTCCTGTTAGCCTGACCTTCGCTGCAACCCACGCCAAGATAGCAATATTCCACCCTGCTTTGCTGCATGTCATCAAGGCCACTGAGCTGTTGGGAAACACACAGATTGGTCTGAACAGCCCAGAGAGGGAGTTATCAGCTCTTTCTCTTGGCTCCAGCAGAAATTTCTGCAGCTGTTGTTGTAAAAAAAATAATTCCAGGCTGGATTTTTAAGTTTCAGCTTTCAGCCTTCTTCTCCCAATTATGTCTTCATTGAGCACATGGAAGAACTCCTTAAAACCCAATATATTCCCCAAGTGCAGTCTGGTCACTTTTCACCCCTACCCTGTACCTTCAAGAGTATAAGAAATATCGTAATGAAAATAATAACTAATAAAGATGATAGAATCCATTATTTGCAGAAGAGACAAAACACACACAGTGCAAAACTCATGGAATCAAAAGCGAAGGCTTGAGAACAGCCCAAGACATTTCATAAACTGAAAAATTAAGGCTTGAAGCATAACCCAAGACATTTCATAGACTGGGACATAATTGGTCTTGATTTCTGTATATTGGCTTTTTATCTCAAAGAAACCAGATGACAAATTGCCAAGTGATTTATCATAAGCCATTTGTACACAGTTTCTCTCCCTTCCTTCTCGTCTTCACGTCATCCTCCTTTGCCTTTGGGTTCTTTCCTTTTGATATTTGTAAGTTTACACAATTTGGAAAGACCAAAAAATGCAGGGCACAAGCCTTTCACCCACTGCAGCCAGCTGGTCTCCTCCTTACTATTGATACACTGCAGTTGCACTCAGGGGACTCAGTCATCTTTGGTGTTAGACAAACCCATTTGAGAAGGTGCTCCTGCTCCATAAGATTTGCACTGAATAGATGAAGCATCTAAGAGAAAAGGGATAAACACAGTGACTCATCCTGAGTCAGTGGGCAGGAAAAGGACAGGCCAGGGGAAGGAATTTACACCTCAGTGATGCCTTTAGCACTGCTTTTCTGTGACATAGTGTCTCATTGTGGCTGAGGGTGTCTCTAACTGGTGAATGGCCAGCCAGTCCATAAGGACCACTGGGGTGGTCCAATGCAGTTTAATTGTCTTGCACTATGCCTGTATCCCCAGAGAATAAACCAGCATTTTTGAGCTGATGGTCAGATCTAGGTTTCCTGGGAAAGATTTCAGCATCCCTTCTTCCCCCTGCCCCAACAGACCCCACTGCTAAGCCTCCATCACAGCACTGAGTTCTCGAGCACTGTGGATGTTGGGGCCCTGATGCTCTCAACCCTTTGATCCTGACTGTTGGTTATGGGCAGCTGTAGACAGCCTGCAACACTAGCAGCTTCAACATACACATTTTTCATCCTTCCTGTGATAGGAATGGAGGTGAGGAGTTCAGCACCCTCCTTACCTCCGCTGACATCAGTGCTGTGTCAGCCCTGATGGTATTAGCACAATCTTTTAAAAGCAGTTCAGCCTATTACCATGGTGTGCAGTCCCTGAAGGCCATGGACAAATGTTAAAAGTCTGCAAGTGCATGTGATGTCATGGAAGAAATATGAAACAGCAGCTGAACTGCTAGCTGTTACAAGGGCAAATTTTGGTTAATGTTTCCTATTAACTCCTAGCTCCTTCTGTCATCCTGCTATCGAAGTAGGGGGAGACTAAGGGAAATAGCTCTCTCATCTTCTGCTTGAAATTGCCATTTGCCAAGGATTTGCTAGAGGTCTAATTAAAGCAGAATAAATGTATTTTGCATTTCTCACCCAAGAGGGTAGTTTAGATCATAATCAGCACAATGAATACAGCATGTTTCTGACTGAATTTCCAAGGCTAATGAAAAGGGATACTCAGAAAGATGAAGACAAATGTACTTCAAATGAAGAATTAATACTTCTCATAACAGCACAAATATGGAAATCTATATTCTTAGAACAAATGCTTTTAATACTATTAGGCACTTATGCGTCTAAATCTCTGTTAGAATCTACAGCTGGAATAGACAAATATTTATGCTGATATTTAGTACATGGTACTAATGTGACTGTAATTTATATTCCCCCATAATCATGTCAGAATGCCACTTTGTGTGCTCTGTGCTGTGCCATTTCCACTTTCAATTTTCATGTCCCTGAAGCAACTCTTCATGGGGAAACCCATTCTTCCAGCCAAAGAACAACTGTTCTCAAATCTCTGCGGTGCTCTCTGAAATACAAATAATAACACTAATAAGGCCCAGAAGCTTCTGCATCGAACAATACACAACTAGCTTGTGAGAAATGTTTTCTTCACAGGGGACCTTGTGCTCTTAAACAAGATGCATCAAGTGATCTTTGCAAACAAGCAGTTGCGGAGGAAAACCATAGCTAGCCAAGGGACTATGGTTATGAAAGATATCTACAAATGTGAGTTGCAAGAAAGTCTTGTTTTTACAGACAGAAACAAGCAAAAAATATGCTCATGAAGTCACAGGCCTTCCTAAACAACAGCCTGGCTTGCTCCTGCTCCAGGATCACTCAAAGCTGCATGTTTTCTTGACAGCTTTCACTCCAGATTAGGCTCTACAAATGGATGCAGGCTTACATCTTCAGAGGTTCTTGAAGACAGATGAGATGTTTAACCAGATTGTGCTCTTCCATACTCTTTCTCCAACCTCACGTATCCTCCCCTTCATCACGTACTTGGAACCTACATGTCCTTGACACTACCCCTGCTGCTAGCACACCAAAGGGGTGAGCAAAGTACACGTCTCTAGTGACATGAAGGAGCACATCTCATCCCCTCTCTGGGAAAGTCTGAGCATGGCTGAATAAAGCTTTCACACAAAATGAAATTGAAACCCAGTTTCAAAATTTAACATATGTTGCTGAAGGCTTTGTATGTAGAGTGGTGCAGACTGCTAAAAGTGGCAATTGGATTAGGACTCCAAGATCAGAAATGTATTGCGAAATCTATGATATGTTTTCTTGATAGGTCTTCCTTCTGCATGGGCATCTGCTATCACTGTTTTGCAGTGAAATTTCTGTAGTAGTGGACTGTCAGCTGGTTGGTCTGTAACCTGGAAGGCTTCCTCTGTTCAAATACCATTTTGAACAGAGGGCTTTGTAGTGCAGAAGTCTTTTAAGTAGCCTTTTGGCTCACAGCTGCATTTAATGCTAATTCCTTATGATGAACACTGTACCATAATTTGTCTTAGCGTCTCAGTCTTCTTTTAGAAACAAAAATAGCAATGAGCTTTGCAGAACTATTATGTCATCCTACAGAAGATTATAGTATTTTAACCATTGCTATTTGTATTACCTTAAATGTATTACTCAAGGCTTGCCTCATCTTTGCCTTACGAACTGTATCTGTCTGCCAGACTAACTCCATTTGTTCTCATTTAATAGTGTTGTAATCGTTTCTCCAAGTACATTTTTTTTTCAGATTTTCAATGAACCATTGCTCGTTGCTGTTTACTCATGAGAAAAGTCATTGGAGGTATCTTTGTTTCTTGCAATAATGAAGAAATTGGCTGACACAGTGAATAACTGCTCCTTTGCTATTGAGTTTGTTAGCATTCATGGTATCAATTAAACAACATTTGAGGATCATTTGATCCTCAAACAGTTATATGACAATAACTGGAGGGGCTGAAATAATTGCAAAGGTTAGGTCATGGTGATTAAGCTTCCACATGCATTTTAGAGACTGCTTGTGTGAAGTCTGTAAGTTATTCCTTCTTCCTTCAGGTGTCAGAACTCATTTAGGCTTTAGACACTTCCATAAAAGGCAATCAGATCTTCCTTTCCAATCTCCAAATTCATTTTAACACAAATAATATCAACAGAATCACATCATTTAAAGCCTTCTCCTACCGCTGTACAGCTGCTGAGGCAGTTAATTACAATATGTTCCCAGGATGAGAGGCTGAATAGGCAGTCACATTTCTGTGCTTCATTAAAATGAGCTTAGCAAAATTAGGCTGATAGGATAATGGGGATACCTTGTGCAGTTTCCACTATTCCCAGCAGCAAGGATTGTGCCAGATGTTGCTCTTTTTGTGTAAATTATATACCTTGTATTTGTTGAGTAGGGGTAAGTAATGTGCACATGCTCTCATCTTACCTCAAGCTGCTAAACAGGATTGTTTTAAAGTAATATAAATGAATGCAGCTCCTAGTCTTTCAAAATAACGGTATATCTACTACCAAGCTTATCATTTAGTGCTGAGGAGACATAGGAGCTTGAAATATTTTTGTTAGGGAAGTACAGGATATGAGGTACTCCATGAGAACAGGTGTCTTGCATGAAATATGTCCGTTTTGCTGCTTCAACATTTCAAGTAAAAATGTTCTCTCTAAGTTTATGTTCTCTCTAAGTTTATTCTCTCTCACCTGTAAGAGTTCTTAAGAATGGAAATTAAAATTATTTCAATGGCATTGATTTGCCCATTGCTGATTCATTTCAAGTGGGTCAGGGTCTGAAAGGTGGGATTAATCTCATCTGTCTTTCTGTCTGAAAAACTGACATCTGGTTATCTACATTCAGTGTGAAATGGTTAGGGGAGCAAACCGCCCATCAGGGAAACCTGCTTTAGGAGAGGGAAAGCCTTTGATTACAGAAAGAACCCCAAAACCAACCTGACACAGACCAGGTAGATGTGAGGCACCTAATGTCTGACAGGGTGAGTTCAGGCCAAAGAGGCCCATTTATTTAACCCAACCATTACTAAGATTTACTTGGTTAACAGAAAGACATTCAGATTCAGATGGTTTTTGTTCTTCATCTCAGGTTTTGGGTGGGGTTTTTTTAACCTCTCAGTTACTATTTGTCCTTATCATGGTGGCAATGCGGTACTTTGGCATTACCTAGCACCTGTCTCTTGGCTTAGCACAGAGCAGAACAAATATATAGAGGCACAGATTATGCTTTATCTTTTAGCCCCTTTAGCCATTTGTCTGAACTGATAATGAGGGTCCAGTGTATGTGGATTTCATGTGTGAGGTTAGGGAAAGAAAATGCTATATTCTGTCCCAGAAGCTTGTTTTAGTACTCATCTCTGGGACACCTGCAACGAGCTAAGGAGACTCTCAATTGGAGATTTCCAAGACCCAAACTATGAACAAAACTATTAAGTCTGGCATAAGGTGACTCATTCATCCTGAGGTGTAGCCCATCAGATGCTGCAGACCAGGTCCCTTTGCAAAGGTATATTCTGCTGGGTACTTCAAACATTACACCTGCAATTTTGGAGTTTCACGGTCAAATGCCAAGTCAGAAATAAGCCTCCAGTATCTGTTCCTTTACTGAGCGCACCGCAATGAAGATGACAAATAGTGTGAGACTATTACTTTTAAATGGCCATGGAAGGAAGTAGATGTCCTTTTCTTTGCTGTTAGTAAGAGCTGTATTCTAAAGAAGAGTGAAGCAATTGCTGAGAAAAGTAAGACATTATTCCACACACCATCCGTCACATACATGCCTATTATTTATGATATATGGATAAAATGGGAGGGATTTTCTTTTTTCTTTTCTTTTTTTTTTTTTTTTTAGTGCCTGTGGTTCTATAGCAGGGGAATATGAGTTTGTATGAACAGACATATGTGTAATTCCAGTGTGTGCAGTTTTATAGTACTCAGAATTGCTGAAAATAATTAACCACATCACCAATTTCCCTTCTGGAGCTTAAGAAGCAAGTTGAGAGCAATGGTGTTATTAAGAATAATTTCAGAGTAGTAAATATAGCTATCTAATTTTGTGCAATGGCAGGCTAGACATCTACATTTGACTGAAATGAATAAATATATCACTGCACATTCTATTTCGGTGGAAATATACATGCATCAATCCTGCATGCAGCAAATGTCAAATATAGAAAACATTTTTCAAAACACATAATTCCTTTAGTGATCAGCTCCTAACGCTCACTCTTGCCTCCAAAGTATCAAAAAAGCCACTACATAAAATATTGCATCAACTATGTTATGCATCTTGATCTACTAAAAAGTCGTAATACTTTAGATATATTTTATATAGATATAAAAACCACTTTGGTTGAAAGCCTATGTCCCGGAAGTCAATGGGGCTCTTACTGATGGTTCAGTGGTTAAATTTATAAGGCCCTGGAAATCTTGTTGAAATTCAGTTCTGGGTCCATATCAAAAATACAAGTCAGTAGTTGTGGACCTACATTAGCAGATGGGACTGCTGCTCTCAGCTATGGAGCATGCACTGTACACACTCCCTGACAGCCAAGCATATGGTCTAATAAACATAAATGATGGTCAAAATTTAACTCTGCTCTTGAGGTATTTAGTATTCATCCTTCTGACAGGAAACCTTATGGGACACGTGGCCAACACTTCCCATACAGGATAAGCACAACCATTCCTATTCTGCTTGGCACATACTATTTATACTTCGTATTTTTAGTTTCTGAAGTCTGGAGCATTTAACAGCTTTAATGATGTTACATTTAGAGATGAGACCAGTAATATAAAGAGGTGGCTGAAGCTGAGCTTGTCACAAGTTGTGTTGTCTTTGGAGAGTTTTGGTGATACAGAATGTGACCATTACCTGGGCTCTGTGTGTTCAGCACCAGGCACTGACATTTATGTTTCAGGACAGACGCTGCAAGGCAGAGATTGCCCTCATGGGAGAAGAACTGGGTGGACTGACCCTGCAGACTACACCTGGTTTTGCTAAGGTATTTTAGTAGATTACTTTTTCTAAGGCATTTTATTAGATTCATACACATTCAAAGGAAAATTAAACTATCAGATTCAATAGTATGACTTATGCAGTGAACACCATGTTAGATGAAATTCTCTAGTGCTGGTTTTCTGTTTCCAAGTGAAATCACCTCCCCACTCACCTTCACTAGTCATCTCCAATCTGCTTACAGGTTGACTTGTACTTGACATTGCACCAAGGTTCATGGTGTGTTGCTCTTTCCCAAATCATTCTGAAGGAACGAATTGTGTTAAGTGCTTCCAGGTCTTTTCTCACATGGACCTGATTGATTAAGTGGAGTAGGTGACTCTATGTGACTGATCTGGCTCATCAATATCTGGTATTTCATTGGCTTTGGATGTGGTTTACAAACATTATCAGGGTCAGTGCAGGTGCACTTATTGATGAACCTCATCAGAAAGATACCAGGTGGCTGACAAAGATGTCATCTGGGGATCAGGTAGCTCATTATTAAAGTTTTAAAATATGATCATTTTATCTACTTATTCACTTTTCTGATAATCATAAGACAGTAACTCATAGCTCAGAGGACCTTCACTACACAGGATATGAAGTGAAAAAGGTGAGGAGTGAACAGTTTAAGCTTGCTGCTATAAGCAGATTTCACCCTCTCACATGACATTTAATGCCTTCTCCATATAAAAAGAGGCCAAGTGGGTTAGTCCACACCTCCATGGCATTTCTGAGCTTGGAAAGTCTTTGGGTACTACTTTCTATCTGACAAGGAAGAGAGGTAGGAAAACATGTCTCTCTTCAGAAAATCAGCATCAGGCACAAGTTTTCAGTGTGGTTTTATTTTTCTGTCTTTAACACTTGCAAGGTTGTATCACCAGACACAGTAAATAGTAAATGTGCTATGAGAAGATATTTAACTCAGAGAATGCTAGGAGCAAAGCTGCAACTGATTAAAAAAGAAATTTAAGAAATGCAAAAAGACCCAACCAAAATCCCACCCCACAATGATTAGAGCTGTTTTCTTATGTAATTAAAGCAACCAGCTGATTAGCATTAACTATACTACACATTCTAATGACCCAGTTTATTTGAAACAACAGATCTAAGCAGATCTGATAAGGCCAGAGTATCCTAATTCTAAAAAAAAATCCCAATTTAAAGCAGCATTCTAGGCAATGGCTGCCACATCAAACTGTGTCCCATTGCAATTCAACTTAGTGGACCAGTCCAGTTCATCATGAAGGAATTGTGAGAGAGAACTTGCAAGCTTTTGATGCTACATGTTTTAATGGGAATTTGCTGAATTTATTTTAATTTAAATGTATCTAAGGACTAAAATGCCAAACTATTATGGAAAATGGACTCTTTACGTTACAGATTCTTCTCCCTCCCCAGAGCAGCATCTGGCAGATGGTATGATACGTCATGCTGGGATGCTGCTCATATGCATTTAAGAAACAAGCTGTAATTACAAAGGCAAAACTTAGAGGTAATTTTCTTTGACACAGCATCTTAGTCCCAAACACCAGCCAGATTTCTTGGTCCTCCTTGGCTTTAGCACTTCAGATAAGGAACCACAGATGGATTCCCAGTAGTTTTATAATGTGTCCAGAAAGTGATCATGCTTACACAACGGTGACTACCTCAGAGTAATGAACTGCCTGTGTTCTCCCAGGATCCAAACCGAGTGCCATGCAAAACCTGTGTGACTCAATCAACACAAGACAGGGTCAGACCTTCTTCTGTTTGGTGCCACCCTAACACATCCAAGGGGTTTTGGAAACCTCAGAGCACATAGAGAGGGTTTTCATGTCTTCACATAGTATATTGTGTAGCTACATCATATACATTGAATGGGGTCACTAGCTGCCACACTATGGTCTTTCCTTCCAGGCAACTTCAGTGTTTATCAGTAATCCTTGTTAGGAGAGGATTTCAAGTTTAAATCCAATAATCTCAAGTTATCTTCAAAAAGGAAAAGTTGCTGTGATCAGATGAGATGACAGACAATTGCATTTCAGAGGAGTTCCATTAAATGAAAAAATAAACCTCTAGTTCATGAGGAATTTAGCTCAAGGTGCCAAAAAAAAAATCTACATCCTGGTATTGATTCTGGACACACTTGGTAGACAGATTAATTTTAATGTTTACTGTATCTAATCTTTCATTACGTGCATCTGGATGTTTCATAAACCAATTTACCTTAGCTATGGAAAGATCAACCAATAAAGATGCAAACTATATATAACTTCTATGCAAGAGCATCAGGACATGACATTAATCTCCTTTCTAATTTCCTACGCTCCCATTTTTGTCATACAAGGTGACATCCCTCACAGCAACTGGGTGATTTATACTGTGGAGGGTAATTCTTAACTATCTTTAATATTGGTGCATTAGCTCATCCATCTTAAAGCAAATGATATATGCAAGATTATTTATTCAGGACAGGCATTGAATCATTTTTTAAGAAGTCTTATTTCTGAATAAATACAACATATCTGTGTTTGTCCCTCTGGTATCAAGTAAACTACGTGTGTCAACAACAAGTATGTGTGACCCACCCCAAATAAAGGGACTCTCTTACGGTGAAATACCTCTCTGAAACAGAATAAGAACTTGAAAAATAAAACTAAGGGGAATTTGCCATCTTATTTCCACAATATAAAAATCAGTTCAAGTGCCATGACATGATGTCAGAAAAACAGAACCATCAAAATAATTGTATGTGGTCCATCCTTGTCCAACAGAGTGTCAAGGTTCTTCATGTGTACTGCATGAAGGGCAGAAGTATGGTATATCCTTATCCATGTCTTAACATCTTCATATTCAATAATTAGCTTCCTCAATAGCACTGTATATTTGATAGATATGAAACTTTCTTTGTTATTGCTCCCCAAATTGATAAAGGCTGTCAACTGTAATTGCCTTAAGTTTCTTCTTATTTATGTCTGTGAATGAATGAGATTGGGCTCCTGGACTACAGTCTGGTAACCACAAGTTTTGTAGGATCTGTTGGTTTAACCACTTTCCACTGAGAAAGCATGTAGCAAATCTAACCTCCTAGGGCTGCATGTTGTGTGTGGAGAGGGGAAAGATGATGGAAATCTACTATTCCTTGCCTCTAAATTGACTAACCAGGAACACCCTGTGATGTGAGAGGAAAATGAGGGGATTCCAGTGGAATACTTGGGATGTTGGGAATAAGATACTTTCTCCCAGTTAAATATTGAGCTACTGTTTAATGCTGTAGTTCTTCCGAGGCCCACATTTAGAAACGGTGATTCAGGGCCGTGCTTCCCTAACTAACTTCAGAACAAAAAATGGTTTATAAAACACCTTGTAAAGGTTGGATATATAGTGCCTGCTTTGTCTTCCCTAGCCCAGACCTCTTGGTCATTAACAGGCAGCATTAGATTGCTCTGAAGTGACATGGCAAATCCAAGTTTGTAGTTACCTGCCACTTCATTCTTTTCTACATGTTCACCGAGTGTTTCACAATTTGTAAAGCTGTTTTTCTTCCTCCTATCATGTGCTTGCATCCTCCATAGTGACAGTAACAAAGATAGCAGCTTCTAGCATTGTGATGTTCAAGGCAGTCTTGATCATTTTTTTCTAACTTTGATTCATTTATTCTCATGACAATATTGCTCTCCATCTTTCCCTCCCTAGTAATTGCCTCCTTGTAGGTATGCTGCCTCATCTCCTGCAAGATTTCACTTTATTACAACAAGAAGTCACTTTTCTACAGGGGTGGCAGAGTTAAGGATTGCCCACATCTACTAAAATCAGAGATAAGACAGAGGTAGAGAGGTTTCAAAACAGGTTGGGTAATTATGGGAAAGCATCGGAGGACTGTCAAACACAAGCTGAAACATGCAGTTGGTCTTTGTTTTCAATTAAAATGCTCATTGTCTGCCTCACATTAAATGTACATCCACTGAAAGAGGAGGGTTCCTCATTTTTGAAGCACATCTAGCTACCTTAATCTAGGAAAGCAGAAACCAGCAGTCATATAACCCAGGCAAACCTCAGCTTGGCCTGATCCAAAACTCATGGAAGTCAGAGGAGAGATTGCCACAGTCTTCAGTGAGTTTTGATTCAGTTCTCCTTGAGAGTAGTCATCACCAATCCCTGCTGTGAGGATAGAGGAAAAAACCAAAGACAATTGGAATAAAAATCCAACCCTTTACTGAAAAATCCCATGGTCTTTATTTAAGAGTTAAATGTAGAACAAATTACTGCAATTTTTTTCTTCCATGGGAATTACTGAAACGAATTTTTGTTTTGAAAAGTTGGGGTTCATGTTTTGTAGCATCAATTTTCTTTCTTTTACAGGAATTGCCTCAAATATAAAATTCATGCCTGAAGAAAGAAAAATCAATCAAAGCATAATAACTTATTCAATAGTATAGACTAGTGCTGCCAGTGAAAATTGATAAAGAAATAATCAGAGTGCATTAGACCCCATCCTTTCCTGAATTACATGAATGCAGCTCTTGATGTAGCAGAGGCAGTTCTGATACTTCAGAATCCAGACAAAAAGCATGTGCCCAAATCTCTTCCCATTAATTTTATACCAGGGTAATTTCATACATTTTAATGAGATCACTTTGAATTTACACCAGTGAGAGAGACACAAGAAAAAGCTTCCAAAAACCACTGTGCTTTTTAAATTTATTTTTTAATAGGGGCAAAAGCTATAATTTGGACACAGTAATTTTCAGACATGTGATTCTTTTCCTTTGTGGAAGGATGATCTACAATAACATAAACACAAATAATGGCCATTGAGCAAGGTTCATATATTAGAATGTCAACAAAATACTGACATGAAAACCAAAAAAAGAAAAGAAAAAAACAAATTCCCAATAAAATATTGATTCTAACATGGGGGTCAAGTAAATAATTTTTTTGTTATAAGAAAAGCCATCTAAAAGGGGGAGTTTCATCCTGAAGTATTTAGCTTATTTTTTGCTGTTGTTGTAGCCAACATTTTTCTTTAACCTTCATTCAGTTTGCATCCTGAAAAAGGTCTCTCTGCTAATGAAGTTACTTGTTCAGCCCTTCTCACCTCCTGTAATTTGCCTAAATTACGGAAAGCAAATTAAGCCAGCTCAAAACAATATTACCAGACTGGTGCTACCATCATAATTAAATCACAGCAGATGCAAAGGGACAATGGAGACTTGGTTGTAAATATATCAAGTAGTTCTGATGACAGTAATGCATTTTATTAGTGAAAACTATCATAGTTTTTATGATCTAATGCATATTTACCCTTTTCTTGCCCTTCAGTCACCAGGTAGGTCATAAAGTAAATTGGATTCCTGTATGTTAATGTTTCTTTCCTAGTTAACTCATATTAATATTCTACATTATTTAGTGGCTGCTCTTTCACCTACACTAGGTGTTGTCAATAAGGAAGAATCACTTTTTTTCAAGAAGTATTAGTGTCTTGTGCATCAAAGAAGAAGGAATGTGTCTCCTTGATAACTGTTATTATAGTTTCATATGATGCACTGTGCATATGGGGTTAATGGCATCTTAGAATGGACTTGGGTACCTCAAATCCCCAGGACAAAGAAAATGTTAATACTTGGTGACTTCTTAGTGCCCTCCTTTTTTAGGCTCTCCCCCAAATTGCAGGGCAGATGCCTCAGGGTTAGGGCTGGACTTGAGCACTGTTGTGGTCCAAATCCTGACCAGGATAAACACAATGTGGTGTTTATACTTCCAACATGCTATAGAGTTGCCACACATAGCCCATCTCTTTGGGTATTTATCAGACCACCAGTGTGGGTGACCAACCTTGGAGATGATGCTTTTCTTGTTCTCACAGGACTGTGGGGTGTACTAAGTGCTAATGTCCTTCATTTAATTTTAGCCTGTTTGCTTCCTGTGCTACCCAGTCTCCATGTCTCTGCTTGTTTACAGTTGAGAAAGAAAATCAGATCAGAAAAAACAAGGCTCTTTTCCTTAGCTTGTAGCATCAATCAAACCAAGCAAGGGGAAACGAAGTGGAAATGGAGTGTGACATCTGGGGAAAAGCCTTACTTTGATCTTTCTTGATATTGTTGGCTACAGCTAAAGGGGAAAACACTTTAAAATTCCTTCATTACTTTCTGGTATGTGAAGAAATTTTTTTTGAATAAAGGTAGTGGTTGAATGTCTACATGTTGCCGCCTACCCTGGGGAACAATATTGTGATGTTAATGTAGTACAAACCACCAAGGACAGCTTATCTGATGGTAAAACCTAATTAATAGGCTTGTGTTCATCCAGACCTAATATTACCTATAAATTGTCCAACAAATTGTAATTATATCAGAGGGGTTTCAATATAATGATGTGATTGAAATAGCGTAGGGACCTTCCATTGCACTCCTCCTCCTATTACAATGCTGTATGTACTTGCTAACTTGTCTCTATATCATATCTGTTTACTGATTTTCACCCTGCTAATTAGCCCTTTATCGTTATCCATACTTAATTGCAGTCCAGGAGAAAGATGGCTGTATGGACTTCTCAGGTGTGATCTGCCAATCAAGGTCTGGATGGCTTGGAGTTGTAGAATAGAAGACATCCTAGATTATAATGTACCTTTTATTATAACAAATTTTCCTGGCACTAGGCAGTAGTAACTTAAATCAGAAGATGACATTTCTCATAATCAGAATTAAGATGTTTTGATCATAGATGACATCTGAACTTTCAGTTCACCAATTATGAACTTTAGTGGCATGCAAAGCATTTATATTTTTTCCCTTTCAATGCCAAACAAAGCAAGTTTTCCCCTGGAACAAATTGTGGGTTTGCCAGTTTAAATTAGGGGTTCACAGAGGTTAAGCTAACATTTGGCATGTTGTCCTTTGCAAACTCTTTATGGTCAAATCCTCTCTTCATATAGTCAGAGAATTCTGATGCATCCATGCCTTGGATAGTATTTTCAGACAAAAATCCAAACATTCAGCTTTACAGAGAGTGACAATCTGGATTTTAATCTAGAGGATCCTTATATGACAATTAGAAAACAACAGCAGAAGGCAGCTTCCCATTTCTGGAGGAACATATTACACCTTACAGGGTATGTTACTCTCAGGACTGTCAGAAATGTTAGTTTCCAGAGTGTCTTGACTGGCTGAAAGACTTCATCCTTCCCTAACACATGATGGTTTGAAATCCACACTTACATTGCCTTCCATTTACCACTGTCTACACTGGTGGAAACTCCTGTTGACCTAGGACATCACAGTGTCCCTGCAGTAAGGTAGGCTACCTTGGCATCCTCAGATGTTCTAGACTCTCTGAGTGTTGGTCCTCATCAGCAAGGAACACGGCAGCCTGGGACAAGCATTTCTGAGTGGTGCCCTTACAGTTTTAAATCATTCTTTTTCTAAAAATGTAATCAACAGTGCTGCCTCTCAGGCATAAGAGAGCCCAAAAAGCACATAGTGTCCCCAAGACTCAAGAGGATATTTTCAACACCTGTTTCTCCTATTTTTCTAACTTCTTCAGTTTTTATAACTCTTTATAAGAACAATAGGCATTAACAACATGTAAACATAGCACTTAGATTCTCACATTGGCCTTTTATGGAAACCAAGAGGAAAATGAGCTATGCATGACAAAGGCTAGGTGCATCAGTGCAGTCCCAGGAGGTGAGGAGATGTTCATATATATATATGGTTGTATGGGCAGAACAAGACACCTCTGCAGAAGAGAACAAAACTGAAATTCCATTGATAATTCACTATTATGGTTTTAAGTAAATAAACCAGAAAGGTTTTCAGCCCCAGCACCTTATGAGGTCCTCATCTTTCATCGCTAGCATTAGAGTTATGCTGGTTAAACAGGTGAAGGCTGGTGACTGCATAGTCTTAGGTAGTGGCTTCTAATGCTGCCACCCACTACATTCTTTTACCAAAGCCCCTCACTGTCTGTTTATCTTCAAGCTGCTCTGTGAAACCTATTTACTATTCTAAACAATCTGGGTTAATATAGAACATTTGTTCACATAAATATACATTTATTCATTATATGTGCAATAAGATTTACAGTGAGTTTCTTGTTCTGTGGCCCTGGCATTATAAATGGAAACCCAAAACATAGCAGAGTACTATGCAGTCGCTGCAAGAGTTTGCTTCCAATCTTGTCAGTCCAACACACATAGAATAAGCAGTTCAAAAAGTGGTTTTATTAGTTTGGTTGGGGATTTTTGTGTGTGTGTGGCACAACAGCAAAAATGAGATATTGCTTAACCACTGATCTGAACAATTCAGAATCTGAAGATCCAAAGAGTGTCAATTGTATCACTAGCAAATGATCAATTAAAATCAGGCATCTAATTCTAAACTTTTGTCTGGACAAGCTTCAATGTGTCATATCAAAATCACGCAGTAGAACCCCTTACATCTCTGGTCTCAGGTCTCTCCTCCTCTCAGAAGAGGGTTGGGTTATTTTGTTACCAAATTAAAGCAAAATTCAGTAGTCACCGGAGTGCCCTGAAAAACTGGAAAACAAAGTGATTATGACTAGTTTCTCTACAATAGCAAATTGCTTCTGTTTTAAATATTTCCCAGGAAGAACATTTTTTTTCCCAGGTCCCTCAGATAAAGCCAACAATTCCAGAGAGGGTGGCAGTACTTAAATTTATTATCTGACAAACCTTATGTAGCAAAAGATTACATCCATCTATATTTTTTGCTGGTTTCTGGGAGCTGATGCCATCAGAAATGAAATAACCAACTTCTGAGAAAGCTTCCTTTTGCTTTATTGCCTCATTTTGTTTTATGAATGCAGCTTCCATAGCCTTTTGTTTTTATTCTGGCTTTCCATGTTGCTGTGCCTGGTACTCTAGCTAGTTGTGTCATCAATTAAATTATAAACCCCAGAGGCTCTATCTGGACATAAAAATAACCTCATAGGAAATTTTTTAACCTCTACAAATGAATTTGAAATAACAAAAATAATAAAAAACTTCATGCATTTAGAAACAAATAAGCTTGTTCTTTCTGTAATGCAACCCCCCTCCCAAGACTTTAAAATGAAAGAAGATAAAATCCTGCCTTTGCCTCCATTGCAAGCCCTCTCTGTAACCATCAAAGCAGTATTTCTCCAGCAAAAGAAAACCCATTAAAACTTCTGCTTCAGCCAAAACCACCCCTTCAATGTAAGGATGACACTGCAAGAGAAGAGGGCTGGGGAACCGACCTTTTATGCCAATTACTATTCAATGTATAATTTTACAGGCCAGGAGGAATGAATGCATATGGGGTTAGGGAGAAAGAGGAATGAGGACAGAGAAAAAGATAATGTTCCCTGGGTAAAATGCAAGTTTCTACAATATATATCTCCCTCCCCTCCTCCCGAAGCACAAATTTGTATCAGTTCTTTCCTGAAACTCATTTGATTCCCAGCAGTCCTTCATTCCTTTTCCTCTGGAGGCCTTGCACGTATGCACATATTCCAGTTTTTGTTTTCTGTGTCTCTGCCTTCTATTTTTCAAAGGTAATAGACAAGCCTGATGCTTTCTGCTGTTTTATATTCTGGAGAAGTTTTCCAGCAAAAATCTTGTGAAAAATTGCAATGTGGAGCTTTAACTCACACACTGCATGTTGCTCCATGGAGTTGGAGCCCTGAGATTTTCTTCATTTGCCCAAGAAAACTATGATCCGTGTAAGGCAGAGATGTTAACCAAATTCAGAGAAATACACAATTACAATTTTTAGCCATGTCCTGTACTCTTCCCCTGCAAAGACTGAGCCTCATATTACTCTCAATAAACAGCCTCTCTTTAAACTAAGTATAGACCACTTGCTCATGCAAATTACATTACCCTGAGTGGAGCATACCATTACAGTAATTGCATTTACAAATGATGTGAGCATGCCTAAGCCTTTTGGGAAAAGGTTTTTTCCTCTGCCACATCAATCTTAAGATTCAAGGCTCCATTGAGATGAAGGGCTTGTTCACACCTCAGGCTCCCTATGACAGCCCTCCATCAATTCAGGTTGGAGAGCTGCCCTGGGAAGGGGGAAGAGGAGTGGACTTTCACCTCTAATTCTCCAGACAGTGCTCCCGGTGTGGCCATTCACATCGGAGTGCTAAGTGAATATAAAATGCCCTCAAGTGAAAAGGGAACATTTTACACCTCCTTTGTTCTGAAAGCAATTGTGTAAGAATGACAGATATGAAGCTATATCTAAAAAAAGAAGCTAAAAAGGAGAGTTGTAATTCTCAGGAAGGAGGCTATGAAGAAACCAGAGATGATGACTGTCCCCACCACTTTTCCACTAATATTTATTTTTGAGAATTAAAAATCTCTTTGCAAATACAAGCAGTTACATAGAAAAAAAAGTCAGCTCATATACCATTTACTACCTTCAAATCTTTCTGGTGTGAAAACCAGCAGCCAACTAGTAAAAAGTGAACTCAGGTTCAGACAAGGAAAATACACATCAACAAGAAGGTAAATTTGATGCCTTAAATGCAATGTGGTATATGGGATTTAGACGTGATTTCAGCACTTAAACTCCATGGCTTATTCCATAGCTGTGATGAAGATGCGCTGGCCCCAAAAAGCACATCTAGGAAGACCTGTCTTATCTTAGAGATAAAACTGTAATTTCAGTAAATGGTGTCTTAGATAACAGAGAAACTCAGGAAAAAGGATAGTTGCAATTGAACAACCTATAACAGAGTGACATAACTGAGAGGGTCTGCTGAGGCTCTTTTAACAGAAAAAAGAACAGTTGGATCTGAAAGGAATTTCCTTGCCCTTATGTGAGGAGCAAAACTTCCATCAAAGGGAACATGACCACATCCAAGCAGCTCTGCAGCCCCTTCTGCTCCTGCTGCTGAGTCAGAGGGACCACAGGGCACTTGCTAGGTAGAAGAAACCATTAAGGCCAAGAGCAAACTTGCAGGTGTTCAAAAGGATTAAATGAGGGTGCTTGCAAGGAAAGCCAAACAGATCTTAAGCAATCTGCAGCTTGATGGCACATTCTCTGAGTGATGTGAGACACTAAGGGGCCTTGGAGGAGGTAAGGACAGAAGGAGATGTTTGCAATTAATGAATTTCTCCTAGTGGGGCACATGAGCAAATCGAATCAACTGTGGTGGCAGATGCTCACTGGTAGTAAGTAGATGGAATAGTAAGCAGGGAGAAAAACTATCTCTCAGGTGCATGCAATGAGCCCCATGCTGGGCTGTCAGGGCAGTGTCAGCCTGGCTGTGGCATTATTAGCAAACACAAAAGGATAAAGGAAGAGACACATTTTCTGCTGGGCTGGTGGAACCAGCCATGGTACCAGGGGTGGGATGTTTCCCAGCTGCACTTGGCAGTGGGGATTTATAGCTCCACTGCTTATGACTTCTGAATCAGGTGTTGGGACCGATGTCGCAGAAGCATAGCAAATAAAAGAAGATGACACTTATTAATGGCAAGCTGCTCTTAATCAGTTCATGGAAGCTGCAAAGTTACCCTCTGACACCTGTGAGAGTGTCGGGGCAAATGCAGAACAGAGAACAAGAAGGGGATCCTTTGGTCGAGTCAGTATGGGAAACTTGGGCTAGAAACCCTGTGATTTAAGTCCGAAGAACAGAAAGCCATACATGATCAAGATATTTATATCTGCCTTCCCCTCCTAGTTCACACATTTCCCCTTCCTCACTTCTAATTGGCAGCACTCTCACGTGGAGAAAATACAGCCCCACTGTGTCTATATCAGAGACCTTTGCCATGGACTTCAAGGGCAGAAGGGTAAACCCAAACTTTTCCATGTGCTATCCAAGTGGCCAGATCCAAGGCAGGGTCCTTCTGCTTCCCCTGGTTCAGGAGCAGTGGGAAGGCACAGAAAGCAAGTTACCATCAGCAGTGATGGGAAAGGTATGGGAGAGAGAGAGCTGCAGGGGTGACTGTATGGCAGAGATGAGAAGGAAGAACAAGCAAACAACCTGTCACTGCATGTGGTGTGATGGTCTCAGGGTAGAGAGTGGGGGTGGGGGTGGGGAGTGGGGGGGATTTGCTGATGTGATAAAGAAACATGAGAAGGACAAGTGGAGTTCAGCTGGCTGGAGCTTTCTGGGGAAGTCTGAGTCTGGTAGCAAACAACCAGCTTATCCTCATTAAACCAGAAGGCTCTAAGCTCTGTGGTATAGGTGTGCTGTTGTCTATAGCTCTGGGAATTTTATGGGGTTATTGCTGGATTCTTCTGGAAATGCTTGGAAAGCAGAGTGGGCAGCTCTCACCTCATCAGAGCAGCCACTCCCATAGC
Source organism: Laterallus jamaicensis coturniculus (assembly GCA_022605575.1). Classification (NCBI taxonomy): domain Eukaryota; kingdom Metazoa; phylum Chordata; class Aves; order Gruiformes; family Rallidae; genus Laterallus; species Laterallus jamaicensis. The sequence goes on along the minus strand of JAKCOX010000002.1, from coordinate 85,588,240 downwards.
CTTGCAGGACCTGAAGACCAAGAGCACCTCACCAACTGTCTACAGCAGGCAACTGCAGGCAGTATCCTGGAGCTCTGAGGTTGCAAAGCCCTCAGGAACTAGCACTCTGGACAAGACTCTCCTCTGCTATGGTGACCACTCTGCATCAAAGATCAGACATACTCTGAGCTCTCAAACCCATTTCTCTGCAAAAACCCATGTATCCACATCTCAGAGTCCTTCTGTGCAGCCAGATCAACAAAAAGAGTTTATAAACTCAGGTCAGACTGTGCCAGTAGCCAAGCAGTTTAGGAATGAGATGGGGGGAGGGTGCAATATAAAGATTCAAATCCACCGTCTACTTAATTTCAAGCAAATCTTTCCCTCCAGGACATAAAACACTAAATAAAAGCTTCTGTAATGCCTGGGGTACTCCCTTTCTCTAATGGTATAAAGCAGACCAGCCTCTTAGGGATTTTTTCTAATTGACAGAAGGTGATTAAATGGAGAGCAGTGAGACAGGAAGGGCCCCAGGTGTTAAATACTTAAAGCTGGTTTGTGCCATTGTGAGTAAATGGAATCAATGCTCTGTATCATTATTTAAACACTATAATTAAATTTGGAAATTCAGGTGCTTAATGTTCCCTCTGGCCCACAGCCAGAAAAAAATTACGGTCAAAGGAGAGGAGGCCAATAAACCAGCAAGGCAGCTCAGGTTTGCTGGAGATCAGGGGAGAAATTAGTTCCAGGGTACTAATTGAAATCAGTGGACTTGAAGTGAAGTCCAATCGATCTCAGGGAGTTCAGTGAGGTTTGCTCTGATTTTGTGCTGGTTTGGAGAGATGTTTTCTGGCAGTCCATGCCTCCAGCTTAGGTTGCTTCTCCATCATGTCTGTGGAAGTGAACACGGTGTTACCTTGAGGAGGATTTTGCAGTGGTATTTCCCTTGAAAGGCTGCTGTTCTCTGTAACATCAGCCAAAGTATAGGTACTTTGAAAACGTCTTTAAACTTTCACAAGCAGAAGAGACACCACTGTTTCAAAGGATGGAGCCCCATTCCCAGAAGGACCTACTCATGACCCTGAGCAGATGGTCACTGCTCTTAGGTGGCCCTTGAGCACTTTTCTGCATGCTGCCCAGCAAGGGACAGGAATGGTGCTCTCTTTGGCAGCTCTTCACTTCAATCCTTATGTGGCTCTGAACTGATTACTTAGATAAGAGACACAGAGAATGCCTGATGCAGTCTCAGAGTAGTACTAGTGACTCAGAAACTAGGAAACTTGGTCTAAATTATGCTATACAAATTGGAGTCATTTTTGTGCATTCTTTAGATGGATGTACCCATAACAACAGGCTGAATAGAGACCATGACATCACCTTACTTGGATACTGCCTTCTGGGTAAGGCATTTTGCTTCACAATAGGAATATTGGGTTCATGTCCCCATTTTTAATGCGTCAGAGCGAGGGCATGATGGTAATATTTCCGCCTCCATCACCTACTGTGGATAATTTGATTCCCTCCAGGTAGCCTGATGTCTGGGAACTGATGTCAAGGAAATCTATAGTGAAAATAAACTTTGATCAGCAAGGCCAATTGGCCACTGGAACAAATTGCTAAGATTTTCCAGCTATGATGTGTTCAAATCAATGGGAAATTTTCTGGAAGTTAGTGATTGGGCAACTTACTGATCTCATTATAACTGTGAAAGGTGCTTGATAGTAGGATAAGGTCAAACCAACTGATCAAGCAGTCCTGTCCAGCCCTCATCTGTGAGAATCTATGAATTATGGTGTTGCAAAAAGTTTTTGCAGCTACTAAATTCATGATGCAATACTAGATTTACTATTTTTTTTTTCTATTTCAAGATTAATAGATAATGATAATTGGTGCAAAGGCTTTAAAAGCAAACTTCATCTTATGTGTAACCCCAGGACAGCAAATTATTCAATCATATTTATGCTACTTGTGGCAAAACCGTGCCTCCCATTTCTTGAAAAATAATATTGTGGAGTGATGTTTGCAAGAAGGTTTCTTATTTTCATCTAAAAGATTTTAAGGTCAAACTCAGTAGTTTGTCATTGACAAAGCTTTTAGTCATTTTGAAGAATTGGGAAATTAGGGCAATCAGTGGGTTTCAGTGTGTTGTCCTATGAGCTCTGCATTCAGAGAGGTAAGTGTCGTCAGTCAAGTTGCATTTTTCTTAGCATATTTTAACAGGTATATCTGTCTTTAGCAATCCACTCTAGGGAAAAAGAAAATAAAGATCAAAGAAAATTACAGTGTGAATAGGAGAAAGATACCTCCAAGCAGTAACTATAAAGATGAGACTGCCTACTAGAAATGATCTTCAGAGCAGTTTCCATGGTATGTGCAAACAACCTTAATGCAAAATTATGCCCAAGTCTCTTTCAGATGTTCCTTTATCGAAGAGAAGCAGCATAAGTAGCTCATTCACTCCACCACCTTGCTTCCCAAACTGTCCCACTCAAGTCAACAACAAGGGTGGCAAAACCAGTCCCTGGGTAGTCATGCTTTTCAAAAGGATTTCAGTTCTGCAAGATGCGCAGCAGATCCTGTAGAGCTGGGGACCTGGGGACAATTAAGACTTTGAAGAACCAAACTGTTAATTATCAGGTTTTGATTAGTGTTGCTTCTTGTGTATGAAGCTTATATTTCAAGTTTTCATCTCGTAATTTCTCCAACTTTTTATAATTGCAGCTTCCTGAAATAAAGTAATCAAATAAATTTGACATACAGATATGCCACACAGTTTCTTGGAAGTGATACTAATGACTTTTGGAGCATTAAACCAATTGGACAATTAACCCAATCATTCTTTTACATTTTCCAGGCACAAGCAAATAAACCCCCTGATTTTCAGATACATTTCCTAATTTGTTCAATAAATTTAAATTATATACAGAAATACAAACTTTTTAATATAGTGAGATAATCATTCTTATGCTGCTCTGGTACAGCCTAAATGAAACAAATGCTTAGATGCATATCTCTTACCCTTATCTCAGAGGTGTCACCCTGAGATCACAGCTATGATCTGTAGACAGTAAACTCCTTGGGGCAGGCCATAGCTGTGCTCTTGTTGTGCAATGGAAAAAGTTGATTTTTACAGAGCTGTTCCATTTTGTCCTTATGTCTGCATGAAAGAGGAATAGATGTAGGGCGTTTTGTCTTTTGTAGTAACACAAATGTGATTGATTTGATGGAGAGGTTAAAGGTTTTGATGTGCAAGCTGGTCAATGATAAGATGGGGTGTCCCATTCTCAAGAAATGTTATGGGTATATAGTGGTTGCTCCTTGAATACAGGAGCCTGGAAAGTGTCCATCTAAGATGAGTGCTTCTGATGCCTCAGAGGTTCCCAGCAGAGTTGGGAGTGATAAGTGAGACCTCCACAATTTGTTTCATGAAAAAACATTGACTTCACAGCCCCTGCTGTGAAGGTGAAAAAAATTCCGAGTTACAGATGTGCTCATTGATCTGCCAGAAATGTTGGCATTTCAGATGTTTTGGTCTGAAACTTCTGAAACCTTCAGGACCACAAACCCATGAATTAGATCATTCACCTAGGTGGGAGTGGAGCTAGTTTCTTTAAAAGGAACAACCTTTTAGAAAGCAATGTAGATTGGAATAAGCAAGCTTGGGAAATAACAGACTCCAGAGTATGTCACTACCAGTTTACTTCTACATTTACAGATAAAGGCAGTAGAACATATGTGTTCTACCTCAAGTTGTGACTGTTCTTCTATAAAGGGTCTTAAGATCATATTTTATTTTTAGGAGAGGATCCTGAAATTAATTATTTTATTTTTCATTGTTATTGGCAAGGGCTATACTGGAGAAGGCTAAACAACTGTCCTAGCCTGTCACAGACACACATGGGGCTGCATTTCCCCTGCAAATAGAGCATCCACCTCCAGCCCCTCCTGTCTGGTGCATTTCATTAATTCTACAGAAAAAAACCTCACAGCATTTTTTTTTTAATTTTTTTTTTAAGGAGATGTCTAATTAGCTACTGGCTGCTATTTTTAGTCTTGGACGTGTTTTTGGGAGATTAATGATAATGAAAAATTGCTGAATTGCCTTTGTCCCACAGAACATTCATTCCAATGATTTAGATCCAATGCCATAACACACAACATACTGTTGGATGCCCTACTGCTTTCAAGTATAAACTCTGTCTCTGTTTTGGGGGAAAGGAGGCGTTGTTTGCTTTTGTACACCCATGTCTGCTTTGATTCATACGTAATTTATGGTGTGCTTTCAACTGTTCAGCTAATTTACCTTCTGTGCATATTCCACAAAGTGAACAGTTTATAAATCAGTTGTAAAAACTTAGAAAAGTTGTACTTTTTTGAATTGGTTGATGGATTACATGTATTTGTATAACAAGATGTGGTGCCCACATTGTCACAGACCATGCTTAATGGATTGGAAGTAGGAAGTTTATAATCCCACTGTGAACATAAGCATCCACTATGGTTGCAGGCTAGCAGTCGAAAAAATCAACTGAGGAAAAAAAACATATGCTGCCAAAAGGGAAAAAGAAAAAGTTGTCTGCTGACAGTCGGATGTTGTATCACAGTGGGAAGAAAGGATGCTCTGCACTGTACCCTCGCGTTGCGATGCAGGCAGGGACCGAGCTCTAGACATTTCCGTGAGCTGAACTGTCTTCCTGCAGAGCTCCAGTTCACTCTTTCTCAGTCACTTACATTCAGCCGTTTTCTGCTTCTGCCAGGGACCTTCTCTGAAACCCCAGGGATGAAAAATTGCCTTCCAGTGTAACCAGAAAGTTAAGGGAGACTGACCGAAGGTGGTTTCACAGCTCCATGTTAGTTGCCCTTGGCTGCCAACCTTCACATTAGCTTTTGTCAGAATTTGGTCTCAGCCACACAGGTCTGACCCTCTAACCTTCTCAAATGAGGGTAGAAACTCATCACGCTATGTAAAATTTCTCTGGAAATTAAGTGCTATTGAAATAGAAGCTCAGATGTTAATTGCACTGAGATATCTGAGTCTAGAAGAATAATCTTTTTCTTAACAAGTTCTGGCCATTTGATCTCTGCAAGACTGTGATGAAACCTTGCTATCACAGCAGTGATGGTGAATTGTACTACCGAAAGGGTATCACTTCAGTAGAATTATTTTTATGAACACTTTTAACTGCTGTCCCATATGTTGAGGACACTTGGGAGAGCTTGGCTGTGCAATGGGGCTTTTCATGCCAGATGAAATGGCAGATCTCTTAGGAGTGAATTATTTAGACTGATGTTGTAACCTTTTGTTAATATACTCAGTTTAAAACATAAACTTTAATCTTTTTTAATAAGTCTCCCTTGATTTTTCTGAACATGTTTTTCTTCTAACTCAGGAGCAGGCCGTTCCTAAAACTTATATATAAATTGCTGAGACAAGTCTTTTTTTTTTTTCTTTTTTTTTTATAACCATCCCCCAACCTTTTATTAATAAGCTCAGGAAATTAAGAAACGTTCCTATATTCCTTTCACAAAACACTCCATTAATTTCATCTTCCATGGAAGAAAGTCACTGTAGCCCTATGTAATTAAACTTCCTACCTATCCTACTAATTATATGTCACTTCCTTTAGGGAAATTATTTCCCAATTCCTGTATCATATCACAAGAATTGTAATGTATAATAATACTGATTTATTTTTACAGATATTTTTCCGCTCATGCAACTAAGAACTGTTTCATTCCCAAACTTCTCTCAGCTCTTTAATATTCAAGAGGCCTTACATTCTCATTAGTAAATAACACATCTTTAAATTTCAGCCTCTTCTAAGAGTATTGCATTTTTCAAATATAAGGATTATCTCAGTATCATGATTTCTAACCCAAATTTACATTACTTGTAAGCTTCTGAATGCAGCACAAAGCTTTGCTTACATGCCTTTTTTCTTCTCGCATTTGCATTTGCAAACAATGGGTTTGTAAATCACCTCCTCATCCCCCAGTGTGCAGAGTATGTTTTACATGATCGCAAATACATCTTGGATTTTATCCAATTAAACCACACTCTACTGATAGATGTGCTTCTGTTTTATCTTCCCTTGCACAACAATATTCTTTTCTTTACTAGCTTTCTGGGTCACCTTCTCTTAATGGTCTTAAAATCCTGTAAAAATTCTGGAAAAAAAATAACAGGACAATTTATCCTGGGAGTCCTAGTTCATTATTTCAGATCAGGTCTGATCCCATGCCCAGTGAAATCAATAGAATGATGCCTCATGATTTTTGATTAAACCTTTTGATTAAACCTAATGCATCCAACTTGGTTGTTCTCAAACCTGTTAGATCAAGACCTTCTTTTTTCTTCTCCTCTTCAATAGCTTGAGCATGAGCAAGGGCCAAAAAAAGACTCTTTACATGACAGCTACAGAATAGAGATCTTTCAGTGAGACAGAAAAGAGGAAGAAAAACTCAAAATCATATAAGTCAGACATAAAAACCTGAAGACTATGTGTCTCTCCCACTTCAAATGCAACCTACTGGCTCTGAACTGGGCTCTGGGCATATAATTCACTCTTGGATAGAACCAAAAATGACATCCTCAAACTTTTATTTTGGAAAATTGCTTCGAAATGTATTCTGCATGTACTTTTTCATCTGAATATTTGTTTATATACCTCTGCAAAAATTAATGAATCTTTCTTTAAGTCTCCAGTTTTGAAAACATTGCTGTAAAACTGACGTGGCTCAAAAGCTTCCATTTCAGTGATTTATAAAAGAAAGAAAAAAGTTTGGAAAATGGCTTAAGGCAGAATTTTTTCTCATGTCAAGATACCATGTAGTATAAATATCAGCACAAGGATTTGCTTTATTTAGAAGTGTATTTGAAACGGACATGGAGATAGATTCCTGGAGGAGCCTGCGATAGTTGCACCAAATCCAGTGCCTATTAGTTTTCATGTACTGGTCTTCTTTGCACTTGATCTATTTGATTCAATATTCACTTGACGTTTTGGCACTGAATATGCAGCTAGTGCACTAATATGAATTTTGTCATAATTTGGCATATTAGCTACTAATGAGTGAAACTCAAATAAAGACCTGCAGTCTATTCCCTATACCCTGCAGATCTTTTCACTGGTGTCAGGGAGCTAACTTAGTCAACTATGTAGAGCAACACCATCAGGTAAAAAAGAAAATTGGAATACCTTTTCAGAACTGATTCATTCTGCTCTCAATGCCACTATGTGAGCTTCTTTGCTTTGGTGGAACCTAATTAATAAACCAGTTAAAAAAAATTTGATTAAGCGAGACATCCTTGTATTTTGCTCTGAAGATAACCAACTTGATTCACCCGCAATTGCTTTATAAATGAGTATATGAATATTAATATTCATGTGATTTGTTGATGAAGCTATTCACACCTTTTCAGAATTCTGCATTTTTTAAAATAACCTCCCTTCTGTACCTTCTTTGGAGTCTATCATCTTAATAGAGAGCACATTTAGAGCCTGCTCCTTCAGTGCGCTAAGTGCTCTTCTTTGGTCTTGAGGGCCCTGAGCTCAGGGACATTTTGTGGAGCACTGTTTGTGCTCACCACTATAGCACACTATCCAGTTTCTTTGCTCTAATCCTTTGGTCCTCCCGTTAGTTAAATAATTGGTTCTTTTTAGCTTAGACAACACTGCTTGAAATAACTTCCCTGTCAAGGCTGTAGAGAAATGGCATCTAATGTCACTCATTGTAAAGGTAGATGTTAGAAGGTTCACCCTAGCCTAGCAGGAGAGACCCCACCTCCCATCTGCAACAGGGTCTGTTAAGACAAGAGCATGGAAGATGTTTCCACAGTTTGAGCAAAGGACAAAGTTAAGATGCTGCATTATTAGGAACTCTGACTGAAATATACCTCCTGCTTAATTTCCCCAAGAGGCTTTGGACTTGGCGGCAGAAGCAGCCACCACTTACTCTTGGGATCTTGCCTCAAAGTTACATGTGCAATACCCAAAGCTAAAGAAGTGATTGAGAGTCTCACTTCTGAAAGTTTTGTAAACACAAAACATTCTCAAAGATTAATTGCTGCCCTGAGATGATGCAGTGAGTGGTGTTACAAGGTTCCCATACAGATTTACATATCTAATGGCAGCATTAGGATAATACAGCCATGGAGCCCAAGCAGTGCTGGCATGTGCACACAAGGGTCCTTTGGGATGCTGTGGGTTAGTGGCACAGGATTTTGACTGGGGTAACCATGAACTTTCCCTTCCTACCATGCCATGTCACAGCTTTTCTCAGTTTTCTGCATCCACAGGGGGATTGGAGAGAAACTGCAATGCTCTTCCCAATGCTGTAACAACGAATTAAAAAGGGAAGAGGAGAACTTAAGGTCCCTACCTCCACGTGACCTGTATGAGTCCCTGTGAGTATGGATACAGACTATAGAAAAATTCCATGAAAACCATTTTTGCTTGATTTGTCTCCATCTACAGGACTAAGGGCCTTGTCTGCTCTATCCTAGTTTCTAGGAGAGACTGGGTTCTGAAACAACTGGGCTTAATAGCGGCAGCAGTTCTGTCTTCTTCAGCAGTGAGTTCAAGCTCCCAAGCTTTTCCAATTTTCCATGCCCATCCTCTTCCTTAGATGATATCCTGTTATCACATTTTTTATCATCTCCCTCTGAGCTTGCTGGTCTATAATAAGAAAGGGGCTATCAACATGTTTTAAGCTTTAGTTGTTGGGTAAGAAAACAGCATTTTGAGGGCATGTATAGCTGGCTAGATGTATTCTGCAGTGAATTAGTTTTGTCTGTGTTTTTGAGCTGGTTTGGGCTATCTGAGGACATTTTTCTCCTCTTTGGAGTGGCCTGATTCCATCAGCTCACTTTGTAAAGGATCTGCTTGCCAAAAAGCTGTCAGGTGATAATACCTGTGGCCTCTCTGGCTGAACTTGAAATGGTGACCCGGTGAGCTGGCTCCAAACCATTGGTTTGTTCTTCCAGACAGCAATAATTCTGTGAGATCAGCACAAGCCTGTGGGGTCCTGGTGCTGCTCTCATTTCAATTCACGAAGGGATGCCCAGACTGATAAGGCAGGATCCGCAGCAACCACACAGAGGGACATCTGGTTACATGCTGTCTTTTAAATGTAAGTGTGCTTCAAGAAAGGAAAAAAGGAAAACCTAGGCCCCCACAGATTAAAACAGTAAGAGCATGAACATCCACGAGAAACATAATGTTTCACAACTGAACAGTTTTAGGTTTAATTTAATTTTAGAGATTTATTAGCTTGAATGATCATCTCCCAGGTAAAAAACCCTCAGAACTCACAGCCTGGCAGGAAGAAAACCAAGCAGAACAAAGCATCAGCCAAATGTGCAATAATGAAGAATAATCCTAGTTTGGCAATGAGAAGGAACAGATGACCAAAGAAGTCTGGTGGTTCAGTAACAGCACCCTGCCAATAGCTGGTTTCATCCAAAAACTTGTCCCAAATTTCTAAGCCCATCAAAACACAATGAAAGTACTGAGTTACAGGCTGGTTTATCCAATCTTCACGTTAAAAATTAACAGTTAATTCCAACATGTCTTAAATTTTGAGATCTCCACTTGTCAGCACCAGAGCAGCTTATAAAAATAATGTAAAGAGAAAACCCAGATAATTTATAATGTAATATCAGGATGACCTAGCGAGATCATCAGGAAGCTTTAATCTTTACAGCCACAGCTCCAGAAAGTACAACCTGAGCAAATGGAATTCCTGATGCAAGTGAAGGCCCCTGTCACCTAGGTGGGACAATCATTAGTAGCATATTGCATTTTTGCATACATGAATAAAAGGAGTGAGATTTATTTTCATTTTTTCCTTGAAGGAAATAAAGTGGGTGTGAAGTGCCTGGGTAGTGGATGTAGCTTATGCATCCTTCCTGGATGTTTACTAGTGTCTTTATCTGGGACTGAAAAGAGGGAATGAAATATTCCACATAGAAACAATCTTTTATTTGTCACCAGAAGTTGGAGCAAAGAAACCCTGGGTAGTAGAAATCATGTTAAATAGTACAGCTTCCCAGTTGTTCATGTGCAGAGGAACCTGTGTCAAACATACATTGAACAGTGTGCATTTAGCAAAAATAGGTGTAGTATTTGCAAAATATAAGTTTCAGAAAGTTATAAAAAATTACCAGCTGCCGTCACAGGTAGGTCCATGATCCAAATCTAGCCTAAAATGGCTCTACCACAAAAGGAGACGTTCCTTGGACCTCAGATCAGGTTCCCAAAACTTCCCTAGTTGTGTTACTGGATTTGGTGGTAGGAGGGGGCCCCAAGTTTGAGAAGCCATCTACCTTGGATAGTTAATCCTGGGAACCAGAAGCAGACACAAATGAGCATGGTGCATTGAGCATGGTGGTATGACAGTCATCAGCATAAGTTGCATCATGTCTTGTTGGCAGTTCATAAGAATTTTTTAAGCACTCAAAACCCAAGCAGTGTCTCTATACTTCCCAGGAGGATCCACTAGTATTCTCCAAAGTTGGACTGAACCAGGAACGAGTAAAATGGCCGCTCCATAGCCTATGTGAGGAGGACACAGGGCTGCATATGTATGCAGCACTTGGTTCACCATTTGCATGTACTAAAAAAATCTATAACAACACTCCCTTTGGAATGTACAGTGGAAAGAATCATTTACAGTCATGACTCACAGCTGCAGGTGCTTCACTATGCTGATTTATCATGACATCATTAAAGCCAAACACTGACCAGTAACATGGTTTTTAGAAAAACAAGAGAACCTGTGTTATGTTTTTCTTTAATAATAACTACCTGAATATCATTTATTCCAAGTATTCCCTCCCCTTTGGCTGTGCTAATCCTAAATTTGCATGTTACAGAGTCTTTGCTGCCTCCAAATTAATTACAAAACTCAGCCTTTGGAATACTGACAACTGTAAAAAAGTAAAACTACAGATGGCACAATTAGAACACAGAGGATATGTTGACAGGCTGAAAGATAGACAAACTAAGCAAATTTTCCCCAGAAAGGTCTGGGAGAGCATCTCTTAAAGAAATGAGATGTTTTGTCTTTGCCTCCACATAAATATTTTTTTTCTACAGAATTAAAAAAAGGAGTAAGCTTTATATTTAGAAAAGCTTAACCAACTGTCTTCAAAGACAGGAAGAATAGCTTTCTATCAAAACACTCAATGGAGGAAATTAGATGGAGCTTTTTTGGTTCCAAAGTCTTTTTGATAATTTTTGGGTCTGACATGAGGGCACAGTTCTGCTTGAAAGAGTAAGAAGGTAGCAGTGAGGCATTCCTACTCAGCTGTTTTCTCCCTGTGCATATCCAGAGTCCTGTTTGCTTAATGCCAGTAAACTGATCTGATTGTCCTATAGTAAGAGCACTCATGGGAGCTGGAAATGGGTTTCATTTTGGCTTCTATGTCATTCATTGGAGTCTTAGATAACTTTGGGACATGAGTCACCAGGATGGAGAGAGTGATGAGGATGTTTGAAGATGAAATTAGAACTCAGGTACATTTTTATTCCAAATCTGATGGGGAATCAGAGGAAACAGCTACTCTTAAGCTAAAGCACAACAGCTGCCTCAGACACAGTCCGTACACACCCAGTCTATAAACTTCCAGCTTTGCTGGAATGGGCAACTTCTGAGTAAGAGAGGGGGAATAAATTTAGGAGGCATCATCCCTAAATCCAAGTAGCAATGGAACTTCTTTGTGGAGCTTTCTGATGACAACTAGCCTATGCTAAAGAATGCAGAAGCTGTTCCCAGAGGTTCTAGGTAGCATTCCACAAGCTCTAGTAGAGCAGAATTAGGTCGAGCACAGGGACAATGCACTTCTGCACCTAACAATACAGCTGAGAAAACATTCAAACAGCCCCTGTCTTCAAGTTGACAGGCAGTACTCAAAGCAGTTTAAAAAAATAAATGTTTCACAAAAATTAATTAATTTTCAGCTGTGAAAATGAAAAAAAAAAAAAAGCAAGCCACATAGTGACTTGTGGTTTGTAACTTAATATTACTGTCCAGAAACAAAAGGTAAACATAAATCCAAAATACTATCTGCCACAGTGGAACCTATCACAAGTCAGGTCTTCATGAGGGTAGGTAACCTTTTTCAGTGAGTTATTCTTGGAATCTGAGTGGAAGCGGTGGAAAAAAGATTTTCTGAAACACAAGGGATGCAGCTGAAGTGGGAGTTTTAATGAGAGGAAGTTCTGACATTTCAGTCAACTGCTTCAAAAGCAGTTTGGCAAAGCTTTAAAAAAGCCTTCATTAAAGTGTCCGTCAGCTGCACTAATGATTTAAACATAGTCTGTATGTGCATAGCAGCATGGGACTGAAAAGAGAAAGGTACTTGTGAGCAGCAGGTCCCATCTGTGCAAGTGGAAAGGAGACATATGCCAGGTGATTCCCCGCTTTCAAGTTCTGTAATTCTTCACAAGAAGAGCATTTTTCCCTCTGGTCTACTGGGGACATTGAAAAAAACCTAGAGAAAGATTGTTTCTGGTCAAATTAAAGCTAGGTTTTAAAAAAATATTATTTATTTAAAGATTCAAATAGTTTCAAAGCTGATAAAATTTTAACTCTAAATAAAAACTTTCATCTTAACATGGGTTGTAGAAACACTTTAAGTAGTTATTTACCTCTCTTTCACTCTTTTTCCTTTTTCAATTATTTTTAAACAAAGATGCTGCTTTGAACAAAATGTAAAGAAAAAGCTTGTTCCAAAAATAAAGTCAACCCCCCCCATACTGACATTATAAAGGAGGGAATGTACCTGCAGAGAGAAGGAGAGTGTGATGCAGATGTGGATAATAAGATACAGCACCATTCTAAAGAAGGAATATAATGTAGAAAAAGAAACTTATTAAATTGCCTTCACAATGAAGTGTGAGACTGAGCTGCAGAACTTCCCACCACCACTCTTGAGAGGGCATCTTGTTCATGGAATACTTAAATTTAGAAATAAATGAGCCAAGTACCTAAATAGTGACAGAAACAGCCTTTTCAAGATGAGTAGTTCAGCATCATAATTCAAGGGCCCTTTGGGGTGTCAGAATAATATTTTGTCTGTAAGATCTTGTCATGAAACATTTGTGCCTTAAACTAGCAATCCCAAAATGATGCAGACGCACTCCCAGGCATCCCAATGTTTGTAGTTAATCAACTATTTCTGTTTTTTTTTAAGGATAGAGGAAAATAAAAGGCATCAGTGTGATATCAGCACAACTTTATTGTTTTACTTTGATAGAAATAAACATTATTTAAATTATTTTCAATCCACAGCAGCATAAGAAATGTTCTACGGACAGCAGCTTTCAGTAACCCTCTCATGGTATGCACAAAAATGGCCAGGGAAGATAGGACAAGGCAGGAAGCAGGGAGATAAGATGCTAAAAAGCTGGCCACCACCCAGCAGGGCAGGGAAGCTGGTCCAGAGCAAAAGCCATATGAAGAGTAGCTGAGGGAACTGGGTTTGTTTAGTCTAGAGAAAAGGAGGCTGAAGGGACAACTTATTGCTCTCTACAACTACCCAAAAGGAGGTTATAGCCAGGAGGTTGGTCTCTTTTTCCAAATAACAAGTGGTAAAACAACAGGAAATGGCCTCAAGTTGCACCAGGGAGGTTTAGATTGGATATGAGGGGAAAATTATTCACCAAAAGGGTTATAAATCATTGGAACAGGCTGCTCAGAGAAGTGGTTTATTCCCTGGTGGTGTTTTAGATATGTAGACATGGCACTTAGGGACATAGTTTAGTGGGTGGACATGCCAGTGCTATGTTAATGGTTGGACTTTTCACACGTAAATGATTCTTTGATTGTCTCCTGCTCTACTCATAAAGCAAATCTTCATCCAGTTCTTTGGGAGGGCTTTCTAAAGGACAGATGGGATTTCTGTCTCTCATTTTGGGAAAAGAACCAATAAAACATCTAGAATATGAAGTCTGAGCTTTCCATCGCTACTATTACAGGGCTTGAAAACTGAGATGCCAGGAGGCCTCACACTCAGAAGTCTTCAGTCTGAAGGTCTAGACATCCTGGTTCACCTAGAATCCTTTCCCCCCCCACCCTCTTTATAGATGATCTGGAAACAAAACCCAATATCATCTTTCACAACCACATAAGTCTGGTAAGAGTTTTAACTGTCCAGTTTTCACGCTCCCCAGTTTTACAGCAATTGCTTTTCATAGATATGCAGTGTTTTCTATCATTCGACTGCCCATAAGCAATGAAGAACAACATTCCTGGGTTTTTTGGATAGGGCATTTGAAAGGAAAATGAATTTTCCAACATCATCCTATGAATAGGTGGCACAATTCGGAACAGTGAGCTGTTTTCCCGAGTCCTGAAAAACAGCTGGAATATGGCTGGAATATGGTTTTAGACTCACCAATAAAACCAGCAATTAAATGTTTTGATAGTGGGGTTTTATTGGGTTTTTTTTATAGCTGAGGTATCCCCTTAGTACAGAGGAAATGTTTATAATCTTATTCGGGTTTGTTCACTGAAAACATATTTTCCCATTAAAAAAAAAATATTTTCCAATGGGAAATGTTAACCTAACCTGTTTCTAGTTCCTTGCCAGATCTCAGAGCCTATAGATCACAAAACTTCAGCACTAAGACACAGATTTCCTTTCAGCTTATTATTTTAACAAGCCACTAGCAATGGATCTACCTATTTTGGAGCTTTAGTCAATAAGTGCCAATAAGTCTGGGATTTATTAACAGCCCACTTACGCAAACAGGGCTTTCTGCATTGAAAAAATTTGCATTAGAAGACAGCACCTGCATGAGTTCCCTTATCCCCACACTCAAATGTTCTCCAGTGAACCAGAAAGGCTAGAAGCAAAGTATGCGTGCTGTGTGAGTTGTGTTGAGCTTGGTCAAGGGCAAAATAAAGCCTGGTAACAGCTTTGAGTATATAAAATAAAAAGAAATGCTAATACTGCAACCAGTGGAATATTAATTTTTCAGCCTCACTAATTGTGTATGACACCAGCATCTGAAAAATCCTCATCTTAACTAGGTTAGGTAGAGCCAAATTGTTGTTCTTCTTTAACACAATCAGAAACTGATAGAATTATAAACATGTATAAACTTCCAGTGTTTGTTAAACATAGTCCTACGGCTTCTCCGATCTCATTGAGATGAAGCACCAGCCTCCATGTTCTAATTAAACTGCAATGACCAAGGAAGTAAGAGTTTGGGAAACCTTATCTCAGGCCAGTAACCAGTAGCCACACTCAGCCTCAGAATGGATGGTAACCCATTTTTGTTTTTCTGAGCAAACTCAATGTCCTCCTGACAATTTTAAATTGCATCACAACAGCTTGGGACGATGTAGAGCTTTAATGGGCATATCAACAGAATTAAACCCTGTATGGAAGCCAGTTAATTTTTTGCTTTTCATTTCAATTCCTTCCATCATAGACATACATATTAAATATTGCCCATTGTGTGCATAATGAATGAATCCCTGAAAAATTTTTAAAACTATGTAGTAAAATGACTGTAAATTACAATTTGTTCAAAACAGGACAAAGTAGTTTCTCTTTAATTTCCCCTCAGTGAGGGGAGATGGAAAGCTGCCTTGTGCTACTGAACTAGAATTCTGTCTAGAAGCTTGGGGTTTTTTTTTAATCATCAGGACTATGATTCTATGATTCTATGACTTCACAACATCACATATTCTGAGTAAAATGAAAAGGTGTGGAGAGTATGAGAGATGAGTAATTATTGCTTGTACCTCTTTAGAATGTCCCCATTTGGCTTTCATATCAGCTGTTCAAGTACTTATATTTAAAAATAAAAGACCATCTGGGTCCATGAAGCTCTGGCATGTCTGGATAGTATATGTGAGGAACTGTTTCGATGTTTCCATGGCATCATACCCAGTTTCCATATTTTCCATCAGACCACAACTTCTTCAGTGGACATTAAAATACAGAGGCAGGAGAGGAGAAGCATCACAATACTTCACTGCTTCAGCTATTTTCTTCTGTATGAAATTTGGGTAGTAACTCAATCACATTCACATACATAAATAAGCATAGAAACCAAGCCATTGTGACAGTTCCTGTTATGCCTATTAGCATCTGATTTTCATATCTGTAAGAAGCCAAAACAAAGTTTTGATCTTCACACTACACTGTGTTTTTCAGAACTACTTGCTCCTCAATCTGCATCATAAATTACGTGTGGATCATGTGATACTTGGCATAGAAATAAAGGGGAATACAATATATATCATAGAATAACAGAATGCTTTGGTTTGGAAGGGATGCAAAGTCCAACTAGTTCTGTTCCTCCTGACATGGGCAGGGGCAACCTTCATTAGACCAGGTTTTCCAAAGTCTCATCCAACCTGGCCTTAAACGCTTCCAGGGATGGGGCTTCTACAACCTCTCTGAGCACCCTGTACCAGTACCTCACCACTCTCATAGTTAAGAATTTCTTCCTAATAACTAATCTAAACCTGCCCTCTTTTAGTTTGAAGCCAATGCCCCTTGTCCAATCACTAGACTCCCTGATGAACAGTCCCTCTCCCACTTTCCTGTAGGACATCTTTAAGTATTGGTATGCAATTAGGTCTCCCCAGAGCCTTTCCTAGGCTGAATAAGCCCAGCTTTCTCAGCCAGTCTTCACAGGAGAGGTGCTCCGGCTCCTGATCATCTTTGTGTCCCTCCTCTGGACTCACTTAAAAAGAAACATCATGTTAAAGGTCAGGTCTTTATACTTGTTGCCATATTTACTAACAGGGTCCTGGTGACATTGCTGTAATTTGTAACAAAAGGATAACAATCTGTTTTAAATGAAAGTGGGATTCTTGCATTTATGACAAAGACCATATGAAAGTAATGACCATTCTCCCATGTTGAAATGTGTCCTTTGCTGTCACTGTCTTCTCCAACTTAGCTGTGCTAAGCTACAGGTTTCTTGTGAGTTAAAAAGGCTATTGGAAGCTAAGTCATGTTTTTGAATTTTGGAGTCTTTTCTCCGTCCTTTGAAAAACTGCTTTTCCTTTGAGTCCAAGATGTATCTGGTAACCCTGTGACATGGAAAAAGCTCAGCATAAAGCATACTGCTTTTTATGGAGTTTTCTCTCTCTTTTTTAGCATCTTCTTTCCACAGAAACAAATTCTGTTTAATTTTTCAGTTGTTTAAGAAACTCAAGTTCTAAGAGGGGAGCGGTGGGGAGAAGTGCTTTAAGATCTGGTTGCACTTCTCATTATCCAACTCTGGTGTCACTGGGTGTGCAGTGCAGTGTAATAAATTAGAGAGTTTTCTTTCCTTTATTCTGTGTT
Source organism: Laterallus jamaicensis coturniculus (assembly GCA_022605575.1). Classification (NCBI taxonomy): domain Eukaryota; kingdom Metazoa; phylum Chordata; class Aves; order Gruiformes; family Rallidae; genus Laterallus; species Laterallus jamaicensis. The sequence goes on along the minus strand of JAKCOX010000002.1, from coordinate 85,570,944 downwards.
GAGTTTGTTTTGCCCATGACACTAATTGCAGAATGATCTTTCCCTGTCCTTATCTAGACTCGTAAGCCTCTCAATAAACATTTTCTCCCCTATCCAGCTGAAAAGGGGAGTGTCAGAGTGACTTTGGTGAGCATTTGGCCTACCAGATAGGGTTTAATGACCACAAACTACTATAGAGAAATAATAGGACTCAAGTGATAAACTCAGTGGTTCATGGCAGATAGAACTTACGCCCACAAGAATTGTCACAGCCTAAGTTCATGTCATGCAAGAGAGTACTATTACAAACACAGCTGCTAGTGAGAAGATGCTAGTAATGGATGATTGTGCTCAGAGCATGTGAGTAACCAACAGATCTACAACATTACTACCAAGATCCACAGATACCTTGAAGAATTGACTTGAATCTAGGCTGGATACAGTAAGTGAATTGTCTGTGAGGTGCTCAATGGATAAGTGTAGATGCATCTCTTGCAGATGTTGCTTATCATGAAGAACAAGGACTCTTGTTGGAGGTGGATCGGCCACTGTCTAGACAGATATTTATGAAAACCAGAGGAAGGACCTTGAACAAGGAGTCTGAATTTATTACCCTTTCTAACAATCATGAAATAAACTAGGCAACTCAGTTCGGATCATTCTGCAGAATGGCCTGTTTGGAGAAATCTGTCTGTAGCAACAAACTGTAGATAAATAGAAAAATGAAAGCAAAGAAAAAAATCCCCAGATTTTAATGGCTGAGTTCAGATACACCAAAGCAATATCCACTTCAATCCAATTATAAACCACTTAATGTATAGTCCCGTATCTGAAATACTGGAGAGTGATGTACAACCTACATATACTTAAGAAACAAATGCTCAGATCCCATCAGTGATCAAGTTCAGCAGTAATTGCTTTATGGTGCAATTTTCTGCTAGTCAAATGTCCCCAGATATAGCATCATAGAAACAGTTGTTTCCCTGAGATTTTCCTCTGGTTGATGATGTCATCAAATACCACCTCTTCTACAGTAACGACTTCTTTTTCCATAAATATAAAATACAATGTTGGAAAAAATGTCCTCCATTCTGTAGGAGTTTTCTTTTTGGTCTCATGAATACAGAATATTTCACAATGATCATTTGATTAGAAAGGTACTGAGGTTCTGGTGCATGTCCAGAAAACTAGCCTCAAGGAGACTCAGATTCTATCTGTTTCATCATGGGTTCTGACATTAAGGAACCTCTTTCTGAAGTTTAGTTGGTGGAAATATTCTGAAGTATTTTATGAAGACCTTTCTCTTATTGCTGCACATTAAGTATTCTCAAAACACATCGATGAGTTGACTACTCAAAGGATGTAAAGAAAGCATTTCTACGATGCAGAATACAATTATCAGATATTTAGCTGCCTACAAATTTACATGAGTCTGCACATGCATGTTTGCCCATAGTTTTGGAGTTTGGCATTTAAACATCACGTAAGTCTCTTGCTAGACTCTGAAGGGTCATTTATTATTCAACTAAATCAGCCTGCCAAAAGAAGAGAAATCTCTGAGCCACAAGAAGTAGCAATATTCTATAACACTAAATGTCAAATGAAAAACAAACAGCAGAAATAACTTATTTTATTTGATTTTTGCAAATTTAATCCAGTTGTCAATCATTTAGCAAACTAAAAACATTACCTGGAAATTGTCACCACTTTTCTACAGTGACTATTTAGTTAAGTTTCCTTGAACCACATTAATACCAGCCAATGACTTAAAATGACAGTTTAACATTCTGAGGAGGTATTTTCTTGTGAATGAGGTTTGCAAGTGAAAGCAGTCCCCACTTAAGCTTCTCTAAGATCTGTTCTTCCTGAGATCAGAAATGTCACTGTAAAGAGTACTTCCCCTTAGCCTAATGTTTTCATATTTAGTCAATAATTCATCAGAGCTAAGTAAAATGTATAATGTGAATTTTATATAAATGTGTAATTAGAAGATTATAAAGTCCTTTCCTTAGTTTCCTTCTGATGCACAGTTGCCCTGACATGGATCTGCAGTTTTGGCTTTCAAAGTCTGCTTGGTCAGTGCTGGCTTCAGTGTTTCTCTAATGTACCACTGTATGATGCAAGGGTTCCCTTTCTCAAGTGAGAAGTCTGTGGATCCTAAAATGTTTTTGTTACAGGGGACAGCAGAGGATGACTAGGTTTTTGGCAGGGTTTTCAGGCAATTGTTGATACTTTGCAATGTCAGTGACAAGTCAACTACTAAAAGAAGTGTAAATTACTCAGTAAATGACACAGACCAGGATGAAACAAATCTGCGAGCCAGGACAGAAGTCTATCTTTAGTAGTAAATCTGTTTTTATAGCCCAAAAAGGGAGAGCTTCATCTTGAGACTGTGTTTCCAAAAGACTGGGAAGAGCAACACGTATACGTAGAAGTAGCTGCTCTGTTGAAACAAACTGCTCTCCTTCTCAATGACTGTTAGAACAACAAAAAATATTAGAAGGTTCATAACCTGTAACTAGTTTTAGAGTTCACCACTTCTATTGCACATCTGAGAATCCTAAAATGCTCACTAACACAGACATTTTTTTTCCAGCTGTATCATGCTGTCGAACATAATCTCCCTACAAGTCTTTCTTCACTTGTAGACTTGACCTATAACAGTTACAGAAACACTATCCCTAAGAAGAGATAAAATCCCATGGAATTGCATGAATAACTTGCAGAGATCAAGTATCCCCTTGGGCACAGCAACTGCCATCAGTAATTAAAAAAACCCAAAAAACAAAAAAAACTTTTTACTCTCCCTTTTTTCTGTGGCAACTAAATCCCCAGTGAGAGCAACATAGCATCTATCCACAGGCTCTCTGCACAATTAGCAACACACCTTCCCAGGAGGAATTTGCAATATACAGGAATGGGAGTGGGAAAAAAGAAATGGTACCTTCCAGCAGTGAACAGATAGTCAAGGAACATGCCTCAGGTTTCATAAGATGTCTGTAGCACAGCCAGGAATTGCTCTATATTTATCTCAGCCACAGGCCACAATGTTATCCACAAACCCAACCTTTTCAGGGCTGCATTAATACAGAGGTGTCTGAATGAGCAATCAGTGCAGTGTGTTGATTCTGCAACTTCACTTAGAGATTTTTTATTTCTTTGTTTGTTTTTCCTTTACTGCATTCAGATGATCCTAAGGATGGAGGAAAATATTACAGAAAGCCTTCGTTGCATCTCAAGGTGTAAGAAAAACATGGTTAATACTCTCCCTGCCTAGATGCAAAATGAATCTCAATGCAATTAGAGGACAATCACAGATTTAAATTAAAATGTGTACAGTGTGCAAATTGATTCTGCTAAAGGCAAGCATAATGGCAAAAAGATCCCTACTGGTAAAGTAGCTGTGAATATTTAAAATAAGTTTGTTTCTTGATAAGGATTCCTAGAAAAGCCAAGAAACCACGGATTTTTTTCTATAATTCATTGCTTAGTCTGCATATCCTTAGGTGAAGATGCAGCATCATGATTTTATCCATTTATTTGTTACTTTTCCTGATAATCTTTGAAATGGAGGGGACTGAGAAGATGAACTGTGGGGAAGATAATAGCCGATGTTTTCACAGAGTGGTGTGGAAATTGATCTTCTGTTCCAGAAACAGCTATTCAGTATTGACTACAGCTACTGTATGAAACACATCAGTATCTTTTTATGTACAGTGTGGCCCTTAGACATCTCAACGAGAAGCTTAAACACCTCCTGCTAGCAAGTAGAAAGAACATGCCCACAAAAGGCAGGACTTCAGGCCAGTGTCTCTGAACCTCCCTGGGGCAAAGAGCTAGGAGAAGCCATGGAGAGTCTATGTCAAGTGACAATGGTTAAGCTCTTTTGCATGTCTAATAAATGTCCTGTTAGATACTGAACTGTTTTCCTGAGCAGCTGAAGGACACTTGTGGATTTAATCTCACAACAGCTTTGGAGTTCACCTTCCTTTCCCTCCTGTTGTTGTGCTGTTGCTTACTTTTCCTTACTCTCATGTATCTGATTAAGAGTGCTGTGAACCATCAAGTTTATCAGGCTGTTCAGTTTTGCTTTCTTTTGTACCTGATATATGCAAGAAATCAATAGAGACTTGACTGAGCTGTGTTATGAGTCCACTGTAAGAGATTAAAGAATGAATAGAGCATTCTCTAAGTACTATTCATGTATACACTGCTTTATGGGGACACGGAAAATCTGGTTAAAAGGATTCCCATTTTTTAACATAGTGGTGCCAGGAGATATGTCTCTGGGCAAAGCAAATCTCTGACCTTATCCATTTTAGGAGAAACATAGAAGAGAAAATCCATTTTCTTCAGAAATTCAAAACATAAGTAGTTAAAGGCAAGGAAAAGTATCAGTTCAAAATTTATTTTCAACATGCATCACTATTAAAAGATGTATGTCAGCATATTGCTTATTTTTATGCCTTTTTAAGTACATTTGAGCATAACAACCTCCCCCAAACCTCTACTGAAACTATTTCTACAGAGACAACCCTTTACCTGAATTACCGAGCTCTAGTACAGGGAGCTATTTACAGTCAGAGAAATATATGATGATAATAAAGCATGTGAAAATGTCCACATCTCTGGACAAGATAGTTTTGATAAACATTTTTTCATGGCTATTGTTAAGTGAACCGAGTGGTGGAAGAAGAATCATAGAATCACAGAATGGTTTGTGTTGGAAGGCACCTCAATGATCCTCTAGTTCCAAGCCCCCTGCCATGCGCAGGGGCACCCTCCACCAGACCAGGTTGCTCAAAGCCCCATCCAACCTGGCCTTGAACACTGTCAGGGAGGGGGCAGCCACAGCTTCTCTGGGCAGCCTGTGCCAGTGCCTCACCTCCCTCAGAGCACTAGAAGTCTAATCTAAATCTACCCTCCTTCAGTTTAAGGCCATTACCCCTTTTCTTATCACTCTATGCCCTTGTAAATAGCCCATCTCCAGGTTTCCTGTAAGCCCTTTTAGGTGCTAGAAAGCTGCTAATGAGGAAAATAGGCATGCTTCTATCGTATTTTTGCAGAGTTAGGCATTCCCTCGTTCAGGAGAAAAGTGGGAATTCACTAAATGGAGATATCCATTGAGTGTTTTAGTACTGGTCCTGGGGAAAAAATGCACAGTTACATTATACTTTTGAAGAAGGTTAACAAGAAAGAAAAATTCTCTGGACAAGCAGTGTTATGGTGAAAATGGTGTCTCTCCCTGCCATTTCTAAGTCCGTAGACACAGGAAACTTTTGACAGAATAGAGGCGTCATTATTGATTTTTTCATATTAAAAATAATTGTTTATATAGATAACAGAGCTTTTAATCTCAAGGAGTAATATATATATTTTTTACAGGGAATATCAGTATTATATATAAATACATGCTAACAGTTATTAATTAAAATAGCCATAAGTCCCACAACTCAGAAACCCCAGACAATACCCAGCACCTGCCAGCAGCTATTGCACGTTTTGAAAGTCTTACCCCAAAGCCTTACTACAAGAGACACACCAAGCTGACCACAATTTCTTTTCAAGATCATTCTTCCACAGCTATCTGTGAAAGCCATTCTCTCTGCCCCATCACCACTGCAGCTGTGAAATCTCAAACTCCCTCTCAAGAGGTTAACTGAGGTCTCATGGCTGCCAAGTGCCAAAGTAGCAGGTACCTCCGAACCTCCTTCTGCATTATGCTTTTTTGATGTTGCTGGGGAAGGAATGCTTTTTTCTAGTTGCTGTGAAATGTTGATTTTACATTGAAAGGGGATGTTTTCTTAGCTGAAAAATATGTTTTTTTCCTCCATTTGGCTCTTTTTTAAATATGCAACATATTGAAGACATGAAAACCAACTCTACCTACACTGGGGAAACTCAGAAAAATTTTATAACCTCAACTGGGAAGAATCTCCATGAAAGTGTCATTTCTTTTCTAGTTTTGTTTTATTTTTTCTTTTGTGAGAGCTGTTTGACTAAAGAACCATCTAGATCAGAAAGAACAGCACAATGGCAAAATCATCCCACATTACTTTTTTTTTTAATTGGCTTACATTTCATTTCAGCTCCTCCTGTAGCTCCTGGGTTTCTGTGGAGTCTTCTGATACTGGATCAGATGTCTTCTTATCTCATACATGCTTTCCTTTATGTGCTTGCTTATTATAGTTAACCAGATCAATTAATCTTTAATTTTCCCCATCTATTATGCATTTATGTCCACCATATAACACCTAAATCGGATGAGAAACTGAAACAAAATTTAAATCCTCCTAAGACAATTTAGTTGAAATGCATTGTTTTTTTCTCCTGTTTTTCTCCTTCATCCTCCACTCCATTATTTCTTCCTTCTGCTCAAAAAATTGGGGGAATAAACTGACATCTCAGAAAATTATGGGAGATTGGGGGTTATATCCTCAGCTGATGTAAATTTTCATAGTCCACTGGGCTCTGCATCAACAGGGAAACTAATTTTTGGGTTTCTCAAACATTTCCTGTTTCAGTAAAGGGATTGCATATTTTAGAGATAATCAGTCTGAATGGCAATATAAACAAGGAAAGAAACATGGCACCTCTTAACGTTTTACTACCCCACACCTATGCATACTGTATTATGGACTATCACATCCAAATTCTCTGTTCATTCACCACAGCTGTAGCATTTTACATTGTCTCCATGTAGGTCTCCACGTCTCCCTAAGGAGTCGAAGAAGCTATTTGGGTCTTCATTGTTGTTTCTGTTCAAGAAGCAAGGATTATAAATTAGCCCTAAAGAACATTCCACCCTATCAGGACAATGCATCTTATCTTACAGTTTGGAAATGAATATGAAAATCACGCTCATCTTTTATAGCAGAGACTTGTAAATGCACTTTTCAATTTGTGACTTTTTCTGTACAAATGGATGTTAATTGGTGTTTCCTGGCAATCGATGCAATCTGGTAAAATTGCAACTGAAAGATTATTATACTAACAGAAAAACAGCTAGTTGTGTCGTAAAAGTGCTCTACCCAGCCTTCCCACTATTATCAGAGCTGCAAATCATCCTTTAAAAGGTCTGGGAAGTTACAGTGTACCATGAGGAACAGGGTGTATTCCTAGCAGTCTGCCACTGTGTGAGTGCAATTTAGTATTAATGTTCATTTTATCTGTTGCAAAAGGTGCCTCCCTGGGTAGGGTTGTGGGTCTTTTTAGCAGAAATGGATACCATTACAAAACCACCCGTCTCTGAGGATGTTTCTGCAGCACTGATAAAGAAATGATGCTGCCATTCCCGAGCTGGTTTTGAGCTGTGGTGCTGAATAAAAGCAAATGTAATAGGGGCAGTGGCTAGAGAGAGATCCTCTCATGAACAGAAAAAGAATAAATAGAAATATTTCCCTGTAGGACCCACAAAGCTCTCATTTGAAATGCATGCATACCCCACACAGGCCCCAAGGTTCATCATGTGTTTAAGTTCCTATGTTAAGAAATCCAGTGAGAAAGAGCAGACAAGAGCTAAGCTGAAAGATGCTTGGCACAGGAAGGCATAACAATAAGACTAAGCAGGATACTGATTTTACCCTGGGGTCATCGTATGAGTTGCAGTTTACAGAGTGAACTTGACTTCCTCTGGTGGGACACTGAACTGGTCATTAAACATTGATTTTATTTTTTTAGTGGGACAGGCAATCCCTAATCACTTTAGGCTTGGTACCACTGTGTACAGTAATAGCTCATCTGCTGCGGAGGCAGGTTTTGCCTTAGGCAAAAGTGATATACAGAGTCTTGGGACCTGTTTCAGCAGTGAGTAAATGTCATGGTAGAGGAATCAATGTAAAACAAATGAGTCAACACTGTCCTATATTGCTAAGATCCACCACCACATTTTCTTTTGGAGGCTGTCCGGAGCCTCTTGAATTTCAGGATACCTTGTGTTTTCCAGGCCATTTTCACCATGGCTAAATATATGAAATTGCCATTGTGCAGTGAGACTTCCTTTGTGATTTCCAGAAATGAATGCAGATCTTCACCTCTTTACTAGATGCCACTAAATCTAACTGCTGCCTTTCCTCCCAGGAAAGATAGGCTGATCTACCTTCCAACATTAGTCATAAATCCCTACCCTGTCCTTTGATCTTGTATGTATTTCCCAGGTATGCTCATCTTCCTGTTACTCAGGGTTACAATGGTTATTTAAGAAGGAAAAGTATTTAAATGTAGATAGAAAGATGTGTGACCAGCTGTTCAAGGCAGGTGATTCTCCCCCTCTACTCTGCTCCTCTAAGACCTTACCTTCAGTACTACATCCAGCTCTGGGGTCCCCAAGATAAGTAAGACAGGGAGCTGTTGGAGCAAGTCCAGAGTTGGGCCACAAAGATGACCAGAGGGCTGGAGCACTTCTCCCATGAAGACAGGCTGTGAGAGTTTGGCTTGGTCAGCTTGCAGAAGAGAAGGCTCTAGGGACACCTTACTGCATCCTCCTAGTACCTGAAGGGAACTATAGGAAAGATGAGAAGGGACTGTTTACAAAGACAAGCAGTGACAGGACAAGGCGTAATGGTCTTAAGTTGAAGGTGAGTAGATTTAGATTAGACATAAGGAAGAATTTTTTTAACTATGAGGGTGGTGAGGCACTGAAACAGACTTCCCAGAGAAGCTGATGATGTTCCCTCCCTGGAAATGTACAACACCAGGTTGGATGGGGCTTTGGGCAAACTGCCTAAGCGGAAGGTGGCCCTGCGATGGCAGAGCAGTTGGAACTAAATCTTTGGGGTCCCTTTATATTCCAAACCATTTTACAATGCTTTCCTTCTCTCATGTCTTGATGGAGTCCTTAAATAACTAATGGTCAGATAAGTGAGACAGTGTGTTAGTCTTAATTTCACATGGGACCTGAAGTATCACAGAATCACAAAGTCATAGGGGTTGGAAGGGACCTCCAGAGATCATTGGGTCCAACCCCCGTGCCAAAGCAGGTTCCCTCGGACAGGTCACACAGGTAGGCATTCAGACAAGTCTTGAATATCTCCAGAGAAGGAGAATCCAGAACTCCCCTGGGCAGTAAAGTAGTAAACTTGCTGTGAGAGTACTTCCCAGTGTGAGCTTCAGAGGTCAGAGAGCTATAGGAACATGGAAGGTTTAGATGTGAGGTGGTGGTTTTGTGCTTTAACAGGCATCTCCTAACATATTCAAAACACATCTTAAGAGTCTGTTAGTGTAACAATCATAAGGACCTAATGGGTTTCAAGTGCCCCCAAAGTTCAGCAGGCTCAGAGACAGCTGATGAATCTCCATTTGGAAGTATAGAAAGCAACAGTGATCCAAGTCCTGTACAGGGCACCAGTCTTCAAAATGGACTTAGAAACTGAACTCCTTTTAAATGAGAGGGATTTCAGATGCTGTAACACTTTTCAGGACCAAATCCTTTGCAGATCCATCTGCTTTTTGTCATGCACTACATAAAAATGACAGTTGTCATGTCCTTCACAGCATATATGCCTACTGCTGTATGCCATGTTGAGGAATAACCTGTGAAAAGCCATTTTCCTTCAACTCTAGCTGAAGAGCACCAGGATACTGAATGCTAAGATCACTGAGAGGTAAATTCACGTACATCTTTCTGCAGCATAAGCCTGAAATATCTGTGCATCCATTCAACAGCAGCACTCCCCCGATTTCAGTGGTGCAAGATCACATCCTTAAACTTACCTCCTTGAAAAGATCTGAAAAAGGACAGCCAGAGATGTTCTTATTTTTCCTGCAGAAAAGAAGAGTTTCTCAAGTGCAAAAGTGAATAAATGAGGAGTATTAAAGTTAAGAGCATAAAAGGAATGCTGAAAAGACATAATATTCCAGACCTGTGCATACAGAATAACATTTCAGATTGCATCAACCAGTGTAGGAAGATTGTCCTGTAGCTCATTAGCCTGACTTGGTGTTGACTGTGGAGAGCTCTTTACATATGTCATTTAATGTAATATTGATTTTTCCTATGTGAGTTTCATTATTTGTGAGCTCTCCTAAGATGAGCAAGCATGATGGAAAAATGGAGTTTCTCTGTTGTCTGGCATTAACACTTTACTGTCCCCCACGCTGCTGAGTGTGTGGCAGAAGGCTGCACTGAAACATAGCCAGCACTAAATCTGTGCCTTGCTCACAAGCCTGGATATATCCCATGCAACATTTCACATCTCCCTGAGGCTGCACAAACATTGCCATTTTCACTCTCCCAGCCCCAGGGAATGAAGGAAGGTCAGTGAACACTTCATGGGTAGATGAGAGTGGATCAAATACAGAAAGCAAGCTGCAATCAAGTGGTGGCAGAGCTGGATCCAAAGCACTGGGTTTTCTGACAGAGTCTTAGATCCTGTTTTACTCCAAGGTTGTGGACTGGGACAGGAAGGACCAAATATTATTGAACAAAAAGAACAAGCCTGTCTTGTCAAATGGCATTCCTTGGACAGAGCAAGACCCAGATCCCAGTGGCTGGATGGGGAAGGATTCAGCAGTCCATTATAGGCTCTTCTTGAACTATGTCTAATTTTCATTTTATCAAGTTTAGCTGTGAAGATCCCAGGAAAAGAGAAAGGACATCTGACTTATACCAGCTCTAGCAGCTGTAATTCATTTTACCCTTCGACATGCCAGTTTTCTCCCACCTCCATGGTATAGTGGAAGAGATCATGCTGAAAGCTCAGATATTATATTCTTGTGTTATCTGCACTAAGCTCATGTTTATTAAACCTGATCCTGGAAAAAAATGCTACTAAAAAGGACATGATCCTATTGAAAACAGAGGGATAATACTAACTGAGATGGCCATCTTGCAAGTATTTTAACACATACACAATTTTAAAAAGACAACCAAACCTATTGTATAAACACATGAACAAAAGCATGGCCCAGGTGTCAACAGAAATAGATGCCACCCAGCCCACCCGTGATCTGTACACAGCTGCCTCGCAGCCATGTGGGAAAGCAGCTGCCATGTACCTGTGTGGCTGCCCGAATCCCCTGTGCCCCTAGATTCAACAAGGATTCAAGCATGTGGGTGACTGCTCTGGGAACATGCTCATCTTGTTTTTCTGATCATATCTTTCATTTAGCTGCTCAGGGACTCTTGATTGTCTGAGAGCTCCAGTAGAATCCACTGGGCCAGATGATTTTTTTGCATTTTGACAAAGTAAATGTCTGTATAATTTCTCTAACTGAAATAAGTTTGTGTGGGTTTGTGCTTTTTTATTTTCTTTTTAAAATCAAGTAGTGATTTAGAATATGGAATAAAAAGGGGGAGTTGGGGTCATACAAAAGTAGCTTTCATATTCTGAGTGAAGATAGATGTAAGGCCATTACTTTTTGTGAAGAGTTGGGATGGCTAGAAATTGGATGGATTTTAATTTTGTTTCTCAGTACTTCTTTCAGAGTTAAGTTAATTAACTGGAAGGTGGCCAGATGACTTGGAGTCTTTACAATGTTTGGGGGGTTTTGCATAAAGAGACACAAGCCCACTACTTGGTGAAATAATTAGATTAGCTTGAATGATTTAAAGCCTTTGAAGGAGGAGGAGTTGGATAAGCTTTGTATACATAATGCTAAAGCTCTTCTTGGTTTTTTTACAGGGACTTACTGAGGCCCTGGAAAACCAGACCTTGTCTATTAGGCATTGCTCTGAGAAGTTCAGAAACCAAACAAGAAGCACAAAAGGAAGCACAAGGAGCTGCCAGAGGTTACCTGGAAGCAGGGTAGAACCCATCAGTGAGTAAAGCTCAGATCTCAGGATCCCATGCATTATAGATACTCTTTTTAACTTGCTCAGATGCACAGTCCCACAGTGAAGACACAGTGAAGTGCCATAGTGCTGTGTCTGAGGTTGTGGTGCTGCTCAAGTCACACCCGTCATGGAGGATGCTCCAAGATGACAGCGTACTGGCCCAGGTGAGCAAGGGCTGGTCAAGTCCTACCTAACAGTCTGGACTCTGGTAGACTGATATGACAGGTAGAGCTTTGGCACATGGGTACACAATTTCCTATGGAAAAGTAACCACTCACATGGAGATCTTCTCTGAAGATCCAGGAAGTGGGTCTAAAGTTGTGATAAAGTCAATACAGGGTACCAGATAGCAGTGATTATTCAATGGATCTGTTCATATAAACACAGCATTATCCAAGACTGATTAATTCTTCCAGGAAGTGGTCCCACCCATGGTTACCTTAGTAAATAAAACTTCCATCAGATAATCCAGGCAATGATCTTAGTTTACCAGAGGGACCAGTGATTAGGAGCAGTGACAGAATTTGTACATGTGACACCCCCTATGCACACAAATCAAGAAAATACTTGGATAAAATGGAGCTGCTTTGGAAATAATGGGGAGGTGGTGGGAGCAGAGAAAACAACAAAGCATTTTCAATATAGTGAATATCAATGGCACATTGCCAGCAGGCATCCTGTGAATGCTGTACCCTGTTCCATGTGCTGCCACAATGGTTCAAGTTCACTGCAGCTGCTAATCAGATAAGCCTAAAATCATGGAACCATAGAGTATACCGAGTTGGAAAGGAACAATAAGGATCATCAAGTCCAACTCCTGGTTCCACACAAAGGCCAGCCAAGTCAGAGCATGGGACTGAGGGCATCATCCAGACGCTTCTTGAACTCAGTCAAGCTCGGTGCTGTGACCACTTCCCTGGGGAGCCTGTGCCAGTGCCCAAGCACTCTCTCAGTACAGAACCTCTTCCTAACATCCAACCTAAACCTCCCCTGTCACAGCTTCATCCTGTTCTCTCAGGTTCTATCACTGGTCACCAAAGAGAGGAGAACAGCACCTGCCCCTTCGAACCCCCTCATCAAAATGTCATAGACTGTGATGAGGTCTCCCCTCAGCCTCCTTTACTCAAGGCCTGAACAAACCAAGGGATTTAAGCCTCTCCTCATAAGTCTTCCCCTCCAGAGCCTTCACCATTTTCGTTGCCCTCCTCTGGACACCCTCCAATAGCCTTCTGGCTGCCTGGACACAGTGCTGGCTCATGATTAACTTGCTGTCAACCAAGACCCCCAAATCCCTCTCAGCATGGCTGGCCGTCAGTGTCTGATCCCCCAGTCTTTGTGTGTAGTCAGGGTTGCCATTTCCCAAGTGCAGAATCCGGCACTTGCCCTTGTTAAATTTCACACTGTTGGTGATTGCCCAGCTCTCTAATCCATCCAGATCTCTCTGCAAGGCCTCTCCACCCTCAATGGAGTCATCAGCTCTTCCCTATTTGGTGTCATCTGCAAATTTACTGAAGACACCTTCTAGTCCTGTCTCCAGGTTGTTTATGAAGATTTGAAAAAGAAATGGAAAAATGGAGCCCTGGGGAACCCTCACTAGTGACTGGCCATAAGCCAGATGTAACCCCATTTGCTATTACCCTCTGGGCCTAACCCTTCAGCCAACTGCCCACTGTTGTGGGTTTGTTTGACTGGGTTCTGGTGGAGAAGGCAGGGCTGCAGTAGTGGCTTCTGCAAGAAGCAGCTAGAAGCTAGGCAGGGGAAGAGTGTGAGGAATGCCCCCCCCCAAGTTAAGAAGGACAACTCATGAGAAACTGACCAAAGCCCCCATTCTCCACCTTCCCCACCCTGCCCCCTCCACCCCATGCCATCGTGGGGGCGAAAAGGGAGCAAAATCCTGAAGAAAGTTAAGTCTACAAAGGAGGGAAGGTTGGAGGGAGGTGTTTTAAGATCTGGTTTGACTTCTCATTATCCAACTCTGATTTCACTCTGTGTATATGTGTGTATAGTGTAGTGTAGTGTAATGTAATAAATTAATTGCTGTTTTTTTTTCTTTTTAGCCCATGTTGAGTCTGTTTTGCCCGTGACACTGATTGCAGAATGATCTCTTCCTGTCCTTATCTTGACTCCTGAGCCTCTCAATATACGTTTTCTCCTCCGTCCAGCTGAAAAGGGAAGTCATAAACTGACTTTGGTGGGTGTCTGACCCCCAGTCAGGGTCAAACCACCACACCTACTCAACGCATCATGGCTCTGTCTAGTTGTATGCTGGATATTTTGACGCCTTTTTAAACAATTTTCTTCCCCACCCCCCCAGAATACACCAAAATCTCTATTTTGTAGGAGTGTAACCTTTCTATAATTAGCAGGATAATAGATGTGGAGGATAATACCTTTGTAACATAATGAACTCCCAGGTTGCACACTCAAACCCAACATTTTGACCTGAGGAACTGGAATTTCCTTCATTCTTCTGTAAATGCCTGTTCCAAATGCAGATTAAATCAATAGGAAAGCAGCCTCTGAGCAAAAAATGTTGAGATGATCCATTTGCCTTCAGAATTTCATTTAAACTCTATTCCTAGTTGGAGTTTCATGTAACTGCAGCTGAACCTGGCAATCTCTCTGTCTTCTGCAGTACTACATAGGTAATATATTTCTGCAAGGATGAATTGTTCTTGTATTCTTCCATATTAGGCCCAAATTCAGGCTCTCAGTCTTTTCTGGGCATATCTTATTTTCTCCTACCTGCCTTTTTAATATAGAATTTTATGCATATACTGATATATCTTATTTATAACCTTCAGGCATTAGATTATTTTTATTTATAAGGCTGAAGTTATTAGATTCACTAAAATTCTCATGGTAAAGACCAAGTACGTGATGCATATGACTCAGGCACTTTAGGAAGCGCAATACATATTCATTTAGTAGCTCTAAAGTGATCCCAAATCATATGGAAACCTAACTTTTGTTGACTGTTTGTGCATGAATTAGCTGTCATATTCCCTGTCAATTGAAAAACCACTCTCTACTGCTCCATCTTTTCATTGTGAAGTTAAAATACAGTCTGCCCATATAGGAGGCTCATAAAAAGTTGGTTCCTCCGGTGAGTGTATCAGCTGATTGGAACTTCTACTGCAAAGTTTTGGTAAAGTTACACTTGCATGTTTTTCCCCCCCTGCCCTTGGAATGTTCTTGGATACTACAGACTCTTCCTTGAGCAATTGTTTGAGTTGCTACACTGATTTTCCTGTTTCTATATACAATTCTTCTAAGCATTGAAGAGCAAGTATGAGTTACATAGACTACTTAGCCACATCTGTTTCTCCCAGGGGCTGGAGCACCCTGCTCACATCACACTGCAAGCCCTTTGGGCAACACCAGACCAAGTAGGCTTAGTCTTTTTGAGTCCTGTATCACCTTGTGAGTCATCCTGTCCAGCTCTTCTGTCAGTCAGCCTGACCGATTCACCCATATCTTGTGCATGCACAGAGATCCCCTCTAGCCAGGGTATCAGTCAGCAGTGGTGTGGAACCCAGACAGTATAGAGGAAACCTTGGTCCCCAGACAGTTACCCTGTGTTGCCATGAAATCACCACAGTAAGGAGTAATAGCTTCAAATTTGGAGCACTAGAAATACATGGTATTTCTACCAGCTACATTAATGTTTAAGACATGGCTTAGACAAGAATGCTTGCTTTAAGGAGGTTTAAGAATCTGTAAAGCTTATATTAACAAAATTGCTTCTTCTCGAAGTGTGCCTTTTATCATGTGCTTTCTTATGGATACTCATATCTTCCATTTCTGTGATTTCATGTTGATGTCATGCATGTACTCCACCACCCTGGTGGAGTACTTCACTGAGGATTTTGAGAAGTTGGGCTGAAGTTTGAAGTTTGAAGTTTGTGAAGTTGTGCTGAAGTGGCTAGCCTGGACTTACCAGCATTTGCTATTACAGCATACAGTGAGGTATATTTTCCTGGAAAACAAAACAAAATAAAAATCTCAGCCCTTCTCTCCCCATCCTCCTCCCCCACCCCCAGGCAACATCATTAATTCAACATGAAGCAAAATTTGTAAATTATTTGCTTTAGAACATGCAAATAAGCATGACTTGTAATGAGAAGGTTATTGCCTGTAGTCAGTGAAGGCATTCTGAGATGATTAAGAGAACCCAGACAAGTAAAATTCCTGGTTATAAATGTCTTATGTTCAGTTGATTTATGTGGTTGGAATAGTAAATTACAATGAAAACAAATTTGGGAAAGAAATAATAAGCATATGATTCAGAAATGGTTTTCCATTTAAGAAACATTGTAATATGAAGTGTGCTCTGTCAGTGGGCCCAAGGGGATTACTCACAAGGTAAGCAATCAGAGAGAAGATAAACCCCAGTAAAAGCAGAAAACACATAAATCATAATCTCACTTCTTCCTGTGCTGACTAGGCTTAGTCCAACTCCATTTGGTTTCTCAGCTGGAGTCCAGTAACCTCCTCAGGAGTATAGATATCTATGTGTTACTCCCAGTATGGTACATTTTACCTGTCATGAGTGTTAAGTATGTTAAATTAATAGGTCTTAGTCATGGGCACAGCCTGAGGGCACTTTCTTCTGGATGAGAGGATCAGTGCAGGATTTTGGTCCTTTGATGCATTAAATCTGACCTTTTCCCTAAGATTCATACCCATCTACTCATCTGCCTCCCACTGCCCTTCTCTCCTGTCCATTTTGCCTCCAATGTCCAGACTTTCAGAGGACAGAAAATAGGGATACCTTCAGAAGACTAAACCCAATGTAAGCGTTCCCAGCACCCTGCATAAGTGTAAACCTCTGAGGAAACTTAAGTTTAAACCTCTGAGGCAACTTAGGGGCCATTCTCATTATGGTCATGAAACTGAGCTGAGCTGCAGAACGTTCAATGACAAGTTGAACAGAAGTCACCAGTATAGCCTTGCACTGAAGCAAGCACTTGTGAGACAACATCTGAAGTGTCTTTTTGGGATATCTGGTACAAGAAAGACATTGAGGAACAGTGGTGATTCAAAGGAATGGTCATCAAGATGGTCAGGTTCTCGGAGACCATGATATTTGAGGAGTTGCTGAGCCTATTCAAAGTTAACAAGAGGAAGCCAACATCCTTAATTTTTACTTCAACTGCCTAGAAGTTAACAGATAAGGTAGAACAAGACTCCTCTTGGAGATGCATAGCGAACAGGAATTCTCTGAATACAAACAAGTTGTAATTTGGAAACAAATAATGACTTTGGAAACTGCATTCATATAGAACAAAAATAATGGTACCCATGAGGGTGATAAAATTCTGAAATGGGGCCCAATCTACATCCTTTCAGATACATAAAACAACTGACAAGACTCTAAGCAGCCTGCTCGAACTGGATCAACTCTCAGCAGGGGTTTGCATCAGATGATCTTCCAGTCCCTTTCAACCTCAGTTGCTCTGTGATTCTGACAGCTTTTGTAAAATCCTTTTGGTCATGCAGAGCTTCACTCTGAATATGCAGAGTCCAAATCAGAAATATTAAGTGGACAACCGTGGCCTTATCTGAGGCCACTGTTACTGCATAGCTTGGTGGATAATTTATATTCCCCACCCTACCACTAAACTAGGGACTTCAGAAATACTTCTCTTCCCCTTTCTTCTTCTTCCCTTTGTCTATCTGGTTTATTAAATGTGAATTTTTCAGGGTAGGGTCAGCATTCACAGGTCAGTTAAAGGTTGGGCTAATGTCTCTGCCATCAATGACAACAAAAGGGAAAGATTTGCTATGACATTTAGCCTGACAAATACACTTGCAAAGAGAGATGTGTATATTTATTAAAGATGAAGTAAGTGCACTGGCTGCTTTTCTTTTCTACAATATTTTCTGGTTTGGAAGTACCCCAAGACATTTCAGGTCTTTCTGTATTTGAGGTAGTAATTGGGAGAACAATTGAAGGGGATTGAGCACATAGTGAAGAAAAAGCAGTAGGAGGCAAAGATTTCTTCAGAAGAAAGTATAACACGTTACAGAAATTGAGTGCTCTGCATTTAATAAGGCAAGCAAATAGACAAGAGAAAACTAAAGAAAAGGCACAATGGAGACAAAAAATGACTTATTATGACAAGAAAGCCAGAGCTATTAACTATCAGTCTGGTGATAAACTATTACAGTATTACCAAAGCTGTCTCCTGAAGAATGTAAATTACGTGACAAGATATTTGGCCCCACACAGAGATAAAGAAAGTGCATGCAGTTATATTTCCAAAAGGACAAGAAGATAAGAAAAAATTGAGGGTGAGGAGGCAGGAGAGTCAATTTATCATTTTAAAGTCACTAGCACAGGCAAAAGAAAACATTAAAAAGGAACAAATGAAGTACTATGGAGTAAAATAGACCAACAGATCAAGCTTAACTTCTGCAGATGTAAAGAGAAAGCAGATCTCACACTGGGTGTTGCTGATTTGATTTTGCTTGAAATTTAGCACTCTGTTAATCAAATTTCACAAATACAGGAGGATTCAGCTATCAAGAGACCCTGGGAAATATTTATCAATCAGCTAGGAAGGAAAACACCCTCCTCAACGACTATGCATGTCCGCAGAGGGATTGGATGCTTACAAGAGCAATCGGAGAAAAAACAGAGTGAAATTGTCTGGGGGCTGGTAATTATACCAATCGGCTCAAATATATTTTCCTAAGTAGAATCACAGGTTGTGTGCACATTCAGGGAGAAGGACAAAGCAGTGTTTTCTCAATGTATTTTAACCTTTTAATCACATATTTTAATGGGGCATTCATGCAGCATTACAGATGTCATCACCATGCATTATTAAGAGCATGCTCAAAGATGGCAAAAGGGATTCAGTGCTTGTGGAAGGGCTGTTGTGCTCTGCCTGGGACAGTGCAAGCATATTTCCATTGCTATAAGGGATGAAGGGAACTTCATGCATTGCTATTTCAGAAGAGTTCCATCATGGAGACTGCAATTCTTTGCATACCATGTCCTTGCAATTTCTTGCAGACTGTGATTTAGTCAAACCACGTTTAAGCATCTCATATTTGCTAGAGCACTGTACTCTCAAAGATGAAATTTCCATCCACCACATGTAGGAAAATGGAAAGCACCCACACCCTGGGTAATTTTATAGGTGTTGTATGTCATGAAGTTCAGAATAGAATATTTCAGTTGGAAGGGACCTGCAATGATTACCTAGTCCAACTGCATTTTGCAAACTGAAAATGCAGATATTTCTGTTGGATGAGACCCCCATGGGTGTCAGGAGGAGAGCTCCCAGGCTTTCTTCATCATGCCAGGAGAGATGTCAAGTCCCTCCAAACCACTGAAGCGGATTATTCACACATATTAAAAACTACAACAATTGGGTGCAGTGCTGCCTGACAGACACCCCTTGTACTTCAGCCCCCTCCCAACTTGCCAGTAAGAAATTCTTCCCCATTGGTCACAGGTTTGCTGCATCCTTACCCAAATCTGGTACTTCTGACAGCGTTACTTGGGTGATCTTGTCCTTATGTGCTATTACTGATATGGTTACTTTGGTGCTGTTGGCCTTACAAGATTTGTTTCACAGAAGACCCCCAATAGTCTCCTTCAGTTCCCTATGGACTTTGGCAGTTCCCTATGGACATTGCTCCCTTAACTGTCAATGAAGCCTGGACATTCCTCAGGCATGAGGGATCTTTTGTCTCTCACTGGTATCAATGGCTTCCAGAATTTTTTGTAATGTCCAGGTATTGCTCATGACCAGTTAACCAGTTTATTCTCAGGCCAGGGACTAAAAAGAAACCAAGTACTTGCTTGTAGATGTGCCAATCTGTAATCAAGAATGTTCACCTCGTGTGAGATCAAGTGTATTACAGTTGTGCTGAATGAAACTGGTCTGGAAACCCAAAACAAGACGTGGTGAGTTTGGAAATACAACCATACTGCATTTGAATGAAATTTTAGAAGTTTTATGAGAACCATAAGAAGATGTATCCCAGACCAGCCAATAGTGTGGCGTCCTATTGTTTGTATGCTGTGTAAAGGGACCTGGCCTCTGGGCAAATGGTTGTCTTGGGACAGATGGCCATCTCTTTGAACAGAAAATTTCCATCATGGGAAGTTACCATGTATCCCAGCTTCCACCTTTTAAAGGGTGTTTTATTTAAAATATATGTAAACATTTTCATTTAAAAAAAAACAAAACAACTAGGTCTTCTTCAGCTGTTACAAATATGAAATTTGCAAGAATACCTCCTGGAAAAGTTGAGGACTGCTGTAGCACATGCCAGCAAATTTTACTGTTCTTAAAGAACAGGAATAAAGACAACTGCAAATCTTATAAGAATCCAAGTTTCCTGAAAGCAAAGAAAAGAAAGCAGGCTGCTGATTGTGCAAAAAGTTTTATTAAAACACCTTGACTCTGAAGGATTGTTTGTTGATTCTGAGCAAGGAATCCAAAGCAGTTCCTGGTGCCTCTGTATCAGGGCTAAATCTAAGAAGATGCAAAGAAAAAAATATTCTGACAGCCTCCTGGGAGCCTGCCAGCTGAGAGAAGGGTATGCTGGAAAACCCTGAAAAAACTGGTAGGAATTAAGGGTGTGATCAGTCAGTGACACTGACAGGTATGACAATGCTGCAGTTCTAGCAGAAGGTTCAGTCTGATTCTGTTTTGCCAGAAATGATGAAAAAAAATTCAGTTCTATGGAATCCTTCTAAATCTAAATGCTAGAAAAAACAGAAAAGAGGATGGTACTTACATGGCATTGTCCTTACTAAATTGATGTTTGCTCTTGCTTGGCTCATCGACTCATAGACTCATAAATTCATAGACTCATAGAAATAGTTAAGTTTGGAAGGAACCTCAAAGGTTATCTAGCTCCAACCCCCTGCCATAGGGTTGCCCAAAGCCTCATTAAACCTGGCCTTGAACACTGAAAGGGCGGGGGTATCCTCAGCTTCTCTGGGAAACCTGTTCCAGTGCCTCACCACCCTCACAATAAAGAATTTCTTCCTTGCATCTAATCTAAACGTACCCTTCTTCCACTAAAGTCCAGTACCGGTTGTACTGTCACAACAAGCTGTACTAAAGTGGCTGTTCCCATTTATTAGTTATTGAAAGGCTGCTATAAAGTCTCTCCAGAGCCTCTTCTTCTTCAGGCCGAACAAGCCCAGCTCTCTCATCCTGTCTTCAGGATGCTCAGCATCTGTGGCTCTCCTCTGGACTTGCTCAAAGACATCCATGTCTGCCTTCTACTGGACACCTGAGAGCTGGATGCAGTACTCCAGGTGGGGTCTCACCAGAGCAGAGTAGAGGGGCAGAATCACCTCCCTTGACCTGCTGGTCATGCTGGTTTTGATGCAGTCTGGGATGCAGTTGGCTTTCTGAGCAGCAAGCGCACATTGCTGGTTCATGTTTAGCTTCTCATCCACCAGTACCTGGAAGTCCTTCTCCTCAGGGCTGCTCTCAATCCATTCCGTGCTTGAGATTGCCCAACCCATGTGCAGGACCTTGCACTTGGCCTTGTTGAATCTCATGAAGTTCACATGGGCCTGCTTCCTGTGTTTGTCCAGGACCCTCTGGATGGTCCAGGACCCATGCTGTCCTTCTTAGCTATTGTTTATATTTCATGGGTGAGTGGTGTTGGTTTATAATTCCAGAGATGCTTGTGCTAGCACAGCTGCTGTCCAACCCTTGTCTCATAAAACATGACCAAGGATTTGCTTGCTGACAACTCAGATTCTGAATTTCATTTCATCTCAGAAGTGCTTTGATAAGCATGGATGCCTGTACTACTACAGCCTTATAACCAATAAGTCAAAAAAAGGTCAGCAGGGTTTCTATGTCTACATTTTTAAGGCACTCACAATGATAATGTATTAAGTTTTGCTTGCATCTGGCTGGATGATCAAAAACCCCTCTCACACCGCACTGGTATATTATGCCATTATTATGTAAATATTAACCTGCTCACTCAGGATGTCACCCCAATTCTTTTTTTTTCCCTCTCATTTTTTCAGGACTGTTAATTTTTTACCTGTCTTTTGGCCATGTAAGCATGTCCAGTGTGAAGAGAGTTCATCTATTGGCCATCTATTGGCCATCTATTAATCCACAGCTTCCATGAGATCTGCTGTGATTAACACTTTGATGATATTATATGGGCCTACATACTAATCAGCAGCCCAGCAGGGCTTGGATTATTCTCGGATGTTATTTGAAGGAAAAAGACAGCTGGAATCCAGTATCTGTTAGCTGCAAAGTTTGCATATAGGCACAGGAGCTTGTGCACAGCAAGACATGACAGAGGCGGGTAGTTCTCATCAGACAGTGTTTCATGCTGAATAGGGCCCCTTGGGTACTCTCTGCAGAGATGCAGGCAGTTTGGCAGCTGGTGTCTCAGCCCAGTGGTTTGCTTCAGCAAGTGAAAAAAACCCATATAGCATAGGCATATCCTAACAGACTTCAGATACCAATCACACCCCTCACCACCTGTGCCTTGATCTAGAATCCTCCTGTTGACTATTTTTAAACCAAAATATTCATGTTTGTCCTTTGACTTAAACATATACAGCTATCATAGCATAGAGAATCTATTTCCTGTACTTCAGTTAAAAATTCTCTTTGCATAGAGACCAAACATTTGCTGGCTCAAGATCAAAAGATTTTGTCTTTATACCTTCTCGTATCAGCAAATGTAAGTGAATGGTCTGTCCCTTTTGCCTGTTAATACTGCTGGGCTGGTAACTGGCATCTGTAAACAGCATTGTTCAAATGTTTTGTTGTGCATTTGGATTTCTCTTCAATGTGGTAATTCTGTTTCTTTCTTCCAGTATGTCAGTCTTGTATGCCTTGTAATGGTTTTGTCTAGACCTTAAATACCTGAAAACACACTCCCTTCCCTATCTCATTTTCAGGTAACCTTTTAGCTGCTGAGATCCTACAGGGGTTTTATATTCCTGTTTTCTCCCACTGTTGCTTTTATTCTCTCTGATGTTTGTCTTTCTCCCATTCCCCTGCCTCCTATGTGCCTCTGTTAAACTAATTTGCAACAGACAAGAAAGGTCCAAGGAGGACAACTTATTCCTACCTCTTGAATAAGGACCTTTCTAGGTCTATTAAAGGCACCGAGTGACAGCACTAAAGTGAATGTCACAGCCCCATAGCTTGGAATAAGCAATGGGTCAAGCCATCAGCCCACCCAGTAGAAACAGCAGCAGAAGCACATTTAAGTCCCTTTTTCTCAAGGTTGTGGTGCTTTATTTAACATCAGAGAGTTACAAACATTGTTTGCTGGGTGTCACCATTAGCAATCACTGCACACCCCATTTGGGACTGCAGCTTCTGCTTCTGTGCTGGGCTGTGCTCTCTGTGAGAACACAGAGACACATAGTTCCTGTGCTTTGGAAAACTTGACTTTACCAGTTTATACAGTCTACACTAGTCTGGATTGTGCACAAATAAGCCTGCTTTTTTAGGGCCTTATCAATTGACTTAGTTTCTAAGGAAGTCACAGAGGTTTTCCTCAGGCCTGTTTCATCCTGCTCTTAAGAAAATATTTAAGAGAACTCTGAAAGCTGAAGCTTGTTTTTCACTTGACCCAGAAGCTCAAGACTGTAGGAAAGAAGCAGCTGCTATTCTTAAGGTAGACCTTGTTCCTGGAGAGTCAAACAAGGAAGAACCTTGAAAAATTAACCTGACTCTACTTAGTTAGGATGAGGAGGGAAGGAGACATCACACCTTTTTGGAATCAAACAAATGAAACCATAAATCAGTTGATTTGCCTCCAGCCATGTAAATTTTACACTGTAGTATCTCTGCCTTTTAGTGATCATCTGATCTCTTTTCAGATGCTTTATTTTCATATTCCTTTTTGTCTTAGCCCACCATCTTACACTGAATAAATCACTGGTGTTTAAAGAAAAGCCTCAACTATCAACTCAAAAACATAGTCAATATGCCTTCTTGGCTACACTATTCCCATAATATCCACCACAGACAGACAAATATATGCATTTACTGTGTCTAATCCCTTTGAGGTAGCTTGCTATTACTTTGGATAACCACTTTCTGCAAGCCACATCACAAGTTGGGGAATTCCCTACACTTTGTTCACCAAGTAGCTGTGAAAACACACAGTTCTCATGAATTGTTTTTTTTCTCCCCCTCCTTAAGGACACTTTTTAAAATGGCAAGGTTGAGGAACATGTGTAAGGGTTACTATGCTTTTCCCCTCTACCCTACTTTTTTTTAAAAAGGGATCATATTTCAGGAAAGCAATGAAGCATATGTTTAACTTCCCCTCTGTTTTATGTACCCTGTCTGGCTGCCACTGTAATACTCATAAGACGAAGCACATGTTCAGGTGCAGGGCTGAATTAAGAGCTTCATAGAGTAACGTGAAATATTTGGGCTCTTGCTGATGTTGTTGATGGACAAGATGAGTCATTTACAAACTCCTTTATTATTTGTCATTTAAGTGTATTTGCATATACATCACATGATATATATATATATTTGTAATCTAGATGCAATCTTTCAGTTTATGAAGAGTCAGTTCATGCTCCTTGAGTGTCACAGTCTAAACGAGACAAATGTAAAATCTGATATGAAGAACTAAGAGGATTTAAAGAAAGTGGTGATAAATCACATAAATATTACTTGGGCCCTACTGCTGTTAGAATAACAGCACATTTGTAAAAACTTAAACAGAAGGAGGTATTTGAGGGTTGTTTATTATTATTATTATTATTATTATTATTATTATTATTATTACTACATCTGTACATTTATGTACTGATACAACTTTGTGTGTGTGTATCCAACTGGAAATTTTCATTACAAACATAGTATTCAGATGAATTTTTTGTAGGTTTTTTTCAACAACAAACCTGCCATAACATTTTTCCACCCTTGAAAAGACATGTCAATCCAAGTTATCATATAAACTGAAATGCTTCCAATTTTCAATACCTAAGAGAAGGGTAAACAGGTGGCTGTGAATGGAGGTATAACACACAATCCTCCAAAGCACTGTAGACTTTTTTTACTGTAGTAAAACTGCTTTATTACTGCATATTTTTAAGAGGGAGGCTGTTTCCTGAAAAGCAACACCAATTTTTAGATGAGAAGGTCATGGAGGAGAGGAATGGTTAGTGTGAGGCTGAAAACAAGGAGGTGGAGGAAGGGGTAAGGAGGTGGGAGGAGGCTTGAAAGAGGAAAATAGAGATGTTTGAAATGGTGATGCTATTCCAGTGCAAGGGAGTGACAGGAAGGAGACAGAGAAAAAAGGGAGAGAAATGAGAGGGAGGACAAGGGAGAGGCAAGAGCTGAGCAGAATGTTTGAAGAGGGATAGAGGATCGATGACCTCGTAAAAGTGGAACAGAGGGACAAGCAATGTACCAAAGGTGCAGCCAAAGGGGTAGGGAAAGATTGTATTGTAGATGCCAAAAACTGATTGGGTGAAGAGGATAAAATTATAGTGCTGGGAGAAGAATACAATAACACAGATGACACAGCCATCACAGGAATAAATGATTTTATAGGGTTTCTGCCTAAAAGGAGGACAGACATTGAGGCACACTGCCTCAGCTAACTGGGAGAAGAGAAACTCAGTAGTAAGGCAAAGACTCTCTTCCAGGAAGTTGAAGCAGGGATGGAGCAGGGCCAGGGACATCAAATAAGACACAGACTGTATTGGAAAATCCCCTTGCTCTGGCTATGGCTGTGCTGAAATGTTGTGCAGGAAATCCCTTTGCCTAATCCTGAGATCAGCCTCTCCCCAGGGTGTGGTGAAGGTGGGAGTTGCTGCTGTGCTGAGAATCCTTGTGGTTTGCATGTGGGCATGGTGTGGACAATAACGTTACTGCTACTTTTGCTGTCTAAGTCTTTAGAGATGACTTAAGATCTGCTGGGCTGGTATCATCTGTGAACCCTAACAGGGTAGGAAAACTGGAGAGGGAGGGAAATAAAGAGTTACTGCTTACAGAATATCCTGCCTCTCCCATAAAGTCACCTAATCTGAACTTCCTGGTTAAATGTGGCCAACATAAAAACTGTCCTTAGTCATTTGTTTGGAGACAGGGAACAGTGATATTAATAAACATCTAATCACAGCCTTTCCAGTCCATTCAGATAAATTGCTTGTAGATCTTAAAGAAAGCAGGGAAAGGTCTTCAAACACTGATTTGGTCTTGATCTAGGCTGTGAAGACAAACCATTTCATGTAAAAGAAGACATGTCAACTATTGTGGTAAGCCTGAAAGCAGATATTATGTATATTTAGATCTAGATTTTGCACCTCAGCTCTAATTCTTAGTTAGCAATCTGAATGGAACAAAAAATATCGTCATCATCAGTAAATGGTAGAAACACTTCTCAGTCTTGGAGGGATTTTACACACATAGTAATACCATATGAAATTATGTAGGTCACATCATCCATGTAACCTTCAGGAGCAATGCCTAACCTGTGTGCCTGAGACAAGGGTCAAGAGTAGAGTCAATGCTCTCAGATGTCAACCCACCACAGTACATGTGGCAACACTCTTCCAGGCTCTTGAAACTGCCGGAAAGGAGGTGGCATATTGAAAAGAATGGACAGAATAATTAAATTGAAAAGGGTTCCTCAAGGGAAAATAGTGCTAAAGTCTCCACTCTGACCTGAAAAATGATCTGGAGTTTAGAGCTGTTAGAGCAATTACTAACACAGCTGCACCTCCAGTTCCAATGCATTTCCTTAGGTAAGTAGCATCAATCATATTTCCACATCTGGCTATGCCAGAAAGCACATAAATTTTATATTTGCTTAGCAGAATATATAATACAGAGAAGTAGCTGTGTATATTTCAAATGCTTTTGCCCTGACAAAACCCATTCACTGCATCTCATTGCCAAAGGAAGCTACAAATTCATCATGGCAAATTGTACTGAATATGCTGCACACCTGAAACCCACTGAACCAGTGCACATCAGCTCAAATCCCTGGCCACTCACACAGCAGACAGAAGGGATTGCTGCCTGACTGCATCCTATCCACGAGAAGATGTTTCACAGCTTTGTCCCCAGAAGACCAGCAATCCATTGAGACCAATGGTCTCTACTGCCCCCGGCACAGTATCTCTGCTGTCCACTGGTTCCTGCCATGCAGCTGTACAAAAAGATGGTGGATTTAACTCTTTTTCAGTTTAGAAGATGCCATGAGACAGTATCTGGTGGCAGCATACCCATGGGTAAAGGCACTAAGCAACAGGATGTTTATTTCCCTCTGAGGAACCTAGGGTGCCATAAGAAAGCTTTGCATTTGGAGAGACTGATGGGGGAAGTAATAATGACAAAACCAAGCATGCAATTAAAAAATGCTTTTTGCATTTGATTTATCTTTCATAGTCTGGCTTATTAAGACTTCCAGCTGTCTGAATTTTCTGTAATGCCCTGTCTCACATGGACCAGAAGTACTGAAAAAGAAAAAAAAATCAGAAAGAGAAATCACTCTTGTTGCTACTACCATGTCTATTGGTGCAAGGGAATTGAGTGGCTTATTACAACCTTCAAACTCACCAGGAAGTGAATTTTCCCCTTTGGTAATAAAGTATGGAAGGATGAAAGCCGGAATCACAAACATGCATCAAAGAGATACAGCCTGAAGTGTCTATCAAAAGTCATTAAATATTTGTCTTCTATAGAAAGCACAATAGTGGAATAATTGTCATGCTGGGACACCGGGAGGAACTGACGTTCATTCTTGAGGGAGGTCTTCAGGCTTTTCCACACAGCGTGTAGTTCCCCATAATGACTTTAATCAAATGCCTGATCTTAAAAGTGCAGCAGAAATGCAAGCAAGGCTGTGTGCACTGCGTACTTACTGTCAAGGCAAAACATAGCTGAAAATTGATGACAAACCTCTTTGAGAATGACTCACTGACCTTCTGTTGTGACCCCAGCCAGTAACAAAGCACCACTGAAACGCTTGCTCACGCCACCCCACTTCCAGTGGAGAAGGAAGAAGAATGGAAAAAGAGATCTTATGGGTTAACATGAGACAGTTTAATGGGATAACAAGAGAAAAGATTAATAATAATAATAGCAATAATAATAAACCAAGTGATACATAAATGCAATTGCTCACCACATGAAAAACCAATGTGATGCCCAGTCTGTTCCCAAGCAGTGATCCTATCTCCCACCCATCTTCCCCAGTTCTATCAGAGCACGATGTTCTATGTTGAGGAAAATCCCTTTGGCTGGTCTGGGCCAGATGTCCTGCCTGTGCTCTCCCAGCTCCTTGCGCACCTGGCAGGGTGCAAGAAGCTGAAAAGCCCTTGACTTAGTGTAGACACAGAAACTACCCAGAAACAACTGAAAACTTCAGTGTGTTATCACCACTATTCTCATACTAAATCCAAAACTCAGCACTATACTGATAATTAAACTCTTCTACTAGAAAGAAAATTAACTCTATCTCAGCCAAAATCAGAAAATCTTCATCTTCCATCCTCAACTCCCTCTCCCCAGATTGCCATTTCATAGAAGGAAAGCACCAGAAATTGGTTTCTAGCCATGATCCAAGGTTACCTTCAGCTAATCAAGGATTCACCGGTGTTGAAGGGGTGTCCCATTCTCACCACCTCCACTCCTCAGGTTCATGCATTCAGAAAAACAGTCAAATCTGTTTTTTTCCAGTCCATCCCAGTTAACTTTATTTCAAGGCCACAAAATGCTGATACTGGAAAGACTTAGTCATAACTCAGCAAATAGGAGTTGTGTATCTATGAACTGTCATATAGGAAGTTGATATCATCACTTTTGGAGCTGAGGTGTAGGTGGCACATTTACCCTTGCTGGGTCATATGGCTTTGCCTCATCTTTGTCATTCATGAACAGTAGTGCCAAAGTGAGGGATTTTGGAAAATAAGATATATAAATATAGAAAAGCAGATATATTTATACATATAAATACATAAAAGCATATATATAAAAGCTTCTACCCAATAGAGTCTGAGATCAAGGGCAGAGAAGGCTCTGGTGAGTCATAGCAGCTTTCCAGTACCTAAAAAGGGGCCTACAGGAAATATTGACAGGAACTTTTCACAAATACATGTCGTGATAGGATGAAGGATAATGGTCTTAAGCTGAAGAAGGGTACATTTAGATTAGAAATAGGAAGAAACTCTTTATTATGAGGATGGTGAGACGCTGGCACCGACTGCCCAGAGAAGCTGTGGCTGCCCCATCCCTGGCAGTGTTCAAGGCCAGGTTGGATGGGGCTTTGGGCAACGTGGTCTAGTGGAGGGTGTCCCTGTCCACGGCAGGGCGGTTGGTACTAGATGATCTTTGAGGTGCCTTCCAACTCAAACCATTATATGATTCCATGATTCTATGATTCCATGTCTCACTGATATATACATATACCGATATATACATATACAGGCTGGGGTCCATCCTGGAAGCTCTCCTTGAGTGAAGTGGATATGGGTTGGGTAAATTAAGATAACTGGAGAAGTTTGAAGGTAACAGGAGGGGCCATGCTGTCCTGGGATTTTCTGAAGACAGCAGCTGAATGTCTGCTTCCTTCCATGTCTCTCTGGGAACACACTACTCCATACTGAAGTCTCAAGTCAGCGTATGTGGCAGTTACTTGATCATACAGTGGGGAGCATCTGAGGGCTTTGTCAGAGCCTGATGCTTGATGTCCCTCCATGTGATTGGATTTTATTTTATTTTTTTCAAAATAAAGATGAAGGAAAATGCTGGAAGTGCAAATATTTCTGATTATCCCAGACTTTGCCTTATCATATCAATTTTGTGTCATTTTCTTAGCTGAATGAACTCTTTCAAATGTCACCAGACCTGTGTATAATAAGAAAAACCAACAAAATAGCTGCTTTTCTCCCTTCACTGTGTCTGTTGGTCTAAGATATTCAGTCTTCCCAAGAAGGTCTTAGAATGGTAATTTTGATAATGTGTGGCTGTTTAGATAAGGGTAATGCATATAAAAGCCTCATAATTATGTACTTTTCTACTTTCCCTGACTTAGGTGTCAAGATTTGTAAAGGTAATAACATCACATTGAAAAAACACATGAAAATCTAAAACCACCATAAAATTGATTATAAATTTATATTAA
This sequence comes from Laterallus jamaicensis coturniculus, assembly GCA_022605575.1. NCBI lineage: Eukaryota > Metazoa > Chordata > Aves > Gruiformes > Rallidae > Laterallus > Laterallus jamaicensis. Next base: position 85,541,063 of record JAKCOX010000002.1, on the reverse strand, counting down.
CAGTCATGAGTTCCTGTTCTTGCTTCCAAGCATTCACTGATGGCCCAACCAAAAAATTTACCACTTGCAGTGAGAGAATGAGGGCCTGATTCACTCCTCATTTTCAAGTAAGGTGTGCTGAAATCAGTCAACTCACTCTCGCCTAAATGACAGGTGAATCAGTCCTGCAAGGTTACAACTATAAAATTTCCTTTAAGCAAAATGTTGTTCTATAAAGGACATATGTCTTTATGGCATATATATGTGTACACAGCTACACTGGACTAGATCTGTCTGCTGATGCTGTCTTTTAGGGGCTCCCAGGAGCATAATCTCAGACACAGAAATGCCAAACTGCTCTGTAAAGGATGCCCAGATTATGTCACAAGACATCCAAGCTGCAAAACAGTGCTCAAGTCCAGACTCATCTATCACACCACCACAACCCCAGGCTCAAATGCAAACTTAGGCTCAGCTCCTCAATACCTTGGGGCATGAAAACCTGTGTCCAGAACTTGATCTTTGAACTCAGCATTTCCTCAGCAGATCCTGCATGTTTCACATTGACCAATGAAGAGACAAATAGTCAGCAAGGCAGATGGAAATTGCAAAGTGCATGGGACTTCTTGTGCTTGAGCAGATTCTTGTCTTTATGCTGTAGCAGAGATAGAACCTCAGAGCTAGTCAGTATAGATCAACCTGCCCAGGTCACACCATCTGATTTCTGAGTGCTGTGTTGCTAGAAATAGCCAATTCCAAGTCTGGGAATTTAGTAAAGAACCACAGTCATTTAGTGATTATATAAATTTAAAAAGGAACCAAAGTCCTACAAATATTTTACCTTGCCTAAGCAATAATTAAAAGGAAATGTGTAATTTTACAGTACATTTTAGAGAATAAAAAGCATTTTATCCATCTCAGGTTTTGCATTAATTTTCATCTATGTAGCTTCTTTATACCTCCTGTATATCAAACACAGCTCAAGAAAACTAATTGACTATTCTTCCCGAGAGAAAAAAAAAGAAGCCAATCCAACCAAAGGAGTCTGCTTTGGGTTTTTTCCACTGGGTTATGGCTAAAAGCAAAAGAAAAATGTAGATGCCACTGTTTTGAAGTCTGGCCTCAGGAAACAGATAAAAGAGAAAAGCTATGAAGAAATGTTTGTCTTCAAAAAGTTGCAGCTGGCAGGTATATGTACAGTGTTGGGATCTGGCAGGACTTCTTTCTTAGGAACTTTGAAGTTCTCTGCATCTGTGGCAGACAAGAGGGCCTTACAAGAATTTTAGTTCAGTCTGTTAATTTCATATGATCCAGCTGTATCATCCTTTAACAATAAGCAATGAGAATAACATCTTGTAGCCAGTTCAGATTGGGATTATTAGTGTTCATTGAAAGAAATCTACCTAGCGAACTTAATGGATAACCCAGAGCTGGCTACAGGTGTTTTCATTGGGGAGTTTAGTAATTAAACTGTGAACCTTGCAAAGAGAACGGTTATCTGAAACACCTAAGGAAATTGACTTGTGTTCACCTCCAAAAGTCATAAAAAGTCACTAAACATAGACGTTTTGTATTATCATCTGAGGTGTCCAAGACATCACAAAGGCTTGGTAGATATGACACAGGACCAATGGGAGACCTGCACCCTTCTTGGGGGTGTCTGGAGACCAAATAGGCAGGAACATTTCAAATGTATGTATGTGGGTAAATGAACAGCCCCCAGTCCACACAAACAGTGGTGCTTAGTGAAATACTCAGCCAGCCAATCAGCAGTTATCTAATGCAGGGGGAGCTGAGATGGTCTCCTGCATCCACTTGATGCACCCAGCCTAAGCCTTGTTCATGTACAAAGGCATCCAGTGCTGCTTCAGATGTCTTCAGGTACACTTCTGGCCTCCAGTTGCAGGAGTCTACCATGTGTTCTGTGTCACTGGATGGTTGGATACCAGGTCCACGGGGTCACCATATTGCTGGTTGGAGTTTATTTTGCTGTAATACACATACTCCTTAAGAGTCCATTAGCCTTGTCTGTAGGAGCTTCAGGTGTTCACACATCTGAAAAGGGAATCCAGCCCTTTTGAAAAGTTTGGGTCTCAATGTACATGCTGCTCAAACAGACACGGGAGTTGCCTCTGGATACTTGTTGGAATGACTTTCAAGATGGAAGAAAGAAGAAATGCCCAGGACTAAGGGAGAAGATGGGCATGACATATGAAGATGCTTTAAAGGCTTCTTTTCCTCAGATCTTTGGGGTTACACTTAAAAAAAATTAGAGGAAGGGACTGCATCCTTCTCACGCAAGAAAGTTTAAAGCACAAACACCGATAGCCAAAAGATGAATAACAGAATGAAGGTTGTGACAGAAACAGTCTAAAACTGTGTATAGTAATGAACTCTCCATACCAACATCCTTGACCACTTCAAGTTGGCATAGACCTATTAACTTCTGCACAATAAGCCACTTTATGGGAAGTTCAGTGTATTTAGTCCTGAATGAGAAAATGTGAAGTGTGTGTGTCCCCCTGCCAAGATCCGGACAGTGAAGACATTGCCCATTTCAGCACTGCAGAACTATCTAGCGTACTGCTCGCACATACTTGATACCCAGCACTTTGCAGTGTAAAGCCATTTCAATAGATCATAGGAAAAAAAAGACACTAGTGAACTAAAGATAAAGGAAACACTGTACAGACAAAATTGATAAGAGATCTTTAAACTGCTTAGCAAACCTGCAGGCATAATCAAGAACAACTCAACTGTAGCTAAAGATTTGCTTCAAGATGGCTCTTGTAGCAGAAAATGAATGTGCAGAGAGGGTATATTCATAAATGGATTTATTCCTGCTTCTTTGGGGCATATGTCCAAAATTGAAATACTCAAAAGCTGTTACCAGTTCCTAAGGAACCTAAATTCATCATGCACAGAATACACAGAAACAGGTGGGGGTTGGAAGGAACCTCTGGAGATCAACAGTCTAACACCTGGCTGAAGCAGGGTCACCTAGATCAGGTTGGACACGTGGATATTTAGTATCTCCAGAGAAGGACACTCTACAACCTCTCTGTGCAGCTTGTCCCAGTGCTCTGTCACTCTCCCTGGAGTTTTTTCTCATCTTGAGATCACAGAATCACAGAATCACAGAGTTGTAGGGGTTGGAAGGGACCTCGAGAGATCATCGGGTCCAACCGCCCTGCCAAAACAGCTCCCTAGCTCATACTGCACAGATAGGCGTCCAGACGAGTCTTGAATATCTCCAGAGAAGGAGACTCCACCACCTCCCTGGGCAGCCTGTCCCAGGGCTCTGTCACCCTCACTGTGAAAAAGTTCTTCTGCATGTTGGTGCGGAACTTCCTGTGCTCCAATTTGCAGCCATTGCCCCTTGTCCTGTCTCCACTGACCACTGAAAAGGGGCAGGCCAATTCCCCCTGCACCCCATACTTAAGATATTTATAAACATTGATTAGGTCCCCCCCTCAATCTTCTTTTCTCTAGACTGAACAGTCCCAACTTACTCAGCCTACCCTCATAGGGTAGACGCTCCAGGCCCTTAATTATCTTTGTAGCCCTTCTCTGGACTCTCTCCAGGAGAACCCTGTCCTTTTTAAACCAAGGAGCCCAGAACTGGACACAATACTCCAGGTGGGGCCTGACCAAGGCAGAGTAGAGGGGGAGGAAAAAACCTACTGTAAACTAATCTATAGCCTAAAACCTATATTTTCGTGTCTGCTATTGCTCTTTAGTTTTAAAATCTTTTTCTAAACCTTTTTGTAGCTATTCTTTTTCTGCATTCACAGAACTATGTGTAACTATGGCAGTTACTGCAAAACCGTATGTATTCTGGTTGCTTTGTGGTGTGACTGGATACATTACATTCAGTCCACTATGATGATGGTGAGACGTTGACTTCTGTATTTGATTAGCATAATTAGAAATGTGGAGACTGGGAGAAACATCCAATCATTTTGCTGGTAAATATTTTTAAGGTATGTAATATCTACTGCTACCTTGGTGTCTGGCAATTAGTATGACATTTATGAGTGCTCAAAGTTTTCTATATATCTCTAAAATCAATGAACAGGGTCCCAAAGTGAGTTTTAACTTTTAAAAATTCATTGGCATTTTCTCAAGCAAGCCACAAATACAATTCTCACATTTTGTGGTTTAAATCATTTAAGCCACAAAGCCTATTACTACAGGCTTGTCTGTGCGAGAAGCTGCATCTGGATTTTGAAACAAATCAGATGGAAGATGCAAAAAGTTCACCCAGAGAACATTTATTTTTAAATACATAAACCAGGTCATTTTTAAAATAAATTTATTTTTAAAAGATGAAAGATAGGTCAAAGTAAACAACTTTATATCCAATGAAAGGTTGCACTGGTAAATCCTTTTTTACCTCGACTCCTTAAATGCCATATGACAGAACATGCAAGTATGCTGGATTTTTCAAAGCAAAATCTGTAAAATTTTGAGTTTATAAGGTCTCAGTTAATAACTAAAGAAATGGGTGGCTTAGTATGTTCAGCTCCCTCCAAAGCATTTTGAGTGATGAGGGCTCAACATTACTATCAAGTTACTAAGGCTAGTGAACTTCAAGAAAGTGTCTATTCAGTACTTTGCATTCTTCTCACCTACAGCAAATTCAGGTTAAGGAGAGACACAGTGTAGTTCAACCAATGTTTTAAGCTGTCACCTGTATTAAAAGAAGAAATCCTACCTTTCTTATTGTTTGGGCCATATCCAAACCTCACATGAACTTAGGGAAAAGATTGAGGTGAAAACTAAGCAGTCTTCAGGATAACAACAACAATAATATAATAACAATAATTAAAATATTTTCCAGGTGGATCAGTTCTCTAATTTGTTTTACCATACAGTTGTATAGATATTTCAGCAGTAAAGAAAAGGGTGTGGGGGCTAAATAGCAATGGGGAGAGTGAGGGACACCTTCTTTCAGTATCCCTTGGTGTTGTCTTGCAGTAACAGCCTAAATGCCAATATAATGAATCTAATTTTACTACAGGTTACACAAAATGTAATTATCACACTGTTGCTGTGGGATAAGAGTACACATAAGGGCAGCTACTGCAGCTCCACTAATGCCTGGTAACTCCTTAAAGTGAGCTAATTTAACTGTGGGTCTAAGCTTGGAGAGAATTTGAAAAGAATGAGTCTTAATTATCACAATAGCACAAAGTGTATAGCACTTCACATTTTCATAGTGCAAATTAATCAATTCAGTTCCTAATGGCATACTGATATTATAAGTAATCTCAATGTTTTTTGCTTAAGGCTGGGAAAAAATGCTATTAAATCTTCAATCAACTCATAGAAAACTTTCTGTAACCAGAAGCATGAAAGTCCCTGACCTATCTGAATGCTAACTGCTTCTTAGTGTGCTGCTTGCTGGGTAAAGGAGGCTGTGCTCTCATAAGATGACAAGGTACTCCAAAGGCCAATAACTGCAGAAATAAAGGTATTGCAAAAATATGGAGAGGCATGTTAACTGCTAACATTTCCAGGAAAACAAGGGCTACCAAACAAAGAGATATGAAACCTATTTTGGTTGTGTGCTGAAGCTCTTTAATTGATTGCTAAATGCACATGAGGCTAGCATATGCAGAAATAGATGCTTTAAGACAGGATACAAGCACTGAAACACAAGGAAAAGAGAGCCAAGCCTAATTCTGTAAATGTAAAATCTTCAGAGCATAGTACTTTTGAATAAACATGGCTTCTGGATATAGAAACATGTCTCTAAGCAAAAAGAGAAGTTGTTACAAAAGGTACACAGTGTGCTTGCTTGGAATCCTGGAGTCCAGAGGCAGCAGAAAATGGTCAAGTCCTTCCTTGATTTCCTTAGAGGCTCATTTAGGATTGGGTGTATATACACTACAGAAAAAAAAAAAAAAAAAGGTGGTGTGTGGTGGAATGGGATTTATGCTACCATACTAAGGAATCAATATGATTTGAAATAAGAGGAAGGAATTCTGCTTTGAGTTACTTTGCTACAAGCAAGAAGAGTCCAATAGACCCATAGGATAAGGTTTACACTGGTGAAACTTGGATTTTCTTAAGTGGCATCCTGAGTTGGACCTTCTGGCAACATTTGAAAAATGTTTTTCCCTTATTTACAACTGAATTATATTAGTTAACAGATTGTAATGGAAATGAGAACAAACCCTTTATCTGCAGCAGTGTCTGTATTTTACACTGAAAAATGAATTATGTCCTATAGGAGTTTTTGTTATTCTCTAATATTTCATCCTGTCCCTTCATTAGTGTGGTAATCTCATTCTCCATTAATCTTCCATGTTTGTACTTGCATGTAGGAATGGGACTATGCAAGGAAGAAGGTTTTACTATTTTATTTTTCCTGAATGTATTTGTTACTGATATTGATTAACATGAGAGGAACTTAAAGACTTTTTATTACTCTGTCCAAAAGTACTTGTGGTCTTTTGCATTGATGCTCCCTTTCCCACTACAGGTTTATGGGGAAATTTATTCTGGTACATGTAGTGGAGTTAAACCAGCTTTCCAGGCTGAACAGACTTTGCTGATGAGCATTTGGACCACAGAAAGGACCATGAGCAAAAATCATGATGTAAAATACCTTATTCTATTGAGGCAGAAGAAAGAAGGAAAGACTACTCATTGTAGATGCATGCATGCATTTATTTATTTAGTTAGTCTGTGGCAACGTTTTGATGTGTGGAAGAAATGGAAAAGGGCAGCTGTGAAAGCGTTGAACTTTCAAGTAACATGCAGAGCATCAGTTCATAGAATCATAGAATGATAGAATCATAAAATCAGAATACCATGTTGGAAGTGACCTCATGGATCATCTGATCCAACCTTTCTTGGCAAAATCTCTGTCTAGATAAAAACACCATCTAGACAAGATGGACTAGCATCCCATCCAACTGAATCTTAAAAACATCTAGTGTTGGTGAATCCACCTCTTCCCCTGGGATGTTATTTCAATGGCTGATTCGTCTCATTGTGATTTACTTTTTCCTCTTGTGTCCAGCCAGAATATCCCCATGACTGACTTGTACCTTTTGGCATTTTCATTGACGCCTTGTAAAAAGGGAGTCTCCAGCTTCTTTGTGGCCACATTTAAGGAGTGGAACGTGGTCATGAGCTCTCCTCTAAGACATCTTTTCTTCAGGATGAACAAACTAGTTCTCTCAGCCTTGCCTCAGATGGCTTCTCTGCCAGTTATGTTATGCAAAAATTTAACTGGAAAACTCAAGGAAGAGTTTGTCAGAACTAGGTCTGGATTAGATGTCTCACTTTCCTCTTCACATACACTAATTTTGCATTGGAACAACTTCACTGACTGTCTACCAACTTTAACATAGCTACTCTTGATTTAATAGTTCTGGATGCACGAGACAACTTGAGCTCTTGAGGTAAATTATAGATCAAAGCTTTGTTGAAGACAGTATAAATCCACGTGTTAAAGCCCAAAGTTTCACAATTACAGAATGGATGACACACAAAGAAATGAAACTATAACTCTGACTTGTCAGTTGTAAGAACAAAGGCCTTTATCTCTCAGATAAAAGGAGATATAAGTATTTTCAGCAGCTGGTCCCTTCTCATCATTACAGGTCAGTTACAGGAAGGTGGACACTCATACATACAGACCTTGTATTTCACAGCGACTGCTTCAGCTGGGGATCAGTTTGAAAATTAGCAGTGTCTTCATCTGTTCATGAGTAATGTTCATATGAAAGGGGGGAATTACGTGTGGTGCTGAAAGTCAGAAAGGGTTAAAAAACCTCCCAACCTTGGAGTACCACAAGAAAACTTGTGAAGATAGCTATTTCTGTGAGTTTTCAGTAGAATCCAGATCAGACAGGGGCAAAACAGGAAGTATACATCACCATGTCAATATAAATGTGTCTCAGCTCTGATGAGGTAGTTGAGCTGCTCTTGCAGGTGACAAACTGGCTGTTGCCTTTGGTTTCTCCTGAGAGTCTCAGCAAGATACCTGTTAGCAACAGATGTGCTTTAGATAAGAAAACAAAACCACAAATCTGGACATTATACTTAGGAAAGAAGTCATCAATACCAAGCTGTGATAGTCAACATAGCAATAATTATGGCATAAAACTCTAATGCTGATCTTTTGTTATATTTTGGAACTCCACTACATGTCCAAGACAAAAGACTTCATTGGATCCTATTTAGTTGCTCTTATCTAGTGAACATGACTACTTTGTCTTGTAGAAAAGGTTAACATTCAGAAAGATTAATTTCTTCTTTCACAGAAAAAATTGTAATTAAGTTTTTAGTGAAACAGATGGACAGTTTCACCCAGAAAATGGAGGTATTTATGCAAATATTGAACTAATTGATGCTCAGTTGTAACAAAAGGAAGCATGTAAGATGCTTTATGGTGTCAACATTTCGGACTATGATTTACTGTGTTAAAGATTTCTCATAGTGAGATAAGGGAGAACAAAACCTGTAACTCTCAGACCCTGATCATCGATTTTCCTGATCAATGCAGTTGCATGAAGACAAAATACATTATGTTAGTCCAGCTGTAAATGACATGTCCATAGGAAAGGGTGGATCAAGTTTACTTGAACTTTGCTCCATAAAGAAGTCATATAAAAAAAAATCCAGTTAGTTCAAAATTCTGTGTATTTTACAATTTTAGAAGTAATATGCATTTTAGAATTATTTACTCACAATTAATTATCATTCAGTTAATTTATAGATCCGAACGAAAGAGCTGAACATGGAAACCTCTTTAATTTCAGTTCATTAACAGCAGAACATTCAGAGGTATCACATGCTTTAAGTCCTTCTTTATTAGAGATATCTTTACCAGACTACTGCGTACAAACCCCTCTCAAACTGCAGAACTGTTCACATTTTCCACAATCTCTAAGGCTAGAACCCTTAAAACCAGCTCTAATAGGGAAAATTATGTTTTCCAAAATGATGATGGGGCCCGTATCAGTCATCCTTTAATATGTGTATTTGCCCTGTAGGTGTAGAAATATCAAGAAACATGGAGGTAAACCTTAAATCTGTAACTTGAAACATCACTTTAACTCTGTTACCTTAACTGTTCACCTGGAGTTGAGAAGTTCATGACTTGAGGATATGTCCGATAATTTCCCAAGAGCTTGTAAAGTAGAGAGGGAAGACACAATCGGTGTCTGAAGGGTAACTTATAAGCAGTCAATTAATCTGAGCAGAACATAAACATCAGATATTATTGACTTGAATAAGTATTGTATTGATCAGAATGCAAGAGTGTTCAGAAGAAACTGAGGCTTTTGCAGGGCCATGGTCATGTTAAAGATGCAGGGCAAAGCACATGCCTGAAAAGGAGGTGAAAAAGCACAGACATACATATGCAGGCAAGTATGAGACAAAACTGAAAGTGTCAAATTGACATCTGAGATCGTAGAAGGTTGATAGATTAATAAGTGAAGGAGCAGTGCAGAAAACCTAAGGGTTCTGATTTTCCCAGGCTAACTTTATGTCCAGTAGGATGGAAAGACATATCCTGTTTACATGGTCAAAAATTAAGGTGGTTTTTTTCTTTTTCCCCAAGATAAACCAAATGCTATAAAACTGAGTTCAGCTCAACATTGCTCAGTACACTTAACTCAGTTGTACTTTTGGTCATTTCATAATTAATTTGTTATTTTTACTGCTATTTTCAGGTGGCATATTCACATGTGAAAAACAGGTTTTTTATATGTTTTTAACACTTGCTCAGAATTATTTTTCATACCTCACAGAGATGCCACATTACTTTTCTACAATTGCCTGAATGTAGGAAAATTATGAATATGGTGTGTCTTACCTCCTGGGAAAAGTTAACAGTAAGTAAATCTAATTCCTTTACTTCCAGCAGAATCATTGTAACTTCCATCATTACTGAAACAGATGGACAATTGCACCCAATAAATAAAATATTAGTGTAAATATCACTGAGCTAATTGACGTTTATCAGAACCAAAAGAGGGAAAACAAGATACTTACATGTTGCTAACAGCTGTGAGTATAATTTGCAGCATTAATGGCTCCTTACACTAAGCCATTATCATGGGCACAAAGATTCTGGAATCTAATTTATTTTCTTGATCAGTGGAGCTGAATGCAAAGATGGCACACAGCATTTGTTAGGTAGCAAATAATACATTTAATGTAATAAAATGTAGACACCCTCAAATACATTTTTATTTCCTGAGGAGAAGATCACATCAGGATTTTAATTTTTCCTCGTCTTTAGTTAAGAGACAACATTTTTCTTTAAATAATTTTTTAGACCTCTTTTTCCTCTAAAGCAATGTGCAAGATCCTTTCCATTATCCATCCTTAAACCCTGACAAGCCTGTGAAATTTCCCAGAAGACTTACCTCATTACCACAGAGAATAGGGTGGGGGTTTTTTGTGAAAATATGCAACAGTTTCACTGAGGAGCATGAATTTCCTGCTTGAAGCTGAATTACAAATAAGTACCATCATACTTCTAGAGATAAAATATAAAAACCTGCTGTTCTCCTTGTTTGCCTCAATTTTTTTTATGTAGGCAAATCCAATACCTATTGGAGTGAGACCAGTATCCCTCACACTTGTCTGAAGAAATGTAAGAATTCTTTCCCTTTAAATCTATAAAGCAACACTTCCCAGGAAAGGAGAATGTCCAAATTCACTAAGTCAGAAGTAAACAAAGTGGTGTTTTTTTCTGAATTTTACTACCACCAGCTGGACCAGTGATCAGTACCACTGCTCAATTCTAAGGAGGAAGAATGAAATGTATGAGTCTGGCACAGGGGTCAAGTAATCATATTCACACAGCTTCTGCCTAGCTCAAAGCATGGGAAATAGCATCATACAAGTTTCTGCAAAATAGTTCTTTGATACACTGGTAGATATCACTATTCAGTGTGGGGAATACAAAGCATGTTAAAATGATATGTGGAACAGTGTGCAGCTGGGAAATATGGTAATGGCATCTCACACAATGGGAGCTCCTACAAATTCTCTTGATAATTAATAAATAAGAACATATCACATGAGATACGCTGTAGTACTTGTTCCTAAAATTCTGTAAGAATAGTACTTTCTAGTTTGAAGATAAGGCCATTTTGTTGGTTTTTAACTCGTTAGGTAGAGGGCTTGAAAAAACACACGTGTCAAATTTTAACAGCCAGGAAAAAAAACCTTAGGAAAACTCCCCTAACTGCCTCCAGAAATCTATCTCTGGGCACTGGATAGCAGTTCAAGCTATAAAACAGTTTATATATTTCAAATGCACACCGACAATTACATTTCCTTTTCCAATCCAAACTTCAAAACGCTTTTCCCCTCATTTTTCATAATGTGTTAGGTTTGAAAACAAAAAAAAATAAATGACAAAAACAAAGAACTGCTGGTGGATGCAGTGCTGACTCAAGTAATCCCTGATAGCTCTCTACTCTAACAGATAACACATCTTGCTACACTGCGCAGCTACATTCAGATGGATAATGTGCAATTCTAATTCAAAAAGTGTTTGAACATAATGTTTCTGTCTTGCTGCCTGATCTTTCAACTTGCATTTCTCTGCAGTGTTAATTCTCGTATTATAGTCCATTGACTTTTACAAAAAAAGTGTTTCTCTTGCTCTATTAAAGAACTTTTTTATTCATGACTCTTTTTTTTCTTCCCCACACTCCTTTCTTGCTGAAAATTACAACAGAGGAGGAGTATACTATAGTTTCTTCTTCACTGGTGAGACTGGTAGTGAGAATTTGTCAGGCTGGGAGCATGAGATGAGGACATTCCCATGACATGGGAAAAATTCCAGGAACATTAGGACACAAAATGCTGCTGAATACTCAAAGAACAAAAAAGTCTGTCTGGGGAAGGCCATCCGCAAAGTGGAATTTCTCCTCTTCTTTCATTCTTTAGTGTATTTCTTCCAGTTTGCAGAAAAGGAGAAGAAAGTTGTATTCAAATAATGAAGATTTCAGGAAGTCAGAGCTTTGGGACATATTTAGGGAAAGAGGAACTTCTCAGAGTCTGCAGGAGGAATAGACAAAATAATCTCCTGGGATGATGAATGGCAGGACTGAGTTTTGAGGATGAAATAATCTTAAATTAAAGTAGGAAATAAATGAAAGAGATTAAGCAATGCAATGAAATAAGCAATGCAATGCAATGAATGAGATTAAGCAATCTGGTGATCAAGTGATGGTGTTGTGAGTATGAGACATAAGCATGTCAGTATGGTGACACCCGTGCCAAGTGGAGAGGCAGCAGTCTCCTTGTTCACATGGTCACAAGATGCACAGGCAAGGAGCTGCGATGTTTATCAGAAAGACAGTTGGAGATCATCTCTCCAGAAAGTTCACTCCAATGAAAGCACCTCCTGTGCATGGCTGCTGAACAAGGGGGAAAGATAGAGTGCACCAAATACACACCAAAGTCTGTGGGTCAGGTGCTCAGGTGCTTGACATTCATCTATATTAACTAATATTCCCATCATTTTGTTTAATTTTGTACTTTTCTATGAAAGCTCATAGCCTTCACATTCATAGCCTTCTCATAGCCTTCTGTATCCCACCTATAACTTCTTTTCAACTCACTCTGTGTTACCACAGACATATTTTAAACACCACCACCAGTTTCACGGGCTTTGCATACAGATTTCTCATTTGCTTCACTCTCATCACTATTGCCAGTTTAGGCACTGCTGTTTCACTAAGTCACTTTGTAATGATTTCTTTTATCAATATTACTATTTCCTTTCTTCTTTCAGTCCATACACCCACTGGATTCTTCAGTCCATCCACCTCAGTTCACTATTTTATCCTTGTTCTTCCTTATGCCTTACAGTGATGTAGGAAGATTGCATGAACTTCAAGGTCCCTTCTAACCCAAACCATTCTATGATTCCATGAATATCCAGCATTAGCTCTTCACTGCTTAGTCATGGGACCAAATGACACTTCAGACTTAGCATTGAGATATACCGAAGACCTTGCAGAAAAGCTGTTATCAGAAACTACCTGTGGATCGTGATCTGAGCTATCATTTTACTCAAGCTGCCATAGAAAAAGAATATATGACTTCAGGTGAGATATTGCTAGTAAAGTATATGAATTAACAATTCTATAGTCCAGTACACTGATGAAACCACATCTGCAGGACTGTGCAACATTCAGGTCAAAAAAGGTGTTTCAGAAATTAAGGTTGGGAGAGCTAATTGCTGAGTATAAATGCATCAGGAGATAAGCATCAGAGAAGGAAATGAGCTTTTTAAGCTAATGACTAGCTCTAGTACTCTAACAAATACATGAATACTCAGTTAGGAAAATTTTATTAACCATCATATTGCAGTTTGGAGACAAATTTCTTTAAACAGTAATTAAATAAATCCTATTTTGTATTTTTAAGATGGTGTTTATCTATTTTGTGCAATAAATGTTAAGAATTAAGGGTCCCCTCACTAGGGAGTAGAGAGAGGGAGCAAGGAAATACAGGAGACTGGAATCCAACAATTTTTTTTGTCAGTTGCTTTCCAGAAATGGCACAGAATTGTTATTATTTCAGAAAAAAAAGATTGCAGTGGCAAAAAGTTATGTTATGCTGGCATCCCATTGACCTTATTTGCCCATCAGAGTTGCATAAAAAGCCTGGGGATAGAAAAGGATCTGAGCAGTTAAGTGTCTTACCATTTCAGCGACCCAAAGAGTAGAGGCCATTCATCTTAAGTGCCCAGTTGTAGATGCTTTGATTGCCCTTGACTCACAAAGGCAAATGTGATGTCATTTTTAGAAATCATGCTCTCTTTTCAGGTCCTTTAAGGCATTTAATTTCTGGCCTTAAAATCATTAGTAATTTTAAAAAAAAATATGTAAGAAATGTGAGGAAAACCCTTCCAAAGTGATCACTTCACTTTCACTCTGAATAACAGTATCAGAAAAGTACTGAGATGCTTATTCATACCTGCATGTTCTGTTATTCAAGAAATACCACACTATTGTCTATATCCTACAAGAAAAGTAAAACTCTTGATTTGGGATTTTTTACACAACAGTTAGAGAAAGGCAGAAAACAAGGACAACTGATAAAGAATGGGGAAACAAAGAATTGAAGGGCAGCAATTCAAAGGTTTGGAAAACGCAGACTTTCTAAGAAGTGTAGTGGTTCAGCTAGAGATAATAAAGTTGGCCCAGCATATGGCAGAAGAGAAAATGCAGCAAAGTCATTGGTAAAAGGTGATATAACATGAAATTCCAATTATGCAGGAAAGATTAATTTCTTAATGGCAAATTTCTTCTGTAGAACATAAGTATGTGGCTGTTTGTTTCATTTTAGGATGGCAAAAAGAGAGACATTTCAAGTTGAAGGAAAAAAAAACCCAACCAAAAAACAGCAACACAAGTACTTCCTAGCTCATTTCAAATGGAATTGCTAGATGAGTATTCTTTTCTTTTCCAGTTTCTTATCAATTCTCAGAATAGCAGTCACCAAAGGCTAATGAATAAATCCAGACAGTACATTTTCAAGGCTTCAGCCCCTCCTTTCTGCTAATTGCAGGCACATTTCAAGCTTTTCATCCCATCTTATTTGTTTTTCAGCATATATCATCTTCACAATTCATTTCCATGAATCTGATTATTTCCATTTTCTGCTTCATATAATGAATCACATCTTTGTTTCAAGAGCTCCTTATCTCCTGATCCCTTTTGGGATCAAAAGCATGAAATTTGATACATTAGATGTTCTATCCCATTACATTAATTAGGAATGAAGATCATGTTTTGAGAAATTAATTGAACCTTATGAAGCATTTATTGAAATCACTGCATTTTAAATATATACAATTGCAGAGCTTCTCAAAGTAAAAATAAACAGGAGAAACAGAGGAAGCTAGAAATCAAACTGTCATGTCTGGAGCAGACGTAATTAGTCTAAAATTGTCTCTAATTGTCTCCAATTGTGTCTATCTCATCTCTCATGCCAAAGGTAAATATGAAAATGCTTTTCAACTTGAAAGTGCAGATATCATTTCCTGTAGTTAGAAGGTAGAGTATGTTATTGGTCTGATTAGGAGCAGTGTCAAACCCAGAGCAAAGGTTGACAAACACCACATTGTGGAGTCAATTTTGGATCAATTTTCTCCTGGGAAATGTTTTTATTGGAATTTGATGGCTCTGAATTGAAAATAGGACACTGTCCTCCGTACCTTTTAGTTCTTGGTCTTTCAGTTTCAAAGTATTACAACACCTGTGATAAAAGCAGGCAAGAGGCAGTTTGCAAGAGGCATATGACATTGCTTTGAGACACAAACTGAAACTGTCTGTCCTTGCCTCTGCTTCTGCTTGTGCCACTGCAGAGGTGCCTAAGTGCTTTCACAGATGGGATATTAAGGCACTGGAGTGGAGTTGAATGTTGAGTATTCAAATTCCAGTCTACCCACATGTGCAGTTTGACAAATAGGATGAAGAGGGGAGTGGGGAGAAGATTGGAAGCAGAGTGGGGAAAAGGCAACCCACCATCCTTTTTCCTCATCTCCTCTCAGAAAATGGATCCAGATGTTGGATCCAGAAGTTTAAGAGCAATGTCAGAACAAAGAAAGTTGTGTGAAATTCCCACTGTCTGCCTGTCCCAGAAACATCATTGAGGCCTTGGAGTCTGGATCTCATGGCAATTCTACAATCTAGTAAAGTCTTTTTGGCAGTTGCTCCAGTTCACAGCAGTGCAGCTCTCCAAGCATGTGTTCAAACAGAGTTGAAATTAATGAGCTTTGGTGAGTAGAAATAGCTTATGGATGAGCTTTAATTCAAAGACAGGAATACAGGCTTATCTGGGTCTCAGTTTCAGGACATTCTTTGGGATTTTGGGATAATATACCAGCTATGAATGATCAGATATGTACCTTCAGTTTTCCCTGCTGTGAAAGTTTTTCTCTGCTCTTGGCATTATTTCTAAAGAGAGGGAATATCATCTCCCTTTTGCCAAGGGATTTCTGAAAGCTTGTAAAGATTACTCATCCTCCCTACAGACTCAGAGCAGAGAAAGTTGTTCAAAAGTCCTCTCAGGGCTGTTGTGTTGCACAGCTTCTGGAGAGGCATTTCTCCATCTAAATACCTCAAAGAGGCAAAGCAGACACATTGAAGTTTAAAAAATTGTACTGAGTGCAAACACAGGCCAGTCCACTCAGGAAGCTTAGACAAGTTTTGGCAGAGTAGCTGAACTCTTGAATGCTCAACAGTACTGAATGCCAATTAATTTGTTCCCTACCTCTGACTTCATATAATTTTCTTTAGAGCTTTACCTATACTGTCCTTTTGTTTTCAATCTTTTCTTTGGCATTTTTGCATTCCTAGATAGCAATGATAGGCATATTTATGAAGATCACTTAGTAGGCAAATGTATTCCTGCATGTGCTCTAATGTGCTTCCTGTCATGTTGTTCATTATTCCTTCAGACTCTAATAATGTTCTCAGCTTGATATTGTTAAGAATAATGAAGCATTTATTCCTATTCAAGAAGCTAATTAAAAGACTCACTTTTATTTCTCTTAGGTGGGTTGATGGCTTAATTATAGATGTAACATTCAGAAAAAAAAATTCTATGTTGGGTGGCCCTATATAACTGCACCATGTCTCTGTTTCCGTTTTCTTCATGACATTGTATATTACAGTTCTATGAAAAAGGAACAATGCAATGAAGTTTCAAAGCAAATGCTTCTGCTAACCAGCTCCAAAGTTGTGATGAGCAATTACTATGTGAAACTTCAAGTAAATATATTTTAGAGCTGGAACAGAGTTTTGTGTTGTATGTCTGAAAGCAAAATGGGGCCTGGCTCTTGTCTTCACTGGCTTCCTCCAACTCAGAAAATAAGCAATGGTGTATGAATGATACATGGCTATGTGTCCATCCCAGGCTTAATCCTTTAAAGTGTAGAAGTCTATGGAAAGTCAGAGACCTACAGTGCTTAATGGAGTTTTGTCATTGCTCTATGTGCTAGGAGTGATAAAGAGTTACACTCTGATGCCTTCCCAACAGTTTCTAGACTTATATCTGACATATATTGCCTTCTTGTCATTCCATTCTTTGTTAAAGTCCATAAATTGTGAAATAAAAATGAAGTCATAAAGGAGCTGTTTAAGTCAGACTGTCAGAAACATACTGAAAACAGAAAAAACTGAGCCTTCCATTCCATAAACTGCCTGGTCCTGCAGTACTCCTATGGAGTTCAGAAGAAATGCAGAAGGACCCCTACAGACTCACACTGGAAGCAGAACTGCATGGGTTACTCCAGCCAGGAGACAAATTAAGGCTTTGGAATGAGTGAGATGAGAACCAGCCCCTGCCAGATGCCCAGCAGGGATGGAAATGACTGTCTTGAGAACTTCTGGAAGAGATCTTCTGGTGTCCTGCAGTAGGACATGCCTTGCCTTTTACCTGGAGTCCTGCTGAAAATACTACCCTGCCAGATGGCTTATTTGAGTGGAGAAAGGGGAGAGGAGAGATGCATACCTTGTTGTGTTCAGCAGTTTTGTATCACATAGGTTCAAAGAGGATCAAAAGGAGCGTTACATAAGGACCCCTGTGTTTCTACTCTGTGGGAGGAGATTTGAAACAGGAAGGAGGGCAAAAGCTTTTCATTCTTGTACTGTCGCCTGCACTTGTCCCTTCAAACAGCGCAGCCTTTCTCACTGGCATTTGTGATAACTCCTTTATTAAAGGAATTCAAGGCACAATTGCATTCATCCAAAGTGACATTTTCACTGAGCTATATCAAAATATGGTGGGCTATGGAGAACTGCAGATTTTTAGTCAAAACCATGAGCTGGAGGGGGCTTTGGAGGCTTCTGACTGCACTTACTTGCAGAGGTTTTGTCTTTAAAAAATAAACATTCCCAGACTTTTTGCATTGAAAAATTCATCTTGTTTGCAGTTTAGAGGCAATGCCAGACCTGCCAATCATGGGTAGCACGGAATCATATGATTATGGTAACCTTTCCAGACAGGATTTCTGGCTATCCACTGATTATTAAGTCTGGCATCAGGGACTAGTTTCTTCTATATTAGACTACAGTCTTCATTTCAGATATTAATTTCTCTTTTCTCCTCTTATTTCTTTTTCTCTTACTTCTTTTTCAGTGATATTAGACCACAACCCTGAAATCTTGCTAGAAAAAGGCTAAGAAAAGATTTAAGTGCATAACTAGAGTATGTAATAGCACTAATAGGTTGGCTCCTTTCCTGGAAAGTGGGTTTATCAGCTGTAGGGGTCTGCGATAATTTTCAGTCAGTCAGGAAATCTTAGAGGAGACAGAGCTGAAAATTCATACAAAGGGGAAGCAAATATCTCACTAATGGACATGAGAGGAAAGTTTTCATCCCCTTAGATGAAGTAAGACTCAGTAATAAAAGGCTGATGAGGGGAAGGAATTCAGTGTACATGAACACAGGCCTTAGGGAAATTGTGTACTTGAAGAAGAGCTATTAAAATAACACTTGATGATTTTGAAATGGTGTGTATTTTCATGTACTTTCTTAATTTAGTAAATAACAGTGATGTTTTTAGACTACCACAGGTTTGGAGACAAAAAACTCAGGTCTTTGGGACCCAACACAATGATCTAAGTTATCTAAAGATGGATAGTTCACCACCTAATAAACCTAAACTAGTGGTTGCAAACCATTATTTTTATTCTAGATTAACTACTTTTCAGTATGTCTATCAAATTTGTGTGTGATCTGAAGCCATTATTTGACCAAAGAAAATATTAAGTAAACATAGACACATGCTTCCTTACTTGCAAAATCCACAGCTCAATTTCACTGGCATTTCCATAGCAACATATTTCTAATGTGGAATTCACGATCACACTTTAAATATGCGTGTTCAGCATGGCATTGATTAAATATTTGTCTCCATTTCTGCTGGCAATCAGGTATGAAAGAACTCCTCTAAAATTTTAGAACTGGCACTATTTAGGCTTGAATGACCAACATCTAAATGACAACATATAGACTATTTAGCAAAACTTGCTGTAAGGTGCATAAGGACTCTGTGCTGGGATCATCAGGGCTCCTAAGTTTAGCCTGTGATGCTTAATTAATGGAGCAATATTTCCTAATTATATCTTGAAAATTAGAGTCATTAAGCATTGTGAAGGCTTGTGCAGGAACTGAAGGCATAGGGTTGCTTGAAGAAAACTAATGATGTGAAATGTAACAATGCTCCCTGGAAAGGCTGCACTAAAGGAGGAGCAACGTGCAGATCCACAATCATATTAATTGATCTTTCAGACTTAAGAAAAGGCCAGCCACTTCAAGGAACACTCATTAGGATCTGAAAGCTTCCCATCCTTGAACATGCTAAGCCCTCGCTCTTGTAAAAAGATGCAGCTGCTTTGCTGGGAGAGTGACCAACTCCCTGTAAAATTAGGGCCACTCCAGGAAAAGTAGGACCTATTTCTCCAGCTTAATGTAGTGTTTAAGGGATGGGATTTGCATACTCAACAAAATGAAACTTTTCTGTTGATTTCTACTTAAATTGAGATGTCTCCTTTCAGTCAAGAAGTGAAATTGAACCTCTTTGTTTTAACGGACACCAGATTTCTGGTATGAGGCTGAGATACATGATGATCCAGTGCAATTAAATCAATTAAACTTGTCAGTCTGGTATCCTGGACTGATATCCTCTAAGAACTACTTGAAAGCTGGGTGGAGCATGCTTTGCTGCACTGCATGCCCGCTTTCTGAATGTATGGTAGCTTTGAAGAAAACAAGCAAACTGCCTAGGCAATGCTGTTGATGGTATTAATGGCACTATATGCCAGGACTAAGGTCAAGAGCAGCTCCAGCTCTGCAGGGTTTTTCTCTGATAGCCCATGCCAGTTAGCACTGACAACTTCTCTCCCTCTTGCCCCTCATGTCCTGAAGAACAATAAAGATGGTAGAAGACCTCCTCCATATCTAGGGTGTGTTGTTCACTTCTGTGCATAGCAGTTTGGTCACAGAGAAATGCTGTTCCTGATTGCCTTCATTACCCAATGCACATGAAAGCTTTCATGATCAAAGGAGAGGTCTAAAACAGTGCTTGCCTACAGCTGATTACCAGAAGACTTCAAAGAGTTTCAGTGAGTGGGAGATAAAATTCAAGCTCTTCCCAAAACACAGCACCTGGCTAATCCACATGGGAAAGTTCCCCACAGGAGTCCTCTCAAGGTTAGCAATGTATTTTGGGGTATGTTACTCAACCTCCACATGGCAATCTTAATTTCAGTTTATCTTGCATAAAACGCAGAAGTTGTTTGAAATTCACAGTGAATGTTCTGAAAGCTGATGGATTTTATTTGAAAAAACAATGGGTTTTAAGATATGCAACTTATAACAGGAAATTTACCACTGTGTCTTCCAAAAGGATTAACAGGAGAAGGCAGGCAGGCAGTAAGATATATTCTAATCAGAATAGAAAGAAATATTGGAAAGGGTAGAAGAGAGAGGCAATGATTTAAGCTCTTGCAGGATGATATGATGACCTGATGCCCAGGAACTGCAGACACAGGGCAGGATAATAATGAGAAGTTAGACAGAAAACTGGGATGGCAATGTAGGTTAGAATAGACAAGACACCAACAGAAGAGGAAGGAATAGCCGTTCTGCATGACAGAGAGGGACTCAAATCACAAGAACTCTCCTGGTCATCCCATCCTTGGGTAGAAAGACCAACTAAGGTGCCAGCTTCCTAAGTAAACAGACAAGATAAAGCAGCCAAGAAAAATTTCATGAGACAAATTTAGTTCAGAACTGTGTTTTGTCTTACACCTCTACACCTAGTTCATATGCTGCAAAAGCAAACTGTAAAGAAAACCCAAAAGCTGTCTTTTCCAATATGTTTCCTTCCTTTGGTAATGAGGTCAAGTAATCATAGAGTCAGTTTTGTTGGAAAAGACCTTTAAGATCACCAAGCCCAACCATTAAATGTTCCTAAGCACCAGACCTACAGATCTTTTAAATACCTCCAGGGATGGTGATTAAACCATTACCCTGCATGTCGCTTCATAATGCTTCTGATATGGATGGAGATTCAGCCACTGGAAACTGCACCAAAACCAAAAATGTGCTTGATGAAGCAGCAGAAAACACAAGAGTCTTGGTGTCTCCTGATGTAGTCTGGTTTTGGTTACCTCTTCTGTTATATATCTGAATGACACATTCTTGTAGAGTTTTGGTGGCTTCAGCAACAACTGAATGACAAATACCTTCCTTCGTACTTGGCTACAGCAAATTACTAACTCATGATGGATAAATGTGTTCTGCAGCACCTCTTGGAAAGCATCACTTTGGAAAACATCAGAAAGTGAGGAGAAAGTCTTAGAAATGTGGAAATTAATTTCAAACTCCCTGCAAAACACAAGGAGACAGAGGAGGCTTTCCAAGCTGTAAGCTGCTCTTCAAAAGAGTAATTCTTTAGGAACTGTAAGCACTTAAGTCTATAGCTTTTATTTACCTCAGGAGTTTCTTTTAGTCACTAAATATTCTTTATAAATGGAGAAAGTGTATTCTCTTCAGAACAGTAAATATAATTCAAGTGTACATTACATTATTTCACTGTGGATGTATAGGTAGTTTTGTGTGTTTTGCTTGCCTTCAGTTTAGGTGCCAGTTTTTCATGAAGAGCAGTTCAGAGCCCAGAGGAGATTAAGAGAAAACTTCTCTTTAAAGCATAGGAGTTTATATGTAGTCCTAGGTTGTAGCTTCCTCTTTTTATGGGCAGAAATGATTCAAAACTGCTGATATCTTCTGGTGTCTGGAACAACTATGCCTCCAAGTCCTCACTGTGCAATCTTTGCTATGGAAACTATGTCACCATTTCTGTGGGCCAGGAAGGTGGCTTTTTAGGACAGACACATAAACAGTGCATACAGACATTATGAAAATACATTAGATTAATGTGTGTCCTTCCTCTGTCCTTCCTGTCTTTATGCTTTTTGAGTTGGCAAGCTCCTCTTTGGGGCAAACATTGGCTTTTGCCATCTGCTTCTGTGTACCCAGAATAAGTCTGATCCTCATTATTTATGATAACAGAGCTAATATAATACAAATTACCTCCTCCAGATCCCTTTTCAGTAAAGGATTTCAAATGTCCTTTTCAAGACCTGCAAAAAACTGGCACTGCCTTGACTTAAATGCTATTGAAATTCTTCTTTTTCTTTTCCTGTACTTGACTCCATGTCCTCTAACTTTTAAGTAACCACAATCCCACATAGGCTTCAAACCCCTTACTCACATACCCTACAAAACATGACACCATCCCCATCCAAGACACCAAATTAATTTGCAGGTACTGGATACAAATGCTCCACTTTTCCCTCGATACTTCACCATCTTGATTCACTGCTCCCAGAAACCTGTGCATTTACTCAGCAATCTTAACACCCATTTCCCCACGCTCCCCTTCATTTTCATTATTTATAAATCACAGAATCACAGAATTGTAGGGGTTGGAAGGGATCTCGAAAGGTCACTGGGTACAACCCCCCTGCCAAAGCAGCTCCCTAGCTCATATTGCACAGATAGGCGTCCAGACGAGTCTTGAATATCTCCAGAGAAGGAGACTCCACCACCTCCCTGGGCAGCCTGTCCCAGGGCTCTGTCACCCTCACTGGGAAAAAGTTCCTCCGCATGTTGGTGTGGAACTTCCTGTGCTCCAATTAGCAGCCATTGCCCCTTGTCCTGTCTCCACTGACCACAGAAAAGGGGCAGGCCAATTCCCCCTGCACCCCATACTTAAGATATTTATAAACATTGATTAGGCCCCCCTCAGTCTTCTTATCTCCAGGCTGAACAGCCCCTGCTGTCTCAGCCTTTCCTCATAGGATAGATGTTCCAGGCCCTTAATCATCTTCTTAGCCCTTCTCTGGACTCTCTCCAGGAGATCCTTGTCCTTTTTATACCAGGGAGCCCAGACACATCTCTGCAACAATTTTTAGTAATTTAGTTTTGTTCCTCACTTTATCAAGTTCCCGAGTAATCAGAATTAGAGGGAAGAAGGGAAGACAGGGAAAAAGGAAGAAAGAAGTGGAAGAATAATTAAATCAATACATAATGACGATGGGAACATCTAAAGGAAATATATGTTATATTTCATAGGCTTCTTATGTTTTGAAAAACAGGCTTTCATCATCATGAAAATGCCAAAAAATGTTGTAGAGATAAATACAACACATCAGCATGGTCAGACTGATCTCCTCACCACTAATTTATAGACTCCAGAAACCTCCCAAACAACTGTTTCTTGCTCATCAATAAAGAGGTAATTTTCTCCCTTTATTTTTGCAAATCCATCTATAATTACACATGCCCTTTGCAAAACTGTTACACCTGAACATATCACTTCTAGTTGCTCACAATTGTCAAAATATCTGAATGGCAGAAATGTGGCAGCTGTGTGTTTTTTATTGTGTTTAGTTGTATACTCATTAATTTGAGAAAATTAGTAAATGGCAACAACCTGGAAAAACGGTGAGGCCTTAATGTGCTTAATCTGCTGAATTTACTCCTGCCTTCAGATGATAACGAAAAGTGTGTGCATCATTTCAGATGCACATGGTTCTTTTCAGATTTAAGTGGTGCATATTCCTTTCCTAGGCACCTCACTGGGGTGAGAGGTGATTTACATCTTGCTGAAGTAATTTGAGACTTAGTAAACCTTCAGCTAAATACTATATTTTCATAAATGGAATATTTTTAGAATGCAGTCCTATTGCATGACTCCTTAATTTACTAGTGCTGAAAGTCAGTATATTAATTACTGTCAAAGAAAGCAAGAAATTGGTTTTAGCAGGATCTCTAAATATTGCAATTTCTATTTGATTCCTATTCGCTGCCTTATCTGCAATTAATGGCCACTGTCTAGAGCATAACAGACAACGAACCAGACTGCAAAACCAAGATTACAAATAGAAATAACTGCAGACAAATGAGAAGAAAAAGTTTGATAATACTTTTGGATTTCCTCCTTCAGTAAGCTATAGAACATATATTTTAGAAGTCTAAGAAAGCTCCAGCTGAACTTGAACGAGCAGCTACAATTTATATGCAACATTAATGCCAATTAAGATAGCAACGAGACAGTAGTTATTTTCTAATTATAATTGACAATAACAATCCTATTAGATTGCAATTTGTACATAAACATTATGAGTTTAAAGTGTGTAAACATAAACCTGATCATTTATTTGAGTCAAATAAGAACCGTTTTGAAGCTGATCACATTAAACCAAAAATGTGACTGGTAAACCCAGTCTCTTTTTCACTGGAAGTCTATAATATTAGTCTGCTAGTTTAAGATAAGTATGCTATTTAGTGTTACCTGCAGGGAAGAGAAACACACTGAATTTCTGTCAATCTGAATGTCTATAAAATCTGAGTCTTGCCACACCAACGTCCAGATTCTCCAAAATTTCTGCTTCTTCATTAGTATTTAGGATTCTAACTCCCTCCATTAAGTCAAACAGTAGTGGCTACATAAATTCTGTTGGGTATTGGACCTTTATAATAATTTCAGCAAAACTTAGTTCATTCACTGCCGAGATCACCATGGCAGCTTTAATTAATTGTAATTAGTAATTAAGCATAAAAAAATTAACTAGCTGCCTGCCATCAGATCTTGAAGTAACTGATTCACTAAGCATGCCCTGTGAAGTTAGTTTTGAACATAAACCTTTGCCTCACCCAGGCAGAGATGCACAGGTGACACATGGAAGGCAAGTAAGCTTACTGGTTTTATCAAGGTTAGCATGTCAAACCTGATTATTGTACAGAGATGATGTTGTTAGGGAAATGTTTTGGACATTAAAGGATAGTGTGTGGGGTTGGACATCTGATGCAAAGCTAGGAAAATAAACAGGTCTTGCAAAGTCTCTGTAGGTCTTCTTCAGCTTCATGATATACCAGCTTTTTGGAAGCAGTGTCATATGGATGAGGCATAAAACAAAACTAACAAA
The DNA here is from genome assembly GCA_022605575.1 of Laterallus jamaicensis coturniculus. Classification (NCBI taxonomy): domain Eukaryota; kingdom Metazoa; phylum Chordata; class Aves; order Gruiformes; family Rallidae; genus Laterallus; species Laterallus jamaicensis. Next base: position 85,516,080 of record JAKCOX010000002.1, on the reverse strand, counting down.
ACATAAGTGAAAATCTCAACATTTCTGATAATTTTCCAAAAGTCTGTCCCACTGTCCTGGGCTTGACAGCCTATTCGCAAGTGCACATGTGCAATATAGATCTGTGTGGGATACAAGTGAGTTTTTTAACTCAAAGTTAATAGTTTTCTTGTTCATGTATGTGTGGGTCAAACTGCCTTTTCTATCCTTCATAGATTTATTTATTAAGTCATGCCAACACAAGAAGGGCTTGTTCACATGGCAGCTTTGGACATCCTACTGCAGCCCTGCAGAAACCTTTGGCTCACTACTCCCACCCAGTCCATGAGGAGAGATAAGGGCTGCTCTCTATTCAGAAGATGAAGATTATTTGGGCTATGTTGCTTGTGATATGCTTTGATTCTAGAGCATCACTCTGTGGTTTATTGACTTCTATACCAGAAACAATTTTAGGCCATGTGAAAAGCCTAAACCACTGATTCCCTGAGAGGCAGGACCATCCCATCCGCTGAACACCCAGCATTACCTACCTTTGCCTAATAGTTCTTCACCATGTTTCCTGGGTTAGTAACAAGCGTCTTTGTTTCTTTTCAACCCTTGTCTTCAGGCAGGGACCACTTGAGGAGATATTGGTTTTGACCTTACACCAGCACAATCCCAGTTCAAAGTGCACTAGGATGACTTCAGCCACTGTAACCATTTCTCAACAGGAAACAAGTAGTCTGACAAGAGTTATCTGAGATTAACAGGAAGGTATAGCAGAAGGACCACACAAGGGAAAAGACAGACCCAAAACAGACAACAAAATAAGAGACTCCCAAATGGAAGAGGATTAGCAGCTGAGCAACGTGCAGACAGAAGTGCTTGGGTGCAAACTGCTTCTTATCTAGCTTGATGATTCAATCTGGATAATGAGTTATTTGTTGTTTGTTGACTCCAAAGGAATTGCATGACAGATTGTGCTGCAGATGTTATTGTCAAAGGGATTTTTTTCCCATCAGCTTTGCTTTTGGGGAAGAAAAATGAAGTGGCAAACAACATTTATTGTTGGTAGTTACCAGAGTTATTCCTGGAAGCAAAAGTATTATGAAGTTATGAGCTTGATAACAGAACTGGGTATATTTTTAATGCAGTGTTGTTTTGTTTCATGGAGTAATATATTTGCAAATGGGAATAAGAGGGCATTGCAGTCAGAAGCTTTAAAAAACATTTAATTGAGAAATGCTGAAATTATACATTCTTTTTGTAAACTTTTCTCAGGGAAAACAGCTAATAATCTTTACAAATGCAGAAAAATTAAGAGAACAAATAAAAATCATGGGAATACCATAAAATTCAAGGCATCCATACTAGAATGTAACTTGCTCACATTTTAATATCCTTAATTAAACACACCTGGAAAAACATGTGTTTGTATGGAATTTAAAGCAAAGCCACACTGTATAAAGCAGATACAGGTTTTCAGTAATGAACACTTAATTCCACTTTCACTGAGGTCAGTGGTAGTATTACTGTTAACTTCATTAAAGTACTATCTGCAACTCTGAGAATTAAAGCACAAAACCTGTTATTTTTTATATTAAATTATTAATGACTGGTGATCCAGTGATGAAAAGTAAACTGACAACAGAATCTGTGGAAGTGGAAACTTCCCAGAGGTGCTTGAAATTAGAAGCATGATGAAAACTTCTTCCTTTCTCTCTCTTTTATTTTTGTTTAACTGATTTCCCATGCCCAGGAATAAAATCAGGAATAAGAATTCTCAGCTTCATAGAATGAGATAATGTCCTGTAAGGAGGAGAAAGGAAACCTGTTGTTGAGAGCCAGCTTGTTTCTGCTATTTATCCTTCTTGAGGCACATCTTCCCTGAGAAGACTGACAGAGTTTGCAGACTGTTGGGGGGGGGAAACTCTGCTCAAAACAGAAGGCAGTGCCAGAGCAAGTAACTTTCTGAATTCATTTTCATTCCAGGGATTATTCATTAAAAAAGATACTAGGTTTAAAATCATTAATCCTGTGGCCTAATCCCTTTGCAAACAAGAACAGAGATGCACTTTTCAGTTGGTGACTTTGCTTGCTAATGGAGTATTAACAGTGGTACCGAGCCACTTGGCAGCACTCTCATTTGCTAAGTTTTTTTTCTGGTTTGTATTGAAGGCCAGATAGAAGTTTACATAATCCTTTCCATCATATGTCAAAGATTGTTCTTTCAACTGGCTTCTTAATTTTCTGTTTGTCATGTTATTCTATCACTTGCATTGTTTATGAGAAACTTCACATAAAAAATTTCAGAAAAGCCATTAGCACCTGCTCACTAGCAAATTGTCATGCCAAACTCATGGGCATGAAATACTAATATGAACAAACAGAAAGACACAGACTATTGAGAGTGGAGATTCTGCTCCTCTACTCTGCTCTGGTGAGACCTCACCTAGAATACTGTGTCCAGCTTTGGAGACCTCATCTTAAGAAGGACATGGACCTTCTGGAGTGTGTCCAGAGGAGGCCCACAAAGATGATCAAAGGGCTGGAGCACCTCTCCTATGAAGACAGGCTGAGAGAGTTGGGCTTGTTCAGCTTGGAGCAGAGAAGGCTCTGGGGGGATCTTACAGTGGCCTTCCAGTACCTTAAAGGTGCCTCTAAGAGAACTGGGGTAGCTGTTCAGAAGGATATGTAGCAGTAGGATGAGGGCTAATAGTTTTAAACTATAAAAGGGCAGATAAAGGTAAGATATTAGGAAAAAGTTCTTCAATATGGGGGTGGTGGATGACTGGAACAGGTTGCCCAGAGATGCAGTGGAGGCTCCATCCCTGGAGATATTCAAAATCAGGCTTGATGGGGCTCTGAGCAACCTGATCTAGTGAAAATGTCCCTGCTCACTGCAGGGGGGTGGTTGGACTAGATGACCTCTAAATGTGCCTTCCAACCATACATATTCTGTGATTCTATGTATTTAACTCGCCTCTTTAACTCAACTGCTCAGGATATGGCCAAACAGTAAGTTCACACTTTAAATGAGTAATTGGACTCGTCTATTCTGTATTGACAAATAATTTTTAAAGATTTTTGAGTGAGTGGTTGGGCACTGGACCACGCTCCCCAGGGAAGTGGTCACAGCACTGAGCTTGATTGAGTTCAAGAAGCATCTGGACGATGCCCTCAGTCCTATACTCTAACTTGGCTGGCCTGTGTGGAGCCAGGAGCTGGGTTCAACGATCCTTATGAATCCATTTGAACTCAGGATATTATATGATTCTGTGATTGTACTAGAAATAATCACACAGAGGAGCAACCAATTTCATGGATGAATCAAGTGAATGATTAGAATATCATAGGGTGAATTCCAGTCTCTGTAACAACAGAGAAGTAACTCCTGGGAAAGCAGCAATGTAAATATGGTCCACAAAATATGTTGCTTTGCGAATTGGGGAAGATTTGATGGAATTTTTTACAACCATAGATGTAATTTTTTCAGATTATTCCCTGAACCTAAGTCTTTTTTGATTCTTTAGATGATCTGAATAGTGGTGGTAATCATAGAGAGATCTGATCCTGAAGATTGATCCCATATGCAGAAAATACTGAGTGTTTTACAGAAATGAAATAAGTGAACAGAGTGGAATCAATACCTGGAGGCACAAGAGATACTTCAGATTTAGTAGCATTGATTAAAGCATGATTGTTCAATATCACACACAGGGGAATCATAACTGTTTTCAGGAAGAATAAAACATTCTATGCAATATCTGAGAAAGAAGACAGGGAAACTAAACTATTAAAACAAATGCTAGGAATTTGCTTTTATTAGCCAGAACTTTTTACAGCCAGAGCATATAAAAGTACAGAAGATGAGAGCGAGGGTTATTAAAGCATGTTCCTCAGCATAGCATACAAATTGTAGTAGCAGCTGCTGTCATTAGGGTAGATATTAAAACAAAGAGATACACACTCTAGGGTCTGTTCATGTGTCTAACTTAAGTAACTTAAGTGTGGATTTGCCCTAAACACATCCTAAATTTAAAAAAAGGGGAAAAAAGTTTTAAAAAAAAAAAAGTTTGCCTCTGCAGTGGGAAAGATAGACTGAGATGTAGATTGCACACTGGCTGTCACGCCTCCTGGAGCCCTTATTTTCTTTTATTTGGGTTTTTTCCCCTTATTTTTTCCTTTCCAGTTCCTTATTTTTAACGCAATGACTTGCATTTGTTGGTGGACTGTACTGGGACAGCTGAAGGGATTTTAGCTTACAGCTGTCTCCTGTGCTTGTCTCACTGAGATACAGAGGCTCAGAGCTGGTAACAGCTTTCGTACTGATTACGGAGTTTCTGAATTACATGTTTTATAGCACAGTATATGAAAAAACCCAAACAACCCATAACCCTGTTCTATTTAATATGCTGGGCTACAGTCTGAAGCATTTCCTCATGCAATAGTTAGGCTCTGTCTTCCAAGGAGTGGTGACATCTATCTTACAAAGGATGGACAGGCATGGAAGTATCCTTCCTAGATACATCTTTTGGATCTAACATCTTTTGGATCCTCCATTAAATGAACCTATGGAGTAAGAGGAATCCAGGCCTTCCCCACAGATTTCTGCACAGCATGGGCATTCCTGTGATTTTGGAATCTTACAGATTTTCCCCTAAGAAGCATGACTCTGTGCCCCTAAGCCCTTGTGTACATCTGTCCTAGGACAAAGCTCAGTCCTTGGGCATATATTCTTACAGCAGATTTCAGAGTGATGGAAGAGACCTGAAACCTTGGTGAGAATGATGTCTTCCAAATGTCCATTTCAGGCCTCTAACTTACATCAGCCTTTTGCAAGTGCTTCCTTTCTTCTATCAACTACAGACGGAACTTTGTCATCCCACTATGGCATCTGAATACAGCTGATAAAATCGCCAAGTAGATGGGAAGAATAACCACCTCCCTCACCTTACACATACATCAGCCTCCTTAATATCTTGAAGAGGAAGAGTAACAGATGCAGAGCAGAGCTACACAAACAGCCTAACAAAGCAGTGCTGTGTTGAGGATAGGTAAGGAGGCATTGTCTTAACATCTCTCTTGTCTCTCATACTCTGAAGACACGTGTCTCCACACAGACTCCATAAGACAAAATAAAAAAACAAGGAGGGGTTAAACTGTGAAAATGAACCACTGAAAATACTTCACCAAATCTCATTTGCTGCCAGTATTTTGTTACCTCATCAAAAATAACAAGCAATCTCAGGTAATACTATCATAATATTCTCCTAAGTGCCATGTGTAGTATTGCAAAATCAAAGATAGAGATATCTTAGTATTTATGTTTGAGAGCTTAGTTGTGAACCTGTCAGATTCTTCTGATGTATTTTTGCAAGGAAAGATAACAATACTTAGCATTTATATAGCACAGCACTGTTCACTCCTATAGTGCTTTCAAGTTATTACCTAATCAATCCTCACAGTGTCCCTGTGCAGCAAAGATATATTTCTATCCCCATTAGACAAATTCTCTACACCATAAGAAAATATGCACCCTTGAGATCTCTCTAACCACACACAAAAGTTTGGCTAGACACCCAAGGTGAAATTCTTTGCTTAAATCAGTAAGATTTTTGAGATAGACATCAGAAGTATCAGGGCTTCACACCCATATTCTGCATTATTCATGCAAGAGCCATCACTAGCAGCACTTCTTATATGTTCCTTTATTATAACTTCATTGTGAAGTTTATTGTATATTATTATAATACCTGATCACAGCTGGTAACTAAGCCCCACACAGCCACTTGCCCATTAACCCCTCGTAGGATAGGGGAGAGAATCAGAAGAGTAAAAGTGAGAAACTCTTGGGTTGAGATAAAGAAATTAATAGAAAAGGCAAAACAAGGAATCTGTTCCCCACTTCCCATGGGCATTAGGCAGACAGGTGTTCAGGCATCTCCAGAAAGCAGGGCTCCATCACACTTAATGGTGATTTGGGAAGACGAATGTCATCACTACAAATGCCCCACCCCCGCTTCCTCTCTCCAACTTTATATGCTGAGCATGACATCATATGGTATAGAATATCCTGTTGGTCAGTTGGGGCCAGCTGTCCTGGCTGTGTCCCCTCCCAACTCCTTGTGTACCCCCAGGCATACTCGCTGGTGGGGTGGGGTGAGGAGCAGATAAGGCCTTGCCTCTGTGCAAGCACTGCTCTGCAGTAATCAAAAGAGATGTTTTATCATCAACAGTGTTTCCAGTGCAAATCGAATACACAGCTACTATCCACATACTAGCTACTAGGGAGAAAATTGACTCTATCCCAGCTAAAACCAGCAGAAAACTGTATCTATATAGCTAATTGAAAGAGGGGCAATACCCTGTGTACTAGGATTAAAGGAGTGTTTAGGTGCAGGGAGTCAAATCTTGCCAATGCTTCTGACTGGGATGGGTCTGAAATGTAGCACTACTTATAAAATGCTTGTTGATGTGCAGCAAAACTACACCAGGGATTATGCTGACAAGTAGACAGTAACAACAATGTCAAAGTTCAGCATGTGGCATTCTTTTATCTAGTGGCACAAAAGCAGTCTGAGATACATATTTCTTACATTCTGGTTAAGAACAGAGATGGAGCAAAATCCAGCCTCAAGCTAAACACTTCTCAACTTTCCAATAAAAAACATGTGTCCAGAATCCATTAAAATATTGAATTATTCTATTTTTCTTCTGACTTCTGCTAGTGCTCCAGACAGTTAGAGGTCTCGACCTACGTGTCTGATTTTGGTCATGAGAGAAAACTACAATATAGGTTTCAAGGGAAATAAAATACGTGGAAGGATTTTGGACTTGACGAAACAGTCTAAGAGATGCAGAATGAAAGTGAACTCAGACCATTTTATATGAGACCAGGAGACAGTAACAGCTTGCCTTAATTCTCATTTTCCTAGCTCCCTAAAACAGCAACCCTGCCAAAGTCTTTTTAAGGAATGTTTGTTGGTATTTTGCTCTCACAGAATAACAGACTCACAGAATAGCTGAGGTTGGAAGGGACCTCTCGAGATCATCTGCTCCAACTCCCCAGCTCAAACAGGGCCACCTAGAGCTAGTTGGTCAGGACCTTGTTCAGATGACTTTGGAATATCTCCTAGGATAGAGATTCCACAGTCTCTCTGGCTGGTGACAGTGCTCATTCTCCAAGTAAAAACCAGTTTCCTGTTGCTCAGATGGAACAGCCTGTGTTTATGCTCACTGCCCCATGGAAAAGAGCCATGCATCATGCCTACCTACATCATGGCTACCATAGCCATGATGGTTCAAGAACATAGGCAAAGTAAGATTTATAGGCAGATATAATATGTTTTATTAGCTCAACTAGTATAGCTAAAAAACAAGAAACAATCTTTTTCTTAACAAGTTCTCCCTCTGGACTGAAATAGATCTTCACAGGGAAGTACATAGTTGGCTGGCTTTTATTTACCCTAAGAACATTACAGTTTTTATTCCCTGTGGGTTGTCCTGGAGTCTGACTTTAAAAAGCAAAGCTACAAAAACTGCCTTATATGTACAGATGTTGCCACAATCATTCTTGAGCAGAAGCATGTAAGACTTGCTAATGCAGAGCAAAAGAGTCATAATGGAAAGTGTTTGACCCTTCTTTTTGAAAAGATTTATTTCTCATAGTGGAAAGGACATATTTTCTTGTTCAGAGACAATGAGGTAAATCAACAGCCTTTAAATCAACCTTAATTTCTGAGCATTGGTTCTTTGTATCTCTGCTTAACAAAAGCCTTTTTGGTCTACAACTGCACGACATAAAATGAGTGTTATTAACTGAAATCTGTGAAATTATTCCTGCTGTTGTCTTTGTATGATGACAAAGTTTAGATTCTAGATTTCTTGGCCAGATTAGAATCGATTCAGCACAGTACTGCTGATTTCAATTAAATTATGCTGAAATATACCAGCATCACTGAAAGAATAATCTGCCCCAGAGACTACAAGAGTATCTTATCATGAAAGCCATAACTTAATTAGAAATAATCTTTTGGGAAGAGAAAGTCAAGATAATTCAGATAAATATGGGAAATGAAATTGTGTTTGGTTTAATAAAGGATTTAATTTTTCAGTTGTTCTTAAAACATGCATTTAGAAAAAGAATATCATAATTTGTGTAAAGTGCATTGTGGGTTTTTTGTTTGCTTGCTTTTCAGTTCAACTAATGATAAAATTCTACTATTATTGTCCTGAATACCATGGGTTCAGTTGGCTTCAGTGAGGGTCCTGCTATGAGAGGAATTTTGTCTGTCTGTAAATATATAACTAGTCCTGTACCATTAAGTAGTGCCAGTAGACATAGTCAGATTTTTATCTAGGATAGATTGGTCTGGGATAGAACTAAAAAAAATAAAATGAACCCGATGGTTAATTGCTAAATTTACAGCGTGTGCATAAATCTGAATAAATTTACAAGAAACCCACAAGTGCTTGAAGTGTTTTGTTTTCAATTTTACAGTCTTAATAGTTCTACACAAGGTTATACTGTTGCCATCACAGGCAAAACAGATGACTTGGGGAAAAATAGTTTAATTTAATGCCAATTAAAACTAGAGCTCAATGGTGAGCAACAAAGATGCAAACTAAAAACCTGCCTCCCTGCTCCCCATCCCTTGTTCACATGTCCATTTAAACATTCCCATTAACTCAGAAAAATATATTTCACATTTTACCGATATAGGGTTCTACTAAAGCTATCAAGGTTAAAAATGCTGTTCTAATGGGATGAAATGAGGCTAAACTGCTCATTGTAAGACCCCAGTACTGTTGGTATTTTCTGGGGGGTTTCTTCAGTGGAAGTTAAGAAATTTTCCTTTTTTTCTTCAATTTTCTAGTACATTTCTGGAAAATACTATGAACAATGCAAATAACTTTGTTCAGATAATTTTCCTTGGTAGTTAGAGTCTTTGCACAGTTGTTTGATACATTCTATTTAGAATCATATAAAATGATTTCTTCTTAAATGAAAAATGTGTGTGTTTGTGTGTGCATATGCTAGCTTGTACTTTCTTTTTAATTAAGATTTTTTTACAATGGTCTAATCAGCTTAATTTAGAAATGTTCTAACAATATGAGGCAATTTTTCTTTACGTATCGTAAAATACATGAAATCAATATTTATTCATTTATTTGTAATGTATCCAATAACAAATCTCTCCTTTGAAAACTTTCTTTTTCTTTACCCAAACAGATGCCTGCAGCAAAAATACAGATGCCTAAGAGAAACATAAGTCTGCAGTCGCTAAAGGAAACAGAAAATTTATAAGGCAAATTTTCCTTGTAGGGAGGGAGGGCAATAAAAGATATTTAGCACCGATTAATACAATACCAAGACAGAGGACATGGAGGCTTCTGAAAATATCCACTGAGGAGGTGTACAGGGACTCTGCACTTCCTGTGTGTGTGGCCCTGACTGGAAGATTGGTTGGTGCTGAATTTTCAGAAGTTCCTGCAGGTTAGATCTAAAAAAGCTCATTCAACCACTTCAGTCCTTGGTTTGATTTCTGATACACCATGTGAACCTTTGACACTCTGTTCCACTGGAGCCTGAGGAAGATGTTTAAATAATGCTAGTGCCCATGCTTAGGCACTTGCATCGCACACCTAGCATTTTGATAACCTGTGTGTATCTCTTCCAGTTAGTAAGGCAAAAGGTAGCATTAATTTCTCCTAACATTAGTCATTGATGTCTAATCCAAGCAGATCATAAAGTGCTTTCTCCAGACAGGGGAGAGATAAAGCTTCCTATAGAAAATAGCTTATTTATCTTTAATTAAGCACCTCAGACTGGGGGACAGGCATAAGCCACCCTTTGCATGTGCCTGTCAGTCACCAGTGATCCAAATGACTGTCTTTAGTAGCATACTTAACTGTAAATGTCTTTGGCTACACTGACTTTTCCACAAAGCATCTGTACTCTTAAGACAATGTGTATGATGTGCAGGACCCCAAAGAGTCTATGTTAAAAAGTGTTTTGTTGCTTTTCAGTCATTTCTTCAAGCACTTCAGTGCTATCTTGTAATGGTGCTACCCCACCAATCTTTTCTCAGGTGCAAATTTTGCAGGTGAAATTAATTAGTTGATCACTACAATCACTTTTCTTTAATACTCCAAATAATATTGGGTCATCAATTAATTCCTGGGATACCCAGAGTGGTACCCCGAATATTTTCCTTTTAAAACCTGGATTTTGAACTTCCTGTGCTCAGTATTTAATACCTAATATCTCCCATTTCTATTCTCACTAAACAAACTATTTTTGACAAATACTATATGGCACCCATTCAAGTGGTATGGGAGAAACAAGTTACACCAGCTACTTTTATGAATCATATTACTAATTTATTTTTTTTTAAAGAAAAATAAGGGAGAAGAAGTTTGTTTGATCAAGCCTGTTTTACGAGAATGGTAACTGAGATGAATAAAGATGGAGAAGGAAAGAATACCATTGTTGATTACTTCTGACATGATTTCAGTAGGGATTTACATCTGACTGCCTAATCGCTGGCTCTCTCATATCCTGACATTATGTAGATAATCTCCCAGACTATGACAATTTCCCTTTTTTTCTAAAACTGTGTTCAGATAAACTCAGTTATGAAGGCGATAAATTATTTGAAAATTTTATGAGTGCAAGTTATTTAAATCTACTTTTCAGAAAATGCTTAATTTGAAAGTCCTATGCTTTGTTTTATTACTGAAGAAAAGCATTCTATTTCACTCATGCTGTTTTAGATCATGGATACTGTTTCACTATTTGTAATTTCATCTGCAATTCATTTGTAATTCTAATTCCCATCAGTTCATTTTCCCATGATGGGCCTTTTTTAATATCTTGCTGTTTTCTTTAACCATATTATCATTGACTCATTTGCCTCTCCTATCAGTCACTGACGGATTTTAATTTGAAGCTCATATGCACTGCCCTTTATGTTCTCATTTTCAACCTCAACTATATTTTTAATCATTTTAACAGTGTTGTAACACTAGATGGATTTTGTCCAGAACTTGCTTTGCTCACTTGTGGGAAGTGTAACTTTGGGGCAATGAGTAGGATGCCTAGGAAAAATCTTCATTAAGATCTTACACTTAACCACCCTCAGTGCATTGTGCCAATAATTGCATTAATCTTTTGGAAATTGTTTCTTTTTCAAGATCTGTTTTTATGAATGTTGATTAGGTGCCATAATCTGTTTGCACAAGAGAAGCACAACCAGCTTTGATACTTGTTGCTTGTTGAGTACTTTTGTTGCGACCATCATAAGGACATCTTGTCCGTGTAGAGCAGGGCCTAATATCCTACCAAACACTTGGTTTCACCATCAAATTGTGTCCTAACCAGCTCCTGAACAAATTTTTCCTAGACCTTTTCCTAACTCTCTGGGAACATCAAATATTTCCAAGAAAGACTTTTTGATATCTCCCTTCTGTTGCTTGCTATGGTGGACCTTTGCCAAAGGCATATCTTTCTGATTACCCCAGTATTTTGCTTATTCTTGTTCAAAAAGTGGAGAACTATTTTTGTACATACCTCTGTTAACTGCAGAATGATCTTTGATGGGTGATTTGTCAATCTGTGTGATGCCAATACTGGGATGTCCTTAGTGACAGCCATCAGACCAAGCTCCTCATCCCTCTTTGAACGCATGTATATGTCCTTACCGAATACCCTTTGGAGAGTCCAGACAGAATTGTGTTTGTGTGATGGAGAGGGGACACGAAGAATAGGCTCCTTATGCCTTCTATAGGGAGGGCCAAATTAATTCTGACCCCCATTATAGCATCATACCAGTTAACAGAGTTCTGGATGACTGGCAGAAATGGGTTTCCTTAATCACAGACTCTGGAGAGACTCTGGACTGATTTTTCCAAATCAGAGTAGTGTCCAGAAAGAGGCATGAAAAATGCTCATTCCAGGAGAACATAAGAAACATGACCAGCTGGTTTAATAAAAGTGCCTTTATGGCTTGGTTTGTGGTAGAGATTGAGGTGTGAAGTGGGATTTGACAGAAAGCCACAGTATTCAAATTAAGCTTCTTTCAAGTTCAACCAGCAGATGAACCCGAGAAATGAAAGATATGGTGTTACAATTCAATATTGTCATTTCAATCCAGTTAAATGAGGATTATTATCTGGCTAGATATGGATTGGGTGAATCAGAAAGTTCTGCTGTGTTACAAACAAAAATTTCAGAATTAACCAGATATGGTGATGCTTCAAAAGGCCTTTTTGGCTCTTTATTTCTGCTTCTGCTGCAACTGAGATTAGCACAGACCTGCAGAGGTGGAATGGCCATGACCCAGAAGACTTCCCTAGAACCAGGTTCATTCCTAACAGATCTCTCGAATGACCTTAGATGGTACTTGTTTAATATATATCTCTGAACAAATGTAAGGATGAACGTGTTAAGGATCATGAAGACTTCAGAAAAGCTGTTAAGTCTCCATGAGTAGACTTTATGGGAAGTTTAGGACTGAACTGCGATAAAACAGTTTATACCTGTATAACTATTAAACTCTCAACCTCCAAATCCTGATGCTTACATCCAACCCACGTGCCAGGAAACAGTCTCTGGCTCATTCTAACTCCTTCCTGTACCTGGGAAATGCTTGGTAGAGGCTGATGAAACCTCAACCATGACCAGATATATGTTTAATACTTTAATGTTGAAAACAAAACCATTGAAAGGAAACGAGGTCCACTGCCTGGAATTGTTTTTTTGGTACTGTTTAATTTATCAGTGCATACAGAGCCTTTGAAACAGCACAGAAAGCATAATTTATCCAGTCACACAGAAAGGAGAAAAAAAGCCCTGAGATACTGCATTTTTTTTCTTCCTTGTAAGAAAATATTTTGATTCAGTTAGACAGATGGATTTATATCAGATGAAAACCGGCACTAAATATTTAACTTCTGTTGGAACTAACCTCAATCAATAGCTAACATTTTCCATAAAAATCCCTACAATTTAGTAGACATCACATTGTTTTATTAAAATGCTTGTTTTGAACAATTTTCCTGTAGAAATATTTTATCAACTAACAGTAAATATTTTATCAAGTAACAGCGCTTACACCTCAGCTTATGCTGGGATTGTTCACTGTGGTACTTTCACATGGCACAGTTCATCTTTTCAGAGAGCTTCAGAACTTGATGTGGTGTCAGGGGCCTCTTTTGCAGATTCACCAACAGTAGGTCAGCATCACGTAGACGTGTCAATGGTGCAGTACCAGTGAGGACATCATACAGAACTCTTAATTTTTTAGAGATTATAGTAAATAGCCTTTTCAGCACCTCAAGTCTACAGAATACTATTCCTTCTGTGCTGTAAGTACTACAGCTTGCTAAATGAACTTCTTCATTATACATGGAAATAAAGATTGCCTGTGCTTTTAGGAAAAAGTCCAAAATTGTCAAAAACAGCATATGAAGGCTGACAGCGGGAGGTGCTTTAGTAAGCCTCCATCTGGAAAGGCACTGCATGCATATTGAGGAGAGATCATAACCTGAAGATTAACATGACAAAGCATTGCTGCAAAATTTCAACTGGAAAGACAGAATTGCTTTCAGCTCAGACAATAAATTAGATGATTCACATGCAGGGTTAATGGTAATATCTATGGTGTCAGAGGCTTGCAGTAATTACAGCTGTGAAGATGAGCTCTGATGCTGTGGCTGGTACAGCAACTAATTATTTAGTGCTGCTGGAAATTCCTTCGAAAACATCGAAGCTAAAGCCTCAAATAAGGAACTCTGAAACCATCTTCTGGCTTTCTGTTTAATATTTGTTAATCTCTTTAACCTCTGTGTTAACAGGAACATTATTTTCTAAAGCAAACAAAGAAGTAAGAGCCAAACAAGTATTATCTAAAAGCAGGATGTCTGAATGTGTGCCCACATTGCTGTTGTACACCTAGTCCCTATACGTAAGGCCAGTTCTGTGCTTTGGAATAGCCACATGCAACTGGGAAAGCCAGGAGGCTGAAACACAGCAGATGAGTGAAATGCCACCAGATGTTTACAAGATCATGGGTATGCTCAAATATTCTCTTTATAAATTGCTAGACATTCCTTTTTTACTAACATTTCCTTTGTTTTCCTTTATTTATTTACCTTTGGGTTTGGAGGACCATTAATGGGAGACACAGATGCTATCCCCTGCCATTAAAACTACCAATGACAGAAAAAAACCAGGAATGACTGTACATGGAAGAATGTGTTCATGTGTAAGAGCAGATAGTCTTTAAAGATTTAAAAAAAAAAAAAAATCTGCTCTCTGCTCCATGCACCTTCTCTTTCCTCCTCCATTTACATATTTAAATACTGCATATCTGTTTGCCTGCATTAAAATCAATAGGCATTTGGACAGAAAAGTACCAGCCTCCAGAGGAGGTGCAGATCACTAGAAGGCACATTGCAACAACTGATGCACATCATTTAAGTAGTCTTCAGCATAACAAATCCCATGTATGGAAGGTCACCTTCTTTCTAGTGAAGAACTCAAGGGTCAATATGAGAAATCCTGCCTAGCATGGCTGGGCGTAAAGAATCTAATGGCTCTGATCTAGTTAAAGGTGCCCCTGCTTACTGCAGGAATGTTGGACCAGATGCCCTTTAAAGGTTCCTTCTAGCCTAACACATTCTATGATTCTCCCTAGAGAAGCTTTTATTTCAGAACTGTCACATCTGTGACATCATAGGTGGGCAGCCACACCTCAGTGGGGGTCCCTATCAGACCAAAGAGACAGGGGATCCCTGAGGTATTGTTGCCTGTGGACAACCCACCCCAGGGCAATGACGCAAAGAAACATGAAACGGTGAAAAGCCAGTAAGGGTCAGGAAACAGTGGAGGAAAGCCAATAGGAAGCAAGGTTTGGCAGGAAGAAGCCAGTCAGAAGCAAAGGGTGGCAAACACAAATTAATATTAACTGAAAGAATCTATTACAATGACTCCAACCTCCTGCACTTCTTCGTGTCACCAAACAGACTGGGACAGACCAAATATAACCCACAATGAAAATAAAGAAAGTTGAGATTGGGAAAGGGTAGAATAGGGTGGGGGTTTGCTTGAAATTAGCCTGGAGAAAGGGAGGAGTGTTGTTTGATGAAATTGTTTCTTTATATTTCTCTCTTTTTCTTTGTATATGAATGAGTGATCAGAGACTGGTATTATTTTGCAAGTAATCTTAGGGTCTTCAGAGAAGGACTGAATCATTGCCCTAGGACTACATGAGAAGCATGAGCACATCTACTGCCTTTACTTAGTCCACACAATGCAGTGTAAAATTATAGCTATTGTCACTAAAGTTACATCCTGAAATCAACTTGTTTTGCCAAGAGAGCAGCATGGTCACAGAAGCCAATAAATTGACACTGGAAACAGGTGGTGGGGCAGAGTACGAAAATCATTTCAAGACAAGTCAATCTCAATTTGCTTGTTGAATTAAAGCTGTGTTTTGCAAAGTCAGTAATTACTACCTGCAAAATCATTTGACTTTTGAGCACTGAACTCTGCAACAGATAAAGGCAGTAACTCTTGAAATAAAAGTGCAATTATATTTATACTTTAGCACATACACATATCTCTATCACTTAGAACAAGAGTAATCTCAAGGCAGCTAGAATACTTGTAAAAACATTTCTACGATCCTTCTTTTAAATGCAGCCGGGGTATCGTCTACTGGGATATGGTATACTGGGACACAGTTTCCCACTGCCTCCCTTCTTGGGTGAGGAAATGGGACTTTGGGGTCTTCTTCACCTTTCCCCTTCACCTCCCATGGCCTCTTTGTTGCCAGAATTTGTTCCAGAAAAATCAAAAAGCATTTGTACCCTTTAATGAGACCAGAGGAGATATGGTGTGTTTGCTCTGTGCTTTTGTTCTGCCTTTGATTGCAGAGAGCTGATCTGCTCCCTTCCAGTCCCACATTCTTATGGGGAGTGAGTTCCATGGTCAAGGGACCCAGAAAATGGCAGAGACTCACAAGAGAGACTATGCACTGATGCCCACCACACCACAGCCAGAAGAAGCAGCTGGTCACAGCCAGCCCTGATCCTACTACAGCTCTTTAGTAATCCCTCTTTCTGACAGGAAATGTCCTGTACCAGACTCTACTCCTATTAGCAACTTTTTGGATGCAGTAAACTCTAGTTATGGCAGACCATGTTCTAATCTGTTTGGCCCACCTTGTAGGACAAGTATTGGCCTACAAGTCTGATTTTGACAGTAATCTCATGGTGGCCTCTGAGGACAAATGTAGGTATATCCCTTCTGGATTTTTCCTATACAAAATAAGGATAGTACATCTGATTGCATTCTGACCATTAATTTACATTTCTGTTCCTAAACTTATTGTCCAAGTCATCATCTTTACTATTTATGCTATAAATGCATAAAGCCATCACCTCTGGGCATTTATAGTGTATAAATAATATTATCACCAGGAATCAGACTTAATGAGGGTGAGGCTTGTATTTCTTTGAAAGAAAAATAATTTCTGGATTAAAAAATGGACCAGGTATACACTATGTTAAAAT
Organism: Laterallus jamaicensis coturniculus; assembly: GCA_022605575.1. Lineage (NCBI taxonomy): Eukaryota > Metazoa > Chordata > Aves > Gruiformes > Rallidae > Laterallus > Laterallus jamaicensis. The sequence goes on along the minus strand of JAKCOX010000002.1, from coordinate 85,499,541 downwards.
CACCCCCTAAAATCATAAAAGCAAAATTTTCTTTATAGGATTGTTAACATCTGCCTTCCACACCATTTGGAAGTCAGGATGTCCAACCATCTCCTCTGGGTGCTCCCTTCTAGCAATGGGGAACGCATCCAGATCCCTACAGAGAGCACAAGAGTCAGTTGCAAGCGCAGTTGGAGCAACAACATGTTTACAGCCTCACTCCAAGCTGTGTTGGTCAGGCTCAGAGCTGTTTGACAAGGAGTGTGAACACATGATTTGGCTTACCTTATATTTCCTCATTTCCCTGCAGGATCTTCCCCTTTACAACTCTCAACCCCTCCAAATAAGCAGCTCATTTCTGTGTGCCAGTTCCCCATCAGACCTAGTTTTCCTGATTTTATAATCTTATTTGGTATCTCTGTTATAGTTGCCCCAGTAATTTGTAATTTTGACAGCAGTTTTGTCCAGCTATTATCTTTTTCACTATCTGTAGTGTCCTGCCGTTTCTCATTTTGCTGTCTTGTTAGTGGCACCATGGGTCAGTGTGGGCCATCTGCATATACATCACTCCCCTTTGTAATCTGTAGCATCCTGCAGGTCCTTATGCCCTTATCTTGTCAGAAGCACTGCAAGACAGAGTGAGCCATCTGCACATAGACCTTAACACATACCTGTCTGTACCATCTGCCACCGTATTATTATTAGTAGTAAAGAAAAAACATAACTGCAAAAACAGACATTTCTTTTGTAAAACAAATAAAATAGAAAAAAAACCCAACCACTGCCAACTTATGAAATGAGAAGTCATCAAATAAAATCACTTGCTACAGGTGTTTTCCACTGGGTCTTAATTTACCTTTGGAATCATGTTTTAGAGCAAGTTGAGATTGTGCCCCATGAAAGTGAAGGCAAAACATGCCTTGTGTTTTCTCCTCAATTCCAGACCCAGCTCCCACAACACAGTGAAAGACCAGTCTGAAACCCACAGTGGAAGCCCGAAAGAGCCAAGAGACTTTGTCAGTAGTCATGTTTGGCATTTTGGAACTCTGGAAACACTGTAACTGGCCTTTCCCATGCAAAGAGGAGAGAGTGGCAAGTCCTTTGTGAATGCAGATCATCACCACAAGTACACAGTGGTGCTGAGCTGGCCATTTCAGTGCCCTCCTGCAACAGAACTTCCACAACATCCAGGCTTGGCTTTCCCAGTTATTTCAAGGCACCTAATTTATGAAGGTTTTATTTAACATCTTCCAGTAGCAAAACAATGATCTGAATGCTTTTACTCAGTACATTTTAGTTATAGCTAACTTCCCAGAGGCAAATTTAATTAGTGATCAATTCTCACTCAATGCTGTAGACTTCAAAAACCTTTTCCCCTCACTGGGGCTGCAAAGTAAACTGCATTGTAATTAGAAGCAAATGTGAGATCCTTGCATTTCCTTATTTAGAAAGAGTAAAAGAAAGGATTGTGTTTTCTTCAGTCAAAATATGAAATAAAAACAACACAGTAAATTCTCAAGACTTGCTTAATGCTAATGCAAACACATTTATAGTTATAACTTTCAGCCAGAAGACCCGTATTGTTTTAAAGACCAACCAGTGGGTCAGACTTGATAGGACAAAGAAAGTCTCTTCAGACACCAACTCAGAGGAACATCCCCAGTTTCTCTGTCCTCTCTCTCCACACTGCACCAGGAGACCCTCTCTAGCTGTAGGGATATGATCCATGATAATGTCAGGGGACACCTCATCATATAGGTTATTACAGCCTGAGCCTGACGTTTGTGCCTCTCTTTCTGCCCATAAAGAATCATACTTTCTAGAGAAATGATCCCACTGTGCCCTTGAGGCAGCAAAATAATTCATTATCCTTTACAGTGGGCACACACTAAAGCTGTGAAGTGCTGTAAAGCCCCAGGGTACATATTTTTTTTCAGCAGGTGTGTAGCCCTGTGTATTAATGTTCTGATCCTGCAAGAGAGACTGTATGCACAAGACTTTTTCCATGGTCTTGGTCAAAGTGTCTGAGAAAGGCTGCAGAGCTGTGCTCTGCAAGCAAAAGCTCTGTGAACCATGTACAGCTTCGCCTAGGGAAATGCCATAAACTCTTAGCACTAAATATTTCACTTGTGTGGAGATTGTATGTCAGAGATAATGGGCCTAATTTGAGGATGGCCTTTTACAGAAAGTTTAATCTCCCACACTGGGCTCCTGTGATGGGACTTTTGCCTTTTACACTTGCAAACAGCATCCCCCAGGCTATGCCATCAACAGAGCTGCAGAGAATTGTTTGAGGTTGTCTCTGCCTGACAAAGTCGAGCTTTACTCTCCATTCATTAGCTGGATAAGCCTGAAAATAAACTGCAGATACTCCAGAATGTTCTAGGATGCTTCTGATGAATGTGTGCATATTGTCAACCCCTTCTTTTCTTAATAAAAGTGTTGTAAACGTTGCCTTGCTCAGGTTACATTTCTATTCAATATGTTGGTACAGAGTGGTCTGTAGAACCTATATTTCTGTTAATGGTTTGTTCAAATAATAAGAAATATAATTTATGGTAGTTTTAAGTTATGTATTTACCAGGAAAAAAGTATCAAGAGATTCTTACCAAATTATTAAAACAGTATTTTAAGCCTTAAACTAGCAGTTGAGTAACCTGCGCTTCCCAGAAACCCATCACCCATCACTACTGATGGTAGTTTTAGACCAAATCTTTGCCACCTCTATTACGATTTTTTATTAGTCACCTCCATGCAATACTAGCAGTGGTTCAGCTCATTATAGGGTACATAAGCCTTTTCCACAGTTAGCCACTATCTGATAAAGTCTCTCAGCTTCCTAGACTTGCTTATCAGCACAGGCAGCTCCAAAGCAGGAATCACAGAACCACAGAATCACAAGGTTGGAAAAGACCTTTAGGATCATTAAGTCCAACCCTTCCTATCCTATGCTAAACCATATCTCTAAGTAACTCATCTACCCTTTTTTAAAACATATCCAGGGATGGTGACTCAACCCCCTCCCTGGGCAGCCTGTTCCAGGCCCTAACAACTCTTTCAGTAAAAACGTTTTTCCTAACATCTAATCTGAACCTGCCCTGGGGCAGCTTAGTACCATTTCCCCTTGTCCTATTGCTTATGCCAGACACAGCTAGATAGAGATCTCTTTTCCACTCATTGTCAGACATTAATGTTTTATTCACTTCAACTTCAAAACTTCTTGGTACTTCAACAAAAATGTCTCACATCACCTGTTATAGACATGCAGATGAGGTCTGGAGCATTCAATCAGTTCTCCCTGTTCACCAGCAAGGGGGATACAGGCAGAGGATCCTTTGTCTGGGAGGTTTGTCTTTGATTGGGAAGCTTCAGGAACTGCCTTTGTTCAGTTTATGATGGGTATCACCAGAAGTTCCCCAGACAAGGTACTGAAGCTTATAATAACAACACTATCCGGTCCCCGTGGAACTTCAGTTAAATTTTACAGACCATGATCTGCAACAAAAAGCAGGGCAGTGAATTTTGCAGGAATGCAGCAGAGCAGTCACAGGGCTCTAGTAGCACCTCATTGCTAGTATACTTCACTCTGGATTGTGCAGACATGCAGAGTGCAGTTCCTCTGTGACAGTGTTCATATAGAGGAAATATTTTTTGCAACAGGTGGCCCTGACTAGCAGATTGCCTGCTGTAGGTAGGATTGCAGGGGTAGTGGATATGGTTGGGAAATAAGCATCTGACAGCTACCTGAAAGGGGCCCTTGATGCTTTTTTACTTCTGCAGTCTTCCTTTGATTTGGGGAATTTGAAATGACCATGGTGATATTAATAGGTTTTGACATGAAAAAAAGGGTGGCACTTTGATTTAAAAGAAAAAGAAAGAACGTTTGCAAATGCTCTATAATTTCTTTTTTATCAGGTATTCCCTCCAATGAGTGTGTGATATAGTAGTTTTCAATCTTCTCCAGTTTATGGTGAGGTCAGAGAGTATTCATGGCTGTAAAGATATGTGTGTGGCTCGAATGTCAGGGCCATCCCTGGTTGGTTCCTAAAGACTAGTTAGAACAAGCACAAGGAAGAGTACGAAGAGATGCAAATGTTCATGTTTGAGTTCTTTCCTTCATTACTTTTTGTTCTTTGAAAATAAAAAAGAATCTCAGGCATTCTCTAGTTAGCAGCTTTTATTTTCCCTAAAAAATGTCATTTCATTTACTTCAAAATAAGATTGTTAATTCCTTGATCTGAAAACCTGACAGCTCATGTATTGATTAACCACTAAACTATGCTGCTGCACATTATTTTCAGTTTACAGCCTTGTCTCAGTTGCTCAAATCTAAAAAAACATTAGTGCCTGGAGTCACAGCATTTGAAAACTGATCTGAATGGAGGGCAGGAGAATGGCAGGGCTGCGCAACACTGTGAATTATACATCACAGGAGCACACACATAAGACATTGTTATTGTAGAGGGTGGAAGAAAGAGGGGGCAGCACAATGCGTCAAGCATGTAGATAAGAGGTGCATTATCTCTTCTTTAGTTAGGATTCACATACTTCACTGTCATTGCTATGCAATTGAAGCATGAGAATCATATCAACTGCTTAGCTTGGAGACTGAGATATAATTAAAAATAGATTGACTAGTCTCCCCACCTTACATAAGGTAGAATAAGCTGTGGCACGTTTCTTCCAGGCCTTCCACCATCCTTCATGCGAATGCAACATCCAAGGTCTCCATGCTAATTTTAATTCACAGTCATGTTTGTGAAGAATACCACCATTGCATCCTCAGCAGCAGTCAGTATGTGCAGCAGCCTTGGTTCTGGTGATAGGAAACAAAGCTAAGGTTCAGGAGCCCTAATTTGTACCTTTTTGCTTGTACCTGTAGTATGAGGAGAGGCTGAGAGAGCTTGTACTCTATAGTCCAGAGATCAGAAAGCTCATGGATATTTTATTGATGTGTATAAATACTTCATGGGAGGGAATGAAGGAAAAGAAGCTACACTCATCTAAATAGTGCCCACTGAGAGGGCAAGAGGGAGTGAGCACAAATTAAAACCCCTGAAATTCTGTCTGGACACAAAAAAACACTTTTTTACCATGATGTTGGTCAAATACTGGAACAGTTTGTGAGAGAGATGGTAGAGTCTCCATTCTGAGCAACCTGCTTTAACTGATCTTGCTTGAGCTTAGGGAAAGATGAGAAGGTATAGACTAGATGATTTCAAGAGGTCCTTTCCAACAAATTATTCTATGAGTTTTCAAGTAATTTCAGGGGAAAAAAAAAATTACTCATTTAAATCAAGATCTCTCTTGAAAACCTCCTTTGATGGTCTGTTTAGTCATAGAATATCCTGAGTTGGAAAGGGCCCATAAGGATCATCAAGTCCAACTCCTGGCTCCACCGGACCAGCCAAGTCAGAGCATGGGACTGAGGGCATCGTCCAGATGTTTCTTGAACTCAGTCAAGCTCGGTGCTGTGACCACTTCCCTGGGGATCCTGTGCCAGTGCCCAACCACCCTCTCAGTACAGAACCTCTTCCTAACACCCAACCTAAACAGCTTCATCCTGTTCCCTCAGGTTCTATCGCTGGTCACCAAAAAGAGATCGGCACCTGCCCTTTTACTCCCCTGCCACAGACCATGATGAGGTCTCCCCTCAGCCTTCTCTTCTCCAGGCTGAACAAACAAAGGGACCTCAGCCTCTCTTCATAAGACTTTCCCTCCTGTCACCGGGCACCATTGAAAGGTATCTGGTTCCAGTCATATATATGTACAACCTTTTAATCTGAGGCCTCAAAATATGAAACAATTAAGAAACAAAATCAGTATAACTAAATACATATCATCGCCAAGTTAAAGGGAAATCATGAGAATCTGGAAAATCTTAAAGATAATAAAGAACAATCAAGTCTTCAAAGAAGTCTGCAGAGAGAATTTCTGTGTAGTGCAAGGGGGACAATGACTTACTTTCCTGAAGGCTGCATGTGTTTGTAAACACTATTTTTAATGGGGAGGAACTTGTTAAGAATCAGAACAGGTGCTAGGAGAGTGTTCTTTTTCTCTGCCTCTACCTTATCACATTCTGAAACAATGTAAAAATCATTCAGGATCAGAGAAAACAGGGCTGGGAGGGACTATGAGAATCAATTTGGCCCGTGCTCACTGTGGTATTAGCTGTACACAACCCACTGATGGCAGATGGTAGCATGGGCTAGACTCTTCACCCCTCCCATAGCCTGTGCCAATGCTCAGCTTTCCTACTCATTATATAGGTTTTCTTAATGTCTAATGGATTCCTTTTTGGTTTCAGTTTAAGGCAATCTTTGTTCAACTCATTGGGCATGGAGAATGTATCTCCAGTTATTTATCAAAATTTCTCTCACAAGTTTTCTAAAAAAACTCAACTCTAATTCCTTTGGTTTTGTACTGGTTTAGACTGATATAAAGTTAAATTTCTTCATAGTAGCTGTTACGGAGCTATGTTTTACATTCGTACTTAAAAACAGTGTTGATAATATAGTTACTGATAATATTGTTACTGATGAGCAGGGCTTACACAGATTCAAGGCCTTTTCTGGTCCTCACACCATCCTGCCAGTGAGCAAGTTGGAGATGCACAAAAAGTTGTGAGGAGACACGGCTGGGACCACTGACTCCAACTGACCAAAGGGATATTCTAGATGATATAAAGTCATATTCAGCAATAAAACTAGGGAAGAGGTTTGGGATGGGGGAGATGATACTGCTTAGGGACTGGCTGGTCAGTTGGTGCTGAGTAATTGTTTTCATTCGCATCACTTGTTTTCCTTGAGTTTCTTTCTCTTCTCTCTTTGCTTTTTTTTTAAAAATCTTTTCCTTAAACTTTTAAAAATGATCAACATTTCTTCTTTAATTTTTAAACTGTAGCTATCTCAGACCATGAGTTTGTTTTTTACTTTTACCCTTCTTATTCTCTCTCCCAGATCCTGGGTATGGGAGACTGAGTGAACACTGTTTAGTTGCCAGCTGGGATTAAACCAAGTTTTTTCCTAGATCACTTAATGTACAGGTGTTTTCTATCATTGCCAGGCTACACTGTTGTCCTGTCCCACAGAACAGTTGGTGAAATGCTTGCGAAGTCTATCCTCCCAGGAACATTTAGCTCTACTGAGATGCATGAGTGATGCAAAGGAGGATGGAACAGCAATGTTTGCTCTTGTTTCAACAATGTGTACACCAGAGTGGGGTAAATCTTAACTTCCTCTGTTGGGGTGAGATGAGCTGTGCTTCATGGGCTAGACTGAGATCAATACTGGTATTAAGGATACCCCACAATCTAGTACCAATATCATAGAGATTTCCAAATCAGTTAGCTCACTTGTGTCCTTAACAGTCACACTTCTGCCCATAAATAGAGCTGTCACTCCTCTGATAGAGATCTTGGTTGGACATGTAGCTCTGTACTGCCTACATTACCTTACCCTGGGAATAAGCACCTTTTCTTTCCAATTCAATTACATCTCACTGAGGGAGCTCTACTGCTAATCAGCCAGATGAGTTTCCAAGCACGTTATCAAGATATCGATACACATAACCCCGGAGGTTAAAAAAGCTTTGAAAGACTTGACAGTAGTCTTGGAAAACCTTCAATTCTCTGCACTAATCCGTAGCAGCTCTGCTGACTTGAAGAGCTGTTTGGTTTTGCTATAGTGTAATTCATGGCAGAATTTGATCCTGTGTAAATATTGTTTATGGAAAGACAGAAAGTATCACGTTGTACTAGTCCACTATATGCACTATGAGTTGTTAATCACTTATTTGAATTCAAGCTGTATTTAGAGCAATGTTTCCAAGTAAAAACAACATAAGATCAACTACATACAAATATACCTTTTATTTGTTTGCCTGCAGATTCTCTACATTGCATCCTCGAGGAGGCTCTCAAAGCACTTCACAGACATCTCCTGAGCCTTACAGACAGGCTGCAAAGAGAGATAAGAATCCGTAAAGGTGAAGTTCCAATATCTTTGCCAAAGAATTCCTGTATCTCACATGCAAGTTCTGTTCCAATGCAGGGGATGCTGAGTACAATTCTATATACGTGTCAATTATGAATGTGAACAAGACATTGATAATGGTCTTTGTTGGCACAAATTTTATGACCCATCAAACCCTTGTGGAGTTTCAGCAGCACAAACATATTGACATTTTAAAATGGTAGGACCTTTGGGTATATTTCATAGTTCTGGGCCACTACTTTAGGAAGGAAAAGAAGCATTTTTTTGTGGTTTTAGTTTTGACGGGAAAGTGTTGCGGCATAGGTTTAGGCATTTGATGTAGGTGTTTTGTTAAGAGCAACACTCCCAGTAGTTTCAGTGGAGAAACTGGTGTCTTAGTCAGTTTCAAGAGGCTTCTTGACTCTGCAGAGCCTCATGGTAGATGTTGTGATTCTGTCTCTGAGTTTCATATGTTTATACTCTGCTTTTCAGTCTTATCTAAAAAAAAATAAATTGTCCTTTCTATTGGGGAACAAAGTATTATTAGATTATGCTTAATGTGATGTTTCCTGTTACTTAACTTGATTTTACATAAACTGATGTTTCCTTGTACTCATTAAAATGATATGGTTGTGATTCATGGAAAATAATTTTTGGTACAACAAAGGTTAGGGAGCAGACTAATAGGGGGGAAAAAAGCAAGCTATTCTAAAGTAATTAGGAGCATTTATCAGCTTGATGTTTATTACTGTTTTCTATGCACTATGTTTGTGTTTCCTGTTCTAGGACATTTCCACATAGTGAATCATGGATAGCATTTCTATGGTGCCATAAATTAAACTTTCCCTTGATGTGTTTTCCTGTTCCCTGCTCTAGCTGTAGTGTCATTGGGCACAGTTCATAAAGATATAATAAAAAATGTTACGTCCCTACCCTCTTGCCACAGAAGCAGGATGTTGCCCAGTACAGAGATAGCCTGCAAGATAAATATTGCTGGTTGCTTACACAAAATTGTGAACACCAGAAAGAAAGGAAGCTGTTTCAACCAGAAGTCTTTGATGGCAAAAGGAGGACAAGAAAGAAATTAACCTGGTTTAAAGGAAAGAAGAAGAAACTTTATAATAGATTAGTGGAATATTGCTGTGGTGAGTTGATCCTGGCTAGAGGTGCCCACCAAACCTGGTCTATCATTCCCCCTCCTCAGCTGGATAGAGGGGAGAAGATATAATGAAAGGCTTGTAGGTTGAGGCAAGGACGAGAAGAGATCATTCAGCAATTAGCATCATGGGTAAAACAGACTCAACAACAAAAAAATCACCTAATTTATTACACAATCAAAACAGACTAGGATAATGAGAAATAAAACCAAATCTTTAAAAATCTCCTTCCACCCCTCCCCTCTTCCTGGGCTCTTGAGAAATGGTTGAAGGGCAGAGCCCAGAGTGTATAGGTTTTATAGTCTAGTATTTGCCTGTTCCATGACTGACTGTATTACTTGAGATTTGCATGTGCTCTTCCATCTGAGTACCAGCCAGGTCTGGAGATTTCATCCAGGAGCACATGTGGGAAGCCTAACATAGCCATAGTCAAACACTTGCCAGGAAAATATCAAGGCTTTGGGCCACTGCTCAGTGAATCTTTGTTTAGTTCTCAAACCACCTGTTATCTTGTTATCCATCTGCATTGGAGTAAACCTTGAAGAAAGCAGGACCAATCAGATATTATCCACTGTTCCAATGAAAATTTGCTAAATTGCTAACTACATCTCAGTTCTACAGAGTAAATATTTATTCCCTTTGCTCATTTGACACTCAACACAGTTTGTTGTTTTTTTCCCCTATGAATCCTGATGCTTTTGTTAAGAGCCAAATGAGAGCTGATTTGTGACGTCTCCTCTTCCTTTCCAACCTTCCATTCCAGCCTGAATGGTATCCCATGTAATGCACCATTCCTTCCAGCATGCTGAGTGGAACCTAAGTAAGAAATAGAGGGTCTAGACTTAAATAATTGAAGAAATACCACAGTGTATAATAAATCCCACATATTGCACCATTCTGACTGCAGACATAATGGTGGCAGAACTGTTCATAAAGATAGGATTTATTCACCTAGGAAATCCTGGGTGAGGTGCAGCTCAGTCCTGTTTCCCCCATCTACCAAGAAAGCCTCAGTTTTAGATGGAAAAATTAAAGCAGAATATTACAATGATATGCCTGTTCTGGTCAACCAGCTCCTGTTGGTTCCCACATTGCAGAAATGAGAGACAACTCTGATTGATTGCTCAGTGTATATCTACAAACAAAGAGATTGGGAAAGTAGTGGGCCAGTACTAGATCACCTCCCAGATCAAATAGCCAGCCTAAGGGGAGCAGTATTATACTGCTCCTGAGCAGACATTCAATCCAAGGCACAAGCTGTCCATTTAAGAAATAAAAAGCATTGCAGCTACAAGTTTATTTTACCTACCAGTGAGCCAAAAATATGACACTGCCTCAAGTGGGGTTTTTTTTCAGGGTATAAAATTTGGAATAATATTAACTTTTCCATACTAAACATTATAGTTTTACATCTGGTTATTGCTTCCTTCCTCTTGCTCCCACCATCATCTACTATTTTTTCCAGTAGGAACTTCCAAAGCCTGTCCCAGCATTGGCTGGACCATTCTTTATCCAATGGCAGAAGGTATTTCATATCCTTTAGCATCACTAACATAACCATAATTTTCTCCACGTTAATGAACAAAGCTCCTGTTGTTATATATATTTCCCTCTTAGTAGAGGGAAATAGTGTTATCTGCTCCATGCACATTCCTCAGCACTACATTGTTTGAATGCCCCCAAGTGCAATTTTTATCTTTAATAATGCAATAATAAATAAATAATTTTTTTTTAAAAAGAGCATTTCTCCACCTCAGCTGCCTGCAGGACACAGTTTGAGTTTCCAGGGTTTTGCTGCTTGCTTGAAAGGCAACAGTTTACATTAAATTTCAGGCACATCACTGTTTATGCAGTGTGTTTTCATCTTCACTTGCTGTAGCAGTAAGGAGAGGAACATCTGTAACAATATGTTCTTCCAGAACAGCTTTTATCCACTGCTCTCCAGATGCTTGAATCCCAAATTAATTTTCTCTACATCATTGAAAGGCAGCAGGCAGAGATTTAAGGGGGAGAAGGGACAGCTTTTTACCTTCTTCCCCTGGCTTCCAACTCCTGCTGTACAGGTGTTCAACCCTCACTGACTGGGGTTGCTCACTGGGCATGAGGCTGGTCCAGTACTACATGTCACAGTGGTTGGAGGAGGAGGCTGCAGTCTGTCTTCATGGCTGGGGATAAGCCACCAGACTCTAGTCCCAGCCCAAATGTTAGCTTCCTCAGAAACTGAGGTAGACTCTGAGCATGGTCCCACAGACTTACCAAAACTGCTGTCAAAATTATTTTTGTTCTATATGAGAAAACTTCCTCAGTGGCAGTAAATTTAGATTACCATAACAGAGCTGGTGAAAAGAAGTATTTAGACAAAAGGAGAAAATCTCACAAACAAATCTCAAAGCTTTCCTTTTCAAAATGATAGTGATAGAATTTCAGGAAGTCCGCTTCCCTGTCTGAGTGAAGTGTAATGAATATAGACAAAAGGAAAATATTAAAGGTATTTTTCCAGGGGTTTTGTTTGTTTATTTGTTTTTTATTTAGTTCCCTCATATAAAATTCTGTTTCCCATTCTTCCTTTTCTTATCACTCTAATATATATATATATATATGCATATATACATTTGTACGTGTATGCATATATACATTCTTATGAGCTTCACATAAGCAAGCTTTACCCTTGAAGGTTCTTCTTCTGAAGAAAAGACAGCAGGCTAATACCATAGAAGACATTACTAATTATTACAAAAGTCATTACTTTGGAAAGTATTTTGCCTTAACTAAAGGCAACCTACGAAAGTAGGCATAGCAATTAATTCAGCAACTGTAGTCATAAAAATAAGTCTCTGCTAGAAACTATCATCCGTTTCCCAGATGCTTTTATTCCAAGTGATGCCAATGAACTCTAGCAGTTTTCATATGATAGCTTTCCACCTCTTCTCTTAACAGCAGCATTCAGAGGTGCAATTAAGTGTGTGGCAGTGCTGCTGGGTCTTATACAGGCACACAGCAAGAAATCTTGCAAAAATACAGGAATGTCTTTGCATCATGAGTCTCTTTGCAGAATAGACAAGGCTAGTAATAAACAGGCAAGAAAACTAAAGCTCTTTCCAAAGTCTCACAGCAGGTTATTGTCAGAGCTGAGACTGGCTTTCAGGTGAGTCTTGCAAGGGGTCAAAGTTTTGGCCACTGGATATACCTGTGCACACCTCATTATCTCACTGCAAAGAATCACTTATTTAACAACAGAGAGCAGCACTCGCTGTAATGATTGTCCTGCTGTAAAGTATTGAAGAGCCAATGTTTATCTAGAGGATCCTGTGATGGGCACATCTGCCCAAACACCATTAGACACTTGGCAACAACTGAGCCACATCCCTCTCCAGTGATGGCCATGTGCATCCCTCAGCTCACAGGCTAGATCCCTTCAGTTCATGGACAAAGCTCTTGGTGAATGAGGCTCCTCACTCCAAACAAGTTTCTAGTGATTTTCCATGTACAACCAGGAGCCCTGATCCAACTTGTTTATAAATGGAGTCATGCTGGAGGTCATTTGAAGTCCTCCTTGGAGGAGGAGGTCTGTGACATGTGGCCATCCCTGTGGCAAGGGACACCTACCACAGATACTTTTTACCATAAAAGCTTTAGGTCACCCTTGCGGTAGTGTTGCCCAGTTTTACTGTTGTTCTATAGCTACATGTGAGCCAACTCTGATGGCATCTGAACTTATTTGAGAACAGTATGGAAATTTATTTGTTGCAACAAATTGTAGTTAGTTTGGTTTCATCTATAGTAGTTGGTTGTTTTGTTCTGTGACAGAGACAATATCAGATCCAACATTTATTTAAACATTTTCCCCTGTTTCAAAAAGACTTCAGAATTTTATACTTTATTTTAACAAAGAAACTAGAAAACATTTTACTTAATTGTTTAACTTGATCAAAGCAGCCTTCTGATATCTGTTAATTTGTCTCAAACATCTGCCATTTGAAGACATTTATCTCTCCTGTCAGCTCTCTCACTCTCTGGCTTTCATGAAAGGGTTTATATTGCTCAAAAACTTGCCAGGGCCTTGTTAGTCTGACAGGCTGCCTTGTATTTTCTCAAAATGTGTCTAGTAAGAGCTGACAAGGCCATGGAGAGTTAAAATGCAGAGCTTGGTAATTTAATGGAGAGCATTAAAGAGTCTCTGCCTATTAGAAAACATCTTTTAGGTATTTCAGTTCATCTTGGCCCGCTACAGGATTTGCCAGGACAGGCCTGACAAAACCTGTGAGATATAGGTTTAGAAACATGGTAAATCAGAACATGATGCAGTAAATTGTGAGGAGGTTGGCACAAACAGTTAATCAGCTGCCAGGAATTCATGCCCGGTGTCTGATAGGTAGTCAGGTCGATGACAGAAATGTGTGATTGGGTAGCATGGGGTACACCTGCACATATTTATGTGAATGGCTGTACCTGCAAAGGGTGCAATAAAAATTCTCTTTGCATACCTATTTAACCCTGCCCAGTCCCTGCCGTCAATCAGCATGATCGCTCGACTGGTGGTATTATTAAAGGGCTATCTTGGTTAATCTCCACTTTATGTTTGCACACTTAGTCAAACAGTGTTGTGGTAGATCTGTCATCTCCATGAAAGCAGGCAGCTGACAAGTTCCTTGAGAGCAGCACCTGTACGCATGCAAACATAAAGAGCAGGAGCATGTATATTCTCCATCTGGCTCCAAGTTGAAGCTTTAGGTCTATTAATCATGCTTAGAGCCTTAAAGGCTTTTCTAGCTTGTTCATTGCCTGACCCAGAGAAGTAATGCTTCAGTGCTTGGCACTGAGAAGCCAGGGCTTCTGCATTTTATTCCTAGCTCTGCAATCAATTCACATCACAGACCTGGGTGAATCTCTTAGGATTAGGTCCAAAGAGCTGAAGACTATACAACTGAATCAGAGGTGCTTCTCTTTCCAGGATTTGGCTACTAGAGTGCAATCTCAAGGCAAGGTGCCTGGTCCCACTACATGACATCACAAGGGGATCCCAGTGCCTTGGAGCAGCTGTTATGTTGACTGAGGACATCTCTATGGAGAGCAAAATAGCAGAGATAAGTCCATGTGCTAAATCTTGCCTCTTCTCAAGATGTGGATGCTTACCTGGGCAACATTCACTCTCTGCTACTGGTCTCTGTCTTCACCAATTCAAGACCTCTTATGACTTTTTTAATACAGAGCAGTTCTGGTGGTTCACACTGGTGTACATTTCACTGCTGAGCATGTGGGAGAGCTGGTACCTGTCTCATGGATTCATAGAGTTATTCAAAGCCACCTCCAAGAACAAAACCAAACTATTTGCATGTGGGGAGGAGACAGGTTTCCATTCATCCAGCCGAAGTTATTCGCTCCTAAAGAGGTTATAATATCACTGTCTTTGGAGGTACAGAAAACCCTACTGGATGATACCCTGAGGAAACTGAATTGACTTTGAAGCTGTCCCTGCTTTGAGCAGAGTATTGCATTAGATGGCATCCAGAGGTCCCTTCCAATCTCTTGTGACTGTGATTCTAGAACTGCATGGAAACTATTTTAGAGCAAAGAATAAGAAAGCATTTCCTGACAGGCTAGAGTTTAGGGCTCTCAGTGCCTTAGGAGGACTGAGGACTTTCCTGTTCCCCAAGAACTGTTCATATATTTTACCCCATGTCCAAATTATATGGACATAACCTATTTTACTTCATTTCTCAATTGCTAGGCAGAGGATCCACGCATCTACCTGAGAAATGTGATGATGCAGCTAAACACACATGAAATCTGATGACAACCTTTCAGGGAATGTGTCTTCTGTGGTGCTTCAGGGCAGATAGACAGGGCAGGATGTACTCTGTGGATCTGGTCAGTCCTGCACAGGATGAAAGCAGAAATACAAATGAGGTAACTGAACAGTGAAAGCAAAGAGTGAAGTAGTCTTGAATATGAAAGGTTTGGATTTATGCATCTTTTATCTACTCCCCATTGTGTGTCTCCTTGGAGATAGTCCTAGAACCATGATTCAAAAATCATTACTTATGTTGCTTGACTTTCAGTTGGACTTAGCAGACACATCTGATTTATTTCAACATTAAAGGACCATGACTGAAATGAAATCATACACAGATGAGTGTCCCAATTGCTACTCTTATTAATCCTGCTGGTTAGGTTCATGTTTAACAGGAGGCATATGCAAGGCTCATTTGATATCAAAACAGCAAGAAGATCCTAATCTGTCACTGTCACAGGCATTTGTGAAAAGCTACCTGCAGCACTCTTCAGTGCAGGGAACAACTGAACAGTGTGAAAAGCCACTGTGACAAACAGGGACTGAGATATTGATTGTGCAATGTGTTTTCCTTGTCAAAATGGAACAAACCCATCTCAGAGAATCCAATTTCTCTGCGTCGCACAGGCACACAATGAGAGACACAAAATGCCATGGTGCATTGGAGGTACGTTGCAGTGAATGATCTCTGTTATAGAATAAATATGCCTCCTGCCCTTGCCAGGTCAGCGCTGGACAGCAGAATGATGTTTGTCCTCTGTGGAGCAGAGAGAATTCATACTGGGACATTTTCAGCCAATATTTGCCTCAGATACTTTCCAGGATGGAGGAGCTCAGAAGTTACCCCAGCTTTTAAAGTGAGCTCACTCTACCAGCATACTCAAAGGCAAATATCTCTTCTTCTACAAACTGTCCACAGTAAATCAGTATCAGGGTACATTCACAGGCACTTGAATTCAATCATACACACAATTCTGGAATGGCTCCTAGCATGATCTTGGCCCACAACAGCTAGCACTCTCCCAGACAATCCATGGACAAAGCACAAGCCAAGGAACGTTTCCAGCAGGTAGTCCACATGTTTTGCCAGTAAGATAGTCTGTTCCTGGGGAATAAGAGTCTCTTTCCATACCAGTCTGCTTCAGGTCCAGAGAGCTGTCCTGATCACATTTAATTTACAACAGTAAATTAACCCACAGAATTTTACTGGTTTATTGGTAGGGCCAAGTCCTAGCTATTTTCTGTAGGGGAAGTCAGTGGAAAATTTACCAGTGGTATCTGCAGGACAGTGTCCCATGTATATTTCACAGCACTTTGGATTCAGACAAAGATTTCAACAAAGTAATGGCATGAAGGGATTTTTTTCCTTCCTATGTGGTAAGCAACTGTGTTTGTTGTTGCAAACGACTTATTAACAGTAATAGTATTATTCACTTCCTCTGTTATCCTATCTTAAACAACAAGGGTTTTTTTCCATTCCCCTTCCCATCCACTTTCTGGGAGGCAGTGGTGAGGAAGTGGCTATGAGGTGCTTAGTTCCTGGTTGGGGTTAAATCACGACAATGTTTAATTAATATTGTAGCATTTAGTCATTTAATTATAAAGCTGTAATCTGCATTTAGTAGAGTAACTTTGAGACTAGATGAGAATCATTGCTCTTTATAAACTATGGGGGTTTTAATCTGTATTTTATGTTTACTTCATTGTTTTAGTCAGTGAGGCATTAGAAGTTCAGTGGTCTATGTAATTTCCTGAGAGATATGTATGTGAAGTAGAAAACCAAGTATTCTGGGTTTTCATGGAAGGTTTTCGGGAGTGGGGGTGGGGAGGGGAAGGGACTACAGGGGTGAATTCTGGAAGAAGCTGCTAGAAGCTTCCCATAGGTCAGACAGAGCCAGTATCAGAAGAGTGCAAGTCCACCCACTGAGGAGGAAGGAGTGGCAGAGACATTGTGGGATAACTAGACCACAACTCCCATTCCCTGTCCCCCTGTGCTGCTCAGGGGTGAGGTGGTAGAGAAAGAAAGTTTAGCTCATGAAGAAGGGAGGGCTGGGGGCAGATGTTTTAATTTGTTTTAATTTCTCACTATCCTACTTTGATTTGCTTGGTAATAAATTATTTTATTTCTTTTCTAAGTTGAGTCTGTTTTGTCTGTGATGGTAACTAGTGAACAATCTCTCCCCATCCTTATCTCCACCCATGAGTCTTTCATTACATTTTCTCTTCCCTGACCAGTTGAGGAGGGGAGTGATAGAGTTGCCTTGATGGGCACCCACTGTTCAGGAGGGTAAACCCAACACAACTGCTATTTCCAGACAGTTTCACAAGTACAGTACAGAAGGAACTACACAAAAATAGTTCACAAACAAGCTAGTTTAAAATAAATAGCTTTTTCAAGTTGAAGATTGATTTTATTTGAAATTTGTATTAAAGCAAATAGGATGTCTCTGATATAAACTATTTTGATGTATCAGAAGTGATGTTGAATATGATCTTCCACTCTCTTTTTTGAACATTTAAGATCACACAAGCATATTGGCATTTATCTTCTGTCCTCTTAATTTGAGCATGGAGTCCATGTTCCTTCTTAGTTATCTAGGAGAAAAGCGTGTCCAGATTTAGCATGTATCCACATTATACAGTGTAGATTTCCAATAGCTACATGATTTGCAACAAATTTAGAAAAAGACACAACACTGAAAAGCTATGGATTGTGGCAGTGAGAAGGCTTTGGCAACTGATGGTATAGCAGATTTCAAACTGGACTGGCATCTATGCTGGGAGTGTGACCCCAGCAGTCACCAGGGGAAAAAGCTGTCAACCCGCATACACTCAAAAAAGTTCGCATCACTCAAAAGCATTTCCCAATATGCAAGGAAAGGATATTTATGTCCTTAGATGATAAAGAAGGATATTTATCTCACTATGATGGCTTGCAGAGCAATGAGCTCTATATATAATGAACAGAATCCTTACATGAAGAGAAGCCTTTGTGTAGCACACTATCAAAAAGCCAGTACAGCACCCATGCTAAACACATGGAAGTAGAATTACATCCCTTAATGAATAAAATAATCTGAAAATTGGGGATTTTTTTGTTTGTTTGGTTGGTTGGTTAGTTTTTTACTATTTAAAAATGTAATATACTAAGAAAGAATAGTATACTACTGTATATAATAGTATATTACTGCTGCGGTATAGTCAGGGGACTCCAGCAGCATCCAAAGAAAAGGTGAAGTTCTTCTCATGATATCCAAGCTCAGGAATCCACTGTGGAAATATAATCAGTTTTAAAGAAAAAAAGTAATGTTAAACAGATAACTGCTCAAGCAAAGTAATGTCAAAGTAGAGGAGAGAGTAATCTTTGTGAAGCAAGAATAGACCATTCACACTACATGGATTGCTGCAAGCCTGGAGAACATCATGGACCTAATTCTGTTCTTACTTTATTCAGCCAAAAGTATCCGTACTGAAGTCAAAGTGACAATCATGTAAAGCTCGGCATAAAAGATTAGAAGCACTCCTACCTGGTGAAGTGTTGGGCAAATGGATTCAGGTCACTTTACCACATTAAAAAGAGCTATTTTCATCCCAATTTTTCTTTGAGCTTCAATGTTATAAATCCAAAAATAACCAACTTAAGGCAAAGTCTGGTACTTTGTAATGGTTGTTCACTGAAGAGTACTAGCCAACTTATATATATTCATGTTTGCATGTCCCCAGATTTATTAATAGATCTACATTTATAGGTAATAGCACTGCATTTAAAACACAGGCCAGTGTTTGCACTAGGGGCACAGGACATGCCTGTGAGATAACATATTTGGCTATAAACAATAGTCAAAATAACATATTTGGCTAGAAAAGCAGAAAAACTCTTCTCTTTTAATTTTGGTGGTTGCAACTGTTTGAGAGATATCTGATATCAGAACTTGGACAAAGTTCAAATATTAGAAGATTCCTATGGAACTAAGTTTAACACTTTTCAAAGTTTTCTGTGGGCTTGTGTATGTGAAATCTTTTAAATCTCCTTCAGCCTTGTGTCCCATGTGAAGATTTCAGACATTCATTTGCCTCATACTCAGAAATAGAGTTTCTCCTTTTTGCTCACAAATACAGCTTCTGGCCTTACGTTTTCAAGCAGGTTTCCTCTAGGGTAAGCTTTCCACTTCTTTTAATTTAAAGATCCTAAGCTATAAGTCACTCTCTCAACTGACTTGATTTGGTATTACCTGTCACAAAGGGTGCTGAGGCTTAATTCCCTGCTCCAAAACATCTATTCAAATACCCACCCCTGCAGCCAAGCAGTCCAAAGAAAGCTGGAACAATTTCTTTGATTATTGCTACACTGAGGATACGTTGAAATCCAGAATTCTTGTTACATCCCTAAGCCAACATGCACTCAAAACCATACTTTTCTTCCTATTTTTTATACACAGAACATAGGTTCCTGGCTTCAGGCAAAGGTCTCAATTCAGGATCTGAGTTGCTTACACTTCCCCTGGAGTCTGGACACCCTTATTCTACACACCCCAGGACAGAGTGGTCCTTGCAGTCTGAATGTGAGTGGAAGACTACTGTGGTGGTTTCAACCTGGCTGGAGGCCAGATGCCCATCAAAGCCACTCCGTCACTCCCCTTTTCAGCTGAACTGGGGAGAAAATATAGATTGAGCAGTTTAGGAGTTGAGATAAGGACAGAGAGAGATCATTCAGCAATCAGTGTCATGGGCAAAACAGACTCAACACAGAATAAAGGAAAAAAACCTAATTCATTACACTACACTGCATGCACAGTGACACCAGAGTTGTATAATGAAAATGTATAATAAAAACACCACCCCCACCCCTCCATTCTTACCAAACTTAATTTTAGTCATGATTTTGCTCCCTTCTTCCCTTTCAAGGTGGTATGGGGAGGGTCTGGGGAATGGGGATTTTGGTCAGGTCCTCGCAAGTTGTTTTCATTCTTAGCAGGCACAAGGTGGCTTGGGGCTGGGCAGGATTCTTCCCCTTCTCCATCATGGGTTCCCACCCACAGGAGACAGTCCTCCACAAATTTCTCCAATGCAAGTCCTTTCCCACGGAGCTTCAGCTCTTCACCAGCTGCCCCACTGTGGGTCACTTCTATGGGGTGCAGTCTCTCAGACTGCTCCAGCCTGGTCCTCCACAGAGTCACAAGCCCCCACCCAGCAAACCTGCTCCAGTGTGTGTCTCTCCCTCCATGGCCTGCAGGTTCTGCCAGGGGCTTGATCCAAAGCGAGTCACAGCATCTTCCATGTCTCCACCTGCTCCAGCATGGGGTCTCTCCACAGGCTGCAGGTGGGGGTCTCTGCTTCCTGTCCTATTCCATGGACCGTTGGAGGACACCCTCTTCATCATGGTCTTCATGGGTTGTAGGGGAATCTTGAAGGTGCTTGGAGCACCTCCTTCCCCCTTCTTCACTGACCTTGGTGTCTACAGAGTTTCTTACATCTTCTCACTCCCCTCTCTGGAGGCAAAAAGCAGCTGTTAATAGTTTTTTTTTTCTCCTAAATGTGAGTCACAGAGGTGCTATGACTGTTACTGATGGGCTCAGCTTTGGTCAGCGGCAGGCCTTGAGCTCAGCTGGTATTTACTGTCGGGCCTAGGGGAAGCTTCTGGCTGCTTCTCAAGAAGCCACCCCTTTAACACCCCCGTCCTCCACCAGAACCCAGCCATACAAAACCACAGCACTTCCCAAATTTGTTATCTGTAGATATGTTCCCAGAACATATAGGGACGTGTTCTGCAATGGAGAGACAGGAACAGACCCTGCTGTAGTGGTTGGGTAGTACTTTTGAATAGTCAGGATGCAGCAATCATTCGAAGCTAAAGAGCACTAAATAAATATCCTGATCCCCTAACAGCCTTGTGGAACAGCCTACATCTTTAACTTTGTTGGAGATGAATCATCAGTGAATAAAAATACGGAAATGAAGGCCACTGCAAGGACTGAGCTGGGCAAGTTCAGAGCAAGGCCTCAAATGTTGCTTGGTTTAACTCATTAAAAGCTTCAGGCTGAAGTGAATAGGAACTGTCTGTCTAAAGCACGGCCCAGAATAAGGCTTTTAAGCAAATCTTTAACACAAGCTATGAAAAGTTACGCATTGATATTGTATCATGGGAATAATTAGATGCTGAAAACATGAAGACATGTCCTTGTTCCAGTCTAATCTGTTTCTTAACAGTGCTTCAGCTACCTGTGCTTCACCTTCTGTGCCCATCTGCCAATTTGCAACAAATGCAACTAGAAACCACTCCCCCCATTTGAATTGTCTGTTCAGTTTGCTGACTCTGAAAGAAATACTTCTGATTTACACTGCTAAAATGAAGAGGTGTTTTGGTTAGGTAGCAGTGCTGTTATAATCGAGATATTCTCTGAATTGGGTTCATCTGCTGCCTACATTTTCAGAACTGAGTGTAAAAACTAGAAGTCCACAGGGCTGTTTAACACTCTTTCTTCACAGTTTTGCAATCCCATTGATTTTGCAAATACAATCAACAGCTCTGTGGAATTTCTGTTGCTATCGTCTTTCAGGTAGTTTCTGGTAGCAGGATATTGTAAACCAGGGTTCCTCCCTATGCGCATTCCGATGCTTGAACACTTCCCTCCACCTCCTCTGGCTGCGGTTTGTTTCCTCTGAAGAGTGACTGCTTCATCATAGTAAGTGCATCCAGTTCACTACAAAATTGATAGCTCAATGCTTTTCCCCGCATGAGTTGGTATTTTATTGAAATGTTCACATGAGCTGCATGAGCACAATAGAGAGCTAAAGACAAAAGAGTAACAATAACAATGTAATGAGGGTAGCTCATCCGAGAGCTCCATTGAGAACCAAACTTTACAAGAGCGTAAATGGAAAAACACAGTTCACCTATAGTAAACGAAGTTCACTGGTAGTGCAGTTTCCTCCATCCTAAATGCATGTGTAAACATGGCCTGGGGCAAGTAAAAATTGTAAATGAATACATATCCTCTAAGAATTTTTCAGAGAAAGATGAGTCTCGGGATACTTTTGGGGGGAGGGTTGGGTTCGATGATCTCTTGAGGTCTGTTCCAACCCCTACAATTCTGTGATTCTGTGATACTTTGTAAAGAGTCGGTTTGATAAGTGGCCTTTGGAGCAATTCCCAGCATCCTGCTGTTTCCTTTCTCTATGTCTGCCCAGGCTGCTCTAACTGTGGGCTTCTCTCTGTAAAGAGACATCCCTTTCCCTCATTAGTTTGGTCTTCCCTTCTTGCCCAAATGAGTAATATACATTCCTTCATCACCTATTGAGTCTACAGGTGAAGCTTTTCTTCTCTGCCTTTTGGAGGAGAATAGCAATGCGCTTATCCACTGTGGTGGCATATCAGATATTTCAGGGCATCCCACCCAGTAGGATTTCCTGTCAACGTTACAGACTAGTGGCATATGCCTTGAACAGTTTGTATTCCTGGAGACTGCAGAAACCTGGAGACAACCTTGTCCTGGGTTGGCAGGGGGGTTGGACCCGATGATCTCTCGAGGTCCCTTCCAACCCCTACAATTCTATGATTCTATGATTCTAAATTACAGCACTCCCTAACAAGGACTGTCATCTTAATAAGAGAGAGAGACAAGTCTGTGTTGTTTCCACTTCCATTCACATCAAACTGGGAGCTGATCCAGTTTTAGAAATAGATGCTTTTCATCTGACCAAAGGAATGTCTGGGCTTTTTTCCTCATTCCAAGGAATGGTTTTTTTCCCATCAAATAGTCCAAATATGGGTTACATAGACATGATAGCTCTTAACTTCTGGAAAGCGAAATCTATCCCAAAATTACAGAAGAGGATAGTAACTTGCAGAATGTGTCCATCTCTACCATTTAAAGTAAATCCAAATAAAAAAAGTTCATTAAGACTAAATAACATATATGGAAAAAAATGCAAGAAACAATGGATAATGAAGAATAAGACCAAGCGTAACTTTGCTCTCCCAAGAAGGAGTAGGCTTACCTAGCAAAGTACAAAACAAGAAGTTAAGTCACTTGGCTGAATTTATGTTGGAGGTTTTGCAAGTGGTTAGTTTCAACATCTGCCCTTAAAGGAGGGATGATGGTTCTCTCTGCCGTTCTCTCCTAGCAAAATCAAGTCATGTCACACAATCACCCATGCACCAACATTAAAAAATAACAATAATTGTTTTAACCTTGGAAAGCCCAGAATGGACTGCCACCCCCAAACAGCTATGCACAAGTATGACTGACTGTTACCCACAGTTTACAGAAGTAGTGTGGCTGTCAGGGAGACCACTCTAATTTTCAGCCCTGTTGTACCACACTGAGAGGTAGTTACTGCTGTTCCTCTACCAGCCTCTGCTGTTTCTTCTTTTGCCATTAGACAGCTCTATTGAACTTTGCAGCAAACTGTTATTTGGAACACAGGGGTTAAATTTCCTCTTTCTCAGGATGAGTTGGCAGACATATGCCGATTCCATTTTCAATTGTGCCATTTCTCTCCCTGTGCATGCACAGACACAGCTGTGAACAAGTTGCAGACTTAAATTTTTAATGCTGGAGGCTATTCCTAGCTACCTCTTCAACATTACCACCTCCACTGCATCCTATAATGTACCCACGGAGACATCCTGGGTTCCACTTAATTGGAACACCATTTACATTTGTCTTTCTGGTTTGTGTGTATCATCGAGTTCTTAAATGGAGTCTTGCTGAGGCATGGTAACAAGTTTGTCTTTCTTCACTTACCCATTTTGAAAAAAAAATTTAAAAAATCAAACTACATTATCTGTAAACTGTTGCAACAGAAAATGAAGAAAAGAGTTCTTAACTCAGACATCCAGTTAATAAGGAGGAAAGATAATGCTGTTTATTAATGGCTGGATGGAAAACGGCTGCTAGGATTTATTTAATGGGATGAGCTGAGCTCAGGGTATTGTACAAATACATAGCAAGAAGTAGTCTCTGCAACTGAAGACCTAAATAGAAAAGATGAGGGGGAAAAAAAAAGAAAAAAGAAAATAAAAAGGCAGTGAAATCATCCTCATTTTACAGGATTGAAGCAAAGGCAGAGAGAAGGTAAGGTCACACAGAAAGTCTTGGAAAATCTGGCAGCTGATAATGTCTTTTGTCAGTTTAAGTCCTGTGCTTCAAACTGAACAGCATCTATTTGATTTGCAAAACCTTCACACATCCATAACTTCCACATTTTAGAAGCTGAAAGCTATGGGTAAAGAAGACACCTTTAGGAAAAAGAAGCAACACCATCCTCTTTGTAAGCACCTTTGCAAGTAAATTTTTTGGGGGTAATTTTCTTGATGTGTCTTGATTGCTGGTTAATTAAGTTCTGCAGGGAGACTGTGATTTCTTCATGTTGGGTAGGACTAACCCACAATGGGTACCAGTGAAATGTTAGTGTTGGATGGAATAAGTAAACCACTGTTCCTTCTTAACCTTCATTGTGCAAAGTCATTAGAAGCTCCAAATGCAGAATTTGTCACCTGCTTTAGCCTCAGGAAGTATCATCCTCTCAGTCATAAAATAAAAGAAATTCCTATTTTGATATGTTATTAAAAACTACATTTGTATCATATTTTCCACACTTAAAATGGGTTGGAATATAACTGTGAAATATCCTGGCAATTCCCTCTCAACTGGGGAACATGCTAATGAGCTATTGCCTTATTGTATTGTAATTTGAAAATTAGGAACACAAAATAATACAGTCTTCTCATGTAAAATTGTTTGGTTTTGTTTTCAAGACACTCCACATAGGTCTTTTGCTTGTTAACACACCCACAGGTTGAAGGAGAGCAGAAAAGGTAGATTACAGACCCTGATATTTTGGGAATAGTAAAGTTGGGAGCTGTGAATTTGAATCCATCAAAGAATCAGTCAGGCCAGAATATAGGCACTGCTCATCCTTCTCAGAGGCAGTACTGTCCTCTAGCAGGCACAACATGGCTCAGTACTGCCAAAAATGATGGATCCTAAATCAGCAGAGCAGCTATCTAGTGCTCTCCAGCCACCCTGGTGACACCTCTAGTGTAGATAGACCATCATCCATGCTCTCCAGTGACTGACCTTCCACATCCAGAGCCTCATATCTGTTGTACAGAGGCAGCTGGGAGTGCAAGGTTGGCAAGGACGTTCTCCTGCAGCCCTGAGCGTGCGCTTGCCGCCATTCACTCCTTTCCCTTAAGCCACTGCCTTCATCCTAGCCAAGGGAGGACACAGGGTCCCCTTGATCTTGGGTTTTATCTGGTGTCTGTCCCTGTGTCTGCCTGAGGGAGGGCAGAGCATGGCTCCACCGGTCTGTCTCTTCTCAGCCTCCCTGATGCTCCTGACCCTTTGTACTTCCTCCCATGGCTCTGACAGCAGGCTGAGCAGATCGTCCCCCTGGTCACCCCTCACACAGCCATTGTCACTGCTGCCATCCATTCCCAGGGACAGGCTCTGACACTGACCACAGCCTGAGATTTGGGGGGGTGCATGTTTCCCTGGCAGCTCTGTCCGGGTTGCCACAGCCCTTCTGGTGAGTGCAGGTGACAGACAGAGCTTTCTGCTGGGCAGATCCCATTGCTCAGCTCCTTCTGAGGGGGTGATGACACTGATGGAACTCACTTCCTGAGCTGGGAGGGTGACCAGGCCCTTCCTGTGCCCACTCCTATTCAAACTGCCGCACCACACTCTGGTCACAGCTCTCCCTGGGCAGCTTTTTATAGGCGTGGTGTTGGCCACAGTTTCTCTGGCAGTGCCCAGGCCTTGTCAGTGTCACCTGTGCTCTGAGATCCTCTGCACCACAGATCTAGTGGAGGGCGTCCCTGCCCATGGCAGGAGGATGGAGATAGATGATCTTTAAGCTCCCTTCCAACTCAAACCATTCTATTATTCTGAGATAATGTTATGTCAGCAAAAAATGTGACTGAATCAGGATGGGTGGGATAAAAAATGCCCTGATAGGTCTTGGTGTACATATCAGATGATTCAGGGGTGAGTGCATGTCCTAGATATTGTGCAAATCTACTCTGTCTCACTGATGTTGAGTCAACTCCAGTTCTTGGCTCTCTGTCATGTATCTCTTCATATACCAGATAGACATTGCTGAGGAGGCAACCACAGCCATCAGGTAAAGCAGTCTCTCCTGAACCACAGTGTCCAAAAGCTGCTGTCCCTGGGAGGAATAGAAAACAGGCTGCTAGGTCTTGCCCTGTCATAGCCATATGTTCTCCTGATATATGCTACTTGCTCTTTCTCACTGAGTCATTCCCATGGTCTCTCAAGTGTTCAAATTTGCTAAAACCTGTGTAAAATGAGTAAGCTGGACACACTGGTACCTTTACAATAAGCTTTGAGAAAGCTGATGCCTGGGCAGTTAATCATGAATCAGAAAAGTCCTGGATTTTGTGTGTTGGAGTATTTTTGACAATTGCAGATGAGCTCTCTGTGCCCTTTGCTGTCTCTGATATTGCATTCAGACTGCAGGGAGTTCAGACAGTCCTGATGCAAACAATAAGCAATTTTATTGTCTAGTCCCCAGGATCAAAAATCTTGCTGAGTTTGAGAGAGGTCACTAGCGATGAGGAAGCACTGAAGACTACTTTTTATTTCTTGGCATGTCTCTGTCAGCCATAACACTGGAGTAGCAAGACAAGGCTCATATTCAGCTCTCATTGATTTAGTTGAGATTTATCTTATAATTTGGCAGTATTTTGTTTCTCAGATAAATCTTCTCATTGAAAGATTCTTGATAATGGTTGACTTAGTGACTCTCTGTGCTCATAAACCAGGTTGAAGGAGAATAAGCAGAGGATTTTTTTACATATTCAGGTTAATGGGAAGACCCAACTGCTAAAATTAATTCCATTTTAGACCCTCAGTACAGGAGGAAGTTTGACAAACAAGGAAGATTCTAGCAGAGACAAGCCAGGTTGGTTAAGGGGCTGTAGGATAAATGCATCCGGAGAAATGTCTAAGGAGGGATCCATTGTCCTCTGCCCAATGGGTGTTTATATAGAAAATGGAGACATAACTCCTCGGAGATGCACACAAAAAAGACAATTGGCCAACTGGCACAAGTTGTAGGGCAGGAAATATGAATACTGAACAGTGGTCCAGTGGGATCTCCATCCTTGGAGTTACTAAAAACTCAAGTTGACAAGCTTCTCAGAAACCTCTTGTAACTTTGAAGTAGCCCTGGTTTTGAGGAGGAGCAGGTAAATGACCTACAGAAATTTTAATCTGTGATTCTATATTCAACATGAGTTTGAGAAGAAAACTTTATTATCTTCCTACAGCTTCTCTTCCAAGTTTCTCTAATAGTGCTTGAGTTATTTGCTAATTCTGAGGAAAATGCTCTGTCACATGTCTATTATTTGACAGGACTGTAAAGTACAGGACTGTCACAGTGTTTTTCATATATATGCATTTATGCAGCACATACAGACATCAGCATATATTAGGATCATGTTGAACCCGGGTGTCGTTTTGGTTGCTTAAATTGGTTGCAGCTGGACCTAAAGTCAGAGTAAAACATACAACGGTATTTTAAATGGAATTTAAAGTGAGTTTTGCTGAAATACTTTTTGACTTCATCTCATTTTCTCTGCCCATTTCAGCCTGCAGTCCTGTTATCCAGCATCTACTTTCGTGTCAAACTTCTTCAAAAATTCTGCTAAGCCTTGATGTCTCCTTCTCCTTCAAGGAAGAACATACAGCCTCTTCTAGAGACTTGGGAGACAGCACATCCACAGCAGTATCAACTCAAGAGCTATTGTCTCAAAAATAATAATGCCAGAAGCATTATGGAACACAGACAGAGGGAACTGTAATGTTTGTCTTGAAAAAAACCCAGACAAAGTGGTTTTCAGTAATACTTTGAGAAATATCCTGACATATGAAATTGTCCTTTTGTGCCTACATTGATGTAGAATATACTTTACTGATCTCTGCTTAATTAGGATATCTGGTCATTCCACCTTCCACAGGATCAATTGAACCTAAAGACAGTGAACAATAGTCGTCCACTGCTTAATTAGGCCCAAATTAGCGTAAATTTCAGATAATGGGGGGAAATATCTGTGGTTAACAAAAAGGTAAAGTGGAAAAGAATGTTGCCAAAGACCCAAATTGCATGCAACTTTGATTATTTGAGACTTTTGTTAAAACTTCAAGCTCAAAATAGATTAAGAAGAGCTGATTCAGGATAACAAGCTGTTGGAGGGACCCTGGTCTGGGTTTTGCATCATAACCAACCAAGAACTCTGTCCATAATTCCACATGATGTGATAGGAGGTAAATCATGGAAAGTGATGGAGCTTCATATGAAAATTTTTAGGGTTGCTTCAACATAGAACTTACTGGGAAGGTGGAGGTAATCAAAACTAAGAGGAAAAAAGAAAACAGCGTGGATATTTTAGCTGAAGTTCAGCCTAGTTTGATTTCACCTGCAGATTTCAGGTGTCCCGTTGTTGAAGCATACATCTGCAAAAACTTTCACCTAGTTTACACCAATTACAGCTATGCTGAGTAGCCAGAGCTGCGGGAACAACTTCAAAATGTGAAGTGGTTTCTCTGCTCTTTTGAAAGCAAAAGGAGGAGAGAGGTTTTTCTTAAGCAATGAGCCATTTGCAACATGGCACAAATGAGCATACAGTTAATTAATGTGCCTTTGCAGGCAAACAGTTGAACTACAGTGGTTCAGCACTTAGTATCTCTCTAGACATACTCAGAGTAGTATAATAGTGGAATCATGCTTTTTGCAAAGGCAGAAAGTTGTGCTGGGAAAACTGTCACAATATTGATAAACAATTGTAATTTCCTTTCTGTCTCTTTTTGTCTCTGAGCTAAAGAATCCTCTCTGATCACTGGATCCAAGAAGACATGGGTTATAATTGCAACTATATTGTAATCTTTTCACTGTTTGCCAAATAGTGATGCCTTCATCATGTGGTAAACTGGGACCACAAACATAGTGGTGATTAAGGCTCCAAGCAGACATCTCAAGACACATGCAGCTAATTCATTCTGTAATGTACCTTCAATAAACGAGTGATCCAGATACTAAGATTTCAGGTTAATAAATACTCCAGAGCCCAGCCTATCCCTGGCATCACAGCTATGCTAAGAACGTCCCATTTTAAGCGTTTAAGCACAGTTCAGGATACACATGTAGTTCATACACCAGCAGTCTCACTAAAATTAACAACTGATCATAGAATGAAATCTTGCATAATGAATGGTAAGGTGTTGCAACTGATGTTGCATACATTGTTAAACATGATGAAAGAACTTGGAGATCTATTTTTTTAGATATAGTGGCTGCAAGGCAGAGTTCAATCTGAGATACTGTATCATGTCAAATTTAAGAGTCTAGAACATAGATAAATAGAATTGTAGAATAGTTCAGGCTGGAAGGAACCTTTAAAGGTCATCTAGTAAAGCCCCCTTGCAAAAAGCAGGGACATCCTCAACTAGATCAAGCTACTCAGAGCCATATCCAACCTGACCTTGAATGTTTCCCTGGATGGGGCATCTACAACCTCTCTGGGCAGCTTGTTCCTTATATCTAGCTTAAATTCTTTCAGTTTAGAGTCTGATTATTTTATTGTCGCATTCTGCTAGAGTGTTTGTCCCCATCTTGTAAGCCCCCTTTAAGTACTGGAGGGCTGCTATAAGGCTGCTCCCCAGAGCCTTCTCTTCTCCAGGCTAAACAACCCCAACTCCCTCAACTGGACTTCATAGAAGTGCTCCAGCACTCTAGTTATCTTCATAGCCCTCCTCTGAACTCACTCCAATAGGTCAGTGTCCTTCTTATTGTAGAATTTGAGATTCCCTGAACTGGGCATCTCATGTCACTTAGTAAGGTCCTACATTTGGTCAAAAGATTCCTGTCCTAAACTTCTCTGATTCTGTTGACCTAGTCCCCATGAACTACAGTGGGAGCTTCAGGTGGAGATACCTGGACTGAGCACACACAGTGTAGGTCCTGTTTGATACTAAAATACTTAAATATAGAAATCTACTTGTAGGTATGTGAAAAAGGATTGGGTTTCTCGGTCATCTGCCTACCATCCTGTGATACCCTACAGAATCAAAAGCCTCCCTGTGGAGATACACCATTGTTGGAGTTCCCTACTTTTCTGAAGTGGCACAGAGATGCCAAAGAAGATAGCATGCAAAGTTTAAAACTCACCTATTTGTAGGCTACAACATCCCACCTTTGGGTGTCTATGGTCTGTGATGGTCCATGAGGAACTAGTCATTACATTCAGAGGAGTCTGGTAAAGAATGCAGGCAATCTGTGCTTACTTCAGTGCAAGCTAAAATTTCCCAGAGTTACATAAAATAAATCCTACTCAAAATTAAAGAACCAAAAAGGTCTAGGAGGAAGATGAGGCATTTTGCTCCATGTCTCTCCTGTCTCTGTATGGTCATTTCAAATCCAGTCAGCTCCAGACCCTGAATAGGAGTCTTCTCTAAGAGTCTTTCAAGTATATCTGTGATTTTTTTTTTTTTACAGTTTGGGTGCTCTCTTCCTACACATTTTTAAGGGTTTCAATGCAGACTCCTCATACATTTGCAACCTGTCTGTGGCACAAGAAATAGAGGGCAAAATTGTTCCCAACCCTGCAGTTCAGACATTTCTGCCCTTTCAAACCCCAAGAAAGAAAGATGCTGTAAATTACATATTGCAATGGCCAGAAAGAACAGACAGTCATATAATCAGCCACAATATGACTGTAAGAAGGCATCAGACTGCATCTAACTTTTATTGAAACAGCAAAGTTGTCTAAAGCCTCATATCACCAGGGGTATCTTTCAGATCAAATACATTCTACAGCCTGTAAAAATTAAGCTCGTCATTATAAACTTAATCTGGAGTCTGAATGGCAAAATTGAAAAGCACTCAAGCATTAAACTGCACTTCTTAAAGGTAAAATAATACAGCAATATGGGTAATATATAAATAGCTTTAAAGATTGCTAGGAGGATAGCTGGGCTGAGCATTTCAGTGGAAATTGAAATGTATTACAGCTTTCAGTAAAGTTTCATGCCTTCAGTAGGCTGTTTTTGGCACTAAATGGTTGCAACCATTATTGTTTTTTGTGGGGAATCCTATGCAACCTATGTTATTTCTTTAAAAGTCATGTAGCTTTGTTAATGTGAAGTGCTGGAATATTACCTAATCCTTAAGACACATAGTCTGCTTGACAGCAAACTTAATTAATATTTAGTAATAAAAAATTATTTTGGTCAGTAGTCAAAGATCTTTATTAGACTAACTGTATTGTTATTGGTTCTCTTAATGAAGGTGACCTTGGCTACTGGAGTCATAAACAGTCAATATATACAGTGAGAACAATAGAAATGGCTCAATGTCCAGATGGAAATCAGTGATGAGTGGCATCCCTCAGAGGTCTGTAATGGGACCAGTGTTGTTTAATATCTTCATCAGTGATCCCCCATAGGCAGTGGGATCAAGTGCACCTTCAGCAGATTTGCAGATGACAGCAAGACAAGTGGTGCAGTTGACCCACTTGAGGCACAGAGTTTCACCCAGAAGGACCTGGACAAGCTCAAGAAGTGAGGTCACGTGAACCTCATGATGTTCAGCAAGGCCCACTGCAAGGTCCTGTACATGGGTATCAATAACAAGGAAAAGGAATTGGCTGGATGGTCACATGAGAGTTTTGATCAATGATCCAAATCAAGACCAGTGATGAATGAGTTGATACTGGGACCAGCACTGTTTAATGTATTTGTTGGAGAGATGGACAGTGAGATCAAGTGCACCCTCAGCATGTTTGCCAGCAACACCAAGCTGTGTGGTGTGGTTGACACGCTGGAGGGAAGGGGTGCCATCCAGAGGGACATGGACAGGCTTCAGAGGTGTGCCTGTGCGAACCACATGAAGTTCAGCAAGGCGAAGCGCAAAGTCCAGCACATTGGTTGGCACATTCCCAAGGACAACTACTGGCAGAGAGCAGCCCAGAGCAGAAGGACTTGGGGTGCTGACTGATACTAAACTCAACCAGAGCCAACAATACAGACTTGCAGCCCAGACAGTCAACTCTATCTCGGGCTGCATCAAAAGAAGCATGACCAGCAGGTCAAGGGAGGTGATTCTCCCTATCTACTCTGCTCTGGTGTGACCCCACCTGGAGTATTCCATCCAGCTCTTGAGTTCTCAGTACGAGAAAACTATTGAGCTGTTGGAGTGAGTCCAGGGAAGGGACATCAAGATGATGAGAAGGCTATTATATATGGATATCCATTCTTTTAAGGAAGAAACTTTGGAGAAGTCTCACTGTACCAAGCATGTCCCAGTGTATCCTGAAAACTGAAAATTTAACCTCAGTTTAAATGCTAACAAATCATCTCAGTTCTGTCTCTGAAAAAGACCTCAAACCACCCCAAATCTAAACAAAACGCTAACAAAAGATTACCTGAAGTAACCTGGTTGTCAGGGACTGAGTATTCACAGCGTGTCTGCAAGGTAAGCCTGGTTTTAAGGTTATTTCCACATCTGTGCAAAGCTGACAATAGAAAACTTCTTTCCCCTTCAAGCCTGGAGGAGAAAGGACCTGATTAGCACTGGTGTTGGCGTCTGCGATGGGAAGTGTAAGGTGCGTTCACCTGTGAGTGAGTCCTGTCTTGGAGGAAATTAAAACTGAAGGAGTCAATTCCCAAAACAGGTTAGAAATGTATTCCAGCCTAGAAAGAAAGAGACAAAGTCTTCAGTTGTAAAAATCCATTTTGCTTTATGTTCTGTTCCTTTTAAGCCACTCTTTCACCAAACAAGTACTGCTGATTTTAAAGTACTTACACACTGAGATTCTTTACTTCCTTTTCTTTCTCTAATACAAAGAAAAAAAAAAACCTGCAAGTGAGAAGAACTGTGGAAACTTCTGTATGTTTTTTGTTGAATGGACTTAAATGCTTATCATAAAAAAATAATTTTATATCAGATATACTATTAGAAAAGAAGGCCTGTTCATGAAAGATTTTTGGGAAAATATTTCATAGAAGAGTGATAGAGAGAATTAAGTAAATTTTTCTTACATATATATATAAAAGGGTCATTTCCTATAGCCTCTGAGCTTGTCAAACACTCAACTATTAGTAAAACCCACTGAAAATTATATAACTTTTTTCCCCCCAGTAATCTGGATTTCACTAGCTGACATCTGTGGATAATAATAGATGCAATAAAACTTCCTGTGCCAAGAAAGTCAGACCCTTATGTTTATTGTAGTAAAGCAGAAGGATTTACAATGTGGTGTAAAAAGTTTTTATGGTTCACTGTAATTCTTAAATTCAAAGTGTTTCTTAACTTTAAGACAGAAGCAGTAAAAGTTAAGAGATGACCTGTTATTACTACTTTTCCTCAGCAGATTTCAATGAACATTCCAAAGTTGGCATCGATTTTAGAGATGGTCAATAATTATCTTTTGGAATGGTTTTTCAATGCCAAAAGATATTCTGTACAATCATAGTTTTCTATTCTCCATGAGGAAAACAGAAATGATAAATCCCTGTGCACTCAACAACAACAAAAAAACCTGTGATGTAAAAATAAGAAAAGTTAAGGTGTCACCATAGTATGTTCCTTATAGACACCAATCTTTAAAGAAAATGTAGAGCTGTTTTCTATTTAAGGAGACATTTTGCTAACTTATTAAAGACCTACCCAATTTCAGGAAATTAGAAAAGGACATGTGTGCCCAAGCACAGTGCAATCACAATGAATTTGAGGAATAAGGGAATGAAATAGTCTGTGTGGGTGTGAGAAGAGAAATTTTTATAGGGGAGATGCTAAACGATGTCATGGGCTTGCTAAATAAAATCCTACTGTACTTTAGGACTCCAGGGTCTCTAGGAACCATGTTCTGGCAGGCCAACCCACAAGTGTTAGTCAAGTTCTTTTAGGGACATAATGTTTCAGTCATCCTGAAAGCAGTTTGGTATCAGCAGAAAATCAGGGCTTTGTGCTGCTGTCACAATTAATGTACTCTCTGCTGTAATCAGTTTGTACTTAATGATGCATTTAGTGGTAATAAAAATAGGAAGCTATAAAATATTCTTACCATTGTTGTAATTTGCTACCTTTTAGGTGTCAAGGAAAGGTGGGGTCATAATGTGCACCATTGTGGGGAAAAAAAAGCCAGATGCTTGAAGCAGAAATCCATGAGAAAAGGAAAAGGATAATAAGGTTACTGATACTTTCTGTACCAATCACAAGAGTGCTGAGCTAGGAAAACAGCATTTAGAAAGTTCTTTTGTTAATTAGAAATGCCCTCCTTGCCTCTGTACAGTACTATTCCCTCTGAGATTTCTATGCCACCAGGCAAGGCTTTTTAGGAAGTCATTATGACATACAAATAGACCATGCTAAATTAAACTGATTAACACATCATATGAATATTTTCAGCTGGTTAATTTTGGCTGACAGCAAGTTTTAATGGACATATTGTCAGCAAAGAAAGTCCAAACATCTGAGAAGTCTGAATCATATGGGGAAAACTTACCTTCAAATGAAGGACACATGATACAACACTTTCCATGGGATGAGGATTTTGCTATATATAGTCCTATTTATACCTCTGGGCTACACCAGCCCCAATGCAACTTATGAATTTCCCTCCTGGAGCATTCAGATGGGAAATTTTGGACATGAGGATTCATTTTTACTCCAATTAACCGCTCATGATTGCTAGGACTTTGAGTCAGTGGCCTTTGGTGGAGCTGAAAAGCATTTCTGTCAACTTGTATTTTCTTCTCAGAGACAGGCAATGTAGATGAGGGCAGCAAAAAATGAAATGTGGCCATCAAGCAATTTGGACATACAGAGTGGACTCACTTTTCCTGCCCTGGAACACCAAGAGACATTAGCTCACTTTTTGGCAGGGGCAAACGTGGAATGGAAAGCTGAGACAGACTAAAAACATTATTTTGAGCAGGTGCAGGGTGGGTAGGTGCAAATATCCTTCAGCTGCTGAATATTTGTTTACACATTTTGGATTTTATTTCTGTATTTTCCATAAAACCTTGGAGTTTGGAGGGGCAAAATGTTTTCAAGGGTCATCAAATTTCAATCAATAAGGAACAGAACAAACTAAAGTAAATAAAACCACAAGCTTGTCCCAGTCCCCTTCTACAACTTAAACCCATTTGATTAAAATGCTGAAGTTAAAAAATTTCTGTTAATGATTTTTCTTCTACTTATTTGCCCTTTTTGGACCTTTTTGGACCTTTTTCAGATTTCAAGCTTCTTACATTACTGCTAAGGAGTTTCCACTATTTGGAGCTATAAAAAGTGCTGAAATGCCAAAGGGAAGTAAGAGAGCTAAAACTGTCCATCTTAATCCTCTGCCCCTGGCTAGAAGCTGAGGATGCAGAGAGAACTGTTGGCAACAGGTTTTTATATAATAGGAATGAGAGTTAGATATGTTTACAGACACCTCTGTTGTAAAGCAGTCAGAAGAGAGAAAATTTCACCTTAGGAAAGTAACAATGAGTCAGGGCTAATTTTATTTCTACATCAATTCAGTGCAGGAGAGAGAAGGCAGAGTGTGGTGAGTGAGATGAAAACATAATGTGCAGAGTATCGTTTGGATTTCAGTGGGATGTGTCTGGGGAAGCTGAAGTTCCTCCTGTGTAGGAGAAATTATCTTTGCATTTATAATCTAAACAAATTCATTTTCTGCAGTGTCTGGAGCACCTTAGGATCTAGCACTGCTCTCCTGATTGCTGCTGTTTGCTGAAGGGACAAAGGAAAAGGAAAACAGAAGCCAGCCCTCTGAGGCCTCTGTACTGTCAAGTGTATGCCTTAAATAAAAAAAAAGCATATTCCCTGATTTTGTGATTTTCTGAAGGAGACTGCACAAAAGAGTGATAAGAATATGTAGAAGAAAACAAATTAACTCTACTTGGCCCTAATACACATCTTTTCCCTCTTTTTGGATTGAAGTTGCCTCGTACCTCTTGGAAGGCTGGCAAGACTTTACTTCAGACTGTAAAATAGCTGCATGGAGAGATGGGCTGTATCTCTTCAGCCCCAGTTATGGACTACTCGTGCTTACATGCTTCTGGATGGCTTGGAGCACACCTATGGCACATTCATGTCTATTTATGAGAAGTCTTGCTTTTGCTCCTAACATCTACCTCCTGCTTACTTGTCCCTGAAAGCCTGCAGCT
Organism: Laterallus jamaicensis coturniculus; assembly: GCA_022605575.1. Taxonomy (NCBI): domain Eukaryota; kingdom Metazoa; phylum Chordata; class Aves; order Gruiformes; family Rallidae; genus Laterallus; species Laterallus jamaicensis. Next base: position 85,463,444 of record JAKCOX010000002.1, on the reverse strand, counting down.
TGTGCTTTCAGACAAAAAGTCACATTTCCTAGAAAAACTTGCCGAGATGTTATAAGAAGCAGATGAGTTTCATTTTCCTGTGAGACTGCCTCCATAATCTTCTATCAAATATTGTATACCAGGCACCTCAATAAGGTAGGATGATAATTACTTGCAAAGTGATTTTTTTTCTGAAAAAAATGCTGGTATTAAGAGAGTCAGGTTCCAAGTGGAATAACAGGATTTCACTTGAGAAACAAGTGCTTCAGTGACTCCTCATAAACCTAAGGCAATGAGGCAATTTCTCTGGGTGACCTCAACAAAACATATCTGCCCTGGTGATATCTCAAGAGTAGGAGAGTACTTTGGTGGGATTGACTCCAGCTGGGGAGGAAAGGTGCACCCTAAGCAGCCATCTTGCTGTTCCTTGACATGTTCCCCTATCCTGTCATGTCTTTCTGTGATAATGCCCTCTATGTACCACTGTTCCTTTCTCTTTCATCTCCCAGCACCTTGTTGGATCTGGCTCTTGCCCAGGATGGAGGAACATTTAGGTGTATGGCAAGGTCAGGATGTCCAGGGTTCTCCATCTCCTTCAGTAGATAAAGCTCCTTTGGTACTGAATAAGATATCTTTTCACATCTTTATTTTTTCTCTACATTCAGGACACCTGCATTCTCCAGTATTTCTCTGAGTTCCGTTCATTACAAAATAGAAGGAATAGGCTGAAAATTAAGCTCTTTTATTAACTTTTTTCTCCTTGCCAGAATTCTTGTCCTCTGTAATGAAGTGACACAAGAACTAATCCCTTGCTTCTTAAAAGTGTTCTGTAGATAATGAAAGTTTGTCTTCCTTTTATTCCTGTCTTTGAATGAGTTGTAAGCAAAACTTCAAAAGTATCCATCCTGTCATGAAGATTACCTGTGAAAATTAACAATGCGTCTTCCCCCAGTTCATCAGTAGATGGTGGCAAAGAGTTCCTGCTCATCTGAATTTCAGACCCCAGGGGCTACACAACTATGACAATAACAACAACTGATGGGTAATATTTTGCCATCTGTTGTACTTCTTAGCTTCAGCTGCTCTATTTGTGTGTGCATGAACCTGTTGCAACTTATAGTTGCCTTCCCACATGAAAAGCACTGTGAGATCATAGAATAACTTGCTGATATAGTTCCCTTTTTTAAAGGTAGCCTCTATCTTTCAAAGGCCTCCAGACCTTATTTCTCTGACTGAATCCCAGGAGTGCACCTGTCTGCAGCAGTACGGGTACTTCTGTTTGCTAACTAGTTTTTGTTATTATTTACTTTACACCTGAGTTATTTAACCATGAGTCATATGGGAGTATGATGTATATGAATTATGTGGCAAAACACAACTCTATTACAAAGTGCATTACTCTGCAATTAGGAAATAAAATGAAAAGCATTTGTCTGTATCGGAAGCCAATACAAAAACATACAGAGTCTCTTACATGGAAGATCTTATCAGGGAAATAATTATCTCCTGAAATTACAAGCACCACACTTGAATTCTCAAGAACATCTTACAGCACAAACTGGTGTTCCATTATTACAATTTCATGGTACTCTAAAATCACTAATCCTAAAACCTTTATTTGGGATTAGGATACAGCTTGTATTTTTTCATGGCCAAAAATGCATTGCAATTTTATATCAGCAATGTGCTAATAACCAGACCAAATTAGCATTTTAAGCTTTACGTGTGGCAGATCACAACGTGTATCTACAGCCTAGCCCTTAGCAACACAGCTTGGGAGACACATAGAATTGTGGGTGCCTTTAGTATTGGCAAAAATATCAAAATACCCTGGTGAAGATCTATGGGGTAAACAATAGCACTGCTCTGAACAGTAAATATGTTTCCTAGTTGTACCTCCAGTCTGAATTGTAAGCTGACATCTGTGACAAAGAGAAATAGCAAATGACAGTTTTATTTCCAATGTGGTGTGATTCCTTTTTTTTTTTTTTTAACCCTCAGAACCACTTCAGAGCCATCAAAATTTCCTTTCAATTGCAGTGGGGAAGAACAGCTTCCTCAATCATTCAAAGCCAGCCTTGGGAGTGAAAGTCAAAGTAATTTTCTCTCAAAGAGAAATATAAACAGTGTGAGTTGATATATATTGAAACACCCGTCCACATTAATAGCTTTTAAATGCTATTCTTAATGGTAACATTTAAATTAATTTTAAACACTTAAGAAGAAGTGAGGCATGTCACTGTGGACAGCTGATAACTGCAAAAAGCTTGAGTGCAGAAAGGAAAGCAAGGATGGTGTTTAACAGTACAGGAAAGAGGGCAAGAAGTAATACAGAAGCTCCAATAAAAGTGAGAGACTCAGGCATCATGCCATCAAACATCTGCCGCAGTGAAAAACCTCAAAGTAGAGATTCCAGATAGGGAGATCTGAAGCACTCAGCCCACTTAGTGTGGGGGGGCAGCAGACAGTGGGGGGCTTTTATAAAACAATGAATAGTAAAAAGGTCAGTGATATAACAAGGGGACTTTCAATTAAGCTAAAAGGCAATGACTCAAAGCTTAGAAAAGAGAACCTGAATAATGTATAATTAACCTGAAACATATTGTCACAACACTTCACCACTAGCCAGCGGCTTAGAGGAATGTTAAAAGAATGTAAAAAGAAGATGAGTATTAGTTAGGCAGTAGAAATATTAATTGGATGCCCAACATGGCATACATAATGTGCTTAGTCTTTAATCATATGGCCATAGTTTCACTTTTCCACAGGATCCCTGCCTTAAGCATGGAGAAGATGGATCCAGGCTGGGACAGAACCATGCTTGTATGGGTAGTTCAAAACCTACCTGCTGTTTAATGTTCAAGGGTTTGGCTTTGCCACCATGAGGATCTACTTTTTGGTTTTAAATTGATGGATGCAGCCAAACTTGCCTTGAATATTCCACTTCAACATGTTGGATGCTGTACTCTGGGGCACTATCGGGTCATTGACATCAACACTATGACCAACAGTATTGATCAAATGGTAGCTCTTGTACAGGATTATCACATTACATTTTCTGCAGAAAAGGACATGGAGTCTGGGAAGGCAGCGAGCTGAACATGAAGTAGTGTGTCCTTGCAGCAACAAAGGCAAAACAAGTCCTATGACACATCTGCAAGCCTGTAGCTAGCAGATTAAGTGAAGTGATCATCCCACTCCACTGAGCATGTGTTAGGCCAGACTTGATCTTCTCAGTTAAAGAGAGACCTTGGAGAATTTCAGATAGTCCAGAGGTGGTTGGAGAACTTGACACATGAAGAAAGGTTGAAAATTGGTTTTGCTAAAAAGAAAAAAAACCAAACCAACCAAACAAATAAACCAAAACAAAATAACCCCATCCCCAAAAAAACCCACAAAACAAAAGGAGAAATTGTTTTTGTATGCCTAGGGAAAGAAGGTCTCAAGGGGATCTAATCATGGTTTTCCAATACCGAGAAGGTAGTTGTAAAGATGTGGAGGTGTTCTCTACAGGAGGATACATGGTGACAAGAGGCAGTGGGCACAAGTTGCTTCAGGGAAAATTCTGTCTGGATTTAAGAAAAAAATGCTTCACTGTGAGAGCAATTAAACTCTGGAATACAGAATTGGATGAAATATTCAAGATCTGATATGACAAGGCCCAGGAAACCTAATTTAAGGCTCTGTTGAGGTTTGTCCAGATAATCTCCCTTTCCAAGTGAGACTGTTCAGTCATTCTCACTGCCTTGTCCTGGAGGATAGAGAGCAGCTTCACACTTTGCTTCCCCCATGCTTCATGCATGAGGAAAGAACCATACTGTTTGAGAATGCTTCTGGAAAGAGTTAGGGACAAGAAAACCAAGAAGAAACTGTCATATACAGCTTCCAGCCTCCCACCTGATGGAATGGACAAGCTTGACCGAAGGGATTTGTCCTGCCTCTGCTGCCAAATATCCTGAAAATTATTCCCTGTTTCCTGCTGTGACCTTCACTGTGGCAGCAGCTGTTGAGTGATTGCTCTAATAAGCACAGCCATCTCTCCAAATGGAAGAGTATGTTGAACCATGTAAAATAAACATAATTCCAAGTCTATATCTTCCAGCAGCAGTGCATTATATCATCTCTTAACATAATGGATTTGTTAGTATCGCCTTGGTTTGAAAAGTGCAGCAGGCAGTGCTAAGGTGAATTATGAGAGGTTAACAATGAAAACTAAGCATTGCATGCTGAGCTGATGACTCAGAGAGAGGCCTTCCAGAGATGTACATATTAAAACCAGCTGGAAAATATCAGACAACATAAAAAATACGCCATCCCTTTCCTAACCTCTGATGCTGTAAATAAACTTGGGAATTTATTACCGATTATATCTAACTTTAGAGGCAATGGTGGAAAATACTGCACAGCAGTTACGGTGTGGCTCTTGATTTATTTCACTGACTACCATCAGACCTTTCAATGCCTCGATGGCAAATAAGCATAGGAGAGTACAGATACACAAACTGTGATACAATTGATTTATATGGAGAGGCAAAGAACTCTCTATGTGCATGTAGTCATACCCCTGTGTTGGCTGATACACACTTCTCTCAGTACTATTTCTGTGCTTGATTTATAAGGCATCCAGTAGGTTTCAGATCTGTCAGCACCTGTAATGATGGCTTAGCTTTGGAACACCCCCTATCTCTGGACTGTCCATGGAGTTCACATGAGGATTGGAGATGAACAGAATGTACGTTCCTAATGGCCTTTCTCACTATGTGCTGGACATGCTGCAGCATGTCCAAAGAGCAAAGCTGATGAAGGGTCTAAAGCACGAATCTTATTAGGACCAGCTGAGGGAACCAAGGGTTGTTTAGTACAGAGAAAAGGAGGCTGAGGGGAGACCTTATCTACCTTAAAGGAGGTTGTAGTCAGGTGGACGTTGGTGTCTTCTCCCAAGTAACAAGTGATGGAACCAGAGTCCAGCGCAGGGCCACCAAGATGATTAGGGGAGTGGAATACCTTCCTTATGAGGAGAGGCTGAGGGAATTGGGCCTCTTCAGCTTGGATGAGACTGAGTGGCAACCTTATTAATGTCTATAAATATGTAAAGGGTGAGAGTCAGGAGGATGGAGCCAGGCTCTTCTCAGTGATGGACAGCAATAGGACAAGGGGCAGTGAGTGCAGGCTGGAACGTAGGAAGTTCCATGTAAATGTAAGGAGAAACTTTTTCACTGTGAGGGTGACAGAGCACTGGAACAGACTACCCAGAGAGGTTGTAGAGTCTCCTTCTCTGGAGACATTCAAAACCAGCCTGGATGAGTTCCTGTGTGATTTTGTCTAGGTGATGCTGCTCTGGCAGGAGAGGGCTGGATGAGATGATTTTTTGAGGGCCCTTCCAACTCCTAATGTTCTGTGATTCTGTGAAAAAAATCTCAGCATTATTTGGATTAACATTTTGCTTGAGATCACAAATGAAGCTGGAAACCTTTACATTAGTTATGTGTCATGAGACTCAGTCTCAGCACAGTCTTGAATGGTCTATTGTATAAACAGGGCACATGAAAGGTAACCATATGACTTTTACAGACAGATAGGAATAACAAACACAGAGCCTTGATGTCCTGAGAAGTCTGCACTGTTTCTGACCATTCTTATATATGCAGACCTGATTGAGTTTTCATTCCCTGAAATTCAACCATCCGTCTTAATCTACCTCCTTAATCACCCACCTTCTCAGAGCAGGGTGGTGGACACTCCATCTCACTTTGTAGATGTGTAAATCTGTCCAGGTGCTAACTATGGGTTCAGTTTGACTCAGGTGTGCACATTTTAACAAAACACTAACTCCATGTTAATCTCACTTCAAGACCAATGACCTAGATTTTCTAGGGTTTGCTGTTAAGTTTCATTCTCACCTGAAGCCTTATGTCAGAACAAAAGAAAAAAAAATTATATTTTAAAATGTTTCAAGAGTTTTTAAACTGAACACGTAAAAATACTCAGCATTACTATTCACTTTGAAAAAATGCAAGCCTATCGCTCAGCAGCTGATGCTCAGCAGAGTCTGTTAATGAGGATGGTCAGCATCCCTCAAGGCTCCTTTTTATTTTACATAACTAGTCCCTATTGGAACCTCTTCCATTTTAGACTAAAGTGGTAGCTTCAAAGAGCATAAGTGTATGCAAGGCCAAAGGCTTAAGCCTAGATATCCCATTAGGCTCTAGCTCAGCAGTATCCACAGCAGGTCTGTGTTAGAGATGGTCTTAACAAGACTCATGTAAAGGCTTCAGCCTAAAATAGGTCTGGATTTGCAGCAAGGCATCCTTTTTACCACTACCACATCTGCTGATTTCTTGATACATGTTGGGATGAGACCTGGGCATGCACCATCCCCTCAGGTGTGATTTACTGAGGCATGGTCTTCGTGGGAGCTCACAGGCAATACATAACAGGCAGCAGCCTGCTGGGGGGCATGGTGAGCAGTGCCATTGCGAGCAGAGGGAAGAAATCATTCCTATTTCTCAACATGATGAAAGAAAAAGGCAAATTTACAAAAAACTGTGCCTGACAAGCTGTGAAAGGAAACATTAATCCCATTTACGTTGCACTTAATTTCTTTTATAATCTAAAAGTGAGGCCAGAATTCCTATAAATGAGGGCATTTCAATGTGAACAGAAACATAATCTGGCTGTTCATGTCTGCATTTGTCTGGGTGTTTTTCCTTCTCTTTGCACCACAAAATGACTGTGTAAATCCACTTTTGCATTTAAAGCTGAGAGATGAAGTTCACCTGCTACACACATTCTTGCCAAAGTGCAGGCAGCCTCCTGCTAAGTAATCTTTTCCAGGTAGCAGAATTTTTATGGTTCTTTAATGCTTCATCAGGTGATAATCAGAAGGCTTTACTGTCTGAATAACAAGCTGATCTCCCTCAAGAAAGTTTTGGTTCACATCCAAAATTCTGTTCCCAGAGTAGACAATATGCTTTGATGGAAGTGACCACATTTCATCCAGTGCCGAATGAGTTTCCAGACTCAGGGACTGAATAAGGAGTACATTTGTTAGTTGATGCCTTTTATATTACTGAAGCACCTACATTTTATCTTCCAGGACACTGCTGTTGAAAAAAGTCAGTAATTCCAGAGAGGAATAATCTATTTCCTTCCCCTCATACTTGTGTAAAAACGTAGCTTGATTAGGGTGAAAGGATAGCAGTGGGGTGTGTGCATGATGAAAAGCAATGCCTTACTCATTTGATCCAGAACTGGATCAATGCAGAAAGTTTTATATTTACAGTAACAGGGGCAAATTTTTCTTTTCTCTGTTCCATAAAAAAGGCAACAAAGTACGTTCTTTCCCTCCATATGATGGACTCAGAACTGATTCAAGTCCAGACTCAGTATTTTCAACAGATCTCTCAGTGACTAAGAAACTAAGGCTTCATTTTCAGAGCAGTTTCCTGAACATCTGTTTTCCAAGTACTTACTCCTTCTGGAAAGGAGACTTCGGCTTCTGAAACATAGGGTTAGTTGTAAAAACTTTGCTCCTTCTCCATTGTGTTTTTACAGCCTGTGAAGCACCACTCCCTGAAATGTTCAAGCCCCAGGTTTTGATTTGTCACTGGAAGAGCTGTTGTTTCACACTGTATGAGGTCACAATGAATTACTCTGTCAAAAAATCTGTAAGGTAGCTATTTTTGTCTGTGTTTTTACCTGTAAGATTATAAACATAATCTTATAATGGCACACTTTAGTCAATGTTCTTCAGACAAAAAGCAACCCTCCCTTTCATCCCTCCAATGGCAATTTGTAGCCTTTATTATTCAGTGTTTGATCTCAGAACATTTTATGAAGGAAATAAGAACAGTGAGTGCCTAGCCCCAAAATCGCTGTGACACCATCTTTGTGGGCTTGAGTTCAAAGTCCCACTTTTTAACACATGGATCATGTTGCAGCGCACAAGTGTAGATACCCAGATGTTCATCTCGTGGCTGGGGGACCACTGCCTCAGAATGCACTCCAAGGAGAAGCCACTGGAAGGTTTGTAAGCTTTGGAGGGTGTTGCAGCCAAATATATGGGGTGGCTGCTCCAAGAATGAAGATTGTAGGGCCACAGAAACAGCTCATAGCTAAAGGTCTGGGAGCCCCAAAGGGTGCTTTATGGTTTTTGAAAGCGACCACACATATGGGCTTCTGCATTAGATGCGTCAGGAGCACAGTCAGCCCAAGCCATAGCTATTAGCCATTGCTAGCAGCCATTGCTTGTAGTCATTGCCTGCTTTATTCTTCCATATATCCTGGGTAGAAAAATATCATCTTGTGAAAGGTGGATGAGAGAGGTGAGAGGTGATGAGAGTAGAGGGAACTCATTCTGACCCTATGCACTTGCTGTGTTCGCTTGCCCTTAATATGTTAAGCACAAGGCTGGTGTCATGGTATGACAGACAGAAGGGTGTGGGGTGGTGTGCCACTGCCAATCTCAGAGGGAAAGCTGGAGGACTCTACAGCTCAGAAAATCAGTCTCTAGCATCCTTGATATTGTGGAGGTACAACAGACTTCTCTCAAGTCCTTTTGCTGGCACAGCAGACACAACAGATTTCACTGCAGCATGTCCAGGAGTTGCTGTTCCAGGCCAGGTGACGCACTGTGATCATGCTGTGGTTCTACTGAACCTATGGAGAGACTTAGGGAAACTTCCCAGAGAAGCAAAAATTGTCTAGTTTAACCCCAGTTTAATATAATTCACATCAATTCTGCAGTAACATTAGCTTCTGACCCCTGTGTTAGCAGGGTTTTTAGATTGGAGTGCTAAGGTCTCTGCAGTCCCTCAGATATTTTTCAAGTAATTTGCCAATACGTGATCTCATCAAAAGCTTTTGTACAAGGTACACCCTGAAACTGAGGTTGCATCCAGGGACTCCAGCCAGAGGGTCTCATGGGATTTCAGAGGCTGAAGAGAGCCTGGTCTTGTCACACAGGCAGAGGAATGAAGATGAGCCAGGCTGCAGGAGACCAAAGAGTCTGTTTATATTTTTAACCTTATTTTTTCTTGTCAGGGTGAATTGTTGTGGTTTTTCTTTTTGCTTATATTGTTCTGACAGAAACTGGATAACTGCAGTCCATCAAGTCTTACAGGTTTGTTCTTTTCTTTGAGCCATGATCACGAATTAAGAAATGTGTGCTTTCATTGATGCCTCCCCTGTTGTTATGCAGACAACCTTTCCATCTGTTTGCGATCTCAAATCATTGCAATGGCAGCAGAGACAAGGGAACAGCTGCCTTTTGAAATCCACAAAGTCCCATCAATATTTTGCACTTAGTCTTGGCTAAAGAACTTACCTGACTGTGTTACAGGTAAATTCCAAGGGCAAAAGTTTTCACCATTCACAGCAAATAAAAAAAAAAAAAGTTGTTTTCTAATCAATCTTGTCTTTCCTGGATGCTATTTCTTCAATTTCTGTTAGTTCTCATTTCTGCTGCCCTGTATGACTCCTTGCTTTGCCTGTGCAATTATGGTAGTGCAACCACATGGTTCAGTCTTCTAAGGAGATAGCTCCTGTGTACCAGCCTTGCAGCAGCTGGCATCTTTGTATCAGCGAAGACTGCTATCTTGCCTGGATGCCATTGACTAAAAGTACAGATATTACGACCTGCCAATGCACTCATCATAAAAGCTATCTTACTATTCCTAGGTGCAATGATAAGGGTAATGCAAAGAAAAAAAAATAATTAAAATCCATTTTGATTTAAGTATATTTTTTCTAGCTGTTTATTGGAGAATGCATATTATTTTTCCTGGGTTTGGTGTGTTGGTTTTTTGGGTTTTTTTCTTTTGCAACATCATTTCTAACAGTTTAAGAATGCTCAATAGCTTTGTCCTTCATTAACTTTGCTTGTGTTTCCCTGCATCTGTGGAAACCTTTTCATCTGCTACATCCAGCAGAAGGTGGTCCACAGATTGACACATGCTTTGCGAAGAAAAAGTACTTTTTGTTTCTTCTCCATCTCTTTCCCTTCAGTTTAGCTTATGTCCACATTTCTTTAACTGAAGGAGGTTGTAAATTATCTATCCTACCAAACCTTTCCATGCAAACAACAATTTTTACAGGCCTCATCTTTATCTTCCCTTCTTTTCCCTCACCCTGCACTTATCCTACCCAGAATGAAGATTTTCCAGCTTATCCACTCCTCAGAAGCACTTTCTCACATTGATTGCACCTGAGATGATTCTCTGAATCTTCTCCAGCCTTACATAACCTTTTCAAGATGGGAATACTAGCACTGACTAAAGCATTTAAAGTGTGAGCAAAATATGGATTTCCATAGCATAGTAATATTCTTTCCTTCTGCCTCAATCCCTTTTCTAAGAATTGCTAACATTTCACTTGCTTTCTTGACAGCTGAAGTGCACCAAGCTGACGTTTTCCACGTACTGTCACAACCCCAAACTCTCACACCTGAATGGTAATGGTCAGCTCAGACTCTGTCATGTTATACATGAAAATTGGATGAATTCCTATCTCATGTGTCACTTCACATTTTCCTCTACTGAGTTTCACCTGCCTGTCACCAAGTTTTGTGAGAACTACACAAGGGGCATAGCACAGGACTTTTCCTTTTCTTCCCCAAATATCTCAGCATTATTGACATTTTTTCAGAAGTTACCACTAGATGTGGTGGAGCCCTGCTCTCCTGGAGATGGCTGAACACCTGCCTGCCCATGGGGCATGGAAAATGAATTCTTTGCTATGCTTTGCTTGTGTGTGTGCCTTTTGCTTTACCTATTAAACTGTCTATATCTCAACCCAAGTGTTTTTCAATTCTACCTTTCAAATTCACTCCCCCATCCCTCCATGGGGAGAGTGAACGAGTGGCTGCATGCTGCCTAGTTACTGATAGGGATTAAACCATAACAATGCTGTATGCCTAAAAGCCAGCTGATATATTGATTAAAAACCAAAAAACCCAACCAATAAACCCACAAAGAAATTACTTAGCTACCAAACTTCTGCTTCAAAAAAATGCTAGTTCCCAGCAATGCTCTGCATGGCTACATGCGGATAACTGTTGTGCCAAAAGAGCATTTTGAAATCTGATAAATCAAGCAGAAATTAAGACAGTACAGTTCAGATTGTCTTACCCTAGCTTCTCTGTGCAAATACAGTCTGCATTACACAGTCATTTACATTTACTTTACACTAAAACAAGTGCTGTCTTACAGTCTCTGCTGGTTAAGGAACTTTACACATCTATGGAAGGGAATGCACCGGCTGAAACAACAATAATATTGTTGGCCACACGAACAGCAGAAACAGTAAATTCCCATCTCTTAATATTTGATACACACTCGATTAAAGGTTTGTATTTCAGTATTGTTTTGAAAGTGAAGCCAGAGACTTGCTCTAAAAATCCCCCAGTATGACAGGGACCCTAATGGAATGATTAAGCTCATTATAGTAGCCTGTATATAACAAACATGACAACTTCCTTAGCACCAGGATCACTGCAATTTTTACACTGCTTCCTCAAAGTACTCTCTTAGGGATGAATTAAGGCAGTTGAGATAACTAAACCACACGGTTCTGTTTCTAAACTGTTCATTTTAGGTTTAATTATGACTCTGCATTTCCTTGATTTTCAGCACTTACTTGGTAATTGCAATTCTCCTAGCATAACTGCAATTATTAAAGTGTACTCCCAAAATTTCATTCTAATTTAATGTCATTTTTAATGTATAAGCTTATTTTTTATTTAATAATTATAGTTGAATACTTTAGAAAAAGAAACCTCAGGACAAACTTGCCATTAGGTGCCACAAGCATAAAGAAACACCACCATACATACCCAAGGATTCAAAGGTATGGACTACTGCCTTTGCATCCTTGTGAGCTCAAGCTTAACTTGGGAGACTTTGGGTTTACAGATATGCCCAGCCTCAGTCACTGTATTCTGGGAAAGCTGATGCAGATCTGTTTTCCTCTTAGCACCAGTTCCTATCAATTTTCCCTGACTCACAGTCAATGGGGAACTTGTCAAAATACAGCACAGAAACACTCTTTTCTGTCCACCACCTCACATTGACCTTTCTTTCCCCTACTTACCAGCCTCTTCCTCCTTCCCTCCATATTCCCTTTGTATTTTCAGCTTCTCTGGAGATTCTCTTTTCTTGGATTCTTTCCTGAATAGTCTTGTTGAGAAAGGGAGCTAGTGAGAAATGTGTTTTGTTTTCCTAATGGTATTAATGGCCAATTTTTGACCTTTTTTTATCTGCATTTGAACATTTCTTCCCTAGAAGTGGCTGAAAATTTACATTTTCTTGCAGGATAATCTCTGTGTCCCTTCTCCACTCCTTGTGCACCCCAAGCCTAATCATTAGTGGGGTGCTGTAAGAAGCAGAAAAGGTCTTGACTCTATGTAAGCACTGCTTAGCAGTAACATAAACATCCCTGTGTAATCAGCACTGTTTTGGCCATGAATCCAGAACACAAACCTGTACCAGCTAGAATCATAGAATGCTTTGGCTTGGAAGGTACCTCAAAGACCATCAGGTTCCAACCTCCCTGCCAGGGGTAGGGAAATGCTCCACTAGATGAGGTTGCCCAAAGTCTCATCCAACCTGACCATAAACATTTCCAGGGATGGGGCATCCACCACTTCTCTGGGCAACCTGTTCTAATGCTTCTCCGCCCTCATAGTAAAGAATTTCTTCCTAATATCTAATCTAAACCTGCCCTCTTTCAGCTTAAAGCTATTCCCCTTTGTCCTACCTCTACACTCCCTGATGAACAGTACCTCTCCCACTTTCCTGTAGGACCACTTTAAGTATTGGAAGGCTGCAATTAGGTCTCCCCACAGCCTTCTCTCCTTGAGGCTGAACAAGCCCAACTCTCATTTTCTAAAATATGTTTTGAAGCTAAAATGGCATAGCAAATAACTATATCTTTAGTATTAGCTTTGTGTTCATACATTTACATATTTTATAGAATTAGATTTGTGTGTATACATTTATATATTTATTTTTTATATATAACTCCAGGTATTTTTAAAAAATGTATAAACCAGTACGTTGAAGTTCCTAATTCAGTTGTTATTCAGCCGCATGGGGATCCACTCTCTTCTTTGCTTTTACTATGTGCTTATGTATGTCCCTGTAGAAATTACTTAATTTCTCCAGTTCAAGGTGGGTTTTTGGCGTTTGTTTGTTTTGTGTTTTTTGTAGGGGGGTATCCTATTTAGGAAAGGGAGCTATGGAAATACATCTCTCTACTCTTTGAGACCTTTGTGTGAAGTGTTGTGGAAGCCTTGAACTTTTCTGGGACAACTGACCCATTTAAGAATTCTATTACAGCTTATTAAAGGAATGTGGTATCTTTGTGTGTTTGCAGATATTTCCATTTTATCTGGTACAGCTTGTATGAGTTTATTTCCTTCTGGGCAGCTGGAAGGCAATGTCCAATCTTTCACTGCTTTTTCAGCTAATAAGCTATGGTGAGATAGACAAAGGAAAATCCTGTATTTCAAGATATTTAATGGGCAGTCCAACATAGACTAAACATTCCCTCCCTTTCTCACACACTACTTTGTTCAGATTTCAAGTTAAATTCCATTTTACTGAACTATATTACTAAATCCAGTAGGGATAGACAAGAATTTTTCTTTGGCTACGTCTAATCCACTAGTCTCTAGAGGAATAACCATTTATGGAAGCAAATAATTTCCCTGGACTGCTACATCTTGATATGTGGATCCTGACACTTGTGCAACCCTGTTGCAAATCATCTGTTTTCCTTACACACAGGTAATTAGATTGAGCTCTACTTGCCAAGGAATGCGCACAAAATTTTATTGTATTTCCCCTCAAGGAGATCTGAGACTTCAGCAAAAGTCAAGATTTTCTCTTGTCACGGTTGTATTACTACATGAGAAAGAGAAATGTGACTGTGTCTGTGTGCAGACTGGGAACTAGTGCACTACTGCACAGTGAGAACCCCCATGGTAACATCTCAACATCTTCTCCATGGCCCAGCATAAAATTTAGTGGAGATATAAAGGCTGTCCTACTTATTACCTGTCCACTTGCAAAGGTGGGATTTCTGTGCCTAATTCTATCTGTTAAAAGCAAATTTTATAATCTAGATTATTTTAATCTTGTCCAGACTCTAGAGTCAAAGGGAAATAAGACCAGTTGAAAGCATATGTTCACGGCACCCAAGGTTGGTGTCAAGTAAGAGGGTAATTGGTCCTCTCTCCCGTCTTGACTCTTCTTTGCTATTAACTATGAAGGGTACACAGACAACTAACCTGAACTTTGTCCAACTGTAGAGAATCAGTCGGGGTCTATGTCACTACACACAGAATAGGCACTTGCAGCATTTGATTTGGAAACAACCCCAAGTCCACTCCGTATCTTCAAGAAAGCCCAAAGCTTTGTGTGTCCTTACATGAATATTTATGATGCTAGTAATGTCACAAAGCTTGTGGGGCACTGCACAAAATAAGGGCACTAAAAGGCGAATTTTCAAAAATATCCATTTAACAAAAGAACATGTATTTACGTGGCAATTTTGAAGTTCCTTCCCTCGTCCCTTCCCCAGGAGAACTTGTTCTAAAACTCTAATTCTGCCAGTGCAAAACATTCTTAGCTTTACACACCTGGATAATTGGCACAGAGCAAAACTGACCCTTCTTTTTCTGTCCTGCAGCTCTGAGAAATCAATAAGTCAAATGCATGAACTGAGAGTGCTTGCGTAAGTGTTCTGAATGACTGGGTACAAGCGAAGAAATAAAATCAAGGTGCAGGTTCCAGTAAGACAAGCACCAAGCATGAGAGCATTAAATCAGGAGAAACAGTTACTGAGTTTTGGTCTGCCCTTGGATATTTGAGGTACCACATGACAACCTGTCTGAAAGCTGCGGCTTTGGATGGATGCTGGTCATTCATAGCTCCCATGTCACACCTGTTAGCACCATGAACCTGTCTCAGAAATCCAAGATGTTTTCTTCAAAGGTACTGAATAGTAAAGCAACTATGGATGTTCTCTGTGCCATGGTTTAGAGTCTTTTGAAGAATTATGAAGTTACTATGCTGACATGTAAGTTTGGCCAGTAATGGTGGATCAGATGGCTGTGTTTGGGGAATGAAAGAGAAAAGTGTCTCTGGATGGAATTGGAAGGCTGTACAAGTTCTATGGCAAGAAATGACAGCTATCCCCAGAGGGTCACTTGTTCATCCTTTTCTGATTCTTTCCACTCTTTGCAACCTGAGACTTCTGCTGGATAAAACAAATGTAAAACTCAGGAAAGGACAAGATGGATCTCAAAGCTGCGCCCATGTGGGGCTGAGCGATTTTCCACCTAAAACCAGTCCATCGGCAATTTTGACTCATTCCAGGATATTTCTCAGGTGCTGGCTTGGAAGAATGTGAGGATGTCACAGGGCAGTGACAAAGGACCTTAGTTTTGTAGAAAGTTTAGCTCTTTGGGCAAGAGCTGTGTTGTGTCCCTTACCCCCAGGGCCACAAAACAAGCTATGGCTCATATTCATGAGTGCAGACACAGTGTCTCCAAACGCTCTGTGTGTGTCTACATGCCTCTGCTGCACCAAGAGCAGACAAGGTAATTTCTCACATGTCAAGCTGACCCAGGGCAACCAGCAAATCTGATTTATGCAGCCTGAAGGCAAGACCATATAAGAGAGCATATTGCCCATCAGACCAAATGGGTCCTAGAAAGAAAATGAGATTTTTCTGCACAGACGTGGATACCATGTGACACTCTGCTCAAAGACCACCACAAAACCCACAGATGAACTAACAAGATTATATTTTCTTCTTAATAATCTCTCCCCATCGCTCAGTTTGTTGAATCTCAATGATGCTTGATTCTCCTAGCTAACTCAATACCATGAAAGAGACTGCATCCGGTTAAAAAACAAAGATCCATTTTCCCCAATATCCTGCTTCCAGTAATTGCTAACAGTAGATATCTGTAGAGAACATAAGGAAAGGTCAGAGGAGTACTGCAAAGACAGAACACTCTTCTAACCTCCACACATGCCAGTCAGAATTATGAGAGATCAGGAGTTTCATAACAGCTCTAACAGATGAGCAACAGTGTATTGGACCAAATTTCAACAAAAGTATGTTAAAATAAATAAGTAGATTGCCTTCATTTTCTGGTTTTAAATATAATTAATTTCAAACGTTGCATTTAAGCTGGGTTGGGTTTTTTTTAATTTCCCTTGTATTTTACATTGTCATTTTCATATATCAAAGGCACTGGTTGTTATTGATTCAGCAACTGACTATTAGAGTCTGAACAGTAATGAAGAAACAGCAAAGATATCTTATATTTTTATGGTTAAAATTTATTTATTTATATTCACAATAACTTATTAAAAATAATATCGAGCTAGTTAAAAATTATAGCTGATATTCAAGCTAAATACAGTGACTCAAAGATCTTTAAAATTAGTTTTAGAGGAAGTGTTAAAAATTGTTTCCATGAAAGAAAATAAATTTAAATGTTGGCATGTACCACAGGGAAGAAACAAAACCTTTCTCCTTATATTAAAATAAAATGGTCACCTTTAACAAACAGTTCACATTTAAAGTTTGCTTTTATTTTTCCAGAAAATAATTTGAAGTTTAATGTTTTGAGCTTGCTTTGACCTGAACAGGGCTGAACATCAGAGCTTTTCCTTCTTCCTCTCTCTGTGCAAATTGAAAAATCCTGAGCAACAACAGTGAGAACACAGTGGCAACTGGTCATAACTGATATCAAAATGCATAAATTCACGCTGAGTCATGTCAATTAAAGTCCAAAATAATCATGAATAAGCTCATGAAGAATCAAAACTTTCTGACAATTCCATATTTTCACAAATTAGTTTGTCTTGGGGTTTTTTTGGTTTTTTTTTTTCCAAGCGGCTTTCTAAAACCCATTTTGCAGGCAGACCCAGATGCAAGCAAGCATTTTGTCTTGAACTTCTTGTCTTCAGATGCCCAACACAAGAAAACAGATCATTAAATTTCCTATTTTTCTTTTGATATTCCTGGGTAGAATTTACCATGTCATTGAATCCAGTGGCTCACTCTGAAGTGCTTGCTGCTCTTATGGGAGATATTGCTTATGAATACTTAGTATTTTTGGACAAAAATATTCTGTACTTCCCTAGAATGTGTCTCTGTGAGCATGTCTATAGAAGTATTGTTACAGCAACTGCTACAGGTAATTGGAACAAGAATGTCTTGGGCCTGTGAGTGATGCATATTTTATTGTTTGTCTGCTGTGCTATTAAAGGCTTAGGGCTTATGAACATGCTTGCTTTTTATCCAGCAATAGAATTCCAGCCACTGAAATCACAACATCCTCGGGTTTTGGGGTGAGGGAGGGCACAAATGCTGCAATAATAAAATTGGTAGATGAAATTGAGGTCAAGAACAGAGTTACACAGAAAAAAAATCAGTTTGGGGGTATTGTGTATATTCAATATTGGCATCTAGATGAGGATGATACGGTTCAAGAAGATGAATGTAGTAGAATATGTTTATATAGGGAGAATGAAAATATAAACTCACAGGCTAATAATTCAGTAGTGTTCTTCTTACAATACAGAAAAAGAATCTGTGGCAAGTAATATACTCATTTCAGAGGGCAGGTTTGCTTGTCTGTTATGTTATAGTTTTGTAATTGTGTCTGAATTTAGCTGTTCCACAGCCATTGGAAACAGATCATTCTGCCCTGCAATTACAAATATTGATTTACAATGACATTTGCCTCTTGCAAAGTGTTTCAGTAACATCTGCAAAAACAGATGATGCAGAAACATTAATCTCTCCATCTCTCTGATTTAAAAAATAAGTGGTTCTCCCCTGTGATGGCATGAAGGAGTATAACTGTGATGAGTAGTTCAAAGAAAGGATTATATTTGTAAAATTCCTATGCAGTGGCTGTAGGCATGCAGATAAAGATTATGGGACACTGGAACCACAACAGCATCCTATTTTGGCATGTTAAGCAAACAGAAATAATAACACACAAACTGCACATCCCACTTTTTGGTGCAAAATGTACCCCAATGTACAATTGAAGTAAAACTAGTGGAAGCTCCAGATGAGAGTGGTTTTGATACACTACAGAACCTGGATGAGATTCATTAGCAAATGTATCAGTGCTCATGGCCTGAATTCAAGTCTGCAGCCAAACCTGAAATCAACTTTATTTCACATTATTTCTTCTTTTATTGTGTCTCATATATTTTCCTCTATTTTTCCTATACAAACCACTTCCTCAAATGGCTTCACAACAGCATTCAAAAATAGAATATCTGACTTCTAAAACACTACTGAAAGAATCATTAAATAGCACTCTAAAACTGGCAAACTGGGAAAAGAATGGATTGTGAGGTCTTATCCCCTTGTAACTCATTCAACATCTCTCTCTGCTGAGGGTGGAATGCCCCTCACTATTTTTCATATTTTCTTACTTCTTTTGAAAGCAATTTATATGCTCTGTTTAACATATTTTCAAAACCCAGAACAGTATCCTGATGATACAACAATAAATAATAAGTTCAAAGAACAGTGTAGGAGAAAAATCTGCCATCCAAAAAATAACCATATCATAGCTAGAAATCTTCCTACACTGTTGCTTTAACTGACATTAACTACTTAGATCCTACTAAGGATAAATAGTGGCTACTTTGATCCTACTTCTCTTTTTAAAAAAGAATGGATATTAATCATATCCCAGAAACTATGCCATTTGGGATGCCCCAAGTAGAGATATCCACATTGGGATGGTAGGTAATATACAGGACTATGTGTGAAGTGTGCTCATCTAAAGATGGAGCTCAGCAAGAATTTGCCATAAGGTCTTTGGTGCCGATACATAGAACATGATTCAGCTCATCACCCACAGGCATCTGAATCTGTTCTCATCTGCATGGACCAGATTTCCATTGACCGTGCTGGTTATGGAAGTTTAGACACTCAGGTAAAATATTAAATTTAGATTTCTTAATTTGGAGTTGACTTTTACATGTGGCCATACAAATGCCACCTCAAATTATTAACTTTTACAGCACAGCTCAAGCCTATGTAGGTGGGCTGAACATGGGCTTAATACCACCCGTAAATTGAAGATAGTAACAAACCCCTGTGTTCTTATGAGGTGTTGTGAAAATAAATACATTTAATCCTGTGAGTTTTAATGGCAATGGAGCCTTTAAACTTAAATATTTATGGACTGCAATTTTAGAAAACACAGTATCTGTACAAAGCACCACTTATCTTTCTGCACAGCAAAGCCCTCACTAACCACAGAACTAGGCAGCTCTGTTATTTATAAGTATCTGAATATTCCTTTATGATCTTGAGCTAAACTTACATATTAAGTGGGAAAACTCACATATCTGTAATTTTTGCAAGCTTATTTGCCTCATTCTCTTTTTTTTCCTTCCTCAGTGTATCATGGGCTGCCTGAGCTTGCAGGGTCTGTGTAATGGAAATCGTGTTCTCTTTTCTATGATTTTTCAGAGCCCAGCATGAAGCGAGGCCTGCAGTAGAAACCTGTACTACCATTGCATTTAAAATACCTGCAATCAAACTAGTATCGTGAGGTAGACATATAGATATTTAGCCACTTTTGAAATATAAAGACACATTTAAGACCAATAACCACAGAGGACTAATAGATGCTGTGGTTTCAAGTATATTTACATTTGCACTCAGGTTGGTACATCCCAAACTCTGATAGCACAAGATCAACCACTGGCAGCTGTCCTACCAAAACGAGCCATCCAGCTGGGCGGAAAAGTTGTTTGAAATTGGTCTAGTTTGAGATTGCAAGGTCCCTGCTTTCGCAGTGGCTGCTGTGATCAAATTTGCCAAGACTTGCACTGCATTTATAACATCGATAAATTGGACAGATGAATGCCAAAGTAATCTCGGTCTCTGTGGCAGTTTATCTAATTAAACATTTAGACAGAGAAAGGTATAATTGCAGAATAATCTATCTGCTTTTATCATGTGCTTTCCCTTAAGACACTCCTGCCTTTCCGACGGAGCAAATAAACTTTGACAGATGTTTACTTTCAAAGTAAAAAAGATAGTGGAGTTCTATTAACACAGGCTGTATTCAATAGCAAAGCTATTTTTTCACTACACTCGATGCCAGCATTCTTTGTAGAACAAAGATTTTGGTACTGAGTAAAATTTGATTTGCATGCCTGAGGGAATAATAAAAGAAACCTATTATGGAATGAAATGGACTGTAATCACATTGAGAGGATAGAGATTGTTCCTTGGGTGGGGAGGCGGGGAAGGCTACTGCCTGGTAAATGGCCTATTGAAGAAGAAAACACAATGTTATTCAAGATACAACATATGCCAAAGTTTGAGGAATGACATGCATAATTGCTTCACAACACAGACTTCCATTGCCTTCAGCGGGAGACGATATGCACTGAGAGCTTTGCACAGGGCCACGGGGAGGGAGACGCTGTGGGACACCAAACACTGGGACAGAGGAAAAAAAGCCATCCCGCAGTTCTCATTGGATTATGCCTTTTATAATGTTGACTCGAATGCCATACTTGAAGGTCAACATCTCATAAGTTTTGCAGCCATTCTCTCCACAGCATGCAGCGCTTGTGGAGCCGGTCTCCACTTCTGCTCCCCTGGCCAGGAACCAACCTCAGGCACTGGTGGACTTGGCACAGCCAAGGCAGAGAATGATTTCAGTTACCAAAGGAGCAGCTGCTGCTCCAGAAGATGTCAGTGAAACCAATCCCTTCTCCAAGAGCTACTTGAACTGAACAAAGAGCTTATCTGCAAGCCCACATGCAGCTGTACGGGTGATATTTTGCTTTTCAAGCACAAGGCACTCGTTAAAGGAAGGTCAGCACCACCTTCTCACTTGTGCACATACCTGAGCAGAAGCTGATCTTCACTTCGCTGCATTCCCCATCTGTGTCTGCTAACACTATTTCCAGTAAGCGACACTGTGCTGACAAATCTGGATGGTTACTGCAATTTTAAGAATATACATCACCATGTGGCCTGTAAGCTCACTGTCACATAAGCTCTTCCCGTTAATTGCATTTCCGCATGGGTTTACAGACAGAAATGCTAAGCTCCTAAGGGCTTTCTAATTCTTCTTCTTGTTACTCTTAGTGACAGTCCTGAAGCCTGTCCTTCTACCAGTTTATTCTGCTGGGATGCTACAAGGTATTAGCCTCCAAAGCTGTGGAATATGTAATTATAATTATATAGAGATTATTTTTATGGTTATTGAAAGGCAAATGACCAAAGTTACAAGGGGTATCAGAAAAGCCAGTTGCAAAATAAAGTTCATTGCTAAACGATGGAGAAGAAAAAAGCAATATAGAAGCAAATGCTTTATGATTTGAAGAGTTGAATTGTCCTTGTTTCCAGAATGCTACAGAAGTGATTGCAGTTGACAGCCACACTCCTTGTGATAGGCATAATGCCATTCATTGCTTTTATACTTGAACGACTTGGATACTACACAGTCTGTCAAGTCTAAATCTATTTAAGTCATGACAATTTATGTTATACTACAGTACATTACTTGTTTTGATCATAAGACTAAAATCATTCTTGCATGAAATAAACTGAAACTTTTAAAAAACCAAGCTGCAACTGAATTTTTCCTGACCAATGGACTACAAATCCAGAGGAGCAATGCAGAATAGCAAACCTTTCTCTGTCCATATCCTGGAATGTTCAGATGAGTGTGATCAAGGCTCAGAAGCATAAGCCAAATTCTGCATGCTAGCTAGTACTGTCTGGTGCAAGATTGGCTGTGCAGACAGGAGGTTACCTTTGAAGCAGAGTTTGATTTATTGCCTTTTTTCAAAATATGGACTTTGTAGTATTTGGTTTTCTACTTTTAAAGGTAGAAAAAACTGAAAAATGAATATAGCAAACACTGGGGCTATTTCTTTGATTTACCAGCTGTGGGAGAAACAGTGATCATGGAAAGGAAACAGAGGAAAGGCCATAAGAGCAAGACTCAACCCTAAATTCCGTGCAGAGCCATTCAGTCAAATCCCAGAAGGGCTAGCTAGACAGTTCACATATGTTCACTCATCAAAGTCAGAAATGTCTGTAAATCACGTTGTCTTACAATGGTTCTTAAAATTGTCTCCTACCACACCACAGATTCTTCCTGAGCTGCTTGGACAAGGACAGTGGTATTTCCATGAGACCGATGCATGTCCCCATGGGCTCAGCCATTATTGCTACACATCGTGCTAGTTTGGGGCTTCCCTTCCCCTGCTCTTTAAGCATATCTAGTACTATCAGGTCTGAAAGTCTATTTTTCAGGAGATGCATGCTGCATGGAAGCACACAGTCTTTCATAGCAGGTGACCAACAGGAATTGTGGACAGCAGGTCTAGGGAGGTGCTCTACTTCACTCCTGTGAGACACCACCTGGAGTACTGTGTTCAGTTCTCGAGTCCCCAACATAAGAAAGACATAGAACTGTTGGAACTGGTCCAGAGGAGGGACACAAAGATGATCAGAGGGCTGGAGCATCTCTCCTACAAAGAGATCTTATAGTGGTTTCCAGTACCTGAAGGGGCCTACAAGGAACCTGAGAAGGGACTACTTAGAAGGGCATGTAGTGATAGGTTGAGGGGGAATGGTTTTTAATTGGAAGGGGGTAGATTGAGATTGGATATTAGGAACAAATTCTTCATTATGAGGGTGGTGAGACACTGAGACTGGTTGATCAGGGAAGTGGAGGATATCCCCTCCCTGGCAGTGTTCAAGGACAGGTTGGATGGGGCTTTGAGCATCCTGGTCTAGTGAGAGGGGTCCCTACAATGGGCCATGGGGTTGGAACTTGATGATCTTTAAGGTCCCTTCCAGCCCTGACCATTCTATGAGCCTATGAATCGACTGAATTGTTGACCACTGGAACCTGTGGCAGGAGCAGGTATAGGTTGGCAGGTTGGATCCTGCATACTGGAGGACAATGGGTTCTCTGCAATCCCTTAATGTGGATATCTATATCTTATACTTCATCTTCTGAAGAAAAGAGAAAGGTGGAAAATTCAATTATATGTGATAACTGAAATGAAGCGTAATAAACTGCTCACTGTTACAGAGTGTGTTGGGACATATTTTGCTTTGATGAAGGCCTAATGAGGGACAGATTGTCCTTAAAGTTTGAAAAGGAAACAATTAGAATGGAACTTCTTATGTTTCTTGGTTCTGTGGATGAGTGAGGTAGAAGTCTTTTCAATTTGGGGCTGATTTATTCCTGTATTGAAACTCCTAAAGAATTTCTTAATCTTCCTTTCAAGATAAGATTTGATATACAACATCTTTATTGGAACTTCCTGTCACTCAGTTACTTCCAGGCACGTTTTAAGAAGGTTTAAGAAGAATATAATGGCAAAATTTTTTTTCTGTTAAATCTCTCTGTTACAAATTAAATATTTTCCTCATTACCTTTTTCCCCCAATATTTTTAAAATTGTAAAAACCTGTTTTTCCCCAATTTGTGGTCACAAATATACAGGCCTTCTTTTGGTTTGGGTTTGTTTTGGGGTTTTTTTGCCTTCTTGATGGTCAATTATTTTTTGTCTAGAGTGAATAAAGTGAAAATAGGAAAAAAATACATGAGGGAATGAAAAGGCACTGTGAACTAGCACCCACATGTGAGCTTTCCAACTTTCCATAGACCTAAAGTACAATTTATGACCAAATTTTAATTCCAAATGTGTATTTCAGCATTATTTCTCACTTTAATTTTTACAAATCACTATATCCTCAATCCTTCTCTTTCCCAATAGCAAATATATGAATTAACATTTTTTATTGTGTTTGAGGAACCCCGGTGCATTTGTATCCTTTCACCCTCACTCTCTTTTGCCCCTTTCTGTTTCACATTATTCCAAGAAGAAAGAATTGATTGAAAAATCAAGTTATATGCTTAGTTTACAATAACAATTAAAAGGCAAAAAACCTAAATGTAAGGATTTAATTTAGGGTTGCAATAATAAGATGAATCTGGGAAAACGAATACATTCATGTAATGTCGTTATTTAGATAGAAACTCAGATACCTTAGTATGCCACAGCAGCAAATCCTATTAGCAGGACAGTGGGAGGAGAGGGGCTATGCCATGTAACCGTTTTTAACAACTGCAATGAAATGGAAGCATGGGCAAATAGCTGTGAAGTGATGAAAATTTGCAGGCAGTGATGAATTGAGAAGTGTTATGAATTCCCAGAAAGACAGTGAGTTGAGACAGACACACCCAAAAAAGGTCAGAATAGGGTCTCAAGAAAAAAAAAAAAAGGAAAAAAATGGGGGTTGCAGATCTAAAATGTGTGTGTCCATCCAAAAAAACCCAAACAATTAAATGGGACTATTAAATTGGAGAGCAAAATTTGACGATGCAACATTTTGCAAAGGGATCTGACTGAGACTAAAGAGCAGTAATTTCCACAGGAGTTTGTAGTATGACACTGTCGTTAAATACAAAAATCAAGAAGCCTGCATTTTTTATTTCCATTCAGGGATCTTTTCACTTAAGGGTATTATTATCTATCTAACTATCTACATATTTTCTGTTGAAAGACGAAAAGAATCCTCTTCTGTGCAATACTACAGTGAAAGCATATGCCATCTGCTTCTCTCATTATTGGAAAATGTACTGAAAAATTACTGTGAGATGAGAATAAAGTGCTGACGGTGATTAAAGGTGGGGAGGAGTGACTTATGAGAATGCTTATGCACTCCTAAGGGTGCCCTTACACAACCTTGGTTTTCTTTGATGGTAAAGCTGCTTAAGACAGTCATGCTGTCCTCACAACCCCCGACTGCTCATTTTCTTTTTACATGCAGCAGGTTCCTGCTCCCTCAGGTCTGCCAGTGCAGCTGTTTATAAGGCTGTTCTGGAAACCAGATCACTGAAAACCTGAATTGAGGAGAAAAAAAAAAAAATTACAGCTTTCTTATTTTTAATGGATGGAAAACCTTTTTTACCCAGCTCTGTTTTCTTGTCCAAGATTTCAGGATTTGCCCCACAAGGGATTGTACTAATACATGCAAAGGAGGAATTTTATGGGGCTTCTTTTTGGGTCTGTGGTCCAGAGCAAAAGGAAATCAGACTCTTCTGAGAAACATGTTGCTGCTTAAAGAAATATACATGGCTATTTTTTTTTTTTTTTTGTGTGGTGTCCTCCTAACTCATGAGCTCATACATGAAAGCAAAACCTGGAAGAGACAAAGTGCTTGGCAAAAAAAAATGGAAAGCAAGGAATGTGCTAGTCTACAGATATATGTGTAGTATAAAAATGTTCTCTCAGCATCAAATCCACAGAAATCTTGGTATTAAAACTGGGCCACTCACTACAGAAAAGACATTGAGGTGCTAAAGCAGATCCAGAGACAGCCAATGAGGCTGGTGAGGGACTGGAGAATAAATATTATGAGGAATGGCTGAGGGAACTGTGGTTGTTTAGTGTGGATAAGAGGAGGCTGAGAGGAGACCTAATTACCCTCTGTAACTTCCTGAAACGAGGTTGTGGAGAGGTGGAAGCTGACCTTTTCTCCCTAGTGAGAAGTGATAGGACAAGAGGAAATGGTGACAAGTTACACCAGGGGAAGTTTAGATTGGATATTTGGAAAACCTTCTTCCCAGAGAGGGTTGTTAGGCATTGGACCGGGTTGCCCAGGGAAGTGATGGAGTCTCCATCCCTAGGGGTATTTATAAGAGGGTTAGATATGGTGCTGGGGGAAATGCTTTAGTGGTGGTTTTGGCAGGTTAGGCTGATAGGTGGACTTGATGATTTAAAGGGTGCCTTCCAAACAAGACAGTTCTATGATTCTATGAAAAGTGTAGGTTATCATGCAGTTGACTATTCATGCAAGAAAACGTTCAAGAACAACCCTCTATAGAAAAGGAACAGGTTACAGAGTTAAGGATCTTCTTTCTAAGCTGGCTGGCGAATTAATATTTCCAGGTGAAACATTTTCTTATATTAAAAGGTTTATTTTAGATTGCAGATATTTTGTTTTAGATGTAATAGCTGCTTTAAAAGCACATGTGTTTTTGAATATAATTCTACTGAACGTAATGGAAAGTTGAACTATAAAATTGCGTGTTTTCTGCAGCCATAATTAAGCTACTTTAGGAAAGAATGAAGATGCTCTCCCACTCTTAACTTTCCCCTCCCCCAAAATTTGAGCTTGACAAAATGTTTTCTGAAATTGGAAGATGAAAAAACCCATAAAGACTATAGAGGAGTTGATCTAAAGAATCAAAGGAAAACAGAGAGGAGGAAAACCTTTGAAAATATTAGGATTTTTAAAGGATGACAAAAACCTTTACTTGCTGGACAATGCTTTAAAAGTTTCTGGGAAACCTTAGTAGAAAATTAATGTCATCAATATCCATTACATTAAATAGAATTCTACGAGTACTGAAGAAAATTGTTTGGAGTTTACTTTTAATCTATCTCCTAGTTAAATTGACTCAAAGCACTAGGTGCTCAAGAACAGCAGGTTTTAGAAGTTTTTGAGGTCAACACGAGCAGCACTGCTGATGCCAACATTGCTCACACAGCCTATGAAGTGTAACTTGTATATAAATGAAAACCAAAACCACCTACATCCTGTAAGCATGAAAGAAGATGATATATGAAGAAGGAGTGTTTGTAATGAAGTGACAGACTGAATTCTCCACTGCAGCCCCTCAGCACAGGCAATACACAGGCAGCACATCTGCGCAGAGCGCGCTGCACTGCTTTACAAACAGCCTGTGTTTTATGAGGCTGTCTACAGCAGCAGCTTAGAGCCATGCTATTTATAGGCTCCTTCCTCCACAAAAAAACCTCACCACAAACAAAAAACAACCCCGCATGTGAGAACACGATGGACAATTTCATATGCATAGCTGAATGAACATAATCAGGCTTTCTTCAGTGTTAAAAAATAGAGGAGGATGGGGAAGGGAGAAATTCACACTGTATGCCAGGTTGTTTTCACAGTCACTACCAAACAGTTTCTTTTCTCCTCCCCCTGTCTCCCCACACAGGACCACTAAAAGTTTGGGAGGACTATGGGGAGGGAGTGAGAGGCGGGGATGGATATTGGATCCGTATATCAGTGGTTGTGTTGCATACATAGCAAGGCTGTTTCCTCTGGGCATGTAACAGAGGCCTCTTGCATGGAGTTCCCTTAATTTTAAAATCTTGAGGTATGGCCCCTCTAAGACAAAAGCTTATGTGGTGGTTTAACCCCAGCTGGCAGCTAAGCACCACACAGCCCCTCCCTCCACTCTCTGGTGCAATAGGGGAGAGAATCTCACAGGTGAAAGTGAAAAAAAACTTGTGGTTTGAGATGAAAATAGTTTAAAAATTCAAATAAAATATTGATTATTATTATTATTTGTAATGATAATGACAAAAAGAGAAACAACCCCCCTAAAAAACAGTATGTAAATAAATAGCAATTGCTGACCACCTGCCAACCAACACACAGCTAGTACCTGAGCAGGGACTGCTGCCCCTCAGCCATCTCCCTCCAGCTTTATATGCTGAACATGAGGTCACATGGTATGGAATATCCCTTTTGCTAGTTTGGGTCAGCTTGCTGGCTGTGCCCCCTCCCAGATTCTTGTGCACCCCTAGTCTCCTTGCTGGAAGGACATTAGACTGTACAGTCTTTGGCTTAGTCTAAAAACTACTTAGCCACAACTCAAAGATCAGTCTGTTATCAACTTTATTCTCATACTAAATCCAAAACAGCACTATATCAGCTGCTAGGAAAAAATTAACTTTGTCCCAGTTGAAACCAGGACAGCTTAAGACGTTGCAGTTTCTACCTTTCTGCTTTACACCACACAAATTTGCAAGATCGCCCTTTATTTTTAAGTGGGCATTTCTATAGCTCTTACACTGTCTGACCTCCCTTTTCCATTTCCAGCCTTGCCATGTTGCTGACCTGTCCTTATGGGCACAGCATGGTTTCAGTGTCTGCTTCACTCAAAGATCCTCCTGGGCCTGTTTGACCCTGGCCTGGAAAATAAGGCTGGACGATGCAGGAAGCTTTGGGTGAGAACTGATGGCTGCAATGCTTATGAGATGATAAACCCATCTAAAAGGCAAAGAGCAATACATTTCTGGTAAAGACAAAAATGTGCTTGAAAGGACACCAGGACACTGTTCACTGGTGGGTAAAGCATCCTCCAGCTTCTCCATTAACAGTGACAAGAGCATAGAGGACATTACACCGCATGAGGATACCAGAAGATTTGCAAATTCAGAATTACCTTGCATAGTTCAAGAAAAAAAACCAACCACCCAAAGATATATTGATGTTTGCTCATTATAATGCTGAAAGTCCTTTTGTTTACACAGCTATACTGAGTTTATGCATGTTTAGCTTCTGTTATGACTGCAACAGAAATTTTACTGTTGTTGCCTTTGGAGGCAGATAAAAGAGGGAAAGACAGGGCGATTTTTCCACTGCCATCAGCACCCTACAGTAATCTGTCTGGTTTAGTTTTCATTTAAAAGTAAGCATAATTAGAGATAGAAAAGATTGCAGAACATTACTAATGCAATTCAGACTTTAAATATACCACATTTAAGAGTGAGCTTTACTTCACCTAGTTTAAAACACCTAAAAATTAGGGCTGTGGTTTACAAATCCTTCAGCTTCCCTCTGTTATCAGTGGCAAAACGAGTGCTTCCCGAGTGTAAGTTGCATTATTATCCTTAAACTGTCTCTAAATGGGCAAACTTTAGAGGAGATAATCTCTCTCTCTACTGCCTACCTAATGAATTTTTCCAACTCAAATGACTGAAATTTGGAAGATATGAATGGTGCCCCTCAGTGCTTGATTGAGATGGTAAAAAAAATGGAGATATTTTCCTGAGGATGGTTTTCATCAGCATTAAACATGTTTTTTATTCTAATAATAATAATAAAAACAGCAACATCAACAACAGCAGCATCCCCCAGTCCCTATAATAAACTAATAGTTTTGTGCTGAAAATAGAATGGGTTTGGGAGAAGCAGAAACTTTTCACAGAATTTTTATTCAGCATCCATGAGTGCAACCTATAGTGTGCTTATATAAATATTTGTGAGGATTATAATATCATCTTCCCGATCATTTGAGATAGTTCCATAACGTGAAATTTATAACTATTCAAACAGATAGCTTCTACATGAATAAGGGAGCTTGTCTAACTTCAGCTTCTGTAAATTTAGTTGACTCTTTATTCTGTTGAGTGAAAAGCTACCGTGTAAATGGTAACTACTTCTAATTGAATTACATAGTCATTTGCTGTCCAGGACCTTGTAGAATTACTGTGATAAAGGATTTTGGAGGAATTAGTAAATCTGATGAAACCTTCTTGCACTGCCCACAGATGGAAACAGACTATTAGTCAAAACAGACCATTGATCTGATTTGTACTTGGACTGTCAGATTAATCAAAACCTGTCCATGCAGGAGATACAATAGAATAGGAACTGTAGCACTTCTGGACAGCTGAGGAAGTGCAGCTTGAGCCTGGGAAAACAGGGCAGTGAGTACAGGTGATAACGACACTGGTCATGGAGTAGATTAAATTCACATTTGGCTAAGCCTCTGTGGCTGTCAAGGAAAATGTGGGCACAAAACCCTGGCAATAAGGAAACTAGAGTTTGTACATGTATGTTTAACAAATACCATCCATAATTACAGGACTAGAGGTATCTGAAGTCTATCCATTTGCTTTGTTTTGCACAAGTACCTGGCAGAAGGACTTGTTTTCACATCAAGCTGCACTACAGCTTTCTAAGAGCAGCAGCTCATATCCATGCATGCAGTCTCTTCTCACTTTTCTTTGTGTATGGTGTAGACAAAAGCAACTACACACCTGAGCAGCAGTAAGAAAGACCCTCCTCTGAAAAAGTCAAGACAACACAGTGCTGGGCACCTCTGACTGAAATTCCCACCACTTGATTCAGGGCAGTATGGCAATTTTGATTTGATCTAAGTATCCTAGACCCATCAGTCATTTAGATCTCACAGCTTAAGTTGGAAAGGACCTCTAGAGATCACCTTGTTCAGCTGCCCTGCTCAAGCAGGGTCACCTAGAATGAATTTCCCAGGACCATGTTCAGGCAGCTTTTGAACATCTCCAAGGATGGAGACTCTGCAAAATCCCTCAGCCAGGATCAACGTTCAGTCTCACTCACAGTAAAAAAAGTGTATTTTAATGTGCAAAATGACCCTCTGTATTTCAATTTGTGTCCATTGCCTCATGTCCTACCAGTAGGCACCACTGAAATGGTCCTGGGCCCTTCTTTTCAACCTTGCTTCAGATATTCGTACCCAGTAATAAGATATTCCCTGAGCTTTCTCTTCTCAAGGCTGAACAGCCCCAATTCTCTCAACCTGTCTTCATAGGAGAGGTGGTCCAGCCCACTGATCATCTTCATGTCCCTTTGCTGGACTCTATCCAATATATCCATGTCTCTCTTTTACTGGGAAGCCCAGAACTGTACACAGTATTCCACGTGTGGCTTCATCAGTGCTGAGCAGAGAACAATCACCTTCCTTGACCTGAAGGCAATACATGGTTTAATACAACCAAAGATAGAAGTAGCCTTCTTTGCAGCAAGGACACATTCCCTGCTCATGTTGAACTTGGTGTCCACCAGGAACCCCAGCAGCTTCCTGCCTTGCTTTCCTGCTCAGTGACCCCCAGCATATATTATTGGTGCAAGGAGTTGTTCTTCCTCAGGTGAAGGACCTCTTGTTGAACTTCATGAAGTTCCTGTTCATCCATTTCTCAAGCCTTTCTGGATGGCAGCATGGCCCTCTGGCATATCATCTAGTCTTCCTAGGTTATATCATCTGCAAACTTGTTGAGCGTCTGTCTGTCCCATCACCTGTATCAATGAAGAATTGATCTCACATCCATTGTAGAAAGTGTTGGTTCTGATTTGGTATCCCAAACTGCAACTGCTCAGCAAATTTCAGACAAGATGCCTTTATATCAGTAACACATCTTTTGGCAACTCCACTGGTTTCAATAGAAGGGGGTTGGTTTTTTAAAAAAAATGTTTTTCTAGTCCAGGACAAGAGTTGTAGTCACATTCTAAATTAAGCAGAGAATAGAAATGATTCTTAGGTTTACAACATTGTTCTAGAATATTCCTTTTCCAACATTGAATCAGGAAGACCAGACTTCAACACATTCCCAGTTGGTGTTAGCCAAATACCTTTTCATGTGGAAAATCCTGAAGACCTCTTCTTCCTTCAGAGATCTTTAAAAGATTGCAAGTCTGGAGTACAAAGCATTTTCATTCTCAGTGCTGACACAATATCCAACAGACAAGCAGGTAAAACATGTAGACTCCAGACCATGTGAGTTCTTAAATAAATTCATGTTCACCAAACAAGTGCTCTCATGCTCATTTATATCTAGTGTGGGCTGACTTAGATGACTCAGACAAGAATTTGTCCCTAACTTTCACCTAAATATCCTCACATAAAACATCTTTCTTTTCTTACTCATGAGACAATTCCCATTAAAATGCTACATTGGCCTTTATAAAAAAATAACAAAATAGAAATAAATTTGGGGAAGGATGGCATGACACCATATTTGACAGAGCCATGAATCACACAGCTCAGCTGAATGGTTTCCCAAAGCCATTAAAAGTGCTTCCACACTTCAGCACAATGCATTGTTTAAGGGGAGTCATACTGGGCTGGAATCTGCTCTCTGTTTCACCAATCTCATAATGAGCTTTAGCAGGAATTGCTCTTGATTTATGTTGGATCAGGGTCAGAGTGGGAACTTTTGTATCTCTCCATAGTGTTAGCATCATCTCATAAATAACTTCAACACCCAAAACTACAGCAGAGAAGGATCCAAGAACAGTTACTGAAGTATAACTCTGAAATGCAAAGCTACCCAAGTTACACTGACAGTTATTTTTAAAAGTATATTCTTGAAATAACCAAACCCCATGATTTTTCCTCTATAAAAAGTCTGAGAAAAAACCCAACTTGAGCTTAAAATAGTTGTTTGGGGTTTTTTTAAAACTCAGAAGTCACTCATAAACCCTCAGGATCCAGTGAGATATAACTGCATCTGTCATAGACCTGCAGGAAAATAAACTTCAAATTGACAGGGATAATGTGAGAGTTAAATCTTCTTGGGGCTTTATTATTCACAGTAAAAATCTGATTTGAGACAACAATCAGGCACTTGAAACACAATACTTTATCAACTGATTTTTGAGTGGAAATTCGGTGCTCCTTTTTTCTTTGAAACAGAACACAATTAAATAAGAGCTTAAATATGTATATGCAACAGTGGTGGAATTCACTAAAAAATTAGGGAGACGAGTTGACATAAGGAGGTAATTTACTTGACCAGATTCTTCATTTAAGATGTTGAAAAGCAGTGTGTAACTGAGATTTGGGGCTTTTTCTAAATCCATCGACACTGTATATTTCAACCACAAACCAAACAACTTTCTAAGAAGTACTGACACACATAATGCTGCTTCAAATTGCTTCCAGAGCAACTTAGATTTAGGAAGACTTGCTGGGAAGCAATCAAATAACAGACTAACAGCACTGTTGCTTTCCATTGGCTTTGTGCTAGGACTGGGGGCCAATTCGCCCTATACTATAACATGTTGTGAGTTCATGAGTTATAATATTGCTGCTACAAGTGATAGTCTTAAGTGATGAAGGAAGCAAGGACATTATCAAGGGTCAAAATGAGACTTTAGAGATACTGGGAATAAAAAAACCACTGTGTAACATGAAGAATCCTATTTCTATCCTGTTCCACAGCTGTTGTAAAGGCTACTGTGCATCCTGAAGGCATACTGAAATACACTATTTTGATCACTGTGCTCCATAAAGAATATATGAACCATATAAATATGTCTTTTCTTAGGCGATAAAGAGTGCTCCATACATAGAAGTGAGTTCAGGCTCAGAAACAGACAGGATTTATTTGAAATATTTCGTATTTTGAAATCTTTTCCATCCACTTGCACAAAAGATAATGAAATATAAGAACTAGGTTAAACCCCTTCAATGAAAAGCAAACTGGATGTTCAGCTGTGAACCATGAAGGTATATAGAGTATGTGGGTCTAAAGACCAACCCTAAAGTATGAAATGAGTGGGGCTGATGAAGTAACGGCTTATGGGTGTTCAGAAGATTTCAGGAATCCAGCACTCAGAGATCATTTAGCCATGCTTTGTCTAAAGCAGACAGCTTTATTTCTCTTTTTTTAGCTAAATTTACAAGTTACAGTGCTACCTCTTTAAATAGGTTGAGTGCCCATTGGGAGGGATTATAACCAGATCTGGTTAATTGAGGTTCAGTTTATCTGTACTTCTGCATACAAATAGTTTTATAAGGAAGACACCCTGCAGCACAGCATACAGTGTTCACTTCCTATTCATCATCTGAATAAAAATGAGACAGAATTGAATATAAGTTTTAAACTCTTATGCTGAAGTTTGGACAAGGTTGCTATGCTGTGAGATGTTCCTTGCACAAGAGCCCATCTCTGTACTCAGCCTGATAAAGCTGTACTACAGCTAAAACCCTGTATTCCTAAACTTGGATTACATTGAAAATGTTTTTGTTCTCTTCAAAGTAATTTTTGGAAAATAAGATGAACTGTGATGCTTTGAAAAAAGAACATGCCCTAATCAGTTGATGCCCTAATCAGAAATCAGAAGATGTTTGGTAAAATGCCCATCTCTTCATCCTTTTTCCATATGGCGAACTGAATTGAAAGGAATAACTGGAGTTGGGAAAAGATTGGAGGAAAACTCTAACCCTTCCCCACCATACCTCTTTATGCTGAGCATGATATTACTGGTATGTAATACCCCTTTGGTTATTTTGGGTCACCTGTCCTGGCTGGGTCCCCTCCCAGATTCCTGGGTGCCACCTTGCCCCCCTGCCTTCTCTTTAGCAGGGCAGCATGAAAAGCTGAAAAGCACTTGACTGCTTGGCAACAACTAAAAACATCAGTGTCTTATTAACATTGCTCTCATCCTAAATCTCAAACACAGCACTACACCAGCTACTAGAAAGAAAATTAACTCTTTTCTAGACACACCCAATTAATCAGCAGGTTTCTTGGTTGGCCAAACATTAGTTTTTCAACCTCCCTCATGTTAGAAAAAGAAATCCTAGGCTTTAGGTGCCTAAGGGCTTAGTAAATTCCCGGGAAATGTGTTAATTTGTAAGCATTGTCTTCATTACCATCACTGTCCATCATCATTATTGTCAGTCTCCTATCAAAGTTTGCTTATCTGTGCGCCATACTCCCTCTGTTCTTCACAACTTGATTTCTCAAAATGTGACTCTTGGGTGGATACAGCTGATTAAGGCAGGGGGAGGCTGTCCTCCACACATTAATGGAGATTTGAGCCTCTCCAAGTGGTGACCAAGGTCAGGACAAACCTAACTCACCTTGAGAAAAGGACCCAGGCTGTGCATGGCCATGTAGGTTCTCTCTCTTCAGTGGTGAATTATGGGGATTAAAAATCTGATTGGAAGATACCTGAAATTAATTCAGTCCCTATGGTATATCTGGTAAATCTAGCCTGCTCTTGTGCAACATTTATTTTCTGTCTTTTGGGTTTTTTCCTCCTCAACAGTTATATTTTGGTTCTGTAGCCTTTGGCATTCATGGTTTCACCCCAAACTCTGAAATTAAGAGAACTAAAAAGTTTTTAAAAATGGACTTTGAAAAAATAGCAACATATCACCACTAATCACAGTAATAAATGAAATGATGGCTTTCTTACTGAGGAAAAGGTGATTATATGTGTGGATTCACCAGTGAGGTCAATGTCTTACAAAACATTAAAGATGATTCACCATTTTCCCAAGAAAACACATCAGAAAAGAGTATTTTGCCAAACACAACTTTTCCATGACTCTCATCTGGACTTTTTCTAAAATCTATGTCAGAAAGCTTTTAGTTTTCAAAAATGCCTGAGTCCCCAGTTATGGATCTCTTTCTGAGCACATAAACATATGTAGCAATGTTTCCTGATGAAAGGGCTCTGTAAATGTGCTTACACAATTTTACATTTGCTTGGTTTTGTTTGGTTGGGTTTTTTTCCATGGGACAAACCAGAAAAGAAAGAGAGAAAAGTATCATGAAAGAACACTTTTCAATATTTGATGAATTCTTCCTGAATAAAAGTTTGAAATACGAATTTTCTAGGGAAAAAATTATTTGCAGTCTTTTCTAGAATGCAGGACATTTAATAAGACTCATAGTTCAAAGTTATTCCAGCTGAGTTTTAATACATTTGAGAATAATCTCATCCACTAACTAAATTTAATCTTCAATTATAACTGTAGGATTAATTTATGATGGTGTAGACATGATTTGCACCAGGGCAAGAGTAGGATGTGAGATACCTTTTCTTCTTCCTACTTATATCCATCAGAGAAGAAAAAAACTCAGTGTTCACAAATAAATCAATTGTGACAATTGTCTTAAAAATTTATTATATCTAGTTAGAATGGTTTTGGCTCCCTGTAGGTTGTGAGTTATCATATTGTTTCCAGGAGTTTATGGCTAGGAGCAATCTTCAGGTTGTTCACTCTGAGTAACTAAACCACAGCTCACTAACCCCA
Organism: Laterallus jamaicensis coturniculus; assembly: GCA_022605575.1. Classification (NCBI taxonomy): domain Eukaryota; kingdom Metazoa; phylum Chordata; class Aves; order Gruiformes; family Rallidae; genus Laterallus; species Laterallus jamaicensis. Next base: position 85,427,792 of record JAKCOX010000002.1, on the reverse strand, counting down.
GAGAATATCTTCAGAGTAGTTACACCAGAGCACTTCAGCACTTTAATTTCTAAAAGGTGAACGTTTAAAGTGTTATCATCACCACCAGCACCAGAAGGTGCTGCAAGCTTTCATAGCTGGGATATTAAAGCAAACTAGGCCCATATCTACAGAGAAATATGGAAATGCCTTGAATCCAGAACTGTATAATTTCTCCTGATACAAAATCTGGTGAAAAGAATCTGGACCATTCATCTGGGGATCTGAGAGAATGATTAACTAATCTGACTGTGCTCTGACTTAAGTGAACTCATGCCCTTCAACTTTTATCTTTCTCAGCATCTACAGACTACCAGCTAAAAGACCAAAGTAAGAGATCATGCTTTGACACTAGGTTTATTTTCCTTCCCACTTTGCCAATGACAGCTGTGATCATTCATAGCAATGATAATGTCTCTAAAAATTCCCACTTAAGCCACAACTCCCAAGGGACAAAGCCAAATGCAATCGAAAGGAGACATGAGAGACTCAGTGAGCAGCCAACACAGAGTCACCCTGGCAGAAACCAACATTTCTTGTACTGTTCCCAACACAGGGCACATTCCTCCTGGGCCTCAGCTGACAACTGCAGCAATAAATATTACAGAGAAAAGCCAGCTTCATTGCAACCAGCAAACCAAAAGTGTTTGGGGCTTAAGTCAATGGAGTAATACAGGGATAAGTCTGGCCTGCTACCAAATGAGATGGCTGCGTCTTTTAAAAAGCTCAGACCCTGCAGTCATAAATTCAGCTACACCTTCTGAATTCTTGTTAAACCGCAGCCCAGTTCCTCATCATTGATGTAACATTCCCCTTTGTAAACTAGGCTTGCGAGCAAGTTAGATGTCTACAGCAATGCTTAGGAGTGTTCACCACACGCAGACTGAATCTTCACCAAAATGACAAAGTTATTTGTTATCTGCAATAACAACATAAGTCCTGCCCTCATTTAAATTCCAGAAGCAGGACTGAACCTTCAACTCATGGAAATCAGAGCAAGTACACTTTCCCTCAAGTTCTAGTTTATCACTGAAAGGCAGCAGATCTTGGCAAATCCTTTTGATTCACATCTCCAGACAACTCCAATAATAATCCTTCCACAGAATTTGCCCACAACGTTCCTAGACAGTTTTGATGACATGGATATTTGTGGAGGGATCTTTTGGTAAGCAAACCTTACTGTCTTATCTGGTTCAGCTCCCCAGTTATCCCAAGGCCTGCATGAAATATTCACTGTCTTGCTGCTTGTGTCATTGAGAATACAATAAAGATACAAACACCGTTGAGCCTTCTGCTGCTTTGCTTCTGCAGTGAATCAATTTCAGTGAAAAAGTTTCTTCCTTAGCTGATTCATCTCCCAAGGATTTAATTCAAATACATCACAAAACCAAATAACTGTCCTATTATAATTTGGTCTTACTTGTTAGGTCTTTGCAGTCTTACCTTTCTGCAGTGTAAAAAAAAAGTAAAATATATATATAAAATGTTTGAAAACTGAGTAACTTAAGTACTTATACAGGGTTTTTTTCTCATTTAATTGACAGTTGAGATATTCTAGAAATTCTCAGCTAACGATCTCGCAGAAACAATTCAAATGACTAGAAATGTAACATTTATTTGGCTGCAAAATGGTATTTATTACTGAAAAGTGTGAAAGTGTGTTGAGTAGAGACTCTAAAAAGCAGGTTTTTATAGAATCCAACTGTGCTGTAATTTTCCTTACTTTTTTTCTCATTACATGTTTTGAAAAATGTGCATAATCATTTTTTATGTTTTGTGGTTTATAAAAAGTCTTTAGCAGAAACTGTTACTTTTGAGGTTGCAAATAGACTGCAGATGTCAGATCATAAATCCTGACATATTTGGTCAGGAGGGAAACAAATCTGAAGTTGTGGCTGCTTGGTTCTATCAAAGAACAAGACAAATTCTGTGGAGAGACAGAAGGTATCAGAGCAACGATCTTACCTTTGGGGAAAAAAAATTGTTTTGGAAAACTGTGACCTAAGAAAATAAAAATATTTATGGACACTTAACTCAGGCTGCTTCAGAGGGTCATCTACATAAAGAATATTGTCACTAGTCATAAAATCAAGTCATAAACCTGGTCCTTTTCCCTCAACTCCTATTATCTGCAGTGGCATCTGCACTGCAATGTGCAGCTGGTTTAGGACAAAAGAGTTTGGGTGCTGGAAGGAGCCAAGTGGAAGCTGAGATCTCAGTATGGGGTCATTTCTCAGAGCAATGTAAACACCTAAAAGTCTCATTAAAAATATTTTTTTAAAGAGCTTAAACCTTTATTTGCAGAGAGTCATAAGGAAGTTTGTTTAACTCCATCATATTATGTGTCCTCATAGAGTTGGAAAATCTTGTAATCTTTAAGAACCTACTTTTCTGAGCTGTGCCCTTGAAAGTGCTATATATCCTAATTTAGTGCTACGTAACTGAATATTCTGTAATTTTGTATACATAGAGCAGAGTTATAAAATTCTATAGTTACTCATGTATCTGCTTTAGGTGTAAACATAGATATTAATTTGGTGAACTTTTCCTGGTTATAGACACAACCCCAGAAAAGAAAGCCTCTGTCAAAAAGTCGTATCATCTTCAAAGTCTACTTACATAAAATTGTAAAAAAGCAAGCTTAAAAATAGTTGTAGAGAGAATAAAGGTATTTGACCTATTTGAAACAAGTTCACCTTCTATAAGCCCCTGAGAAAACTGAAGGGAAACCTCAGATAAGTAGGTTAGGTTAAAAACCAAAGATATTCTGAGAAATTCTTGCCACAAAGGCAAAAGCTAGAGTTCAGCTTTAATATGCATGTTATTAATTTATATAGCAGTTAGAGATGAGCTAGGAAAGAGTTCTGCCAATGAACAGGTAAAAAATGTGGCAAAGCCTCAAAAATTAAGTTTCTATCTTCCCACAATGATACAGGAAAGGTTTTACAAAAGCCCCTAACTGGAACAAGCCCATTGCATCCTTATGAATCTTATCCTCTTATCAGAGACTCAGAACTCTGCTCATCCCAACTCCAGGCATCACACATCAAACTGGAGGAAATAAGCTCCACAGTTATAACATGGTATTTGTACTGTATTGTTGGAAAGGCATGTAAGATGGACAGGAATTTTATGTATGTTTTTCCTGCAATTAGGTGAAATACTAGCTTGATTGAAGATAATGGCATCTCTGGTTGAAAAACACAACCTTTTTATTTAGATTATATTTTCCTGCAAAGGGAAATAGGGTCATTCTGGCTATCAAAGAAGAAGAATAATTAATACAGGTTTTAAATCAAGTCTTAAGATGTCTTCCTTTGGATGTACCTGACTTTAGAAATATTACAATTACATAGTTATCATAGTAATTACTTACTTCTGCCATTTCTTAATATTGAAATTATTCATGGTAAACATAGGATGCTTAATATGCTTTTACTACAATAATTTTGGTATCGATTTCAATTGTTTACAATGCACCATGGCATAAAATATGGACTAATTTTTAGTAATTTCCTTTGAAAGCTCTTCCCACAAAAAAGGTAGAAAATCAGAAGTTAAATTTTATAATGTGTGTTCACCTTTTTTCTCTTTTCTATCTCCACCCACCCCACTCCCATCTTTGAAAACAACACAGTTAAGTCTGGAAACTTGGGATAGTTTTGTCTGCCTTTAGTTGCAATTTCCTTATACATTGGTCAGGTAATTCTATGTGACAGAAATAGTGGGATTCATTGAACCTGCAAAGGTTTTCCAATATCATTTAGTAGACATAATTATGCATGACTTTTCCTGTGCATTAGGGATCTCCAGCCCTGTGGACAGTTTTCTTTAGTAAAAGCTGTGGGCTTAGGTTGCCTATCCAATATGGAATTTTACTGGAAAAAGAAGGCATTCGGCTTTATACAGTGTATAGAAAATTGACTGGTTTTACTTTATTTTTTTCCCCCAAAATTTTTATTGTTACCTCTTTGACATAATGGGCTAAGGGGCAAGTGAAGTTAAAACATCAGAGCTAAGCAAATGTGACATTAACCAGTTTTACAGTGAATGCCTTGTCAGACATTATTAAGCTTTGCGTGGGTCCATCAGTGTTCCTAGAATGTTAATAAGTATTGCCACCAAAAGAAAGAAGCAGAAATTACTACGAAATTATTTTTTCTTCTACAGACAACCTAAAGGCAAAGGTTTGTTCCTTGTCTCCACCACATATCCAGTTTGCATGTTGGAAAAAGAAAAAAACCACTGTCTAGCAAGAAATGTGCCCCCCTCCCCAATTATTCTTCATAACTTTTTCAAGAAATTTGAACAGTAAATACGACAAAATTGCTGGAAGACTAAATTAGCTTTGCCTGCAGGATGCCTAAATCTCAGATCACCTATTAAAACAGTTCGTGACAACACATTTTGCTTTTTAAGCTCCCTGAACACATCGCTTTCTGAAATATCTCGCTGTTCCTAAGATGGAGTTATCTGAAGCTCTCCTCCTAATGTGTTTGAACAGTTAAACTAGCCTAAAGCACTATAACTTTAATGCATTATAAATGAATCACTATGGATACAGGGTGTCTTGATGATCCCGACTATTTGCCTTTGTATTACATTTTGATATCTCTGATGTTTGCCTACCCAGCAGAAAAACAAGCTTCATAAAATTTGATTATTTTATTAGAGCAGACAAATTAAAAAGTTAAGGGGATAATGAAATATAAGATGAATTGAAATAGTAAAATTTGCCATGTGCCCAGTTCACAGAGGTGATGCATTCTCAAACCTTTAACAAGTTGAAAGAGGACTGGCAGGTCAAATCCCGCAGCCCGTGCCCAGGACCATATCATCTGCCTTCAGTACAGGATTCAGTCACAGTTACATAGCAAACACATCTGTGCCCTGTGCATGAAGGACCGAGGAAGACAGGAAAGCACCGTGCAAAGTTCCACCAGCCTTACCTGCTGTGTGATGCCATGAGTGCCAAACACCATCTGTCACATATGGGAAGCTGATTTCAATAAGCAAATGTGGTTAAAAGGCAATTGGCTTTCTACACTGACTTTGCATTTTCTTATCTAGAACTTTCTTTAATTTCAGAGGTCTGGCTGAATGCTAACTAGGCAAGGATTGCAGGATTTGGCCCAAGACATCATGGAAATTACGTTGGAAATCCATATTTGTGATTATAGGTGGCAAGGCAAGGGAGTTGTAGTGCTTTCTATTTGCCTCCTACAAGCATCTCACTACCATGGATAAATGCAGTATGCAGACCTCTGGTCATACAACAAAATAGCTCTCATCCACCTGGGCAGCCTGTTTCCCACACAAATCAGCATTGCATCTTTTACTGCTCTGGAAATTAGACTTTTAGGAGCTAATCCAACACCCACTAAAATTAATGGGCTATCTCCAAAGGACTGCAGCAGATTTAGGTAAGAGAACTGTGTTTCCAGGGCCAGAAAGCAAATGGTGCTTACACCATAGAGTATTTACAGAATTTACTGCTATTTTTACCAGAGTTTTTATGGACTCCCACTCCTGTAGTGAGGGAGAGATTTTCTGCAAAAATGGAACCACAGAGTTTACATGGAACCCACAGTTTGTGGGCAGATAATGTTTTGTATATTCCAAACATACACAGAGATCATGGAGTCCCATCTGATGACTAGATTTTCTTCACAACTGGAATCAAGTGGCAACTTCAAATCACAAATGTTCCTGCTATTCTTCAGATGATTCCAGAAATCATAGTAACTGTTATTGTCTTATATGTTCAGTTAGCAATATGCGGAATGACAGGATAGTTATTGTCTCTGCTGTGTAATAGATTTAATCTGACAGAGAAGTCAATGCTAAGTGTGTAACAACGTATGTCATGACCAGTTTTGTGATTCTACTTGTCTTAGCCTCAATCCCTTCCAGCCCATCTTTCACTGAATCATCTGAAAACCAATGCAGGTTGTAACTCTATATATACTTAAACATGCCAGCTACTTGTATTAGTTAATGCTACGCAACACAGCTCCTCAACAGAAAATGCAAAGTAGTAATTGTTCTGGTTTTACTCCTTTGAAGATGGCATGAAGGAGGTTTCTTTGCACTTTGCATTTTTCCTCCATTACCTCTCTTGGTTCTGCTGCAGGAAGTCAAGTAGAATTTAAACTTGACTCCTAGAAACTCATCTCCATTTGATCTTCAATGTTTTCTTGGACTTTTGAATTTTGGGAACATTTAGTCTCCAGAGTAAACATCTCTGAAATCACACATTTAGAGAACTTACTCATCATCTAAAAGGAGGAACCCAGAAAATGCAGCCCCTCCTTTTGAAGTGTGCTGTTGGCCAGTGTGCCTGGGTGAGGAGCACAGCCACAGAACTGAGTAATAAGAAATAAGCTCCACTGCTCACGTTGTTTGTTTTATGCTCTGAAAGTGCACAGCTGGTACATAAAGGAATCTTTGCCTGCAGAAAGAAAATCTTCCCTTCCACAGCAAAGGTGCATGATCATGTTTTGCTTCATTAACATCTTTCCCTTGTAAGACAGCCTTCCTTGGGCTCCTCAGAAGGGCTGATAAAGTAAGTGAAAGACAATGAAGAGGACAGAATATGTACCCAGAGATGAATCAGACAAAAGGACGAGAGAGAGGGAGTATAAGCATCATAATTTCTTAAATAGCTAATTGAAACCTATAAAGCAATCAACTACTTACCTGTGTCAATTTTTAATATAGTGCACTTCCTTGGTGGTATTCTCTGGAGATATTCAAAACCTGTCTGGATGCAATCCTGTGCAATGTGCTCTACATAATCTAGCAGGAAGGTTGAATTAGATGATCTCCAGAGGTCACTTCCAACCCCTATGAATCTGTGAATCTGTATCTGTGGCAGAAGGGAGACATTGTTCAGACTGTAGTATTTTATACAAGCTCTACACATCTTCATTCTGGTTACCAAAACCTGCTTCATGATGTTTCATCTCTTCCAAACCAACCAAACCTTCATGGAAATGACAGCTCCCTCTTGCTTTGCTCTGCAGAGCAACCCCTTTGCCACATTTCCTGTTCCATTGCCTGCTTTTTGAGTGTCAGTTTCATCTCCAGTATCTGAATAGTGATAATAGTGAAGTATAAATGGGCATTTTACTGGTTTATTGCTCAAGATACTTCAAGCATGCTTTTTGTGGGGCTTGTCCTTTCATTTTTAATTATAGAAACTAATTGTCTACAGAAGGATATTCACATATTACTTATTTAAATGGTTCTGTCCCTCCATTATACTCTGTGAACTTCCCAATACATTACAAAAAGACAGAAGTATGATGCCCTTCATAAAAGTCAACAGGAGAGATGGACACACTGTCCAATAAAGACATCCCTTGGAGAAATTAAAACTGTCAGGAACAGTTTACAGTCAGCTTGGTTTGTGGAGAGTGATGGCTCCCCAGGTGACAAGCGGGTGATGATGGTTTGGCTCTGAAGAGGTCTCCTGTTCTTGGTTTGACACAGGCTCAGACGTACTCTGCTTTTGTATCTGCCCTTCACACATCCCATGGGGAGTGAAGGGTAGGCTGTGCAAATGTGAGTCAGAAGAGAGTTTAAAGATTAATTTTTCTGCAGAATAAATGTCATCATCAAATGATGCAGCAGCACATGTGGGACTGCTTTCCTAGGGCATCTGCAGTGCTGAAAGTACTTCAAGTAACTTTTTTTGGGGGGGTTCAAAGATATTAGACCTCTCAGATTTGGATAAGGCATTCAGGTTACTTCAGCTGACCTGATGTTGTTGACATGTTTGCTTCTGTAGGAAAGCTGTTCTCAGGAATGGGTTGTAAAGATCTTTTTAGCAGAAGAGGGTTTTAGCATAACAGGTGCTGGGTATTGCAGGTAAGAAGAGTGTTACAGTTAGGAGTAGTGTTAAGACGAGCGGTCTCAGGGAGGGGGTGCACTTAGGGACAGGGCAAGGAGGGCTGCAGGTCAGTGCTAACAAATGCACAAGAGCTACTACTGAACAGTTCTTGGGATTCCCAGTGCCTTAGCAGAGCCAGAAGAAAGGGCTGTGAGATTTAATCACTGAGAAGCAAAACCATTAAAGCAGTGTGGATGAAAGCAGTAGTCAATGCAGGCACTAGAGGATAACTTACAGAGAAATAATTATTTTATTTTAGTTATGTTTTCCACCCAATCTAGCAATCACAAACTGTTTTAAATTCCTCTGAAGTCTCCTCTGAAGAAAACGTTTTCTTAATTTTCTTTTAAAGATGTTCTAAGTTGCTACTTGCCCTTTAACATTCTGTACAGGGAATAACATTTCCAGCTGCCAAAAGGCTGATGTGTACAAAGGACAAACTCTGCCTGCATAACATCCTGCTTGAGAGCAGGGTACGTGGGCGTGGAGACTTGGGTGAAGTCTCACACAGCGATGAGCTACTGTTCTTGAACAAGAATGAAATAACTTGGCTGGCCGCAGAGGCCACCAGGAAAGACTTTAGGAAAGTCTTATCAGCATCACAACATGGTCTGGCAAAGTGTTGAGGCATATGATGAACTACTCTTCATTTAAAGTGTACATACTGCTTGACTGGCTTTGGTGCCTGAAGCCATGGATCACCATTCATCAACTCTTTGTTGCAAGAGTTCAGATCTATGTTATCAATAGCATGATCTAGTTAAACAGTAATGGCAACGACCGCATGTCAGAGACTTCATTAGCAACTCTTCCTTGTGAGGGCTGGCGGGTTTCTAACTGAGTCATAGTTAACTCTCCTGCTTAAAAAATGACCTTGTACATCTGAAAGAGTTAGGGACTTTCTCACTGTATTCTGAAAGAAAATTGCTATTGGTGAGAGAAAAGAATTCAAAACAGGAAGAAGTTGATGTTAAAAGTAGGGAAGAATACTAAAATGTCTGGTTATCCACTGGCCTGCTATATGCTAAAAGTACTAACACGAAATTGTGTAGCAAAGGCATTAATAATTCCTTTACCTTTTACTGCCCATGAAAGAAATAGCTATGTGAGGCTCATGATGTTATTCTTGGCAGACTGTTGCATCTCAGCTCTCAGGGAACTTCAAGAAATGGAAATAGAAGGATATGGGGCACCTAACAGGAAACCCGCTTTTCCATTTCCTTACAGACAGACAAATCCACAGGGGTTACCTCCTGTACTCATTCTTTTGAGCATCTACAGATTCAGCATTGTTATATGACCTTCTACCCACATGTGTACAACAAAAGATTGCTCAATGCCTTACAGATGCACTTTCTGTTCAAAATAATAGTTCAATTCAGAAAGAAAAATGTTTTTTAAAAAAGTGTGGTTTCCCTTGTGTACATTTTTTTAAAGAGTCTTCCCTCACTTTATCTTAACATTTTCTGTAGGTTGTTGGCTGTTTTTAATTGGAAACAGAATAAAAACATGTCTGATCTCAACATCAATATGATCACACTGTAAAGGCATTTCTTGAGTCCCTGGCCAGTATCATTTTACTTTAGCAGCTAGAGTCCTGGCCCTGGCATGAAGAAATGCTCTGCAGCCTATTTCATTTCACCTCCTACCAGATACAGAGCAAAACCCAACCCTTTCCTTAGCGCCAATTAATTATCTTTAAAGCTATTTGTTAATCACTAATCATTTATGTGCCAGATTTCAGCTGTTACACATGATGTTGCAACCCACATTGGATGCACATTAATAACTAAAAGAGAAAATTAATTAAAGGCTGAAAGAATTCCTAGCATAGCAGTTATCTCTTCCCAGAAAATGAAACTACTTAGTGATGGATATGGTCCCCTGTAAAATTCTAAAAAATTAAAATTTTAAATGTTCACTATTTCATTGGGGAACTCTTTACAGAGGACCTGTAACTTTGAACTCTCACTGACAAGCCTTCAAGTTGTGATTTGTGTATAACTCAGTGGCAGACTAAAAACGTTTTTATTCCTTGATTAAATTTATTTGTAATTTATACTTTAGACAACTGAAATCATTGCACTTTTCTAACAATGCTAATTGGTTTCTAGATGCACTATTTTGCTGTGTTTAGCAAAGAGAGAACTGGTATCCTGCTTCTTTTCACGCTGTTCAGTATGCACCGGATCATTAATGTGAAATACTGCACAGTTGTTTTACAATTCATCTTAAAAATGAACTGCATTTCCTTAATGGTCTTGAAGTTTTTGTTTAAAGAAAATAAATAATATAAATCCTTCAATGTAGGACGAAGGGGAGGAACCAAAAATGCCCATTCCTGGCAGTAGGATTATAAAAAAACTCTGCTCAAAAATGCCTTCCATCTTATTAGACATTACTTATTTCCTGACATCATTTCTTGGAGTGGATTAGTTGTCACCAGCCAAATATTTTGCACAACACAGAGGTTTCCAAAGAATTATCTGAGCCTATACGTCTACATCACTGAAAATTGCCAATATACCAGAAATGCCACCCAAAGTTCTCAGTCTAGTGACACCATGATATCATATAAAGTCATTTTGGGTTTTGGCTTTTTTTTTCAAGTATGAAATTCACACTTTTTTATACCCAGATTTTTGTTTGTTGTGTTAGGGTCGTATTACAGAGCAATACATAATAAACTGGTTTAGAGTTTAATTATTTTCCATCCGTTAGAGCAGTTTGGGTCAGAGCACTGGAAAATCCTGACTCATAACTAACACTTCAGTGTGGAGTACATGTTGAATTTCTGCACAGGTAATAAAAAAATACAGTAATTTACTGTACCCAAAATCTTTCTATTTGTTACTTTGTTCTACTGAAGTTTGATTGCACTATCAGCGATGATGACAAAGCAAATCTCACACAGATTTCAGTAGGAGAGAAAATTAAATTAAAAGCAATCCATTTAACATGTTGCAGGCATCAAGAAAGCAATTGTCAGGTTAAGTGTGAGACACAACACAAGTATTTTCATATTCCTAGCATAGTCTAACAACCTGTGACTGGAATGTCAGCAAGAGTTGCAGGAGAACCAGGGAGACAGGTTTGTAATGTATCCTCTATTATGAGAACAGGGTCAGTCAATTAAACTAAAAGAATGGCAAAATTAAAAGGTGTGAAAATCTCTCTCTTCACATAGGTTAGCCTAGACTGTCAAATTCATTGCATAGAAAATCATTAGGTCAAATATTATGGCTGGTTGCTTAAAGAGTTTGGAACATATCCTGAAATTAATATTAATATAATATTAGACACTGTCCTGATGGTCTTCAGGTTCCAAGGAAGATAAAGTTCTTTTGAACTTCACTGTGCGCTTGGTGAGTTTCAATACAGTTTCTAGGACCAAGACAGAAAAAAAAGATTAAAAAGGTCAAAAGTATAGTAACAAAGTATAGTAATGTTCCTGTTCCCCCTGACTTCCCATGGGACCTGGGCATCAAACCCTCAGTGATGACCCTGAAATTCTCCTTCAGTGTGTTTTGACTATGACTAAGGTACCTGAAATTGAAACTCTTATGGGTAATCCTGTGCTTTGTGTGAAGAATTATCAAAGGGAGAAAAAAACCCCAAAATTTTAGGAGCACAGGGAGAGGAGCACAGGCTTCAGACCAGAAGCTTCAGCTGATAAGCCACGTAGGAATGAATTATGACAGAATCCAAAGATGCAGCAGGAAGGCTGTGTTTGCTCTTAGTGTAAGGAGCATATGACAGGAATGAAATAGAGCAGAGGTTGCTTTACATTCTGAGCTATATAACAAAAATCAGAGCCCAAATGGGGAATAAACACTTTTGAGGAAGAAAATGGCATAGAATGGAGAGGTAGCAGGAAACACCTTGACCATTCAAGGAAAGAAGTGACTGCATGGTAATCACATTGCCAAAGAGAAAAGAGTGAAACTGCTGATACAGTCTGAAGACACAGAAGTAACCTCAGGTGTTGCTTTGGCTTTACTGTAGATGTTTTTTATGGGAAGATCTTTATTATGGCTGAAGAGTCTTTATTATTAGTAAGCCATATCATGGAGATTGGGGTCTGATGGTACACCATGCAAGAGATCACTTACCTCACTTCTCTGATATGTTACACGGTGACTCATACTTTCTGTCCGATGTTTAACTACCCTGTTCATGACACCAGTGATGGAGCTTTCCTCTTAAACCAATTTTTATAAGTGTTTACCTCTTTTTATTCAAAAGTGTTTCCCACAGTCTCTGCTATTGGAGGTGAAACCAATCTTATCTTCCTGTAGAAACCACGGACATAGAGATCGGATTGTTCTTCATGAGAAGATGGCAAAGTGTAGCTTGGTTTTCACATGCCAGGATGAATTTTCAACCTATCAAACATAAAACTGTCTTTTAAATTTATAAACACAGCGAAAACAATTTACCATCATTAAGTCACATGTAATTTGCTATGTCATTTTAAAATATGTCCTCTCAGATTACAACTGCACTTGAAATATGTGTCTGGTCCATAACCAAATAATAAAAAAGCCCAAGCAAACAAGATGTGAAAGGCTGTGCTGTAAGACTTGCAACATACAGGAATGTTATGGTCTGGAGTTCACTGCAGCAGAAAACATGCTGGAAAAGGTGATGCGACTGCAGCATTTTCTCTACTAAATTTTCCAATTGTGGTGACAAGACATTCAAACTTGTGAAAAGAAGGTTATAGATCTCTCAAGGTGTCAGTGCAAAGAAGTGTTTCTATGCATACCTTGTGTGTATTTGAGTAAGATAGGAAATCACTCAGCAGTGGTAAAAAAAGTGCTGAGAAAGTTCTCCTCTCTTTTTATTACTGCCTTTTGGTGCTCCACCCACCTATTAAATTTCTGTATCACTGTAGCATGCACAGGTCTTTTTTCTAATTAATCCAACTGTAATCTATTCAAACATCTAGATGAAGGGATCTTTCAGAGGAGACCTCTTATTTTTGTAATGAGAAACCTGACCAGACAATTCCTATGGGACGTAGACTAGCTTGTTTCTCACGGTAAAATACAAATCACTCTGTGACACGCTGTAAAATGAGACTATTCATGTAACACCGTGTCAAGAACTATTCACAACAAATGAGACAGGCAGGCACCTCTCCTGCCAACTACTAACACCCTGCTTACTCCCTTCAGCTCTGCCTGGAGCTGGCACTTCCAATAACATCTTTCAGAGAATAATGCCAGAAGGGATCATTGTGATTTAGAAGGATAAATATTTCATAAGTGAGAAAATTATTTAGGTGCCTTCGCCAAGTTCAAAAACCTGGTACTAAACATGAGTAAGTTGGTGTATGAGGATAAATTGCTGCATTTAGGTTGCATTTAGATGCCACTGATAGGATATTTTCAGTTGTTCACTAGTAAGACAGAGCTAGTAGTTGCTCCAGACCTGTCATTTCTGGGTCTGGAGCTAGCTTGGGTTTGCAGACTGTGGTTTATGGCAGGATATTAAGGCCTCTGGGTTGATATTAGAGCTCTGCACTTCATGTTGATTGCTTGGGGAGCAAGATAGCACAGCCCAAGGAAAAGAGCGAGGAGAAACTGGGCTAATGCATGAGGAAAGAGACAACATATCAAAACACCTGGCCATAACATGTGGACCAGATGCAAACAGAGCCCATGCCATAAAGCAATAACTGATGGACTATGTCAGTCTGTGTGGACTGAAACCTTGTCCATGAAATAGCTCCTTCCAGCCTAATGTTTTAGCTGAAAGAAAGGATTATTAGACATATGTACTGACCTTCACTTAACATTCACTATGCAACTGACAGTCAGAAGGAGAAAACAACCTATTTCAGATCTAAATCATTGTGCATTGGAGTAGCCAGTACATTGAGTATCAGGAAACCCAGTGGTGGTCCATGCTCACTAACTGCTGAACAAATCCATGGCAGCTTAGCCACTGACTTTGTAAGCCTACAGTGAACAGCACTTGCAGAGAACCAGAATCATATTTCTATGAACTTCTTCAGCTGACATGGCCACCAAGAATGGATCCCATTCATTCATTTGCCTTCTCTGTCCTTCATGACATCTCCCCTCTTTCCTCAGTCTGCTTTAGATGCTCACAAAGGGTCGTGAATTCATAAGCACAGTGCTAAGAGTTGGAGTTCAGCTCAGGGAAGAAAAAAGAAAAATAGAGACAGGATAGATGTAAGGGAGAGACAAGAATCTTTGATGAGCATAATGGTGGCTTGTCCTTTCTTCAGTTGCTTAGACACTTTGGATGTAGCAGTTATGGAACACTGGTTACATGTCATAACATCAAGTCAGGCTAAAACCCAGGATTTTATCATCTCCTTCTTCTGACCTAGTTTCCAATGAAAGGGGCCTCTGTCTATCAACTGTAGCCTGAATATCTACCCAGACACATCCAATAATTTGGACAGGGAATAACCACTGAAAGCACAAGTGACACCCAGTATGCTATAGAATGTCACATCATTCTCCTCTGCTTTTGAGGAACAAATAAATTTTGCTAATGAAACCCTAGGGCTGACTATAAATTTCAAAAAGGAAAAACAAAGTACTTCACTTGGAAATGTAAAGAGGATTTGTCACTGTTCTATTTCCTAATTCTTAATTTTTATTAAAAATACATTTTTTTATTTTGACTTTTTAAAAATTCATTTTTAATCTCAGTTATTGAAAGTATAAGGTAGTTAAGATAGTTTTTATTTCCTTAAAGATAAAAAATACATGAATCAAAGTAGCAAGAAAGTATTTGAAAACAGTCAAAATATTTTAAATTGTTTAGACATATTTTTGATCATCATAATTCTCATAATTTTTCATTTTCTCTTTAAACTGTGATAGATTACTGTTTGCATTATTTTTCACACCCTCCCCCTTTTTTCTCCCTTTGCAGTACAGACAAGTCAGTTCTGCTGAACTCAGCTGGAAATCCTGTGGCTTCTTTTTAAACAGATTAGATATCTTCAATAGACCTGTAATTTCCAACTCAAGCTTCTTATATATTGTCTGCAATTTCATACTGTCCACAGCAGTAATCTTTGCATCATTAGAGCAGCGGGAAACCTGGAGAACAGAGGGCTGTACATATTTTATCCTTTTCTTTCCAGGATTTCTGCCATTTAATTCTTCATTGCTTTCAGCCTGCCTTTCCTATCTTTAAATATAATAGTCCTGAACAATCAGGAAGGGCATGGGTATTAATTTGGGTTCATAATAGTGCATTAATCTGAAGGGGAAAAAAATATGTCTGAAGTTTCATGCGTTATTTGGTGGAAGCTGCCCTAAGACTTGGAAGGGATGGCTCATCCCCACTCTGTATGCAATTCCCCCTAATTTAATTGGAGTATTAACACATTATATAGTCTGACAGTTATTTTGGAAAGGTGTGAGGCACACAGCCACTGTCAAACTATGCAAATAACCTGGAAAAAGAAAAGTGTGCCTGAAAGCTTGTTTGATTTATCCTCCAACTGTATCAGTTAGTCTCATAAAAGTTATTACCTCTCCCACAAATCATACTTTGATCATTGGAGCATTACATGGCATACTTAATTATTGTAAGCACACTGGGGATGCTGGATTAAAAAGCCTACAGACATTTAAAGCAGAATTAATGTCTTTGCATAACAGCAGAAACTGGTGTAACTTCCATGCCACTGAGAAACACATTTGCAATGGAAATAATGCCATTTTAATGCCAAAAAGCCTGGCTGTCTGCTTGGTTTAAGGAAACATTCTGCTTTGTACATTTTTCTCAGCTTCAAAGTTCTGGATTCTTGTACAGAAATCATACAATAATTGGCTTTTCAGACTTGTTTCTTAAAGAAATGAAGCCTTATGTAGTCCTGTGGTCTACCTACCAGTCTCTTGGCTTCTCCTTAATTTCTAAATCTAGTAACCAATTTAAACCAAATTTTGCAGAAAGCTAGAGGTCTGAGAGATATTATGTTCCTGAAGTTGTGCAGAAATTGGGAGCTGAGTAGAATAGAAAGATTTAAATTAATGCTCAGTGAGACAGAGGATGTGGAACTGTTAGAAAGAATCCAGAGGAGGGCCACAAAGATGATCAGAGGGCTGGAGCATCTCTCATGTGAAGACAAGCTGAGAGAGCTGGAAGAAGAGAAGGCTCTGGGAAGACCTTCTTGTAGCCTTCCAGTGCCTGAAGGGGCCTACAGGAAAACTGGAGAGGGACTGTTTGTCAGGGAGTATAGTGACAGGACAAGGGGGAATGGCCTTATGCCAAAATAAGGCAAATTGAGATTAAATAAGAGAAAAATTCTTTATCATGAAGGGGGCAAGGTATCAGAACAGGTTGCTTAGAGAAGCTGTGGATACCCCCTCCCTAGCAGCATTCACGGCCAGGTTGGATGGGGCTTTGGGCAACCTAGTCTAGTGGACAGTGTTGGGGGTTGGGTAGGCCTCTTCCAACCCAAACCATTCTATGAGCCTATGATTCTATGACTCAGTCATATAGGTAGTGCCTGGCAGCAGCTGATCAAGCCATGAGCACATAGAATCAACCTGCATACCTTTGGCTGTATTAACCACAGCCCAGCCACGGCCATGGCTTCCTGGAGGAGGGACTCCTGGACCAGGGAGGATTTTGGGGACAGAGGACACAAGTCATTATGTAGAGGGAGTTAGTTAGTTATGCTGTTTCTTTGTCTGTTTTGGGATGTTTATTTTGTCTGTATAGAGCCAGTGATAGTCATTGGTCAGAATATCTGAAATAAATCATGCAGCCTCCATCCTCGGAAGTTTTCAAGAACAAGCTGGATGAATGCCTGAAAAATCTTGTGAGACCCAAAGCTGACTCTGCTTTGAGCAGCAGGTTAGGCAAGACATCCTCTGAGGTTCCTTCCAACCTATGTCATCCTGTGATCCTACGAAAGTATGAAGGCAGGTTTGCTTTACTGTGTTGCCAAGAGCAGAATAAGGTTCTGGGTATGGATAGGTTCAGTTGGCCCAGTTTTTATTTTCTGTCAGAGAAAACAAAAGGCCTTTGCAAAGGCCTGTAGGATTTTTTTGATACAAAAGAAGGTATTGCTAATGCTTAATATTTATAATGTGCTAGTACCCAGAAAAGTTAGCCAAGGTCAGAGACTAAGCAAAGAGAGAAGGTAATTTAGTTACAAAATCATTAACCTGTAACACAGGAAATCAGAGTTCATTTGAGTCTTCCTATATGAGTTTATACAAATAATAGTGGAGGGAAGTCAATTTACATCATTTTAGTCCTCCAGAATTTAGGTAGCTAATTTGATCTGTGTCTTTAGATACCCTCATGGGTCAACAGAGGGATGAAGAGCTCAAAGCCAGCTCCTGCAACATATTCTGGTGGCATGGGCTCTTTTGTTCCCTTGACAGAGAAAGGATAAGAGATTATAGCACTCCATGGTTTCACAGGGAGTTGTACAGATAAATTCATCAACTGCAAGATGCTCATATTCTGTCTACATGCATTGGATGTGTTATTGCCCTGTCTCTGTGTGTGCGTGCACATGTGTGTGACTGTAGTGCATATGCTAGAGGAAAGGACTAGTTTCTCACAGTTTCATGTCTAGGTCAGTAAACATAATACCAAAACACACAATGGTAACATGTCTTTAAGATAAATTTTGTCAAGAAAGACTCCATTCAGCTTCAAATTCTTTCCTTCCCCCTGGCACATGGACACAGCTTCACTCCACATGGAGACAGAAATAAGTAAAGAGAAAGTTGATGCATTTTGATGAATTGAAACCAAAACCCAGCACCTTCCTAATCCCAGGAAAAAAACCCACAACACACAAAGGAAAAAAAAAAAATCCAACCATAAAACCACCAATAAGCAAGTCTGGTGTTCCAGGTCTGCATGAGAAATAACTGGATTCTATTTACTAATGTTCACCTTTAGGGAAAAGAAGAAAAAATCCCAGAGAAGAAAGAAGGAAGGGCATGAGGAAGGTTAAGCTGTTATGAACTTTCATGCTCTGGCTGGTCAAAATGAGTGATAAGAAATTCTGCTTCTAAAGCAGCTCCTAGATTTCACCAGCTTTCCTCATTGTGTCCTAGCTTAAGAACCCGGATAAATGGCCTAGTGAGCAAGCTGTGGAGCCTGCACCCTACATGATCATGGAGAGAGATGCTGTCATTCGGCCTGCACTGAAGATAGGAGGAAAGAAAATTGGTAAACTTAAGGAGGATGAAAAGAAAAGCCCCAGAAATGATTGAAGAGTCGTGAAGACGACATATGTCTATTTGGTTTTGTGGGTAGCACCCAGGCAAGGCAACTATGAAGTTCATGAAATAATGAATTGATGCCTTACACAGTTTCACAGCCTGGCACTGGGGCCATATGCTAGAGCCAATAATGCAAAACATATGCCTACCGCTCGGAGCATGCCCCAGAAAAAAGTGTCCTGTCAGCCATGCCTGGTTAAATGGAGCCAACTGGATCACTCCTGCTAGGAGCCCAGTGCTGGAACAGACTGCACACAGTTTGGATGGCCTAGAGAATGACAACCTGCAGTGAAATGGGGAGCAATCTAAGCTGATGTGCCATCAGAAAACTAAACAGAATAATTTGTTTAGTCTGATTAGAGGGCACATAAATGTGCTGTATGGAAGTGTGAAAGGGAGTGGTATAAAAGAGTTGCTGATACAGCAAATAGATGTGGCTCTTTTCATTATGCAATAGCTCACCATGGAGCTAAATATAGAGATAATTGTGGTTATACAATAATAGAATCATAGAATTTTTTTGGTTGGATAAGACCTTTGAGATCACACCATTAACCTAACACCACTAAGTCAAATCAGTAAACCCATGTCCCTATGCACCACATCTACAGGTCTATTAAGTACCTCTAGCAATGGTGACTCAACCACTTCCCTGGACAGTCTGTTCCAATGATTGACAGCCCTTTCAAGAAGAATCTTTTCCTAATATCCAATCTAATCCTCTCCTGGTTCAACTTGAGACCATTACAGCTCACCCTATCACTTGTTACTCGGCAAAAGAGACCAAACCCACCTCAATAAAACCAGCTCTCTGTTCAGCCAGGCTGGTCGTCTCTGCCAGCCTGTCTTTCTCTCCACATCTTTAACTTTAGCCCCAGGGAAACAGCAGAATTCCAAAAGTTGGTCTGATCTGCATATTGGGCTTTCTGTGCCTTTCAGAACAGAGTGTCCTATAACAATGACACTTTTTTTTTTTTCCCTCCATGGAAGCAGTTTTGATGCATGGAAGAGGGAAAACTTAACCTTGGCAACACCTCCAAGAAGATGAGCCATCATCATCCTTATTCTTCGGTTCTACTTGCAGACCCTTGTACATGTTATGCAAGGGCACCTAGGAAGGTAGGATAGTCACAGGGTAGATGCATCTGCATCGTCAGGCAGGAACTCATCACAGAATCATAGAATCACAGAAGGAGTTGAAGGGACCTCTAGAAATCATCTCATCCAACCTGCCGGCTAAAGCAGGATTGCCTACAGAACTTTGCACAGGATTGTGTCCAGATAGGTCTTGAATATCTCCAGAGAATCTCCAGACCCCAAAGCCTCTCTGGACAGCCTGTCCCAGTGCTCTGTCACTCTCAAAGTGAAGAAATTTTCCCTTACATTGAGTTGGAACTTCCTGTGTTCTAGTTTGTGCTTTCTGCTCTTTGTCTCCCGCATTCCCCATACCCCTCAGCCTACTCCACCCCCCCTCCCAGAGCTCTGTCACTGAGCAGAGGAGCTCCTCCCCCCTGGGCACACCTACCATGCATGTGCTCATTGCTGCCATCCTGTACTGGTGTAAGAGTAGAGCACAGCCTGCAGCCTGGCTCTGGGGTGGCTGCGTGTTCCCACACGAACTCTCTCTGCGAAGCTGTGTCAATCGTGGGGGGTGATCAGTTTAGAAAGGCCATGGCTTTCTTTCAGGTGGATACCATTGTGCTCTGGTCAAACTGGTAGTGCTTCAGTGCCCTTCCTGCACTCCCTTCCCTCTTGAACTACCACCCAAACTGCCATGCCATTCCCTTTCTGACACACCATGATCTCTTTGCGCACCCTGTTACTGGCAGTCCTGATCACTAGCATTCCCTATGGGCTTTTTTTTGGTATACGGAAAGTGGCCTTGGCCTGGCTCCACCCTAGTTTCCTCAGCCACTGCCATGTGAGCTGCAGGACCCATGCAGCTCTCTATTTCCCCTGAGGATACCCGCATCTGGGAAACCAAAGTAGACTCTGCTAATTGATGTGTGAGCTCATAGGATGTTTTCTTCAAGGCTTCTTTATGCACTAGGGGCTTTAAAAGTTGTGCTTTAATTTTGCCAGACTCGCATGTGTAAGCTAGACCTGGCTTTGGGAAACTTTCATAGAATCATAGAATGATAGAATGGCATGGGTTGGAAGGGACCCCAAGGATCATAGAGCTCCAACCCCCCTGCCACAGGCAGGGACACCAACCTCAGGCCTGGAGCTACACAACGTTGCCCAGGACCCCACCCAACCTGGCCTTGAACACTTCCAGGGATGGGGCATCCACTACTTCTCTGAGCAGCCTGTTCCAGCACCTCACCACTCTCTCTGTAAAAGACTTCCCCCTAATATCCAATCTAAACTTTCCTTCCTTTAGCTTTAATCCATTCCCCCTTGTCCTGCCATTATCTGCCCTTTTAAAAAGTTGATTTCCCTCCTGTTTGTATGCTCCCTTCAGGTACTGCAAGGCTGCAATGAGGTCCCCTTGCAGCCTTCTCTTCTCCAGGCTGAACAAGCCCAGCTCCCTCAGCCTTCTCCATACGGGAGCTGCTCCAGCCCTCTGAGCATCTTCGTAGCCCTCCTCTGAACCCTCTCCAGCAGTTCTACATCTTTCTTGTACTGGGGGCCCCAGATCTGGACACAGGACTCCAGATGGGGCCTCAGGAGGGCAGAGTAGAGAGGCACAATCCCTTCCCTGTCCCTGCTGGACACCCCTCTTCTGATGGAGCCCAGGATACCATTGGCCATTCGAGCTGCAAGAGCGCACTACTGGCTCATGTTAAGTTTCTCATCCACTGTGACATCCAGGTCCTTCTCAGCATGGCTACTCTCAAGAAGCTCTTCTCCCAGTCTGTATCTATGTCTGGGATTCTTCCGGCCCAAGTGCCACCCCTGACACTTGGCAGTGTTGAACCTCATTAGGTTCACCTGGGCCCATCTTTTCAGCCTGTCAAGATCCCTCTGGATGGCTTCCTTTCCTTCTATTGTGTCAGCCACACCACTCAGCTTGGTGTCATCTGCAAACTTGCTGAGGGTGCACTCAATCCCATCATCGATGTCATTGATAAAGATGTTAAAGAAAACCGGTCCCAAGACAGACCCCTGGGGGACACCTCTTGTCACCGGCCTCCACCTGGACATAGACCCATTGACCACTACCCTTTGGCTACGGTCTGTTAACCAGTTTCTTATCCACTGGATGGTCCACCCATCAAATCCACATCTCTCCAATTTAGAGATCAAGATGTGGTGGGGGACTGTGTCAAAGGCCTTGCACAAGTCCAGGTAGATGACATCGGTTGCCTTCCCTTTATCTACTGATGCTGTCAATCCATCATAGAAAGTCACCAGATTGGTGAGGCACGACCTTCCCTTGGTGAAGTCGTGCTGGCTGTCCCGGATCACATGCTCTTCCCTCATGTGCTCCAGCATGTCATCCAGGAGGATGTGTTCCATGATCTTCCCAGGCACAGAGGTGAGGCTCACCGGCCTGTAATTCCCTGGGTCTTCCTTGCTCCCTTTCTTATAAGTGGGAGTGATGTGACTTTTTTTTCCCATCCCCAGGGACCTCTCCTGACAGCCACAACTTTTCAAATATGATGGAGAGCGGCTCAGCAAGCACATCGGCCAGCTCCTTCTTGTTGTTTTTAACATCCCTTGCCAAGTTCAGTTCCATCTGCGCCTTGGCTTTCCTGATCCTATTTCTGCAAGTCTGAACAGCATCCCTGTATTCTTTCCAGGCTACACACCCTTGCTTCCAGAGCTTGTATTTGCCTTTCTTTTCCCTCAGTTTGACCAGCAGGTGCTTGTTTAGCCATGCTGGCCTCTTGCCCACTTTCTTATTCAGAGGGACAGAGAGCCCTTGGGCTCTCAGAAAGGCATCCTTAAAGAGTAACCAGCTGTCCTTAACATTTCTGTCTCTAAGGACCACCTCCCAGGAGATCTTGGCCAACAAGTCCTTAAACAGCCTAAAGTTTGCTCTCTTAAAGTTCAGTGTCCTGATCCCACTCTTTGCCAGGCCCACATCCCTTGAGATCGCAAACTCAACTAGGGCATGGTCACTGCAGCCCAGGCTGTCTCCAACCTTAACACCTTTAATGATCTCCCCCACATTGGTGAGCACCAGGTCCAGCAATGCATCACCTCTGGTCAGTCTATCAACTATTTGAACCAGAAAGTTGTCATCTACAGACTCCAGGAGTCTCCTGGATCTCTTGCAGGTCGCCGTGTGGTTGTCTCAGCAGATGTCCGAGTGGTTAAAGTCCCCCATCAGGATGAATGCCTGTGACCTGCAGCTGAAGGAAGAAAGCCTCATCAGTATTCTCTCTTTGGTCAAGTGGCCTCTAGTAGACCCCTGTCACCAGCTGCTCTTTATTAGCCCCATCCCTAATTCTGACCCACAGGCTTTTGACCTGCTCCTGGCCACTTCTCAGAGAGAGCTCCTCACAGTCTATCCACTTTTTGACATAGAGGGCAACTCCCCCACCCTTCCTTCCTAGCCTATCCCTTCTAAAAAGGCGATACCCTTCTACAGGGGTATTCCAACTGTGGGAATCATCCCACCATGTGTGTGCAAACTTTGTGCAAATTATAGAGGGAACCTTTCTTAGATCATTAACAGCCCAGAGACCAAGCTGACCTTAGGAAAACAAAAGTAATGAAGGGTATTTTTTCATTGTTAAATAAGGCTAACTTACAACTGTTGTGGTTTAACCCAAGATAGCAGCTAAGCACCATATGTCTGTTTGCTCATTCCCAGTCACTCCATGGGATAGGGACAAGAATTGTAAGAAAAAGGTAAAATTAGCAGGTTGGTATAGAGCAGTTTACTAGGACAGCAAAGGAAGAGGAAAATAATAACAATACTAATAAAAGGATATAAAATAGCAGGCAATACGCAATGCAATTTATTTACCTCATGGAGCCAATTCTCAGCCTGTCCTGAAATGCAAACCCTTCTCCCCAGTCAGATCCCTTCATATACCCTTGGGCTCATTTGGGTCATTTGTCTGGGCTGTATCCACTCCCAGCTTCTTGTTAAAATGAATTTTATCCCAGCCAAAAAACAGGACAACAGAACCTACACGGATGATTAATTAAATAACCTAGTCAAAGGAGGAAGACTTTAAAATCTTCCATGTTCTTCCCTACATTAAAAGAACTCTTCAGGTATATGGTGATCAACTTTATTCTTCAAAACTTCTGTACTACTCTGTTACTTTGATGACTATGTAAACCATGATGTGCTTAGACTCCTGGGAGCGCAGATATGGTTACAACAATTGTTCATAATTTTGATGAGCCATTAAAGGTAATGTCATGTTTTTTTAATCTGTAAGCAGGAAATTAATGATACCTAAAAGCTGGTGCAACAACAGATGTTCAGAAGCTGTGATAATGGCCTTTTTGTGTTCATATGCCTTGACTTACATTCAATATTAGTTAAGAGAACCATTTAAAAATTACACCATTGTTCAGAGATAACATTATGTATTTATATGCCTAAAGAAGGCAGTATTTTTTGAAATTCAAAAATTTATGATTTAATACCTGTATTTATAGATACATAATTAATATATGTACATCAACATAAAAACGTACATCTTTTTATATCTATCTATAAGTACATATGATAACTCTCTAACTCTGTCTGAGATTTCCATCCTAAAATCCTATAGATACAGGATTGGATCCAGTGATGATGAGACACAGCATCAACAGGGAGTCAGGTTTGAACTTGTGTAGATAATAAATTATTCATAATAAATAATTAAACTATTAGGGGAAGATTATCTAAAGAGGAGTAAGTTTCACTTGTCTTGCTACATTGTTGACTAACTACAAAGTGTTCAAGAGGTGTAATACATGCTTCCAAGATTAATTATCACTAAAGGATTGAAGAGACATCTCTGCAACTTCATGGCCATTCTTGTTTACATGTTATTGTTAGTTGACTGCATTAAGTGGTGCTAAAGCAAGTGAAGGAATTTACTTACCCCAGTAAATCCAATTCTGAGGTATACTTTGAAGAGGCATGAGGAAAGATAACCTAACCAAGTAAGATTTTATAGTATAAAAAAAGATTTTAGCCTTCAAAGCTACATTTTAATTGAAAGAAATGAGTGACTTATGGGGATTATAGAAGTCTGTTGAATTCCTGAAGAGTATGACTGAGACAAAATTAATGCTGCTGACCATACCTAGACTTGTACTGAAGAAATGTGTTCCCTCTGTCAATAAACATTTTACCATTTTTACATAGGGTTCTTTCAAAAAGCAATATCTGTCTTTATTGCAATGTGTCTTCTTTGGTCAGGAAACAGGTGAAGATGTAATTCACTAGGACAGAAAAAAGACAGTGTGCCCAGCTATACATGGCTTTAGTGATATTTTGAAATAGGTTTTTCTTTCATAAAAAGTATATCAATTTCTATCGCTGATGTGAAGACTGTAAATTTTGTTGCTAGAAAAATTCACTAAGTAATTGCCCAACTGAAAGTTGTACTTGTTTACTAACCCTTAGATAATCTGTACTTGCTGGTGGGTGGGAGAGTTGGGAAACTTCTTAGACAATATTTTTAAATCCATAGATTAAGTGGATTCTACAGGGAGGCAGGAGCAATCACTAAGATTAAATGTCAGGTCAAAATTAGTTCTCTAAATTACCTTCCTAGTCAATGAGTATCAATTGGCACCCTCATGTTGTGAGTCAACCACTCATGAGAGAGACTAAACATTTACTCTGATAAAATGAACTGAGTCTCAGCCGCAGCTGGAAGAAGCTCAATTCCTCATTTATAGGATATTTCAATGTTTTCTAATGGCTTTTGCATTAGTTTCAGGAAAACCACAATAAGGAAAAAGAAAGCATGCTTTAGAAATATCCTTCTTGCACACATTAGTGAGAACTAGCCTTTCCCCAAGAACCTCAGTACAAGTAGGATGAAAATGCAACTCACATAGTTTTAATTATCAGCAGCTCATGTTACCAGGCTGTGGGGCTCTGGCACAGTCCCATGGTGTGGGCTTCCTTAGTATAGGATATAAAGGGTTCTAGACTTACTGCCTGTAGCTTTATTCACTAGCAACAATATCCTTGAAGAATGTTCTCTACCTCTGAATAAAATGTTTTAAATTTTCTGAAATGTTCCTTACAATTATCCTAAAACTTATTTTTCATACTTAGGGTGTGTCTATAATAATAATAAAAGCCCAACATATATTTTATGGGTAATCTCTTTGGAAAAAAAAAATCTTTTAAATGTTTTATTTCTTTGTTTTCTTTTTGAAGAGATGCTGTTTTAATTGAGATTTAGGAGATATTTTGGTTTATTTCCCAATTATGAAACTCAAATGCACCATTTAAGTTTAAGGGAAGCCATTTTATCCTTCTGTGGAAAAAAAGTTGGTTTACGCTTACATCCTTATGGTAGAAATGGCATCAAAATTCTTATTTCCTTTCTTGGCAAACTAGTTTAAAAAGTAACTCGTTTTTATTTTTCAATAAAAGAAAAACAATACATATTTTAATTATCTGTATCTGTGTGTTTATTTCAATCAGCACAACCATTTCAAATATAATTCTCATTCTCAGCAAGACCAGCTTCACGATTTCCTTTGGCAAACTGGTGATAAACTCTAAATAACATACTTATAGAAATACGTGGTCATTTTCTATAACCAGACCTGTTGTAGCTTTTCTTTTTTAAAGTATAATACATACTATATTCATCAGATTACAGTAGGAAGAATGGGAAAGTATTACTATTGTACATGGCTAAAAGGATCCTTTTAGACCAGTTTTTGAAGCTTTCTTAAGAAGTTGGATTCAACTATGCAAGTTTAAAAATCTGCCTTTGCTTTCATGAAATTTTGTATTTTTATTGTAATTACAAAATTCCTGGCTCCCTATGGTAACCTGGGCTTGAGAACTGGGGTTACAACAATCCACATCCTTACTGGTGGGTCCATCTGGATTGAAATTGCCAGGTATTCCTGCAGGGTCTCTCCAGCTTTTCAGAAACCCATCCTACTGATATTATACAGACAGTAACTTCCAAAGCTAAGCCCACCTTTCCTGGGCCACTTCATGGGGAAGTTTACCACAGGCCATCTGCAAAAGCAGCTCATTGTAGTCACATTCTATATGTAGCGTGGTCTGGGTTCAGTCCAGCGCATGTTACCAAGGGATAAAATTGCCCTCTGGGTGGGCAAATAGATATTGATCTTGAATTCTCTGCTCATTCCTGACCACAAGTTGCTGCTCTTTTTTTTCTAGAGAAGTTTGTCAATATTTGTGAGTTAAATGCTTAACATTTTCATGTAAGCACATGCCTCACTCTGTCTCTAGTTTTTCTGTTTCTCGGATCCTGGAAGGCTCAATGAATTCCTCAAGCTCCTTTCAACATTTATTTTCAACCAGTAATGAAGAAATGACTGGCACACTGGGCAAAGACTAGCATACTAGTACTATTCTTGATGGTAGATTCTTGTCCCCTCATTACCATTACAAAATAACTCAGTATTTGGAAGAGATCAGCTCTTAAGTGAAGAATGGCTGATTTAAACCACACCTAAATAAGACCATTAGTTCTGAAAAAAGTGCTAAAGGTGCCTGCATCAGCAGGCAAAGGTGATGGGCAAGAAATACTGATGAACACGCCATGACTTCATGAAAATCTTAGATGCACAATAGAACTAGCGATTAGCAGACATTCACTTCTTAATATATTTGTTTGCAAATGCAATTAAAATAATTCAGCAGTACTACACTGCAAGGAATACTTGTGCTCTGTTCTACTGATGCATATTTATTAGATACAGTGCATGCACAATGCTTCCAAGTGCTAATTAGGATACTCCTCAAGTAGGCATGACTTTTTTAATAGACCTGAGAGATTGGGTTCATCTCATCTAATTTTGGTATATGAATGGTCTCAGTAGTAGTCTAGGCTCTTCTGTTAAGAGTGGTCTTAAAGAAATTAGCATGCAGGTAAGGATTCCAGTTACAGTCACCTTGAAGCCAGCACAAAGGTAATTATTTCTATTTTGATCCCTATTCTGTAATAATTCCAGAGAAGAAATCTATCACCACAGCAGGAATTAATTTCCTTTTCCTTTAGCGTCCTGAAAGCTAGAATGAACCAAGTGATGGTACTCAGGTCTGAGTCAAGAGATTTAAATCTAGTGGGCAGATTTGTTTGTATAAATGTAACCATCCAGAACCATGTGAGGAACCTCTGGAACCACTCAGCCCTTAGCTGGTTATTTTAGATGCTGAACTAGATCTCCAGCTACAGCCTCACAAGGAAGACCACTGGGACAGAAGACCCATGGTAGAACTGTATCTTTCTGTAGTGAGAGAGGGACGAAAATAGCATCTCGGTCACCTAGGATGTGACAAGAAAGCAATTAACCAGCTAAGTCCTATCACTTGTGATCCAGGCAGTGTTCCTCTTGCACCTATTTTCTTGAAGGTAAAGGCCTAGTGCCATTGTGCGATCATTGCCTCAAATCTGGGGGATTCATTCACCAGCTGTGCAATACCCCAATATACACATAGAGCAGAGGTATTTTATTGCCTGTCCATGCAGATATGGGTGCCTGCCCAAAGACAGCACATTAGAATTACAAATCATTCATTATTTAGACATTTAAAATTAACACTACTACATACCTATTATTTATCATTATGTGATTGGTTAAAAAACCTATGTCAATTGTGCACGTGCCTATTCATTCTTTCTTTTGAGTTGGTGGTGTAATTAGGGTAGGTGGCCCATGACTTGGTGGTCATGATCTATCCATGTTGGAATAACCTTTCCCTTAGTTTCCTTTTTCTTTGGCATTCTTCAGCAGTTCTTCAAGGTCTGTTGGTCTACTAACAATATTTCTACCTTTTTGACAATTATATACAATAGACATCTTTAGCAGCAATAGTCTTAGTTTAAATTACATGCTGCATCTGATTTTGCTGTGACAGGATCTTTAGGGTATTCCACCTACCTTGCACCTAGCAATTTCAAATGCTTTAAGATCTCTGAGACATCTTCATGGGATTGACAGTATATTGGATCTTTGTGAATTAATATATTTAAGCCAGGAAGGACACCTATCATGAAATTAGATACCTCTGTGCCAGCAGTGCAATCTAGGTGAGATCTCCATTAGCTAGAATAGCAACTTTGGAACCTGCCTCTCAGGTAGCTATTTTTGTATGAACAGCTATATTTAGAAATTCTTTAATCTCTGCATAGATCCCAATGTAGTCTGAAGTCTGTTGTGAAAAATAACCCACAAAAAAACCCAAACTTAAACCTAATTTATTTGAATTCAACGGAAAAAAGAAAGAAAACCTCCAAAAAGAGGATTTACTTCATTTCCTAGTTTAGACAAAGAAGTGCTCTGGACATACCAGCTTTTCTAAGTTTTTAGGGTTTTTTTGGTTTTGGGGTTCATTTGGCATCCAGTGTAATAGATAGTTTGTAGTATCTTAAAGTATTTAGTCTCTGAATGTGCCATAGTTATGTGAAAAGGAAGAACAACAAGAAAAGATATTGATGAATGCATTTTATTATAGCTGATAAAATACATATGTATCATGTTAATACAATATATGCCATTGTATCTCCCTATTGGTTTTATAAAATTCTCAGGAAATATGCAAGGTACCACTTTCTTTCTTTCTTTGCTAGGAGTGTCTTTAGGTAGATGAGCTTTTCAAAAAGATTTTAAAGTCTTAATTAAATCTTTGCTGAATTTTCCAGTGACTTAGTGTGTTCTGGATCATACCCTAAAGGGAGTATGGCAGCAGCCTTCCAAGTGCATGTGGAAAAAAAAGAAGAGAGAACCAAAGAAGAAAAGATAAAATAAAAAAAAACCCTGAAAATTAATTTGGAACAAGGCAAGCAATTTTTAAAGTCATAGTAAAAGACTGTGTTAGAAAATAGATTTGTTACAAAACTGAACATACTAAGTAGTGAGCTTAATTTCTGTATAGGATATTTGGTTGCATTGATACCTGAAGCAGATCCCTTAGCCAGAGCAAGAGGTAAATAATGTATTAGATACGTTAGTTTTAGACCTGCTGGAGACATCAGGAAAAGAAATTAAGTGGACTTCAGCATGACTGTGAGTCAGTGCTTTGCAGTCCAGCCTCTTCTGGGGAAGCCTTTGAGGTGGTATTTCTCCTTTCCAGGGACTGAATACCATCAGTTTAGAAATCAGTAAAGTGACAGACAATTCTGCATATTTAACTGATGGCCCAGGAAGGCTGAGCATGCTGGGTGATACCAAGAGGACCTTGAGAAAACACTTTGTGAACCCATGGCTGCAAAATGCAAAACTGAACTGCTGGAGCACTGACTGTCACCAAAGCATTTCTTCAGGGTTCAATGCATTTCTTCAAAGATTGAGTTGTAAAAACAAGGTTTCTTTCTTTAGGACACTGTCTGCACTGGTTTCACCTGGCCATCCTCCCTGCTTAACTATAGAAATTGCACCACAATTAACAGCCTAGCCTGGTGCATTCCTCGCACAACAGAAAGCACTGTATGTCATCACTGCCAATCTGACTTATGTAGGACTTCGGGAATCTCAGACAGGACAAAAATCTCCTTTGTGAGAGCACAAACACAACCAGTTTCTGTATCTGCAAGAGGAGGAGTGCCAGCCGGATCCCTTTACAGTGGCTATTCATCACTTCTCTAATCCCTCCCATTAGTTTTCTCTTTCCTCTTCCATACAGATCAGCAACCAGAGGCAGGTACCGTCCTCGAGAGCATTTTAAGAGAGATAATCAGTTTACCTGCAAAGGGGTCAGCCCCAATGAGACACCTAAGTGTCCTTGTGCTCATCACTTATGTACCTTGAGCAGCTAGGGTGTTCAATCCGTTATCTGCTCTGCGGGGAGGGAAAGTACTGAGCTGGCATGAAGCAGGAGTGCACACAATGTGAATACATTATCCTGCCTGCTAGTTCGTGACAATGGACTTTCATAATGAACTGGCTGAGCTGATTCACAAGTGCCGCTTCCAATTAAAAAGAACGCTTCTGCAAGGGCAAATGAGTGATGTAACAACTGTAATTCTAATCAAGCTGGAGCAGCTGCCTCATTAGTACATACTCTGGAAGAAAATACCTTCATGACCTCTGTTAATGCACCTCTTCCTTCTGGACCAAAGCAAATCTTGTCCCCACAAGAAGCTCCTCAGGTTCTTCAGGGACACAGTTCAACTCACAGTGAGATTAAGCAAATGTTTTCCCTGTGAGACACACAGTTGTACAACAAAATGGAGTGAAGGAATTTCAAAGGAAGATTTGATGGAGATAAAAGACATTACATCCAACATGTTTTGAAAATTCCCTAATTTCTCATTTGGGATTAAAAATGTTAAACCATTTTTCAGGAAACAAGCAAGCATGTTTCTTAAAGAGAAAAGGATGGAACCTTAGCAGATTTCTAATTAGTTCCAAAGTTTCCACATAGAATAGTGTTTCAATATTAAGCAATTCTTCAGAGGCAAGTTCAGAAACAATGTTAATGTCTCTCTCTTTCTTAATGCCAGACAAAACCCAGTTTCAAAACTTACATTCAGGTGTGACTTTCACGAGAGAAACAGAAATTCAATCATGTTTGCATTCTTATCTCTTTCTGGGCTGGCAGTTGAGTGGGATTCTCAAGTCCAGGTGACAACTGAAGGTGAGCTTCACTGAAACAATTGAAGGGTTCGCCTTTGACTTGGTAGAAGATCAGATTCTTCAAGTTCATATGAGAGCATTTCAACAGCTAGCCCACATCACAGAAAATCATGGGTGACGTTAAGGAGGGGAAAAGAAAGAACTTGGCACGTCAAGAATAAAGTGGCATTTCTTTAACAAATGTTTAAACTGACAGCAGTTTCCTTAAGCCACAAAGATTCTGAAAGCTGATTTAGCAGATGAAACAGAGGCTGAACATTTAGTAAATCCTAGGCACACCCTAAGCTCCTGGTTTGGGCTCATAAAAAGGTGACTGTAAGCTAATTTTCTTCTCCAGAACAATAGCTCTGATTGATGTATTTGCATTAAACTCCAAACTTCCTTCCCTCCGCCCTCATGTTAGCATTAGCTGCTTTATTACATACATAAATGCCCAAGGGATCAACGTGGTGATGCTATCGAGCAGACATGCCTTTGGTTTTTTATAATAAAGACATTTAAGACAAAATGAAAGGTAATCCTCTTGGTGAACTTTGAGCCCTATCTTTCTGTAAATCAATTTTTTAACAAAAGTTCTCTTCACACTGGCAGGTTTACTCATCTTGAACTCTTTTATATTATTTAATCTAGGTTTTTTTGCTGCTGGTCAGTTGTATCAGGAAAACAATCTCTGGACAGGTGGAATGAACTTCAGTGAATCAGTATCTGTGGAAGAGATTTTAAACAAATGCTTACTTTGAAAGGGATGGGCTGAGTATCAGTTACCTCAGCCCTGCTGATAAACAGATCCTTGTTAGGTTATGATAGGATTACTTGCTTGTGTCATTTATACCATTCAACTTTCTGCCACTGTCATAAAAGCAGGGGGTTTCTCAGACATTTTAACACTGTGACATTGATTCATTAAGGTTTCTCCATTCCATCCACGAATTATATTTCCCAGTAGAAAACAGAGCAACATTAATTACAAAAGTGAAATCTCTACACTGAAATACATAATCACAGGCACTGTAGAGCACATTTTATTTTAAGATCATGCACAACATGCTCTGCTGACATAATATGCAAAACGGATTCTTGATCTCTTTTGTTATTACCATTTCATCCCTGGAAAATTTAAGCTACCTCTTTTCTAAGAAATTAAATATATCTGGATTGTTCCTCAGCATTGGAGCATGGAAAAACCTACATTCGTATTATTAAACTCTGTTAACATTCAAATCAGGGTAGTGACATCTGAAGTGCCTGTTGGGAATGGGCCTGAGCTGTGTCTCTGATCCTGATTGCAGACATGCTGGGGTCCATTCTAGCAATTTAGCATTAGAGACAATGACTTCCAGTACCCATAAATGCTCCCAGCCAGTATTGAATTTAATATTAGAGATGCAGCCTCAGGTTTCAAAGGCAGGAAGAAAAGAGAACTGACTTTCCAGTGGTTATAGAGGTTTTCCATAGGTAGAAGCTGTATTGGTAGCGTGTAGCTATTGATACTGTTAACTACCTGCAGCCCTGGTCCTCACTGTAATCACTCTTGCCATCCAAATAACATTTCATTTGCCTACTTTCATCCAAGAGGGAATATGAAGAAATTTCAGTTGGATTGTGCCGCTTAGGAAACTGCAGTTTCACTGAGAAACTTCTGGGTCTCAATATAGGTCTCAACACAATATTTAATATTGTTAGTTGCATGTTTGTTACACATCCACCTGCAGAAACAGAAACGATCCCACAGTGGAACCTACTTTGGTGTGCATGAGCACCTTTTCCTCCCCTCCAGGTTCATTTCCAGAGCTGCCCATGGAGACAGCCTGCAACCCTTGTAAAGCTGCCAGGAACCATGCACATCCCCAGGAAGTCACATGCACAGCTAGGACCTTTTGTCCACCTGGGACCTCTGATCTCCTGTCTTTTTTAATGTTTTGTCACCTTTCCTGAATAAAGCTGCACCAAAGTGCATCTCATGAAAAATCTGACTGTGGGGAGAGAGGTGGTAGAAGACAGTACTTCACTCTCATATCAGTTCCCTAGGGCTGGTTTTACTAAAAAAAGAGATGGGAAATGCCAGCATCTGCTTTGCTCCCAAACCTTGCTCCATCAACACGCTACTCCCTGTCTTCATTGTTTTCTTGAACTTTTGGCTGTCCCTGGATATTTTTCAATGAGCCAGATGAGCTCAGCCTGTTGAATTACTTCCCCAGCTACAGGGAATTTCTTTCCTCTCCAAGGAGAGGGACCATGCTGACAACAACTACTTTCTGATGCAAGAGGGTTTGATTCTTTTGTCTGTGAATTACTCCTTGATACCTCTTCTCATATCAATGGAAAGATACTGATCAAAGCAATGCCCGAGACACTGAAATTTCTAATTTTTACAGGCTGATCTTACTTTAAAGCTAGCTGAGAGATTCGGGAAATTCCTGCACTTGGGGAAACAAAGAGAGAAATGCAAGCCAAAAGGACACTGGTTTTTTATGGTACTTTCAACTCATCCCTACCTGAAGTGAATCAGGCAGTGGGACTTCTGAAATAGATACCTTCAATACAGGTGACACAGGCATTTCTGTTTCTTATGTAAAAACTTTCAGTAATAGTATATTGAAAAACAGCAAATTAGAAAGAATAAATGAAAGGAAACATTAGCTTATTACCTGCAGCATAAACTGTTTACAGAGGTATGTAGAGGGAGGTGTTCTAGGGATTATGACCTTGGACAAACTATGACCTAGGATCATGTTTTTCATCATGATGCCTCATTGCCTTCCTTTGTTTAATTAAAAATGGCAGGTTTCTGTGCTTCCAGCAGCACCATCTCATACTGCATTGTCACTTTGTCTTCAATGCAAAAAGAAGTACTTACTAAACAAGGTCATTTTATTTGAGTTAATAAGTGACAAAACACTCTTAATTTCACATCGATTTATCTAATTGCAATAAACTTCAGCTGTGGGGACTACACTGAAGTAGTTCTACAAATCTTTTGTCTTCACTAAGATTTTGCAACTTAGCAACTCAAGGCATAATTCTTGGTTCAAGGTGAAGTTTTTAAGAAAGGAAATAGTTGAAAGAGAGATAGGCTCTGGATGCAGGTAAAGCCAACTGTTCAGTTCTCCAGCATGTAAAGAACACTGACAGATATTGTAGCCTTTTTGCCCGAGTTCCAATGTTCTTAGAATCATAGAATGTGTAAGGTTGGAAGGGGCCTTTAGATGTCATCTAGTCCAACCTCCCTGCAGTAAGCAGGGACATTTTTACTCAGTCAGGTTTCTCAGAGCCCCATCAAGCCTGACCTTGAATATCTCCAGGGATGGGGTCTCCTCTACCTCTCTGGGCAACCTGTGCCAGTGATCTACCACCCTATCTTCCCCTATTCCACCCTCCTCAAAACCCCCCTTAAGATTTGAGAAAGCTGGGTGTGCATACATATGTATGTACCAAGCTTTCACTAACTCAGGAATTTGCTGACTTTAAGATCAGTAATACTTTTATCTACAAAAGTGTAAATAAAATTAAAGCTTCATTTATGACAGGAGTTAGAGCCAGGAGTCATAATTACTCTTATGATCCTGAAAAATTATAGCTGATGCAGAAATCATTAGTAAAGTCCTATGTAAATGCTTATACCCATGCAAGGGTAGATTTCCCCTACATTCTTGTGTATACATACATTTACTCTCCCTCTTACATTCATTTTTTATTGAGAGAACGAAATAATTAATAGGCAATTGCATTTCCTAGGAAAGACATTCTACTGTTGGATATACTTATGGAAATGAGGGACAATTAATCAGCATTATGCCAGCAATAAAAAAATATTTATTTGCCCAAAAGGATTTGCATAAACATTGATATCTGATTAATAATAACAGTTGTTGATTAAAAAAAAAAAAAAAGGAGTAAAATGTCTGATTAGCTTTTACTACTGCAAACCGACAACAGTTCTGCTGTTATAAAGGTATATATTCTGTATGTATGCCAGAAGAAGAGACTCCAGAGTCTGGCCCAAAAGAGGACTTCAGGAAAGGAAAGGTCACTGTCAACTCTAATTTTATGCCCAGTGTGATGAATTATTGGCACGCACAACAACCACTTAACCTTCTAGCTTTCATTTCACTGCACAAACATTAATGGATTTCTTTTAGCCCCTGTGTGAAGAAGGTCAGCACTATCCCAGTTTTCAAGATGAAGAATTGTGCAGAGAAACACAAATGTGAGGGGTTTTATGCTTCTGAACCTTACTCTGGCTGCTAAATTAGAATGAATTTGGGTCCTATGCTTCAGACCATGATATATGGTTATGATCTACAGCCTACTCCTTTGCAGGAGGTCACAGAGAACTCGAGCATGGGTTCTATGCAGATACAGGCTACAGCATGTTGAGGAGTAGATGCTAAATTCATATGGGAGGTAAGGACACTAAGAGGCTTTAACCCTTCCTCAACTTTCTCTTTTCCTTCCATCCCATCTGGATGTACCCCATCTGTTTGTGGCAGTTGCTGTCTCAGCCCTGATGGCTTTGCTGACCTGTGTCCCTCCTCCAAACCAGGAGCACCACTGTGTGTGCCTGAGAGTATCAAATGGTCTGAGCCACAGAGGTCTGGGGAAGGATGGATGGCCTTGAGAGATCTGTGTTATGTTCTACTTACACAGATTTTGGTGAGCTGCTTAATTAAACCTTTACTTTGATCACCTATGTAAGTAGTAAATAAGTTTCTACTGCCCTTGGTGCTGTACACTTATTTAGGAATTTCTCTGACAACAGGGCTGTATTAAACAAAATAAAACTTTAACAATCATAGTAGAGCTTTGTGACTGCTTTTGAACCTAGCTTTCTATTCAGCCTATAACAAATGTACATAGACAAGAGATTTAAATCCCAGTTTGCAACCTGAAAGCCCTCCTTTGCCTTGGGTCACTGAGATGCCTTAAACTCTGTCCTTGTTTGGGGACCGGCTCACAAGCAATGGAGCGTTCACTTCCCATTTCTTTAGTTGTAGAAACTATATAACAAATCAGTGGGAAAATAGCCTAGAAGAAAAGTTTTTGTATGTTCCACGATAATTTCTTACATTCCAAACACTTACAGTTATGAAAAATATAACCATATATCTATAAAATACTGGTAATGAGACTTTGAAGTTTTCTTGTATCTTGTATCTTTTTGAGAGTTAGCCCAATGTGATGGAGGACTCTGTCCTGGACAGCCTCTTTTCAGCAAGGATCCATAAATCCATCTTGAAGGCTGTGGCAAGATGATTATTATATTGATATCATCAACAAGAGCATCGAGGCTATATGAAGGAAAATGCAGCTTCAACATTTCCTACACAGCAGAAGTTTTCCAAATGAACAAGTTTCACAAAATCCCCATCAGAGATCTAGACAACTGCCTCTGGCACCAGCAATCTTAAAGTCAGTAAAGATTATCTGTGAGCTTTTGTGGATTAAAAGCCTAGCCTAGTCCTCAATGAAGGATCTGGGCATTTCTGCTTACTTTCTTAATCTTTTACCCATGTAGGCATGAAGGTTAAAAATCCTGTTTCGATGATGGATTTACTGTTCTGCAGCAGAGTGAGCCCACTCTCAAAGCAGGATGTTCAGTCCTACCCCTATTGCTGGAGTCTGCTCATGGAGTTGAGCATTTTGTCACACATGATCTTTATTTATTTTTCTTCAGGAAAATTTTCTTTGCATGGAGGTGTCAACACCAAGTCCCAGTATAGGTCACCACTCTAGATAACTCCATTAATAGCTAGGATTGTTTAGAAAGATAGGAACTCAACTCAGCTACACTCATAATCCAGACTTGGTTTCCCTTTTTGCAAATCACAGATCACAAAATTCTAGGGGTTGGAAAGACCTCAAAAGATCATCTAGTATAACCCACCCCGGCCAGAGCAATATCACTTAGAGTAGATCACACAGGAATGCATCCAGGTGGGTTTTGAATGTCTCCATAGAAGGAGACTCCACAGCCTCTCTGGGCAGCCTTTTCCAGTGTTCCATCACCCTCACAGTGAAAAAGTTTTTCATTATGTTCACATGGAACTTCCTATGCTCCAGCTTGCACCCATTGCCCCACGCCTTATTATTGGACATCACTAAGAGCCTGGATCCATCCTCCTGACTCTCACCCTTTACATATTTATAGACATTGATGAGGTTAACCCTCATTGTCCTCCAGGCTAAAGAGACCCAGATCTCTCAGCCTTTCCTCATAGTTAAGGTGTTACACTGCCTTAATCATCTTTGTGGCCCTGAGCTGGACAAATGCCCTCTTGCCATCTGCAACTGCACCTCCCACCCCTGAGAAAAGCAGCCAGCTCAGATATGATTAAGCCTCAGTGTCAAGTGGAACGTAGTTACCTAGTTCAGCCAGAAAGTCTATTAAGAAGGCTAAAACATTTGAACCAGAGAATTAAAGACTGGTCAGACTAGCCTGAGTTTCTAGAAAAAAAACATTGGAACAGATAATGAAGCTACTGGCAAGAACTTGGAATTTAAAGCAATGCTGTGAGAGTACAGAAAAGGTTGCATTTAGAATGGTATTTTAAATAAGCTTCAGTCACACACAGGTCAGCGTTAGCACTGAATATCTCTAGAGATTGCTTTGCAATCCAAAAATAAGCCCGAGCAAAAAAACCCAAATTCTCAGAGCAATTACCTTCATCTTAGCTTTTTCCAAGTGTAAAACTAAAACACTGAATTTCTCCTTGACTTACATGAAACATATAAAGCCCAGAGCAAAACAAGTCTTTTAAATGGTGAAGTAGAATTCAAGTGGAAGTTGCCAACTTTTTTCAAGAGGGCAAAGATCTACATAATAAATCCCAACAGCAGAGATGTGCCTCTTGCTCCCACCCATAATACAGATGTTTTTGATGGATACACATTTTTATTAGGATTACACACATGTGCAGAATTACTGGTGCAGAATTGCACTTCAGTATCTGAATGTACATTTTAATGTAGGTGATGACTTGATTATCATCCACTCCTGCCATCATACCAAGAAGGAAACAGATTTGTTGTAGGACTTTAGGACATGCATGGAAGTGAGCTAGTACAAAGCATCAGTCTAACTTCACCCAAATGAGGCAACACATGGCATTTTGTATAGGAAAAACTATTTTTTCAAGTAAGAAAGCTTTTAGGTGTAAAGCTACTTATGTGCCTTGGCAGAAATACTCATCTGACAAGTAATGCTGTGATGAAGATCTGACATGTTCTAAATCCTGCTGTCTGCTGCATCAGCAAAATGGGAGAATGTGTATTAAACCACAGCTTTGTAATTTATATGATGACAAAAAAGCCACAGAAAGCCAATGATTCATTGCACTATGATTGTCTATCTGAATGAAAAGTACTGAAAGCCTTGGAAATGAAAAGAGCGTCTGCAGACTTGTCAGGAGTGATCATGCCCTTGTACACAGCACTGGTGAAGCTGCACCTTGAGTACTGCGTTCAGTTTTGGGACCCTCATTACAGGAAAGACACCGAGGTGCTGGAACATGACCAAGGAAAAGCAGCAAAGCTGGTGCAGGGTCTAGAGAGCAAGTCTTATGCGAAGCAGCTGAAGGAAATGGGGTTGTTTAGTCTGGAGAACTTCATAATGAAAATACCTTCAGGAAAATTTGAATCAGTAATTTAGATTACTTAATGCATTTGTAACAACTAAGGATTCATAATGTAAAGGAATTACAAGTTCAATTGTTATTTGATTCATCTGGGGCTAGCTCTGCGGATCACAGAAAAGACACTGTGACCCCTTTTACCAGTTCTTTCTTTATTTCACAGTTCACTAATTTTCATAAATATCAGAAAGAACAAAAACATTAAGGAGTGCTCCTTAATTTCTGAAGCATCTATGCTGAAAAATGCATAGATAATGATTACCATCAGCAACTCTTCCTGTCGAAGCAGACACAGATAGTTTTTAAAATATCTTGTTGGAAGAAGCCTTTTCAATAGAAGCCTGAAACTAACTGTTGATTTTTCAGACATATTTGCCTGTAGAAAAATTGGGGGTTTTTTTTAATCTATCAGTACATTGTTTTATTACTCTGCAAGTATGAGCATTATTAACTATGAATGTGGCTGGTCTGTAAGTGAAAATAAAGTCTGTCTTACAGTGTGGTTGAATGTAAATTATATGAAAAGACCAAGTACACAATAATAAGATGTAGAGAAGATGGAGACAGACTTGCTCAGAGGTGCTTGTGGCAGATGAGACAGTGCTAGCAGATTGCACCGTGAGAAATTCTGGAGGGACAGAAGGAAAAAAATGTCAAGATGATCATGGTCATACATTGGAATAAGTTGTGCTGAGAGACTCTGACCATGACATCTCTCTCATTGGAGATATTAAAAAGTTGACTGAAGAAGGCCAAGGGAAACCTAACGTAATTTTGGAGTTAGCACTATTCTGCACAGAGTATTGGATCAGATGAGCTCCTGAAATCCTTTCCAACATTTTTTTCTTCTATGATTTCGGATTGAAATGTCAAAAACATACATTCATGTCAAGCTGTGATTAGAATAAACTACATAAAAAGTTAATATGGCCACCCTCCATAAAGTGAAGCACTAAATATTACAGCACTCAGAGCTCTACTCATATCACCAATGTGCTAGGGACTGTCCAGTCATACCACAAACCACTCTCTTATAACTAATATAACTTAATCAGTGATTTTTAATTGAACATGGTGATATACTATGTAAATGTCTTCATCTGAGCAAATAACCTTAGACTTAATGTGATTGGTGGGGTTAAAAGAGTTTAGTGGGGATGGATGTCATTTTATGCTGGAAACACTATTTTTTGGGGGGTGAAGCATATTCTAAACTTCACTGGCTGTAGCGACTAGAGTGCTGCTGACTGTACTGGAAGGTTTGACATAGAAAAATAGGTTCTAAACACATAATGTTGAGAACAATCTTGTCTAAAACAGTTTATAGAAGAGTTTAACATCATCGTGACTAACTTCTGTCTTTCAAGCAAGGAAAATGGAGCTTGAGATGGTAGAGTGGCTCACTCAGGTCACATGCAAAGCGTGTGAGAGCACAACTCAAGACTTCCACTATTCTGTCTGTCATGCCCTCCCATAGATTTCAGAGCTGAATAATACCAGGACTACAAAAGAAAAGAGACAAGCCTTTATTAAGTATCATCCATTGCTCATTGACATTAATTAAAGATCTGGAAGACCTTGCAGGACTTGGCTATGATTTTGAAGCAGACTGCATGCGTATATCGTAGGCTAATAACACTGGCAGGCAGGAGCAATAGTGGATATATTACTTGCTAGAGTAACCTAGAGATGCTACCATGTCTTTTTAAAAACTGAGGTACATAAAGCTGCAAATTTCTGTTTAGTATGAACATTGTACTGTATTATTGAAAT
Source organism: Laterallus jamaicensis coturniculus (assembly GCA_022605575.1). Lineage (NCBI taxonomy): Eukaryota > Metazoa > Chordata > Aves > Gruiformes > Rallidae > Laterallus > Laterallus jamaicensis. The sequence goes on along the minus strand of JAKCOX010000002.1, from coordinate 85,387,524 downwards.
TGTAGACATAAGGAAAATAATGCTAAAATTCAAAGTTAAAATAAAGAAAAGCCATTCTTGAGATCATTGCTGCTCAGCATCTCTTCACTCCATTGAAAAATCCAAATTTTAAAATGGCAATATAAACCACATTAGGATAAAATATTAACACTTATATGTGACGTACGAGTTAAGCCTACCATGGACTGGAATAGGCTGGGAATACATGGAATAGCCCAGGAATACACAGAATAGCCCACTGCCACACTGCCAACTTAGACAAAAAGTATTTTTCAAGGCACAGCTTCTCCTAGGTTCAACAACAACGACCCAGGTATTTTCCAATCCCTGGTATATCAGACCCGGGGCAAGTCACAGTACCTGATGCTATAAAGTTAGCATATCATTTGTTTGCAAGCTCCCCAGTAAATGATATTAAAAATGGAAGCCTTGTTCTCCTTTTCCTTATTGCTCTGCAGATGTCAAGGTTATTGATCAACTGCACTGACAAAAGTAGGATTTATTTGTATTATAAAACTAATGAGTTTTTATTTACACTGAGGCATCACAGCAGCAGTACTGAAGTCTCACCATTTCTACATACATTAACTAATATTGAGATTTCAAGGCTTCTTATAAAGATCAGATCCAACCCTTGGTATCCAAACTTCCACAAGCTGCTTAAATCAAACTTTAAGTCTGGCAAACATGCAGATAAGCTTCATTTTAGTCTACCCTGCAGAGGAGAGTCCAGTTCTTTACCCATCTGAATAATGCAAATTGAGTTCGGGTCTTAAACAAATGTAAATTTACTGGCAGGTTGTATCTAGGTGTACTTTCCTAATCATAACCTCTATCAGAAATACAAGGAATCAAAAATGAATAGCACATGAATCCAGGTGAAACCAAATGAAACCAAACAAAAACTACTACATAATAAACTTCTGCTCCACCTGACAACCATGGGAAGCACTTTTATTCTGCTTGTCTCTGTGGTGGGTTGACCCTGGCCAAACTGCTCTATCACTTCCCTTCCTCAGCAATAGAGGAGAGGAATTTAATCACAGAATTTTAAATCCGTTATGGGTATATATCAGAGGTAATGGAGAGATAATTCAGAAAGATTAGAAACAGATGAAAATGAGGCTTAAAACTGGTTGGAGGGGGTTTTCTAGCCATGTCTGCTAATCCCTCTCCCAAACATAATTTTTTTTGGTTAATACAGCCAAAAAACCTTCATGATTTGGGTATTTGCCCAGAAGTGAATATTCTACTAAACCCATACATTTTCCATGCACATTCATCATTAAGATTTTTTATATTTCTTTTCAACGTAGGTTAAAAAAAAAAAATCAAAAGCTTGAAACATTCTATTTTTCTCTAAGCAAAGAGCAATATGTGGAAAGGCAAAATAAATAAAACGATTACTCAAAACCTAAGGGTATACTCTCTGAATGTATACGTGTGTTCTGCTTTTTCCTGAGAAAGGTGTACAGGGTTATATAATACTATACAACCTTTCCCAAACTACAAAACCAGTTTGTAAACAGGTGTATTACCATAGTGATTTTTGTCTATAATCTGCAGCATAGATACTGAAATTCCTATTGAGAAAAAAGAAAAAAAACCAAAACCACAAACCCCATCCCCAGAAAACCCCACAAAACTAACCAACCAAGCAACAAAAACCCAACAAAAAAAACCAACCAAAAAGCCAAACCAAGTAAGAACTAAAAATTGATGGGAAAGTAAATTTAGAAGGCATTAGGAGCTCAATTTTGTATGTGATCCTGTAGGGAATGAATAATGAGGAACATGACTAACAATAAGTATGTGAAGGTAAGAAAGAAAGAGGAATTATACAGAGTGAGGGAAGAAAGGCATATATTGGATCAATGGGAATCAATTAGAAAAGTTTATGCTGGTTTCATGGGAATCTTCCTGACAGCCAGACCCATTAATTTATTACTGAGCTCCCAGATAAAGCCATGTTTCTCAAGTCTTTCTCAACTCTGATATTTCCTGGGAATGCTTATCTTTTGCATGGGAATGAACCACACCATAATTAATTTCTTTCCCTAGTTGCTACGCACTGGCCAAAACTGTTGTGATATTTAAACCTGTTTGACAGCAGCATTTTACATTCCTTTTACCCTTCTAGAAAGACTACATAATCAGAAATTATTTAAACACAAGATCTCATAATCAACTTCAGATGTAGAATAGGTGCTTTCTATATTAAATGGGACAGTTGCACTTAGCCTGAGTGAAGGCCATACTCATGTTGTTGGAAAACTTAATTTTAAAGAAAATCACCATTTAAGAGAGAGAGAGAAGAAAAAAAAATATCCTTACAGTACTTTGATTTCAGTTGCTGTCTACCCCATGACAATAGGAAATGAAGAAGCTAAAACCCTGCAGCAAATGTATTTAAAGCAAGTAAAATGGCAAAGACTAATCTCATAGATTCCAGCTCAGTCTTGTAAGAGTCCTGTTGCCTCACAAGGGACCCCAGTGCATGCTCAGCTTGAAAGCTGCCTTTGGTGCTCCTCCTAGCCCAGAAGTGTCTCAGACAGCTCTGTTCCTTTGAATCATAGAATGGCAAGGGTTGTAAGGGACACCAAGGATCATAGAGCTTTGGTGACTAAATGCCTAACTCTAGTTTCCCTATATATGAAATAGGGATAATTTATCATCACCTCACTAAGGCTTTTAAAGACTCTATGCCCTATACTGGCTCTGACTGAAATCTCATGAATTCCTAAGACTGAGGCTGGCACAATCATTTACCTTCCCTTTTAAGTTAAATAACATTTTCCAATAAATTTTTTGGAGACTGTCAAGTCTAACTAGACTTTAGAAATTTTAAACTAGGGGTGAACTATTTAGAAAATATCTATTTTAACAATATTGATTGCAATAATTTAATTTTGACATTTCAAAGTTTCTGAAATGAAAATTGTTACATTTTGCTAAAATACTTCTGTGTTAAGATCAGAAGGAAATATTTAATAGATGAAGTATTCCATAATGAGGGGGGGAGACCCCTAGGGAAAAAAAAAGCACAACAAAAACCACCAAACAAGCCAATAATTGAACTTGTATTTCAGGTAGAAAGACATGATATTTTATTTTTATTTCATAGGAATCATTTGAGATACCAATTCCTTCACAGCTCTCTTCATGTCATTTAAGACATGACATTTTCACAGACAGAGTGGTTTCTTCTTGTAAACTCCAGGAAAAAAAAAACCCAAAATGGGCTATGTCTGAGGCTCATCTATTAAGTTTATTTACCTGCTCCAATTTACTTTGTGTTTGTTACTACCAGAGAATGTTACACTGATTTTCACAGGTTCAGGTACTTTCCTATTAATTTCTAAATCTGAAAGTAGCATTATTGCTCTTCCAAGTCAAGTAATGTCATTTGCCTTGGTAGAAGCAGAAGAGGGATATGAATATTCAAGTATTGCTTACCTTTTACAACTCCACACAACTTTGCTCACAGCACTTTAAATTTCTTGGTCTTCTGGGAAGGTAGATGAGCAGAAATAAATGAGGAAGGATTATTCACCAGTAGTGAACAAATCACTAGGGCAACTTGAGAAACACAGACCATGAGCCTGAAAAGCTCTGGGAGAAATATGGTCAAAAGTAATCCAGAAGCCAGCAGAGAGAGGACAAAGCGTTCCAAAGGCTGTAACTCAGCCTGCTGGCCCACTCAGCTCTTATTCAAACTTATCCCCTTCCCACCATGCACCTTCCTGAAATGGTTTTGAATAAACAATTCATAAACAAGCTGGGTTCTTTTAGAGGAGGGGCTACCTATGGACATAAAGGAGCTACAGCTGTCTTATTCTCAGGTGTCAGCACTATAGGCTGAACAGGACCAATCACAGCACAGGACATCATAAACCCTTCTGCAAATTACATCTGCTTATGGTCCTGAGATAGGGATGACCAGGAACCACCCAGTCCTTGTGCACTCTTGCTTTTGCCAAGAACAGGGCAATTCCCAGGAGACATAGTAAGTGTCAAATAACATCATAGGCTACACAAGCCACCATCACATCTCTAGATTTTACAGAGGGCATTGCTGTAGAAGGGAAGGATCTGAAACATGTCTGCTCCTAAAATACTAGAAGACTCGAGATGAGTTGGCAGACACAGATGGTGTCTCTCAGAGAGAATGTACATTAAGTTTTCTTTCTTGTCAGGCAAATCTCACCGTCTTCATCCAAGAAAAGCTCCCAGTGAATTGCTCAAGGAGGGACTGCATAAAACTTTAGTTAAGGATTACAGTTAGTCCCTGAATTATGTTACTCTGCACAAAGAGAAAACAGAGATTACTCTTTTTCCTTGGTGAGCAGAGGTGAAAGAGTAGCTCTTCTTAGTTCAGGTGAGGGTTTTCTAGCTTTTTCTTTTAAAAAAACAGCTTGACTTAAAGATGGGGTTGTTATATTGGCAATTATACAGTCCCACAGTAAATTTAGAAGAGATCCATACATTGCTTTTCTTTGGTAGTATTTTCAAACCAGCTGGTGGCTGTGTTGGCTGATATCTGAGTTTTCAGTGAGTCATTTGGCACACTGTTAATCATTGTGCCCTTGCACTGCCAGCTTTGGCAAGAAATTCTGCTTCCTTAAGGAATTTCCCATTCTGCAAATCAGTGTTTAAAACCAACCAAACACCATCCATCAAGATTAAAGTCTGCCCTACACAGCATGAATTACATTATTACATTCATTTCCAGTGATAAGTCTCCTGAATGTCTTGGTTGTTTTTACCATTTACTGGGTTTAGGAAAGCAAAGCAATTCTTCAGAATCAGTTTTCAATTTATACGCTTGAATAGTTTAAATTCCACTCCAGCACTACATTACACATTGGTACCATGCTCTGTGTCTTACTCAGGCTGCTTGGATGTTAAGACAGTAACAACTTGGCTGTTGTCATCAGTACTTAGGAGGTTGGGGACAATCTTGGAATTAAAATTGCTCTGCAGGTTTTGCATTTTTATCAGAAATTAGCCAGCAGCTCTAGGGAAGTGATTGTCCCCCTGCACTGGGCACTGGTGAGGCTGAACCTTGAGCAATGTGTTCAGTTTTGTGCCTCTCACTAAAAGAAGGACATTGAGGTGCTGGAGTGCGTCCAAAGAAGAGCAACAAAGCTGGCAAAGGGTCTAGAGCACAGGTCTTAAGAGAGGTGGCTAAGAGATCGGAGGTTGTTTCTCCTGGAGAGAAGGAGGCTGAGGGAGACCTTACCAATTTCTACACCTACCTGAAAGGGGGTTGTAGCAAAGGGGTTGTCAGTCTCTTTTCCCAACTAACAAGTGATAAGACAAGGAGAAATGGCCTCAAGTTTCACCAGGGAAGGTTGAGACCAGATGTTAAGAAAAATTTCTTCACTTAAATGGCTGTCAGTCATTGGAACAAGGTGCCCAGGGAAGTGGTCAAATCACCATCCCTGGAGGTACTGAAAACACACTTAGCTGTGGCACTTAGGGACATGGTTTAGTGGTAGGCTTGGCAGTGTTAGGTTAACATTTGGACTCGATGATCTTAAGGTTTTTTCCAACCTTTTTCAACATTCTATGATTCTGTACATTTGGTAAAGTTAAGATTGACATCAAGACAATGTCAGCAACAGTGGAAGTGCAGTTTCCCATAATATATTCTACGGGGGGAAAAGTGTTTTAGTCTTCTCAGTCTGACCTGTGTTGATGCAGCACACTGCTTATGAGAAATGTGATGTCAATGTAATGTTATTACCATCACCTGAGGTCTCATTAGAGCCCAACTCAGGACTTGAAGGAACAGGTGAATTTATGTGCTAATATATTTTGATCACGATGACTCCTGATACAAAATTGAATGTGAGTCTTCCAGCACTGTGTCATGTAGCACACACTTTACAAATGGAGTGGCAAAGCAAAATGCCCCAAATACAGTAGCCTCTGAAGGGGTCTGTAACATACACAAAATAATGACATGGAGTCATGGGTTTACTGAAAGAATCATCTTTCAGAGAGCTGAAAATGAGATTGTTTGCCACTTACAGTCATTTTAAATTTGTCAACATGAAATTATTGATCTTTGTACTGAGGAAAAATTCAATACAAGTTGCTCTGCTACTTAAATTCATATTGATGTGTGAATTCTGTGCATTGCCCATACACATTTCTTTGCTATAATATTCATACGCAGCTGGTAAAACACATTTTAGGGATAGTTCATTGAGATCATGGGAACCTGGACAATCCTTCAAAATCAAAATACAATGTTTTGAAATTGATTTAATTTAAACTTTCTTTGAAACATGTGACTGGGAAAAGCTAGCATGGATTCACCAAGGGCAAATCATGCTTGAGAAACCTGACAAAGTAACCTGCTCAGTTGATGTGGGATGAGTGGTGGATGTTGCCTACCTGGATTTCTCCAAGGCTTCTAGTATGGCTCCCCACAGCCTCCTCCTAGTGAAGTTCATGTGCTATGGTCTAGATGAGTGGTCTGTGTGGTGGTGGAGAACTGTCTGACAGGCTGCACCCTGAGGGTGGTGGTAAATAGCTCCTTTTCTGACTGGCAACCTCGCACATGTAGGATACTCCAGGGATTGGTACAAGGCCCAGCATTGCTTAATATAAGTGACCTGGATGATGGGATGAAGTGCACCCTGATGAGGTTTGCTGATAATACCAAACTAAGAGAAGAAGTGGATACTACGGAAAGGAGAGCCACCTTGCAGGGGCACCTATGGAGGCTGGAAGAGTGGGCTAACAAAAACCTTTTGAAGTTCAACAGGGACAAGTGTAAGGTGTTGCACTTGGGAAAACATAATCCAGGAGTGCAGTACAGACTGGGTCTACTTGGCTGGGTTTCAAGTGCATTACCAACAAAGAGAAAAAATGTCATTATACTCAGCACTTGTCACAATATTATGTTCAGTTTTGCAAAAAAAGACATGGACAGGCTAGAGAAGGTCCAGAGGAAGGCCACCAGGATGATCAAAAGACTGGGAAGGCTATCATATGAGGAAAGTCTGAGAGAATTGGGTTTGTTCAACTTTGAGAAAAGAAAGCTTCTCTTTCTAACAGCTGGTGTAGTGCTGTGTTTTGAATTTAGGATGAGAATAATGTTGATAACACTCTGATGTTTTTAGCTGTTTCCAAGATGTCAAGGACTTCTCAGCTTTTCATACAGCCCTTACTACCAGAAGGTGAGGGGTGTCCAAGAAGCTGGGAAAGGACAGAACCATGACAGGTGGCCCAAAATGACCAAAGTGATATTCCATACCATATGATCAAGCTTTGTATATAACTGAGGGGGTGAGCCAGGAGGCAGGGAAACTCGGGAAGTAGCTGAGCATCAGCTTCAGGTGGTGACAAATAGTGCTTTTCATCATATGTTCTGTATATTCTATCATTCTCAGCAGCAGCAGCTATCATCATTATCATCTTTTCTGTCCTATTAAACTGTCTTTATCTCAACCAATAAGTTTTACTTTTTTTTTTTTTCATTTTGGACTCTCTCCCTATCCCACTGAGAAGAAAGGAGTGAGGTCAATGGCTGTGTGGTTGTTTTAGCCGCTGGCTGGGTTTGCCCACAACAGGGAGACATTATCACCATTTTTTAGGATTTAAGTGGTAGCTACAAAGAAGATGGAGGCTCCCTTTTTTACAAGGAGTCACATGGAAAAGACAGGGTTAATGTGTACAAGTTACTTCTGGGGAGACTCTGACTGGACACAGGAGGAAAAATATTCACAGTGAGAACAATCAGCCACTGGAATAATCTCCCCAGAGAAGTGGAGGATTCAGCAACATTGGACACTTTAAGATTCAGCTGGACAGGATACTTACAGGGCCATCTTGTCTAGACAGTGCTTTTGCCAAGGAAGGTTGGACCAGATGATCCTTGAGGTCGCTTCCAACCTGGTATTTCATGATTTTATTATATGTTTCTATGATTAAATTGAAATGAAAATAAAGGCAAATAAAAAATCAGATTCCCTATGCAGTAAAGAAAAAAGCACACACCAAACAATTACTTCTTTAAGCCAAAATTCTAGTTAGCAGTGAACTATATGCTCAGTTTCAAAATAACAATTTGAACTTTACACTGCATGTTAGATATCCTTCAATTTTTTTTGTCTCAAAACAAAAAATCAATCAACCTGCCTTGCAAAGCTTCAATGGTTGTTATGTTCATTCCTGCTGGATGTCATTTACTCTTCTCGCTATAAAAGCTAGAAGAAGCAAGAAAGTTCTTACTTCTTCCTGGAGATCTTTGGTTTTGATAATAGGCTTTCTGTGATGCCAACATTTTACAGTGATGCCAGGACACAGCTCTGGACCTGCCCGTGCTGCACCCAGCTCTTTGGTTTCTTTGGAGCATCTCCCCTATGAGGATTGGCTGAATAAGCTGGGACTGTTCAGTCTAGACAAAAGAAGATTAAGGGGAGACCTAATTGGTGTTTACAATTATCTTAAGCATGGGATGCAGGGCAAGTTAGCCAGCACCTTTTCAATGGTCTGTGGAGACAGGACAAGGGGCAATGGCTGCAAGTTAGAACACAGGAAGTTCCGCACCAACATGCGTAGGAACTTTTTCCCAGTGAGGGTGACAGAGCCCTGGGACAGGCTGCCCAGGGAGGTGGTGGAGTCTCCTTCTCTGGAGACATTCAAGACCCGTCTGCCTATCTGTGCAGTATGAGCTAGGGAGCTGCTTTGGCAGGGGGGTTGGACCGGCTGATCTCTTGAGGTCCCTTCCAACCCCTACGATTCTGTGATTCTGTTCAAAGCCTGTTACTCAGCGAGTCGTGGAGGTAGATGCAGTTCACTACTGGAGGTAGTCCTCTTTCTAGGGGGTCCCCTACTGATGCAGCCGTAGTGAGTGTTGATGGCAATTTTTGGAGAGTGTCTCTATGTGCATGTACTGAAAGCCAATGGCTCTCTTCAACAGGTATTCTCCATTGCTAAACAGAAGAACAGGATGGTCTGCTTGGATGCTACCATCAAGCCATAAGCAGACAGACCACCTCTAGCCCCAGAAACTAGCCGAAGGTTGGTGCAGATCCTCCCCTCTGCTGATTACATACTTACCTTTTTGGGTCTGCAGTAAAAATGGATGAATACTGCCCAGAATTTGCCAGTGAGACAGATGGGCAAAGACAGTCCTTCCATGTCACATCTTTATCAATAATAGAGAGGATTTATTTCTGGAAACACCTGCCTAGCATTAATTTTCACATATATTCCTGCATTTCTGAGGTGCTAATAACTTACTGGCATTGTAACTTAGCAAAGCTTGGCACACACATCCTCCCTTTCTGAAGATGTCTCACTCAGTTTATTCAGGCTTCTTTACCTGTAATGATATGTTGTGCTGCTTGTTTAAAAGGCGCTGCTTAATATACAGAGGCATGTTTATGCTTAACAGATTGAAGAAGCAGCTTTCCCTCTCACAACATCAAGCATAATTTGCCCAATTTTACCCTCTTGATAAGGAAGACCTATCAATTTCAGCTAGTTGTAGAAATCAACACTATCTCGTGCTAGAGATAACAGCATTGCAAACAACTATCATGGTTCAGGATTCTCTGATCCCTGTTGTTTTTGCAGTCCTTTGAAACCCTTAAGATATCTGCAAGGGTTGCTATGATTTTTTTCATTAGGCACTGTACAAACATCTTATGTTAAGTAGAGAGAAAATGTACAGTGGAACAGTTGGTCTTTTCTTGCTATCTGCATGAGCTAGGTGAAAATACAAACAATCAGACTCTCTCACAATGTGTCAGGCACCAGATTTTGTTTGACTGTAATTGCTCCCCTGATTGCCATGCATACAGCCACGGCAGCAATCTCAGGTTTGCAAAACTATCATCTTCTCCAGCAGTTCACAGAAGTGAAATACAGATGCAAAACTACCTCTGCTGCCCCAGTTTCCACACCTTTTTCTGTCTCTCTAGCCAACAATACTCCAAACTTATCTTGATCTTAAGTGAGAGATACTTCATTATTCCTAGTAGAAGGAAGAGGACTTAATTGGTTAATTTTTATTGCCTGTTACACATTGCCATTGTTTTGCCCTGATTTTATTCAGAAAATGAACATAGCTTTAATATAGTTCTAAAAAGGTAAAGATGGAAAGTTAATTATTATATATTGATTTTTGATACAGCAAATATGCATCTTTTAAAGATCTTATCACAAGCTATGTTTCTCCTTCATCAAAGTTTAGCTAAGCTCAATTCCACATATTTATTTTTCCTTCAAAAATTAATTGAATACATTGCTAAGTATCAATCCTGGGCTACTCATATCTTTTCTATCCATTATGATGCCAACAGACATGTAATCACAAGCCCAAAACAGTGATTTATATCTCCCATCTCACCCAACTTTGGGCAGAAAGAATTTCACACTAAATCAAATGTTTCCCAATTCCGTACTGTGATGTGTCTCACTAACTGGGGAAAGAAAATGAAAATAAAGAAAATTAGTCTTCTACTAACTGGGGAAAGAAAAAATAAATTAAATTCCAAATTCCAGTCTTGGCTAGTCCACAAAGGAGGATAACCTGGTATTTTGTCATGGTTTTCTGTTGGGGAAGACAGCAGACCTGCTAGCAGCCTAGCTCTCTTCACCCAAGATCAAAGTTCCTCATGCTGAGAGGATCCTAATAATCACATTCTCACAACACAGCGGCCTTGTCGATAGGGGTACAGACTACCCTAAACCAAGAAGCAGTTATGGGAAGGTATTTGGAAGTAACAGAATATGTTAGGAACCAACCATAACAAGAGGGTCAAAACAGCAGCTGTGTGGATGCTTTTAGGTATTAAAGGTAAACTAAGAATATTTAGCTATAAGATAGGTTTATCAGAACTTATTATAGTTACTGACCAATAGATACAGTGTGAACAGTAACCAATTAGCAGGTTTTTAGCTTGCCACATTTGCAGTAAGAAAGGTATATAATCTGTGTGATTTCACCTAATAAAAGGGCTGGCTTCCTGGCTTCCTGGCTTCATGGCTTCACCTAAAATTCATATATTGAATTGTGTGTTACTCCCTGCTGGACGCCACAGTTTTCAAATACACCTTACTGGATGACTTATTTGTAATAAAAACCCAGGTTTTATGTATGCAAATTTTTTCTATATCACATGAAAGTATCTGGACAGCAGTTATTAGTTTGATCCATGTAAAACTGAAGAACTGAAACAATACTTCCTCAACTCCTGAATTTTTTGTTGCTCCTCTTTTTTTTTTTTCAACCCACAATTCCTGCACAACCACAGCTGAGACAACATTTAACAGAGCACCAGTGAGGGAGAAAAGAGCTGTAGACCTTGTCCAAATTACATGATGAAGAGATGTTGTGCTAATACACAGCTCTCCTCTTTATCTTTCCCCTGAAACAGGGAGTTGCAATCTAATAGTATACTTTTTTTCCCTCCATCTCCAAGGCCGGGCTATCTAAATCTCATTGACAGAAGTCACCTGTGTGAACCAACGTGAAAAAGCAATGAAAATATCACAGAGTTTTGCATTGAAATGTGTCCACAAATTTTGCGCAGCTCTGATATGAAGCCAGCGCTCCAATGAACCCTGCTTTGCATCCTTAACTGTAAGAGCTACAACCTGCACAAGTCTGATAACAGCTCACAGCTAATGCTGAAATATTTTTTCCAGCTTGGAAGCAATGCCTTTAAAGAAGGAAATTGAAGAGCAGCCATTAGCACCAATAACATTGCTTTTCATCCATCTCGTGGCTTGGTGCACGCTAGGGCTGCTAGCGGAGGGATCGCACATTTCTAGGTGGAAAATAAGACTGTGTGAAATCAACTCTATTCCACTGGGATGCCAGTCAAACCCTTTACAGTAGCAGTAGTCAGCCATGTTGATGATTTTTATCTTAAACTAAAGTTCACCCCATTTTATTCATTCCCTTTCCTCTTAAAGAAAAAGGTTTTAAGCTCACAAGAGCCCTGGTCTTCTCTTCTGGAACACTCTTTCTTGTCCAAATATCAAGCTGTCAGGCTGAGCCTCCATGGTCCTTCCTCCCACTCCATCTCTCCAGAGACTTGGTAAAACTTTCTTTGCAGCTGAAATTAAACTAGCTACCCTGTAATTTTATATGTAGCTTGTCACCAGCAGGCTAAGTAATGAAGACACCTGCTGGTTGCTCACCACCCAGGCATCAGAGAGATCTCTCCTGGCATCAATTTTAATTAGCTCATTGCAATGCCTTTTGCCTTCTCATCCTCCTTTCATCAGGAAACCTTCACCCATACTCCTTTCAGAATCACACTCTGCCGATCTCAAATTGTACTGAGGTGCAGCTGACTCAAATTGGACCTCTTGTGTTCAGAAACTCCACTACTAAAGGCAGAGCAATAGAGCAATTGGTCTCTCTTATTCCCTACTTATTTTGATAGAGTATAAGTGGTTCGCATACCTTGTGAATCATCTAAATTCTGTAGAATCTACATTAAAAATACCTGACCTCATTAAAAAGGAAATATTTCAGCCTCTGACACTGAACAGTCAAAATGCATTAGTGGATGAGCAGAATTGTGAACTACAGCTATCCATCACAACCATTTTCACCAAGCACGTGTATTTATAACAGCCGTTTTCCTAACAGTGGTGGATTGGACCACATGTAGGCCAGTTCCTTTCTTTCTAGAAGGAAAAAACCTTATTGGGGAAACAAATTTTAAGAATATACAAAAACAAGTCAGTATCACCATGATCTGATATGGACACAGAAAAAGGAATGGATGAACCACAGCAAGAGAGTATCTGCAAGCAGGTACAGTGATGTGCAGCACCAGTGCCAGTACTCAAATGCCTGCGAAGCTTTCATGGCTTGTTGACAACAGGGATCTGAACTGTGTAGGGCTATGCTTTAGGAAGGATTGGGAAGACCCATCTACAGCTTGTTGCTTTGCTGTTCAAGGCTTGTATTCCGGGGCACTGGAGAGAGCAGGAAAGCCTGTACTGCCAATTAGAAAATGGGACAAGGAGAGATTTCTAGCACTGAGTCCTGGCTACCCACATTTAACGTAATGGTTTTGGACCATTAGAGCTATCTCTGCTATAAAAAATATGCTTTTTTCAAAGGACACTATTTCTAGCTTGCAGCAGCCTGTGCTGTTTAGCTATTACTCATCTCCAGGCCTAGACTCAAACTCTCTTCACAGACCTTCTCTGAAGGTGTTCCCTGAAATGATCTGTGTCCTTGCCTGGGACAAACAAGGAGTATGTCCCTTCAGGAGTGGCTCCAGGAAGGCTTTCTGAAGACAGGGGGCCTTATTTCTTGGCTCTTATTGAACAAAACAGGCTGGCACATTAAAAAAAACCCAAAAAACCAACAAGAATGGGGCAGTTAAAATTCATTCCAGAGACTGAGGACTGAGGAATGAAAAAAACACAAACAGGGAAAACTTGAACGTTTCACTTTGTCTCCCTGAGCAGCAGGTGCCAGGGAAAGGTAACAAACTCATTTAGAAGCTGCTTTATGTAGCTGCTTGGGCTTCTAATAGTTTCTAGTTATCTCAGTTAGCCATGGAGAAACATGAGCACACATTAGATGTTTGAGTGGCTCAGCAATCCCTATAAAAGTCAAATTTATGAGTACAGTGTTTTCTGCAGAGTGGGAAAAAAGGGAGGGGGCATAGCTGAAGGTCTGATGATGAAGAGCCAGTTGCAATGATTCTGTGACGTAACTGACAGGAGATCACATCTTCCTCTGGTTCTGGTGCAAAATATTCAGGCAACAGCTGTGCGATACAGGGATCTGTTGGCTATGTTGGTAATAACATTTATTTCCTGGCTGCAGAAGCAATTGTGTTGTCTCAGTGGATGGGAAAATATCTGCAATATGTTCAGGTGGAGACAGGGTGGTGGGAAGCTCTTTAAGTGGCTTTGTGGCTGTAGCTCCATCCGGAGAAAGGGAGAGAGATGGAGAGACAGGCTGCATCTGTAGAAAGAGAGATGGCGACAGGCCGCATCCGTTCCTGAGAGACCCGATGAAAAAGCATTTCAAATTTGCCACATGAAGGAACTCACTCATTCCCATCTTCCATTTCTGAAGCTGTAATAGAGATGGGAATTGGAGCCTGTTTTCCCCAAGCCTCACGCCAGTGACCTGCTTAGAAGAGGAACAGATTTCTCACAGAGGGGAAGAGCAGAGAAGCCTGCTTCAACTGCAGCCGGTGAAGTCAGAGTACTTTCCCTACAACTTTCAGTCTTCTAGAATTTGGTAAATATTATCTTCCAACTACTTTTTGCCCCCAGAGGTTCTAAAAAGCAGAAATGAGTGCTTAAAAGGAGAAAAACGGAACAAAATAAGCAGAAAAAACCTTTTTGTCTTCTGAAACTAAAGCAAAACAACCCTTCTGTTTAGGAAAAACCTTGGAAGAGAAAACTATTTACAAATAATAACAATGATGGATTTTTTTCTATGCAGCTGTTTCAGTGAAGGAACGACTTCTTGGAAAACTAGACCAAATGCAATTGACTGAGTGGATACAAGCATATGAAATACAGGAATACCAGCATTTTGTTTGCAGGAATTCAGATGTGGCAACAGCCAATAAGGATCTGAGGTCTCCCTTCTCCAGATATCTCCTCCACTCTCACACTGGAGATGGGTGTCCCATCATGGGGTGTGAGTGTACCAGTAGCCATTCCATCTCCAACAAACAAAGATAATATTTTTAGATATGTTTGTTAAACCCTTTCCTTTTTCAGGACTTGCTGAGGAGAGGTAAGGTGTTCATACACACCTGTGAGGAGACTGTAACTTCTATGTTGGAACAAGAGGAAGCAGCAGAAGGCACCAACAGTTTAACTGCTGCCTCTACTTACCCCAGTGCCAGCCTCCAGTAGCATGTGATCCTTCCTCAAGGTTGCACTGACCCTAAGGGTAAGTTCCATTTTATTTTGACCAGGATATTAATATACAATGTAAGACACAACTAGCTCCCTTCCCTCCTTTGGTCTATGCCAGAAGCAATTTATCCCACTAGGTTCGATCTGGTCCTTTCAGCAGACTTACACATCAACCCAACGTGCTGGTTTTGGCTGGGATAGAGTTAAATTTCTTCATGGTAGATGGTACGGTGAGTTGTGTGTTAGTAACATGGGGATGTTGTTGTTACTGCTGAGCAGGGCTTACACAGAGCCAAGGCCTTTTCTGCTCCTCACCCCACTCCAAAGGAAATAGGCTGGGGGTGCACAAGGAGTTGGGAAGAGACACAGTTGGGGCATCTGACCCCAGCTGACCTAAGGGATATCCTGTAGCATGTGACATTATGCCCAGGATGTAAAGCTGGGCAAGAAGAAGGAAGGGGGGACACAACATTCAGAGTGATAGCGTTTATCTTCCCAAGTAACTGTTACACATCTCCTTTCCTGGAGATGGCTGAACACCTGGCTGCCCATGGGAAGTGGGAAATTAATTCCTTGTTTTGCTTTGTTTGCACATGCAGCTGTTGTCTTATTTAACTGTTTTTATCTCAATCCTTGAGTTTTCTTACTCACTACTGTTCTGATTCTCTCCCCCATCCCACCACCGAGGAAGTGAGCAAGCAGCCATATGGGGCTTAGCTGCTAGCTGGGCTTAAAATAACACATCATTCAATCAATCAACCTCCCTCTTCCAAATATAATCTAACCTCATCTTGGGTCATGATAAATGACCACAATAAATAGCACAATTCTCCTTGCCACCTTTGAGCAACTGGACCTTTCTCTGAGCCTGCCCTTACCATCCAGTTATCTCTAACCCCTCTGAGGCCTTTTAATTTGGAAAAAGGACTTCTAGGAGAGTATTAACAGTTTCACTGTCATTCTAGTCCATTAAACCTTCTCATAGCTATGCTTCTTTTTGAATAGTATCTAATTATCTGCCTCCATCAAGTAACTAGGAGGCCAACCCATGAATTAGGTTCTGTATGGAAAGAGAAGCAAAATCCACCCCCTGCATCAGCAAAGACAGTGAAAGACAAGAGATATCAGATGGATGCAGATGGAGAACAGGGAATGCAGAGACATTACTGGCTAACAAGAGAATGTTAGACATTACTGGTTAACAAGAGAGTGAGTAGCAGGCCTCTAGTAACTGAAGTACCAGATTCATCAGCAGAAGGGAGTATATTCCTGTTCTTCAACCTGTCAGCCATACCTGTCAGTCAGTCTCCAGACCCTGATCTTAACTTATGAGATATATTAATTCTAAGATGCAGTGAGCTATTTCATATTAATCCCTGCTCCCAGAATTTCTTATCATACTAATTAAGCCCTGAGATTCTTAAATTCTGTAGGCCATGTGCTGCGTTTATATTACAGGATATAGGATTTTAATTGAGCAGCCAGCTCATTATTGCTCATGTTCAGACTATGGGATAATGAGTTATTACTGCTTGCCTCAGGTGATTTCTGAGCTATGAGGCAAGAGGAGAGCTGTTGTGCACAGTTGATGGCATTGCCTCACCGTGGCAGCATTAGGAGAGGTTGTCACAAGGAGACACCCAAGCCTCCAGGACAGAAATCAAAAGTATGCCAGGGACCTAAAGGCTTATTTTCTCTTAGTAATAGAAATAATTAAACACATGTATTTTTTGGCAGAGCACTAGATTGTAAATCAGACAACATTTCTCCCAAGCAATAGTATTTGATTCATGAAGCAAAAGAAGCATCATCATCTCATGGACAAAAATGAGACATCTATAACTTTTTTCAAACTTGGATATACTTGCTGAACTGTTACATGGTCCTGTCTTCCTCTACAGGTTAGAAATAAGCAAATCCCACCTGCCAGCAACTGATTCTACCCCTTCTGGGTTTTCTTCATATTTCAAAAACTCAGTTGAAGTCACAGGGAATATACCCCTAAGACTTCTCTTGTTCTTAAGGATGTTTGCACTTTAGTCATTTTCTGTGGCAATTGCTAGGAAATGCTAATTTCCCACCCCTAATGAACTGTTTTGTGACCCATATGAATATAAGTCACCAGATAAAAACAAACCTAGGTATTTATTTATTCCATGATTTTATGATTCTATGATTTATCATTGTAGTATCAGAAGTCTTTGTAGCTATTGCTAATGCTTTATCCTCCCTCTAAGAAGGTTTTCAAGTGTTTCATTTTATTCTAAAGGAAGAGATGGATAAGAGTTGGTGTGGCACAGTGATTTATAGGATTTAGATACAGAATAAGCAACATTAGGAAATGAACTCTTACTTCCTTGTCTCCTGAAGCAGGGCCTTACTCTCTAAAGCACTGTTTTCTCAACCTCAAACTCTTTATTCAGATTTTTTTTTAAAAAATCATCTACAGCTCTCTGTATCTTTTAATAGCATCATTATATATTGATGGTAACAGAGACAAGGATGTGTCATTTGTCTGTGTTCTGACTGACAATATTGGGAGAGGGATGGAAGAGTGTTTCTGAAAATTTTTTTTGCTCTATAAATGAGCTAACATACTGTTTTGATCAGGGGACTAAGGCTTGAGCAAAAACCTTAGAGTTAATACATTTGGCACCATTGAAGCTCTGAGATGGCCATAGAACCTTAGTTGCTTTACTATAGCAGGACACCCAGTGCCCTGTTGTTAGTCCCTTCTCACTGTCTTTCAAAGCACCCACAGGAAACGCATTGCAATATCATCCATGAAACCGTGCATAAGACCTTCCCTGCATGCTTTGACGTGCTGATTCTTTCAGGGCATCTCATCCTAAAGATAATCACCCCCAGGCTGGTCCCTTCACTTGGTTATAGTCTATATCCACTTTGATCTTCAGAGGTCCCTTCCACGCCCTATCATTCTTTGATTCTGTTGTGGTGTTTAACTTCGGCCAGCGTGCACTCATCCTCATGCAGGGGTCTTTGGGTTAGAGGGTGCTTGTGGCTTTTCAGTTCAAAGGGCCTAAAGTCATGTGAGAGCCATGAGACCCTGAGGTTCAAGAGTGTTGTATTGTCCCAGAGCAAGGCTGAGAGGTCTCAGGGTTTGATGAAACACAAGTGCAGAGGGAGGAAAAGCTTGTGTGGTCTCATGCACAGTAGTAATCCTTGGAGTGAACTATCCCACACCTAGCTTTCCGCTCACACATAGCTAGTTGGTTCTCTGCAGACAAAAGCCTATAAGCCAGCCAGGAAAGTCTATAAATGAGCTAACATACTATTTTGATCAGGGGACTAAGGCTTGAAAAAAAAAACCAACATAGAGCTAATACATTTGGCACCACTGATGCCCTGAGATGTCCTTAGAACCTTAGATGATTTCCTCCAGTAGAGCAATAAAAAAAATAAATTCCATCACAGAGTTGAGACATTGCACTCTGGGGGTTAACACAGAATAAAGCCATGGTTTTATTTACGCCTGATATTGATGTAATAAGCTTGAATTGTGCACTATACTACTGGCTTCTAAACTGGTTCCAACTTTAAAAGCCAAGGTAAAATAAATTCACTTTCAAGTCACATTTTCATCTCTGTCATCAAGGAGAGCTTTGTTTTTCAGATAGTAAGTAAAATCTTTAACTACACTTCTGAAACCTCTAAAAGAAAAAGCTGTGAGGAGGTTCTTTATTTATCTGGAAATAATTTGTGTTCAGCAGGTCACAGGGTTGATAGCCCTGCCTGACCTATCTTCTGTCTGATTAAATAAGACAGCATCTTCCATTGAAGGCAATATAACACAGCTAGCCCGCCTTTTTATCTGAACCATAATCTGCTGTGAGGTGTGAAGCCCTCCAAGATTGCCTACAGACAGAGTGACAGTTTGGGAATACAGTCATTACAAGATTTCAACAACTCTGATACTTTTTTAGTTGAGAGACACTTCTCAGAGATAGAAGTGGTATCACTAAGAGATTCTGAATTTCTCTTGGATCCTAGAAACATCATTCCTGGAAGAACAAAAGGGGTTCCCTGTGCGTGAGGTAAAGCATATATCAGAAAATTAGTGTAAGAGCTGAATTTCCATTTCACCTACCTACTTAAAATTAGTTATCACTTCTAATGCAATTACACTTACTACTCCAAATCAAACCAAGGCAGTAGGTTGTAGTTCAAAATAAATACCTAATTGCACAAAATAGTACAGTCTGTAAACAGTGGGCAAAGTAGGTAGACAATGTAAAATAAAACAAAGAGTGAGCAAATGAGCATAAAATTGTGGATATCTCAGGTGTAGGCACTGCTCAAAACCAATCAGCAGCAGTAATCATGGCTGATAGAAACAAAATTACTCTGGAATCACTGAAATAGAGAAGGATGATTGACTGCTGTAATGTGCTTTGTCTCTGATTGCTCTGCCTACTGCTACTATCAAGAAAACAATTATTAAAAATTAACCATTTACACAAGTGATAGACAATCAGCAGCACTAAAAGCAAGTTCCCATATTCTCAGTCCTCTCAAAATTTTGTCAGAATAGGTGTCATCTAGAGCAATGCCTAAAAGGGCAGCAATTTCTGCCTCTTTCAAACAAATATGCATTATCCAATTTACTGAAATCAATCTGCATGTGCAGATTAAGATGGGGCTGTAGATCTGGGAGTGCATCTCAATTTCTTCAGTAAGGAAAGAAAATGAAATCACATCAGGAAGATAGATCAGCTGTAAGAAAAGAAGAGATAGCTGATAGCTATATAAAGGGCCCTTCAGAGCCTTCACGTTTACCACCTTTAAAAAGCTGGTACTTTCAAAAATGTAAGAAGAAATCTCCTTTTATGAAAATATAATCCAGAGATGTCTATGGAGTTCAAAAGAACAGAAGATAACATTTGTCAAGCCTGATTTCTTACTTCTTTGGAAAACATCCTGAGACTTCCTAGACTGGAACTTGATTTTTGAAATGGCAACTTTCAAAATACTACATGTTTATAATTTAGCAACAAATGAGGAACTTGGCATCAACTAACCACTCAGTTTAGCACAGCTCCCTAACTTTCTGTCTGCCATTTGATTAACTTTTTACAAAGTCAACACAGTAAACAGTTTTCCCACTTTTCTAGTGTAGGTTTATTTCCCTTACCAATGGCTCCTTGTTCTCAGCTACCACACACAAAGACAGGCAAACCGATGACTCTCCTTGCTCCCCTGTTTTGGGAATACCCCTGCTTGCCTCCCTCCACTGCCTGCCAGCAGTACTGTGTATTTCTTTCATTCTTTCCATACTGGAAGCTCTGTGGAGAATGATCTATCCTGTTAAAGTGTCTTTAAGCAGGCTGAATGTAATTACCTGAACTGGAATATATCCAGGACTCTGGATTTAACAGCCATTAAAAATCTTGTTAAACATTTGTCATACCTTCTTAAATCGCCACACGCAGTGACAGCTTGGCATCTGAAAGATGATAGTTCACAACAGTACTGCTCTTACACTGGTGTATTTGCTCCTCAAACAGTGAAGAAGTAAATGCCCCAGTCATGGGGACAACGTGATGGATGGCACATAGAGAGACTCTGCAGTCCTCCTATACTTTGCACCCAAACATCTGAAGAATGGCTAAATTAAGCCTTGGCAAACCTTTAAGCTTGGTAATGAGCTGTTAGTTTCAGCACAGGAAGACCAGGAATGTCAAAAGTCACAGAGCAAATTTACAGCAAAGCAGAGAATGGAAATGTCCTGGAGAGCTCACTTCTCCATGGGGATCTCTCCTCACCAAGGTCCCTATGCCCAAGGCTCTACAAACATGAAACACAGAAATTAGCTGGTAAGGGGCCCCATGGCCCAGACTTACACTAAGGTGTGAATGCAAGATGTGTGCCTGCAAGACACAACTCCTGAACTGATTAGTTATGGTAAATAAAGACAAGGTACACTTTAAAGAAATAGCTGTCAACCATTCCTACTTCTCACATATCATCTCCTGCTGCATTTGGGGGGTTCTTTTTGAAACACCTCTGACACTAGCACTCCCAGGGCACTTTCCATGAGTGAGGAATACAGAATCAGGCTTCTCATGGGATGAATGGCTCGAATATGGCAAGGCATTGGTGGTGGATTGTTGTAGCCTAAGCTCTGACTGCCTGATATATTATGGCAGTGGAGAGTGTCCAAGTTACCCTTTCAACACAGTGTTGCATGAGCACATTTGAAGAGGAGGAACTGTTTTGAAAAAGCTGTTTGTTGTGGAAATGTTGATAGATAACTGGTTTTGTTTGTAAATTAACTTGCAGATGACCCCACCATCTCTTTCTGCACAGCTGGTGCAACACATGCTGTGAAGGGAATCGACCTGCTATTCTTAGAGAGCAAGCTTTTCAATTAAGGTACTTACAAATGGTTTCATGACTGTAGCTCATTACCAGTAGACAGTTTCTGCTTTATAGACTCATTTTTAATATGCATTTATATTAAAATGAGATGTTGTAACATGATCTGGTTTTCATTACAAGTTCAGGTCTTAAAAAGAAGTAGATAATAAATCTCAAGTTAAACCTCATAGGTACTTATGCCATGCACCAAGTGCTAATGGGGAAAAGCAATGCACTGTAGACAAATACAAGAAATCTACTTTATTCTAAGAAAGTGACTTATCTCCAGACTTGTATTCTCTATGTTCTGAGACTATGATAAGCATTACTAAATGTAGCACTCACTGCATTTTTTTTTCAAATACTTGGTGCCAGTGGTATTTGCTTATACAGCTGTATTTGTTAATCTGCTGAAGTCCTGCACAAAGGGAATTCTTGATTACTCTTAGCCATGAGGAGCTCGTGACCTTCAAGACTGGCTGCCTTCACCATCTGGCTGAAAGAAATTAGGTTAAGTGAGAGTCATACTCCCTTCATAGTTTGTCTGGCTACAAGCTTAACCTTGAAAAAGCCCATGTTTCCTTTAGGAAAGAGAAACATCAACAGAGCTTTGTTGATTAAAGTATGTTGGACCCTTAATTTAATTCTGAGCCTATTAAAGGTCAAGTGCATGTGCTCATCCTAGTGCACACTCTCTAAAAGGAGCTTCTGTAGGTAAAGTACAGCAATCTTTAACTTCTCTGAAAAAAAACTTGACAGCATCTCAAACAAAAACAATCAATCAATGAAAGAAGCAAACCCAAATTACTTAATCTGAGGAATGGAGTATGGCAAAGAGGTGAATGAGAAAGATCTGTTACAGTAAAGTACTAGGAAGACATGTTGATGTTAGATAAACAGAATATTTGCAGAATGCAGAAGTATGAAGAGAAGATTACCCTGAGATGATACAGAGCAGCCTCAAATACCATCTGCTCTCTGTACAAGCTATAAGGAAACCTTTAAAAGTCAGTATTTCCTGTACTTCTACCAGAGATTCATTTCACTTCATCATCCCAAATGAGGCATCTAGTTTAAGCTAATTGTGGTCCCCATATCGTCAATTGAAAGGCAGGGTCATTTATCCCCCACTAAAAGAGGAAAATAAAGTATATCACCTTGTGTAAATCAGGCTCCATTACCTACTGAGGGAACCTCAATGAGCATGTCAGATACAGGTGTCTGCACTGCAGACCACTAAAGTAATCTGAGACCAGCACCACCTCAGTTGATTCTCAGTGATCTATACAAGAACTCTACATTGACCACGACTTGTAGTCAGATATATGAAATTCAGTTATTTATAGTCTATCACAGTCATTTTGTATCAGGGGGGATTAGCCTGGTGCACTCTAAAACCATGAGAGGTGCAATTTTTGGTTTTACCTTGTTATAATTCCATCAAAGGCAGCATTAAATTCATTTTGAGAAAGAGCCTGATTACAGTGAGAACAGAAGTAAATGAACACTAAGCTTTTATGGATATTACATTCCCCTATAGGATTCTTTGGAAAAATCATGGATAATTTTAAAAATCAGATGACTTTCTGTACCTTTTCCCTTCCATTTAGTCCCAACAAAATTGATTGGTTTCAACCCTGCCAAAATGGTGTTCTTCAGACTGAAACCACCTCTGGGAAACTTTTTGATTAAAAGTCAACACTGTTCTAAGAAAGGTAAATAAGGCAAAACTGGTGAGGAAGGGTGTGAAAGCAAAGTCTGGAAGCATGAGAACATTTCCTGTCATGAAGCCTCCAACCGTCTACAGTTTCAAAAATTCTCTTCATGCAGTGATGCAATTAAGATATCCTGTTAACTTCATCACCTAAACCCAAGACAAATTAGTGCAGACAGAATTACAATAACAGTTACAGTGTAAATAAAACAACAACAAAATAAAGAAATCTGAGTTCAGTGCTGTCCCCTAGTAATGGCTAGAGCCCATCATCAATTGGATGAAGAGATGCAGTGGAGTGGAAAACATGACTTGATGTGCCACAGAACCAGGGCCCAGTCTCATATCTGGCTTAATACAGGTACCTGTATTTAAGGCCATCTTGGTATATCCACACCGTGCAGGTGAAGGGATTTCACTCAGACCCAAAAAAGGGAGAGAGAAATTTAGTTCAGTAGTGCACTTACCCACAGATTTGTGTATGATGGAGGGGAAAAACAAATGAGGATTACAGAGAGGCACAGTGAAGCTGCTGTTAGAGAAGTCCTCCTAGGATTGCACCAAGAAAATACTGAGATAGTTAAAGGGCAAGTGGATTGAGAGTGTCAGGACACCTATGGTGGGATTACCCTGAAGTTAGGGAAAGGGATTTGGTGTGGGACCTTTGTAAATAATTAATAATTCATTGCCACTAATTTCCATTATTAGCTGAGTCCTCCAATAGGACATAATTTACTGTCCCCAAATTTTTCTAATTTCTTGTCTTGAAAATGGTAACTGTTCACCAGCTCTGTAAACCAATTGATAACAGCTATGTCCTAGGACAGGTGAAAATGTTTTATGATGCTTTTCTAGTCTCTGTAAATCAGCAAAACAATTTCTTCTCCTGTGGCCTTTTTCTGTCTCCTCAAAAAAAACGGAGACCTACTTTGATTTTCTTTCCCATTGTGCTCATTGCTCAATTTCCTCCACTGCCTATTTAATTCATTAACCATTTGTTTGAGCTCACCTTGAGAGCTGGAACACTGTTCTCCTTAAACCCCAGAGAGTTCCACTGCCTTTCTTTCTCTCTCCCCTGTACAACCTAATCCCAGGCTTACCCTTACCTGGATCTTAAACTGAAGCTGATCTAATTTGTTTCAGACCAAATCTCCTGTAAGTTCTGTGAGGTTCTCACTGTTTTGTTTTGGTTTTTCTCCTGAAGAGTTAACAAATCTTTTTGCTTTGGTGAGCAAGTCAGGGAAGGAATTAATGCTTTGTCCTGCTTTGTATTTACCATTTAGGAAACAGAGATTTTCCCTTTTGCTCTGTCATTACTGTAGTGACTTTATCAGTGGAGAACAGCTCTTTGTTGCCAGGTGAATGCTCAGGACAAGCTCTGCTATGATGTAGGGGACCTCAGTGTTGCTCGCCACTGCTGTTGCTATGATGCAATTGATTTACTGAGGAGACCCTTGACTTGTCTTCATGCTGGTGAGGTCAGAATCCAGCTTGTTCCTGTGACTATTTCATGTAACTTCTCTCTTATTTCGAAGTTGTTGCAAGCTGGCAGATGGAAGGGCTTTCTCTGTCTACACTATCAGTAGGCTCTAGACTTGGAAGACCTACCTCAGCAGACCCAAGTCTGTAAGCAGCTGAAGGGTAAACTGTCCATATGGAATGAATCACAGCTCTATACTAAACAAAGGGAACATGCAGACGGGCTCCAAAAAGCGTTGCTTGCATTTGCAGATTTCTGGGTGCTGGTGCAAAATGTTAAAACAGCTTAGCTGTCATATATTGAATTTCCTAAATAAACCAAGCCAGATCTCACTCATGTGATGTTTCACCTAAGTGGAATAATCATTGCCATTGGTCTTAAGCAGGGAAGATCTGAGTTGGGATGGGGTTATCCAGACCTATGTGTTTTCATAACCCACAGCCATATTTGGGAGACCGATTCCACCCTGGCCCAGATGGTTTAAGAACACCTTCCTGTGCTCAACTTCATTGCAGGTTCTCCTGCTGCAGACACGGGTGAACCTCCTGCTTCTCATCAGGACTCCCAGGCCAGAGTCTTATTTGTTCTTTAAAATACATGGACATAAATTTCTCCAAGATGTTGATTTATAAAAATGTCTACTTTTAGTACCTCACCTTTTTTCTCCTTCACAACTGCTGCTGCAACAGAAATAAACACTAGTTAAATATATCAATTGATTTTCACGTCAAGGTGTAAGTATCCTGGCCACAGTAGCCTGAGAGAGAAAAGAAATAACAAGGTTCATATATTTGTGCCATATGAAAAGCCACAAACTGTTTCTCTCCATAAAATGATGGCTTAAATTTGTTAATGTATTTTCTGCCAAGAAATAAATGTATAGTTAATAAGGTGTGAATTTTACACTACTTGCAACCAGACTGGTGGTGAGGATGCTGCATGCTCAAATATGCTACTCTGTACCAAAGTATCATCTTCAAAAATCCAGCAGAAATGCATGCTCTGTAGTGCTACAATAAAAAAATAACCCGTGATGGGAACATAACAAGGGAGAAGGATTAGAAAGAGGTGATGTACACAGAAACACAGAGTGACTCGCTCCATGTAAAGCTGGGACCCCATGTCTCCCAGTGTCCCTTGGAAGACCTTCCTCACCAGAGAACACAGCCATTTGCAACAGCATCAGATATAAAGATCTCATTCTAAACTCCTAAGCCTGCTATTTCCTCCTCAAAATTCCCAAGCTGAAAGCATTTTGAATGATACAAAGTTCATAACGGAGAGCTCTGTTCCAGATTGTCTGCATGATGAGCCATTGCAAATCCTTTTGTCTGCTGTTCATAGGAAGTCAGAAACTTTCATTTTCATTCACACCAATTAGCAATTGCTTCATGGAGTCACAGTGCTGAGACCTAGCACAAAGTGAATAATGACCACCTGTGTCATGCACACAGCCACTAAACACATCGGCTGAGCCTCAGAGAGTCTGAAGAGCAAATGCACCTCAGCAAGTGAAGTTAGTTTTCAGATTCACAGATTCATAGGTGTTGGAAGGGATCTCTGGAGATCATCTATTCCAACCCCCCTACTAGAGCAGGATTGTCTAAAGCATGATGCACAGAATTGCATCCAGACAGGTCTTGAATTTCTCCAGAGAAGGAGAGTCCACAACCTCTCTGTGCAACCTCTCTGGGTACATCTTTTTTACACTGGACTCTAACATATGGCATGTATCTTCACAAAGTTAAACATGAGCCAGCACTGTGCCGAGGCAGCCAGGAGGGACAACTGTACCCTGGGGTACATCAAGCACGGCATTGCCAGACAATCCAGGGAGGGGATTGTCCTGCTCTACACTGCACTGCTGCAGCCTCACCTCGAGCACTGGGTGCAGTTTCGGGCACCACACTACAAGAGGGACACAGAACTATTGGAGAGTGTCCAGAGGAGGGCAGCAAGGATGGTGAAGGGTCTGGAGGCGACGTCTTACAAGGAGAGGCTGAAGTTTGTTCATCCTGGAGAAGAGGAGGCTGAGGGGAGACCTCATCATGCTGTGTGGCTTCCTGATGAGGGGGAGCGAAGGGGCAGGTGCTGATCTCCTCTCTTTGATGACCAGTGATAGAACCTGAGGGAACGGGATGAAGCTGCAACAGGGGAGGTTTAGGTTGGATGATAGGAAGAGGTTCTTTTTTCCTGAGAGGGTGGTCAGGCACTGGCACAGGCTCCCCAGGGAAGTGGTCACAGTACTGAGCTTGACTGAGTTCAAGAAGCATCTGGATGATGCCCTCAGTCCCATGCTCTGACTTGGCTGGTCCTGTGTGGAGCCAGGAGCTGGACTTGATGAACCTTACGCGTCCCTTCCAACTCAGGATATTCTACAATTCTATGATTCTATGAAATGAGTCAAAGTTGAGGTAGATACTGGGTGTCAACATATGTTATACTTCAAAGACTACTTAAAAGAAATTAAGGGCTCTTGACATCCATTGTGACTGTCACATTTGGCTCACACTACATACTGGACCATAAGAAGAGGACAACCTTGGGTGATTTACACCCCAGGCTTTATATTGGTTTGTGTTTCAGCATCCTTACAGCCCATATAAGTTGTGCCTGTGCCACATGCAGATGAATGCTATCATCTAAGACAGTTCTGGGAGATATATTTGGTGCTCTAAAGGATAGAAGCAAAAGGTGTCTGCTTTTGAGAGAATTTGAACCCTGTCTTTACTGACATCCTCTGTCTTCTTAAACTTTATCTAGAGAATAGGGCTATGGGTTCTTCTTTTGCTGTGCCCTCCAATAAGGCAGACTTTCAACATCATGAGAAATCCATACTGATCCAAAGCAGATGATCTTCATCAGCAGAACCTAGGATGGGTCCTGTTGCCACCTTATGTGCTTCAGGCTGAGCTGAAGAAATTCCCATTGGCTTCAGTGGCTCTTGCGCTGCTGAAGTCATGATTGTATCTGGGTGCTGGTGCCTTCATTTCCAACTGCAGTACTTTATCCATGGTTACTATTTAAATATGCTTCCCATGGCTGTACTATTTTTAATTGGACTGTGTCCATCACTCACGATGAGTTTTGCTATAGCTTTTCAAAGAAGGAGCAGAGGCAGGAAAATGGGTCACATGCTGCTGAGCTGAACTCAACTGAACTGGCCTGAAATCAATTTACTTGCAACACAGTTTGACATTTTAACACCACAGTGGAAAATAACTATCATTTCATTTTTATTGTGCTAAGAATGGGAATACAGAGACTAGAAAATGGCATCTTCATTGCACCTGGAGAGTTGGGACAGTTGGAAGGAGGGAATCCATAAGTTGATTTTGATTTTGCATTTAAATGTCATTTTTTTCCCACTAGGGTTGCCAAATGCCTTTAATTAAAGAAGTGTGTTTTTAATTTACATCTTGGCTTTCTGAGAAATAGCTAGTTAGAGAAATGAAAGAAGCATGATCTAGTCACAGGTCTCAGCAGGCTGTGTGTCAATAGCGATCTCCAGGATAACATTTTTATTTCTCTAAGATAGACCTCTTCCTTTGTTACACAACTTCCATAGTAATTATACAAAATGACTGCAGTTTTACATAATGGCAACACTTCTGTATAATGACTGCACGGGCCACAACAGCTTAACTTCTATTGCATTGGTCTTTTAGCTTTCAATTGTACAATATTTAAGGGAAGAGAAGACAATATACAGACCAGTGAAGAGCTAGTGTTAAGGCATGTCTTTACTTTTAAACAAAAAGTAGTGTGAATCTGTTGGAAGATGGAAATGAATTGTCTCCAAATTACTAAAGTAAATATCAGACTTCAGGCAGTGGGAGCTACTTGCCAAGCACATATATTGTCCTTGTTGTGTGAGAAACACCAAACCTGGGTACGTAGTGGAGAGTCTCAGCTCCAGGAGTTGTCCAGCTTGCAGTCAGTTCCTTTTTATTCCTTTTTATTTTTTTATTTTATTTTTTAAAGAAAAAAACATCTTAGCTTTATAGTCGAGGCATAGGTGGACAGCTTAGAAAGACAAGTGTTGAGATGTTGAGCTAAAAGTTAGACAGGTGAAATTCTCACCTGTCAGGAAAGATGACAGTCCAGACATGCAGGTCAGGAAGTCACTTCTGCCAAGGAGCTGCTGACATGTGCTCCTAGACCGAAGGGAAATTTCCCAAGGGTTTCAATTTTAGAGGTCAGTAAATGACCTTCCTCTACTTGGGTAGGGCTAACAGATCTTTGAGCACTGGGGGGAGATAAAGGAAGTAAGGTAACACACTGATTCTGCAGTATTGCATCTCTGGTACTTTTTATGTGTGCTGCCCACAGTTGTACATTTTCATTTTATTGGAATGATTTTGCAGTTCCCCAGAAAGTTCAGAAAAGAATGCACATTCAGGGAAGGGGGAGAGGCTGAGAAAATGGATAGCTCTATTAGCATCAAAGAAAGTGGGTCCCAGCCCTTGAGGATCCTAAAATCCCTGCAATAGGTGGGAAGGGTTGTGTATCAAGCCCTTAAAAATCACAAGAAAAAATGTGTGGCCAAGGGTTAGACCAATTCCTTAAATATATTCTTTCTGGATGTATACACAGCCAGTGATTCATGAGAGGGGATGCAAGACAAGTCTGACCTCCTTAGAGGGCTGCGCCGGATTCAGATCCCAAGGAAGGCCATTACGAACATCTGTGAACAATGTGTCTTACAGCTCTGAAGATGAGGGACCTCTGAAAATGTGATAGCTCAGTTCCATGGCTTCTTACCCTTTGGGCAGCTGAGGCACTTGAGCAGGAAGATAAGCTTATGAACCAGAGTCCCAGAAATGTGAGGAAGCTGAGCATGATGTTCCCCTCACAACCAGTTACTTACTTGCTGAGTACAGATAAGTCTATTCTGCTTATTTAGGTCTACTTTTTGACCAGTTCTTCCTCTGAGATACAGAGCCTAAGCAGCTTTCTGGAGAGACCTTATACATCCCAGGAACAGACCATTTTAACTACTGGATGAGGAAATGGTTGGATGATTTTTTCCTCAGTCCCCCTGGGAAGACATATTAAATTTGCTTAACAGGAAGGTGTACTTTTTCTCCCTCATATTTGCCTTCCAATTTACCAGCATGGCCATTTCCCGAGCCTGGCACCAAATGGCAGTGCTTCTGCCCAGCCTACTGCAGACAGACCCATGATTCACGCCCTTGGATTTGAAGGTGCCAGGACATGGGGGAGGGTTACCCCAAGGTCTGTCTAACTCTATTAGGCAGGTCAGTGCTCTCTCTACAGGTACAGTTGCTTTGGGACAGAGCTGGCTGTGATACTGCTAGGACAGAGCAATGGGAGGAAAGGTCCTCAGCACTTCCGAGCCTTAATGATACTATCTGAGGACCTTCAGGAGCTCCATTAAGGTGAGGTAAATTTAGTTAATGATGCATATTAATAATGCTTATTAAAGTAGTGCCTAATGAGTGTATACACTCCTTTTAACTAGGCATTAGGCAAAATACACAAGAGCTGGCTGACTAAATAAACAGACAGTGTATGTGGGAGGAAGGGAGGGCATGAAAGCTCTGAGATGTACTAAAAAGACCTACCCACAAGAATTGTTATTTTGTTGGCATAGATTTCTACCTCTCTTCATTCACATCTGATTCCTACCAGCAAAATCAAGACTTCTGTTGTCAAAACAAAACAGCCTCTGTGGACACTGTTTTGCCAATAGCTTATCACCTGCTTGCTAACGTGCACGTTGCCATGATTCATACCATGAGAGTGGTACCTCCTGTTTCCATGACTAGGACTAGTCCAGGCGCAGTTATACAGAGATCTCTCCTGTACAGGTGCAACAGGACGACAGCTAGACTCTCCTTCCTGGCTGCCCACTGCCCTTAAAACTGACAAGGAGTTTTTAAATTCTCCATTCTCCTGCTGTGCCCCTTTGTGAGTAGAGGACAGCAGCCTGCAAGAAATACAGAGAAAATTCTCTTTCGGTTCAGCAATGTAAACTCATTCCCTGACCCTCTGAAAAAGAGCACTAATGTCATTCTGGGACTCATTGATTCCTTGTGGGATCCAGCTCAGGTCTGTGTCCCTCTTCTCAGGATCCACCACTATTCCAACAAGTTTTGCATTTTTTAGACAGCCCCATGTGTTCTAATACCCAATGCCAGGGCTCATAATACTTGTCATGAGTTTCTCACCACAAAAATAGTATTCTGGTGGCCTTCCAAACAGAAGTTTGGGCTCCAGAAGTCTTCAAATCAAGTCTCAGTAATGTCAGAGGGTCACCATACAGGACTCAGAGGAGAGGCAGCGCCAAATGCTGTGTGGTGCCACCATAGGCAAATCACTATAGCAGTCCTAGCCCTGACCACTGTGGACTATTATGTACCATTTGGGGCCAAGAATGAGACTAGGAAAGACTAAGAGATATGAAAGCAGGATATAGTAGCTTATTTACAGCATTTGAGGTGAGGCCCGTGAAACTGAATGGAGGCTCTTCAGGGACCAAGAGCCTCATTTAGGACCAACGTTTAGAAGAACCAGCTGAAGAACAAAACAATGAAGAAAAGGATTTCAGAAACAAGCTTAGGTATGTATGCTAATGCATGACATTTTTCTTTGTGGGGTTTAAAGCTTCCTTATTTGCCCTTATCTCCATTCTCTAAGGCAACTATAAAATAAATTTCTAATAAACTTTTAGAAGGAATTTTAATTTAAAAATATTTCCTGCTCATAAACAAAACATCTGAAGGAATTAATGTAGAAGCCATTTTCTTTTGGTAGCAGGCTAGTTCATTGGCTCCTAGAATTCTAATATCCTAAAACAAAAGAGGATTGCTAGGATAAAAAAGAACATAAGTGGACACTTCTTGTGGCTTATCCCCAGCTGTCAGTTAAGCACCGCGCAGACAGTTGCTCACTCCTACCTCCTCAAGGGGATGAGGAGAAGAGTGGAAAATCAAACTTGTGGGTTGATATAAAGACAGTTTAGTAGGATAGCAAAGGAAGAAAAGTAAGCAGAGGGAGATGGAGATGACAACAACAGTAGTAATAATGATGATGACACTAATATAAGTGTTACACAAATGCAATTGCTTGACACATAGAAAAGGAAAATAAAACAATCTTGACACCCAGTACATTTCTGAGCAGTGAATCTGCCTCCTGCATTCAGATTGGAAATACATCTGCCACTAAGTGAAAGTAATGAGAAAGAGCAAGTGCTGTAGGATGAAAGAGGAGGAGGCCAGAGTAAGGATGGAAAGTTGTTGCTTTGCTTTTCCCTGTGAAGTCCCAGGGACCTTCCTGTTTGGCCTGCCAGAAGCTTTTGTTGCTCCACTGATGAATGTCCCTTTCTCCTCTGGGAGGATCTGGTTAGCATCATCTACAATACACTTCTGTATGCCTTCTCAGATATTTCTACAAAGACAAGGGTGTTTTTTTCTGTTTTGCACTTCCCTTATGCTCTGATGAATCTTTCATGCCACTCCATGAGACAAATTTCACCGGTGAAGATGCAAAACAGTTAGATGAGGGTAGACTGTGATACACTGAAATGGCAGAAGGGATTAGGCTGTTTTCTTTCCCAGGTCTTTGGGAAGGAACATACCAAAAGTGGCATATTTTTAGGTGTCTCAGAGACCTGCATATTCTCACACTCCTCTCTCCCAGCTCTTCAAGGGGAATTTATCCACATAATGGCTTCAGGAGGATCCCACCTCTTCCAGCAGTCAGACTGTTTCTACCTTATCCATCCAAACAGTTCCATTTGACATAGGATTGACCACTGGATTAATGTAAATTGTGACAGAAAACATGCCTCAGGAACCTCCTGGAGCCCAAGCCAAAAGGCTGTAATTGCCACTCCTCATTTCCTGCACTTAGCCAGTCCCTTGTACTGTGTTTCCTACAATCTCCTTGACGATATCACTTTCTACTGTGTGCCTGTCAAGAGCTTTCCAACTGATTAATTATTTTGTTGATACACTGAGCATGATGTCAAACTCAGATCATTATCAGGAACATGTGTTTGGTTCATGCTGTGTGTTGTGGTTTAAACCCAGACGGCAGCTGAACATGCAGCTGCTTGCTCACTCTCTTCTGGCAGGATGGGGGAGAGAATCAGAAGGGTAAAAGTGAAAAAACTCATAGGTAGAGATAAAGACAGTTAAAGCAAATCCTGTGCATGCATACAAAGCAAAACAGTTAATTAATTCCCCACTTCCCATGGATGGGCAGGTGTTCAGCCATCTCCAGGAAAGCAGGGCTCCATCACATGTAACTGTAACTTGGGAAGATAAACACCACCAATACAAACGTGTTCCCCTCCTCCCTATCCTCTTCCCTCAGCCCCTTATATGCCAAGCATGACATCATATGGCATGGAATATCCCTTTGGTCAGTTGTGGTCAGCTGTCCCAGCTGTGTCCCCTCTCAACTCCTGTGCACCCCCAGCCTACTCACTGGTGGGGTAGGGTGAGGAGCAGAGAAGGCCTTGGCTCTCTGTAAGCCCTGCTCAGCAATAAATAAAACATCCCTGTGTTACCAGCACTGTTGTCAACACAAACACAAATCCAATCACAATGCTGGCCGTTATGACGAAAATTAACTTCATGCCAGTCAAAACCAGCACACTGTGCAACCAGAATTACAATGTTGAAATATTGAAATATTCCCTATTCTCTCTGTATTACCACAGGAGATTTGTACAGTTCTTATTTAGTCCTTTGGTGGCACACAGAAATCTTGCCTGCTTATCTGGTATCTGCCTGCATTTCTGGCATTGCAGTCCTTTCTTATTCCTTCTAATTTCTAGTTCCATGCATGGCTTCTCCTTACTTTCAGCTGAATTTGTATACAAAAGAGAGAAGTCCTGACACAGACCTGAAGAGACCAGCAGTAATCATGCCTAGCAATCCATACCAACAAATTCAGACTTGGATAGTTTTTTACATCTGGTTGGAAGAAGTAACTGCATCTCTGTTGGGAGTATGCCGATGACTTTACAGTTTGGAATGTCAATTGGCACACAAACACAGAGACCTGGTTCCTGTGTTTTATTTAGCTTAGGTTGTCTGAAACTTTCGGTTTACGAGTTTGATGCTTACCCTTTAGAGAAAATTCCTACGAGGCAAAAGAGCATGTCTGAGGCCCTTTCCATCTGCAGGAAGGCTCTAAAGTCAATGGTTACAGCAGCTGCACCTTAACTTTTATGACACTTACAGCAATGTCAGTTTGTTCATCTCCATGTTTCAGGCTGCCTGGGCTATAATTTTATTTCCTGGAAGGATTCTGTCAAACAACTTGCTAAACATTTCCCAGAGGCAACAGAGAAAGGGATAAAATAGCAACAGACAGATTTCAAATAGCCCAGCAAACGATCAGTATTAGAGCATCTGGTCTACAGACAACAATCAGCAATGATGTGGGAAAATAAAAAAAATTTATTTACCATATAGCTGAGTTTCTACAGTTTACCTGAATGCATACAATGATTTAATCATTCTTTTGATCTCTGAGAACACTGGTAAAATTTTCTTACATTTAATTTCTGGTGCTAACTTTTAAAATTAAATCAGTAATGCTTTGTTGAATGAGAACCTTTTAAATGCAAGCATAACTGTAAACTTGGGAAAAGTCTAATTGACTTCAAAGGAACTAAAAGGTACTTAAACACCTTGATGAATTAATAACTAATTGCATTATAACTTCAGGAATAAACTTCATTTCATTTGCAAGTTCAGTATAATTTATTCAAACTTCCGGATATAGAAGGAATGTTCAGATCTGTATGAATAAACACTGGTACATCTGAAACTGCAAATTAAAACTTGGATAAAGAAAACTAGCTTTAGATACATGGGAAGAAGTTAGTCTAATACAATCTCAAAAGTTCAACTACAAAATTGATGTTCCTGCCTTTATCCTTGCAACCTGAAGGACTATAAGGACTGACAGTATAAAATTACAAAGATAGGAAGAATGAATGAAGCACTGGAAAGCAATGAAGGGTCTATTCAAAAGACAGTTCCTTTTGCTTTTCCTGTTGAAAAGGTTTCTGTTACGTCTCATATACAGAAAATGCTGTAAATTTTTCTTATGCAATATTATGTACAGAAGGAACAACAAAAAGTTTTGCTGGCACTTGATCAGATTTCAAGAAGTCTCGCAGCGTGCTATGAGCAGAAAACACATTTTTTAATTGAGGAAGGTTAATAAGACATTTTTTCTTTGTCAAACCCAGTTAAAAGTAACCAAATTTCTGGACTGGTTAGATGTTATCATCTCTGTCTTCCTTGCTCCCAAGGACAATGGAAACTTTCTTCCAGTGCGAAAGCTTTTTTGGCTGTATCATTCTGAAAGACTTTGTTATCTTGAGAATCCATTGAAAAAGGAAAATGAAATAGAAAACTTTAAACTGCAATGTTATAATAGGATCGTGCTGTTAATTCAGACATGTAAAAGCTTAAGGAATTGACCTTGAATTGTCCCTTTAAGTAAGCATTTGCAGAATCATATCTTTTGTTTGCAAAAGAAATCCCTATAACACATATCAGAGACAACCAGTACTCTTTGCATACTCATTTAGAGAAAGAAGCATTTAAAACAAGTGCAGATAATTCAGTTAATTTCAACTTGTGTATAATCACAGGGCAGTAAAGCTAATCATTTTGATGAGTTTACATCCAAGATGAATATGGTTTATAAGAAAGAGTAAAGCTGAGTATCCAACCACTATGTTGACTAAATCCCATACATTATCAATCACTTGCAAATACACTGCATCCTTCCTGCTGTCTCAAAGCAGTTATCAGTCATATGTTATTATGATATATGATACAGTAAGCTGGAAGAAGATTTTCCACATAAATCAAGTAGCTGGAGGTTTGCAAGTTAGCCTAATTTACATCAGGGTTCTGACCTGAAAGAAATAAAATGATAAAAATGTCTTTTCACCTTTTTCAATTATTTCAAATGTTGCCATAAGCAACTGGAGAAAATTGCTTTTCCATTACTGAAGACAAAGCATATGGACTTCTGAGTGTGGGTGGCAGGAGGCATTCTGAGAAGGGGCAAAAGTCATTTAGAGAATCACTTTGTCCTGATTAGAACCTATCTTGGTATCCTGCAAAGGGCAGGTAAGAAAGGCCTATCAAGGTTCTCCTGTCTCCAAGGGATCTCTTTGTGAAGTCTCTTTTCTTGTGTAGCAACTACCTCACCTTCTGCAGGCAACCTTATGTGTTTCTTCTCTGCAGAACAGGATCCCAGCATTTTTGCTTAGCTGAGATAGGTCACTGTCAGTTGAATAAAAGGAAGGGCTATTATCAGGTTGCATTGATGGAGCTGACATTTTCTGTGCTGTATCAACTTCTCTTTCCATCTCACTGGCAAGTGCATTACAGTAAGAGACTTAATAAGCAAGCAATCTAGTCATAGTATTTACAGGGATCCAATTAACCCAAGTTTCTCATGTAGGAACTTGAATCACTACTTTGTAAGGAAGGAAAATCCCTAAGCTGCTCTGGATGGGGCACTGAAGCTCAGAGAGTCAATCAGCCTACATGTCTGCAGCACTGCGTCTAGCTCTGAGTCACCCTGAGATATCTATGTGTTAGGTGGCACAGAGCACGTAGGGCTGGGGGACAGGTTCATGCTTTACCATGCCTTACCACACATCCTACATTCCTGCTGCCCTGGCTGGACCCAGCTGGATGGCTCCATGGTTCCCACGTCTTGTTTCCTTATTAGTAAAACCAGGGCATTAGTTTAAAAATATCCCAGTTTAACCCCAAACTGGGGTAATGGGGCTGCAAGGACATAGAATCACAGAATGGTTTGGACTGGAAGGGATCTCAAAGACCATCTAGTTAGACACACGCACACACTAGATCAGGCAGCCCAGATCCATCTTGGACTTGGCACTTCCAGGGTGGAGGGCATCCATGATGTCTCTGGACAACCTGTTCCAGTGACTCACGAGCCCCACAGTAAAGAATTTCTCCCTTATATCTAATCTAAATCTACCCTCTTTCAGTTTAAAACCAGCACCCCTTGTCCTATCACGACATGCCCTGGTAAACAGTCTCTCTCCAGATTTTTGGTAGCCCACTTAAGGTACTAGAAGGCTGCAATTAGATCTCCCTGAAGCTTCCTATTCTCCAGGCTGAACAAGCCCAAGTCTCTCAGCCTGTCTTCACAGGACACATGCTCCAGCCCTCTGATCATCATCCTGGCTCTCCTCTGGAGTCACTCCAACAGTTTCATGTCCTTCATATGTTGAAGGCCTGAAAGTATGTCACAGAATGACTAAATTGGGTTCCTGGGCCGACAGTAGACAGGGATTGAAGTCTGGATCAGCAACAAGTGCTTAACACTCACTGCAGTCCAGGAGCCCAGATACTGCCTGAGGACTTAAGCCTGACTGGTGTGCACAAAAGGAGAGGGAAGCAAGGACCATCAGACAGGCCTTCAAAATCAGACACCAACACCTGTCCTAAGGTGACAATAGGGTTCCCAGCTCCCATGTAAATCCTGTCAGATCCTAGAGGACCTGAGCAAATGACGAAAGAGGTACACTAAGGATGAAACCCTACACATGATATAAGGGATTTGCAAAAAGTGGCATGGGGATAAACACAGACAGTGTACCCTGAGTCTTTCTGTCTGAGGACGTATTTACAAGGTGTATTAGGAGCTTTCAGTTTGAAAATTATCCTGTTTCCCTTGAACATCTTTAGTCTCTTAAAATGTAGAATACAGTACCCAGTCTTTGTCCTTCCTGAGACCCTTGAAATGGTATGTCAAAAGGCTTGCTGCATGGCTTGCTGCAAGAACACCACTGGTGATTTTTCTATCATAAAACAAGCTGTTAAGACCTGAAACTGAGGCCTGGAAATGGAAGATACAGACTGCCTGGGGAGAGGTATTTGGGATTTCAATCTTAAAAGCTCCAGAGAGCACTGAATAGGGCCCAGGGATCTTCAGTACACTACAGAATAGCAAGAGAGGCTCATCACCAAGACCAAAAGTCAAACAATCTGTGCAACTCCGTAACTTACCCATCCAGGTGTACACTAGAAAACATTACTCTCTCCTTGGGGGAGTAAAATTTAAAAAAAAAAAAAACCTGAACCCAAACCAACAAAACCAACTTTTTTTTTTTTCTTTTTAATCCACAGCTGGATTTTATTAAATATCTGAAAAATAGGTTTGGGACTTGTTTTATTTTCTGAAAATATCCTTCCATTAGTGAGGAACAAAAATGTTCTACAAACATCCTTTGGAAACAAAGCTGTGAAATGTGTTTTATCTATTTCTATTTTAAAAGAATAGAATGAAAAGTGTGGATGGACTTTTGACCCCCTTTTAGTCTCCTTCAGGACTGTGACACACTGGTGAAGCAGTATGGGAAACCTATTCAAAAACATATCTGGATAAATGGAAGAATTCAGTTTCTGAAGCTTCTTATTCTTAACACTAAATTCCATTTCACAGGCATACATACCTGCATCTCTAAATTATTACCCCAAAAAATCCTCTTAACACTTGCAATAGCTTTCATCTCTCTGCTTTCTGCAAGGACTAATCCATACCTACAGAAACAAGAGATCTTTTGTTCAGTTCCAGTCTTAGCACATTTTTTGTTAAATTTTTCCTCTGTAGAAGCATAATAGGTAAGGGATAATATGGACCCAGAGAAGCAAATACAAAAGCAGGCTTAACCTGAATGCGTGAATCTCAGCTCTAAGGAGAACTGGAAAGGCATAAGGACATTTTCTACCTGTAGATGAGACGGATCCTTATTTTATGTTTGTCACTCTGATGACTCTACTTTGGCTGGTCCTAGAACCACAATGACAGAATAAGCTGAAATGAGAGTGATAGAGCTGTCTAAGTTACATCTATATTATTAAACTGATTATTTCCAAGACCAATCTCTGGTAAACAAGTTGAACTGGTATAGCTTGGTCCCAAACTGGACTCTTGAACTCCTTTCACCTTCAGAGCAAGGTGTCTCTACCCACAGTGTCTCCAGGGAGCAGTTTCCAGCCCCACTAACTGCCCGCCTGTAACAGGATTTGCGTCAGTGCCACTTAACATGGGACAAAATGATCCCAGGGACCACCATGTCCTCAAGAGAAGAAATATCAAAATGCAGCATCAGAGGAGGTTTCTGGCTTGGTATCATTTGTCTATATGCTTATGCTTGACAGCTCATCCATGCCTGGGAAAGGTGCTCAAAGTCCTTGTTGTGCATATCACACAGAAGTGACACAGGCTTATTGTGCAAAGCAGGGTACATTAATGAAGTGTTTATTTCAGGACAGTTTATCTTATCTCACAGAAATTGTGTCTCTGGCTGCTCTCTAGGATAAAGACAGTCAGGTGAGCTTGAGAAAATACTGTGAAGACTACTGGTATTCAGATTAAAATACTCCAAGACCGTATCCCTACCAATGATTTTTGGTGTGTGTTTCCTGTTTATTTCAACACCCTTCCAGACAAACAGGGATTTTGAATGGCTCATTTAACAGCATGTGTAAGTTCACTGGTGAATTACATACTGCCCCATCTGTGCCAGCCCACAGAGCATAAGGGCTGGGATAGCCCCCAGCTAAAGAGACTGGCTCACAGTACAACCTCATTAATATTCCCAAGCTTCTGGTTCACACCCCTGTCCTGCCAGACGACGCAGCAGCTTGCACACACAGGCCTGTTAAAACCAGAATAAACTGGTCATCTCCAGCTCATTATAACATTGCTTCATATGTTTGGCTGTTTTCTGGTTCAGATTCAGAACCTGCCTAGTGTGGAGTCAGTGGTCTGTATTGACATAACAAGTAGGATCTTCCCCAGAGAGCTATGTGTAGGAATTGGTGATTTCTCCTTTTTCAGCTCCAAAAACTTCATGGAATACTTTATCTACCTCATTCCTGGTTGTCCTCTTCCTTCCTCTCTGAAATACAACCTGAATGCTCCCTGCTTGGGAATCAGTCTTCATTCCTTGTTTATGTGCTAGCTCACACAGTGATACCTTGAGTCCAATCATGTTTCTTGCTGTAACCACATGATAAATAATACTTACATTTTACTCTTTCAGGCTTTATTCTTTTAGTATTTGTGACAGATTTTATGCTCAACCCTGGTTTTAATATGTCAATATTTAATATTGATAAAACTTTGGAGCTGGAATGGCTTTGTCCATATCCCATGTGTCACAGTCACCTTGATCAAAGTAAATGATTTTTATTAAAATTTAACCTTGACTTAAATAGGTCTGGGATAAAGACTGTATCAGAAGCTTGTATTCATTCCACTCACCAATAGCAGGAGAGTGAAGATGGAAGTTATTTTCCTGATATAATACAGATGATGCCACACACTGCTCTCTTCCACAGGGGCAATGGTCATTTTTTTCTTTCAAGTCACTCCCTGCTGTCTTTGACCTTCTCAAGTGCCTCCATTTACCTCTCTTTCTCCCTGCTGCCCACTGGAGAAACACTGAAGTCTGACCTCAGTGATTCATCCAAGGCCACACAATGAATAGGTATCTTAATTAAGAACCAAAGATGACAGCATTAACTCATGTCTCTGTCCCAGCCAGAGGGCTGTGGTCCTTCTGGTCACTCTGTGGCTGACCTCAGTAGCAAACTCTGGTTCAGTGCACACTCATATGCATGACTCCAAAATCCTACATGCATGTGTCTGTGCATACACATGTACACAATTATTCCCTGCTTGCTTGCTGGCTCACTGTCATTTTCTTCAGGCTGTTGTTAATGTAAATCCAAAAAGTGAAAATTAGAGCAGCAGAAATTTTTCCTACTGTTTTGTTCCTGGAAAATGGTGGCTGAGTTCATACTGCAGTTGCAAAGACTAGGAGCAAAGTAAGGTTCCTAAAGTTGTTGAATGAAGTTTCAACAGTCACTCTTCCCTCATTTGTGGCAAGATAATGAATCAAGAAGGAAGGTCAGACCATCCCTCTCCTCTTTCCTATAGGGCTCTTTTCCAAAATTCTGATTGTTTAAAACCACCTTGAAATTTATTGCCACATACATTATGTATGTCCAAAAATTAAGAGATATAATTGAAATTATCAGAAATGCAGCTGGGTGATAACACTGAGAATATATGAATGGAGGACACAGTGATTATGGAAAACTCTCAGCAAAGGCTGATATCCATGTCAGACTGCTGCCCACTTCAAGGTTCTGCCCAACCTAATACTGCAAAAGTTAAATACCCCAAGGCCTTAAGCACTGAGCACATCCTGGCTTCAAAAGGAGACTTGAAATGCTCCAAAAAGAGAGTGTTTCACTTAAAAGATGTGGTTTGAAAACTAATTCTCCATGCATTAGAGACCACAAGGCCCTAAGCTTTTGGCCAAGACATCTAGTAAGCTACAGCTATGGAGGAAGAGGGAGGGTAAAGTAGCACCATAGTGGGTGGGTGATTAGATCCATGAATTTACAGTCTTCGCACTTCGGATGCCTTTCCCTTCAACCCTTGTAGCAAAGTGTGATCCATCATGGGTAAGAAGAGTGACAGTTCAGCCTGAGAAATTTTTAAAAGTGAGACTTGAAAAGCTTCATTAAAGAAATGACAGGGCTGGGGTGTGGAGAGGTTCCTAAGAAAACTTTGTAAGAGATTTTGCTTTCTAATGTAAGTCTCTATTAAATTAAATGAGTACGAACTTTGCACAGAAATGAGGCATTATGTCCCATGAGATTTCATCTACCTGTCATTACAGTCAATGAAAGAACTTCCATTAATCAAAAAAGAGAA
Source organism: Laterallus jamaicensis coturniculus (assembly GCA_022605575.1). Taxonomy (NCBI): domain Eukaryota; kingdom Metazoa; phylum Chordata; class Aves; order Gruiformes; family Rallidae; genus Laterallus; species Laterallus jamaicensis. Next base: position 85,346,290 of record JAKCOX010000002.1, on the reverse strand, counting down.
ATATTTTCATCTAATCACTGAAATAATCTAAGGACCCATTATCTTTTTCAAGTTCAGTTTCATTCACATGCTTCTCTTTTAATCAGTCTTTGCATTACCTGTGTGTCTCATCAGTGCAAAGGAATGGCTTCTGTAAAAAAGCTGGCAAAAATTAAAGGCTTCCAGCTTGCTGGAAATATTAGGCTTCAAAATTAAGTTTCAGTGCAACCTTCACTACTGTGTTCTCCTCATCCTCTTAATACCTAACCCGGGCACTGGGTGCAGAAATACACAATATGTCCAGTTGTATTTTAAGTCAATAGCAAGCTGTACTTCAGTCACAGGACTGGTATGACTGGTAGTGTTCAGAAAAGCAAGGATGTGTTACTTCATAAGAGATAACCAGAATGAATGTATATGCCAGATTTTAATCTCAGTCCTCTACCTCCAAATAAAGGTGTATAGAAAAAAAGATTACTTTTTTATTTGTGTGCCCGTGCCTGCACATGCACACTCACAAATATAGTGATAAATGCCATATAAGAGCAAAAATTATATTGGACATATGATCACTAACCAAAAATGTGGGGAAAAGAAGTTTTTGTTAATTTATTCAATACTTTATAAAGTCACTAAAGACACTCCAAATTAAAAATAGCATGCTAATTTGTCACTGGGAACTGAGTTCACATGTGAACAAATGATAAAGATTAATTAAGTGAACAGGAAAACTAAACCTGAACTGTCTCTAAATTCTAAGTGCTTGAGGTTGCAGTCTTAATGTTCATTAGTGTGCATTCTTCCATCTAAAAATGTTATTGAGTATTAAACCAATGGCCCCATATGTAGCTTTATATCTAGACTACAAATCATTTCTCAGTCTCTTTTCCCCGAAAAAACATAACAGAAAAATGTGAGTCACAGGAAATTACACAGGAAGAACTATATAGAAAATATACTGCTAGTATAACGTTTCACTTTCTCAAATGCTGGCAAGTCACTTAGATCTGCATCTTGGTATTGGCCTGCATGGAGCTGTGTGTATATGTCAGGAACAATGTGCTGGGACTGCTCAGGAGACCTGCATAAGGCAAAAGCTGTTACAAACTGATTTTAAACATTTTAGACAGTGAAGGAACAGATCATTAACTCAAACGCTGCAAAATTAAAGTACTATTTGCATGGTAGTTTGAACAATGGAACTCCAGTTTTGCAATTGTAATAAAAATGATGAAGGATTTGTTTCCAATAGGAAAGCTTTGCATATGAGCTCACTTCCTAAGGAAAAGTTGAGGGAGCAGACACGTTCCTACAAGACACTAATAAACTCACAATCCATTGCTGAAAGTGGTTGGAGTCGCCCAGAATCAGGCCCGGGTTGGCAGCTCCCTTGAGAAAAATTGTATCATTGTTTGATATCTAACAAATATAATTTGATGATGGTGTCAAAGACAAGTCAGGCCTTGTCACAGTCACCCTTGCATCTACAGGCTTTTCAATGGGAACATTGCAAATTTGGCATTTTTTTCCCTCCTCTTCTTAGGCTATTCCAGACCTGTTGTATGCAGTTATTCTGTGCTGCTCTGAATCAGAAATTCTCAGCTCAGCAGTTGGGAGCATGTTTGGCATTTGTATAGATTTATGTCATGTATTCCTTTCAAGTAAAACTACAGGAATGTAGGCGTGAAGATGATAGGAATAAAAACGCTGACCAGGAGCTGTTATTAGACTGTAACTTGCCAGGCTGCTGCAGAAGAAACACAACGCATTGACTCTTTGGGGATATCTCCTTTCAACCTCCCACCCTTCTTGAAGCACTTGCACTAATAGACTTGTGGAGATGAGTGAAACAGCTAACGTCCCTGTGTGTCTTGCCTGAGTTTTCAGTCAAAGGCTATAGCTATTGGCAAAACGATTTTGTTTCCTTCCTGAGCTAGGTTTCAAAAAGGAATTTAAATATGAGACTAGGAGACATATAGGAACCTACTGTTGAAGGGTATGATGAATACAGAGATAATTATATGACTGATAAACATATTTTTCTGGATTTAACAATCTTTGGAGGATGAGGAATTTGCAGCTGGAGCCCTAGCCTGCATATAGGTGGAATTACCTATGAAGTCAGAGCTGGTTCAGAACTTCTTTGCAGTGGTCACTTCAGGCAGGAAGGTCCTTTGGAAGGCTGCAAGGGATGACTTCACTCAAGGAGAGCCAAAGACCTGTTTTTGAATGGACAGACCTTCCAAGAAAGCCACAGAATTCCTACAGAAATGGATTAGAATAACCTCAAAACAAGAAGATGATTATCCCCTCTCCTATTCAAGCAGCAATTTCTGGGGGAAACACAAGGCAGGAAACTAGACCGAAGGACCTTGGTTTTGTCTTTGGTCTCCAAAACTACAGATTGTCAAAAGTTGCTCTTAATCTAAGTATTTCCAGTGAGACTAGTTTGCAGCCATACTTACAGCACCATGGAGTGACAGCTACCTTCAGAAGCATATTCCTCCTAGGGTCAATCTAATCCCCTATCTACTCACATCTATGGCAAATGGTGCAAAAAAAGATGCCCAGGGAAAAAAGAAAGCAGAGCAAGCATCTCTAAGTCCCAGTCCCCTGTCCCCCCGCAAGCACTTCCCCAGCCTTTTATTATTTCTGGGAGTCTAAGCCTGATTTGCTTTGCCTATTCATAATCCCTAAAGGACCTCTTCCTTCTCCTTGTCCTTGTCCTGTCTCCCCTTAAACTCACTTTTTGGATCCACATAATCCTTTAACAAAGATTTGCACAGGTCTACCACTCTTTGCAAGCAAAACCTACCTGCTTGTTTTGAACATCTCCTAACATCATTTAATGTCCCTTAGTTCTTCAAATCCATATGATTTATCAACAAGAGACATTTTCATAAGGTTCCCAATTGCCATCATAAGCAAAACCTATTTTTTATCACCATAATACGACTGTATCCTATGTCATGTTCTCAGAGCCTATGTTCTGAGCTGTTATCCCCACTGTGCTGATTTTTCATATCTGACTTCAGAGCAGGAGAGAGAAGAGGCGAATTTTGTCCTCTTGTGACAGGGATCATGTGCTTCACTGAGTATGTCTGTGGAGGACAGGGAGAATTTCTCTCCTCTCTTCCTTTTCTGTTTACAATCAGCTTACATTAGTCAGTAGGAGACATCTGAAAGAGACTCTTTCTTAGCATGAAAGTGACTCCCAAGCAGTTTGGGTTGTGGTGAAACTGCCTCCTACACACTAAGATGCAGCAAATCAAAGCAAAGAAGCAAAACTGTTCCCTGAAACTGTAGTATCTCAGTGAACACACTATAATGCTGCCAGACACAGGACTGTGGAGCTGGACCAGTCTGAAGGTTCCCTTAGCCCAGCACATGGACACTATGTTCCTGGGAGGAAACTCTTAGTCAGATGTGGGATAATCTGCTCTCTTCCTCTGTAATATGGTCTCCATTCTAATCTCAGTTTTTTAGAGAGTGACTCCATCCTTGCCATGTGCATTGTATATCCCACTGAAAAATATTATTAGCCTAAACTACGCTGCCTTTGAATGTCCTCACTGTCTGTAAAAGTCTAATCCCCTTTCACTCCTTACTGAATTGCTGTCCTGGGAAATCTCCTACTGCCACTCTGAATTAAAGAAAACTATGTGGGTTTATTGGTTTTGACATACTTTTGCTCTGCTGAACGTCCCCTTACTTTTGTGCTTTACAACTGACAAGCCCCAGAAGTTGCTGGTTTACTTTGTCAAGGTCTTCTGTTGGCAGATTCCTTCCCAGGGCACCATGCACATGGATGAGGGCTGCAACGCCAGCACTGTGGTTACTGACTTCACGCACTACTCTGCCCGGCCTGAACACAAGGGAACCAGAAAGCATGGGACCACTAGCAGTAGAAATGTGAAGGAACATCTTTTGATTGCTCTGAAATGCCCCCGGTCAATAGGAGGGGAAGCAGAAGAGAAGACAGGCTTTTCTGCCTGCCTGCCTCCTCCTGAACAACACTTCAGCCAGGAGACGGACATCCAGCATGCCTATCAGGCAGCTGTCAGTCCCTGTGAATGACTTGACAGGTTGGAGAGATGCATCTTCAAAACTGACAGCTTCCAAAGGCACAACATGCTGCAGAGGATGAAACAAGGTGAGGAACAGATGAAAAGCAGTCCCAAGCTCTTTCAGCTGTGGGACAGCACCTACTCCCTCCTGGTGGTGGGGCCGGCTGCAGTAGCCACCAATGTGTGGCTTTATTGCAGGAGAAACAGTGGCTTCCAGCTCACCTCAAAGGTGTGAGCATGTGCTCAGAGTGTACATGTCCAGAAATATCCTCATACTGTCACCCTATAGAAGGTCCAATCCAGACCTGTAAGAAGGCCTGAGCAGCAAACTTTAATGGCTGCTTTGTGTATAGCCCTTCACTGAGTGTCTGTGCCCAGGTGTTGGAGGAGGGTTACTTAGTGCAGCCTCAGTGAGGCTGTGGTGGGGCTGTCCTGGGCTGGACACACCCGGCTCCAAGGGCCCCACCACAGGGACACAGCTGAGCCCCTCAGCCAAGCTGAGGACGCTGGGTGGAGAGGGGGAAAACGGGTTTCAGCAAGGGCCAAAGGCGGCACAGGAAGAGCAGGAGGAATCCTGTCAAGGAGGGAGCAGCAGCAGAGGGACCCCGAGGCCGCAGCAGGAGGGGGGCAGGAGGTGCTGCAGGCCGGAGCAGGGATCCCCTGCAGCCCTGGAGAGCTGCGGAGGGAGCAGGGTGTCGCGGACGGGCTGCAGCCCGGGGAAGGAACCGCGCTGGAGCAGGGAGATGGGGAGGAGCGGCCCAGAGGGGCTGTCGTAGACCCACTCACCGCAGCCCCCATCCCCAGCTCGGCGCTCCTCTGGGGAGAGGAGCTGGGAGTGAGGGTGTGAATCTGGGAATGAGAAAGGCTTGTGGGCAGGGGGAAAGGTGTTTTGTCTTTGTTTCTCACCATCCAGTTCTATTTTTATTTGGCAATAAATTGAGTCAACTTTCCCCAAGTCAATTCTGGTGTGTCAGTGATGGTGAATTGTGAGGGCTCTTCCTTTCTTTAGCTTGACTTGTGGGGTTTCCTGTCCTATTTTCCCCCCCTGCTGTTAAGGCAGAGTTCATGAGGGGCTGGGTGGGAGTTCAGCCTTTTGCCAAGGCTAACAGAACACAAGTCCATAGGTTTAGTGAGCTTTCCCAAAAGCTGTGGAAGATAATTGCACCACAAAAAGACCTCTCTATCTGAAGTCCTTGCACAATATAGGAAAGCCAATATGGTTCTACTGATGTCAGCAGAGTTATGTTCAACTGACCCCAATAGGAACTCAAAAATCTTTCCCCTAGGGTTTTTCTTCAACGGGCAGCACACAAATATGAAATTAAAATAAACTGACCAGATTGCTAGCAGTCTGAAACTGTGTCAGGAGCAACTTAGAATAGAATTGGAGTTTGTAAGGTTAGGAGTGTTTTCGGTCTGGAGATAAGTGGGTGATGGGCCAGACCAGTGATTTCTAAAGAACTGGCAAATGAGCAGCTGGAAAAAAAAAGTCTTTGGAGGTATAATTGGTGCAAAGTAAACATAGAGAAGCTAGTTTTATCTAGGTTGCTCTTTCCTGCTATTTTTTATTCTGTTTTCTTTAACAATCTATGTTTTACGGAGAAATATCTTCAGCACAGGCATCCTGCAATGCCAGAACATTTCCCATCACGCTTTTTGACACAGATAAACCAGTATGGTTTATTTTGGGTTTTTTTTCAGTTACTAAAAAACTTCTGACAGAGACAAATATCTCTTTAATGAACCCCTTTTATTTAAAGGAACACGTAACAGTTCCTGTGATTGCAGTAATTTCTTTACCCGAATTTATTTACCCAGCACTATTCCGCCCCCCCTCCCCCCCAATTGTTTCTGAGTCCTGGTGTTTATTCCTCCCAAATCTGATACTTATCTTCTGGCTGTTCTCTCCACTCATATAATCCTTTGGCTTCTCAGAAACCAAACAATCTGGCTTCTCAGAAACAGAAAAATAGAGAATTGGTTCTCATTGTTCATGCATGTTTTACAAGTGTCTTTGCTTGGACCAATGCTTTATACCTGTGCTTAAAGTAAAACTGGTGTCATTGCTGCTAACTAGCTCCATAGAGAAGCCTTAAAACACTTAAAATCTTAAAAACCTTGAAAGATGAGCAGTGGCTATACCTAATCTGTAGCGTTATTCTTTCTTGTCTGCCTTTTTTCTTTTTTTACACAGTCTTAAGGTGCACACATTATGCATCAGAACATAATTAACTTACTATTCCTCTTAGCACTTAAAATATAGCTGTTGCGACTGGCTGGCCTAGCTCCAAGTACTTCAGTGATATTATTCATCTACCCAGGAGCATCTTGAAAACTTGATTGCAATTAATGATTTCATAGAAATAGTTCTTACCTTGTTAATGGTTGTCTTTTTCAGCATTCACACAGATCCCAAGGGCCTGCTCGTGGTCCACATCACTCAGTAGCTGACTATTAACTGCTATACTCAAAACAGATAGGTTTTCTTACACACACACACACACACAAAAAGAACAATCAACAGTAATGTAACAAACAATGTCAAATTCTCTTGAAGTTAGTAGTTTACTAACTACACAAATTCATTAATAGACAAGACTCTGGAAATCTTTGCCAGAGGATCCTGTGGAGGCTGAAGCTTACCTAGGTTTGAAAGGAAATTAGACTAAGGGTATCAGACCCAAAGACATGTCTCCATTTCAGGAACTCCCTGCCTTGCAGGTCACTAGAAGATCACAGAATACCCATTATGTTTGCTTTATTCTTTACTCTGCACTTACCATCTGCTACTGAGAGACTTTTGGGATAGATGGGCCTTTATTTGCATGTAGTATAGTGACTTTTCATATTTAGATGATGTGAATCAACAAGTCTGACCTTATAGCTACAACAGTGAACTAAAGAGGGCCACTGGGAAATTTGAATTGTTGTACAGACATCTATTTGCCGGACAGGAGAAGGTTAGCCTGAAAGCAACAGATAAAGCAAAAACCTCACACAAAGTGTGACTTTCCATGGAGACGCCACTGGACAGAAAAGGGTAAGGATTCTGGCATTAGAGAGTATCTGAAATCCAAGTGTCTCCCAGGTTTTCAGTTCGTGAATGACAGGTCTGTAGCTGAGAGGGGAAAAAAAACACCCCAAAAAACCCACAACCACAAAACCCACAACCCCCAAAAATTATGTCTGTATTTGCAAGGAGGTGTTTGCCAGCCCCCTTTTGGCAACACAAAAATAATTGGTTTCTGGTCAGTTGCAGCCAACACAGCTATCCTTGAAATAAATGGAACTTTTTATACCCTTCTCCATGGCAGCTGTATTGACATTGTTTTTGTTGGCACTCCCTGCACATATGACTGAGATGTTGTGAGAACACCCTGCCAATACCTCCTGAGAGGTGTCCCTGGATGAGTTTAGCTTTGTGCCTACTGTCAGAGGATCTCCACATGAGAGCCTCTGATTAACACTGTCATGTTCTCCTGCTCAAGCAGGATTTCCACTCAATGTCTTTTGGACTTTGCAGAGTAGTGCTTTCAAACTAGCAGTTCATCTACTAAATTTCCTACACAGTTTTAACTCTTTAATACTTCATTTTAATCTCTGTGCCCAGACTCCCCTAAGGGAGCAGATGTGTTAGCTAGGGTGTCATCTTTACTGTGATTTACTCATAACCTTATTGTGATAATTATAATCCCAGGTAAGTCACATCTAACATGAGGAACTTGCAATAGCCACTGTTGTTCTGGGACTCTCCTGATCTCAGAAGCTTTGCTAATATTGTCCACTATTTTTCCACAGCTCAAGATCTCACCCAGAAAAGTCTCAGAACCTGCTTTGGTGTCAAGTGCATCTTATATTTTCCTGTGAAACACCCTAGGTGTTTAGCTCAGTCCAACTCACGATGTCTCCCAGAGGGCTCACATACTGTTCTGCAAATGTGTGCTCTGTTTTTTTTAGGGAACTTGCCAGAACTCTGCTGGCACATCAAGCATAGAAAAATTTATTTCAGCTTTCTCTCATGGAATTTCTCCCTAGGTAGGGAGGAGAAAGTGACTCTTTGCTAGAAATGCATATAGTTCTTTGGAGTCTGTAGTGATGGGATGTTTTGCACTTGTTTGTTTGGAGAGGCTTTAATATCACCAATGAATTCACCAGCTTTGATGATTTGATTTTTTTTCAACTGTTGAGAGCCCTACAGCAGCAAACCAATTGAGCTCCTCTGCCAGCCTCTACCTCAGGACAAGAACTGTGATAATGAGTTTAAAAGGTGAGAAGGCTGTGGTCTTTCAGTTTAGCTCTGTATTCTGTCAACATCTTTCTTGTCCCAACAACTCTTCTTCAGCTCCATTCATCCCTTACCCTTCCAGAGGATGCAAATCATAGAATCACAGAATCATAGAATGGTCTGGCTTGGAAGGGACCACGAAGTTCATAATTTTCCAATTCCCCTGCCACAGGCAGGGCCACCAACCTCCAGGCCTGGAGCTACACAAGGTTGCCCAGGGCCGCATCCAACCTGGCCTTGAACACCTCCAAGGATGGGGCATTCAACACCTCTCTGGGCAGCCTGTTCCAGCACCTCACCACTCACTCTGTAAATAATTTTCCCCCTTAATATCTAATCTAAACCTTCCCTCCTTTAACTTCAATCCATTCCCCCTTGTCCTGCCGTTGTCTACCCTTTTAAAAAGCTGATTCCCCTCCTGTTTCTCTGCTCCCTTCAGGTACTGGAAGGCTGCCATGACGTCCCCCTGAACCCTTCTCTTCTCTAGGCTGAACAAGCCCAGCTCCCTCAGCCTCTCTTCGTAGAGGAGGTGCTCCAGCCCTCTAATCAAAAAAGGACATTGTATGATTCTGCTTGTGTGATTTCTATACAGACTCCCTCAGTGGGAAATGAGCTTAATACTGTAAACCCCAAAGTTAACCCACTTACTTGCTTGATCTTTCGTTTGTCCTGTTTGTCCTGCTAGCACTGCTGTTGCTTGGCCTCACTTTAGGTTGTGTATTTAACTTTGAATTAATAACCGTCACTTTCTGATGTGAAATGCCTCACTCCCCACATTCCTTCTGTGTAGTCTCATGATGATTTATGTCCAAGTTAAATGGAAACTATTGAAATCATCAGTCTACTCCAAACATCTACTGTGAGAAACAAGAGCAACCTTGTAAACTCTGTGGATAAGGGAGATCACAAAATAATGCATATGAGGACAAAGAAGGACAATCCCAGCAGATTCCTGGCCACTTTCCCTGTATCTCCGTTGAAGCAAGAACCAACTAAATAGATTATGTTCATGTCAATTATGTGTCAACTCTTGATGCCACACTGAATGGATGATGGGACCATTTGAGGAGTACCTAGGAAGGAGTGAACGTGACCTCATCAACAGTAGTACTAGCAGGGTAAGAAAAATGGATATGACAAAGGAAACAAAAGAGGCTATCATGACTGTACTCCTTTACAGAGACTGTTGATATCCTGTGCACCATAAATCCTCCTTCAAACAATAATACAAAGAGGCAGCTTTCAGAGGGCAAGCAGGTGACAAGTAGGAGGGAGCAAAGGTAACATATAAACGATGAAAAAAGTTGAGATGTTGTGTGAAGATGATTTTAAGGCATCAAGCAATGGAGTCAATGGATTTGAAGTAGCAAGCAAAGCTGAATCACATTTTAATTGTTTTGAAGTAGCATGCAGAGGAATTGCTGAATGGTTCCTGCAAAGACATGTTGCTACCCAACATCAGAGCAGTGACTGTTCATCTAAGGTAGCCAGACGGTATGCAGGGAATCCTGGGATTAGCGTATCCTCTTTGTCAGCAGATGGACATCCAACAGAAGTTAAACTCAGTATGGCCCTGGATAAACAAGTGTGAGTGAAGATTATCAAGGAAAAATAGCATCTATTTAAAATTACACTTAAATATTGCACGTCTACTTAAATATGCACTTCCTCCTGAGCCAATGACAGTTTGAGGGAAGGGCTGGGATCAGACCCTTGCCGAGACATCCTGGAAGAGTCTTTTTACACATGCCAGTCTGTCCAAGCTTATTTTATTCTGTCCCCTAAAGCAAAGTTATTGTTTCAATGGTCTGGGCTCCCTATTTCTTCCTTCGGGTCCTGTAGAAATGCTTGTGTCACTGCTTACTTTTCTTCTTTTTCCCTCTGAAGGAACCCAACAGTTTTGCGATCAAGAGCACCTAACAGCTGGGTCACATTCAAATCATGTTCCATCTGAGAACACCATATTGCTCATGCAGACAGAATGACTACCTGCTCACATTTTCTCCAGTTGTATTCTATGTTTCCCGAGTTTTATGTTTCAGGAGGCATTCCATTGGCCCACTCTTTCCACTTGAGATATTTTCCTACTTGTACCAACCATGTGTTCTCTCTTAAATCACTCAGAGCCAAAAAGGTCTGCTGTTCCCAAGGTCTGCTTCATGCGTTGTCTAAATGAGCAGATGTCTTGGTGCAATAGAAGTTATCTCAGCTAACTCATCCCAGAGCAATTAGGATATCAATTGCCCTGCATGTGGGCAGTGTAATATTATTTTAGGCCAGATAATGTTCCTAATAAATACTTCTGAGGCTCCCATGCTGTTGAACTGCACAGCTTTTCCAGGTGCTTCTACAGTCATGCCAAGAGGGAAGTAGTTTTGGACACATTAGGAGCTTTGAGTTGTACCTGCAACTGCCTTTCTACAGAACCTCCTTCTGATGTTTCTTTTTATTCCTATGACTGCTTGGGTTTCTTCAAAGGATGTAAATTCAGTTAATGTGCCTGGGAGTTTATGTGGTGTGTTTTCAATCATGGTGAAATTTATAGATGCACACAGGAGAGCTGAAGGCTAGCAGAAGTACATAAAGAAAATTCACTGCTGAGTTTCTGTGGCAACATAGCACGGTAAGCTGCACCTATCCCATTCTCTCATCTTTCCCCTCTGTGTTATTTTAGGAAACCAAGCAATGTCACTGCTATGAAGAGGCTTTGGGACTGGAACTGGAAAATGGAACAGCAGTCATTGAGATATTCTGGTACTTGAACCACTCTGAAAGACATTGCCTGACAGTTACCCACTGTCTTTTTATCTGAAGTTGATACCTGTGTGAGATGGGGATCAGGTTTATCACACAATTTCTTTCTCCCTCTAATTTACAAAAAACAATAGCTCTTAATACCATTCATCTTAATGGGCTGAACAAAGCTACTGTACCCCAAAACTGAGCCAAACATTGTAAATTCCTGAGTCACACCTGGTCCTCCAAAGCTAAAAGGGCAATGGAGACAATGTCACCTCCCAAAAAAGAGTAAGACATGAGAACTGTATGAAAATGCCTTTAGGACACAGCTTTGCAGTCCGACTGTGGGAGGCAGAGGGTAGTGCCCAGATCAAAGTGTCCAGAGATGCTGACTTCGTATCTTAACAGTGGAATGGAGCACCAAAGCATTGTAGCAAGACAACTGGATAAAGACATCCAAACAGAAAGAGATTGTTAGGAAGATTGTCTGCTAGAAAAAATATTAGCACAGAGACTGTTGAACTACACAGCTTCTTATCTGATTCTTATCTTTTCTCCCTACTCAGACTTCATTTCCCTACTTTTTTTCTTGATCTGCTCATCCATACAACTTGCAAAGTGGAATCAGCCTTCCACAAGAACCAGTGAACTTCACTGCCTGAGGTTTTCTTATCTGAAGGTAAAGAGGTTAAAGCAGGCCTCTTATCCAAAAGCCAGTATGCTGGCTGGAAGTGTGGTCGTCATGTGGGTGGAAATGCCTCTGGGATGTGGGTGGCTGCAACTCGGTTGTTTGAGGTGTTTTGCACATGAGCAATAGGAGAGCTAGGTAGGGATCAAACAAAGTTCATAAGATCTTTAACTTTGTTTGGTCTCTGCCCAGCTCTCCTAGGTGATTCCTAGTGTGCAATTAAAAACTTAGAACAGTCCCATAGCCAGTGCACTGTGTCTTGTTTGCACTCACACAACAAATATTCAGAGGCCCTCCCTCAGTCCTTGTGCTTCTGGTGGAAGGAAGTATCTCCAGTGCTATGGGGGATAGAAAGCTTATTTTCAAGTTGGTTAAATTATAAAGTACATAATGTAATTTCAGTTTTCATTTGTTTGAAGGCAGCACATTTATCTGCTTTAATATTTCTGGAAACTTCATCAATACTTATGCTATTTAACTAGGTGGGGCACACAGATTACAGTCTGGTTGGTTTGGACTGGGCAATAGCTTCGCTTGCTTCCTGATGCAGCTACCACCCCTCTCCCAGGCAAGTTCTGGACAGAGCTTGGGGGACAACAGGATCCAGGACTGTTCCCAAAAAGTAGGCTGCATGCAGCCACCCTCTTTTGCAAAGTTAGGAGAGTCCACCTGTTCTGACAGGTGATTTACCATGTCTCTTGCTTCAATCTCTTTTGCTCTATTTACTAGCAAAAATGAAATCTTAGGGTGCATTGGGAACCTGGAGAGAAGACTGAACTACTAACCTGTGAATTTGATTTTGCCCTCAATGCTGCCACTCGTAATAGGAAGAACCCTGGAGAAGTACATATACCTCCATCTGTTTCAGATCAGTGTCTGAAAGCTGTTATAAGTAGGTAATTATTCTTACTACTACTCTTTTAGGGACGTGTCTATTTATTTTAGGTGCCCACCTCCTTGAGTGTGTTTATGGTGCTGGGTGCCTTGCTTTTAAACAAACTGAGGAAGAATCAGGCTTTTCCAATACCTATGCAAATGTCCTGAGCAAAGTGCCTAAAAGCACTGTCAGTAAACATAAAAGGACTGCTTGGATTAAGTCCAGAAATCCTCTTAGACCCTTGTACCTTTATTTCTTTACTTGCCATAAAGGAAGTAAAGGCAGTACATAGGGGAGAAGAAGGTAGTAGGAGGGAAATACTAAACAGAAATTTTCCTTAGGCCTAAAAGAAGAGCTTAAAAACTGAGTCATCTTAGAGAAGAAGGATGGGTTTGTACTGCACAAGGGAAAGAAAGAAAGTTTTAATGAATTCTTAAATTCTTTTGAGACCCAGTGGTGGTGCCCGATGCAGCTGTTTTCCTTGAAACCTGGGTAGTTCAATTCCTGCCTGCTGGAAAAAGACACAGATTCCTAGAGCCCCACATTCTTTGCATTGGTGATATCTCTTACTAAATGCTTTTGTCAAAACCACTTCTTGATCATATCCTCTCTTTTCCTGCTGTATTCCTGTTGGTACTCTACTTCAAAGAATATTGGCATGTACTATTGCAGGGCTTTTCAGCGAATGTATTGAGTTAGCACCTAATTTTATCCTCTCAAAGACAATGGCACCTTTCCTATTACTAGGACAGAAGATATAAATACCTTCTGAATAAGCCATCTGACATCTTATTGGTCAAAAATCTGCTTTGTTCATAGCCAAGTTTATATGAGGTCCTGCAAGAAGCAGGTCATCATAAAACTGGTCCTATTAACAATACAGAAACATACAGCCAAGTTAGTGTCTGGATTTCAGACTACTTAGTATCTTGAAAAAAAAATAGATTCTGGGATGTTCTGAAATCAGAAGGTTAGTTCAGCTTCACGTGCTTCCCTCTGGGTAATTAGACTCTGGTAACTGCAACAAGAGTTTGTTCAATATGCTGCCTCTACAACATTTTTTACTCTGGTTCTATTATTCCTTATTAAACAAGAAATACTTGACTATAAAACAGTACTGTTGTTAGTCTACAAGATCACTTCGACAACCAGATTTTATCTAGTCATGGTATTCAGATAGAGATCTTGCAAAGAGTCCTAACTGCTATGTACTGAAGATACTGGCAGCAGCTCCCACGATGTTTTGCAGTCACTTCACTAGGAAAGAATTATTATTTTCCACTTGCAAATCAAGTAGACTTTTAAAGATTTATCCAAAAACACAGTCATGGAAGGAACAAGATGAAGATTTGAGCTTAACATTCTTGAAGTCAAAGTAAATGCAGTAGCAAGAAAACGAATTGAAAAGATTATCTGTCTTGTAGCAAGATGAAAATGCAGATCTACCTAAACAGGAACCTTTTCCCCACAGCATCTCCCTTTCCACCCTGTTCGTGGATATGTTTCCTTTTCTCAGACAAGTACATAAAATAAAGATGTCCAGCAGCAGTTTTGTAAGTCTCTATTCTGTTGTTCCATATCTGCAACTGCACCTGGAAAGTGCAGTTTAGTTCTCCTAAATGCAGGAATGTCTCATTTAAATAAACTATAATTTTGCCTTCCACCCATTTGCTGAGCTTTCTGTTCCTAAATTAATTCTTTCCACTTTTCTGAGGTTTTTGCCAACTCTCTTCTACCTCGTTAATAAAGGTGTACCCAATATATTCAGATAACTTTTCCACCCAAAACAATTAGCTTGTCTACTGTGACACATTTTTGAATATGGAAATGAGGGTAAGACTGGAGGTGATCAGTCTGTGCCTGGAATATAGGCATTGCAGCCTGCTGGAAACACAACTGCTGACTTTTCATCAGTTTACAAACTAAAGGTGAAGAAATATTAAAAAGCATCAAGAAGCAAAAATAGCAACAGCTTTTGCTTTTTTCCATTTGTAGCCACATGCCCACCTTCCTGGTAGTAACTTCACACATCATCGCTTATCTAAACATGGAAGGGAGGCAAAGCTCCCCTCTGGGAAGAAGGGAGAATGATGGACAGAGACCAAGGACCTTCTCCGAACAATGCCTCCGGGCTTTCATTCTGGTCGTCTCTTGACTAATGGCTTGTAGTGAGCCATGTTTGTCAGCAGGGTTCACCTTGAACATCCAGTGGTGATTCAGGCGTGGTAAAACTCAGATGTTTCCTGCAGTGACAGCGTGGCTTTCTGCTGGCTTCGGAAGCAGCAGAACAGCCTGTGCAGATGAGATCTGATTTCAAGGCCTCCTGTTGCTAAATGACACAAAAGAGAATGTTGTGATTTCTTCCCCTTGAGCACTTCCTTGCTTTCTCTGTGCTTATGTAGTAAATTTGAAAGACAAAGGAAACCTTGGTTGGGTGGGCACTGAACTTACTAATGCCAAAGATCACTTGATTACTGATACAATAGGATGTAAAGATGCGTTAATGCATCATTATTTAATTCGTGATTCATTTTTGTTGTGCTAATGATGCATTTACTTGCAATTATATGCATTTAGACCTTTACATGATATGGTATGGACCTCTGCTTCCCTTGTACAAATAGTTCTAACAGTAAATTAGATCCAAGGACTGCGCAGAAAGTTTTTCCTTTTGTGTAGCCATCGTGTGCCAGGAGGTGGTGCCACAGAGCAGGAAACACTTTGAGTATGGTAGGGCATGCTCACCTTGAAAGATAAAGGGGTTAGGACATGGTTTTTGCCTTCTTACGAAATCTGTTCAGCTGAAGTGTGACACAATTCAAATATTCCAGGAAAGAAAACAAATATTTCTTTGCCCGTTTATTTGTATTCCCTTCACACTAATGTTTCCTTTTCAGTCATTTTATCAGAGGATTCCCAGCTTTCTTCTACACAATGAAATCTTCCCCCATCTCTCCACTGTAAACTGATTTTATCCAGTCAAGGGAGACCTGAAACTTGATTTATCTCCCTTAGTTTTTCTTCCTTCCTTGCTATTTCCCTACTTATAGCTCTTGGATTTTGATCTGAAATAGAAAAGATTTAAGTCATCTGAAGCAAGTTGAAGACTAGCATTAAAACTGCTTTACAACTTATATCCTAAACATTTTCTATTGTTATCTTTCTCTGTTTGTCTGGGTAAAGACTATTTACAGAAGTGTGGGGCTTGACAAAGAAGAAGGAAGTATGGAAGTCAAAGACTTAACAGTTATTTCATGTCCTCAGTGCTTGAGAACATCATCAGATCTTTGTAATACAAAATGGACATTTTTCATTTCTACAGAGATCCTAAACTACATCTAGCCATGTACAGAAAGACTCACTCTTGAGTAAACTTCCAAAGCATTCCTTCCTGAAAGATATGCTTCTCCTAAGTCATACAAGAATTGTTAAACCACTATTTTAAACAATTCTAGTTTGGGTGTGTTTTACAAGATCATTTGTCACTAGCAAGTATGTTCCTGAACCTAAAGATGTGGCTTTAACCACTACCCTTTTTTAATGTTTTGAAGTCATGTACTTTCAAAGGAGCTGGTTTGCAAACCAGTTCCCCTACTTCTTGCTTTCAATGTCTTGATTATGAACTTGATTTAACCTTGTTGCTATCAATTCTGTTGCATGGCAACTTGTTGGCTCTGTTGTTTTCTTTCCAAATACGTTTCCTCTGTCCCACTTTTTCTATGTCAGGCTTATTCATGGATTTTTGTGTTCTTTAGGTATTCCTAGCATCTAGGCTTTGCATTGCACTCACAGCTTGGTTTCTGCTCACTACCACTCTTAATTTTCCTTCATCCACTGCCTTGAGTCTATAGCTCTCACATCTAGCTAGCCTAACTGGAGCATTTTTCCATCAGATTGTGAGGTCTTTGTTGTTAGACTAAGACTTTAGCTCTGACTTTCTTATATTTGTTTTCTATAAACTATCTTAACACTGAGTCTTTACCAATATTAAAAAGTCCCTGGCTAGTCACGGAAATGCCTTTAGTCCTTTGGATGAGGTATGGCTCCACTTCATGCTACCTCTGAGGTCTGATGGAAGGATCGCGTACTTCCTTTCAACATGTTACCATCTGTACGAAATACACATCCCTCTCTTGGCAGTGGGGCACAGCCTCCTTGTTTCTTTAGAGGAGAGAAGCTATGAAGTGGATTTGCTGTCTGTAACACCTGTCTTTGTTGGATTGCCTTGGAGAGCCTCAAATTTGTATCTATGGCAGTGCAACATGCTCAAAAAGGTTTCCTGGCATGGAGACCAGCAGACACAGAACAACTCATGCCTGTACCACTGAACCATCCTAGCCTCAAATTAGGGTGGCCACATCTGAACTATCTGCTGGGGATAGTCCTGGCCAGTGCTAAGTTCTAGACTGTGCCTGGAAGTTATTCAGTAGAGTACCATGCTGGTCAGGCCAAACACATGCCAGACCCCACGTTGTCAATTTAACAACACAGGCAAATAAGTCCCAGTGTTCAAGAACATTCCCTGATAATTCTAAGTGTGGTAATAGAGCCTGATAAGGCCAGCAAGACCTTGCAGTTTTAAAACCTCTTATCTTTACCACACCTTTAAGTGCTTAGGGAGTCTTTTCAGGTTGTCCTGCATGGCAGTCTTGTAGGCTAATAGCCTTGTCTGGACTTTACTTCTCCCAGTAACGCAGAGGCCATCAATTGCAGTCTTTGCATTCAGGAGATCCAGGAGGCACAACTGTTGATTTGATCATGTAGCAATACAGGACCTTTTCCTCCTTGTCATGCATGTCCAGTAGCACCTGCCCCTTTGGGGCACATATACCAGTGAAACATTGACACCCAGAGGAGCATACTAACCAAACTGGATGTGTCCTTAGATCCTGGACAAAGTTTACTGTGTTAACACTGCTGTCTACAGCAGCTTTACTCCAGTTTAGATTTTCTTGCCCATTGCTTTCTTACACTGCTGTCCTATCTTAGCTTGGTGGTCCTGACAGATCCTTTTCCATTGACACCAGCAGACCAAATGGATCAGGTTATTTCACCAGACTCAGACTGCACTATTTCTAACTCAAATTTGTCCCACTGCTTTGAAAAATGTGTTTATAGACACATAACATTGTGACACTGAGAACATTTCTGGTGTCATGCTCCTTGCTGTCCCACAGTAGTTAATAATTCTGCATGCCAACTAGTATAAACGACAAGCTACAACATGTCTTGTTTCCTGGAATACTTTTTGGTTTTTACACTCTACATTTTAGCTTTGGCTTTGAGCTGTGATCCTCAGGCCTTGGCCATGTGTTTCCAATAGGGTTTTACTCTTTATATGACTGATCTGAAGTCTAGCTGGGATCAGGCTGGTTTGGATGTTCACATACCAAGAGAAGAGCAGCATCTGTGCACTGAGACCATTAGAATGTGCTATAACCACACCACTAACATTTTCCTGTTCTCTAGAAGTCTCCCTGTTTTTACAACCAGTCTATAGGATCCACTGGTTTACTTTCCCAGAATACTTGGGTGCTGGGATATAAAAGATATTTACGTGATGCTGCATTGTTCCATATGGTGAGGCTTCATTCAGCTCTGAATAGATCAGAGTGGGTGTCAAAACTAGTTAAACTGTGTTAGTACACTACCCTACTCAGTACTGCTGAGAACTGACTGCACCCAGGGTTCCCACAGCCTCTGTGGCCCTACACAGGTGCCTGGAATCTCTTATCTGCCTTTCATAGTGCCATTGTTAATGTACTCACTGGACCATCCTCAGACGATTTGCTTGTCATGTGTGTCCCACTGCTTTGGTTTTGTGCTTGTATTCTTATTCTGAAAAACGGCCATCCTTGTGTTCATGCCTTCCTCACAGATGTCTACAGTATTTACTGTTTGCTGGCATTTTTCAGGGGTTCAGATCTGTTCTGATCTGCTCTGATCTGCTGACATCAGAAGTTCCACTAACAGACATGTATCTTTGCTCTTTAACACTATGACTTTTGCTAATTGGTCTCTTTCCAAATAAAACGATACCTCCCAATAGCTTTGCTCCATCTGCATCCACAGTATTTATCATGCCAGTAGCTTGGACATTATTCCTGTCTTACTTATTTCTTGGCATTTTTCTTTATTTGGTAGAGATAATAAAGTTTTGGCTCTATTTTTTTCCCTTTATTCTCCAGGATCATTCTTGTAGACATCCATCCTTAGTATCATGCTTGTGAGGAGTTTTGGTCTGGAAATTGATGAATCCTGGTGATCAGGATACTTTCATGGTGTCTGTTTGCTGTACTTTTAGGTGGTGCTGTGCTACCTTGTTAAGTGTAGTTGCTTCACGATGTGCAACTGTCACATCATAGATCTTGTGATAGAATGCCTTCCTTAATCTGCACTGGTTCTGCATGATGTGGTGCCAGGTCTTCATGGTATCTGGCATCTTATTGCTTAGGAAGAGGACTCAACACATAGGTGCTCAATCCCAGAATAAAGGAAATTACAGGAGAAAGGTATAAACCCCTGACACATGGCAGATGTGTGGCATTCTAAGGAGGTGATCCTCCCCATCTACTCTGCCCTGGTCAGGCCCCACCTGGAGTGTTGTGTCCAGTTCTGGGCTCCTTAGTGTAAAAAGGACAGGGATTTCCTGGAGAGAGTCCAAAGAAGGGCTACGAAGATGATTAAGGGCCTGGAGCATCTCCCCTAAGAGGAGAGGTTGAATAAGCTGGGACTGTTCAGTCTAAAGAAAAGAAGATTAAGGGGAGACCTAATTGGTGTTTACAGATATCTTAAGCAGGGGATGCAGGGGGAATTAGCCAGCCCCTTTTCAGTGGTTTGTGGGGACAGGACAAGGGGCAATGGCTGCAAGTTGGAGCACAGGAAGTTTCACACCAACTTGCGGAAAAGCCTTTTCCCAGTGAGGGTGCCAGAGCCCTGGGACAGGCTGCCCAGGGAGGTGGTGGAGTCGCCTTCCCTGGAGATATTCAAGACCAGTCTGGATGCATATCTGTGTAGTATAAGCTAGGGAGGCTACTTTGGCAGGGGGGTTGGACCCGATGATCTCTCGAGGTCCCTTCCAACCGCTACAATTCTGTGATTCTGTGATTCCCTATGAAAGGAACGTGCAGCACACAAATGTACCTCCACGTACATCCAGCCTCTGACTCCAGATGGTTGTGTGTGCTTGCAAATGTTGATTTTACCAAATTCTCCTCTCTAATGCCCTGCACACACAATATTTGCCCTTGCATCTATGAAAACTACTTGGGAAACAACTGTTTCTGAAAAATCAGAAGTTATTTTGGTGCCTGTCAGTGGATTTTATGAGCTTGGTTCTTGGCACTGTTTCTCCTGCTCACTGATGTATGCAGACGTCCTATGGGGCAGCTGGACTGTCAGGTTCCGTTTTTGCCATGGCAATTTGTAATTAAGTGCATTTTCATGCAGATCGTTTTTCTTTGGGCACAATCTGTTTCAGGCATAATCACTCCTCAGAAATCAAATGCTCCCAAACCCATGTAGCAATTAGAATGGCTGGTCATCTGGCACTCCACGGAGTTCATAAAGACACAGGGCAACTCCATCTGAACTCCCACTTTATGCAAATAGGACGTGCAGGTTTTTCATCCGTGATGCTTCTTAAACTCTGAGATGCAGAATGTAGTAAATGCAGTCACTGGTTGTCAGCAATTTGAAAACCAAATTGTGTGTTTCAATGTGTGAAACACAAATGGAGAGAGAGAGAGAGAAGGTGTTTTTAACTTGAGCTTCATCTTTCTTTGAGAAGTGCAGAGGACAGTGGGAATTGTCTGGTCAGGCCATGGCCGTGGCACAGGTGGAAGCAGCAAGTGGGTAGGAGTGTGTGAATGAGGATTATGAAGGATTAATGATGGAATAAGGAAGCAGCATGTGTGTGTGGAATTGGTAGCAATGAGGGAATGTTCAGGAGTGGAAAACCACTATTTTGTGCTGAGTAAAATGAGTGATGATGGGATACAGGATAGATCCTGCAGGGAGAAGAACATTATCCATCATTAGCTTGTCAAGCTAGTGAAGAGGGCTTTAAACTAAAGCTGCCGAGAAAAGGGAACCTCAATCTATACTGCTTCTACCAGTTTGGTGCCAGTACTGGCAATAGATGCTCAGAGCAAGGATGAGGGCCACAGGTCTGAAGGAGAAGACCTGAAGTGCAATGCAAAGCAATTCCAGCCAGTCAGTCACCATCATCAGGGGCCCATCTTAAATGCTTCTCTGTAAATGCAGGTAGCACAGCAAATAAGCAAGAGGAGTTGGAGACATGCACACATGCAGGGCTATGATCTTATTAGCATCGTGGAGACATGGTGGGATGGTTCCTATGATTGGACTGTTGGAATGGAAAGATACAGGCTCTTTAGGAAGAACAGACAGGACAGAGGAGGTGGAGGTTATCGACCTCTATGTAAATAGCCAACTGGAGTGCACGGGGCTCGATCTGGGGATGGATTAGGAGGTGATTGACATTTTATGGGTGAGAATTAAAGGCAGGGCGGGGACAGGGGACATTATAGCAGGGGTCTGCTACATGCAACCTGACTAAGGTTCTCTATAGATCACATTCACAAGCTCTGGTTCTCATGGGAGACCTCAACCACCCTGAATCTAGAGGAGGGACAACACAGCAGGGAATAAGAAACCTAGGATGTTCCTGGAATGTCTTGAAGATAACTTCCTTTTCCAAGTGATAGAGGAGACAATGACAAGAGATACCATGTGGGACTTTGTTCTATTCAACAAGGTAGGACTGTTAGTTAATGTGAAGGTCAAGGGCAGCCTTAGCTGCAGTGACCACGAAATGGTGGAGATCAAGATCCTCAGGGAAGCAAGAAGGGCAGCCTTTCAGTACCTAAAATGGAGCTACAGAAAATATGGAAAGGGACTTTTTACAAGGGCAAGTAGTGATAGGAAGACGGGTATATTGTTTTAAACTGAAAGAGAGTAGATTTAGATTAGATATTAGGGTGAAATTCTTCACTGTGAGGGTGGTGAGGCACTGGAACAGGGTGCCCAGAGAAGCTGTGGATGTGCTCCACCCCTCTGGCAGTGTTCAATGCCAGGTTGGATGGGGCTTTGGGCAGCCTGGTGTGTCCCTGCTCATGGCAGGGGGTTGGAGCTGGATGGTGTTTAAGGACCCAGACCATCATTCTGTGATTCCATGTTTCTATGATTCTATGATCTTGAATCTGACTACATCACAGAGTGAATTTTTCCAGGTGACAAAGAGAAGAGTGCAGAAGATAAAACTGTCCCACAAATAAGGGAGCAGCAGTAATACACTCTGACATGAGTAGTGGTGTATGGCATTTCTTTTATTCACCACTCCTGACTCATTTCTGCTATGTGAAGAGAACAGACATATCCCTTGTTCCCCCAGCACAGATTCTAGAGAACTTGGTTCATGCCAACAGCTTCTCCTTGTGAGTTCTGGTAGAGGGGACATATTTTTATAGGTCTAAGAGACAGAATATAAATAGTAAATACTTGAATGGTACAATGCATATTAAGGAAATTGCCCAACCTTGTAATTGGACATACAGAGGCAAGCTGCCAGAGGTAACTTTATGTGTTTCTTCTGTCACTTGAACATCTCAGAGCCTCACAGGAGCATAAATATCTTGCAGATTAAAAGGAAGTGAGTGGTACGTGTGTCATCATGCTTCCCAGAAAGGTTTCTCAGTGACATCTCGACTTGGCACCACAGTGCAATGTGGACAATTCAGGGGAAAGGTCTTTTGCAAACCTCTTAGTTTTCAGTGGAAGGGAAGGCAAGGAAGATCCAGTGTCTTGGCTGAGAGTTAAGTAGGACACAAGTGCACTGAGGCACTTCATCCTTTGCCTGCTCCGTGCACTCTCAGTTAGAGTGACAGTGCCCTAATTACAGCCCCTCTTTCTGGCTGCTGCAGCTGCAGTGAGGCAGGTGCTGGTTATGCAAAGGCTCCCCAGGGGTCAGAAAAGTAGGTTTGGTGTAGCTGAAACCCAAGAAAGCAGGTACTGGACAGCAGCGAGCATCTAAAAGTTAGGCAGGTTGTTTATATTCATAATATGGGTTCCTTCCACCTTCAACACAGAGAAGAGGAACCACAGGGGGCAACTTTGCTGAATTGCTTCTCTTGCTAATTACGGAAGAAAATGAGGTGATCTGTTTACATAAAGTGCTTGCATTACAGGTGGCAGAAGATAGGTGTTCCTGAACATTTACCTTCAGCAAGCAAAATTGCATGGGAGCCTTAAGACAAGAATCAGGCACTGACCTTTAAAGGTAGAAGTAAAATGAGTTTGACTCCTTTGGTACTCTGTACTCTCTAGACTAAAAATGCCCAACTCTTCATCCGCTTGTCTGCATAAACAACGGTCCCAGAACTGCCTGGTCTTTTCTTTATTTCCATCTACAGCAGAGATGCCTTTGCATGATTGATAAGGCCCACATGAACAACACTCAGCTACTATTTAAAACAGGACAGAATTTGCTCCTGGGCTTTCTGCAAATGCATCTCACTAGAGTGAGTCACACAAACAGACAGATTTACAGCCACCAGCTGACCACTTGTCTTTCCCTTCAGTCTGGTGATGAACTGCTTGAACATGAATGTATGGAGACACATAAGATATATCATGCTAGTATGTTTTACCCTGGCTACACTTTGGGCTCATTGAATGCTCTTTTCTTTCTTCTGGAATTAACTGCACAGGTATTTTGAAGGAAAATCAACAGTCTCTCCCCCCAAACAGTAACTTTGCAACGCTCTACAAGAGACAAAGGAAAAAATCTTCCTGTTTCTGGGATAACCAGATGTTTGGGAAAAATATTTCCTTTATAATTTTAAAAAAAGTTTATTGTACTTAGTGAAAGTAAGACGGACTCTGTCAGATTTCAAACCCAGTCACACCCCTGGTTTACAAGGCAGATTTATCCTTAGAATAGTGATTCATTTAGTAAAGATGAGAGTAGACCTACTGGGATTTCTTTTCAGTAGAAGTCTGATTCTTATCCTCCTTTGTACTTCCAAAATTGTTCCAGTTAAAGCAGATTTAACTAGGTGTTGCCTACGGAAAATCAGTAATCCCTCATCTAATGCAAGGATCATTTCTACCAGGAGATGTGACTCTAAGAGAGATGCATAGCCAAGCTAGTTCACATCTAGCTAGATCTGGGTGCAGGTTGAGTGGATGATGAGGATGTAAACACCAGCTGGTTGTGCAGGCACTTCTGTGATAAAAGTTATAGTTACACTGGCCTCCTTTTAGATCAGAGAGGTAGCCGCTCCTGTCTTCTGTGCTCACATCACTGCGGTCAGATAATGTGGATAAAACTTCATGTGGTATCCAGATGCAGAAGGGCACCTGTTAAAGCCAAGCACACTGCCATGGAGACACTGTTCTTTCCTTCTAAGCTAAATTACTAATTGCTTATCCAGGGTTACAATAACAGAATTGCCCCAAGATAAAGGACAAGACTCTAAAGGGAGTTATTCATAGGCAACGCCCTCAGCTGAAACTCTTGACTGGAGGGAGATAATTTTCATGCAGCTTAATATTTTCTAGATTATGAAAAATTTAATTCAGCTCAGCGTCACATTTTATGTGAGAACAGGGTTTTTCCAATGAAATGTTTTTCATCAGTCAGTGTTCTAGATGACTTAATCTAAATTGAAATAGTAATATTTACAAGAGGGTTTCTATTGGTTTAAACTCATAGCTAAACTATTACAGAGTGTCTGAGCCCTCATTTTATTTTTCAGCATGTCAGGGGTGTTATTTTACTTTTTCCAGTGCAGTGAAGCTAAATTAATTAGAAAGTGCTGTAGTAATTGAAGGGTCTCTACACAGAGATCTTTTTTGCTCTACCTGAAAACCCCTGAAAGTCTCCAGCTGTCATTGACTAAATGGATTCAAGCCGCTGCTACGAATTCTGCAGCAGATGTGGCCATACAGGGATTTGCAGCAAGTGTTTGCAACTGTGTCTGCTTGAACTCGAGACTTTTATTATTTTTGATGCAATTCAGTTCCAGGGAAGAGCAAGGCAGATGAGACATTGGGGAAAAGGGGTGGGGAGAAGGCTTTAGAGTTTCTTCAAGACCCTTCAGCAACTCCTTCCCTTCTTTCCTCCCTCCCTCCCATTATCTAATCCCCTTGGAATGTAACAGTTCTCACACAGCTACTATCTGTTGAATTAATGTGATTTTCAGAGAGAAGGGGGGGGAGGGGAGGAGAAAGCTGCCTTCTGATCCCTTAGAAAAAATTTCACTTTCGATATCTTGCAGCGTATCTGCTTATGCTGGTTATGCTGTAGCAGTTCTCTTCCTTTAAATATTTATTTCAACCAGCATAACTATACCCATATATGGATACAGATCTTCTGAATTAGTCTCGATCTTGCTCATTCTAGGCCTCTCTGGTATTGGCAAATTAACTAGTAACTGGTATAAACTCTCTCTTTAATGGAAAATATGCTTGAATCACTAGAACTAAAAAACTACCAGCAATGGTTTTCTGGTGTATGAAGAAGCATTTTAGATTTTTTTTTTCTGCTACAGCAAAAAAGAAAAAAAAAATTCCCACAGCACATTTTATCCTCTGCATTTTGAAGTTTTTAGTCAAATCCTGCTTTTAGCAGAGCCCTGGTAACTGTTAAAAACCTGATGGCAGGCTCTCTCAACAGCTACATGAGCAATCATTGACCCTGTTGTATTTCTGAAACAGAATATCCCTGTCAGATGTGCTACTCTGGCTTCAAGCCTCTTTGCTCCCATGAAGTCTTTGACTTCAGATCCTGCCCTCCAGCATGGAATTCTCATTTCCTTATCTTAAGCCCAAGAGAATCCACTTCCCAGGTGTGGGCAAACCCCTTGAGAGCTGTCCCTTAGCACCAGAGTGAAGCTCTCAGCCTTTTCAAAGGCAACCTTGACTCTGACATTCCCTACATTCTAATGTGATGCTGGTAGCTAGGTATGTGGGAAACTGGAATGAATAGCCGTTTTCTACCCCAAAATGCAAGGGAGACCAAGGAAGAACACTTATGAGTGCTTCATTGAATGAACTGATCTGCCAGCAAGAGATAAATTGGGAGTGTAGTCAAGCAAACAGTCCCAACGATGGCACGCAGACTTAAGGCTCTGTCTCTAGCTCTGACAGGGACCCACAGGCTCTTTTATACGCTGGCAATGTTCCTGCAGTTCGTCATGAGGGTTGAACGTTCTCGAACAGAGAGCACCAATTACATAGGCACACATGCTTCACCCTCCCCAGTTTCGCTGCAACAGCACCACGGAGAAGAGTGGATAGGAGTCTCTGTTTTGTTGCCACAGGACATGAATAAATGTCATTGATTTCAATGGGAGTTATCTGTATCCTGCACTGGGAGACTAGCACCCTGATACCACTGCTGTTCTGTTTGGCTGTTGGTAGCTGGATCTCTGCAGTAATAGCAGGGCTAATCCTGCTGCCAATTTTCCCTCTGTTTTTGTTGGTCTGTGCTCTGCTTTTATTGAACCAATCACTGGCTATTAGGGAGAAAGTTTCCCTCTGGCCTGTTACTCCATTATCTTTCATTATGAAGTTTTTTGCACTTCATCTGACATATTTGATACTACCCTCTGGCAGAAATGAGGCTCTGGACCAGAGGGACTTCAGGGGTTCAGGATGCACTGAGACCTCAGAGCTGCAGAATGGGAAAGGCTGCAGATGCAAAAGCAAGAGCAGTACAATATGCACATTCAGCAGCATGAAATACCATTCATGTGTTTTGCTCATCCTCATTGCTGCAGCTGTCAGAGGGGATCTACATGTCCCTCTGTGATCCCACAGCCTTAGAGTTTTCCAGCCGTTTCCACTTCAGAGTGTTCCATTCCCAGCTCTGTTTTCATCGATGACCCAGCATGCAGGCATGTGCTAATCAGTTTTAGCAGGCTCATCATTTGATTGACTTCAAAGCTGGGAACCCAGTTGCTGCCTCTCTTAAAAGATAAGAAAGGCCAGCAGGACAAGGGTTGTTTTTTCTGGTTTTAGTCTGTGCTTGTCCTTTGTGGGTATGTCAGAGATGAAAGTTGATCTGTTTCATGTAACATTCGTCTGATTTCTTTCAGCCACTGTTGGGATTAGCTTCTCACATCTTTGTCCAGAAAGTGTTTTTTCATCACCTTGTAACAAAACCTCCTTCCCTGGTATCACACATTTGTATTGATGGAGCATTGCCTTTGCTTTTTGTGTGTCTAAGGTTAAGCAACAGCACTGATCTGCCGTGAAATTTACTCTCTCCAAAGGGGACCAAAAAAACAAGGTCCTGTACAAAAAGTACAATCTCCAGAACAATCTCCACAGCCAAATCTCCTGTGCAATAGGGTCTTTCCATGGCAACATCTTGCAGATGGCTGAATTTCAGCAGTTATCTGGGCTGAAGTGTTCATTATTCTGCACTGGAAGAATGGAAATCTTATGCTTTAGATGGTCTTCTATATGAACATAAGTAATGTTCTGAAAAACTCAAAAATGGAAAATTTAGACAACTATCTTTTTATCTATCATGAATTCAAAGAAGCAGTGAATTTTATATGGCAAGTAATTTATTCCAGGACTATTTTCCTCCCTTCCTCTTTGTGAATCGATTACAATTTACAATTATCTCTTATGTATTCATTACTCATTCAGTACATACCTTTGCCCATTTGATTTTGGTGCACAAGCCATTCTGCATGTAACTTTTTGCAAATTTTCTGCAGAAATCTGAGGTTTCTGATCAGTCTTGCAGGGACTCTGGGATGGGGTGCAGTCTTTGATGCTTCCTGGCTGAATGACTGTTATTACTACCTCAGCAATCTGGAACTGTCATTGGAAAAGTGGTGCCTATCCTTCTTTAGCCAATGCCTTTAGATGATCAAAAGCCTGGAGCATCTCCCCTGTGAGGAAAGGCTGAATGAACTGGGGCTGTTCAGCCTTGAGAAAAGAAGACTAAGAACGGATCTTATTAATGTTTATAAATATCTTAAGAGAGGGACACAGGGGGAAATAGCCAGCCCCTTTTCAGTGGTCTGTGGGGACAGGACAAGGGGCAATGGCTGCAATTTGGAGCACAGGAAGTTCCACACCAACATGCGGAAGAACTTTTTCACAGTGAGGGTGACAGAGCCCTGGAATAGGCTGCCCAGGGAGGTGGTGGAGTTCCCATCTCTGGAGATATTCAAGACCTGTCTGGTTGCCTACCTGTGCAATATGTCCTAGGGAACCTGCTTTGGCAGGGGGGTAGGACCCCATGATCTCTTGAGGTCCCTTCCAACCCCTAAAATGGTGTGATTCTGTGAATGCACTCTGCCTGCGCCAGCATGGCTTCCAACAACTGAGCTTGAAGTAGTCTCATCATGGGATCAGGCATCATAGAGATTTGCTTCCTGAGTTTGTTTATTTGGCATTGAAGCCTTCTAAGTGACAGATGCTATTCTTGTTCTCCTATCCCCTTCACTGTTGGGGTTTACAAAGGAAAGCAATCAACTTAAATGAAAAAAATTACAAATAGCAGGAAGAGAAAATAGAAAATTTTTAAAAAGTTCTTTGCAAAACAGTGCAACAATGTTAATTGCAAAACAGATTTGCCTAGCATAGAGTAATGCTGTTTGTACTCACTGTCCATGCCTGTGCTGGAAAAGGAATGGTAAGAGCAGTAGGTGTCTGAAGATTAAGTGTCAGAATGCAAACCAAATTCAAATGAAGCTCAGAGTTGCATAAGCATGAAGAAATGCATAAGCCTTTTTGGGACTGGTGACTCATATGGGCGAATCTTAACTTTCTGGGTGGGGGTACAGAGTAATTACACCACATTTTTCCTCCTAACTTGGTGCTAGTATTTCTGGTTCCAAGTGATCCTGAAAAAGAGGGAGAAAGGAAGAGACCCCACCTTTTCCTTAAAATAGAAAAAAACCCCATGTTTTTCTTCTATGTATTTTCTTCTCTCCATCCCTTCCCCTCCCTTCATGCAATCAGCATCAGCATCCACACCTATATCCTCTCTTTTGTGAAACTTCCTTTCTGCCAGACTGTTC
This sequence comes from Laterallus jamaicensis coturniculus, assembly GCA_022605575.1. Taxonomy (NCBI): domain Eukaryota; kingdom Metazoa; phylum Chordata; class Aves; order Gruiformes; family Rallidae; genus Laterallus; species Laterallus jamaicensis. Next base: position 85,317,585 of record JAKCOX010000002.1, on the reverse strand, counting down.
TGCTTAAAGGTATCTTTAGCTTAGCAGCCCTGGCTCATTAATGATTTTTAAGATTTAAGTCATATGGTTTGCTCACTGACATCTCCTTTCCCTCTGCTCCCCTTCCCTTATGCCTCGTTTAAAGGCTTCTCAGTGTCAATCCACCGGATGTTTCCAATCCAGAGCACAGCATAGGCATTGTGTGAATTATATACGTCAAAGACCAGAGTTCAAGAGAGCTGTAGTGTGTGCTGAATGGTTGGAGTTAAGGGGTTATTTGACAGGAAACATCTTGATGAAGGACCTCTCCTTTTTGCAGCCTGCTGTTTTGTGTCTGCTCTCCAGGATGAACAGCAGTCCCAGCCCAGACAGGGCCCCTCTGTCCGACCACTGAACCAAGCTCCTCACTTGTTTCCAGTTGCTTTGGCTAGACAAGAAACAGCAGAGCTAATGGGCAGAAGGGGATATTAATTTGCATTTGAATACAGCCCAACACAGTTACTCAATGTTACTGCTGGGTAATGGGAAAATTAAGCTAAAAGGGAGTTAGCATATGGAAAAGAAATGTAGCTGATGCTGAGAAGACAGACTGCAGTTGCAATGAATTAGTGTCCACAGCTGTTGTGCGGGATGCCGGACCGCTCTCTGGGCAGGTAGCATTGCAGAAGTAAATACTCCCCTTTACACACATTGTTACACAGTGTGGAATGGCTGGAGAATTAAAATCAACTGATATGGGGGTTAAAAAAAGGGGGGGGGGGGGGGGGGGAAAGGGAAAAAAGTGATGTAGCTGCAATATTAAACAAGTGAAGAAAAAGCCACAGAAGCAAAAGAACGCAAGAGAAAGCATCCTGCCTGCCTTAGAAAAGCAAAAAAATCTCACCAGAGAAATGTTTCTTTCCATTTGTGATGGGCAACTGCTGTTGTCCAGGAGTGAGTCTGGCTAATCACAGCAATTCTCCCTGAGTCAGCCAGAGCCTGTTGCTCTATGTTATTATAGCCGAGAGCAGTACAAGATTATTGTCTCAGAGTTGTTGCTTTCTTTTATTTCCCTCTTTCTCGGGGTCTGGGTTTCCTTTGCTGGCTGAGGATCTGCCCAGTGACACTGTGAGCTATCTGTTATCCCAGGGAGATCAGAGGGTGCATCAGGATTGGAAGTGTTTGCACAACCAGCTTGCTTTTAACTCTGGGTCTTTAATTTCCTTCAGCCCTGGTTTGATCTGTAGCATTCACTGCTGTGATCCCACCATGGCATGGACACACTGCTGAGTTATGTGGAAAGCCACAATGTCCTCCCCCCAATTTTCTTCATTATTTTTGATTTAAATAAGTGAAGAGATATCCCTCCTGAATAAGTCTTAAACATACACAAACCCATAGATGGGCATTCTCACCCTTTTTCCTACAAGACAAACTCTAACATGCTACCTTTCCAAACTGGCCAAAATTTGCCTCAAAAAGCCAACATTTTTAAAAGTACTAAGATCCTGACGCGCTCGATATAGTCACCTAAAACTTTCAGTACCTTTTGAATTTTTCTGTGTGGTCCAGAAAAATAAAAAGTTGTGGAGATGCTTCAATTTTTTTTTTCCAAAGCAATGCCTAGGATTTAGTTACACAGCTGCCAGCAGTACTGTGGTGCAGTTTAGGTATGTTGCATTGCTTTGAACTTCTCAAGCATGGCTGTAAAAGGATATTGTCCATGCTTCTTATTGGTTATATCAGATGAGTCCCACTTCAGCCTTTTGTTTGCTTTGCTGATCTCATTAGAAATAATTAAAGTTTTTATCTGGTTCACATTTAGTGGCTTTGTTTCGCTGGGTTTTTTTGGTGTGGGTTTTATTTTTTTAACAGATCATTTACTTCTGAAGCCTGTTCATGCTGCCATTCACCCAGTGTTATTATTACCAAATTCTTTCTGAGGGTTCACTACCTCCCTCATAAATCATTATGTTCCCATTTAGCAAATTTAATAAGAGGATCTGGTTTCAATCCTCCCTACACAGAAAAGCCACTTCAGCTTTTCATTTGGATGAGGAACTTGATGGAATGTGCCTGGTGCTCAGACCAGCTCCCAGCTCTGGAAGCAGCTCCTTGATGGGGCCGGCTGCCCTGCCTGGGGCTGTGCATTACAGGGATGTGAGCCTTCCTCACCTCTCCTGCTGAGAAAGAAAAGGAAGGGAGGAAGAAGAAAGGCAAAAAATTAAGCTTTCCCCCCCCCCAGGGAGAAAGTAATCAGGTTTCTAAAGAATCCTGAAAATACAGAGAATTTCTAAGGGATTTTGAGAGTTTTTGAAAAATTATAGTGTCTGTGTTAAGACATGTTTATATACAAAGCCAGCACAGTCTCATTATCTGGACATTTGACTCTGCCTGTGTACCCTCAGAGAGGATATATCACCTATCACCACATGGACATGGAGCAGCAAAAAGTCCCAGGAGCAGTTCATGTCTCAGAAACTGCTACACCCAGGTGAGGAGAAGGAAGAATTCAGCACTGAAGTTAGTCCATCATGGACATCTCTCCTATTTCAGATACCCAGCCATCTTTCATTGCAGGGGATCACTGTTCATGTGTAAGCCGAAGTGCAGGCTTACAGGCTGAAATATATCCAATCATTTCCTTACACCACAGTCATATTTCCAGGTAAACGTTCCTCCAAAGGTAGTTGAATACCAGCATCTACATAGGATTTGGGCTTGGTTTAGCCCATGTGTCTTGATTTGTCCCATTCAGAGCTTGGCCCTGTCTTTAATTGACCCTGGCACAGAAGCCTCTTGGGAGCTCATGAGGTCCCCAGGGCCATGCCAACTGATCACCTCACCTTCTTGGACCTGTTTTTCCCTTGGTACTTAGGGAAGACTAATCTTGTATGTCTCCCAGTACAGTAGTCTATCTTTCACCTCTCTCATCAAGTCTTACCTGGGTGAGAAAAACCATGGTATGAGACCACTGTCCCAGTCCCATTTCTAGGGATGTGTGACCGCCTTCACAACACCCCACAACATGGCTTGGCGGTGGCCACAATCTCCCTCTGGCAGTCTCAGCTTTGGGCAGAGGTTTCATTCAAAATCCATTAAAACCAGTCAAAGATCCTCTTTGATTTCAGAACGCTTTGGATTTGGGCTTCTTTCCCATCTAACAGGAGTCTTCCAAATCAGCTCCAAGGCACATCACTTGGATGCTGTGCAAAGGGTTTCTAGTGCCAGTTTGAACTCTGTGGGTATTAAAGAGCACAACATCATACTTGACTTTCAGTCAGTCACAGTCTGCCAGCACTTGCATTTTGAAGCAGATGAAAGGGGGAAAGGGGAGATAATCTCTCATGTAAGTGTATGAAATGTGTACCATTAGAACATAAGGACACCATAATGCTATTTTATTAAAACTATCATTGTAATCAAAATGGATTATTTACTTTGTAGGCCATAATGCTTTCCCAGAAAGTAGTATCTGGATATAATTTTCAATTTTCTTTGAACCAGATGCATCCCTGACCGCACTTGTTCTTATAGCTCACAGATGTTGCTATTTTCAGGCCACCAGAGCAGAAAGCAGCACCAGGGAGAGTGAGAAGGATGAAAACGGGCTTTTGAGCTTGTCAGGATCACAGGTCTGATGTCCATGGGTAGGACCAGAGCTCACCTGCATGGCTTGCTAAGGGCATACTGACATCTCCATCCTGTGCCACTGCAGTTATGGAGAAGCAGAACATAGGAAGTCCCTGATATGGCAAGTTTTCCCATTGCACATCAGGATCACACAGCTGTCCTTAAAGCTCCAGTCATCTCCGGGATTTATGAGAGTTGCTGGGGTTAGCAAGGAGAAATATATCACACTTGAAACTATTGCTCATGTCTTTGTTTTTATTTAGAGTCTGGGTACAAACAACTAGGAAGCCCACCTGGCTTGCTGCATTAGAAACTAATGAATAACCTATGGGAAGATCAGCTTTTCTGAAGACAGTGCAAAGACCTGAGCACAAGCAAAGTTTTCTCATCCCCTGACACGTAGGCAGCTCTGTAATCACAGACTGGGGAACACTGCTGTGCCAGGCAAGCCAGAACCTCAGACTCTTTCCTAAGTGCCCTAGAGGAGAAAATAATGATGGAGGACCCAACAGGAGTTCAGGAAGAAAAATCATCTTTAAAAATGCTCCTTGGTCCAGGGAAACTGCATCTGTATCTTTCCTTGACTCTAGGCAGAAGCAACACAAGCCAAGATAACTGCTGGAATCTACTTCAGTGCACATACATGTACATATATTCGCATGTGGTTCCTGGTGCAGCTGGCGTGGTGGCACAAGAAGTCAGCCAGAAGAACTGTTGTCCATCAGTAGCAGATTCCTGCCAGCAGGAAACAGCTGTTTTACCATCAGAAGGGACAGGGAGAGCACTGCTATTATTCCCATCTCTGGAATGGGTCTCAACTGCTCTGTCTTACTCTTCCTAGTGCAGCTTACACAGCATTACTCAGGCACTGTCAAGCGGTTTGATTGAAGTCTGCATGGATCCGGAGAGCCAGATGAAGCTCTGCATGAACGTGTTAGGTGGCAGAGCACAGAGTTGCAGCCTCCTACTGTCTCAAAGACTGGCTTGCTCTGGTAGTGAGCACCCGCTGTCCAGCTTTGTGTGCAAAGACTGATTTGCCTATTATTTCATATTTCAGCGATCTGAACAGCTGTGTTCAATCATATCTGACTGTGATGTGAACTCTTGAGTAGACAAATGCTAGCGATGATCTGCGCAATTCCATCATCCAGTAATTGGCAGCCATGCTGTATAAGAGGCTCGGAGCTCCTAACCAGAACTGACACTTTTCTGAGCTCAGTTCCCTGAAGTGACACATGGACGTACAAGAACTGGGCAGCAAAAACCTCCCCAAAGTGTCATGGTTTAAACCCAGTAGGCAGCTAAGCACTACACAGTCCCTTGCTCACTCCACCTCAGTGGGATGGGGGAGAGAATTGAAAGAGTAAAAGTAAGAAATCTCATGGGTTGAGATAAAGACAATTTAATACGTAAACAAAAAGCCATACACTCAAATCAGACAATACAAGGAGTTCATTCCCCACTTCCCATGGGCAGGCAGGTGTTCAGCCGTCTCCAGAAAAGAAGGGTTCCATCCTGCCTAACAGTTACTTGGGAAAAGAAATGCCATCACTTCAAACATTTTCCTTCTTCCTCCCCAGCTGTGCATGACATCGTATGGTACAGAATATCCCCTTGGTCAGTTGTGTCCCCTCCCAACTCCTTGTGCACCCCCAGCCTACTCACTCATCAGGTGGTATGGGGAGCAGAAAAGTCCTTGACTCTGTGTAAGCCCTGCTCAGCAGTAACAAAAACATCCCTGTGTTATCAACCCTGTTTTGGTCACGAACCCACACTGTACTGGCATGGGAGCTACTATGAAGAAAATTATCCCAGCCAAATTCAGCACACTCATCTACAAGAGCTAGGCATCCAATACAAGTCAAGGCTGAGGCAGTTTCATTCCCTTTATCAAAGCCCAAACCATTCTGTGAGTATGTCAGTGGAAGTGGACATCAACTGAGAGCCAGATCCTGACTGTTCATGTAAATTCAGGGTGAATCCTAAGTCACAGGAAAACTTTCAGATTATGCTGACAATGTAATAAAAACCTTAATGGAATTGTGTTATTCAGAGGTAAGAGTAGTTTATGAGATAAAAAAAGAATTGGAGGGAAAAACTCCTTCCATGGAGATGAGTCTAGCTGCTGCCTGCTCATTGCCACACGTTGGGATTTTCCCTTAAATCTCTTTGCACTTCAGGCATATCCAGGCTTGCACTAACTCTGAAAATCCTTGGGCAAACCTGCTGCCCTTACTGCTCTAACAGATCATCTGATATTTTGTTTGTCTATAATCAAGATGAGCCTATAAGTGGTCTGTGGTCCATTCATAGCTTTGTGAGGCCTTAGCAAGCCACATGTATCTCAACTAGGTGGTGTGCTTACAATCTCACTTGAGATTGCAAGCCTATACCAGCTCTTACTGCCTGTGACTATGAATCTAGCCCTGGCAGGACTTAGATTAGTATATAGGACTAATCGCTAATTAGGACTTAGCTAGTGATAAAAGGTAGCACTAACATACCGTTTCTTTTCTTCCATGTGGTAAAAGTAATTGCTCTTCTCTTCCATGCATTCTGTTGCACAGAGGCAGGATGGGTGGGGAGATTTCAAGGGGGTGCTCTTTCTCACTTGTTTTCACTCACAGTGCGAAGAGAAAAATAAATCCTTTCATAAGCACAGCTTGTGCTCCTCAGTTCTTTCTGTGCTGCCTACCTGAAGGCAGCAGAATCAAGTACTCAAACTAGGTGTGTGCTCCTACTAGGATTAGAGCCATCCCCAGCTCAAGGTCTGTTAGGTATGCAACTGAGACTTGCTTTTCAAGCCCACGTTAAAAATAGACATCCTTTTAGACTATGTGGTGCCCATATTTTTGATGGGTGGGCCATGTCCTCATATGAACCCAGTGGCTATTCAGACCTGCAAAGGTTTTGTTCATTGTATTTATCTGAGTGAGCTACAGCGAGCGCCTGTCCCTGTATCCTGCTTGTACGGCTTGCAGCCCTTCCTGAGAGCTCATTAGGCAATTGAATTGCACACAGGACCTGACCAAAAAGCCCACTGGAGCCAGTGCATGATTTTCTATTGATCCAAGCTCTTGAACTGCAGTGATACAGGCAAAGCAAATTGTGCGAAATTTCTGCTTTCAACCCATCAGGACAATATTTGAATTTCCCTGCTTTGCCTGTTGTGGGTTTTTTCCTTTTTTTTTTTTTTTCTTTATGTCTTTTTTGTCCTTTGAACTATTTGGTTTCCCCTCTATAAATCTGCTTGCTTTCTAAATGCAGCTCCTAGTAGGGGGAATATGAGCAACAGGCAGAAATCAAGGCAAAACAGAAAATGGACAGTAAATGGAGCTTTCTTTAACACACCAAAGGAGAGAGGTAGTGAACCACAAACTATTGTAAGAATAATTAAAGTATTAAAAACAATAACAAGAAATCCTAATACATTATGGCTTTGCAATTAAGTAGCATCCTTTATCTGATGAGCTGCTGGTGCTTTATGAACTTCAGTTAATTAAATCTTCCTCACACACATGATAGGCAGAAGGCAGTAATCTTCAGCAAGAGTTTTAAATGGCTGCATTAGCTGGGAGTGCAAACCACACCATCCTTCCCCAGGAAATGAGCACTTTGCTTTGGAAAAATCACGTTTGCTTTGGAAAAATCACGTTTGCTACATCTGCTCTGGAAAAGCTCCTTCCCATTCAGACAGAAAACTAGCTGAGGAAATGAAAGTTTACTTTGCCTGAGTTTAGACAGGGCAGTTTATGGCAAGAGAACCTGAAATTCTTAAACACCAGATGTTAAAATCTGTGAAAAAATAATCACAGCTGGAAAAGAAGAAAAAAAGGAGGTTACATGGATGCTGCATTAGCTACAACATCATCTTGCTTTCCTGCCTCCTGTTTGCCTGCTCCTCCCCTTGCCTGATTTGTTGAACTAGCGACAAGTTAGTTTTCAGCCTGGAAACAAACTTCCTTCAAAAAGGGAATAAAAAGTGTGGGTGTCTCCTGTGCACAACTTAGGACAGCAACACCAGCAATAGACTGAGGAATGAATGCTCCTTTAGGTGTATGCCAGCTGTCGGGCTTACACTAAACAATGTTCTTAATTAGTCGTAATGAGTTGGCAAACTCCTGAAAGTTCCTAACCAACTATTTTTTATAATTATGATCACTTAAAGACAATAGCATGTTACAAATGATGACTAACAAGGACAATGCAAATGTCAATTAGGAAATACGGCTCTAATCATCACAACTTGCCTTAAAGCACAAATCACTGCAAGTGCATTTTTGGTTCAAAGGGAAGAAAAAGCTAGGGAAAGGCAGAGCTGGTGGGGAAAATAGAAAAAGAGCTGAGCTATTCTGCTTCCTGTGCTGAATGCTGAAATTATGACAGAGAAATTACTGAGACAGTGCCATGAAATATCACTCAGAGACTGTCCCCATGGCACTACACAGTGACCAAATACCACCTGGACTTTCAGAGCAGCCCTATGCTGGGAGGAGCGAGTGGTCTGTGTATCTGCATCACCTCTTGCAAGGCACCTGCAGTCACATCCAGTTGCCTCAATGAGGGTGGCTTGTGTCATTTTATACAACTCAGGATATTCCAACTAATTTTCAGCTGGCTATTTCAGACCTGTTCAACTGTCCTACATATTCACACAAGATTGGTGGACATAACATAGGACCCGTGGAAAAGCTGTTCCCTCCTGGAGGGGTGGCTGGAAGGCAGGTGGGCTGTGTGAGGCAGCAAAACTACATTAGATGCTGGTGTTTAGACAACTGAACCAAGCAAGAAGATATCTCAGGTCCTATCAACCTTGTGCTGGCCTTGACAATATGGAGCTTTCCCACCAGACATTCTCTGAAAGTTGCCAAACATGGTGCTATAAGGCAAGAATAGAGCTCTGAGCTCAAAATTATGTTGGATACGCAGGCAATGCCATGACTCAGCTGTCTGGTAAAGGTCTTCTTAGGAGGGAGAAGGATGAACTGTACCAGCCTTTAGAATAAAATGGCTTTCTCTATGGAGGGTCTACACCTCGGATCAGGAAGCAAGAGGGCACCTTTGAGAGAGCTTGTGACATAGAGCAGGACTTTCAAGGAATAGCATCTCTGGGCTTGGAAAACTTGAGTACCTTGGTGGGTGCTGAAAGTGAAGGCAGGAGAGGGTCTCAGCTTTCAGGAGTAAATGCAATGATAAAAGTCCTTTTGAGGTCTCTCTTCAATTGCTCTTATATTGAAGATGATCAGAAAATTGGAATTTTTTAGATTATTTTTGTGGGGTTCTGTTGTGGTCTAACCCAGCAGGCAGCTAAAACAACACATAGCCATTTGCTTGCTCCCCACCTCCCAGTGGGATGGGGGAGAGAATTGAAAATGGAAAAGGATAAAAATTGTAGTGCATTGAGATAAAGACAATTTAATAGGACAAAACCCTGATAATACGAATACCAATAATACACAAACCAAGTGATGAACAGCACAATTTCTCACCACCAGAAGTCACAAGACCCAGAGCTGATCCACCTCCTGACCAACTCCCCCCCCCCACTTATAAACAGAATATTATATCATATAGTATGGAATATCCCTTTGGTCAGTTTGGGCAGCTGTCCTGGCTATGTCCTCTTAAGCTTCTGGGTGCATCGCTCCCCATTGGCAGGCCAGTATGAGAAGCTGAAAAACCCTTGACTGTTTGGCAAAAACTGTAAACATCAGTATATTATCAACATTATTGTCATTCTAAATCCAAAACACAGCACCATACCAGATGCTAGAAAGAAAATTAACTCTACCTCTGCCAAAAGCAGAACAGGATCATTTGTGAATGTAGGGTTTTTTTGCCCCTACTTTGAAGGACATGGTAGAAAACTGTCTTCCTGGAGCACAAAGTAAGCATTATCCTAACACTGTTAAATTGAAGAGATCAACTTGCAAAGCAAAGGAGGGAGATGGCTCCCATCCATCATGGTGACAATGCTGAAGGCCAGGAGATGAAGGTTTGATTTCGTCTACTCTGACAGCACTCGTTCAGCCAGTGAATCTCTGTCACATTGAGTGTAGCTCTGAAAGGTAACTGGCAGCATATACATGACTTATAGATAAACAGACACAAGCAAACATGATGAAAAAAATACCAATATCATCTAGAAAGCAAGGGGCAAGGAGAGATGTGAATTATTCTCCCCTTAGAATATAGGCACTCAGAATTGTCATTTATGCTGCACAAACCAACTGAAAAAGCAGAGTCTGTGTTCAGAATACAAATCTTGCCATGTATAGGTAGTTTGCTGAGTTTTGGTAGATTCAAGGTAGATTTTACCAGGGACAAGGTATGTTGTAGGTCTTCATGTGTGTGTGTTTGCATGTGTGAGTATGTAGGGTTAGAGGGCAGGAGCCAGGCCATTTGTGTCCTGGCCCCAAGTTGAGTGAGGGCCATTTATACCTAAGCAGCACTTTAAAGATTACAGCTATAAAGAATTAAAATCAGTATTCTGCACCCTCAAAAAATCTCAAGTCTTCTAAAAATATCTCAAGATAAAAGGCAAATCACTTTTCTTGGTGCCTCTACCTTTTTCTTACTCTTTAATTCTTTTTTACCACATGACTGAGCACCTCCAAGTCATTGACCCCAGCACAGTGTAGTTTTAAATACATTACCTTAGGTACTAATAGCCTGGCTGCAACAATTTGGATTTGGCATCAGCAGAAAATCCCATTTGAGAAGCTTGTCAAATTAAGTCAGTTCTGTGCCAGCAAACCCAGATTTCTGCAACAAGAACCTGGACAACTAGAGGACACCTCTAACTTCAGTTGACTTGAAGTTACCACCAGGCTGACAGGGTGGGTATATATGATCAGGCTGAAAAGTTGTTCTTAACTTATATGAAAATATATTTAATGGATGTGTGACCCCTTTCCAGATGTCCCACAGGAAACAGTAGATGTATTAGCGTGTTTAGTGACAAGGCCTCTGAGAATGGCAGATAATTTATATTACACAGAAACTGAGATGGTTGGAGGTTCATTACTGCCCTCTTATCTGTTTTCTTTGGTTACAGATCAGTATTTAAATTCTGCTCACTGGAAGATCACAGATTTCACAATGAGAGTAGAGTCACTTCATGTGCCTGGTTATCCATGTTTACAGGCCATACTTATACTGGAGAGCAACTTGCAGAGATACCCATGCTCACCTCACTCAAGCTGTTACCAGAGCAAGACACTTTACAGTCACTTCAGCAGATCTCTATCTGAACAAATTAGACTTGTTGAGAAGCAGCTGATTATGAACCCAAGAGTCTGGACATTACATCACTTTCCACGTCACAGACTCTCCACATGGTGCTACAAGGCACTGTGTGGATGTTCCAGCCCTCGTGGTGCTCTCTCAGAGCTCTTCCTATTGGGCTTTTCTTGTGCAGCCTCATGCAAAACGTAATGTATGATCCCTGGGGAGACTAGTAGAATCAGAGTAATAAAACCATGTAGGTTGGAAAAGAACTTTAAGACAATTGAGTCCAAATGAAAAACAACTAGCAAGAAACTAGAAAGTAAGGAGGGAACATGTTGATCCAGAAAGAGCTTTGCATAGTGTCTGCTCCTACCCAGACCAGGCTGGAGGAGCTCACAGGTCAAGGATCACTACACTTCCCTGATGCTGATATACAATTAGTTTTCTCTTGTGTGTGAATTTATGTTTGTAGTTGGCATATGAGTATTCAAATTACTGTTTTGAATAGCCACAGAAAGCTATTAGATCCAAATACTGTGATGTAGCTGTGTTTCCCAAAACTTACAGAACAGTGTGTAAAATATACCTAAAGCACAGATTTTGTTAAGAACTTGTCCTTGTATTCACACTAGCCAGTGGCTAGCCAGTGTAGCTGGCTGTATAGCCAATACCTTCCATAGAGAACATAAAGATAACTATTTTGAATCATGCCTTTATGGCATTTTGCTAGCTGGAACATCCCCCAGACTGTACAGTACCCAAAGCAGGGCAGGAACCAAGGCATGTGTTTTGGCTCTTTGCATTCACTACAGACCGAGAGTGAAGGAATTAAGTGGATAATATTCAGGCTGCAATGATTTATGTTAGGGCAGTTCCTGCCCCTTGAGTGTCCCTGCACCTCTACTGTATTTGTTGTCATTGCCTAAATGTGACTGAAGGTGGGAGTGGGACCTCTAAACCTGTTTTTCACTTTTTTCTTTAAGCTCCTGCTGCCAAAAAGCACGGTGCACTGATGAAATTAGAAACAAGCCCCTCTGAAATGCAGTTTAAATTGGTTGAGAGCCAAGAAGACAAGAAAAAGCAAAGCAACAAAACCTGAATATGCCTCAAAGAAATGGCCACCTTTTTCAGAGTTGCACTTAGTAATTCTGTCATTATAACAGAATGCAATGTCATAGCATGGGCATTGCTCGTTTTCATGTGCAGCTTCATAAAAACGACAGAAAATGTGGTCTGTGGTGCCTTTTAAACAAATAAGAAATTTAACTGCCTCAATAACATTTGGACATTCAAGATAAAGTCAAAGCCCCATTTCTTATATTAACAAATCACTAGCTCCTAAAGCAGGCCAGCATAGCCTATTGTACAGTTAGTGACAGATAGGGTGCCTGCAACGTATTTAGTGCATGGAAAACAGAACTGGTCCCTATGATGTATGATGACGAGGTAATGATTGTAAGTAATGGTCTGTTTGTACATCTGAACAGAGCAAAGAAAGCAATTAGCCCTTCTCATAAGCCCTCCATCACTGACGGGCTGTCATGCTTCTTTAGCTATCTTGGGATAGAGGAGTGGAGAAAAGGAGCAGCTGGTAAAATAGACAGAGAAAGGCAGAAAGGAAGGAGAGCAGAGCAGATTGTTCCAGACACCCAAACTGGGTTACCTAGGTACCATAATCTGTCCCCTGCTTTTTTTGTTTCAGTGGCTGGTGCTCTTTTCCATACATGTTCATCACTGCCTCTCCACTAGTCCTTTCCCTGGCTCCTTAGCAATCAGCATTTCTGACCCATGTGTCTCACCCTAAACAGTCTCCTTCTTGCACCTCTTTCTCCCTACTGGCCCTTAATCATGGCCCAGGTCACAGTAAATTCTGTGGAAAAAGCATCTCAATGCTAAGGAGATACCTTTCTTCTTCCTGCTTCCTCCCCCCACCCCCTGCAAAAATAAAAAGACAATAAAACTTAAAAAGAAAAGAAAAAAATGTTGAATTATTATAGAAGAAATAGGGGAAAAGAGAAAAGCCTATTACATTAGACTGAGGTACTTAATTCTTGGGCTGAGGTACTTAATTCCTTCCTTACCTCAGTCTTTAATAGTAAGGTGAGATGTTCCCTGGATATTCAGCCTCAAGAGCTGGAAGACAGGGAGGGAAAGCAGAACAAAACTCCCATGGTTCAGTTAGAAACATGCTTGGCCAATTAGATATTCATAAGTCTATGGGGCTGAATGGGTTACACCTGAGGGTATTGAGGGAACTGTCAGATATGCTTGCCAAACCCCTTTCCATCCTGGCTGACTAGGGAAGTTCAGCTCTACTGGAGGCTGGCAGATGTGGCACCCATTTACAAGAAGGGTTGGAGGGAGGATCTAGGAAACTACAGGCCTGTCAGTCTGACCTCAGTGCTGGGGAAGATCATGGAACAGGTCATCTTGAGTGCTATCACACTGCACACACATGACAACCAAGTGACCGGGCCCAGTCAACATGGGTTTAGGAAAGGCAGGTCCTGCCAAACTGACCTGATTGCCTTCTATGACCAACCCTGGATGTGTTTAAAAGACAGGTCGATGAGATGCTCAGGGATATGGTTTAGTAAAGGACAGGTACAGTTGGACTCAATGATCTCAAAGGTCTTTTCCAACCTAGCCATTCTGTGATTTTGTGATTATAAGAAACCGCAGATCCACCATGCACATTAGAGTAGAGACTCTGCAAAAAAATCTTCTAGGAAGTGGAAAATGTTCAAGGGAAAGGAAAATACAGTTTGAGGTAACAGACAGCAACAAAAGAGACTAGTGGTCATCAAGATAAAAGTGTAGAAGGAACAGCAAAAGGGGTAACTGTAAGAGATCTACAAAATCATAAGTCCCAGTGAGTTGGTGACAAACAAAAAACTATTCCCAGTCCCTGTGAGTTGACAGTTAGTGGCTTTCAAATGGACCAGCTGGAAGGTCCAGACCACACAAAATCAAAGGAAGGTGTTTCTTCAAACAGCATATTAATCTGTGGAACTCCCCACTTCTGCCGTCTCCCTGTCTAACTTTAATTCTCCCCCACGGTCTAGATAATTATTTTGACTCTATGTCCCTGCACATCTCTCCATGATATTTTCCTTGTGCACACCCATTTGAGCTCCCAATATCATCACTATATCTATCTGGGTTCAAGATTTGCTTTTACCCTTCTACAGATTGGTATTACTGTACAATGCAATATCCTAGAGACTTGTCCCTTTCATATCAGAACCTGCGTACAATTTTTACAACAGCTAGAATCCATGAGCCTTGTCATTCCCTGTACATTGTTGAGAGGGTTTAACTCCAGCCAGTAGGTGAGCATCACACAGCAGCTCGCTCACTCCTCCCCCTTGAGGGAGGTGAAAAAATATAATTGTATGATGAGATAAAACCAAAGAGAATAATAGTTGTAACAACAATAACCCAAGTGATGTGCCAGTGGAATTACTCACCACATGCAAGAGGAAAATAAACCAATCTGACACAGTCTGTTTCTGAGCAGGGATCCCACCTCCTAACTAACTTCCCCAGTTATATCTGGAGCATGAACTATATATGCTATCCCAAATTCTTGTGCACCTGGTAAGGAGTAAGAAGCTGAAAACCCCTTGACTTGGTGTAGACACTGCAACTACCCAGCAACAACCGAGAACATCAGTATGTTATCAACAACATTTTCATCCCAAATCCTAAATACAAAATACAGCTCTGTGTGGCATCCAGCAGGGAGCAACACGCAGTTCAATACATGAATTTTAGGTGAAGCCATGAAGCCAGGAAGCCAGCCAGCCATTTTATTAGGTGAAATCACACAGATTATATACCTTTCTTGCTGCAAACGTGGCAAGCTAAAAAACTGCTAATTGGTTACACACACTGCTCACACCATATTGATTGGTAACTATAACGATTTCTGATAAACCTATCTTATAGCTAAACATCCTTAGTTTACCTTTAACACCTAAAAGCATCCGCACACCTGCTGTTTTGACCATCTTGTTATGGTTGGTTCCTAACATGTTCTGTTTCTCCCAAATACCTTCCCATAACTGCTTCTTGGTTTAGGGTAGCCTGTACCCCTATCAACAAGGCCACTGTGTTTTGAGAATGTGATTATTAAGATACTCTCTGCATGAGTAACTTTTCCTGTCTCATAGGAACAGAAGAATATTGTCAGGGCCTATGTCTTGGGTGAAGAGAGCTAGGGCGCCAGCAGGCCTGCGGTCTTCCCCGACAGCTCTGTACTGGCCACTAGAGAGAAAATTAAGCTGGATTTCATCTGAAACTAGGACAATTGTAAATGCAGAAGATACTGGTCTGTGGTTAGCATCTAACACAAGATTCATATCAGATTTCCCCTTATGCACAGCTAGGGAGGGAAGTTGTAAACTGCCCAGCTGTGGGTTTACTTCTGAGTTGAGCTCTGCAGATCAGGTGTTGGACTGGGGATTCAGGTGTTTTGAGTATGTTATTTCTCATCTTGCTCTGTTGTCTCTGAGTATATCTGTGACTTTCTCAGGGTCACTGGGGTGACATCACAGCCCGTAAATTCTGCAAAAGTGCTCATCTCTCTTGGGTCTACAAAGGGCCAACACTGCAGAAACTCCAGGGGCAGTTTCTCCTCCTGGAAGTGAATAGGAGAGTGTGCAGATGCCAGGACTGACATGAGAATGTACTAGAGGGGTTTGCAGATTTTCACACTCGTTACCCAAAACAGCATGAAAAACAATGGGTTTTAATCTTTAGTAAAGATTGAGCTGGCCAAGGACTTCACAGGGAAATGCAAAATGCTGAAGGATATCACGGAAATAAATGATACATTTGACCTCAGGTCAAATAGAAGAGAGAGAGAATGAGCTTCAGCTAAGAATGCTGCAGGTATGAGGGAGTGTAAAATATGAGGGGAAACACAGAGCCAGAGTAGAAGCAAACAGCAAAAATACATTATTTGTTCTTGAGCTTTGATTTCCAAACAGCTCATTGAACTTTTCTAAGAAGGAGGTTGTGGATGGAGGGCTGGGAGGATTTTTGTTGTGTTCTTGTTTGTTTCAAGGAATAAAGGAACTTCTGTAAAGTGATAGGTGAATATATTTTTTTTGGCACACATCGCATACTTATTTGAAGGACAGGGGGAATTCCTTGGACTGACATAAAATAAACAGCATGTTGCATAAAGCTCTTGTAATTAGAAAAATTCAGCATAATTTCACTGGAGAAATGACCACTCAGCTCCTTCAGATGCTTTAAGGTCTGTGCATAGGGTGTTTTAAAAGATAAAGCATGCTACCTTTTGTCAATCAAAACATTTTTATTTCTGCAATACTTAATTCTGAAACCATCCCATCTGCTATCCAATGAATTTTCCTGCCCATGATATCTATTAACTTTTATTTATAGGAAGACAGAAAAAAATATAAAGTTTCACAATAAGAAATTATTAATCATCAGATTCACTCTTTGGTTTCCCTCCCATGTACAGTGAAAGAATTAGTTATTACAAAATCTACTGGCAGGAACTGTAGATTCTTTGCCACATCTTGACATCTCATTGAGTGTGGTAGGGTCAACAGCTGGAGATTGCATGCATGCAGGCCCTGGATGATGCTGTTGGGTTGGACCAGAGATGGACTTGGAAGCTGCCATGGTTAGAAATGATCTTGTTAAGACATGATGATTCTGTTCCCACTGAGGGCTGGGCAGAAACTGGGAGTTCCCCTCTGACACAGACACCAGGTGCTGCTGGCAGGAACGTTGTCTGCATATTACTTCTCAGAAAGCTTCTACTTTCCTCTTCAGAGCTTATGCTAGCATGTTTAACTTCTAATTTGAGAAAGAAAACATGATATACTCATTGTCCTTGCCAGCCATGTTTGCCACAAGTGTGTCCTTGGTGACCCTCACTTCACCCAAAGATCTAACTAGCTCAGTACAGAAATTACTTGTCAAAAATGTCTCATAATCGGTTTAGCAACAGTTCAGTGATGTGACTCTAATGGTTCCTTTTGGCATTTTTGTTTGTGATTCTTTGAACATTTCCCCCTGCAGTCATAGGCAAACGGGTCTGGCAGAGATGGGTTTAGAAATAAGGAGATCCTGTGTTCCATTCAGTTCACAGACCACTAGGTCAGCTCTTTCTCACTGTCTATGTACATAACGGTAAAACTGTTAACCCAATTTTGGATTGGAAAGAGACAGCTATGCTGGAGTCCTTCACCAGTTTATTTTTCCTTTGAGCTTTGTCCAGCTCTTTATGCTGAGGTCTCTTAGGTGATCCTAGTGAACCAAAGCCCAGGAAAGCTAAGATCCTTGTGTCAGAAAACTAAGTATTTATCTTGCTCCTTTTTCCCTTTTCAATGGCAATTAAAGGAAAAAAATATCCCTTTACTAGAGCCCATCACCTGCTGAATCATCAGTTGAATCCTGACTGTGTGTGGGAGGCTTCTTAAAAATGCTAGACTCATTATTCCCTGACCTAGTGATTTATATTGTGATCCTTTGCAGGAAGAAAATGCACTAAGGTTGCAAAGTGCTGAAATCAAGAGGATATTGTTATAGGTTGAGCAAATGGTACCTGAGATGATAGAAACTGCAGGCAAGAGGAAGGGAAATATCAGGACTGTGTGAAATGTGCCAATTTAACTTATCATGATTTTGACAGATCAAAAACTATGAGGTGCTATTTGAGATAGATTTGCTTTCTCAGAGATCTCACTGAAGCCATAGCATCAGACAGAGCCTAGGACTCCAAACACAACTGAAGAGATAAGATAAATGCTTGGTGGACTTGTTAGCTGCATATATATACTGGTGAGGCTTATCAAGCCCTTTCAGCAAGTCATAAGATGCTATTCTCATTTGCACTTGGATATTTCCTGGAGCTGACTAGCTTCCAATGATCCTTTCTTCCAAAAACTTCAGATGACAAGCTTCAGGCTCAATCACCATTTGAAGGAACCTACTTCAGACTGACCATTCCTTTGAGCCTGAACTTTCTATCTACTACCCATTCAGCAACACAGACACTGGCAATCTGCTTCATGAATCTGCTCATGGGTGGGCACCATTGAAGATCAAAGAAAGGCTGCCTTTGAGGAAAACAGATAAATAGTCCAGTATTAACCTCAGGGGTTCTGCTTGACTTGGCAAGTCTTTGAAAATCAACTTCTTTTCTTTAAAATCTTTCTTTAAGATGTTCAGAGGGTGTGGACCTGGCAAGTACTTTGCAAACTGGGAACTCTTCCACATTCTCATGGTGTATGAGTACATACCCAGAATGCCTGAATGGTCTCTACACTCTGCTTCTGCCAAAAGAGCCCTCACAGACCTAATTTCCCCCACAAATGGCAGCAGGCTGCCTTCAGTCATGGTCAGCATTGGAAAAGGAGTGTTATTCTGAGGAGGGAAACATGTTTTCTGAGTGCCTACCAATGCCAATCTACTGCATTTCATGCAAAACAGGGCTGATGTGACTTCAAAGACTGAAAAATACCCTGCGGTATAATGCATTTCTCAGGTGTTTCACTGGATAAGTCTCCTCTCTCAACTCTTTGGGGTTTTCCTGGCATGAGATAATAATATAACAAACCTCATCTTGCTTATACACGTTCAGTTAAGATCGACTGAATTAATTTCTCTTAATTAAAATGGTTATTACTTGCCAGTTGCCTCTGGATTTTTACATTCTGCAAACCCCAGCTGCAACATGCAGTGTAGTTCTAAGCATACAAAGAAATATCAACTGAAGTTTGCTACTAAAAATATGTAGGAAACCTCTGTGGAAACAGGTCTCATATTTTTCCACACCACTTTCTCCAACCTTACTGCTGGTGAATCTTCAGGGAAATATTTGTCTTCATTTTCAGCTTCTTTAAAAGGAAAGTTTTAGCTGTTGCCACTTTCATTCATCCTTAGTTAATCTTAGGATAAGTAAAACAGCAAAGTTCAAGCTCAGTCTGAGACCAATGCAGAGAACCACTTAATGGTGTGAAATGCCCCACTGACTTCCAGAGGGACTGCTTGAATATTTCAGCTTGTGCTTGTGCTTAAGTGCTTTGCTGCTGGAGAGCTTCTGATCTCTTGATCTGAAAACTTGACCTCAGGAATGTATGCCAGGTGGGTGCCAATTTGGGGAGACAGGAGAAAGGGAAGTGGTGCATCATCTCAGACTGGTTGTTAGTGCTCAGCTACAAGACACCGACAGAGATGACCACTGTGAATTCATCCATGATATCAGGAGATGCCACTGTCCTGGCTCTATTCTGTGTCTCTCCACTGGACACTGCAGCAGAGAGAGCAGAACAGGGACTCAGCTGCCCCACTGCAAAATCCAGAATATCTTTACAAAGCCAGTGTCACCAGAAGATTAAGATGATATGCCATGTAGCCAGATACAGCTGATGAGGTACAGACATGCAACCTCTTTCCCTGACCTTCCAACACAGAAGGGAAGAGAGAACACCAAATCCAGGCACAGCAGAAGCTCTGCAGCTGTTTGCAAAGGTGCAGGGGTGTCCCAGTCCTTTGGCAGATGCTGTTGTCAGCACAGTGAGTTGTAAAGCAGCGGTAGGAGGCTGCTGCACAGACCTGCCTGGGATCTCTGTGACTTGAGAGCTACAATGCATTTTTTGTTATATAACCAAAGCTTTCTTAATGCAACCCCTTCCCCAGCACTGCCCTGCTATATCCGATTATTATGGAGGATGAAAAACATTGTTATTTTTAACAGCTGGATCAAGGCTCAATGGGCTTAAAAGGATATTCAGAAGCAGCTGCTTCCGTGATGTTTTCAAGTCGGTGGAGGCCACTGTGAAAGCTCTTTGCCTCTGTTCTAGAGACTGCTTTTCCATGCCATTTCCATTCTCTTGCAGTTATAAGTGAGAGGCTGAGTCCTTTCTCCACAAATGTTGTAAACCACTTGTTCCTATTCATCCAGAGAATGGAAAACCAGTTTTCCATCTTTTCATCATGTCAGGAAAAATAAAATAATATCAGTCCTTCATGAAGGAAATACTGTATTTTTCAAGTAGGACATCTACCTCTAAGTATGTATTGGCAAGAGCAGTTCATATATTGTACAATATTAGCATCATTTATCCAACACTCAACTCATTCCTGAATTCCACCAGTTGGAAGTACTGTTGTGTTAAGGGAAGTAAGAGTGTGAGCACCTTCCAACAATGATGTGCCTGATGTTCACTACTGTGACGAGACAGTGCTGAGCATACTGTAAGCCATCACAGTACATAGTTTGAGCATAAAGGATCTGGGCATCTGAGAAAAGATAAAAAGGGGGAGAAAATGCAGTGGTTTATTTTCTTCTGTGAAGCCATCCCTGCATCCCTTCTCCCCACTAAAACCTGGCCGTGCAAACCCAAACCAATGTAGTTTCTGGCTGAGGTCTCCCACGATTCCATAGTACTGGGATGAAGTGGGATGTCTCTCTTCTCTGGTCCCAGATCAGCAGGAACAAGACAGGAAGAACCTTCTTTTTGTAGATCAGCCATTTCAAGCATTCTAAGTCTCAATCTATTAAAATTTAATAAACAGGTTATTGATAGCTTTAAGTGCCTGAATTTCATTGGATTTCTGTACCTTGCCAGACTAGCAGTGGCTGGCTGATAAGTACTAGATACTCAGAGCATGCATGCTGTGAGTTTTCATTATTTGCTCAGCATCTGGATGCATTTCCAGTTGCATTTCTATTAAAGGTGAGATTCTTCATATGCAGCTTGAACCAACCAAAAGTCAACTGGCTGGAATAATCCAGGCCTAACTTACTGTATTTTCAGCGACAAGGAAAGATATTTTCATCAGAGGATGATTTCTTCTATCCCAAATGTCTGTTTTAGGATGGGGCAGCTAACTGAATATGTGATTTATTGTAGTGATCCCATCCAGTTGGTAAAGCCTAAGTACAAATTTAATTCTTGATAGCTGACAAAATCAACCTCATCTGGAAATTCAGAACAAAATTTCAATAGTTTTAAACAACTAGAAAAATGCATTTTAAAAAAAAATAAATCTAATTTTGTTCTGGGTTGCATGTTGTATTATATTAAAATTCAGTGCACCAGGAGAGCTGAAAGACTGTTAAGAAGCAAAGCCTGAGTCTTTAACAATCAGTGTAACTTGACATTACAATTCAAACACACACATCTATGTTAGAGTGTACAGCATTGCAGTTGGAAGACAGACTGGTGCAAATGGAGAATACATGGGGACAGTGGGGTGTGAAGGCACCAGTAGAAGCATGCAGCAGGCACAGGGTTGTGTTAAGGGCACACACATACACAGGTCATCAAGACCCCAGCACATCTACCTGCTGCTTCACAAGACACCCAGACCTGGAGATGAAGAATGGTGGTGACCTGATGTTTCACAGAAGTGGGACAGGATGGAGATACTGATCATTACCAGACCTAAAAGAGTACAAAAATGCATACTGGAAACATACACACCCTTGGGGACACCCAAGAAAAACTTGGCAGTTGGTGTCACTTGTCCTTCATGTGGTGTGATGCCCAGCTACTGGGCTGTGGTCTGGTCGCCACGGACGTGCTGATGTTCATGAGTGTGAGAGAGCATGAATCAGTGAAAACATTTCTTCTTTCTTTGTGCATTTTAAGAAAAATAATTTTTCAATTGTAAACTTATGGAAATTGCCATGATTTTATCTGCCATGGATATTTCCTGCTCTTGTTGAGGTTCTGTTATGACAGCATTCCTGTAAAGGTAGACTGCATGCACGCTGTCAGTTTATAGCAGGAGGTATTCCTTCTTAAAGCAAGTAGAGTGTATGCCCTGTTCCCAAAATCTAAGAGACACCAAATGTTTAGAATATTTCTTTCTCCTCTTGATTCTTTAAGTGAAAAAAGAAAAAAGAAAAAAAAACCAAAACAACAAACCAAAGCTTTTAGAGGACTATTTGTCCTATCCCAGAGATAAAGATTCAATGCCTGGAAATGACTGGTGTAAGATACTATTAAGGGAGATATATTCATACATTTCAGTGGAGATAGATGATTATGAAGCTGAAGTTAATTCAATCTCCTAATCACAGATCCATGTTGTTTCAGGAACAGTATCATCTAAAAGATCTGGTCCATATCACCTTGATGGTTACAAATAAACATTGAAATGGAATTTAAACTCTGGCTAAAATTAAATTAGAAGGAAAGCCACTTTCTGTGATGCAGTAAATATGCTCCACTGATCATCAGCAAATGGTTTCTCCTTTGGTAGTTTTGCACAAGTAACTAGTTGTAAAATAACATCAAGCCATACATTCCAGATTTCTTCTTTGTACAATATTATCTTCCTCCAATGGCAAAAAAATCTGAGTCACATGCTGAAAATAATAAAATCTTTAAAACAATGACATTTCATTCAGGAGCTGCCAATATGTGGTTGTGATACAAATCACGTAGAATCACAGAATCACTAGGTTGGAAAAGACCTTTGAGATCACTGAGTCCAACCATACCCATCCTCTACTGAATAATTTTCCTGAGCACCTCATCTACCTGTCTTTTAAATACATCCAGAGTTGGGGACTCAACCATGTCCCTGGGCAGCCTGATAACCCTTTTAGTGAAGAATGTTTTCCTGATTTCCTGAATCTGCCCTGGTGCAGCTTGAGTCCATGGTGTTGTTACACCACATCAAACTGTTGTTTATCTTGGTGGAATATGGAGATGATTCTATGAAAATTTCCAGTATTTGGAATATTTTTCTTTTTAAAGATTCACCTGGCATCCTCTGCTCTTTCCTCCAAACTGCAAATATATTCACTTGGAAAAAATGAAAAATGACACTTAGGTATTGATGTGTAACATTTTCATGGTTTTGAAAGAATGACACCAGTTAATAACAGCTGAAGAACCATCCTTGGGTAGACTCTGACTGATGCAAATCTTCCATATTTCTTTTTACATTAAAAAAACCCAAAAACCAAACAACTAAACCCCCAAAAAGTTCCCTCCCTCCCCCCCACCAAAAAAAAAACAAAAGGGAGAGAGAAATGGTTTCTTTATCTTTGGTCATGTTCCAGACAGATGGAACAAGTAACACACACTGTGAGGCATTCACTTCCCTTTCTGTGTCCATGCAAGAATAACAATTTCTGAAGGATTTGGTGTGTGACCTCACTGTGTTCTGGGAGTAATCAATCTCACCTTTCACATGAGACCTTTTTTTGTAACTGCTCCTCTTGCTATTTATGATGTTAATGCAGAGAAGCAGAAAAAAAAAATCAGATGCTGTCATCCTGAAGTTCATCTTCTTTTGCCCCCGTTGTCCCTCAAATTTACAAACTCTAGTTGAATTGATTTCATACATGTCTGTGGGATTTCCTGGAGCAACATTTTGTCTACACTTCCTCTGTCTTGATCCTGGGGTGCAAAGCAGGTAGAAAGCTGGATTACCCAAATGGATGGATCCTTTAAATAGAAGACTATCATCAAGCTCTAGATGGTATAATTTCTCTTGACAAAAACCAGTCACTTCTGGCTGGTCATTCTGAGCTGCTCAGTGGAGATCCAGCTAATACTGTATAGAAAGGTATTATTTAAGGTACAATTCCTTTTATTCTGAAGTTGATAGCCAAAAGAAGCTGTAGGAATTCGTATCTAAAAAGTATTTGCTTCTTCATATTGACTATAAAAGGAGATAAAGTTGACCAGCTCAGATGGACAGATGTCTTAAGGCAGGGAGATAAATGCCAGCCGTGGCATTATGGATTAGGGAACCCCTGTTCATGCTTCACATTGCCTTCAGCGGTGGAAGCTGAAAGGAAGAGACCAGGACAAATTCCCCATGGCACTGAACAAATGGCAATGAGAACTGCTTGCTTCAGAGCCTAGGTCTCACTTACATAAAGCAAAGAGAAAAGGGAAGAACAAACAAAGACATGGAAACAGTCCAACAGTTTGAGGGCAGATCTGCAAATGAACTGACTGTAGAATATGACCTGGAGATTTATAAGCTTGTTTTATTTATACAGTTTCTTAGCAGTGATGTGCTTGATGTTGTTGTCTTAAACTTTATGGAATACCAAGTGTTTCAGACTGGTACAATAAAAAGTAAATTAAAAATAAACAGATTTTACCTACAGCAGCTGTTTACCCTGATGATACATCCTACAAAAGCTGAGAAGCAGCACAGCAAGAACAGTCACTCCGAGTATGCATTTTAAATAAGAAAGTTCTCATATATACCTATTTTTCATTTCATATTACATCCAACTCTGAAATACAATGCACGAGGGATTCACAGAACAGCCCACAAAACATCGGGACTGTAGTTTGGTGACATAAACTTAATTCATTTTTATTCTAGACAGTGAAGTCTAAGAACATGACTAGTCCTAAAATATGACTTTCCAAGAGAAGAAACCTAAGTGTACAACTGCTTGGATTTGGTGTGTAAAGTGCTTGCAGAATACGATTCTCCAATAATATTACGAAGTAAAGAACATCAAGGTCAATGTCATCAGATGTTAATGTCTTCTTCTAGAAAAGGAACAGTTAGACATCCCAGATGGCAAAGACTCTAAAAGGAAGATCTGCAAGAACAAGCAGTTGTCAGTGAGTGTTATTTCAGTAAAGACAGAAATACTGATAGGATGGCAAAGTGGCTTGCACTTTCTTGTGGAGCTGTATCCTATATTCTGAGTAGCCTGGTATTTTTTTCAAGATTTATGTTTGATTTTTTTTTGTTTTTTTTTTTTGTTTTGTTTTGTTTTGTTTTGTGAGGACAGGAAACTCACTTGGACTGCTCAGACTCACAATCATGAGCAATTGACTGAGAGATAATGCTTGGGAAAACTGGAAGACATGTGGGTTAATAACAGTGTAAGCTTCCTCTTAGGCCTGACAGCAAGTTGTCTGGTCTCCAAAGGTTCTGACATCCCTTAGTGACACAGAATATGTCTGTCCCAAAGGGATTTAGCTGCATAGGTGCTCTTGGTTTCAAGGAACTACATTCTCAAATGCCTTTGAGGATTTGGACTGTTCTGAACATTTAGCAAATTTTAAATGATATCTTGTATTCATGGCATTGAAATTTCATTAGCATTCACACGAGTAACATCTTGTCTATAACGTTATGTGAGAAGACTTTAAAGGCTGCTATCAAACATTTTCAGCACAGATCAGCTGCAGGCCGGGTTAAAGTCAAGTGATGTAAATGACACCATTTCTTAGGGTTAAATCTGAAGAGTAAATATAGTCACTGTTTGCGCAGGATGAGTAAGAGCATCAGGATTCCAGCCCACTGCACTGACCAGTCTCTCTGAACAGCAAAATCCAAGATGAGGGTGCCAGAGGTACCCCAAGGAGCTGACCTAGGCACCTGCTGACTTTAGCTGTCTGCCCTTGTGGGAAAGTGAGGAAAGGACCATCACAAAACTGGCAGGTAGTGTAATGTGGACCAGAGATGCTCTCCTGGTGCTGGGGAGAGCGAGTTTAGAGATTTTGCAGCTTTTGGGCCTCAGGTTAACTGGGAAGGTAGGTTTTGGTTTCTGAAACAAGAGCACTGTCTCTCTGTTGACTCCTGTTGTGTTCAGGATACCAGCATGATGCTGGTATATTTATGTTGTCTCTTTAGGCTCTGTGCTTAACCAGTAAACAGTGGAAGTTTCCTCCAGGGCAAAATTCAGAGCAGGAACTTAAAATAGTGGCACTGGTGACTTCCCTCAGTCTTTAGTCTAGGAAAAACCTCAGGCTACTATTTTCATTCTCCCACTGATTCCAACTTAATGTAGCTCTGCTTTTGGCATCGTGAGAGCTGGAAGTGGTGATGTTCTGTACCTCAGAGCAGTGTCTACTTTATTAATGTTTTTGGAGGCGCATGTAACAAGTACTACAGCCAGTGCCTAAAGAGAAATTTACAGAGATGCTGTCTTTGAACAGCTTGACATATCTGCTCATGAACAGCAAACTCAGGAAAACTCAGCTGAGGTGCAGCTGGATCAAGCAGTGCAGTTGTGTCAGGATTGCAGAGGCAATCTAAGAGAGACACATCTAAAATGCAAGTGAGAAAATACCTAGAGGTTTCAGGAGGCAGCAATATTTATCAGGAGTCTGAAATCATCTTTTCTGGGCGAAGCACTTGGAAAAGCAAAACTTGTGTACAGCACATAAGAACAAATAAAGGCTCACTACAAGCCAGGAGGATTAATGCTTTCCTAATCCTGTCACTCTAAGGCATTTTGGAACATTGGCAAGTTCTGGTGATTTCATTTTCCCAAGAAATAAAAAAAATATGTGCCTACTTTCTGAAAACATTAAAAATTCAAACTGGTAAAATATCATGGAATCAAATTAAACTTTGGAATGAGTTGTCTGAAGCGAGCAAGACAACCTTGATTTGAATGTAAATGTTGAAATCTCATTGCTAAGCATAGCTGTGAAACTACTTTTTTATTAATTTCCATGGACTTTAAGTCATATATTTTCTAGGAGAAAATGAAAGATTTCATAACTATGGTAGAGTATTCTCTGATTCAGCTCCCCCAATGATGGCAAAAGACAAAGAAGAAAGTGAACAAAGACACAGCAGCTGAAAAGAAATGAAAAACAAAGATTTTAAAAGAATTAAATAGAGCAAAAAAGAAGAGGGAAACATAGGGAGGAGTCAGAAGTTGTTTTTGAGATTAAAAGAGCCACAGAAGTAATTAACAAAATGCAGTTAGGCAAGAAGCGAAACCCATTACTTACCACTAAGCAAAAAGAGAACATGTGCTGTAAGCTGCTGATTTGCTGTTGTTAGGAAAAAACACTTGGAAATTATGAGTGTAAAGAGATCTGTCAGTTGATTTTTAAATTAAAAACCTGATATAAAAATATGGAAGGAAAGGTTCATATTTCAAATATTTACACTAAAGAAATCTATTTCACAGGAAAGCAACTGTTCACATATGGAGAATTAGAAACATAGAGACTTCTGCTAGCAAAAACCAGGAAGACCAGAAAGTGAAACTGAGATGGAAAAGGAAGCAGAACTACATATTTAACTTTACTTTCCAGATATTAGTGATGCTGACATGTGGACAACATGGTAATGTGTTTTTTATTTTGTGTAGTCCCAGTGGATACCAACTTCATGAGGTAAGGATGCATGTTATGGTGTGCTCAGCTGGCGCTCCACCTGTGCAGCCCCGTAGGTTAATAGCTGCAGATGGTGGTATTATATTGGGAAAGAAGATACAGGGCTTTTAAGGCACTGTCTAATCCCAGTTTGGATAAATCAATAAATGAAATGTACAAATAACAAGAAGAACTTGTAAAAATGACAGATTTTAATTTTGTCTAAAGAGGAACCTGGGAAAACATCTGAAGGTCTTAAAATAGTGGTTAGGAGTCACTGGCAGTACAGATAATTTAATGTAAATAAACTCAAATTTTATCAAGAAACAGCTTTTAAAATCTTGTAATTATTTTGCTAATGTCCTCAACACAATAAAAAAATGTATCAGTCCAGTGAGCAATAGAATTTAAATGTTCAGAATATAAAGTACTCTAATGGGCTTTCCTTCTCCCATCAGCTGGATTGAGATCCAAAAATTAGAAGCGTAGAATAGAACAGAACAGAACAGAATCTTTAAGATTGGGAAAGTCCAAGATCATAGAGTCCAACTGTCACTCCAACACCACCATGTCAACTAAACCATGTCCTGGAATGCCATGTCTACATGCTTTTTGAACACCTCCAGGGGGAGTGACTCCACAATGTCTCTGGGCAGCCTGTTCCAATGCCTGACCACTTTTTCAGTGAAGAAATTTTTCATAATATCCAAGCTAAGCCTCCCTTGATGGGCCTCTCATTCTATTGTTAGTTACTTGGGAGAAGAGAGATCGTCCCTCAGCCTTCTCTTCTCCATGCTAAACAACCCCAGATTCTTAAACTGCTCATCGTAAGACTTGTGCTCCAAACCCTTTACCAGCTTTGTTGCCCTTCTCTGCACATGCCAGGACCAAAATGTCCTTCTTGTAGTTAGGAGCCTAAAACTGAACACAGTACTTGAGGTGCAGGTGCAGCCTCACCAATGCTGAGCAAAACTTCACAGTCACTTTCCTGGTTTTCCCAGCCACAATATTTCTCATGCAAGCCAGGATGCTGTTGACCTTCTTGAACACCTGGTCACACTGCTGACTCATGTACAACCAGCCATCAAACAACACCCCCAAGTCCTTTTCTGCCGGGCAGCTTTCCAGCCATTCTTCCCCAAGCCTGCAGCATTGCATGGGGTTATTACAACTAAAGTACAATCCCCAGTGCTTGGCTTTGTTAAACCTAATAAAGTTGGTCTCAGCCCATCAATCCAGCCTGTCCAGATCTCTCTGCAAAGCCTTCCTATCCTTGAGCAGATGGACACTCCCACCCAATTTGGTGTCATCTGCAAACTTACTAAGGGGACACTCAATCCCCTCATCCAGATAATCAATAAAAATATTAAAGACTGGCCCCAAGCCTGATCTCTGGGGGACACCACTTGTGACTGGTCACCAACTGGATTCAACTCCATTCACCACAACTCTCAGGCATCAGCCTTCCAGACTTTTTTATTTTTACCCAGATAAGAGTGCAAGGCTCTTGTGGTTCAACCCATGAGCAGTGAGCTTCTCCAGGAGAATGCTGTGCAACAGAATATCAGAGGTTTTGCTGAAGTCCAGGTAGATAACATCAGCAGTCTTTCCTGTATCCACTGCAAGCCACCTGATCAAATAAAGAGATCAGGTTGGTCAAGCAGGACCTGCCTTTCATAATCACGTGCTGGCCGGGCCTGATCCCTTGGTGATCCTGCACAAGCTTAGCGAGTTCACTCAAGATGAACTGCTTCATGATCTTTCCTGGTACTGAGGTCAGGCTGACAGGCCTGTAGTTCCCTGGATCCTCTTTTCAGCCCTTCTTGTAGATGGGCATCACATTGGCAAGCCTTTGGGATCTCCCTGGTTAGTCAGGACTGTTGATCAATAATGGAGAGTGCTTTGGCAAGCTCCTCTGACATCTTGCTCTGTACTCTTGGGTGGATCCCATCTGGCCCCATGGACTTGTGAGTATCCAGGCAATATAGTAGGAAAATGAGAAATAGAAGGAGGAAAAAAGAATAGAAATTTCTATGAAACATTATTTTGATGGATGAAATAATAGAATGGCTTGGTATACTTTAGGATGCACAGAATGCATCAACTGAGGTTTCTGGTTGCATTAAAGTTTGTTGACTATCATAGAATCCCACCTACAGATTATGTCATATTCACCCAGACTTGTAAAATGTGTTTGACAACGGAATGTAAATTAGTCATGGAGCTACCCTGCATTCCTTTACTAGTAAACAGAAAGAATGTAGCATTTCCTAAAGACAATTCAGCAGTCTGAAGATCTCAGTTGCCTTCTGGAGATACCTGTCCCTTCTAATTCACCAGGTCAGTAGCTTAGAATAGTAGAAACAGAAAAAAAGTATGGTTAAGTCTAAGTTTTAAGCAAGAAGAGGTAAGCTCCTTCTCTGTTACTACTTCAAAGCCTGTGTAGTCCCTGAAGGTTGGATCATGTCAAATGGGAAGCCTGGCATATCTAGAATGAGTTTGCAATCAACCTTTGTGTGGATAACTTTCTACCAGATGTAACAGTAGGAGTGCTTGAGATAAATAATGACATGGTTGTGGGAGGAGTGCCCTGGGAGGTTATAAATTGACCTAAGGGTAACTTCTAATTGAGATGAACCTATTCCTCTTTTGAAACAAGGACTCTCTTTCTTCTCTGAGGCCCTCACACTCTTATGTTCTATAATTAAACAATAGCCCTTACTGTTTGGGGGTTTACTACATCATAATTTGGCCATAGTTTAAACTGGAATGCAGAATCCACTGCAGACAATTATTTCATTTTACAGTGCCAAAACAAAGGCTAGATTGTATACAAAAAGGCTAGATTGATACAAAAAAACAACCTTAGATCTGGATGCATTCTCAGATCTGAATTACTTGGTGCCCATGTAAGTCAACAGGAGATAAATACTTAGCATTTTGGAAATCAAGGGTAAAGGGTAAAAAGGAAAGATGACTTATTCTCCCTTCCCTTTGGTCATTTCTTTCTCTGTTTCTTCTTGTCCTGCTTTTTATTCCTTGTGCTATGGCATAAGAGAATATGGTGAATTGGGGCCCTAGGCCCTCAGAAGGGAACTTGTTCCCTACAAGAAAGAAAACTGTCTCTGTCTGGACATATTCCAAGAAAATTCTAATTAACATTTTCATATGTAGATAAGGATTCAGATGTGTACTTGTTGCTTTTCATTGCACATGATGGGAAAGATCACTCAACAGCCAGGATCATAAAGAGTTGGGCAAAATCTGTTTTTCAGCCCACTACAGCATGTTAGATCTGACAACCACAGTTAGATTTATCCTCAGAGCAATTCTGTGAGTTACAGAAACACTGACATCCCTGCTTTACTGCTCAAGAAGTGAGGGTATAGCAGAGGCTAAGTGAAAGATGGGGAAGTGGATTGAAAGACTAATCATCAATGGTTTAACATTAAACTGAAAGAAGGTATTGGAATTGGTTCTGCAAGAATCCATCTGGACCTTTTAAAATCTTTATTAATGATGTGGGTGAATAAATATAGACTGTCCTTAATGAATTAGCAAGCAATATAAACTGGAAAATGTTTGCAAGCATTTAGGATGAAGATTCAAAGTGATCTCAGAAAAATGGATAGGATGTAATGTAAAAGGATATCTGGATTCCTGCAAGGCCTTTGACAACATCCTTCTCTCTAAATTGGAGAGATGTGGATTTGATGGGTGGACCATCCAGTGGATAAGGATTTGGCTGGGTGATCGCATCCAGAAGGTGGTGGTCAATGACTCCCAAGTCCAGATGGAAGCCAGTGACAAGCAGAGTTCCTCAAGGGTCTGTACTGGGACTGGTGCTGTTTAATATTTTTATCAATGATACTGACAGTGGGATTGAGTGCACCCTCAGCAAGCTTGCTGATGACAACAAGCTGAGTGGTGAAGTTAATGTGCTGGAGGGATGGGATACACCTGGACAGGTGGGAGAAGTAGACCCAGGTGAACCTCATGAGGTTCAACAAAGCCATGACCAGGGTTCTTCACCTGGATCAGGAAAACCTCCTTTATCCGTACAGGTTAGCAGATGATGTGTTGGAAAGCAGCCCTGAGGAAAAGGACTTGGGAACACCTGTGAGAAATTGCTCCTATAGGAATTAAAAAATCACTGTGGACCCCATCAATCTTTATCCTACATTCAGAGATGATATCTTCAAAACTCTCTGTCATACCTGAGGTGTGCCTATGGCACTATTTAATCATGCACCCATTAAAAAAGCATGGTGCTTATGTTTCTCACTTAAGGAAGAGGAAGAAGTAGCCTACACCACTTTATGGGGACAGACGTGTTACCAGAATCCTCAGTACGCATGTGGATGAAGAGGCAGTAGGGAAGTGATGCGCAGTGCAGGCTTCTCTCAGGTGATGCTTTCGAATAAATGTGTCCCTACTTCCTGCAGGGGGGTCAGACTAGATGAGTTTAAAGGTCCCTTTCAACCTAACACATTCTATGGTTCTATTCTATGATTCTGTTCTGAACTTCATCACTTGCTTTAAGAAAAGTTTATAGCTACTGGTTTTTTTTCCCAAGAAAACCTCGAAAAATGTAACTTTAGTGAACTGTCTGTGATATGGGCACCTAGCACAGCAGCTCTGCTCAGTCCCATTGACGTCAGTGAAAAATTACTGTCATAGAAATTCATTTTATGGCCATTCTAGTTTCCATATAATAAAAACAAAAGAAGGAAAATGTGTGCTTCATGCATTTTAGTGAAGGTATACTGGTTTGAAATAGCCTTTGCATTACATCCCACTTTTCACTCTTTCAAAAGGTTTTAAATTAAAAAATACAGCAATAGATTAAAACAAGTTTTTGTAGCTTTTTTTTTTATGTTTTCAAAAGCAAAAGCAGAATGTGGACATTTTCAAGTGAGTCTGCTGTGACTGAAATATTTCTTGTCTGGTGGGAGTGCGAATTAGAGGTAATTACCATTAAGATGTACCTGCCAGTGCATCCCATCTTAAAAAAAAAATCAATGAATTGCATTTGTTTACTTTGAGACTCACACAAGTTTATAGATTTACAGACACTGGCAAGGAATGTAAGATGTGTCAGATCACTGCTCAAGATGGCAGTAGAAGTAACACTCACTTGCCCTTGTCACTGATATCTTTGTACAGGACTGTGAAGACTATAAAAGGATTTCTAAAAAATGAAGATGTGAGTAAAGCAGTACTGTGAAAAGCAAACTATTTGAATATCTGGAAGGAAAGAGTTAACTCCTGTGGAGATACTAGAGCTTGACCAAGTTACATTACTATTAATCAGAGGCAGGATCCCAGAAGAAAGGAAAACAACCACACAAAGTTCAGTAGATTCAGATGAAGAGAAGAAAGTAGGTGGTCAGAAAGTATGGATTACATCCATTAATGTTTGTATATGGATGTCTCCCAATGTTAAAAAGACTACAGCACTACTGCCAACTCCTGCCTTTTTGCTGTTTCCCCAGATGGATTCAATCACATGCCACTGAGGAACTGAGGCTAACCAAACATACAGAGATAGCGTGTCCACTGCAAGGAGACACCAAGGCTTTTTTGCTATATTCAGAGATAAATAAACAAGGCTAAACTCACAGCAGCTGTAGATTTTTGCATGAGCTTGCCATGATGGTACTTAATTTGTAGGTGTCTTCCATATCATGGAGTTCACATGACTCCTTTAGACACCTAAGTTGTCATTGTAGTTCAGGAAAAGTCAAATCCACAAAATGTATCTGGAAGGTTGCTTGAGTTATCCAGGAGGATATGATCCTATGTGTCACAGCTCTACAAACCAAGGTGTTTAATCTGAGGCTTCAGGGAGGGAGTTCCAGGGACCAAGTTTCAGGGACCAACATTGCCAAGAAACCTCCACAGCCACACCACACCTTTTTCCTAAAATACATGAGAAAATGGCTTTCATCTTTCTTTATCCAATAGCTCCATAATTACAGAACTCAACCATGAGACTGAAAACCTAGGTTCAAGGCCATCAGGCTAGTTGAACAGTCTTTGGTCTACAAAATGTGGAGACATAAGAAACTGATGTGCTAGTGTTCTGATATAGAAGACAGTCTGGACCCAGTCTCTCCTTTGCATGCCTAATATTTTGATCAATCTCCTGATTATTGGACTGTGGATGGTTTGGTGACATTTGACATACATTAGATATGAGATTCATCTACCTATGCATGGAAGTTTAAAATAACACGACCTAGATGCCCCAAGCTCCCATTAGAGTTAAAGCAGTGGATCTTAGGTGCCACCTCATCTTAAGGTGGATGCATAAAACAGATCCACAACCTGAAAATTTATATTTCTTCCCATTGACTGAGGATGACCCTAATAAGCTCTGATCAGTGAATTTATATGGGTACCCACAGTATCTCTAAAGTATCATAGTTTTTATTGTAGACTCAAAGTTTCAAAAGAAAAATCTATTTCTAGAGAACTGACCTCAGACTCATAGAGATCACAGTTTTCTTCAGCCCATTTTTTGTTTTCCCACACAAGAAAGTTGGTGGGGTTTTTGGGTTTTTTGGTTGTTTTTTGGGGTTTTTTTTGAGACTGATTATGTGACTTTGTTTCTGAAGAAGTAGCTCACAGTTTTATAGCTTGGAGACAGTTAATCCCACCATGGTCCTCTATTGCTCATTGACAGTAACACTGTAGGAGACCTTTCCTATGCAGACTCTAGTACCCCACACCATTAAATTAAGTGTCCTATGGAAGAAGAAAACTAATCATATTTTAATGGTAAAGTATGTGAAACAGAAAACAATTATAAGATAAAGCAGAGCACAAAGTCAGCAATAAATGAGTGGGCAGAGATAAGCAAGACCTAGAACTCTTTGCCCTTTGTGACCTCAGCACTTCCTCCTCATGTTGGCCAAGGAGTGAATAAAATGGGTGCTTAGAGTAACTGTTCTTTTAAATGCTTTGCAAATCAGAAACACAGAAGCAATTCCTCTGCCAACATTACCCTATTTCTTTTTTTTTTGTTATGAAAAATCTATGCACGGTCTTCAGAAGCAGGACAACTTGTCTAATAGTGTTTGCATCACGATGGGGTGCTTGGCAGCCATCAGCCCTATGGAGGCACCTCAACAATGTGTATTTGGGAACACTTTCAACTACAACTTTTCTCTTTCATGCACACTCCTACCATTTGATGTGTACTGGCACATCAGAAGACAGGAAGGAACTCATCCAAACATGCTGCTGTTCACTTTAATTTATCCTTTGCATTGAATCCCAGGAGGGCAACTTGAAGAGCTGGTGGTATCAGGTTATTGAACTGTCTTTTAAACCATTTTTCATCTCTTTTGAAACTTGAAAATCCTGTCATAAAGCAGGTAGTAAAACCAAGCATTTCCTGAAGTAGATTTCCTGAAGGGTGCTACATTAATTATTTAGATGCAGCCCCTTGCAGAACAGACGAGGTCAGACAGCAACAAGTGCAAGGGGAAAAGGAACTAAACATGTCCAGGTAATCTGCAGAAAAAGGATCACTGTCTTTCTGAAGGCAAACAGTAAGGTCTCCAGTATAAGATGTTAGACATTAACTCCACAAACACCTTCTCTGCCCTAGTCATGGATTATCTGATGGGCTTTCTTGCTTGGAAACTTACTGTCTCTTGGGAGGTGACACGTATAATACATGACAGATTCCTTTGTGCTCCTGCTTTAGTCCTATTCAAAGTAATTTTATACATGCCATCAACTCTAACAGCCAGAGGAGTCTAGGTCTCATTGTCCTATAAGTGCTCTTTGCCTTTTCTAACTCTTTTTTGTAATGTTTCTTTTTAAAGCACCTCAAATAGTCTATGAATTAAGCAAACTCATCTTATTAGAAGAGTCTCCAGGGTGCCTTCATTACTTTGGCTTCTAACTTCAGACCCTGGACACAATCAATGAATGAATCAATAATAATCAATGCACAGAGCATTTCATCAGGATTAATGACTGGCTGGGAGGCGCTGATGGGCAGAAATTAAGTCAAGGACCATTAATCCCAGCTGGTCATTTGTCTCTAGGCAGTGCTTTGTGCCAAGGTCATTACTGCTATGGTAAGAAAGAAATGAAAGGAAGCTGACATCGGCACATGGATATTTTTAACGGGGCTTGTGCAGAGTCAGTTGTTTTGTATGACTCTTTCTATTAAATGTGAGGTGCCTCGCATCAAGCATTTCCATTGCATGAAATACCCCACAACCATTTTCTCTATCTAGTAAACCAACAGACATTTTCATCCACCTATGGGTTGCATAGATGCGTCATAAGACTCACAGAGCCTGGCAGACGACGGTCTCCTGCAGCAAGGATTCACTCCCACCATCTCTACACAGACACTCAATTGTGATTCGGTGGCAATGGGAACACGTGCATTTCTGCTAAGAGGCTAGGAACTGAGGCAACCACATATGGTGTCTACAGGGTCCTCAGGAAATCCTGTCAACTGAAGGCAGAGAGGGATCACGGAAGTAAAAGGACTTCTAAATATCTTCTGGGATAAGCCCTAAGCTGTTCATCATGTGTCCCAAAAGTGAGGTCATTACCTGATGCGCAGTGAGCAATAAACACACAGAGCAGAGGTATATTGATTCATTGTCTGCACAGGGATGGGTGCTAGATGGTTAATTCCCCAAAGCTAGCAACCTACACACAGAATTTACAACATGTTTATCTTTTTACAGGTTCAGAAGAACCCACCAAAATTTACACTAATTGGTTAGTAATTACTGCGTCATCTAATATTAGTCAGGCATATTCAAATTAGCATGCATGCTTCTTCAAGGTGTGTGTGGAGGGCATTTGCACAGTCCTTGAATTGGGTTGTGATCTCTCCCTGCCACCTTTACCTTTCCCCTAGTTACTGCTAGGTTTTTGTTGACTTCAGGCTTCTCTGGCAATGCCACATTTCTTGCCCTTGCTGTGGCAGGATATTTCTTCTTTATCAGTCTTTCAGCTCTTCTGCAAGGACATTTTTTAGCAGAGTGCTCTTTATCACTCCTTCTGCCCTTCTTCACAAGTCAAGCTGTTAGCAAAGAAACTTACTACATTTAACCTTAAATTAAACAGTGTCTAAGTGCTAACCCAAGCACATTTCTGTCCCTCTAAAGTGGAAAATTCTACTTTATACATATCAATCTAACTACACAGCTACACACACAGATGGGATGATATTAGAACTAGAAACTTTCCCAAAGTATCATAAAAATTACTGACCCATGATGCATAGCAACCATACTGTGTCTACAAAATATTTTAAGAGCCAACATTAAGGTGGAGTCAGGACCACATTTGTTGATTGGCTATGTTAACTGCTAGAAAGCTCTCTGAACCAGTTTAGTAAATACAACTACTGCACCCCAGAACACCTTTTTCTTCAAAGCAGAGAGCATGTGTGTCTGGTGTATCCTGATGCTCTGAGCCTCCCCCTTTTCCCTCTGTGCTTGCAGACTGTGTTAACACTGATGTAACATACCCAATAATGACTGGGCAAGCCAAATAAGGTTCCTTCAAATCAAGATCCAGCTCTTTTCTTTTGTAAGACACATACAATATGGATGGCACTATATTGCTCTTGGTAGAAAGTTTATAATGAAGGAGCTAGACAGTCATAATCATGCTAGGTAAGCCATAGCATAGGAGGGGCCTGGAGATTGTCTATAAAACGCGCTTAAATGTTAACTCACAACACTGCTTGCAATTTCTCCCCATTTCCAATGGGTTTCAGGTTTTTATGCAATTCAATCAGGAAACAGATCAAATTGGAGTGCCTCTCTATTCTATAAAAAAACAAAATTCAGTTAATAATGAAGCCTGAGCCTCCTCATCTGCTACATAACCCGACAGGTGCATTAATTTTTATGTCTAAATACAAACATGCAACCTCTAAAATGTTTTGAATGAAGATGAATCTTTTGAAGTGGAAGGTACCAGATGAAAATACTCTGAGATGCTTCTGAGACAGTAGGGGAAAAGAGCTTCAGTTCTACTTTCTGATAATTAGACAAAAGTTTACTGGATGTGTTACTTGCTTTCTGGGAATTTTGGAAAACTTGAATCCCAGGGGACACAGCCAAGACTTGCAGAAAAATGGCGAGTATGCAATGTTTGGATTAATGGAAAATGGAAAATGTGAAAATTCCCATGAGAAGAAATTTTACCTTGTCTCATTTTGGCAGAAGAAGAAAAAAGCTTGCATTCATTGCAAACATAATGTCAATGACAGGACAGAATCTTCAGAGAACAAATGTGTAGATGCCTGGGCTGAGGAGAAAATAATCAGTTTTAACATTCAGCTACAGAATGGAGCTCCTCAGCATATGTACTATTGTCTATCCATGGTGTTATTTGATATCATCCGGTTTTTGCTTTAAAAAAAACACTAAAACCAACCACCTGAACAAACCAGTCCCAGGTCACTTTCTGTAGGCCTTTCATCATTTATAAACATTGCCTGGGTCCCTCATTTGGGCTGCCACAGAACTAACTGGTGGGAGAAAGAACTAAGCACATTTATGTTTTTTCTTCGTAACATCCAAACCAAATTTTATGTCGAAGCATTAGCAAGACAACCTAAGTGTGTGTTGCAAGAGAAGCTGATCAGGTGCTATTTTAATGCCTGAAAGAATTAATGGATAGCAAATGAAGCAGTTTTCTGTTCACAGTTTGTGTCATGCTATTTAATGAAACTAAGAGAAAAAATTAATTACTTAACGACTCAAAATCCTGAAGAAATCATGCAGAAGCAGATGGATATCTCCTGGAGACTATGGGCTGGAAAATGCAGCCTCTACCTTGTACTACATAAAAGGAGAAAATTCACAAGAAACAACGACAAGCTTGTATAGTCCTAATTATCTTCACTGATAATGGGGTCATTCTCAGCCTATGGATACAGCCATGAAATAAGCTGCTTCTGGCGTGATTTTAGAGTTAGTGTTGACACCATTTAATTAGTATATTGCTAGCTTGCATTGTACAGGCCCGTATTAAGGTGCAAAAGTTTCTGTCTTCAGTATTTCCCTGGTTTTTCTCAGTGTTTAAGCTCAAGGGAGAGAAAGAGCGAGCTTGATTAAATTAGATATGGTGTTAACTGGGGGCTTTCTGGAGTGCAAGCCGTTTCTTGTTGGTTCCACGTACTCACACAAACCCAGTAGGCATTGTGAGCAGTATTCGGTTTCAGAGGAAAATCAGTATGTTTTTCAGGGAAGTGTGTCCAAACTCAAAGTGAGAGAATGTGGAGACGCTAAATGAGAAAGCAGCCCCCTAGAAAAAGGCGCAGGGGTGACTCTGCAGCTGCCATTCAGAGACTCTCGACAGAGAAGACCGTGCCAAAGTTGTTATTAACCTCAGGCTGTACGGCTGTGGCTGTGCTGCGTGCTGTGTTATAGCCTGACTTTTCTTTCATGCCAATTAAAGTGACAGCTGAGCTGCCTGGTTTTGTCACCGTACTTTAACCCTGCACTCGGAAAGCTTTTGGGCCATTGTGGGAGCAATCCCCATGCCCAAACCTCACTACTGCTGCAGTCACTCCTGGGAGCAGGGTTGTCCTCACCAGGCTGCCAGGAGTGGAAGACATTGTGGCAGACAGGACGGCTATAGTAGGTGACAAAGAGCAGGGCTTGCTAGCAAGGATCAAACAACAGAAATAGCCAGCTAGAAATCAGAGTCCAGCAGCCCAAAACCCAGTTAAAACATCCCCCTAGAATGATTTCTTACTTCACAAATATTTGAGGTTGAGTCCCATGAGGGCAGATCTGAGATCTTTGGTGTTTCTGATGAGAGGAACTCTGCTCCTAGTTGAATAAACTGTTTGCCTAGAGAGAGAGAAGAGACTTTTAAATCCAAAGTAGCAATTAAATGTGCAACAATTCTTAAGAGTATTCACACTGGTAAATGTTATTGACATTTCCTTTCTGCTTTTTCCATCAGAAATAAATTATTAGAATCTTATTGTTGCAAT
The DNA here is from genome assembly GCA_022605575.1 of Laterallus jamaicensis coturniculus. Taxonomy (NCBI): domain Eukaryota; kingdom Metazoa; phylum Chordata; class Aves; order Gruiformes; family Rallidae; genus Laterallus; species Laterallus jamaicensis. The sequence continues at coordinate 85,278,660 of JAKCOX010000002.1, read as the reverse complement.
AATAAGCTCTTGATAGATATGGAATATTTTTTTCCTGTGTTGGTTTAGCCCTGAATCAGTTTCTACCTGTAACAAGTAGACCTCATTTTGTTTTAGCATCACTGACAACAACAGAAAGATGAGCAACAACACAGAAACATCACAAAAAGCATGGCAAGGCTCTTCTGAAATGAAATACGGGGCATCCGTGCCAGTTCACCATCTACTGCCTCAATCACTGGAAAATGCTGATCTGGGTAAACTGCAGAAGCGGTAATTGAAATCCTGGACTCAAACCACTAATGAGACAGAGAGAAGCTCCCTACATCCTTCCACTCCTACTCCAGATCCTTGGGAGCATCTACAGCCTGTAGAGTGCAGAATGGGAGCTGTTCTACAAATACCTATTACACTTGTGTCATGAATATTTACAGGCTTGCTTACTCCTTTGCTTTAGTGGCTTTGGTTTGTTTGTTTGTATATTTTATTTTCTAGAAACAGATCCTTTAGGACATTTAGTAAAGGACTCTAGAAATCTGGATAACTACCAAATTGCATTGCTCATTCTCCCTCCAGTTTACCACTGATTAAATGTCCTTAGGATACATTGGGACAATTATAATAATTGCTGGGGTTTTAGGAAGACCTGAGTCAAAAATACTTTTGTGCTGGAGAATCTAATTGTTGAACTAGAAAATGAAAGAAAATAATTTGATAATGTGTTGTTATACAAAAAAATAGAAATAAAAATGTTTAAAAAAATGCACAGTTCAGCAGATTGATCTTAACAGAACAAAACATACTGGGATTGAAATGGCTTTTTTTGTTGTTGTTTTTAAACTTATTTCATTTCACAGTGAAGCATGATTTGTAGGGAGAAGTAATGCCTTTTATTAAATGGGATGATGCAGGTCAAAAAAACCCCAGAAAATCTCATAGGCATGCTCTCCTCCCTTTTCTTTTAGAAACTGTAATATAAAGTGAAAGAAATATTATGGCAAAATCTGAACAAATTGTTTCCATTTTTTGGAAATAAGACATTCAAAACCAACTGAATTCTCCTTTTTAACCACAAGTGTTATCTTGCTTGCTGCTTTGAAATGGAAATGAGTTTTACCTGGAAAAAGTGTTTTCAATTCAGTCATCTCAGCACATTAAGGAAATAAAAATAAAAATCTTTTCCCACAGAACCCAGATTTGGATCTATATTGAGCCCTCTGTCCAACCACCCACCTGTCTGTCAGCAGAGCATCCTCCTTGTGCTCCAGTCCATTCAAGAAGAAGTTGGTAATCATGGTCAAGTGCAGCCCAGGAGTAGTATTAAGGAGTGGCTATGCCCTCCTGGAAGTAGATAGTCAGTGTGATATACATGTCTTGGCACAACATAACACCCTGAAGTCTTATCAGGTTGGCCATATTGCTGCCTCCTTCATTCTGCCCTGGGGCGGTTCTTTCCTCAGCTGCTTTGGGGTGCTTACACTATCCTTTGAACACAGTCTACACAGATAGAAAAGACAAGCATAAAAGAAAAAGAGATGCTGAGAAGACTTCTGTCTGCCTCTGCCTCAGGCCACAGGGCAGGCTGCACAGACCACAGCTGAGACCTGCTGCTGTCATTGCTATTTGCTGGGAGCAGCCCCTCTTGCAAGGGCTTCAAGCTATTTTAGGAGGCAGCACCCATACCACACAGAAGTACAAATCCCTTTGTGCTTAATCTGTCACTGTGCCTGGCTCTGAAAAGAAGTGGGATTTGGAGTTTGTTTGTACAGGGCAAAGCAGTGTTTTCTTTGATAATTGTCTGCATTGTGTGCTTAATTTTTTTTTCCTGGTGCATAAAAATCCCAAGGAGGGACTTACTGCACATTTGCACTCACTCTAAATAGCAATGTCCTTAGAGAAAAAAAAAAAAAAGAAAAAAAATCCTAGGAATGTTATTTCTCTGTGCACTTCAGATTTGCTGAACACACATGGACATCACTACTCAGTTACTTTACTGCTGCATTCATTGACTCTTACTCCAGCCCAGGCTTATTTTCCTCAACTCTGAAGAAAAAGAATGGGTGGGGGTTTTTTGTAAAGCTCAAAATGAGCCAACAATGTGCACTTACAACCCAGAATCACAGAATCAATCACAGAATCACTTGGTTGGAAAAGGCCTTTGAGATCATCAAGTCCAACTATACCCATCCTCCACTACACTGCATCCTGGGCTGTATCAAAGGAAGTGTGGCTTCAGATCGAGAGAGGTGATTCTGTCCCTCTATTCTGCTCTGGTACTGTGTCTGGTTTTGGAGCCCTCAACACAAGAAGGACATGGACATCTTGGAGCAGGTCTAGAGGAGGCCCATGAGAATGATCTGAGGTCTGGAGCACCTCTCCTATGAAGACAGGCTGAGACAAATGGAGTTGTTCAGCCTGGAGAAGAGAAGCCTCTGGGGAGACCTTATAGCAGCCTTCCAGTACCTGAAGGGGGCATACAGTAAAGCTGGGGAGGGGTTGTTTGCAGGGGCATGTAGCAGTAAGACAAGGGGCAATGGTTTTAAACTGGATCAGGGTAGGTTTAAGTTTACTATGGGGGTGGTGATACACTGGAACAGGTTGCATAAAGAGAGGTCGTGGAGGCCCCATCCCTGGAGGTATTCAAGGTCAGGCTTGAAACACAATTCAATTCATCAGTTATCTTAGTAAGGAACCTCAGGTACCATCTATGCGATGGAAACACTAGAACATGCTCTGTAGAAAATGACCACACTTTTAATATGTTGATTCTGTTTCTGTTTACTTAAAAGAATAAACCCTCAGAGATAATGGGGACTGCTTGCCTGTACAGTATTTTGTGCCTAATTAATTTTATGTATGAACAAGAGCACAAGAGCTGCTTTATCTACTAGATTAAGTATCAGTTCCAAAGTAACATTTCTTGCTTGTAGTCTGGGGCAGAGGCCACGATTTTATTATCCATTTTAGATTGCCTGTTGGACTTTTTATTCTTCAATAAAACTTATGGCATAGTTGCTGTTTCCCCTCCTCTCGTAGTTGAACAAACAAGGTAAAGTTTTAAAGCTAACACTCTGGAGATTTCACCAAGCTCCCAAAGACATACAAAAGAGATAAGCATAGTCAGACCTGCCAGTAGAAGTTGTTTTGTTTCAGTGATCACTCTACCAGCTAGAATTCTTGCTGCATGACAACTTCTAAACCAACATCTCCCAGGAGCAAGGCACATTCCAGAGAAACATTGCTAAGCCAGCGATGGAAGTATCATGTAGATAGATTGGTACCCAGACACTGGCTCCATCTTCTCCAAGAAGTACTGTAGAGGAGGTGGAACAAGAAATTAATTGTTTGAACTTTGCACCTGAAGGGGAATTGATGACTACCTGGATGTGACAATACCCAGTACCAGCCAAAAACTTTTCCTCCTGCTGCCCACACCACAGCCTTTGTGCCAATACCCAAGGGAGAACAGACAAAAATCTGACAGTCTCTAGGAGGACTGAAGAGCTATATGACAGCATTTACTGAAACTCCAATCCATGAAAAAAATGTACATAAGGAAAACCTAATGTCCAACATCACACAGAGCAGGGGCAGAAAAGTCCACAAGACCTGAGACCTGTAGGAGACCAGAGGAGGGACTGCTTGCTCAGCCCCCACAGAGCCACACTGCTTTGCAAAATGATCAAGAAAAGAGCTTTGACATCAGTGGAGCTTAAGGGCTTGGGCTGAAAGTGAGCTTCAAGTATTCATCTCTCAATTGTGGGTGACAAGATAGTTTGAGGAGCAATATGAGCTTGAATATGCAGATACCTTATGATATAGACATAACCTAAGAAAACTAGAAGAGCAGCTAAACTCCTAGAGTGTACAAATTACCAGCTCTATATATGCCAGAGTATGACCTCCAGCTAGGATATAATAATCAGCTTTCATGAACAGCACTCATTATATTGTGTCCATTATAAAAGTGCAGCTACATGACAGTGCCATAGGCTATAATGTTCTCATTTAGAAGAGTTTCAATTTTCTTCCAAGAGACAATGTCCCCTTTTGCAAACTTACTTTGTGTGTCTTGTCCTCATTTTTATGTTATAGGATGGGAAGTGTTGGTTTGGGGTTTTTTTGTTGTTGTTATTTTGCTCCTAAAAGAAGAAAGGAACTTGACACAAAAGTCTGTATTTATTTGGGAGGCACAGGTAGGCAGGTTTTCAGCTGGTGTAAATCAGTGTGATAAACATAATCTGAGGACTTTTACCAGACAACTATAAATTTGCTGGATCAAAGTGTTTGTCAATGACCAAAAATATCTCACAGAAATGGCCTGGCCCTTTGTTGACACAACAGAAGATATTGCCAAGTCAGCAAGAAAACCTGGATTTGTTGTGTGATGACTTAAATAAGGTTTTATCGCTTATTTGCTCAATCCTTCTTCCTGAATACTAAGTGTGAGATAACCCAAGGAATGCAAGTAAATGACTTGGGAGTAGGAGAAACAGCTGTGGTTTCGTGTAGAAACTGCTGAATGACATAGGCAGATCCAGGCAGAGTCTGGCAGAACTTGTCAGCTGTGAGTAACGGCACTTCATCTGGTCAAACATGGCCAGGAAGCCAGAAAGCTACCTCTTCCTGTCCTGAGACAATCTACAGGTCTCTACCATCTATCATCTTCCATCTGAGGAAGTCATCCTCAGCACCCTTTATTCAATGAATGTGTAGCTAGTAGGGACAAGGGGATGCAAAATTCAACTCATCTAATTCTGCAATACCTAAAACAATATCCCTCCCACTCCCTACTTCCTTCTTATTAGGAATAAAGGAAGGGAAGAGTAATGAAATCCAACAGTTTTCATGTCTACACAGAGATCTGACACCTGGCACTCTCTTCTAGAGCCTGGAGATGGGCTGGATGAGTGCATAGCTTACGTTTTCACAGAGGTATGGGGAAATGCAGGGGAAAGTCACACAGGAATCTGCTCCCAGAGAGACAAGACAAACAGGTTTCCATTCCACTTGCAGCAACTTATCTTTCAGATCATGCAGATATAAGTATTTTGTGATACGTCATACACTGAACCAGAAGAGCATTTTTGAGGACTCTTTAGGATACTAATGTTTTCCACCTAGCCAGGAAAGTTTGCCTAAGGCTGTCTTGAGCACACACTCTTGAGAAATACAAGGCAGAGTTCACAACAAAGCCTGTCTTAAATATCACAGTGCAGAACTGGTGTTTCTCACAGACTTGATAGAGACAGTAAATGGTTTAATATAATCATCACAGAATCATGGAATGGTTTGGGTTGGAAGGGACCTAAAAGCTCATCTAGTTTCAACCCACCTGCCATGGGCAGGGACACCCTCCACTAGACTAGTTTGTCCAAAGGCCCATCCAACCTGGACTTGCACACTGTTAGGGATAAGGTAGCCACAGCTGCTCTAGACCACCTGTTCCAGTGTCACATCATGCTCACAATAGAGATTTTCTTCCTAATATACATTTTAAGTCTAACCTCTTTCAGTTTAAGGCGTTTACCCCTTTTCCTATTGCTACTCTCTCAGATAAGCAGTCCTCCACAGCTTTCCTGTAGTGCTCTTCAGGTACTGGAAGACTGGAATAAGGTCTCCCCAGAGCCTTCTCTTCTCCAGGCTGAACAAGCCCAACTCTCTCAACCTCTGATCTTCATGGTTCTCTGCTGGACTTGCTCCAAGAGGTCCAACAGCTCCATATGGTTCTTATGTTGCAGACCCCAAAGATGGATACAACACTTTAGATGGGATCTCACAGGAGCAGAATTGAGGGTCAGAATCACCTCACTTGTCCTGTTGGTCGGGCTGCTTTTGAGCACTTGGACCCGTTAAACTTCACGCAGTTTGCACAGGCTCATCTCTCAAGCCTACCAATGTGTCTCTGAACAGCATCCTTCCCTTCAGTGTATTGATCATACCACACAGCCTGGTGTCATCAGGAGACATACTGAGGGTGCACTCGATCCCACTGTCCATGTTCCCAACAAAGACATTAAACAGTGCCAGTCCCAGTACCAGCTCCTGAGCAACATTCTTCATCATTTATCTCCACTTGAACATCGAGCTGTTCACTGCAACACTCTGAGTGCAACTAATAAAGCAATTCTGAATCTATCAAGTGGTCCATCTGTCAAATCTCCATTTTAGACAAGGATGTTGTGCAAGACAGTGTCAAATACTTCGCACAAGTCCAGGTAGATGGCATCAGTTGCTCTTCCCTTATCCACCAACACTGCAAACCATTAATAGAACGTTACTTAATTTTGCGGGCATGATTTGCCCTTAGTGAAGCCATGCTGTTGTCACCACTCACCTCCTGTCTTTCCATGTGACTGAGCACAGTTTCCAGGAGGATCTGCTTGACGATCTTCCCTGGCACAGATATGAGACTGACCAGCCAAGGTCTTCCTTTTTTCCCTCTAACAATAGGGGTTGTATTTCCCCTTTCCTGGTCATTGGGAAGTTCACTGAACTACAATGACTTGTCAAATACAATGGACAGTGGCTTAGTCACTTCATCCACCATTTCCCTCAGGACCAACAGATGCATCCCATCAGGTTCCCTGGATCCGTGTACCTTCAGCTTCCCTAGATGGTCTCAAGCCTCATCTTCTCCTACAGTGCTTTGTTCTTCATTCTCCCAGTTCCTGCCTTTGCCTTCTGTGATCGGGATAGTGTGGCTAGAACATTTGCCAGTGTAGGCTGAGGAAAAAAAACTCTTTGAGGACCTCAGCCTTCTCCATATCCTGGGTAGCCAGGTCTACCATTTAATTCCAGAGGGGACACGCATTTTCCCTCATCTTCCTTTTTATCGCTGACATACCTACAGAAAGTGTTCTTGTTGCTCTTGATGTCCCCCGGCAAATTTAATTCTGTCAGGGCTTTAGCTTTCTTATGCTGCTCAGACAATCTCTCTGTATCCCTCCCTGGCTACCTGCCCTTGCTTCCACCTTCTGTAGGTTTCTTTTCTGTTTTGAAGTTTTTCCTGAAGCTTCTTATTCATCCATGCAGGTCTCCTGGCATTTTTAAATGACTTCTTTATGGGATGCATCACTCCTGAGCGTAGATGATCCTTGAATACAAACCAATTTTCTTGGACTCCTCTTCCCTCCAGGGCTTTGTCCTATGGTACTCTACCCAGAAGGTCCCCGAAGAGGCCAAAGTCCGCTCTCCTAAAGCCCAGGGTAGTGAGCTTGCTGTGTGCCCTCCTTGCTTCCCTGAGGATCTTGATCTCCACCGTTTTGTGTTAACTGAACAAAAGTCTGTTCCTGTGTCTGCTCCTGTGCTGTTTTGTGGTCACTGCAGCAAAGGCTGCCCTTGAGCTTCACATTCCCCACCAGCCCTTCCTTGTTGATAAGAACAAAGACCCACTTGGCACCTGTCCTCATTTCTCTTCTATCACTTGGAGAAGGAAGTTATCATCAGTGCATTCCAGGAACCTCCTAGATTGCTTATGTCCTGCTGTGTTGTCCTGATCTGAGGATCTCTGAGGAAAAGGTTGATCTACACAGGACAGTTCTGTGTGATGTCACTCACAACCTGTCTTCTCTGTGTGGCTGTTCTGGGTCTGGCTAGGGTAGAGTTAACTTTCCCACAGTAGTCCTCTGAATTCTGTGCTTTGTGTTTATATCTACAAAGTGTTGATAACATACCTGTTCACAAGCAGTTCTCACACAGCATCAAGGCTTCCTTTTAAATCTTCCCTCAAAGACCAGTAGACTGGCCTGGGTGGGAGTTTGGGCAGTGAACCAATGAAAGAACCCTAAAATCACTGTGTGGCAAGAAGGGAAGACTTGAGAAAGCAAGATTAGGATATTAAGACTTTAGAACATTAGGACAAGAAGAAATGGTATTAAGTTGTACCAAGGAAGGTTCAGATGTGATATTAGGAAAACTTTCTTCACCAGCAGAGTGGTGAAGCATTGGAACAGGCTGCCCAGGGAGGTGGTGGAGTCACCATCCCTGAGGTATTTGAAAAACATGTAGACATGGAGCTTTGGGAGATGGTTTAGTGGTTTGGTGGTGCAGGGCTAAAGGTAATGATCTTGAAGGTCTTTTCTAACCTTGATTCTATGATTCTAAGATCACCTCTAAGTCATCACTAGAAAGAGCCATTAATGGAGACTTACGTTTTAAGTTTTGGCTGGTTTACCCAGTTTCCATCACACAGAAGCATTTTATTTACAGACTGGATGAGATCACAGGCCTTTTGCATATGGCATTAGGATTCATGGTTAGATGATACAAGATCATATTGAAAATTATTGCCAAAATTCCCAAGCTCTACTTATATTTCCCATTATGGTTGCTACAGCAGTACCTGCCCTAGTAAAGGAGTATCAGTAGGGGATTTGCTAATAAGTTCTAGTGCCCAGAAGAGGTGTGGGAGGATGTGCTTGCTGCAGATATCTTCTGTCTCCAGGGGGAAACACCAAATGTATTTTAGAAAAGGTCTTTCCATGCATTAATTAGAGCAACACTGACTCACCCATCTCATTACACTGCTGATAGAGATCAGCAAATACTTCCTCCACAAGATTTGACATCTTCCAGAGGCTGCAGTAACAGCACAGATATATAGATATATATATACCACCTCTTTTAACTGAGAACTTGTGCGAACTGTTTTCTGATGGATCTGAATGTTTGCTAGCAGCTTATGCAGGGTTTAACAAAGCAGACTAGATCCTCTTCCCTATATCCAAAACAGAGCTTTGGAAGGTGGAAGCTTGGTACTCTCCCCATCTGGCTTGATGGCACAAGGATCCTACTGCTGTGGAATGGCTGACTGGTGATGGGCAATACCTGCAGAGTAATGCAAGCCAGTGACACAGGCAAATACTCCTGCTCTGCTCCTTTGCAATCCTCACCTAGCATCTAGAAACTGTACTAGACAGAGGGGAAAAAAGGAACAGACAAACAAACAAAAAAACCCCACTAAAAATACCCCAGAACAACAACAACAAATCAAACACTCAGCACTTTTTATGGAACAGTGTTTCTACAGAATTAAATTCTAGGTGAGATCAAATGGCAGTTCTGTGTGTCCCAAACCTCACTGATGAAAATGAAACCCACCAAATGTTCTAGGCTGGACAGAGGGTGAGAGTACTGATAACTCACACCCTCTCTTGCTGCTGGAAGGGAAGGAGAGCAAAGGGGGAGGTTTACCATCACTTCTGTAACCTTGGTCTGTCTGCAGTTCCCTTAGATGAAATAAGCATGACTGTTTTGCTGTCCTCTTGTGACAATTTTGACAGTGTCAAACAGCTTTTTTCTGGTGAAACAGCAAAATAGCTTGGAAAAGCTGATGATTTTCAATGGAAAAATACTTATTTGGCCATTTCCATCAGAAATTTCTTAAACAGCTCTACCAAAGAAGAAGCTAGAATCAGTGATTTGGATGCATTGTTTATACTTTTTAAAACAAGATTCCAGTCCTTTTAACTTACAGAACGTGTGATGTCCTGCCATGCACAAACTGAGGACTGCATCACAGTTTATTTGAGACTTAGGCTTAGGATTTTAGGACTCATGAAGAGGGCAGTGTAAAAGAAGAGTATTTGCATAGTGGGCAATACTGTGCACTGGAGTGTCACAGAGAAATAGCTGCACTTGCATCCCCCTCTTTTTTTTTTTTTAAATAATTTTTATAAGTCAAAGCACAAGCTAGAGAGTCTAACATACATTTCAGAGCATCACAAAACTCCCTTTGGCAGACAACTTATTTGCACTGAAGAAAAAGCACTTTGCCAGGTTCAAAAATTAATTAAAAATGCCTAGTGCGACTCTAGAAATCACACACTGAACCCCTGTGATACATTTTAATGAAAAAATACTCCTGGAATTGATTAGATTTTACAGATTTATACCTTCCAAATAATTCAAAGCAACATCTCCAGAACTAGCAATGACCTAATCTCCCAAATGAATAATTATGTGGAATGACATAAATAAGGAATTTGACATGTAGTAAATACTACAAGACATTGTTTCATTTAAATAATAATTCTAAAAAAAAGTAAAAAAAAAGTGCTGGTAATTAGGAAGAGTGAAAGGGAATATGTCATTTTATATAAATCAAATAGGACAGTTCACAAATAATTCAGTGCTTCCATTATTACATTTTATGGGATTTGTAGGCTGTACAGTATTGCTTGCTACCAAATAGTTCCACCCAAAAGGCATTTTTTTGAGACAGCAACTCTGGAGTTTCTGTATCTTTGGTACGGGATGACAGCAGCTATTTAAAAGCAATAAAAGATCTGTAGAACGTCTTGTGATCCAAATTGACTATACTTTTTGATGGGTGTCTTGAGAGACCTTGGAGGGACTTTTTTTTTAAGGATTCATCATGCTCAGCACTCTCTCAAGTGCTTCTGGTACGAGAAGTTTTGTACCCAGAATTACTAATGATTCTTTGAAGAAGTGAGATAGAAATATGCATATTAATGCTTGAAAGGGCTCGGGTTTGAAGTCTGCTGTTGTTGGCTCCTTCTGGAGAAATGTCCGTGTCTTTTACTGAAAATCATGTCATTTTTTTGTCATCATTCACGTTCTTTGAAAAAGTAAATGAATCACTTAGATCCCAATGTAACTGAGGGGGTAGAGGGGTCTTTTAAGGCATCCTTTAAAAATTAAGGGATTTGCCTGCACAACATTGGAAGTAATGAACATCAACAGGAATGAATAGCCCCAGTGAGCTCCAGAGGGATTACTGCTGCCCAGCACAAGGAAAGGATACACAAACTAGACCTTAGGACAGAAGTCACATATTTCTAAACCTGGCCAAAGATGCCAAGATTTGAGTTACATATTGGCTGTGGGTGACTTACTGCTATCACACTCAATACAGTAACAGTCTGGCTTGTTCAAATAGCATCTTGCAGCATCTCTCAGGGTTGCACTTACACATTCCTGGGCAAAGCAGGTGAACAAGAAGGGACTTGAACGCTTTGTTTCCTCTGTCTGGCTGTATTGCAGCAGGCAGTCTTTTTGTTGTTGTTGTTGCCCACACAGCTTTACCACTTGTCTTAGAGTCCACTTAAAAGCTGGCAATTCAAGTGGAAAATCCAGAATTCTTGGGAATACTTGTTTACATGTGTGGCATTTCCTTTTCCTTTTATGTATATTCTTCTCTTTAAAATGTTAACAATAGCCAATCAAAGCCATATCTTAAAGATAAATTCATGCTTGTTATTTCTATGGTTTTGTAGCAGTTTTAGACTCTTCTGTGTGGATGTTGGCCCATTTGGCATTTAATGTAAAATAAAAATTGCTATTAGTTTTGGGGATGAAATAAAGGGAAGCAGATACTTATACAAACTGGATCGTAACATGTGACTATGGATTACAGTCAGCTCGGAGGAACATCCTGATCTCAGTGATGTCAGTGAGGCCACAGAATTTCACCCTTACACTGGCTAAGATGAAAATGGAAATTTAAAAGGAAATTAAAAAAAAAGAGAGAGAGAGAAAAAAGAAAATTAAAAAACAAGACTAAAGAAGGGGGAAGAAGGGAAAAGAAAAATTAAATTTAAAAAAAAGAAGAAAAAAGAGAGGAAGAAAAGAAACAAACACTTCTCTCAGAGGTGGGGGAGAAGAAGCTTTTAGATTAAATTCCACCTTTCCCTGTGTAACATGCAACCTTGCTGAAGACTGTGTGACTGTGTGACTGTGACAGTGTGCATTAAGAACAAAATGCCTTATTAGGTTGGAGCAGTGGTAATCAAGGCATAAGGGAAAAGTAACAGCGCAGAAACATCATTCCTTCCCCTCTCAGCAACAACTTTTAGAGCTTCTTTAAAATAATAGCACAAAAACTATCACCCTAACCCTTCCAAAATGGGTCAAAAGAGCAAGAATCAGCTTGTCCAGCAAGGAGGCTGGGGAACCATTTCCAAGAAGACAGAGCTGGGCTTCGTTTTTTTTATTCTTGACTTCCCCAGAAATGTGAAGCAGCTGCTCAGCACTGGCAGGGCTGCCAGCCCAGGGCACAAAGAAAGTCCACCCTACCTGCTCCAGGCACCTGGCCCTACTCCCACCGTAGATCATGACATTAGGAGGGAGGCTACAACTTTCCCTCCAGCCTCACAATAAATCCCAGGCAGAGCCCAGCCTTCTGCAGTGGCAAGCAGTGGGTATATAAATTTCAGAGGTCTCCGCTGGCTCTGCTTTGTATTTACGCCAGTTGGATCATTTCTCCATATCTCATAAAGAAGCTTCCTGATCCAGAAACACTCAAGTTCATAACTGCTTGAAATCCCCCTCCCCCAGTTGAAATATGGCATTTTAAAGAGCATTTCTTTTATCTGGAGACCTCTGTGGGATCTGAAAACACACTATGGGTTTAAAATATTTCTTTCAATGGTTAGTACTTTTTACTGGAACAAAAGTCAATTTTCACAAACCCACAAATATCTGTGGTCACTTGGGCTTGCTAATATTTTCCACAAACATCTCAGATAGTAGTTTAAAAAAAAAAAAGAAAAGAATTTTTTAAAAAATATTGGCACCTGAAGACAGCTGCTGGGATTTTTTTGCAGTTTTCATTAATTGCTTTGGAAAAAAAAATTATGGATATACTCTGAGTGTATTTCTTAAAGGTTGCACCTGTCTACATAGTGAAAATAAATTAATAGTTGTGGAAAATTCAGGGCAAACTGACACTTAGAAAAAATTTAATTAGCTCAAAAGGTCACATCCTGGAGTCAGATAATAGCCAAATACATTGTTTAGTGTAACATGACCCAGACAATGAATGAATGCTTGCTGCTTTGCTGATACCCACATGTTATGCCAGGGATGTAATCATACTATGAAAAAGCAAAAGTCTCCACATGGGATGGAGTGGGCTATGCAATAAGGGATGCTGACACAGCCTGGCCCCATTGTGAAGGAGCTGCAGAGGCAGGAGAGCGAGCACCAATCTAGACAGTGATGCAGATGTAGTGGTGTCAGAGGAGACCCCCAAGAAAGCTTCACCTGAGAGCTCCTGCTGAAGCCCACGTCATAGCTTTGCCTTAGGGAGTTGGGAGGAAGTTGGGAAACACACTTCCCAAGAAAAGCAGTAGGACTTGCCACGAGTGATTCCCATGGTGATTTACAGACTCCAGGCTGTAAATCCTGGGAATCCTGTGATGCTCTGTAGTTTCAGCTTGAGCATTAGCCTGGAAAGCCACGTGATTTATGGAAGTTTCCTGCACAAGGCAGGGACTCAGGGTCTGAGTCGCCTGTCTCGGAAAGAAGCTAGACCGATTGCAAAAGCTGTTGGGGCATGCTGACTTGCTCAGAGCAGATGTTCATAATGCTCTCTCACAGATTTAACAGTCCACAAGCTTTTCTTGAAGCATCATGTGGGCTTAATGATATTTTTACTTTGTGTTATTCCTTCCTGGAAAATTGAGCTGTAAAAGCCTCTTTTGTTGAAACCATCTGCCCTGACTTGTCACTCTGGGGAGAGCCTCTTGAGAAAGACCAACATATGATCTCTATGTTGGGCAGACATGAAAGTCAACACCACAGCTGGGCTACATCTGCCCCCACCAACATCCTGCAGTCTGTCCTCTCCAGCACACCAGAAATGCCAAGACAAGCAGGGTAGAAAGAAGCTTTGTTTGACCTTGTAGCAACATTTCTAGGCAGTTTGGGAGAGTGTTTTGCCTCACAGACATTTGTGATTCCTGTTGAAGAAACTTGCTACTATCTCCACTACATGTGCAAGCAATTTTCATTCCTCTATTTCCAGCAGGCAGATCCTTGCTGCCAGCCCAGCGCTTCTGAGCAGACGGAGCTGGCCACACTGCAGCAACCATTGCTGCTGAGTGACTCAGCAGGGAAGCCTAGGCTCATGAAAATTGAATTGCTCCATCATCCCTGAAGCATTGGGGTTTCTCTTAAAGGCATAGGTGTTTGGTGGAAGGTATCCATCTCTGGGAATCCTGTGCTCCTTACCTTTTCACAAAGGGGTTGTTTTGTTTCTTTTTTCCTTTAGTAAAAGAAAAAGCAACTACAGAGCAGCATGTGCATCTCTACAGTCTGAATCACAGAGCTGCAGAAAGGTTGAAGTTGGACATGACTTCAGGAGGTCATCTGGTCCAAGTCCCTTGCTCAAGCAGAGTCACCTAAAGCTCATTGCGTAGAACCATTTCCAGATGTTTTTTTGACATCTCCAATGGTGGAGAAACCTGGACAACCTGTGCTAGTGCTCGATCACCCTCACAGTGAAAAAGGGTTTCCTGATGTTCTGATGGCACCTCTAACATTTCAGTTTGTGCCCATTCTCTCTGGTCCTGCTACTGGGCACCACTGAAAAGAGCCTTACTCTTTACACCTTTCCTTCAGTTATTTATACATTGATAGGTCCCCTGTGGTCTTTTCTTCTTCAGGCAGAACAGTGCCAGGTCTCTAAACCTTTTCTCACCTGAGAGATGCTCCATGCATCGCCATAGCCCGTTTCTGGACTGTCTCCAATATGTTTATGTCTCTCTTGTACTGAGCAGCCCAGCACTGGACACAGCACTCCAGATGTGTCTCACCAGTGCTGAGCAGAGCGGAAGGATCACTTCCTTTGACTTGTTGGGAATGCTCTGCCAAAATGTAGGAATAAACAGGATATCATCGAGGTCATTTCTATTGAAGAACTGCTTAATGGGAGAGTGAGAACATAGAGCAAAAGCTGCTATTTTCCTGTCCCTCCCCTGCCTGGATGTTGTCCAGCCTGCTAGGTTATGGCTGCTGCCAGACCACACACCCATAATAAATGACATGAGGTTTGATCGATGCCAAAAGATGAAAAAGTAGCACGAGTTGTTGAGCACCCTTAGACTACACGCTGGGATTCACATGCAGAGGGCTGTCGCCAGGCATGCAACCAGCACACTGAGCCCCAGGGAGTGCAGAGCATGTGTGTAGGAGGCATCAGTGAGTGGAAAAAAACAGGGAGAGCTGTGATTTCTATCATGGCTACTTCTGCTCAAGAGAGCACCCCTTGGAGCAGATCCTGGAGGAGTTGTGACAATACCACTTTCCTGACAGAAAAGACATTACTTTTCCATTTAAAGTATTTCACAAGCAGTCATTGGTTTAACGAATGACTGGTTTTGAAAGCATTTTTAATGGGAGAAAATTGAAACCGTTCAACTTTCTAGTTCTTATTTATTTTGTGTTGACAGACTAGATGAGTTTGTATTCTATTTTATTGTGCTGCATATGTGTAATAACAATATTAATCTGGGCCAGCAACTCTTGGCTCTATCTTGCTTAATGTCCTGAATCTTCTGGAGCTAGAACTGTCATTTTAGCTGAGTCCAGAACATTTCCAGTTAGCCTCCGTGCATCTTGTGGGAATGATAAATGGGGTCAAGGAAGAGGAATGAGAAAGAGCTCAGAGTTGGGTATAAATGTAGGACTTTTTTTTTTTTTAAACTGTGAAATTTTACACAATAAATGATGTCTTTTGAGCCTGATTTGGTTTCTACTGGGCACATATATTGCCAGCAAGAGGAACTCTGAGACAGTTTTCCAGGGGGAATTCCTTTGCTTTTATTAAAACTAAAGGAAATTCATTTATAACTGTGCTTAATTGGCTCCTGTCATGACATAACCTTTTGAGAAGAGTAAGGGTTGCTCTTGCTTTCCAATAACAGGGCACTCCAGAGACCCTGCTACCACGTGACCCTCACCTGTAGAGATACACTGAAAAATGAGGATAAGGGTTTTTCCGTTTCAAGCTATGCAATGAATAAGTTGAAAGCTGAAGTCTGATGAAGCTTTGAGATGACATCCAGACTCAGAAGACATCATTAATTGTGTAAAAGTTCACAGTTGAAAAAAACCCTACTTAGGTCTGAATGTCTAAAAAACCTAAATTTCTTGTTGAGTAGGCAGATGTGGCTAAGACAAGAGACATGAATCAATTGTAATTTCATCAGTTATCCCCCCACCCCCCCAGTCTAATAAATTAGTCTTTTTCAATTTCCATGTCTGTTGTACCTCCTGGTCTCACAGAATCATAGACCCACTGGATGGTTTGGGTTGGAAGGGACCTCAAATCTCATCTAGCTCTGACCCCCTGCTATAGGCAGGGACTCTCTCCACTAGACCAGGTTGTCGAAAGCCCCATCCAACCTGGCCTTGAACACTACCAGGAAGGGGGCAACCACAGCTTCTCTGGACAACCTGTTCCAGTGCCTCAGCACCCTCACAGTGAAAGATTTTTTCCTTTTATCTAATCTAAATCTACCCTCCTTCAGTTTAAACCCATTACCCCTTGAAACACATTAAGCCTCTCCTTCAGAGACTTTTCCCCAGAGCTGCCTTTAGGCAGCCACTCTGCATGCCCTCCCTCACTAAGAAAATACCTGTTTTCTAGGACACCTGCTGCTTGGGGTGCAGGGATGGAAGGAAGTATGTGGATCCCACCTACAGTTCACAGGGGAATGGTCCAAGATGCAACAGGCTAAGAAACTCTGAAGCTATAAATCAGAAAAGGAGAACTGCAGCAGTTAAGTAGATACCTCTAGTGACAGCTTATATGACCCAGAGTCAAGTCTCTAGAGGCAACTGACATGTCTGCTGTCAGAAGTGAAAACACCTAAGCCTTAAGATGTCTTTTACCTCAAACTCTGGTCCCTGGTTCTTGCATGGAGTGATTAGCAGCATTTCAAGCCACTAGAGAAGCTGCATCAGCAGAAAGTGAAAGTGCACCAGGGAAGGCTGGAAGCATTAAAAAAGGAAAGAAGCAGTGATGGGGAATGTGCAGGAGACAAAGTTGATAAATAAAGATGGAAAATCAAAGACTAAGTGAGGGTAGGGACAGAGGACAGAACCCAGGACAAGAGACAAAAGGCAGACTGAGAGAAATTGAGAGAAAACAGAAACTGGGGCAGGAGAGAGGGATAGGAAAATGAAAGGAAAAAAGTTTGAAGGAAGCAGTATGAAACAGTGATGCATAAAAAGGAGATAGAGAAAGGAACAGAACACAGTGGACGGGAAGGAAAAACGGGACTTTTGGAACAACAAATGTATCTATACAAGTAAGATGTAGGTGGAAAGGGGTATAGACCATCCAGTGTGTCCAAGCTAAACTTGTATAAAGATATGTCCTCCCCAGGAGCAGTCCATCAGGAAGTACATAGTTTGGATTAAACAATTAAGTGTGCTTGCCTCATGCTACGGGAAGAGACAGTGCTATTCTGGGAGCAAAGCAATCACTGCTTGAACTCACAAGTTTTATCCTCATTTCTTTGGATAAACAACAATCTGAGAGGGAAGGACAATTGAAGACCCCTTTGCCCTCAGCAGGAACTCACAGACCGCTTTTCCCTGGGGCATTAGTTTTCTTCCACTTCTTACACCCAGCTGGGGTCATAGTTGCAGCAGGATGCATAAAGTTGACTGACACCCATTGCTATTCTGTGTCAGGGATGGTTTAAATGCTTGCAGACATTTTTAATCAGCACAGCTAGGAGGTGAATTACTTCAGGGTGAGCTTCCTTCAGTAGTTTGAGAGTTAGTAAGAATGTTTTCCCTATAACTGATGCTATTTCTGTCCCATCTTCTTGACCACACACATTTGCCATCTCCTTGACCTCCCCTTTCTTTAAGTCCTGGTTGGTAAGATGAAGTAGACACTTTTGCCTTTGCCTTTGGTGGTCTTCCCCCATCTACCATGCTCAGATAAAAAATAGAATCCTAGAATTGCAAAATGGTTTGAGTTGGAAGAGACTTCAAAGATCTAATTCCAACCCCACTGCCCTGGACAGGGCATCCCAAAGCTTGTTCCTCTTCATATAATAAATTGCACACGTCGGCCAAGCATGCCAACTATTTCCTGGTGGTTTTATGCTCCTTTTTCAATTGAAAATTGCAGCTAGGTATGGGAACCAAATCATGACTGATTCCCTTCAAGTTGGAGTCCAAATCTTGGCAAATTTATCATTTTCCCTGTGCTGCCTAGCTCTGTGAACTGTGAGAGAAGTCAAGACAGCCACCACTGTTAATTAACTGATTAATACCGTCCAGCACCAAGAAGTAAGGCAGTGATGCTACCCACTGCTTCATTCAGTGAGAGTATCACATACCGATTAGTTTTGAGGTAATCTAAAGACATGATCGTTTAAATCCTGAGTTCATACCCTTCAATTCAAGGCTACTACCACAGCAAAAGACACACATGTGCTAAGCACACCACCAGTACTGCATTATTTTCCAGAAAACATAATTCCTTGACTCTATTCCCTTCCTTCATACTGTATCTCTGTAGCCCAGAAATCTACCTGGCTGACTGTGCCTCCACAGATATCACCCAACACAGTATATCGTATAGAAAAAATGTCAACCTGTCATTTCAGTCTAGTTGAGGAAGCTATTAGAAGTTAGATGACTGCAGTAAGTAGTAAAGCACAGTGCCCAAAGCACTGCCTGTAAACAAGGCTGAGCAGGAGCTGTGCCCTTGGAGGCACTGCATTTATTTCAGGCCTGGCATGGGAAATGCAAGTGGCACAAACACACTGAAGAGCAATACATCCTTTGGTCACAAATGTTACTGTTTAAAAAGATGGCAACATATCACAGCTATGAAGAATGAAATAATTGAAGGAAGAAGAGGAGGGCAAAAGTGAACTGCTGCTTCCTGAGTAACTGACCCTGAAAAGATAAAAAAGCAAAGCAGAATCTACATAACCACATTGGCCACTAAGTTTCAGTTCTTTAACCGTCCTTTCTTATTTATCAAAGAATCATAGAATCGTTTGGCTTGCAAAGGACTTCAAAGATCATCTAGTTTCAGATGCTCTGCTACCAGCAGAGACACTCTCCACTAGACCACAGTGTCCAAGTTGTCTCAAGTTTGTTAAGGTCCCTCTGGGTGGCATCCCTTCCAGCACTGTCGGGGAAGACAGCAGGCCTGCTAGTGGCCTAGCTCTCTTCTCCCAAGATTTAGGCCCTGACAATATTCTTCTGTTCCCATGATAAAGGAAAAGTTACTCATGCAAAGAGGATCCTAATAATCACATTCTCAAAACACAGTGGCCTTGTTGATAGGGGTACAGACTACCCTAAACCAAGAAGCAGTTATGGGAAGGTATTCAGGAGTAACAGAACATGGTGAGAGCCAACCATAACAAGAGGGTCAAAACAGCAGGTGTGCAGATGCTTTTAGGTATTTAAGGTAAACTAAGACTGTTTAGCTATAAGATAGGTTTATCAGAGCTCGTTATAATTACTAACCAATCAATATGGTGTGAACAGTGTGTGTAACCAATTAGCAGGTTTTTAGCTTGCCACATTTGCTGTAAGAGAGGTATATAATCTGTGTGATTTCACCTAATATAATGTCTTCCTGGATTCATGGCTTCACCTAAAATTAGCATAGTTGCCAGGAGGATCTGCTCCATGATCTTCCCTGGCACAAAGGTGAGACTGGCCAGTCTATAGTTTCCCAAGTCTCCCCTTTTAAAAGTGGAGGGTATGTTTCCCCTTTTGCTGGCAATGGGAATTCACCAGACTGTCACAATTTGTCAAATATGATGGAGAGTAGCTTAGCACTTCATCCACCATAGAATCATAGAATCATAGAATGGCATGGGTTGGAAGGGACCCCAAGGATCATAAAGCTCCAACCCCCCTGCCACAGGCAGGGACACCAACCTCAGGCCTGGAGCTACACAACGTTGCCCAGGGCCCCATCCAACCTGGCATTGAACACTTCCAGGGATGGGGCATCCACTACTTCTCTGGGCAGCCTGTTCCAGCACCTCACCACTCTTTCTGTAAAAAACTTCCCCCTAATATCCAATCTAAACCTTTCTTCCTTTAGTTTTAATCCATTCCCCCTTGTCCTGCCATTATCTGCCCTTTTAAAAAGTTGATTCCCCTCCTGTTTATAAGTTCCCTTCAGGTACTGGCAGGTTGCAATGAGGTCCCCCTATAGCCTTCTCTTCTCCAGGCTGAACAAGCCCAGCTCCCTCAGTCTCTCTTTGTAGGGCAGATGCTCCAGCCCCTCTAATCATCTTCGTGGCTCCTCTGAACCCTCTCCAACAGTTCCACATCTTTCTTGTATTGGGGGCCCCAGATCTGGACACAGGACTCCAGGTGGGACCTCACGAGGGCAGAGTAGAGAGGGACAATCCCCTCCCTATCCCTGCTGGCCACCCATCTTCTGATGGAGCCCAGGATACCATTGGCCTTGTGAGCTGCAAGAGCACACTGCTGGCTCATGTTAAGTTTCTCATCCACCAGAATCCCCAGGTCCTTCTCAGCAGGGCTACTCTCAAGAAGCTCTTCTCCCAGTCTGTATCTATGTCTGGGATTCTTCCGGCCCAAGTGCAACACCTGACACCATTAGGTTCACCCGGGCCCATCTTTCCAGGCTGTCAAGATCCCAGTTCCCTTTGGATGCATGTTATCAGGTTCCATTGATTTGTGCAGGTTTCTCAGATGGTCTCAAACCTGATCTTCTTTAACAGTGAGTTCTGCATTCTCTCAGTCCCTGCCTTTGCCTTCTGTGTCCTGGGCAGTTTGACTGGAACACTTGCTGGAGAAGACGGAGGAAAAGAACTCATTAATTACCTCAACATTCTCCATATCTCCATATCCCCTATCCCCATATCTCATATCTCCATATCATGGGTAACCAGGTCCCCAAATAACTAGATTTGATTAATCTTGTTACAGAAAATTTGTCAGCCTTTTTTTTTGGTCCCTCCATCTGTTACAAACATTCAGACTACCAGGTGCATTTGGAATAAACATATTTAATGTTGTACTTATTACAATAATTCAACATATTCCCTTCACTATTTTTATCTTTTTTTTTTTCCTGGGAAGGGATTGACAAATAGAGTGGTTTAAGATTTAAATTTAAAATCAGTTTAGTTTCAGGTGCTTCAGGATGATGAAAGGTCAAGGAACTGCAAAGATACATCTCTATTACATTATAGATTCTGTCCTGCCACGTCTTTGCAACTACAGTTATTCATATGCCTATGGAGTAAAATTAATAGCATCCTGGACATACGATGACAATCACAGAATGGTAAGGATTGGAAGGGACGTCTGGAGATCACCTTGTCCCACCACTCTGCTAAAGCATGCTACACATGATTGCACCCAGTAAAAATTAATTAAAAAAACTTCAAAATAAGCAGGTCAGGAACTGGCTATTGTCTATTTTAGAAAAAAAAAGAACAAACCAAAGAAACAAACAAAAAACCAAACAAAACCCAAACAAAATAACCCCCCATTGAACACTCTCCAAGAAAAACCCCAGCAGCCAAATCACACCACCCTTCCCTCAACCTCTTGTTTCATTCAAAAAGGTGTAGGTCCTAAACAGAATTCTTTGTCTTGCTGATAGTTCAGACCCATTGTGTAGCAGGAACTAGTGAGTCCAACTTGCTGCAGCCCACATCACTAGAGCCATATTCTAGGTGAGGACACCAAAAACCATGTCAGATTTATAGTGCTTTGGGAATATACATGGTAGACTTTTCATTTCCAAGGCTCCAAAGGAGTTAAAATTTGTTGCAGAAATTATGTGCAGTAAATCCTTCTCATTGGTTATTAGTTTATTAACATTTCTGTTTGTAATACTGTGCATTGCCTCCAGTTCCTCCTCTGTGTGTTATTGCAATGGAGGTCCAAGTTTTGCACGTTGTCCTGTTTATTAGATCACATTGTCTGTGTCTGGACAGAGACTGAAAACCCATGGAGCTACAACAACAAATTCTATCCCCTAGAAT